>JBBGZY010000014.1:10870000-12222500 GCA_037952925.1 Lithobates clamitans
CAAAAATGGAAAGAGTATGGCACAACTGCAAACCTACCAAGACAGCTAAACTGACAGGCCGGGCAAGGAAAGCATTAATCAGAGAAGCAGCCAAGAGGCCCATGGTAACTCTGGAGGAGCTGCAGAGAGCCACAGCTCAGGTGGGAGAATCTGTCCACAGGACAACTATTAGTCATGCACTCCACAAATCTGGCCTTTATGGAAGAGTGGCAAGAAGAAAGCTATTGTTGAATGAAAGCCATAAGAAGTTCCGTTTGCAGTTTGGGAGAAGCCTTGTAGGGGACACAGCAAAGGTGTGGAAGAAGGTGCTCTGGTCAAATGAGACCAAAATTTTACTTTTTGGCGTAAAAGCAAAATGCTATGTGTGGCAGAAAAGTAACTCTGCACATCACCCTGAACACACCATCCCCACCATGAAACATGGTGGTGTCAGCATCATGTTGTGGGGATGCTTTTCTTCAGCAGGGACAGGGAAGCTGGTCAGAGTAGCTGGTCAGAGTTGATGGGAAGATGGATGGAGCCAAATACACGACAGTCTTAGAAAACCTGTTATAGTTTGCAAAACTTGAGACTGGGGTGAAGGTTCACCTTCCAGCAGGACAACGACCCTAAACATACAGCCAGAGCTGCAATGGAATGGTTTAGATCAAAGCATATTAATGTTTTAGAATGGCCCAGTCAAAGTCCAGACCTAAATCCAATTGAGAATTTGTGGCAAGACTTGAAAATTGCTGTTCACAGGTGCTCTCCATCCAATTTGACAGAGCTTGAGCTATTTTGCAAAGAAGAATGGGCAAAAAATGTCACTCTCTAGATGTTCAAAGCTGATAGAGACATACCCAAACAGACTTGCAGCTGTAATTGCAGCAAAAGGTGGTTCTACAAAGTATTGACTCAGGGGGGCTGAATACAAATGCATGATCAAAGCCACAAAATCTCTGCGCTTAGGACAGATAACAAAAGGAGGGAGAAAAGAAAAGACAAAAGGGGGGGGGGGGGGAGAAGAGGGGGGAGGAGGCCAGAGGAAAGGTGCAGGGGGTGATGCTGCCTCCCCTAGTTAAGCCCTCATAGAGGACTAACATGTATAAAGGATTGTAAATGGGGGTATGGCGCTCCCTTGTGGAATGTATAAATGATAAAGTTTAAGTAACACAGTGACTAATGAAAATTAATTATTAGATACTCCATAACAAAAAGTGAAACTACACTCCTCATAATGAATAACCCTATGATATTGTTGGGAAATGTGAGTCAAAAAAAACATGTGATAAAAAAATGTGATAAAAAACCCCTATTATATTGCATACACCTATATGTCACAGGTAGTGACAAAAAATAACCACTAGGTGCTGCTACTAGTATCCTGTGCAGCTAATGTAATGAATCCAGCATATGCGTGTGCAAAAAGTAAATGACAGTGCAATCAAATCCAAATACTGAACCGAATGGTCGAGAAAAATGTGTAGATAAACATATATAAAATGAAAAACAACAAATTTGCAAAAAAGTCTGTTCACAAGTGGTACATCCCAAATATTAAATAGCAGGAAGAAAGTTCCAAGAGCTTAGTGACTGTAGTGCCCACAAAGGTGGAAATCCGTGACTTCTGTGCTCCCCTTTTGGCTCCCCATTCACCGGCTCCCACTACCCCTGCAGGGGTGACAGACACTTTAGGATCCCAATGCCGTCCTCTTGGCCGGTATCCCGTGGTTACTGATATAGGATATCCTCTCTCCCAGGAGTTCCAGGTTACCGCTTCATACCACGTCCAAGAAGGGGATCGCCAGAGAAATCCTTACTGCAGCTCCGAAGGTCACTTCCGGCTTTTGTCAGTTTGCCACACAATGCATGCCACACTTTTCAGATATTTATTTGTAAAAAATGTTGAAAACCATTTATCATGATCCTTCCACTTCACAATTATGTGCCACTTTGTGTTGGTCTATCAAATAAAATCCCAATAAAATACATTTATGTTTTTGGTTGTATCATGACAAAATGTGGAAAATTACAAGGGGTATGAATACTTTTGCAAGGCACTGTATATCTTAGAACAAAGTGCTAAGTGCTGTTAATTTGAAAGCCCATTTAAAAGGCAAAAAAATGTGAGATCCAATTGCCCACCCTCGCTTGTAGCTAATCAACCTTTAAATAAATGCCACTAAATTCTGAACGAACTTATTTGTTTTCCTGGTCACATAACTCTATGCAGCCCCCCCTGGCATTGGACCCACAGCCAATAGACAAGTCCCATGAGGAATGATGGGCACTACAATAATGACTCTCCTACCTGCAAAGGAGAAGAATGAAGGCTCAAACATGGCGAGTCATGTGACCATTGTTCCAAGTAAGTATTTGGGGGTTTCTTCCTTCTTTTTTTTTTTTTTTTTTGGAGTGATGTTTGTATAGCACCCTCCTAGTGTAGGTGCAAGGTAGTTTTTGGCTTGTAATGAAAGGAACGGTAATTCTTTGGTCTGGGCTGTTCAGGGTCTCATAGGCTGAGAGTTTAATTGCTTCCCCCTGCCTTTGTAAGAAGTTTCCACACCATAGGACAGCAGATTCAATTGGCCCAGCCTGAATGTTTATCAGGTTCTGACCAATACCTGGAGGGTGACGTTTCCATAAGGGGGGCGGAGTGTGGATAAATAGTCTGAAACACTGGAGAGTTTTCCTTCTTCTCAGGAGGGTTCAAGAGGTGGAGAGGCTGCCAGGCAGCACATGGGCTCAACAACTGCTCAAGGAAGCTTCAGAGGTGCCAGGATCAAAGGTTCAAAGAAACTTTGCTCAGAGATGACTACTGAACCACAGTACAAAAAGATCTGGTCCTGAGAAACACCATCTCACTTGCAGGATTGTGTCCTGAAAAAGTTGGAAGGAGGCAGCTGTCCTGGGGACTTGTAAGTCATGGCTTTAGGTGGATTCCTGAGGCTGAGTGCCTCAGGAATCAGGAGTATCCCATGCCCCAATCCCTCACTAGTTACAAGTTATTCCAGCAATAAACTACAAAAAGACAACCCTTAGACTGTTCATTGGAGCAGGCAGGGCCGGACTTTCCATTGGGCTTGATGGGGCTCAAGCCCATGGGCCCCGGCCAATAGGGGGCCCCGCTCGTTCCGAAAGCCGCTGAGAGCAGCAGAGAGCCGCTGAAAGCTGCCGAGAGCCGCAGAGAGTGCCGGAAAGCCACCGAAAGCCGCCGAAATCCGGCTCTGTATCTCGGCGGTGCCATTTTTAAACTGAAAGGCTGCAATGACAAGGCAGCAATGACACTGGAGCAAGGCTACACTGACAAGTCTGCAAATGACACTGGGGCAAGGCTACACTGACACTGACAAGGCTACACTGACAATGCTGCAATGATACTTACAAGGCTGCAGATGGACACTGATAAGGCTCCATTGATGGGCATTTAAATGTAAGTTTTTTTCCTTAAAATTCCCTCCTAAACTTGGGGTGCGTGTTATACGTCGGCGCGTGTTATACGCCGATAAATTCGGTAATTATAATTTTATCCATTTTTATTGCTTGCTTGCTTGTCCTTTTCTATTTCTGTTTTATAGAGCTGTGCATATGTATAGAAGGGTAGTGCCCCAAAGTGACTCAAGCCCAGGGGCCCCCACCACCCTAAGTCCTGCCCTGGGAGCAGGAGTGTATAGACTGTTGCTTGGGTGCCTGGTGGTATTTGTGCTGTTTTGGGGGAAACCCCAGTTAAAACCAGTGGGGGTAGCACTGCATGTGATTAGCTTTGGGTGGGTGGTGAGCGAAAGAAAATAATTGCAAGTATTATTGCAAATTATTGAAAGTATTTTTTTTAAAACATAAGCAATATTATCTCCCTTACTCCGTGCTTTAAGGATAAAAAAACTTCCCAAATTACGCAGTAGTTGCAATATACAGTACTTCCAGAATTACCCCCAATAAAAGAAAACAAATATAAAATGCAGTGCTACGAATGAACAAAGTGCAAAACCTATGCAAATCAATAAATAAAATACAATTAAACCAAATGAAAAATAAAGCAACCTGAAAATATTGGCTTCTTTTTTGGAGGTGACAAATACCTTTAATGCCGATTTAGTGAAAGGCTTTTCAATCTGTTGAGTTTCTGTCTTATGGGTTTTTTCGCAACTGAAGCACTGAAGTGTACACTTCTGTTAACATAAGAAGACACCACGCCTGAGCACTTTTGGCATTAAAGTCTATTATATGAACTGTAATTGATACATCACATGAATTATATTGCGTATTGGTTTATACACATATATGTCACTAGATTTATTTTATGTATCAACTGATCATTCATTTCATTTATTTTTCACTTGGTTTAATTATATTTTATTTATTGACTTGCATAGGGTTTGCACATTATTGTTCACTTAGTAGCACTACATGTTATATTTGTTTTATTTTTTTATTGCCCAAAGATGTGCTTGCAATATAAAAATTACAATGTTCAGCCATTCTAATGGTAAAATTGATTATTATTATCCAAATAATATGGAAGGAATTATGGAAGACGGTTAGGAGAAGTATACTTAGTGATACATGAAAAATGATCAGAAATGGATGAGACAGAAGGTATAAAGGAGATACTCAGCATTGAGTCTCCAAAGGGGAGTATGGCTATACTCCCCTTTGGGAGACTCAATGGACAACTTTGTCAGGGTCCAAGGGGGAAGACATGCATATACACATTTGTGCCTTTAACTAGATAGACTCCCTGAGATCTACACTATATTGTCAAAAGTATTGGAACACCTGCCTTTAATGACACACATGAATTTTAATGGCATCCCAGTCTTAGTCTGTAGGGTTAAATATTGAGTTGGTCCACCCTTTGCAGCTATAACAGCTTCAACTTTTCCGGGAAGGCTGTCCACAAGGTTTAGGAGTGTGTCTATGGGAATGTTTGACCATTCTTACAGAAGCACATTTGTGAGGCTAGGCACTAATGTTGGACGAGAAGGCCTGTCTCACAGTCTCTCATCCATGTTTTTATGGACCTTGCTTTGTGCACTGGTGCACGGATGGAAGAGGCCATCCCAAAACTGTTCCCACAAAGTTTGGATCATGAAGTTGTCCAAAATGTCTTGGTATGTCTATGGTATTAACAGATTAAAAGTTCCCTTCACTCCAACTAAGGGGCCAAGCCCAAACCCTAAAAAAATCCTGACACCATAATCCCCCCTCCACCAAATGATTTGGACCAGTGCACAAAGTAAGGTCCATAAAGAAGGAACTTGACCGGCCTGCACAGAGTCCTGAGCTCAACCCGATAGAAGACCTTTGGGATGAATTAACATGGAGACTGCGAGCCAGGCCTTCTTGTCCAACATTAGTACCTAACCTCACAAATGCGCTTCTGGAAGAAGGGTCAAACATTCCCATAAACACACTCCTAAACCTTGTGGACAGCCTTCCTAGAAGAGTTGAAGCTGTTATAGCTGCAAAGGGTGGGCCAGCTCAATATTGAACCCTAAGGACTAATGCCCCGTACACAGGGTCGGATTTTCCGACGGAAAATGTGTGATAGAACCTTGTTGTCGGAAATTCCGATCGTGTGTAGGCTCCATCACACATTTTCCATCGGATTTTCCGACACACAGAGTTTGAGAGCAGGCTATAAAATTTTCCGACAACAAAATCCGTTGTCGGAATTTCCGATCGTGTGTATGCAAATCCGACGCACAAAGTGCTACGCATGCTCAGAATAAATAATGAGATGAAAAGCTATTGGCTACTGCCCCGTTTGTAGACCCAACGTACGTGTTTTACGTCACCGCGTTCAGAGCGATTGGATTCTCCGACAACTTTGTGTGACTGTGTGTATGCAAGACAAGTTTGAGCCAACATCCGTCGGAAAAAATCCTAGGATTTTGTTGTCGGAATGTCCGACCGTGTGTACGGGGCATAAGACTGGGATGCCATTAAAGTTCATGTGCGTATAAAAGCAGGTGTCCCAATACTTTTGATAATATAGTGTATATTGCATTGTGCTCCATGGTACTTAAAAAGAAAAGCCAAATCCAATATTCAGATTACTGAGGAAATAGCAGGCAGGTGCGCAAAAAACCCTCAAATACCAAACACCATAGGATTGGCCACAGTGTAGCCACAGCTTGAGAACATCTAATAGTATATATATCCGTTTCCCAAATCTAGTAGTAACCTTGAGTACTGCATATCAGAGACAGATGAGCAAGATGGGCTTATTTCAAACACATATTTGTAATCGCACTCGGCAGACTCCCTTTATGTTTGAATGTCTTTGAAACCCAATCTTCTTTCAAAAGTAGATCAATAAGAAATGTGACAATGTGCTTGTTAAGGTGGAAAAGAATTCTGTTGTGTTATTAAAGATTTGGGCTGCAGCTGCAATGCTTTGTCACATAGTTGTATTTGGGGAGCTTAGAGCAGAGAAGAGGAAATAGGCTTCTTTTGACATCATGTTTTCATTGTGTTCTACCAGCATGGAAGGTCACGAAGGTTTTACATGCTCATTCCTGGCTTAAGAGAGAACGTATTGTATCTCTGTCAGAGAACTGGGTTGGAGTGTCCTGTCATTTCTTTCTCTATAACCTTGATCGCTATCCAAGGCCAAACAAGAAGTCAAATCACTGAAATAACAAAGCCTTGGAGCTTAGACCAAATGCTGCAAAATCCTAGATCACACACAGATTATTTACATGTTGAAAGCTATAAAGTAGACCTGTCACAGGTTCTAGCCTCAGTCTACTTAAAAAAAAAATATGTTTTTATTCCTGTGTCCTTGTTGGAGATTTCCTCACATATCATTGTTTCTGGAACAGGAAGTACAAAACCTCCCCAACAGAGCCAGCAACTGAAAAAAAAGGCTATAGATACACTTTAAATTTAAAATTTAAGTAATGCAGATCTGATTTATGGAAATGGTAACTGTAGCAGCCTTTCAGTTTTTGTCCTTTAATTGAAATATGTTCTCTGGTTGTCATTGGGAACAGCTTGATTTTTCCTTCAGGTTTCTATGCTTCTTATTTCATCAATCAGCCTTTATTTAAAATGAATCTAAGATGTTTTCCTGACTCTCTGATTAAGCTACTTGGAAATATTGACTTCTACCTTTTCTGGCTCCAAAACTAAACCCTCGGCATTTTCTGAACAACCCGCAGATATATTGCTGGTTTCCTGAATGGTGATGCTGCATAAAGCACTAAAAAAGTCTCTGCTGATTACTGAATCCGAGTAAGAGTAAACAGGAAATCATGAAAAACACATGAGGCAGATTGTTGGAAAAAATAGAGTTCTGTCATTTTCTTTAGTAACTTAAAGCAGGGGTCTCCAAACTTTTCAAACAAAGGGCCAGTTTATTGTCCTTCACACTTTAGGAGGGCCAGATTGTGGCCAGCAGGGGCAGAAAATGTCACGGGCTCAGCATCAGTGAACATAAATATGGCCTCAGTGTTGGTGGCCAATAGGAGGAGAAGTAGTGCCCCTATTAGTACGAGGAATAGTATCCCATCATTAGTATCAGTGGAAGATATAGTGCCCCATTGTTGGTGTCAGTGGGAGGAATAGTCCCTCATTAGTGGGAGGAATAGTGCCCCAAGGGCCGGATAAAGGCTAACCTGGGCCACAGTTTGGAGACCCCTGACTTAAAGTATACATTTCCATAGTTCTGAAAAATAAGGATGAATAGTGTGCACTGGGCTAGTCAATATGGAACACATATCAGAGCTTTTTATCAAAAAGTTTGTAGTCTAATGCCGCGTACACACGACTGGACTTTACGGCATACTTTGCCCGGCGGACTTTGATGGACTTTACGATGGACTTTCCGAATGAACGGACTTGCCTACACGCGATCAACCAAAGTCCGACGGATTCGTACGTGATGACGTACGACCGGTCTAAAACAAGGAAGTTCATAGCCAGTAGCCAATAGCTGCCCTAGCGTCGGTTTTTGTCCGTTGGACTAGCATACAGACGAGCGGACTTTTCGACCGGACTCGAGTCCGTCGGATAGATTTGAAACAGGTTTCAAATATAAGTCCGTCAAACTTTTGATAAAACAAAGTCCGCTGGAGCCCACACACGATCGAATTGTCCGACGAAATCCGGTACGCCGGACCAAGTATGCCGCAAAGTCCGATCGTGTGTACGTGGCATAAAGCTGGCCAAAGACAATCTTAGAATGCTGGAGAGTGCAAAATCTGATGCAGTAGCCAATCAGCATCTAACTTCAGCTTGTTCAATTAAGCTTTGACAAAAAGTCCCGGAAGCTGATTGGTTTCTATGCAGAGCAGTACCAGATTTTGCACTCTACAGCTTTAGTAAATCAACCCCATAGTATATATAAACTTGTCCTCAGACCTGCTGAGATCTGCTATTCTCTGTGTGACAAGCAGAGGATTGCATGCACATTTAAACACTTTCTTTGGCTACCTCAACAAAAAGGTCAGAATCAGCTCTATCACTTGATAGACTTTCCTACAAGAAAGTAGACAATGTCCCACTTTCCTCAGAAAATACTGTAGAACTCAAACCACACACAATCTTTTCATTGGGTTGTCCACAATTTATTTTACTGTAGATCTGACCGACTTATGTCTCCTATTCAGCCCGTAAACATTATGAGCTAATTTTAGTTGTTGACACCATCCGCTGTCTGTGGGTTTTGCTTGCTAATTTAATGTGCCGCCAGCACTCTCCGTAAACCCTAAGAAGTCCTATACAGTGGATCCTTGGTTAATGAGTAACGCGGTTAACGAGCACTTTGAAAGACAACATTTTTTTTTTTTAAATCCTGACTCGGTTTGCGAGTGTTGTCTTGTAAAACAAGCAGAATTCACGCTAATGTGGTGTGCAGTACTGCATTTGGCCAGAGGTGCGGGGGCGCTGATGACACTGGGAATGGTTCAGAGCCGTTCAGTGCCGTTCGGAAATACTCGGAAGCACTCGGAAACATTCGTTCCGCATTGACTTCTATTGCTTGCAATACTGCATGTGGCTAGAGGTGGGGGGGCACCGGAGAGCCTCGGAAATACTCTGGGACAGCTCGGCTGAACTCAGAAGCCCTCAGAAAGGCTCGGAAACACTCGGGAACGGAGTATTTCCAAGCCTGAGGGTTTCCGAGTTCAGCCAAGCTTTCCCAGAGTATTTCCGAGGCTCTCTGGCCACCTCCGGCCACATGCGGTATTGCATGCAATAGAAGTCAAAGCAGAATGAATTATCTTAGCTTCCATAGACTTCTATGGGGAAACTCGCTTTTATGTGAGAGTGCTTTGGATTACAAGCATTCTCCTGGAACGGATTATGCTTGTAATCCAAGGTTCCACTGTACATAAATTGACTTCTCCAAAAGTTGATTATGGGCATGCCTTCATAGCATTAAAACTGCAATATTAATGTCCCTTCATAGGTGATCAAGACGTGCGCATTTAACTGTGGGATGTAGTGTCTGTACTCCACTTATTGAAAATATGCTGCCTGCAAAAATTCAGGGACCCTTTTAAGGAAGTGGAGTTTCAAATTAAAGTGATGTTACAGGCATAAATAAATTTAAAAAAAAAATAACAAACATGTTATACTTACCTGCTCTGTGCAGTAGTTTTACACAGAGCATCCCTGATCCTCCTCTTCTCCGGTCCCCTGCCGGCGCTCCTGGCTCCTCCCTCCTGTCGAAGTGCCCTCAGAGCAAGCAGCTTGCAATGGGGGTGCCCAAGCAGGCGCGCTCTCCAGCCACGACTCTGCGTGTCAATTTAGACACAGATCCACGGCTTGGTCCTGCCTCCTCTTTCTCCTCATTGGCTCACTGGCTGTGAATGACAGCAGTGGGAGCCAATGGCTGGATTGCAAAGGAGCACAAGTGAATATTAGGGGGGTCTGGAGGGGCTGCTGCACACAGTAGGTTTTTGTTGCCAAATGTCTTTTAACATTTTTTGAAGGTTTTTTAAGTTTTGGTTCCGATCATGGGAAAACACCCTCAGAATAGGCACCTCATCCCTAGGGTAATAGTTTAAATAGACATAAAGAAAGGAGGGATTTTCACGGTGCAAATAAATTGGGTATATGAAGAAAACCTTGTAATCTTTCTCTTTTTTTTATAAAAAAGAACAATTTTATTGTTTACATTTTAAAAGGAGTACAACACACATGTACTACATCGACTACATTCATTTTGACAATACAATTAAAACGAGGTGGTCAAAAATGGGGAACAACAAGTAGTATATCCCTACTTGTTGTTCCCCATTTTTGACCACCTCGTTTTAATTGTATTGTCAAAATGAATGTAGTCGATGTAGTACATGTGTGTTGTACTCCTTTTAAAATGTAAACAATAAAATTGTTCTTTTTTATAAAAAAAAGAGAAAGATTACAAGGTTTTCTTCATATACCCAATTTATTTGCACCGTGAAAATCCCTCCTTTCTTTATTTTTTGAAGGTGTTGTGGTACACAATTTTTGCTATATCTTGGAGTATAGTGTGGGGTTGATTTACTAAAACTGGAGAGTGAAATATCTGGTGCAGCTGGACATGGTAGCCAATCAGCTTCTAACTTCAACATGTTCAATTAAAGTAATATTAAAGGCAATTAAAAAAAACAAAAAACAAACATGTTATACTTACCTGCTCTGTGCAGCAGTTTTGCACAGAGCAGCCCCAATCCTCCTCTTCTTTGGTCCCCAAATGCCGCTCCTGGCCCCTCTCTCCTGCCAATTGCCCCAAGGGTAGGGATGAGCCGAACACCCCCCCCCTCGGTTTGGTTCGCACCAGAACTTGCGAACAGGCAAAAAATTTGTACGAACACGAGAACACCGTTAAAGTTTATGGGACACGAACATGAAAAATCAAAAGTGCTAATTTTAAAGGTTTATATGTAAGTTATTATTGCCATAAAAAGTGTTTGGGGACCCGGGTCCTGCCCCAATGCAAAACAAAAGTTTTAAAAGCAGCCGTTTTTTCAGGAGCAGTGATTTTAATAATGCTTAACAATAAAAATGAAATATTCCTTTAAATATTGTGTCTGGGGGGTGTCCTTAGTATGCTTGTAAAGTAGCGCATTTTTCCCATATTTCGAACAATACCACAGCAAAATGACATTTCTAAAGGAAAAAATTCATTTAAAACTACTCGCGGCTGTAATGTATTGTCGGGTCCCGACAATATAGATGAAAATCATTGAAAAAAATGGCATGGGTTCCCCCAGTCCATTACCAGGCCTTTTGGGTCTGGTATGGATATTAGGTAGAAACCCGCACCCCAAAAAAATAAATAAATTGTGTGGGGGTCCCCCCAAAATCCATACCAGGCCCTTCAGCTCTGGTATGGATATTAAGGGGAACCCTGAGCCAAAATGTTAAAAAAAAAAGCGTAGGGGCCCCCCCCAAATCCATACCAGACCCTTATCTGAGCACGCAACCTGGCAGGCCGCAGGAAAAGGGGAGGGGGCGAGAGAGCGCCCCCCCTCCTGAACTGTACCAGGTCACATGCCCTCAACATGGGGAGGATGCTTTGAGGTCCCCCCCAAAGCACCATGTCCCCATGTTGATGGGGACAAGCGCCTCATCCCCACAACCCTTGCCCGGTGGTTGTGGGGGTCTGTGGGCGGGGGACTTATTGGAATCTGGAAGCCCCCTTTAACAAGGGGACCCCAAGATCCCTGGCCACCCCCCCATGTGAATGGGTAGGGGTACATGGTACCCCTACCCATTCACCCAAAAAAGTGTCAAAATGTTCAAATTGACAGTAGACAATTTGGGACAAGTCCCTTTTATAAAAAAATAAAGTGTCCCGTGATGTCCATTCTTCTTCGATCACAGCGCTCGATGACGCGATAAAAAAAAAAAAAACACGGAAAAAACTCCGCCTCCATAGGACATCACGTAACGTCATGGGGGGCAGAGTCACTCGTTTATGCCACCGGGTGGCCCCGCCCTCAACTATATAACAGCCGTCATCACGAAGAGGCTTCAGTTTTATCGGGTCGTCGGACGCTGTGATTGAAGATGAATGGACATTGCGGGACACTTTTAAAAAAAAATTTTAATAAAGGACTTGTCCCAAATTGTCTACTGTCATTTTGTAACTGTAACTGTAATTTTGACACTTTTTTTGGTGAATGGGTAGGGGTACAATGTACCCACTACCCATTCACATGGGGGGGCCAGGATTTGTGGGTCCCCTTGTTAAAAGGGGCTTCCAGATTCCGATAAGCCCCCCGCCCGCAGACCCCCACAACCACCGGGCATCAACATGGGGACAGAGTGCTTTAGGGAGGACCCTAAAGCATCCTCCCCATGTTAAGGGCATGCGGCCTGGTACGGTTCAGGAGGGGGGGTGCGCTCTCTCCCCCCCCTTTTCCTGTGGCCTGCCAGGTTGCGTGCTCAGATAAGGGTCTGGTATGGATTTTGGGGGGGGGGAACCCCACGCTACTTTTTTTAAAAATTTGGCTCAGGGTTCCCCTTAAAATCCATACCAGACCTTAAAGTTATTGTAAAGGATCGTTTTTTCATTTTTTTAAATAACAAACATGTCATACTTACCTCCACTGTGCAGCTCGTTTTGCACAGAGTGGCCCCGAACATCCTCTTCTGGGCTCCCCCAGCGGCTCTTGCCGCTCCTCCCCGCATCAGATAACCCCCTAGGAGAAGCGCTCTCCCAAGGGGGTTACCTGGGGCTGCTCTGCAAAACTGATGCAAAGAGCAGGTAAGTATAACATGTTTGTTATTTTAAAAAAAAATTGCCTTTAACCACTTGCTGCCCGCCCGCCGTCATATGACGGCGGGACAGTGCAGCTGTTCTGGGCCGCCGTCATATGACAGCGCAGCCTTCCAGGCAGCGCCCGCCGCATCGCTCGGGACCCGGTGCGCGTGCCCAGCGGCCGCGATGTCCGCCGGGCACCCGCGATTGCCCGGTAACCGTGCAGGACTGTGGATCTGTGTGTGTAAACACACAGATCCATGTCCTGTCAGATGGGAGGAGACCGATGGTGTGTTCCTTGTACAGAGGAACACCAATCGGTCTCCTCCACTTGTGAATCCCCTCCCCCCACAGTTAGAATCACTCCCTAGCAACACATTTAACCCTACAGCGCCCCCTCCTGGGTAACCCCTTCATTGCCAGTCACATTTATACAGTAATCAATGCATTTTTATAGCACGGATCACTGTATAAATGTGAATGGTCCCAAAAATGTGTCAAAATTGTCCGATGTGTCCGCCACAATATCGCAGTCATGATAAAAATCGCACATCGCCGCCATTACTAGTAAAAAAAAGATAATAATAAAAATGCTATAAATCTATCCCCTTATTTTGTAGACGCTATAACTTTTGCGCAAACCAATAAATATATGCTTATTGCGATATTTTTTACCAAAAATATGTAGAAGAATGCGTATCGGTCTAAACTGAGGAAAAAATTTGTTTAAAAAAAAAATAAAAAATTTGGATACTTATTATAGCAAAAAGTAAAAAATATTGTGTTTTTTTCAAACTTGTCACTCTTGTTTTGTTTATAGCACAAGAAATAAAAACCGCAGGGGTGATCAAATACCACCAAAAGAAAGCTCTATTAGTGGGGAAAAAATCATAAAAATTTCATTTGGGTACAGTGTTGTATGACCGCGCAATTGTTATTCAAAGTGCGACAGAGCTGAAAGCTGAAAAATGGCTTGGGCAGGAGGGGGGTGAAAATGCCCTGAATGGAAGTGGTTAATATTACTTTGATTGAACATGTTGAAGTTAGAAGCTGATTAGCTACCATGTACAGCTGCACCAGATATTGCACTCTCCAGTTTTAGTAAATCAACCCCACACTATACTCCAAGGTATAGCAAAAATTGTGTACCACAAAACACCTTTTAAGCATTATTAAAATTACTTCTCCTGAAAAAAACACCATTTTTAAAACTTTTTTTTGCATTGACACATGTCCCCTGGGGCAGGACCCGGGTCCCCAAACACTTTTTATAACAATAATGTGCGTATAAGCCTTTAAGATTAGCACTTTTGGTTTTTCATGTTTATTTATTTTATTTATTTATTTCAGGTACTTATATAGCGCCGTCAATTTATGCAGCGCTTTACATATACATTGTACACTCACATCAATCCCTACCCTCAAGGAGCTTACAATCTAAGGTCCCTAACTCACATTCATACATGCTAGGAACAATTCAGACAGGATCCAATTAACCTACCAGCATGTCTTTGGAGTGTGAGAGGAAACCGGAGTACCCAGAGGAAACCCATGCAGGCACAGGGAGAACATGCAAACTCCAGGCAGGTAGTGTCGTGGTTGGGATTCGAACCAGCGACCCTTCTTACTGCTAGGCGAGAGTGCAACCCACTACACAACTATGCCGCCCCATGTTAGTGTCTCATAGACTTTAACGGTGTTCCGCGGCTTTCGAATTAACCGTGAACACCGCATATTGTTCGTTGTTTGGCGAACAGGCAAATACCTGATGTTCGAGTCGAACTTCTGTTCGACTCGAACATCAGGCTTATCCCTACCCAAGAGCAAGCAGCTTGAAATGGGGGCACCCAAGCAGGCTCACTCCCAAGTTGTGCCTATGCGTATCCATTCACACACAGAGCTGCGGCTTGTCCCTTTCCCCTCTCTCTCCTCCATGGCTATGATAGACTGCAGCGGGAGCCAATGGCTACCGCTGCTGTCTAAGCCAATGAGAAGGGAGAGTCCCTGGAGAGCCGAGGCTCTCGTACACATCGCTGCAGCAAGGTGGGGCTCAGATAAGTATTAGGGGGGCTGGGGAAGCTGCTGCATACAGGTTTTTTAGCTCCATGCATAGAATAATGACGGTAAAAAGCCTTTAGCTTTTAGAACAACTTTAAATTTTGACCATTAAACCTGGAAGCCGATTGTTTCTATGCAAAGCTACACCAGATTTTGCACTCTCCAGTTTTAGTAAATCAACCCCTGTATGCCCAAAATCATTGTGACCCACGGTTTGTTTAGTGTGCCGCTCAGGCTCGATCACTATGGGCAATAGGGTGGGTGATGCCACGTCTGCTGCAGGAGTGCCAGCAAGAGATGGAGCTCGCCCCAGCTCCGATAGTCAAAGGAAGAAAGAGATGCCTAAAATCAAGCCTGACCTATTCTTAAGCTAAAAAACTGATTGTACAATGTAGACAGCAGTTCTACAAGGACCACCTACGTGGTCTACCAAAATTATAATTTTGATTGATATTGGTTGAGCTTGATAGCTTGTTTTTGCTTCATAATAGGATTATCACATGATAATCAATCCATTTATGAGCTCCTTTACTACTGCACAGAAGTAACTCACAGACCATTTTTTTTTCCAGTTGTTTGATTAAAAGTACTGCGTCACTTTTATCATGACTTAACTTGATGTCTTCTAAGGTTTCTTAACCTGAAGCTAAAAGAACACAAACAATGCTTAGACTAAAAATGATGGAGTTGCCATGCTTAAGTTTAAGATTGTGGGGCAAGCTGTGCTGAGCGTATAGATGCATTTTTACGGTGAGTTTACTCAGCACCGAATGTACACTTATTCAGCTGAAAATAGTCCCTTGAAGATGTACTTATATGTAAAATTCCAGTAGTTTGACATTTTGGAACACTCTTACAGTACATTCTGAATGGAAAATAGCAATCATCAGTACCTCTATGTTGCTCTCAGCAAGTACTCAGATTCAACATGCTTATTTTAGTGATGTTGATGGAAAATTGTTTGACAGCAATGACCACCATTTTTTTGTTAAAAACCTTATATTTTATCATCTGTAATGTTTGGAGATTGCATCTGTTCCTAGTTTCTCCTCAGATGTCATTCTTTTTGGCAGGGGCGTTGCTAGGTCCGCAAAAGATCTGGGGCTAGAGCCCATGGCAGCGGTCACCAACCTTTTTGCAGGTCCGCGGGGGGGGCGCCAGTGGTAAGCAATTTTTTGCAGGCAATAACTGGTGTTGGTGCTTCAATCATCATGGCACCATGGATGATATGGTATCAGGGTGATTGAAGTGTATTTTTTCTATTGTTACAGTCTAATATATAATGAAGTGGTTCAACTCACCATAATGCAGAATCAGTGGAAGCCCGGGGAGTGTCAGTTGCCACATCTCTTGTCACCAGATGCAGCGTGTCACTTGCCACCGTCACTTGCCACCAGATGTGGATTGTCATTTGCCACATTCTTTTGGTAGCAGATGCGGATTGTCACTTGCCACGTCACCTGCTACCATTTGCAGATTGTCACTTGCCATATCTCCTGCCACCATTTGCAGATTGTCACTCACTATGTCTCCTGACACCATTTGCAGGTTGCCACGTCACCTGCCACCAGATGTGGGTTGTCACTTGCCAACTGATGTGGATTGTCACTTGCCATGCCAGCCAGTGCCACCAAATGTGCATTGGCGCTGCATTGGTGGCAGGCTGGCAGCACTGGTACATTTAGTGAGGGCAGGAGAGCGCTGATGCTGGGCGGGCAGTGAGAGATGATGTCATCTCTCTGCTCCCAGCTGCACCTCGCCCCCACATTGAAGAGGCCCGGCTCTACCAATGACCGGAAGCACGTGACCTCCACTCCACCGCGCTGTAAGGGCAGAAGAGCGCTGATGTGTGGCAGGCAGTGAGAGATGATGTCATCTCTCTGCTCCCCGCCGCACCTCGCCCCCACATTGAAGAGGCCCGGCTGCGAAGAGCGTTGATGTGGAGCGGGCAGAGAGAGATGTCATCTCTGCTTGTCCGCCCGCTCACCTCTCTCCTCCACCTCTCTCATGCCACCAGCCCGCCCACTGCAGCAGCCACAACCCGCTGGTTAGGCAGGGACCTTGTGGCAAGAGACTCGGGGCTATGGTCTCCAGATTCGGGGCTATAGCCCCAATAGCCACCCCCTAGCAACGCCCCTGCTTTTTGATCTGCTATATATAAATATGAATATATAAATGGTCTGCCATTATAAATAGAAAGTAACAGTGGGGGTTTAACTAATCAATTTTTGTGTGTATTAATTATTGCTCTATCCCATCTCAGATGGTTCGGGAGGTATGGATTTATTGGTGTCACTACTGTGCTGCTTGATGGAGAGGAATCTGCATGCATCTTCCTCCTTTTTCCATGTGTATCTATGTTTTCTGAACTTCTCCTGCAGCTTCTTGAATATTCCTTCCAGTTATTAGATCACCAATCAACAACGGGACAGCTCTGATACAAGGAAGCCAAGCCCTATTCCTCTACCTAGATGGTTGCCTTCACACAGATACACAGTGCAGAATAAGGCATCTTAAGAAGGTATTGGGGGGAAAGGTTGGCGACTACTTCTTTGCCCTCTTTGCCTTATTTGGACACAGCTTCCACCGTTCAGGTCCCCTTTAACCTAAAAAAAACAAAAGATAAGTGCACTATCCACAGCTATGCTCTTCTCCATGAGCTCTGCTATTGAATAATAGAGTATAGATTATATTATAGAGGAGGGTTGGGCAATTCATTTTCCCAAGACGTCACATGAGAAACTGAAACTGTTGGAGGGTTGAGCCTAATTCTGCTCAATAATAATTTTTGACCTGAGAAGGTCCGTAAGTACATAAACATAAAACAGCTCTCCATCCAGACATCTGTCAGTATGCGTTTCTGAGCCTGTCAGCCTTCTCAATGAAGAATACTGACAGTATAAGCATTAAGGGCTGGATAGGGACAACCAAAGGGCCAGATGAGGCCTTGGGTCCACGATATGCACAGGTTTCTTATAGCATATACCTGTAATTTATTTGTTTCTCATTAATTGCTTTAAAGTTTACTTCTGGACACCACATAAAACTACTCATCCAGCAGCTATAACCTTAGGAATTATTACTCAGAAGAAAATACATTTTTATGTACCTGAAAAGGGAGGGAAAATCAGGTTCTCCTGATGCTGTGCGCCCATACTTTTTTCAAAGACTGCTTCTTCTGAGAAAAATTCTAATGGCTGAGGCAATTGAGGATAGAGGCAGCCAGCATGAAAATGCATCCTGACGAATACCTTAAATAAATTGACAACCCAGATGCAGCATCTCAGTAAACACTCAGGCAATAATTCTGTCATTGCAAGGTTGTGGACAGACAAGTACAATGCTCTTTGGATAATTTTAGCTTGATGCCAGTATAGTCACAGCAAGCTCTATTCTAAGGCAGCAAGTTTAAAACTTTTAGGCCTCATGCACACTGGACATTATAAAGTGTTTTTGCAGTAGCGTTTTTCATTGTTTTTTTTATCGGTTGCGTTTTATAGCTTTTTTTTTAGCAAAACTATACTCCCACAAAAGCTTATGGCTCAAAGATGCTGATAAACGCTGAATAGCTACCTTTTTCTGCGTTTTTAAGCTTTTATCAGAGTTAGAACATTTTTACAGCTGAAAAACTCCTCTTAAATACACTAGTTCTGGGGGTTTTTTCCAGACAGAAAACGCCCCTGCCAAAAACGCTGATAACAGCCTAAGGGGTTGATTTATTTAAACTGGAGCACTCAGAATATGGTGCAGCTGTACATGGTAGCCAATCAGCTTTCAACTTCAGCTTGTTCAATTAAAGGGGTTGTAAAGGTATACATTTTTTCACCTTAATGCATTCTATGCATTAAGATGAAAAAAACTTTTGACAATACCGCCGCCCCCAGCCCCCCCCCGTTTTACTGACCTGACACCTCGAAACTCAGCCGCTCGCTCCCGATCTCCATTTCGCCGCTCAGCCTGGTCGCTGGTCGCTGGTGATAGTGGATGGATTGAAAGCAGCGCAGCCATTGGCTCGCGCTGCTGTCAATCACATCTAATGATGCGGCGCGCCGAGGGGCGGGGCCGAGTGATACAGCGAGCGGCTATAGCCGCCGGCTGTATCACGGGAGCGCGCCCGCAATAACTAACCACCATGCGAGGGAGCTCGCATTAAGGTGGTTAGTTCTCGCGGGGAAAAGCTGAAACAGCCGCCGAGGGACCCCAGAAGAGCAGGTTCGGGGCCACTCTGTGGCTGTGCAGAACGAGCTGCACAGTGAAGGTAAGTATAACATGTTTGTTATTTAAAAAAAAAAAAAAATTACCTTTACAACCCCTTTAAGCTTTGGCAATAAAACCTGGAAGCTGATTGGTTTCTATGCAGAGCTGCACCAGATTTTGCACTCTCCAGGTTTAGTAAATCAAGCCCTATGTGTGCATGGACACATAGGATAACATGCTGGGGAGTTTACTGGCTTCAGAGGCCTAACTATCACATACAGAAATTCAGATGGGAAAAATGGTCTCATATACAGAACAATCTGTAAAAGGGGTTCATGACTGCACTCAAAGGTAGAGGGATAACTACAAAAGCACGGAGCTTAAAAAGCCCACAACATTATTTTCTGCATCTTTATTTTGTACCAGAAATTTAGCTTAATGGTAATGGAAAAAAACATTAACATAATTAGCTTAATGGTAATGGAAGAAAAAGTTGAGGAGAGCCCTCCCAGGCTGAACCGAAGCAGATATCTAAGTAAGTAAACCTGTTGAGTTCCAAAAACTTGCCAGTGTAACCTATTAACACATACTGATGATCTTTGAATCAATCCCTGTATTCCTATAGAGCCCTGGAATGCTGACCCAAGACCACTCTCCGCTAACTTTTATTTTCTTTGCTTTAGTTTGTTAAAATAAAATTAAGGCATACATGTACAAGGTAAGATGATGCAGGACTTATACAAGATAGTATGATAAACAGAGTACAAATATGCATCATTGTAATATTAGGGTGACAATAAAGCAGTTATACAACAAAATCAGAAATAGGAGTGGTGCAATATAAGTAAAATGCACAAGAAATAAAAAAGAGGTAACACTAGAGCTCCCCCCAATAAGAATTGGGGGTAGCTTCTATGCCACTGTCACCGACTTGTATATATAACAAGGGGAATAGTCTTGACAAAAAAAAGCCCAGTAGCTAGCACTAGGGCATCAAATACCAATAAAGTGCTAAAAAAAACTATAGAGACTGGCCGAAATGCTGGGGGCAGGGGGGCAAAGGTGGCCTCCAACTAACCCACCCCCCCAGCATGCCAAAGGGGAGAAACGGCGCCAGCCTCAGGAGAGGTGGCCCTTTCCAAAGTGGCAAACCACTAGAACTGCATATCAGGCTAGAGCATTATTAAGTAGTACATGATCCAAATTCCAAATGCAAGAAAACTTAGACACTGTCCAAGAAAAAAAGGAAAACAGGAACATACCTTAGTTCTCACAGTTAGTACCTTCACCCACACCAAGCCCATAATCCTATAGTAGGGAAAGTTGTATGGATATGGAAAGAATCGCATCCCCCACCTAGTGTGGGCCTCATCTCATTGCTGCTAAGGCTGAATACGTTGCTTAAGAGATGGTCCTGCCAATTCCAGCAATTCCAGATCTAAACTGGTGGACACTTGCCCTGGATTAGAAATGTGGTCTATCCAAGATGACCAAATGCTGGTGAAGCGATCATGGGTACCTTTGCAAGACGCTATCCAGTCCTCAGCTTCCCTTATTTCATTCACCCTGTGGATCCACTCCTCCCAGTCAGGAACCTGTGCTTGCTTCCAGTAAATTGAGAGCAAACGCTTTGCTGTGTTCAGTAAATGAGTCAACACACTTTTCTTATATTGGCTAACTGGCGTGGGAGGAATGTGCAAGAGGAAGTGAATCGGGGAGAGAGGGACATCTAGGCCCAGGATGTCTTTTATCTGGGACTTGATATCCACCCAAAAGGGCTTTAATACAGGGCATTCCCACTACAGATGTAAAAGCGTACCGCGATGACCACAGCCCCTCCAGCATTGCTCAGGGGTAGAGGGGTAAATTCATGCCAAATCACCCGGTACCAGCGTGACAAAATCTTATTGTTTGTTTCCTGTGTTTTGGAATCAATAGAACTTGAGTGAGTAAGCTGGTACAGGTGGGTTAGCTGAGCTGAAGTAAACTCGAGCCCTAAGTCCAGAGGCGTAACTTTTCAGGGCCCCGGTGCAAGAAGCCATGATGGGCCTCCCTGCCCCCCCCCCTTCCATCCCAGCTCCGGGCTTCTAATTTTGTGAGGGTGTCCAAGGACATCCTCGCAGAACCCTGCCTCACGCGTGTCACCTGGGACATGCATCCAGCGCAATCACAGCGGCCCTTTACCATGTGTTCAGCTGATTACATGTAAACAGACGTGCCAGTTAGGGATGAGCTTCGTGTTCGAGTCGAACCCATGTTCGACTCGAACATCGGCTGTTCGACCGTCCGTCGAATTGCGAACGTTCGCGCCAAATTCGTGTGGCGCGTCACGGCCCATAATTCACTGCGGCATCGCAGTGCATTGCTGGCTGATGATTGGCCAAGCATGCACTATGACCCGCATGCTTGGCCAATCACAGCGCCGTCAGTAGAGAGAGCTGTAATTGGCCAAAGCCAGGGTGGCTTTGGCCAATTATGGCTCAGGGGATTTAGTACACGCCCCACACTATATAAGGCCGCCTGCACGGCGGCCCTGTGTAGTGTGTTCCGGTGTGCTGATAGAGAGAGAGACAGACAGTGTCATTTGATTTGAGTTAGCTAGATTAGGCTAGATCTGTTCCTGTTATTTACATTTAGTGCAGTGCGTCCTGCTCACAGTGTTCAGCTAGATCCGTTCCTGCTATTTACATTTAGTGCAGTGCGTCCTGCTCACAGTGTTCAGCTAGATCTGTTCCTGCTATTTACATTTAGTGCAGTTCGTCCTGCTCACAGTGTTCAGCTAGATCCGTTCCTGCTATTTACATTTAGTGCAGTGCGTCCTGCTCACAGTGTTCAGCTAGATCTGTTCCTGCTATTTACATTTAGTGCAGTCAGTGCGTCCTGCTCACAGTGTTCAGCTAGATCCGTTCCTGCTATTTACATTTAGTGCAGTGCGTCCTGCTCACAGTGTTCAGCTAGATCTGT
The DNA here is from genome assembly GCA_037952925.1 of Lithobates clamitans. NCBI lineage: Eukaryota > Metazoa > Chordata > Amphibia > Anura > Ranidae > Lithobates > Lithobates clamitans. The sequence continues at coordinate 10,891,899 of JBBGZY010000014.1, forward strand.
TCCTGCTATTTACATTTAGTGCAGTGCGTCCTGCTCACAGTGTTCAGCTAGATCTGTTCCTGCTATTTACATTTAGTGCAGTGCGTCCTGCTCACAGTGTTCAGCTAGATCTGTTCCTGCTATTTACATTTAGTGCAGTGCGTCCTGCTCACAGTGTTCAGCTAGATCCGTTCCTGCTATTTACATTTAGTGCAGTCAGTGCGTCCTGCTCACAGTGTTCAGCTAGATCCGTTCCTGCTATTTACATTTAGTGCAGTCAGTGCGTCCTGCTCACAGTGTTCAGCTAGATCCGTTCCTGCTATTTACATTTAGTGCAGTCAGTGCGTCCTGCTCACAGTGTTCAGCTAGATCTGTTCCTGCTATTTACATTTAGTGCAGTCAGTGCGTCCTGCTCACAGTGTTCAGCTAGATCCGTTCCTGCTATTTACATTTAGTGCAGTGCGTCCTGCTCACAGTGTTCAGCTAGATCTGTTCCTGCTATTTACATTTAGTGCAGTGCGTCCTGCTCACAGTGTTCAGCTAGATCCGTTCCTGCTATTTACATTTAGTGCAGTGCGTCCTGCTCACAGTGTTCAGCTAGATCTGTTCCTGCTATTTACATTTAGTGCAGTGCGTCCTGCTCACAGTGTTCAGCTAGATCCGTTCCTGCTATTTACATTTAGTGCAGTGCGTCCTGCTCACAGTGTTCAGCTAGATCTGTTCCTGCTATTTACATTTAGTGCAGTGCGTCCTGCTCACAGTGTTCAGCTAGATCCGTTCCTGCTATTTACATTTAGTGCAGTCAGTGCGTCCTGCTCACAGTGTTCAGCTAGATCCGTTCCTGCTATTTACATTTAGTGCAGTCAGTGCGTCCTGCTCACAGTGTTCAGCTAGATCTGTTCCTGCTATTTACATTTAGTGCAGTCAGTGAGTCCTGCTCACAATGTTCAGCTAGATCCGTTCCTGCTATTTACATTTAGTGCAGTGCGTCCTGCTCACAGTGTTCAGCTAGATCTGTTCCTGCTATTTACATTTAGTGCAGTGCGTCCTGCTCACAGTGTTCAGCTAGATCCGTTCCTGCTATTTACATTTAGTGCAGTCAGTGCGTCCTGCTCACAGTGTTCAGCTAGATCCGTTCCTGCTATTTACATTTAGTGCAGTGCGTCCTGCTCACAGTGTTCAGCTAGATCTGTTCCTGCTATTTACATTTAGTGCAGTTCGTCCTGCTCACAGTGTTCAGCTAGATCCGTTCCTGCTATTTACATTTAGTGCAGTGCGTCCTGCTCACAGTGTTCAGCTAGATCTGTTCCTGCTATTTACATTTAGTGCAGTGCGTCCTGCTCACAGTGTTCAGCTAGATCCGTTCCTGCTATTTACATTTAGTGCAGTCAGTGCGTCCTGCTCACAGTGTTCAGCTAGATCCGTTCCTGCTATTTACATTTAGTGCAGTGCGTCCTGCTCACAGTGTTCAGCTAGATCTGTTCCTGCTATTTACATTTAGTGCAGTTCGTCCTGCTCACAGTGTTCAGCTAGATCCGTTCCTGCTATTTACATTTAGTGCAGTGCGTCCTGCTCACAGTGTTCAGCTAGATCCGTTCCTGCTATTTACATTTAGTGCAGTGCGTCCTGCTCACAGTGTTCAGCTAGATCTGTTCCTGCTATTTACATTTAGTGCAGTGCGTCCTGCTCACAGTGTTCAGCTAGATCCGTTCCTGCTATTTACATTTAGTGCAGTCAGTGCGTCCTGCTCACAGTGTTCAGCTAGATCCGTTCCTGCTATTTACATTTAGTGCAGTCAGTGCGTCCTGCTCACAGTGTTCAGCTAGATCTGTTCCTGCTATTTACATTTAGTGCAGTCAGTGCGTCCTGCTCACAGTGTTCAGCTAGATCTGTTCCTGCTATTTACATTTAGTGCAGTCAGTGCGTCCTGCTCACAGTGTTCAGCTAGATCCGTTCCTGTTATCTTCCTACTGACAGGCAGGCTTGTCTGGTTACAGTATATAAAGCTACCTGAAGAAAATTACAGGTGTTCTATCCCAGCTTAGTGCAGCTACAGGCCATTAGTATGTCTGGAAGGCCAAGAAGGAGAGGCAGACAGTCACAAGCCAATAAGAGAGGGCAAGCAGGCTCTGTGTCTAGTGCTGGTCGTGGAGACGGTGCATCCTCATCAGCCCGTGGCCATGGGACACGCTTGGCCTTTTTTCCGGCAGCTGGCCGTGTTGAGCCGCAACATGCAGAAAACTTGGTCGAGTGGATGACCAAGCCGTCCTCATCCTCCTCATCCTCTCTCACCCATGCCCAGGGTGCTTTGTCTGGCAAAGCAGCGGCCTCTTCCCTCAGCTCAATGTCATCAGTGACTCCTTCCCTAGCTCCACCATGTCCTCCTGAGGATTCCCTCGAACTGTTTGACCACAGTGTTGGGTACATGCTCCAGGAGGATGCCCAGCGTTTGGAAGGCTCTGATGATGATACTGAGCTCGATGAAGGCAGTAACATGAGCACGGACAGAGGGGGTGCCCAAGAAGGACAGCAATCTGGCAGTCATGCTCCCCCTGCTGCAGCATACTGCCAGGTTTGCTCCAGTGATGAGGAGGGAGGGGATGATGAGGTCACTGACTCAACGTGGGTGCCTGATAGGAGAGAGGAGAAGGAGGAGGAGGCGGCACATCACCAACGAGGCAGGATGCCCTCCAGGGGCCAGCCTAAGGGCAGCACATTGACTGCATCACACCCCAAAGCTCCACATGTGCAGGGCGCTGCAGTCTCTGCGCATTATTCAAAAAGTTCTTTGGTGTGGGCCTTTTTTGAGACGAGTGCATCAGATCGCACCGCTGCTATTTGCAACATATGTCTCAAGCGTATCTCGCGTGGCCAAAACATCTCCCGCTTGGGTACCACAAGCTTGACCAGACATATGTTGACCTGCCATGCAGTTCGTTGGCAAGCATATCTAAAAGACCCACACCAAAGAACAAAGAGGATCTCTCCTTGCTCCTCATCAGCTGAGATTTCCAACCCCACTAGACCTTCAGTCCTCTCTGAGACCTGCAGTGAGAGGAATGAAGGTGTAGAATTAGGTGTGTCACAGCCAAGTACTTGTGGGCAATCTGCTTTTGGTACACCGACGTCAGATTGTACCAGGCAAATTTCCCTGCCCCAGCTGCTGCACCGCCGAAAGAAGTTTGCTCCCAGCCATCCACATGCCCAGCGGTTGAATGCTAGCTTGGCAAAATTGCTAGCACTTCAACTGCTGCCTTTTCAGTTGGTAGACTCTGCCCCCTTCCGTGAGTTTGTGGAATGTGCGGTTCCTCAGTGGCAGGTACCCAAACGCCACTTTTTCTCACGGAAGGCGATTCCGGCTCTCTACCGGCATGTGGAAGGCAATGTCCATGCCTCGCTGGACAGGGCGGTCAGCGGTAAGGTGCATATTACCGCTGACTCATGGTCCAGTAGGCATGGACAGGGACGTTACTTAAGTTTCACGGCGCATTGGGTGACTCTGCTGGCAGCTGGGAAGGATGCAGGACAAGGTGCAGTAGTGTTGGAGGTTGTTCCGCCACCACGCCTCCAAAATGCTGATTGTGACACACCTCTCTCCTCCACCCCCTCCTCTTCTTCTTCCTCCATGGCCTCTTTCTCGGAACCAGCGGTGCTCCGTAGGCGTTCAAGGGGCTACGCAAGTACGCAGGCCAAAAGATGCCATGCGGTGCTTGAGCTGGTGTGCTTGGGGGACAGGAGCCACACTGGGGCAGAGGTTCTGTCAGCTCTGCAGGGGCAGGTTCAGAGGTGGTTGACGCCACGCCAACTTAAGGCAGGAATGGTGGTTTGCGACAATGGCACCAACCTCCTCTCTGCCCTCCGACAGGGACAACTGACCCATGTGCCCTGTTTGGCTCACGTCCTTAACTTGGTGGTGCAGCGGTTCTTGGGCAGGTACCCGGGCTTACAGGATGTCCTGAGGCAGGCCAGGAAAGTCTGTGTGCATTTCCGCCGGTCATATAATGCCAGTGCTCGGCTGACGGACCTCCAAAAGGAGTTTAACCTGCCCAAGAACCGCCTAATCTGTGACATGCCCACCAGGTGGAACTCGACATTGGCCATGCTGCAGCGGCTGCACACGCAGCAGAGGGCCATCAATGAGTACCTGTGCGACTATGGCACCAGGACAGGGTCAGGGGACCTTGGTTTTTTTTCCCCACGCCAGTGGGCCATGATCAGGGATGCATGCACTGTCCTGTCACCATTCGAGGAGGCCACGAGGATGGTGAGCACTGACAGTGCATGCATCAGTGACACTGTCCCCCTTGTCCACCTGTTGGAGCACACGCTGCGTGGAATAATGGACAGGGCACTTGAGGCAGAACAGAGGCAGGAAGAGGAGGACTTCCTTAGCTCTCAAGGCCCCCTTTATCCAGACAGTGTTCCTGCGTGCCCGCCGATCACACAGGAAGAGGACGAGGAGGAGGAGGAGGAGGAGGAGGAAGATTGTGTCAGTATGGAGGTGGAGCCTGGCACTCAGCATCAGCAGTCTTTAAGGGATCAGTCCCAAGGAACACATGGACTTGTACGTGGCTGGGAGGAGGTGGCTGCGGACGTTGTTGTCCTTAGTGACCCAGAGGACTCCGGACCGAATGCCTCAGCAAACCTACGCTGCATGGCCTCCCTGATCCTGCAAAGCCTGCGTAAGGATCCTCGTATTCGTGGTATCAAGGAGAAGGACCAATACTGGCTGGCAACCCTCCTTGATCCACGTTACAAGGGTAAGGTTGCGGACCTTATCTTGCCATCGCAGAGGGAGCAGAGGATGAAACATCTTCGGGAGGCCTTGCAGAAAGGTCTGTGCAACGCGTTCCCAGAGACTGGGAGGTTACAAACTCCTGTTTCTGGACAACGTGTTGCTGAGGCTTCGGTCAGTCAAAGAAGGAGCGGTGGAGAAGGTGGCCGTCTGACCGATGCGTTCAGACAATTTTTTGGTCCGCAGCCCCAAGGTATGATCGGTTCCAGCAACCATCGCCAGCGTCTGTTTTACATGGTGCAGGAATACCTAGGGGCAAGATCAGACTTGGACACCTTTCCCACCGAAAATCCTCTGGGTTACTGGGTCTTGAGGATGGATCACTGGCCAGAGCTTGCACAGTATGCAATTGAGCTACTGGCCTGTCCTGCATCCAGCGTTCTTTCGGAACGCACATTCAGTGCTGCTGGAGGCGTGGTAACCGATCACAGGGTGCGTCTGTCCACTGACTCGGTCGATCGGCTGACCTTCATAAAAATGAATCAGTCTTGGATCACCACCAGCTACCAAGCACCTGATGCTGATGTAACTGAATAATTTTTTTCAGATCCCTTCAAAGACTGCCTATGCTGATGCTGAGTGACTATCCCTGAGTAATTATCCTCTTCCTCCTCAATCATCACGCTGATAGCTTGTAAGAACATTTTTGGTTCTGGGCGCCACCACCAGTGCCTAAGGCACAATTTTTCAGCCCCTGTTTAACAGGGGCGTGTAATTACAATTTTTGATGTAATACTTTGCAGCAGGGCTCGTTCCTGCATTCCAACTAGAGTGTCTGTGAGGGGTTGCAGTGTTGTGGCACCAGCACCAGTGCCTAAGGCCCAATTTTTCTGCCCCTGTCTAACAGGGGCGTGTAATTACAATTTTTGATGCAATACTATGCAGCAGGGCTCGTTCCTGCGTTCCAACTAGAGTGTCTGTGAGGGGTTGCAGTGTTGTGGCACCAGCAGCAGTGCCTAAGGCCCAATTTTTCTGCCCCTGTCTAACAGGGGCGTGTAATTACAATTTTTGATGCAATACTTTGCAGCAGGGCTCGTTCCTGCGTTCCAACTAGAGTGTCTGTGAGGGGTTGCAGTGTTGTGGCACCAGCACCAGTGCCTAAGGCCCAATTTTTCTGCCCCTGTCTAACAGGGGCGTGTAATTACAATTTTTGATGCAATACTTTGCAGCAGGGCTCGTTCCTGCGTTCCAACTAGAGTGTCTGTGAGGGGTTGCAGTGTTGTGGCACCAGCACCAGTGCCTAAGGCCCAATTTTTCTGCCCCTGTCTAACAGGGGCGTGTAATTACAATTTTTGGTGCAATACTTTGCAGCAGGGCTCGTTCCTGCGTTCCAACTAGATTGTCTGTGAGGGGTTGCAGTGTTGTGGCACCAGCACCAGTGCCTAAGGCCTAATTTTTCAGCTCCTGTTCAACAGGGGCATGTAATTACAATTCTTGATCTAATATTTCACAGCAGGGCCCTGTGAGGGCTTACAGTGTTTTGGCCACAGCAACACCTAAGGCCCAAATTTCTGCTGAGTATATAGGGCAGGACCCTACTTTCAAACATCTAACTTACAAACGACTCCTACTTGCAAACGGAAGGAGACAACAGGAAGTGAGATGAAATCTACCCCTAGGAAGGGAAATTCTCTCCTGTAAGAGTTAATATGGGAAAACAATTTCTCCTTTCCACTGATGCTTTCCAATCCTTGTTCCACAAAAAAACCCAAATTTTCAAAAAACATTTTTCATTGGGACAAAAAAGTGAGGTGAAATCTTCTGAAGAGGAGGAAAGACGCAAAACAAATGTCACAGGGGTGATAACCCTTCCCTATGTTTTCCAAAAAGCTTAGAAAAGATTTTTTGGCTGGAGCTAAACACGTTAAAAATGTTCAAAATTACAAACAGATTCTACTTAACAACAAACCTACAGTCCCTGTCTTGTTTGCACCGCCTGTATACTGCTGTTCAGAGTATATAGGGACCTTTCCTTATTTTAATTTGGGTGCGGGGTTCCCCTTAATATCCATACAAGACCCAAAGGGCCTGGTAATGGACTGGGGGGTACCCATGCCGTTTGTCTCACTGATTTTCATCCATATTGCCATGACCCGACATGACATTAAACCCGCAAGCAGTTTTAAATGAGATTTTTTCCTTTAAAAATGACATTTGGTGCAGGGACTGTTCTAAACATGGGAAACACGCGTCACTTTACAGGCATACTATAGACACCCCCCAGGTACGATATTTAAAGAAATATTTCACTTTTTTTTTTTACTTTAAGCATCATTAAAATCACTGCTCCCGAAAAAACGGCCGTTTTTAAAAGTTTTTTTTGCATTGATACATGTCCCCTGGGGTAGGACCCGGGTCCCCACACCCTTTTTAGGACAATACCATGCAAATTAGCCTTTAAAATGAGCACTTTTGATTTCGAACGTTCGAGTCCCATAGACGTCAATGGGGTTCTAACGTTCGTGCGAACTTGCGGTCCGTTCGCGGGTTCTGGTGCGAACCGAACCGGGGGGTGTTCGGCTCATCCCTAGTGCCAGTTATCTGCAGCCCTTTCCTCCCACGGTGTGTTTGTGTGAGGAAAGGACTGCCATTAACTGTCAAGAATGTCGGTAAATTGTTTACACTGATAATCAGTGCCCCAATCATCAGTGCCACCTATCAGTGCTCATCAATGCCACCTATTAGTGCCCATCAATGCTGCCTATCAGTGCTCATCAATGCTGCCTATCAGTTCTACCTATCAGTGCCCATCAATTCTGCCTACAATTGTTACCTATCAGTACTCATCAATGCCGCCTAAAGGCTTCCATCATTGCCAGCTATCAGTGTTCTTCAATGCTGCCCATCAGTGTCATCTATCTGTGCTATCAATGCTGCCTATCAGTGTCTATCAGTGCTCATCAATGCTGCCTATCAATGCTCATCAGTGCCATCTATCAGTGCTCATCAATGTAAACTATCAGTATCTATCAGTGCCACCTATCAGTGCTCAATGCCCATCAGTGCTACCTATCAGTGCTCATCAATGCTGCCTATCATTGCCACCTATCAGTGTTCACCAATGCTGCCTATGAGTTCAATGCTGCACAGTGCCACAACAGTGCCCATCAATGCCACCTATCAGTGCTCATTAGTACAGCCTATCGGTGCACATTAGTGCCTTCTATCAGTGCTGCCTATCAGTGCTCAATGCTCATCAATGCCTCCTATCAGTGCCATATGTTAGTGCCTCCTATCAGTGCCCATCTAAGCCTCCTATCAGTGCTCATCAGTGCCTCCCATCAGTGCCATCTATCAGTGTCCATCTATCAGTGCCCATCAGTGCCTCCTATCAGTGCCCATCAGTGCCTCCTATCAGCGCCCATCAGTGCCACCTATCAGAGCTCATCAGTGCCATCTGCCTTCTCAGCATGGCTCTGAGCTGACAGTGTCTATCTCATGGAACAGCACAGAGCCGGCATTGACAGTTCTATCTCCCCCTCCATCCTCTCTCGCACAGGATGAGACAGGACACAGCGGATCTGCTCCCCATTTTCCCCCCTCCCCTCTCCTGTGTGTGCTCCGTGTGAAATGTGAGTTCTTGACTGCCCATGGAGCACACACAGGAGAGGGGAGGGTGGAGAAGGGGGAGCAAATCGGCTGTGTCCTGTCTCATCCCATGCGAGAGAGGTCGAAAGGGGAGATAGAACTGTCAATGCCAGCTCTGTGCTGTTCCATAAGATAGATGCTCTCAGCTCAGAGCCGTGCAACTAGCAACCCCGCTGGGGCCCCCGACAGTGCCAGGGCCCCGTTGCAAGTGCGACTGTTGCAACCCTGGTAATTCTACCACTGCCCAAGTCCTTTTCCCAGACTCATATATATGTTGGCTTAGCTTCGGAAGTGGCAGAACCTAGCACGTTATATAGTTCGGAGACCATATGCGGTACCAGTTCTTCCTTTATAAAGAGGCGATCAAAAGACATGAGAGAGGAAATATCCCTTATGAAGCGACCATTAACCTCAAAAAAGTGGTGGAGTTGCCTATATCTCCAGAAATCCATATGGGAACCTCCATGTCGGGCTTTCAGGGTCTCAAAAGTCAGCAGCTTACCATTCCTCAGGAGCTTACCACAACTGGCATTGCCATCCTTTACTCAAGACCCAAAGAAGGCCATTTGTTCTCCAGAAGGAAACCACAGGAACCCTCCCAGCAAAGCCAATGGGGACACAGGGGGTACCAGGTCCAGAATCGGATTAATGCGATCCCAGACTGCAAGAGCATGGGTCGTCAATGGGGAAGTAGTATCCGACAACCCTCTGTGTTCATGAGACAGCCACGGGGCATAGGATAGATTCCTGCCCAACATATATTTCTCCAGGGAGACCCAAAGCTTAGAGTGAGGGTGGAAGCACCCATTTAGTATCCTCTGAAGGACAATAGCCCTGTAGTACCTCTGTATGTCTGGGATTCCCAATCCACCCACGTATTTTGGGCGCCTCAGCGCTAACAGAGCAATTCATGGTTTCCACAAATTCCAGACAAATCCGGATAGCATGCTAGACAATTGGGTAAAGAAGCCTCTGGGCAAGGGCACAGGTATCAACTGCAGGTAGAAGAGTATTCTTGGGAGAATATTCATTTTTATAATATTGACACGCCCCAACCAGGTGAAAGCAGTCTTAGTCCATTGCGATAGGTCTAGTTTAACCATGGAAAGTAATGGGGGGTAATTGGTAGCATACCGAGTGTCGAATCAACCTGTAAGCTGAATACCCAAGTATCGTAAAGAAGACTTGCCAAGGAAGAAGGAGGAGGGCAACTGAATAGGAAGAATCTCTAATTTTGTAAAATTAATTTTGAAGTTTGAAAGGGTTCCAAAATGCTTGAGTTCTCACATCAGGTTGGGCAGTTTGATCAGGGGGTCCGCGAGATGGAACAGCACGTCATGGGCATATGCTGACAGTTTATGCTCAACATTACCAACCCTCAAACCAATAATATCCATGTTCGCTCGCACAGTGCGTAGTAGAGGTTCAAGCACCAGAGCGAATAGAAGGGGTGAGAGGGGGCACCCCTGCCTCGTTCCATTCCTGATCGAGAACCTAGAGGAGAAAGGTCCATTGACCTTGACCTGTGTGCTTGGGGTGGAAAATATAGGGCCATAAGCCATGTCAGCATATTCAGTCCTAACTCCAGTGCCTCTAAAACCGCTTGCAGGTAAGCCCAGTCAACGCAGTCAAACGCTTTTTCTGCATCTGTGGACAAGAATATGTAGGGCAAAAGATCCCAGCAGTTACGGGCCCAGTGAATGAGTCGGATCACTCTAATTGAATTATCTCCAGCTTTACGACCTGTAATGAACCCCGTTTGGTCAGGATGAATGATTTGGGGCATAAGGTACTTCAGTCGGTTTTCGCCAGAATTTTAATATCCACATTAAGTGAGTCGATAGCTTTGGGGTACAGTAGGGTCCTTACCTTCCTTCGGGAGCACTAAGCTGTGAGCCAACAGTGCTTCTGGGGGAATTGTATTACCACCTGCTATGGAATTAAAGTAACTGCACATGGTTTCCGACAGGAGGGGAAAAAATACCTTACAATATGCCTTGGTGAACCCATTAGGGCCAGGGCTTTTTGCACTGAGCTAGGACTTCACCATTGATTCAATTTCAGTAGAAGTAATAGGAGACTCCAAAGTGGAGTGTTGTTTATCTGTCAGAGGGATAAGGCCAGCAGTGGCCAAGTAGATATGAATGGCAGTCAGCTTGGTTGCCCAAGCGTCTAGAGACAAATTTGAGCCTAAATGATAGAGGTCAGCATAATAATCACGAAACCCCAAGGCAATTTTAGAATACTGGACCTCTCCAGAAGAAGAGGGAAGCTTATGTATGTATGTCAATGCACGTTTCTTTCGGAGAGAGCTCTTGCAAGCATTCAACCACATTTGTTGCCCTGCTCATAATATTTATGAGACAAGTATCCTAACTGCCTATGGGCTTGGTGGTCCAGCAAGCGCAGGAATAGCTCTATTAGTTCAGTCAACATTGTCAGTGTCTCCGGGTCTCCGCTATGCTTATGCCAAAGTTCTGCTTGCTGATGGGTATGAAGTACCCTTTGAAAGTCTGCTTGGCATGCTTTCTTGTGCTTAGAGCCTAAGTAGATCAGCTCCCCACTCACCACTACCTTGTGGCCCTCCCTGTTTCCTTTAAAGTAATGGTTTAAAACATCTATGACCCCTGAGACTACATCAGTGTCATCCGACAAATTTTTATTTAGCCACCACGACCAAGCCTTATGGGTACCAGGTGGCAGGGCAAGAGTGACCATAGCCAGAGTATAGCCTGAAATAGTAATGTTTCCAATGGAGGACAACTGCAAAAGCTCAAGGGTAGGGTGGTCTACACAAAGGAAGTCAATAAGTGTGTACACGTTGTGGACTTTAAAATAATAGCTAAAGTGAAGCACTCTCCAGCTATCAAAAGGTGAGTCTGAAGGGTCCTGTGAAAGTAGTTGAGAAAAGCATAGAGTGGGAAGGTCGCCTGTGAGATGTATCAAGTGAAGGGTCGGCGAGCTTGGTGCGAGCAGCGGAGCGAGAGGCAGTTCCTGAGAATGAAGAGAGAGAAAGAAAAAGGAGGGAGAAAAATAAACATAGAAAATTATCATGAGAAATATAAAAATCATAACAGATTGGTAGTAATCAAACCAACATACAAGATCTCTGTAGGCTAGGTGCAGGGCACCGCTCCACTAGGGAGAGGTCCCTGAGCCTCAGCCCATGGTCCCAATAGGGATCTCTACCCATATAGGTATGGCCTAAATGGGGAACATGTGCCAACATGAGAGGGAAGGTGGGGAGGCTCAACCCCTGTCCACCGCATTGTACTGGCTGCTTTTTCAGGGGTAGGGGGAAGAGAGCACTGTGGAGTATCCAGAGGCTCCATTCTAGGGCCATAGATGTTTGCCCATCGGCTGCAATTTTCAATATCATCTAGCTGACACAGTAAGGCCTCAATTTTCTGATCCTGAATAATGCAACTAGTCTGGAGCATAGACATGGTAGGCAGTGCCTCATCAAATCTTTGCTCAAGTGTTTTCAATCTAGTCCCCATTTGAGTGGTGTCAGACTTGTCCTCTTTAAAAGTCTTTTTCACCCTGATGGTAAACCGCTCCAGGTCCTCCTGGTTGGGGAGAGACCAAATGTGACATTTAATATCCCCATTCTCCAAGAGGTCTGCCATATTAGAGCCCCTGTTGGGGAGGCTGGAGGGGCATTGGGGAATTGGGGGTATTGGGGACGCCGCAAACCTCTGGAGCTGGGCCGTGGTGTGCTGCGCAGCTTTGTGGCCTTTGAGACCTTCGGCACCAGCACAATCTTTGAGGCCTCATGTCCCGACCCACGGGTCCCGGGGAATAAAGTCTGCAGCTGCCCCTGCCAAGAGCTGTCAGCCTTTGGCGGCTCGGAGGACGTCCACTGCCTCTGGGACATGATAGGTGCTGTCTGGGAGTGAAATCTCCCCTGGATGCTGAAGGGAAGGCAGAGGTAGATACGGAGCTGAGGGGATGCACTTCCTCATACCTCCATAGTCATCAGGACACGTCCCTCCACTTCTCCATTTAAGGGAGGTAGAGGTACACATTGTAAACTAACACATTTCACCCCTCTTGCCATTTTCTCATAAATTTGTTACAACAGACTTAGGCCTCATACAGTAAGTGATTGTGTAAAGAGGAAGCATAAGGGTTGATTTACTAAATGCAAATAGTCTGTTCACTTTGCAAGGGAAGTTGCAGTTTGCAAAGGAATGTGCTCCAGACCTTGAATAAAGTAAGTGGTGATTGCGCTGTGATAAAAGGGGAAGGGAGGAAGTGGAAGGGGAAGGGGCTAGCTCAAATGTATAGAGAGGTGAATGAAAAATGAAACAATTATACAAAATATAAAGGCATAATGAGCATGAGGGCTAGTAACATACTAGCACATAAAAAATATTGTAAATACTGAAACAGAAGAAAAGAAAAATGCACATATGTGGTAACTCAGCAAATACTTATCAAAAGAAAAATCTCAGTGCAAAAGGGCTAGTATCATACTAGCACATATGTGGTAACTCAGCAAATACTTATTGGTGACTCCAAGTAAATAAATAAATGGTGAACAGTCCCACCACCTTGTAGTACAAAGTGCTCAAACAATAAGTCATCAGTTCCAAAAAGGCAAAATGAAAAAATTATACAAAATATAAAAGTATAATGAAATGTAATAAAGTGCAGTCTCATGAGCACTAAATCCAAATAAACTGAAGAAACAAAATTGCCTAAAACGTATAAAAAGCTATAAAATGGGTGACAAATACAGTGTGGGTACAAAAAAAAATTGAACCAAATAAAAATATATAAATCAAAGTCCATGTGCATGAGGGCTAGTATCATACTAGCACATACAAAATATTGTAAATACTGAAACAAAAGAAAATAAAAAATCTCAGTGCAAAAGGGCTAGTATCATACTAGAACATATATGGAAACTCAGCAAATTCTTATTAGTGACTCCAAGTAAATAAATAAATGGTGAACAGTCCCACCACCTTGTAGTACAAAGTGCTCAAACAATGAGTCATCAGTTCCAAAAAGGCAAGTCCACAAGCCACAGGGAAGGGAAAAAGGTCTTCAGTGGGGACACCTCTGTGCTCGCAAGCAGCTCACCTTACTGCTGCAAGACAACAGCTTGTAATCCAGTAACAAATCACCAGCAGGCAAGGGTCCCATCCAGTAGTTCAGGTGATTCGGGTGGTGGGTGTGCAGGATGGTATATAAAAAACATAAGCAGACAGTATATAGTATAACTCCGTGGCGGCCAAAGTGGAAAAAGGGACAGGACACAGAAGGGGGATGCACTCACTTTTGTAAAATGAGTGTGGGCGTCAATCCAACGAACGCCGAGTTCGTATACCTCAAAAGGGTGTCTTCAAACCGTCCCCGTTTCCTCAATGCTGGTCCAATGGGATGAATATATGTGGAGTGTTGGAAGAGAGTGCACATAGCGTGATCCCGTATATAAATCCGTTTATTAGGTTAAAAACAACATGGTACACTTACATTTAGCAGAAGGCTATAGTAAAAAACATCCACGAGCACCGAGCTCGTATCCTATCGTCAGTCTGTGACAGTTCCCGTGCTCCAATCCTGACGCGTATCGTCACGTCACGTCACGTGACTTCATCAGAGGATAACACGGGGTGAAGAGTCTATGCTTTTATATGGTCTCTATGTAATGGGCGTTTGGTGGCCATTTTCTCGAAGCCCGCCACTACAAAAATGGACGCCCGGCAGCCATTTTCCCGAAGCCCGCCACTGCACTGGGTGAACCCAGCACTGGACAAGTCTGTCGGCCATTTTGTTGAGGTCTCACTCTTATATTAAAAGAGGTACTAGTAGTCATAGTCATGCTTAATAAAAGGCAGCCAAGAGGCGCAGCAAGCCACACACACTGCAAGGTGCATAGCAGCCAACTAATATATGTAGTCCTGGGGAAAAAAAATAATAAACTGGGAAATGTATAGCAAACTAAAATAGTGTAAAAAGGGGCAAATATACAGTAAAAACGAGAATGCAAAAATCAACAAAATTATTAATAAAAATAGACTAGTGGTTAGTCCTGCGGGAGAGGGGGCATCCAATAAATGTCAAAAGTAATGGATAATATAAAAAACTGTTTAAAAAATAAATGGAATAAGCAGAGATATCAAAAAGATACTGGAGCTCGGGGAATATCACAGGCTCACTGAAAGGGAATGCATAAGGTAAATACACTAAAATTAAAATATGTATATATGACAGTGAGAACAATATAGCAAAACAAAAAGATAAAAAATATATAAGTAAAACTAATCAGGAGAGTATATAAGAAAATCAGTAAAGAATTAAAAAAGGAGAGGATGTGGGACCCAGACCTTAGTGAATGATGTGAGGGTCTGCTGACTTCCACCATTCAATCCTGGATGATGACTACATTCATTAAGCTCTGGGACAAATTCCCTTGTAAAGTGCAACTTCCCTTGCAAAGTCTATAGTAAATTAACCCCATAGTGTTCACTAAACACTTCCAAGCCTTAATAGATATAATGTATTCAGGTCTAGTTGAATACTATAGTTTTCCTAGCATAGAACAGTAACAGCCTTATGAAGGATATTTATCAGAACTGAGATCCAAGTCACCAAGAATACCAAAGAGGGTTTAGGGTTGCATATGTTAGATGTTGAGAAATGATGGGAAAGAAATGCGTTGACTCTTGATTAAAAAGGGCTTATTTTTGACACATTCCTAAACCATATGGAGCATCAGCCGTGGAATGCAATATGCAATGTTAATTTACACCTTTTTTGCATTATTCACAGTTCCCTTATTAAACTGAAAATCATACATTTAAACCCTGCAGTATTATTTTTCAGCCCTTTGATATTTGATATTTTAATCAGTAGTAACTAGAACTTGGTTATGCATGGCTACTTGCCGGATTGACATGTTATCGGTGTTTAAAGATATATACTGCTTGGTACATTTATTTTGATTTGTGACTTTATTTCTACCATCTAAATTGTATGGGCTGAGGTCTGGCACCACTCACAGATTTCAGATTTTGACTCTGCCATCAGAACAGGATCCAGCAAAAATGGCTAGTTCAACAATCCACCAGAATGGGGTCCCCAAAAAGATGGGAATTGATAAAAACTGGAGCAGCCAACTGAGCAAGCTAAAGTTAGAAGCTGATTGGTTGCCATACACAGCTGCTCCAGATTCTGGCTGCTCCAGTTTTGATAAATTCCACAGTATTTACGCTCTTCTGTTGTGTCCTGCTCTGCTTGGAATTCATGCAGCCACATGAATTTACACTCCTTAAACCTTTGGCAGTCACCAACTAGCCAACGACCAGCATGGCTTATACGATGTGGTCATACTTGGAAACTTCCCAAAGTCAGTGAGCATAAGAGCACTATATATATAAAATATTTAAAGGGCCTACAGTGCCTTGAAAAAGTATTCATACCCCTTGACGTTTTCCACATTTTGTCACATTACAACCAAAAACATAATTGTATTTTATGTGATAGACCAGGCATCACTAAATGGCTGCCCGCGGTCCGTGTTCGGCCCGAACTGCTGCTCTTTCTGGACCGACACGATCGCGCCATTTAGTCGCCGCTTTTGTCCTCAGTCTCCTCTGCTGTCATTAGAGTAGAGAGGAGCGGACGGCGGGAGGCGGGACAATTCTGGACTGGGGGCAGGATCAGCACTGCGTAGAGAGAGGTAGCTGCCTGGCACGTTAATTGGCAGGTGATTGGCTGCTAGGAGGCGGTCCTAGCAGCCAATCACCAGTTCACTAATATGAACAGTTAACCCAGAAGCTCCCGCACCCCGCCCAGTGCTGCTGTGCCTTAAGTTTAGGATTGTCCCGCCTCTTGCTCTCCGCTCTGTGAAAGGTAGGAGAGTGAAGGGAGGAAAATACATGGAACTGTGAAGGATGGGGAGCGGGGGAATGGGGGCAATGCTGTGTGGGGGTGATATGTGAAGGGGCAATACTGTGGGGGTGATATGTTATTATTATTATATTATACAGGTTTTATATAGCGCAACAGTTTACGCAGAGCTTTACAATATGAGGCAGACATTACAGGTACATTACAACTTGGTACAAGAGGAATCAGAGGGCCCTGCTCTTTAGAGCTTACAATCTAAAAAGGAAGGGTCAATTGATATAAAAAGGTAATAGCTGTGGGGGATGAGCTGATGGAGGAAGTAAAACAGAGTTAGTTAGAAGCAGGATAGGCTTCTTTGAAGAGAAGGGTTTTCAGGGATTGCCTAAAGATGGATAGGTTAGGGAACAGTCGAACAGATTGGGGTAGGGAGTTCCAAAGGATGGGAGAAGCTTTGGAGAAATCTTGGAGGTGAGCACGGGAGGAGGTGACAAGGGAGCTAGAGAGCAGGAGGTCTTGGGATGACCGAAGAGAGTGGCTTGGTTGGTATTTTGGGACTAGGTTAGTGATGTAGCTGGGGGCAGAGTTGTGGATGGCTTTGTAAATTATTGTTAGTACTTTGAATTTTATTCGTTGGGTGAGTGGAAGCCAGTGGAGGGATTGGCAGAGAGGGGTGGAGGACACTGAATGGTTGGTAGGGTGGATAAGTCTTGCAGCGGCATTCATTATGTGAAGGGGCAATGCTGTGTGGGCATGATATGTGAAGGGGCAATACTGTGTGGGCGTGATATGTGAAGGGGCAATACTGTGTGGGCGTGATATGTGAAGGGGCAATACTGTGTGGGGGATATGTGAAGGGGCAATACTGTGTGGGGGTGACATGTGAAGGGGCTTTACTGTGTGGGGGTGATATGTGAAGGGGCAATACTATGTGGGGTGATCTGTGAAGGGGCAATACTGTGTGGGGTGATATGTGAAGGGGCGATACTGTGGGGGGTGATATGTGAAGGGGCAATACTGTGTGGGCGTGATATGTGAAGGGGCAATACTGTGTGGGGGATATGTGAAGAGGCAATACTGTGTAGGGGTGATATGTGAAGGGGCAATACTGTATGGAGTGATATGTGAAGGGGCAATACTGTGGGGGGTGAAATGTGAAGGGGCAATACTGTGTGGGGGTGATATGTGAAGGGGGCAATACTGTGTGGGGTGATATGTGAAGGGGCAATACTGTGTGGGGGTGATATGTGAAGGGGCAATACTGTGTGGAGGTGATATGTGAACGGGGCAATACTGTGTGGGGTGATATGTGAAGGGGCAATACTGTGTGGGGGTGATATGTGAAGGGGGCAATACTGTGTGGGGTGATATGTGAAGGGGCAATACTGTGGGTGGAATATGTGAAGGGGCAATGCTTTGTGGAGGTGATATGTGAACGGGGCAATACTGTGCACGGTGATCTGTGAAGGGGCAATACTGTGTGGGGGTGATATGTGAAAGAGCAATACTGTGGGGGGTGATATGTGAAGGGGCAATGCTGTGTGGGGGTGATATGTGAAGGGAGCAATACTGTATGGGGGTGATATATGAAGGGGGGCAATACTGTGTGGGGGTGATATGTGAAGGGGCAATGCTGTGTGGGGTGATAGGTTAAGGGGGCAATACTGTGTAGGGGTGATATATGAAAGGGGGCAATATTGTGGTGGGGAAGATGCGAAGGGGACAAGCAGCTGCACACAAAATAAAGTGCTGCACAAAAAAGTCTAGGGGTACCATTGACTCTTAGAAGAAAATATTACAGCGCACACATGCAAAAAAGACATTTACCTCAAGCAAGGCTAGTTTAAAACACCTAAACATTTCTAAAAAACATTATCAAAAAATATGGGGATTTGGTCACACCATATTGCTATATGGTGCTAAGCCCACTTACTGCGACAAAGTACCCCATAATCAGTGGGTCCTACACTATCCATGGAGTGGGAGAACCTGCATCTCTGAACCATGAGAGCATTACACTCTTCTAAATGGGAGAATCATAAGGTCTCCACCCATGACACAAGAGGACACTAATTAAAGGTACTTATGTTATGTAGTGAGGTGCTCCGCACCCAAAGGGATTTGGTCAGAATCCATACAATATACAAACAAGATATTTGGGGGGCACACTCTAAAAAATGCATTAAAGATGGTGCAGCCATAAGACCATACAGTAGAAGAAAATATTACAGCGCACACATGCAAAAAAGACATTTACCTCAAGCAAGGCTAGTTTAAAACACCTAAACATTTCTAAAAAACATTATCAAAAAATATGGGGATTTGGTCACACCATATTGCTATATGGTGCTAAGCCCACTTACTGCGACAAAGTTTTTGATAATGTTTTTTATAAATGTTTCTTGCACAGTAATGTTTTAACACTCAGCCTACAACTACGGCTGATAATATAAATAAGAAAGTCCCAAAAACTAGTAGAAAACTGGAATAAAATAATTCAAGTAGAAAACTGCAATAAAAGAATTCAAGTCCATATGTTTATTCAAATTAAAATCTTCTCTAATATATATTCATTGCATCCAAAAGAAAATGAGCTCACAGAACTCTCACCTCAAATCTGTGTATAAACAGCATCAAATAATGAAGGTAGCCTTTAACCTTCCTAGGATTCCATTCCACAACCTTCCACTGGGGCGTCTCTGTCTTTATATGGCCCTCCTGGTTTCGTACACCCAGCTCTTAAACCTAGTGATGGACACAGCGGGTCTGACCTAATTTTCTCCAGTGGTGGCTATCAATATGCGGAACATGAATTATTAATGTTCCGCATATTGATAACCAAAAAAATTGTTGCGCTACTATGAATTTAGCGGACTACAAGAATATGGCCGAATTAGCACTTCCGGTTTGTATCATTTATAAGGAATTCCATAACAGCCAATCCGGTACCCCTGATGAAGTCACGTGTGTGACGTAACGCGTAGGGAGTGGCCGGAAGTGGACGTATACTGGAAGTGAAGTGAGAAGGCGCAAAAAATGCCATGCTTTTATCCTATATGCTTTTTTAAATTGTTGTTGATGTAAGAGTCCAATTATTGGTACTTTAATTAATTATTTCAAGTTTTTGAACTTATTACACTATTGGAGGCATTTTTTTCTTTCCTTCCTTTGATGTTTTCTCAATGTAAAAATACAGGTAACTGCAATGACACATAGAAAACAATCAGAACAATCACCAGAACACTAGGTTTCTCTGCATTCCATAACAGTGCGATTTAACATTTAACAACATGTTTGCATAAAATCACCCTGCAATGCACAGAAATGCGTTTAAATGCATAAAAAGGCTATGCAATGCAACACACTTCTCATTCACAACAATAGGTCAGAGGAAAAATGCCTTTAAAAAAAAATATGCAGAAAAATGAGCATCAAAAAGCACAAAAACGTCCATAACTGCACATAAACCCCACACACATACGTGCATGGAAAACGCGCGGATACGAGCCAAAATGCGATGCACTGCAAGTGTGCTTCTAAGTGCGTTGTAGTGTGAATGGGCCCTTATAAGCCTGATCTGCTGTAGTTACGCTCAATGCATTGGTAACATTTACAGTACATTTTCTCCCAGTCATACTGTATAAAATATTGTGCATTCTTTGTACTGATAAACACCTTGCTGTTTTGCATTCATTTTCATTAATTTATTCATCATTTTCTCTGTCAATCAAAACCACCAAACAGCTTCTTAACCACACAATGCAGAATTTAAAATGTGCTGTTAAGAAGGGTGACCATAAAAATTGAGATTTTCCCAAGTGATGCGCCAATTGGTCGTTTAATGACATCTCTAAAAAGGCAATAATATGCTTCTGGTTGGCAGAGGTGATCATTTTCACATATGCAAGTTTTCCAGCTTGGTGTCAAAAAGCACCAGTTCCTCCTTTAGTGGATGAGATAGAAGAATATTACTGCATATGAACTTCTTTTATGTGTATCAATTACCCCCAAAGGAGCCGCTGATGTATGGGTATCCTGGTTCAGAAAACAACGATGCTCCCAAAAGTGCTACACCTTTTGACACAACAAGGCTGAGGGAGAATGTATTTAGGCTACACACCAAACAATACAAGAACAACAATATAGCACCCTGGTGTTTAGGCAGGGTTGCTCCTAAATTTACCTGCCAGGTATAGCTACCTTGGCTAATTGTTAAGGATCAATTGATTTCACAAGTCTGTAATTGCTGCACTTCTCTCTTTTGCCGCTAGGTGGCCAGGCACTTGATGGCATTAGATAAGACAAGGGCACTGCAAGGTCAGATTATGGGTATATTGGGTATCTCAGCCAATGGGCAGGGGTTTTCTTAAGTCCCTTGGCCTGCTGGGAGAACCTATATATTTGGGTGGAGTCAGGTGATCGGTGTTCTGTGCCACCTGGATGGCTGTCTGGGTGGACGTGTGTTGTATTGCCCGGGCTACTAGGCTGGAGTTTGGGCCTATCCCGGGCACATCTGGCTGCTAGGCTGTCTGAGGGTCTATCCAGAAGCAAGAAAGCAGCACAGGGTTGGGATTGCGGCTTGAAGTCCAACCAGAAGAGACGGTTCTGCCGGCCGGAGAACCTGTCGTGGTCAGAGGTAGAGGGGAAGCTGTCGCCCACTAAGGGACCATTCACCTTATTACCAGGGACCACAGTGAGTAGCTGAAGTAAGTACCAGAACAGTATTCTCACCGAACGGGCACGGTGGAGAATCTGGAAAATTCAGGCGGTGATCAAGTCAGGGACCCAGCCAGTTAAGGCGACGCTTGCAGAGTAGCAGAATTCTCACCACCTGGGGACGGTGAAGAATCGGGAAACTTCAGCGGGTATCAAGCCAGGGACCCAGCCAGCGGAGGTGACGCTTGCAGAGCAGCCTTGTGTGTCAAGCCACGGACCAAGCAGGTCAGTGAGATGAAGCTTGATAAGTATCTGGAATGCCAAGCTACGGACCCAGCAGAGAAGCGGGGGTGATGCTTGAGCAAGATACTACAGTGAATTGGAAGAGCCCAATGGATTCAGTGGCAATGAATCATCTAGTCTAGTGTGAGAGAGACTGGGAGCTCAGTGGGCTGAAGAACTACAAGAAGTGATTGTAGTGGAAGTGAAGGAACTGTAATGCCCTGTACACACGGTCGGATTTTCCGACGTAAAAAGTGCGATCGGATTGTGTTGTCGGAAATTCCGATCGTGTGTGGGCTCCATATGACTTTTTCCGTCTGAATTTATGACACACAAAGTTTGAGAGCAGGCTATAACATTTTCTGACAACAAAATCAGATCGGTTAAATTCCGATCGTGTGTACACAAATCCGATACACAAAGTGCCACACATGCTCAGAATAAATTAAAAGACGAAAGCTATTGGCTACTGCCCCGTTTATAGGCCCGACGTACGTGTTTTACGTCACCGCGTTCAGAACGATTGGATTTTCCAACAACTTTGTGCGACCATGTGTATGCAAGACAAGTTTGAGCCAACATCTGTCTGAAAAAATCCATGGATTTTGTTGTCGGAATGTCCAATCAATGTCCAATCGTGTGTACAGGGCATTACACTTGTGTTAGAAACTGTTAAAGACTGTCGCCATAGGAGACAGCACTCCTACACATGCAGATGTGTCATCTTGCTGGATGCCTTTCCCTGCATTTCTGTCTTTCTGTCAAAGTCTCTGAGTCTGCCAATTAACATTGCAACTACCTAAGGGTGTCCTGGCCCTAACCCTCTCTTCCAAAGTTCTGTTCAAGAGAAATAAACTCTTTGCATTCAAGAAGTGTCTGGCGCCCATGAATCTAATTTGCATTACACCCACTATGCCTTGCAACCCACTATATACAGAAGGATGTTAGCTATCTCTGGCCCTGGGGGTTCTCATTAGACTGAAGGAGGCCAGGGACCTTGCTACAGCAAAAAAAAAAAAATGGCAACAGCAATAAATAGTCACAAAATAAAACACATTTTGTACAACTATGATGTGAGGACCAAGTATTTCAGGATTTCAATCCCCTCTGGTACCTGAATCCCAAATCTAAGGGGGTCCTAACTACTCACCCAGAGCCTAAAAGGTCCTAGAGTCTCTCCAAAACCCCTCCCACTGACTAATGTGGTAGTAAATGTTGGAGCTCAGAATCCTGTGTTGGAGTGCTCAAATAAATCCACAGTAAAGGTTTTAAGTCCCCAAACTAAGTCTCAAGTTAGGGTAACACTGTCCCTTCAAGAGGAGGGTAGGTTGTGGTTGGAGGCATCTCACTACTATGCAATCTGTTGTGAAGCCTCTTACCACTCTCTGGTGTCTTGAACGCTGGATGTTCAAGCGGTGCTTCCTGTGGTACCTGTGGCATTGGCGGCAACTCTGGACTCTGTACAGTACTGTAGTGATGATCTCTTATGAAGCCAGTGATGCCCCTTTCTAAGCCCCACTCTGACACCACAGTGAATTCTGAAAATGAGAAGCATCTCCGAATCATCAGCCTACTCCATCCATCACCTCTACTTCCTTTTTCCTCCTCTCACAGCATACCTTTCCTCCTGGGACATGTAGTATTATACAGTAATTTACTTAATAGCGGTTGTTTCGTGGGGATTACATCCCTCATTGTTTCAGATGGCTCCCAACAGTCCTATGCAGCTCCTTGGGCAAGCTTTCTCTCCTGTTGCAGGCTGCAGTGCAGCTAATCTCCTTGTCTTTGTATCCTGTGCATGGGATGGGCTCTCCTCCAGCTATGGTTGTAAGAGAAGCATTCACAGTCGCTTCTGGTTGTCTCTCTCCTCCTCTTCCCATAGGCTGCTCCCCTGTTCACTGGTGTCTGGGGAGAGGGAAAAAAACTGCAGTGCTGGAGGATGTGACAGCTGTAGTCTTTGTGGTGCTGCAGACCGGGGCTATATAGAAGTTAGTAAAGTGTTGATACACACCCTAACACACCATAAACCGAAGCACAGTGGGCACAATTTTCCTCTTCATTACTCATCTTAGGATACCTTAAAGTGTATGCAATGCCAAAACTTTTTCCTAGGCAGGCCATACACGGTGCAAATTCCTTTCCTGCAACCACGGGTTGCAGGAAAGAAATCTGCACGATTCCCCCATCAACACAGACATTGTTGACAGGGGAATCCCTTCTGCCAAGCAATTGCTTGCTCCTGGCAAGGGGGCAAGGGTGGGCAGGGGAAGCCATCCCACCTTAGAGAAGACATTGATTATCGCTAGCAGCTATAGCAGCTAGGGATAATCACAAGATAATCCAGCAGGCTGGTTGTAACCAAGATGATCAATTGATCAACTTGGTACATTCAACCTGCTGACTAATGGTAATTGGAAATTCGAACCGTGCATGGCCGGCCTTATGCGCCGTACACACGGTCGGATTTTCTGATGGAAAATGTGTGATAGGACCTTGTTGTCGAAAATTCCGACCGTGTGTAGGCTCCATCACACATTTTCCATCGGATTTTCGGACACACAAAGTTTGAGAGCAGGCTATAAAATTTTCCGACAACAAAATCCATTGTTGGAAATTCCGATTGTGTGTACACAAATCCGACGCACAAAGTGCCACGCATGCTCAGAATAAATAAAGAAATGAAAGCTATTGGCCACTGCCCCGTTTATAGTCCCGACGTACGTGTTTTACGTCACCGCGTTCAGAATGATCGGATTTTCCGACAACTTTGTGTGACCATGTGTATACAAGACAAGTTTGAGCCAACATCCGTCGGAAGAAATCCTAGGATTTTGTTGTCGGAATGTCCGAACAAAGTCCGACCGTGTGTACGGGGCATAAGTCTTAGATAGATCAGTGAGTAGTTAGTACCCTGTCAGGTTTTTATTACTGTCTGTGTCCTCACTAGGTTAGTTTATGCATTCTATGTGTTCTTTAGCCCCATCACTGGAACATAAAGTTAGGGGAAAAAAATTAAGTTTTGAGTTGTCACCAGAGCAGAAATAGAGGGAAAATCTTCCAAAGAGGACACTTGTTCCAGGGTGTACAGGGTGCAGAGTTTAGGGGTGCACTACATACAGAGTGCATGGTTTATGGGTGTACTATATACAGGGGTGCGCTGTGTACAAAGTGCAGGGTTTAGGGGTGCACTATGTACAGAGTGCAGGATTTAGGGGTGCACTACATACAAAGTACAGGATTTAGAGATGAGCTAAGTACAGGGTTTAGGGGTGTGCTATGTACAGATTACAGGGTTCAGGGGTGTGCTGTGTACAGAGTGCAGAGTTTAGGGGTGTGCTGTGTACAGAATGCAGGGTTTAAGGGTGCAGTACATACAGAGGGCAGGATTTAGGGGTGCGCTACGTACAGAGTGCAAGTTTAGGGGTGTGCTTTGTACTGAGTGCAGGGTTTAGGGGTGCGCTATGTACATATTGTGGGGTTCAGGAGGTGTGCTATGTACAGAGTGCAGGGTTCAGGGTGCGCTGTGTACAGAGTGCAGGGTTGAGGAGCTTGCTATATACAGAGTGCAGAGTTTTGGGGTGTGCTCTGTACAGAATGGAGGGTTTAGGGGTACACAATGCACAGTCTGCAACGGCTGATACAATAGACAGGCGGGATAAGAATAAGTTCAATAAGGCAGGAAAATAGCTGTGCAGTCATTTGACCAGATCACCGACCCCCCCCCCCCCCTCCTTCGTGCTCCTCTGGTCCCCCCCATGCTAACCTCCTCTCCCACTGGCTAGCTGTGCAGTCATTTGTCCGGCCTGCCACCCCTCCTTCCTTTTCTGTGCTCCTCTGGTCCCTCCCCGCTTCCCCCAGCGCTAACCTTCTCTCCTCCCGCCAGCTAGCTGTGCAGTAAGTGGGTGGCCTGAATAGAGGCATAATCCTCAGCATAGAGAAGTTCAGCATGTGATCGGTAAGAGAGTCACAAAATAGTTACAACATAACCTTCCTCGGCACTCATTTTCCTGGTCTTTCCTTCCCCTATTCTCCATCCTGAATAGGGAAGACCAGGAAAACGAGTGCCAAGGAGGGTTATGTTGTAACTATTTTGTGGCTGTCTTACCGATCACATGCTGAACTTCTCTGAGGATTATGCCTTTATTTAGACCGCCCGCTTACTGCGCAGCTAGCTGGCGGGAGGAGAGGAGGTTAGCACTGGGGGGAGACCAGAGGAGTATGGGGGCCAGACAGCTTAAAGGCAGAAGTTTTTTTTATCTTAATGCATTCTATGCATTAAGATAAAAAGCCTTCTGTGTGTAGCAGCTGCCCCAGCACCCTCTAATACTTACCTGTGCCCATAGGCGTGCGCACAGGGTGTGCCGGGTGTGCCCAGGCACACCCTAATCCCCCCATGCGCATTAGTGCTGTCGCTCTGTGTAGCAGCAGGAACATGGTAAAGATCTCCCTCTTACCTGCTCTGCCATAAGAAAAGTGTTTATGCTCTTCTCTTTCACTGTGGCGGCAGGGAGATCAATGTGCTGGGTTCATATATATGTAGAAACATACACGTGCATGTGTGTTTGAGCTTTAGCTGCGCACACCTATGCCTGTGCCCCATCTCTGTCCAACGATGTCTACGAGTCCCTCGGCCTTCTGAGACTCTCCCTCCTGACTGGCTGAGACAAGGCAGTGGCGCCATTGGCTCCTGCGGCTGTCTTTCAAAGTCAGTTAGCCAATTAGGAGAGAGAGAGAGGGGGTGGGGCCGAATGGCAGATCCGTGTCTGAATCGACACACAAAGCTGCAGCTTGACCCGGGTGCCCCCATAGTAAGCTGCTTGCTGTGGAGGCACTCAACAGGAGGGGAGGGGCCAGAAGCAGTAAAGAGGGGCCCACGAAGAGGAGGATCCAGGCTGCTGTGTGCAAATCCACTGCAACAGAGCAGGTAAGTATAACATGTTTGATATTTTTTATTTTTCTTTAAACAAGACTTTATAACCACTTTTAAGAAGGGGCATAGACAAAAGTGACAGCTTGGGTGGAATACTGGTACCGATCGCTGTATATGTCTCCTGCAGCAGCTGAATGATGGCTGGCGGGAGGGAGAGGAGGATGAGAAGAGGACTTATGCTGCTGCAGGAGGATCATTACCACCCATGGGCACCCCCCAATGCCATGCCCGGGGCACATCCCCCCCCCCAAGTTTATATTTTGTCTTTACCAGTTAGTAAAATATTATATAAGCTTTAGCACAATAATGTAATTTGTAAGTTGTTTTCAGTCTTTTTATATCTGTAATTTTTCGTTAACTTCTTCTCTTACATCTGTATACCCCTATGGACCAGAGCAATTTTTACATATGTGCTAAGGGCCTGTTTATTCAGCAACAACTCTGTCATTGCTTAGGCTAGGTTCACACTGTGGTGCGGGAAATGCCGGATCCATGTGCATTTCCCACACTGCATTCCAATCGCTTTGCCCTTGCGGGCAAAGGGGTTATTATCACTTTACTTTGCAATCCATAGATTGTGGATAAATATCAGAACTAAAAAAAACACTTTTTTTTTTAACTTTCATTGTTTCTTTAACAGAATACACTTGATCAGCTATGGCCAGCGGCCCCGATCATTTGGGAAAAACCTGACAGCTACCAGTACAACCAGCCTGCCCATACATGGATCAAAATTCAGCCAGTCCCTGTCCATGTATGGCCACCTATAGTGTTCATTGACCTGATCATTTGAAGCTACTGTACACATCCTGTGTACTTTGATAAAGGTTTTTTGGGCATGTGTAGAACGCCCAATGTCTACAACTGATGAAACGAATACCTGGTGATCCTGCCACAAAGGTTCTTGTTCAGGCTCTTCCTATTATGATGTGACAACTGTCTAGCAATTATTAATGTAATCAACAGAACCCTTTTGCTTTAAAATAAATTTACAATGGCTTATGGTGTCCACCAATTATGTTTCTGTTGCGTCACATTGTCACATATGTCCCTGGTTAAGACTAGAAGTGGCTGTGCGGAGAGGCACCATCCACCATTGTCACTCTCAGAAAGTCAGCCTATAACAATGGCAGCCAATGCCAGAGAAAGTGCATAAAGACAGCAAATGGCTGAAAGAAACTTAATGAGATTAGCAACGGTGAGATGCAAAAAAAGGTAAAACTGGATGTTATGAAAAAAAAATGTCTGGTTTTGCAGATCTTCCCTCACTTCCTGTTTGGTGGGACCTTTGTCACTAGGATTTAAAATGCTGCTTTATGCATTGCCTTGGCACCATCCACAGGCAGCTAAAAGTAGTCAAAAACTCACTCATATTTGTAAGGTGCATTAGGCAGCACCAGCATGTACAGCCTCTGGTTCCAAGGGACCAGAAATACACCGGAACTGATGTCAGGCCTCCACTGGAAGTGACCAAAGTATTAGCAGTGGTGCAGCCTCAATGCATTTCACACATAGTGTCAGGAACCCTCACGCTTCCTAAAGCTGCCTAAAGCACCTTACAAATGTGAGTGAGCTTTTAAATACTTTTTTCTTTGATTCTTAATAAAAAAAAAAATACTACACTATGAGAATATTATGTTATTCCGCTTGTGGCTCTTTTTAGCTATGAGAGGAAATCGGGGCTGGAGTTCCTGGTGATGGTGGATTTATTCCACTTATTTATCTACACCCATTTGAAAGGCATTTGAGAAGTGAGTAGGGTCCTGAGGAGCCATATATGTTTGGTGAGTGCGCATTTCTCCTACACGCGGTGGAGCACTTTTATGAGATTTCATCGTAAAAGAGTATTTAAAGGCACGGTGTCTGGGATAATATGGATATTGATTAGAGGTTAATTAGAAGATGATGCACTTTTTATGTTTACTGGAAGATTTAAACTGTTATTTTTATAATGATTTGTATATTTTGAATATAGAATACTGAATGATATGATTGGAGGGAAGGAGTAGCCTATCTTTACACTGTAGGACCCCTTTAACACTGGGGTGCCTTTCAGGAATTTTAGCACTAAAAATATTGCATTTAAAGCGCCTGAAAAGCGCCTGTCATGCCTCCCCAGTGTGAAAGCCCGAGTGCTTTCACACTGGGGCGGTGCGCTTGCAGGAAATGGAAAAAAAGTCCTGCAAGCAGCATCTTTGGGGCGGTGCTGAAGAACCTGCAAAGCACTTCGGCAGCGCCGCAACACAGGCGCTTTTAACCCTTTCTATGGCTGCTAGTGGGGTTAAAAGCGCCCTGCTAGCGGCTGAAAAGTGCCGCTATAACAGAGGTAAAAGTTGCTAAAACTAGCGGCGCTTTACCACTAATGACAGCACCGCCCCAGTGTGAAAGGGGTCTAAACATTTTAAGTGTGTTTCACGCTTAAAGGGGCAGCTGCACTTTGAATACACAAATGTTGAGTTGGCACCTTTTTTATATCACATTTAAGGTATATGTAAATTTCTTTACTTTTTTTCTATACGTTTTTTGCCGCATTTGACACTGGGAAAGGGGGGCACACAGTGAATAAGCAGACCTTGCTTGGAGTGCAAGCTCCACTTTAACTATAACCGGCAGATTTTTACATGTCACTTGATAGGTAGTTGGTGGTTTTGCGCTGATGATAATGTATATTATTTCACTGAAAAGAGGTCCTCTTCTTCCTCAGTACATAACAAATTACATTCTCACCAAGAGTAATTTATTTCTGCAAAATATGATTACATTATATTGAACATTTCTTAGCATGGTATATTTAATGGTTAAACAGTACGGTGGACTTTACCAATAATTATAATAAAGCAGTTAACAGTTCACATAATTTATATATGGAGCACATTTACAAAACACTCAGATCATATGATCAGTGAGTAATATTCCTTGCCATTAATTTAATGTTCTTTTCATTATTTCAGCATAAAATAATCCAGCATACGTTGTAAGTGTATCATTTATAGCGTGGGGCCATTGACTCTGTTACGTTTATCACTGAAGCCTGAATATGTTTATTAATTGTTTCCTGCGGAGAAAGCGTACTGAACTGGAACTAGTTAAAATACTGTACTCTTCTAGTGAACCACACCAAATGCTAATTACCTACATTTGGATGCCTGAGTTATTTTAATTTCATACCTGGACCATTGGTGAACCATGCAAAGCTGTAATTCAACACATTAATTACATGTCAACGAAGAAATAAACCTGAAATTAAAATGCCTGATCATAATTACTCTGCAGCTGCTACAGTTGAGAATGTAATATTTCGGCTTGAATATGAAAGGCTTATAAAGAAGATATATTGTGGTCCCCTTAAAGTAAACCTGTGCTGAGAGAAATATGGAGGCTGCCATTGTTCTGGCATCTATAAATGCTAGCTGACTGGTATTCTGTAATTGGAATACTTTGAGCACTACCACAGTGCAAGTCTACTAGACTTCTGGGATGCCTACTTATTCAAGATTAGTGATCAGACTATTGAAACCATTGGATTAGCATGCTCAAAAAATGTAGAACAGCACATCGGGAGTCCACCTGGTCTAAGAAATGACAGATCAACTTCATCTTGTCCCCTTCCAAGCCACTGAAGCTGATCGTTTCTTAGGCGGTCTCCCAGCATGTTACATAGTAGGTGAGGTTGAAAAAAGACACAAGTCCATCAATTCCAACCTATGTATGTGAATATATGTCAGTATTACATTGTATATCCCTGTATGTTGTGGTCGTTCAGGTGCTTATCTAATAGTTTCTTGAAACTGTCGATGCTCCCGCTGAAACCACCGCCTGTGTAAGGGAATTCTACATCCTTGCCGCTCTTACAGAAAACAACCCTCTATGCAGTTTAAGGTTAAACCTCTTTTCTTCTAATTTTGATGAGTGGCCATGAGTTATTGCTCTGCTTAGCTTAGTATCGCTCACAAATACAGAGATTGAACTGTTTACCCCATCCTCCAGGTCGTTTATGAACAAATTAAATAGGATTGGTCCCAGCACAGATCCCTGGGGGACCCCACTACCCACCCCTGACCATTCCGAGTACTCCCCATTTATCACCACCCTCTGAACTCGCCCTTGTAGCCAGTTTTTAATCCATGTCTTCACCCTATGGTCCATGCCAACGGACCTTATTTTGTACAGTAAACGTTTATGGGGAACTGTGTCAAATGCCCTTGCAAAATCCAGATACACCACGGCTACGGGCCTTCCTTTATCTAGATGGCAACTCACCAAGTAAAAAGTGTACTAAAGCGCTGATATGAACTAGTAAATAAATAAATAAGTGACAAATACTAGAAGATGACCAAATAATATAGCTTCAATTATTGTGTATGTGAACTGATATCACACAAAAAGTGTTGTATATATTCAAAATGTATAATGCGCTAATATTAACCTCCCAATATAACACGGTGTGATCTCTTAATGATTAATTGTCCAATCAGTGCGCAATCGCTCCTCTGGTGGTGTGTGCGTGCCACCTAGTGGCTGTTGCACGAAATCAGGTACAGGTATGTGATTTTGTACAATAGAGCCGACCTGCCGCAGCACATGTACGTTAGGCGATCTGCAAGGGGTTAAAGAGGTGTGTGAATTATTATTATTATTTTTATTATACAGGATTTATATAGCGCCAACAGTTTATGCAGTGCTTTACAACAAAAGTGCAGACAGTAGAATTACAATGCAATTTAATAAAGTAGGAATCAGAGAGCCCTGCTCATTACAGCTTACAATCTAAGAGGGAGGATCAAGAGATGCAAAAGGTAATAACTGATGAAGAAAGTAAAAGTACAGTTGTGTACATGTAGGCAGGATAGGCTCTTCTGAAGAGAAGTGTTTTCAGGGATCGTCTTAAAGTGGACAGAGTAGGAGATAGTCGGACAGATTTGGGTAGGAAGTTCCATAGAATGGGAGAGGCTCAGGAAAAGTCCTGAGGTCGATATTTTTACTCTCTCTTCCTCCTGGAGAGCTACGTCCATTTTTTTTCCCATTTACTCAGATATGGGGTATTAAACAGTAGGTCCCGATAATGTAGTAAGTATATCTTATATCTATGAAACGCAATGAGTTGGAACAACTTGGGAGTCATGCAGAGCCTCTAAAGGGAGTACATTTGTTGTCGAACAGAATGGTTGAGGTAATGAGCTTCTAAAGTGACATATTTGACCCTATCTTCACTCAAGTAACAATAAACACCCCCATCTTTGTTGTAACATTTGTAGTGCATATACTGTGGTTCCTTAAAATCCATAAAATCGTTCAATTGCAATGTGTCCCATTTCATTCAGTGTAAAAATAATGGATCCTCTTGCCTTTGCGCAAAATAATTGGTGCCAGTGAGAGACAATAAAGGCGATTTATACAACCACTGAAACTGTCTACAGTATGTACCATATCCCAAACTTTTACTTTTAACTTCTTGCTTGAATTTGCATATAAATTTCACAGATATTTATGTAACTATATATACATCTGCTCACCAACATAAGGAGCAAGATGATTGACAATGTGCTTTACATAAGTATGATATTATGATACTCCTGTCTCCCAAATATTTCCTAAAAAAAACACATATCTTTAGTTCTGATGACATGTTATATATTTATGCATGAATTTGTATTTAATATAATCAACTTGTAACTTATGTTTGTCAGTCCCTAATTTTCTAAATTTCCCTTTCAAAACAGAATCCTTAGACCCCTTTCACACTGGGGCGGTTTGCAGGCGTTATTGCGCTAAAAATAGCGCCTGCAAACCGACCCAAAACAGCCTTTGCTGTTTGTTCAGTGTGAAAGCCCGAGGGCTTTCACACTGAAGCGGTGCGCTGGCAGGAGAAAAAAAAAACTCCTGCAAGCCGCATCTTTGGAGCGGTGAAGGAGCGGTGTATTCACCGCTCCTTCACCGCTCCTGCCCATTGAAATCAATGGGACAGCGCGGCTATACCGCGGCAATACCGCGCTATACGAGCGGTTTTAACCCTTTTTCGGCCGCCAGCGGGGGGTTAAAACCGCACCGCTAGTGGCCGAATACCGCGGTAAAGCAGCGCTAAAAATAGCACTGTTTTACTGCCGAGGCCCCCTACCGCCCCAGTGTGAAAGTAGCCTTAGCTTCTTGTCCTTCAGTCATATGTCATCTCCAGTAAACCTTGTATGCAGTGCTGCTTCTCTTCATTAAGTTGTGAACAGTTCACATTTCACATGTTTATCATCAGCTCCATCTAGTGGTCATAATGCAGTATTTCTCTGAAATGCCTCAATCAGGAAAATACCACATTATGACCACCAGATGGAGATAATGATCATACGCAATAAGCTTATTAGGCAAAATACAGGGATTATTCATATTTTTTTATAAATAGATCCCAAAGTATAAAGATATACTATAGATTTGTTTTTTACAGTCTCTATTATTTAGACAACCACAGTATTTAAAAGAAAAACTGAAGCCAAAAACCAAACAAAAAAATGATATAGCAGCTCACTGGCCATTAAATGTGGCAGCTACAGCAGTTTTCCTTTTTTCAAGCTTTTTTTTAATTTGATTTCCACCTGGTGATCCTGTCAGTAACAGACTTTTGAGTTTAGTTCCTTTGGGGATAAAGGTTTTACATAAATAAATAAAAAGTGATCACTGTTAGCACCCTCTGCTAGCGTTAAATATTTTGTTTAAGCTCTGTAACTGATACATTCTGTTATTGAAAAACAACAGACTTACTGGCTGGATTTCCAGGTGAAAATAGAAAAAGAAAAGAAAGCCTAAAAAAGAACACTAATGCAGCCATCACATCTAAGAAATGGTAAGCTGCAATATAATCAATGTTTGCTTTTGGGTTTATAGCCACTTTAACCTGAAAAAGAAATCTATTGCAGCAACATATAAAGCCTAGTGAGCTGCAGTATGTTATATTTTTGTTTTTGTGTTTAGATATACAGTAATTTAAAGTGCGTGTCCAGGCATGGAAGTGACAATAAACTCTGGTAAATAAAAAAATTCAAGTATGTATTCTTAATTGAAAATAATACCTTCTAGTGCTACAAGCCTCCCCCAAATCTCCAAATTCCTTCTTCTTTTTTTTTGCTTCCTATTAGAGAGTGGCTACATTCACTTTCTATGGTCCCACTTTATGTAGGAATGTAGCCACCCTCTTTTACTTGCTCCCAAGATGGAGTATGAACTATATGATTTGTAGTGAGGACCTGATGCATATTTCATGCTTTTTGATGCATTTTGCATATTTTTTATGTGTTCCTTTTCAAGTCTAATGCCCTGTACACACGGTCGGACTTTGTTCGGACATTCCGACAACAAAATCCATGGATTTTTTCCGATGGATGTTGGCTCAAACTTGTCTTGCATACACACGGTCACACAAAGTTGTCGGAAAATCCGATCGTTTTAAACGCGGTGACGTAAAACATGTACGTCGGGACTATAAACGGGGAAGTGGCCAATAGCTTTCATCTCTTTATTTATTCTGAGCATGCGTGGCACTTTGTCCGTCGGATTTGTGTACACACGATCGCAATTTCCGACAACGGATTTTGTTGTCGGAAAATTTTATCTCCTGCTCTCCAACTTTGTGTGTCAGAAAATCCGATGGAAAATGTCCGATGGAGCCCACACACAGTCGGAATATCGGACAACACGCTCCGATCGGACATTTTCCATCGGAAAATCCGACCGTGTGTACGGGGCATAATGCTCCGTAGACACGGTCGCATTTTCCGACGGAAAATGTGTGATAGGACCTTGTTGTCGGAAATTCCGACCGTGTGTAGGCTCCATCACACATTTTCCATCGGATTTTTTTTTTGAGCCAACATCCGTCGGAAAAAATCCTAGGATTTTGTTGTCGGAATGTCCGAACAAAGTCCGACCGTGTGTACGGGGCATAAGGTGCCAAAAATGCATTATGTTGCACCAAAGTAAGTGTCTGCACCTATTTCCAAGTTGCAGGGAAGCACATTACATAGGTGTGAATGGGCCCCATAGACAATAATGGGATTCCTCCTGTGGTGCATTGTTGCATGAACCACAAACTGCAATAAATCCTAGAGGTGTGAATGGGGAAGAAAGAGTCCACTTTAAACCAAAGTGCTTTTATTCTTGCTGTTCCTTTCACTTGTCCTAATCTAATCCACCCTCTCCCTCCACAGATGCATACTTACCTTGATCTGTTGACTGCAGTTCCACCGTTGGTGAACTGCACTAGACAGCACCAGAAGTCTTCACTGTCCTCTTTACAGTTCCATTAAGTATGGGGCTGTGTCCTGGGGCCACAGACAATCTAATTGTAGTTTCTGGGGCAGTAATGTACAGATAGGGCCAGGACAGTGATGGATTGTGACACTGGATTGGGTGACAGATAATGTGTGATGTCAGATGCCACCAGGAAACCTGGAAGCAACGGTTGAGGCTGCGGAATATAGTGGTAGTAGTCGGTGACTGCAGATACCTGCTCAAATTAGCAATTTTATTTGTGAGTGTGCTGACTTTATTTTAATAAAAATAATTGTTTACAGTATTACACTATGGAAGCTTCCTTTTTAAGATTTGAGAGGGGGCAAGTGGGGCTGTAGTTACATGAGGGCAATCGGGCTTGCCTATAAGGTACCATAGGAGGTTGAGGAGTGATATTGTAATCAGTTGTTGAGGTGGAACTATTGAGTTGGGGGTTTCTGCAGCAAAAACACTTTTAGACCTAGGACATGGACATGGAAAAGGGGTGATGAACTGAAGGAATTACTTTGTTGTTTTAAAGCTGAACTCCAGGAATTAAGCTACTTTGTAAAAACTGCAGGCATACCATGAGTTAAGTCTAACGAGGTGCCTGCCACCTTGCACAGTTATCTCTATTAGTCACATGACAGGTTTATTGTGCTGAAGAAAGATAACTTCTGGAGCTCAGACTCTGGTCAGTTCCTTCAAGAGTCAGGTCTCAGTTCATTCAAGAGTCGCTGGAACTGCTGTGCACACCCCTTCCCTCCTTCTGCCCATTCATAGAAGCCTTTGCATTATGTGAACTCTTTCACAAAATACAAAGGCTTCTGTGAATGGTCAGCTGGGAGGGGCATATCTGCTGTGTGTTCATCTCTCCTCTCACAGCCCCAAGTTTAATGCCTGGTACACACAGGGAGTTTTTTTTGTTCAATCCAGTGGGCCGAATGAAAAAAAAAAAAAAAAACCTGACAGATTGCTGTATTAACACAAGCGATGTTAGTACAACGATCTCCCCCCCACACCAGAACATCGTGATCAGCGCTCGCAGCCATTAGCTGCAGGCTATAATTGGATGCTGGTCTCCCAGCATGCCCAGTCATTAAAAGCTGGTTGTTAGACCGTCTTCTGTCAGACAAGCTGCTGTACACACAAGCTGAATATCAGTCCCTGAGGTTACATGCCCCTAATAACTCCTTTTTTTTTTTTGGACATTCTTTTTTTTAATTTAAATATTTGTATGTATTCCAATGCTTAATACTATGGTTTGTGGTCACATTGATTAATTATTGATTTATAATAATTTATATTATTTTGTTTTGTTGTATGTGTGTGTGGGTAATGTATATGTGGGAGTACAGCACTGGCTATTTTTTTTATATTGGTTGTGTTGATTATCCAGGGGGTTGCTTTTTACCTAACTGCTGTTGTGAAATTTTAGGAGGGAATTAGGATAGGGTAAATTTATATATTCACTGGACGTAAACAAACACAGGAACCTCTGCCATTAGATCAAGGTAAGTATACATCTGTGGAGAAGGAGGGTGGCTAAGGTTAAGTCAAGGGAAGGAGGCAACAATGATAAGTGTACTTTGGGTTAAAGGGCCCCTATCCTTAAAAAGGATACTGCCATTTTAATACCAGAGTTCTGCAATTGTATGAATAATCTATTCTTTGAAAAAAAATCCATCCCTTAGCATTCCACATATTAGCTGTGTATGAACTTTAGAATGGCTTCAAAGTACATAAAAACTGGGATGTAAATATAATAAATGCCATTGTGTATTGGTCTTTACCTTTCTCAGAGCTATTTTTATGTATGCAGCATGTTTCCATCACTGCTTTTCACTAAAAGTCCTTGATAAATAGTTGTTTTTTATCAGCTTTATTTTTAAATGTTACTCAGTGACCCCATTTAGAAGACTGGCATTCGGGGACTTTGCTGCCATAATTCATAATTATGTTTAACCTTTAATAGAGTTGATCTAAAACATTTACATTATCATTTTTTTTATTTAGAAAAATATATGAGGAGGGTTAAAAAGTCAAAATATAGAAGCATTTGCTCAGTGCTTTCTTCTTTGTCAGGCTCATGAATGACAATAGTGTCAGTGCACCAAAGCTCATTTTCTGTTATTTATTCATACAGAGGCCCCCATTTAGAAATGCTTATATTAGCATATATCAAGGTCATTTGCAAGTGTTTGGATAAACATGACTATTATATTCCTCTGGTATATCACAATGAAATCACCGTATATGTGTCTGATGTTTATGGTATTTAAAGGAAACCTGTATTTTGCATCAAATTAACAACAAATGGATGCTGTAATGCTGTGTGGAGCGCTCCACAATGACTTATATAGGCGGTGACCCCGCTCCCTTATGATGTCACAGTCCTGGGCATGCTGGGAGAAGAGGCCGAACACCGGGAGAAGAACCGAACATCGGGAGAAGAGGCTGGAGAGAGCGGAGAAGAACCGGACATCGGGAGAAGATGCCGGAGAGAGCGGAGAAGAACCAGACATTGGGAGAAGATGCCGGAGAGACCCTCGAACTTGGAAGAAGACCCCTGGAGCTGTCTAATAAATTACTTTAAAAACCTTCCTAGTGTGTTTTTTTTATTGACACTTTTTCCCTAGGTGAGTGGGTAGGGGTACGATGTACCCCATACTCATTCACATAGGGTGGGGGGTCGGGATCTGGGGCCCCCTTATTAAAGGGGGCTCCCGGATTCCGATAAGCCCTCCGCCCGCAGACCCCGAAACCAACGGCCAAGGTTGTCGGGAAGAGGCCCTTGTCCTCATCAACATGGGGACAAGGTGCTTTGGGGGAAGGGGGCCCCGCAGGGCAACCCCCCTCCCCAAAAGCCCCCATCCCCCCATGTTGAGGACATGTGGCCTGGTACGGTTCAGGAGGGGGGGCACTCACTTGTCCCCACCCCTTTCCTGACCGGCCGGGCTGCGTGCTCGGATAGAGGTCTGGTATGGATTTTGGGGACCCCACGCCATTTTTTAGGCGTAGGGGAGTTCCCCTTAAAATCCATACCAGACCTAAGGGCCTGGTATGCCCTGCGACGGGGCTCGCAAGGTGTCAATCTCGCCGATAAAAGCTGCGAGATTGACTTCCTTTTCTAGTTCCATCGTACCCGAGTCACGTTCAAAATGAACTGACTTGTTCGTGTGTGGGCAAGTCCGTTCATTTGGAAAGTCCGCCGTAACTCCGTCGGGAAATAGGTCCGCCGGAAAGTCCGCTTGTGTGTAGGCAAGGCCGTCCATAGTCCGGTCGTGTGTAGGCAAGTCCGTTCGTAAAAAAAGTCCGGCTGAAGTCTGTCAAAAGTCCGTCGGAAAGTCCGTCGGACCAGTCCAGCAAAAAGTCCAACCGTGTGTACGTTGCATTACAGAATATGGTTTTGAGGTCTGACCATTTTGCAGAGGGAATTAACAGAAGTTAAAAGGACTGCAACCACAAACGGACAGTCTCTTAAGGATTTAAACATTTAGTAGTCACAACAGCTTGAGAAAGATTTTGCAAAATAATGCAACTTAGACAATTAAATCAAAGTGAAACTAACAACCTACAAACACAGATTGACAACATCAAAAATATTTCAGTGAAAACTATTCCCCCCCCAAAAAACAAAAACAAAACAAAAAACAAAAGTAAAAATACTTGCTCTAAAACACATCTGTTTTGCAAAGACATAACAAACAAAATACAAAGAGAAAATACATGTTACAAACTCTATAAGGACACCCAAATTTACTTTCTTTTTTTTCTTTCCACTTCAGAACTCTATCGAGAGACTATTCAGCTAACGCTCATTTAGTGTCCCAAAAAAGGTTTTACATTATCGTGGAAGAGACTTAATTTTTAATCAACATCCTCTATTTTTTAAACTTCCAGATGCCTTCGGCATCTACGCCCTTCTTTTTATCCAATACGAAAAAGAAGTATAGCTTTCTTAGCCATAATCCTATACATTGTTTACTGTCTAATGAACAATTTTTATATACATACAAGTTGCGTGCATCCCACAACACTTCCTTTAATGCACATAACACTAACCACAATACTTTCTGTTTATCTTTTTCCAGTTTCCCCAAGCCATAAATCATAATTTTCCACTTACTCACCTTCAATCCTGTTATTTCTTTCACCAGATCTTGACTCTTATTGATCACATCTTTCGCTACACCACACCCCAGAACACATGCTCACTGTCTTCTACACCCCCACAATTAATTCTTGGACAAATATCAGACACACACAAATCCCTCCTTTTCATAAATAGCCTTGTAGCTAGACATTCATGCAAACTCATCCATACTATCTGTCTCTGCACATTTGTCACCCAATACACACTCATTTTCTTTCATACTTCCCCAGCCACTGATGCATTAACTCCCTTAAGGCTACACACATACTCCTTCTCTATCAACCACTTTCTCACCTTCACTTTATCCCTTTCCCCTTCTCCTAAATCTGCCAACTTAAACTCTACCCTAAACTTTTCTAATACCCAGTAGTTGCGTGCCACCACGTAGGCCACTGGTAGGCCACAAACAAAGAGCCTAACATGGGCAAAAGTTATACAATAAATACCATTGCAGTCTATGGGAATTGACTTGTTAATTTTGCTAGCCCCCACTTGGCTGATTTATATTCTAGTTATTAGCCTTAAAATGGGTATGGGGGCCCAGGTCCCACCCTGAGGGACATATATCAATGTCACCAATTTGGACAACCCCAATAACGAAACAAGCAAAAGTGCCTTTAAAAATGCAAAATTGCTTAAAAGCTAGTAACTTGGGGGGCGGGGGGGTTACTTTGCCTGTAAAGTGGTACATCTGTAGCATGTATCCAAAATGCTGCTTCAAAGATGTATGGCTTTAGAGAAAACGTACAAATCTGCAAGATTTTAACCCAAAACAAAAAATAGCCTGCCCCCCAATACATTCAAGGCCATTTGGGTCTACCACCCCAAACTAAAAAAATATTGTGCCCCTCCCACACACTAACAAGTCCTAGCCAAACACACAGCAAGCCAGCCCATGAAAGGGGGGGTGGATGCTTGGGGGCAGGAGGGGCACGGACACGCCAAAAGTCAACCACCTTGTTCCCATATTCAGGTAGACAAAGGCCTCTTCCACACAACCCTAGGCTAGGGTTCTGGGGTGCTGCAGACAGGGGGCTTTTTACGGAGTGTGGAAAGCCCCTTTAAACTAGTGGGTACAAGGTACTTTGTGGCTGGTATTGGGCTGAGCCCAAAATGCCCCAAAGGCAGCCAGCTATGTTTAGTGCATGTGGCCTTGTATGGTTCAGGAGTGGGTTGGGCGATCCCTCTTCTCGCCCCTTTTCTAGCTGGCCCTGTTGTATGCTCTGAAAAAGGATGTGGTTTGGATTGGCGAAGGCAGCTCACAGCCTTTTGAGAATGGAGTGGAGTGTGGAGTTTCCCTTTAAAAGCAAAAACTAGCCCCAGGAAATCATATGCATTAGAGGGGGAAGGTTAAATGCCCTTTAAGGGGGAGCTAGAGGAGCGAGAGACTTTATACATAATTTTAACAAGGTGCATGTCACATGGCAACGTAACATGCTAACATGACCTGTGTGCAAATCTCCTTAAAAAAATACATAAAGGGGAACCAGCGTAAAAAAAAAAAGCCAGGTTTAGAGGTGCATCCATTCAACCCACACAATTGCATGTACATTGCTTAACATGTACTAAGATTTTGGATGCGCAGTGAACAAACGCATTTGAACGAGCGCAAGAGCTGCTTGCGCATGCGCACTGCTTACATTGATCTCACGTAGTTCTAAACGTACTTTCTTTGAAAGTTACTTTCTCATTCTATTTTGGGCATATTTGTTACTTGGGCAGCTGTTACTAAACTTCCTCACATCACCCCACATCACCCCATGATATTGGCACCTCCATCTTCTGTTAATATTGAATTGAAGATGCCGTGCGCTATGTCCATAGTGGTGCACAGATTGCATTCTCCTGTGCGCCGAGATCGCTATAGTAAATGGGGGATTCTCGCTCTGTTCCCGCCGTTTCGTAAATATAAAAATGTGCATGCCCCTCGCGATGCACCTCTACTGATGGCGCACGGCTTTCGTAAATCAGCCCCTTAGTATTTATGTATTAATATTATTATACAGGTTTTATATAGCGCCAACAGTTTGCGCATCGCTTTACAACATGAGGGCAGACATTACAGTTACATTACAATTTGGTACAAGAGGAATTGGAGGACCCTGCTCATTGGAGCTTACAATCTAAAAAGGAAGGGTCAATTAATACAAAAGGTAATAGCTGTGGGGGGATGCGCTGATGGAGGAAGTAAAACAGTGTTAGTTAGAAGCAGGATAGGCTTCTTTGAAGAGAAGGGTTTTCAGGGATCGCCTAAAGATGGATAGATTAGGGGACAGTCAGACAGATTGGGGTAGGGAGTTTCAAAGGATGAGAGAAGCTCTGGAGAAATCCTTTAGGCGAGCATGGGAGGAGGTGACAAGGGAGCTAGAGAGCAGGAGGTATTGGGATGACCGAAGAGAGCGGCTTGGTTGGTATTTTGGGACTAGGTTAGTGATGTAGCGCCACTATTTACCTTTCTTTTTATGGTTTTGGTAGATTTGTTGACATTATCTGTGCTACCAATATATCTAACCCAGTCTCTACCCCACCATCAATTTATCAACTGTGCCACCAATATATCTCACCGAGCCGGTACACCACCTTCAGCACATTATCTGTGTCACCAATATTTCTCACCGTGCCAGTACACTACCTTTAGCACATTATCTTTGCCACCAATATATCTCACTTAGCCAGTACACCACTTTTGGCACATTATCTATGCCCCCAATATATCTCACCTAGTTTCTACTCCACCATCAGTCTATAACAGTGTTTCTCAACTCCAGTCCTCAAGGCGCCCCAACAGGTCATGTTTTCAGGCTTTCCATTAATTGCACAGGTGATTTGATTAGTTTCACTGCCTTAGTAATTACCACAGCTCTTTCATCTGAGGGAAATCCTGAAAACATGACCTGTTGGGGCGCCTTGAGGACTGGAGTTGAGAAACACTGGTCTATAAGTCGTGGTACCAATACATTTTACCTAGCCGATACCTCACCTCAGCACATTATCTGTGCCACCAATGTATCTCACTCACCCCCACCACAAGATTTCTACTCTCCCACACATTCCTCTGAAGCTGCTGTAATGAAAGTAGTATTACACATCCTAATGACTTGTTCCCTGCTCTCCTATTACTAGCAATCACAAATGGGAAGCGGTTTTAACCAGTAAAGCTGTACATGGTCCAGTGCACTCTAACATTTATTGTGGGTAATAAATTAAATTGTAGGTTTTCTTATGCAATCCACAACCTGTAATCAGTATACACAAAAGTAGGAGTCCTTATATTTATTTAGGTATAAGCACCCTGCAAAGTAGAGCTGACACTGTAAATGAGACCTCTGTCTTTTATAGGCCTCTTGATTCTGCTGGTTTGCTTCCTATTTTGAACATTGCAGTTTTGGAGGAGGGATTGCTGTAGAGACTCAAGTTGATAAATTATAACTTTTCCATGTTGTCTGTAGATTAGCCTTTTGAAGGGGTGCTTAGGGTCTCAGTGCAATTAGTTAGAACACATATTGATCCGATCATTTAAGTAAATCCAAAAAATTATTTCAAAGATTATATATTTCCTTTAAATCTGCAGGCATGTTTTATTTTTCCCCATTCTTTCTTTGCTTTATGTTTTATTGTTCCCCTACTTAAATTCAGAGATGTTTTAATGGCCGGTGGTATCTTTAGTTAATGTTTTCAAAAATGACCATTCCTTTTCAATCTGCAGCCAGTGTACTTTTCTGTAAAATGCAATGCATTTTGGCAACCTAGAGACATTATGTACACAGCTGGTGTACAGAACACCTCCAAAAATGTAATTTCCTGCTTGTGTGAGTGGTTCACTGATGTTCCCAAAAGTCTACCATTAGATAAAAATCTGATTTTAGATACCCCCTGCAATAGAAATTTTAGCTTTAATCAGATACTCTCCAAGAGTTAAAGAGGTTGTTAACCTTTGTGGTTTTTCACCTTATTGCATTCTTCGCATTGAGGTGAAAAACCTCTTGCAGTGCAGCAGCCCCCCAGTGCCCCCGTTTTTTTTACTTGGACCCTCTTTTTCTCCCCTAGTGTCTCGTGTCCTGATTGGCTAGATTGTTAGCAGTGCAGCCTTCGGCTCCCACTGCTGTCAATCAAATCCAATGACATGGGCGCTGGGGGCGGGGCCGAGTCATACATTCGGCGGCTGCAGATGGCGAATGCTGGACTCAGGAGCGCACCCACAAGGTAACCCCCTCAGGGAAGCGCTTCTCCGAGGGGGTTATCTGATGTGGGGAGGAGCTGCGAGACCTGCAGGTGTCTCGTGTCCTGATTGGCTAGATTGGTAGCAGCGCAGCCATTGGCTCCCACTGCTGTCAATCAAATCCAATGACATGGGCGCTGGGGGCAGGGCCGAGTCATACATTCGGCGGCTACAGACGGCGAATGCTGGACTCAGGAGCGCACCCACAAGGTAACCCCCTCAGGGAAGCGTTTCTCCGAGGGGGTTATCTGATGTGGGGAGGAGCTGCGAGACCTGCAGGGGGACCCCAGAAGATCTTCAAACTACGGCCCTCCAGCTGTTGTGGAACTACACATCCCATGAGGCATTGTAAAACTCTGACATTCACGGACACGCAAGACATGATGGGAATTGTAGTTCCTGAACAATTGGAGGGCCGTAGTTTGAAGACCCCTGATATAGATAATTTACCTGAGTAATAAAACTTCATTTTATTTTTTTTGTAATATTTTTTATTATAAAAAGAGGGCAACATAAAACTAGTGTGATATTTGACACTGTTTTTTTTATAAACCTACACAATATCTGGTTCTATGAATGTAGTAGCTATTCTCAATGCATTCTCAAGGTGCTCAGCAGATATTTTGTTCTAAATGTGCCCTTCATGTCCTTCATCCTTGAAAATAGTTGCTCATAAATATAGGTGCGGTCGAAAACTGATGACATGAATAAGGCGTGATGGTCGTGATTGTGGGATAGTTTTCTTTATGAAGATAGAACTTTAAAAATTCCAATTTTAATTTGGCTGCATGTGTTCTCTAAGTGTAAACTGTACAAAGTTAAAAAAAAAAACCTCAACATTTTTAAGTACATTTATGATTTTGCTTTGGGCCGCATTCATAGCCATCTTGGGCCGCAGGTTGGATACCCCCTGCTATAAAATAACAAGGAAGTTGCTGTTACAAGTCTTAGCAATGATGCTGCATTAAAACACAAAAAAAAAAAAAGAAACAAAACCCTTTTGCTCACAGCCAGCCTGCCTCTGTGGGTTCACAGTTCACCGACCCTTTCAAACAAGTGACACCTCTCAGGCATGAGAGGGAAAAAACTAAGCAGAAATATTCATAAACTTGGGCTACTTGCCAGTCTTCATCTGTCATCTGTCATCCGTCCCTTATGCTGGTTACCCTCCTCCTCCGTCTCTCGTTTCTTCCCCTGGTCAGGTATCACACACTTACCCCTTCCTTCGTTGTAACTACCAGGCTACCCGGCTCTCCATACATATCAGGAAGGACGTAGCAGGGCTGAGCCAGTGTCAGAGGGCGGATGTTTGCTTCAGTGATCGCGTCTCAGTCTCTCTGGTATGCCGCGCTGCGTAGCCACGGCAACGGATTCAACAACAGGGGGAGCGAGGGGAGGAAAGACGGCGGTGCGGCGGGGCGGTGAGGACGTAGATCAAGTACCCGGGGTCCGAGGAAACAGAGAACAGGCGGCGAGTCAGTCTTGCCGGGGGGGGCGGGTAGGCGAACGGGGGGGAGCGGAACGCTGCCGCTCTACCTACACACGAGCCGGCATCTCAGGGAGGGGGACTCCAGGCTTCCCGGGCTTAGCATCGCGTCCAGCCAGCCGCCCACATCCGGCTCCTCCCTCTGCCTCCCTCTTTTTTTTTTGTGTTTTAAAGGAGCAGCTGATACATGTACATGAGACCTATAGCTTTTTCAGAGTTGCTGTGTACAGCTACTTTTCCGCTGTAGTCTGGGGTAAAAACCCATAGGAGATACAACAAGCCCGGTTTAGCGATTTATGGTCAATAACGCAACTACAGAGGGAGGTGGCTGGTTGGGAAACACAACATCAGAGATCTCAAGTCTCGACTGTCTTAGATGTATTCAGCTGGTACCAGACTTTCTATCATGAGCAAAAGTCGAAACCCAAGTTATTGAAAATAAAAAAAAAAAAAAAAAAAAAAAAAAAAAAAAAGCTGACTGCATCACCCATCAAGGACATTTCAAGGGACACCCGGGAATTCTGGTCAGCTCTTATACAGAAAGGTTACAGCCATCCCAAAAGCTTAAGTTTTTGTCAGTAACATGGTGGTACCCTGACCAAACACTTACCCCAACCAAGGAGGTGTTTGTTTTTTTTTTGCTTTGTTTTTCTCTGTGTGTTTACCTTCACATTCACAACTACATCCATACACCCATCTCTAACCGCCTCATACAGAAAAGGATAGATAGAGCACAGTCAGCGGAGAAAAAGGCGATTAAAGAGGGCCTCACCACAAGGG
Organism: Lithobates clamitans; assembly: GCA_037952925.1. Taxonomy (NCBI): domain Eukaryota; kingdom Metazoa; phylum Chordata; class Amphibia; order Anura; family Ranidae; genus Lithobates; species Lithobates clamitans. The sequence continues at coordinate 10,936,883 of JBBGZY010000014.1, forward strand.
GGTACTATCAAGAGGCTGGATCAAAGGGGCAGTCAACGGCAACAGTTGCAGCTACACTCAGGGCTCACCCTCAGCTCATATGAAGCCCCTTTCAGGAAAAGCTATTGATATCTTAAGAGCACTAGTTCTCCCAGTAACACAGTGGTCACCCCTGCTAAGCACTGATTACAACTAAAATAGGCTGTTCTTGCTACATCTATTTATATATTTTCAACAATATATTTTCTACAATCTGTATGTAAAAAAAAAAAAAATCAAAAATTAAATACAGCCAGTGGAGGAAACCCGCTCAGAGCTGGTTTAAAGATAAGGAGGTACTATTAAGAGGTTGAGAAGGAAGCTCTGTCCAGGGCTCACCTCCCACCAGCACATAAAAGTGAGAAAGAGGGCAGTGGATCAGGACATCAACCGAGCGATACAAAAAGGCGGTGCAGGTGAAAATAACAAGTACAAAAAAGCCATCAAATTAATGATTGGACGAGAGTCATTCGTCAAACAAGAGAAGACGGACTACGTAAACAAATCATTTAAATTGTTACAGTGATAGTCGCAGTCAGAACCAGTTGTCAGGGACCTGACATTGGACCCCCGCCCATAAGGGACCTAGAATTGGGACCTTCAAATCCGGATAAAACGGGGCCCCCTTGGAAACCCTCCGGGGATCTCCCTAAAGCCTCACAAGCCCCTCCTGGTAGAAATTTCAAGTTTATTTCAGACGGGGCTAATTCAGAAGGTGCTTCCTTGGGCCTAAGAGTGGATCTTGGAAAACAGGAGGAGAGGGAAGGGAAGAGTAGGAGCCCTCAACAAGTGTACTAACCAGGAAGAAATGAAAGGTAAATCTACGAAGGGGGCGACCGCTAACCCTACCAATCCACCCAGGACAAGTGCAAGCCCGGGAACCATCCGAAAGTACATGGTGCACGAGACTGGCAAAGATAGCCCAGGTAAACAAAAGGAGACTAAAAGTAAAATTCTCGAGTGCACCCCCAGGATAGGGACAAGACGACAGACAGTCGAGGCCGATATCCACATAGGAAGTAGTGAAACAGTAGAGGATATAATAATGGAACCCCAACAAAAAAAACTACTCCCTACTAAGGGCGAAATGGCAGAAATGTTTGCAAAGTTGGAAGTAACCATAAAGGGTGAAATAGGCTCTCTTCGAGAAGACATGAATCACATCTTGCAAAGAGTGGAAGAGGCAGAAACAAAGATGGATAAGCAAGAAGAAGAGATAAAAGATCTCAAATCTCAGATGGAAGAGCTTCAGAGAGAGCAAAGAAATTTACGATACAGATTGGAAGATCAAGAAAACCGGAACAGAAGGAAGAATTTACGGATCAGGGGTCTACCAGAGACACAGGGGGGAATAGAAGATCTACAGGGAATTATGGATGAGATTTTTGGAAGCATGGTAAACCCTCCCGAGACAAGTAAGAAGATAAAGTTTGAGAGAATACATAGGATTAGAAAACCGGCCGAAATAAGAGAGGAGGTCCCAAGAGATGTCATCGCAAGATTTCATAATTATACTGACAAAGAGAAGATAAAGGCTAATCTGAAAAAGAACCATCCAGTGAAGTTTGGAGATACAAATCTGCAGATTTTTCCGGACTTGGCAGCTGAGACGTTGGCCAGGAGAAGACTACTGAAACCACTTTTAGAACAGTTAAAAACATACGATGTTCAATATTCTTGGGGCTTCCCAGCCTGCCTAACAGGACGAAAAGAGGGCCGATCGGCCACCCTAAGATTTCCAGAAGAAACAGCAAAATTTTGCAAGCGCTTAGAGGTGCCTTTGGTGGAAATCCCGGGTTGGTGGGTAAAGACTGGGGACATAGAAACCTCGGGGGAACAGCAGGCGTGGAGGCCAGTATTTAAAACGAAAAAATCATAAGAGGAGAAGCTATACGAGCTAAGGAGATAGAAATTAAGTAGGATTCTCTGAGCCGCGGGGGGGGGGATTGGGGGGTGGGGGGGAGGGGGGGGGGACTGACGGGCACGGGTACCCCCACTGTTTTTGGGGGAGTATTGGGTCCAGGGTAGCCCAGTCTGAGTTCAACCTCAAGGGGGATAACCGAAGGGCCGGGAGGAGCTGGAGGGGCCACGGTTTCTTAGGCCATGGGATGGCCTAGTACCCTCACGGGGGAAGGGGAGAGGGGGGGGACAGGGGGGAGGGAGGGAGAGGATGGGCAGGGGAGGGGGGATTGGGCAGGGGTTGAAGTCCGGTGAGAATATACGAATATTCCGAATCAGAAATCCTGTGGACACCACTCTGCTGCAGGGTCTAGGAAAGAGTTCCGGAAGCACACATGAGTAACATAAAAATAATATCATATAACGTGCGCGGTCTGAACGCACGAATTAAGTGTGCCAACATATTGCAGGAACTAAAACTCCTGGGGGCTGACGTGGTATTCCTTCAGGAGACTCATTTTCTTCTGGAGAGGGACCATAAAATTTTCTCAAGGGACTTTCCAGTCTGGCTGTACGGCGACTCACCCACACTGCGTGCAAAAGGGGTAGCCATAGGCTTTGCCAGAGGAGTAAGGTTCGATATACAGGAGAGAAGGACGGATCCGGAGGGTCGGTTTTTGTTCCTGAAAGGGAAACTAAACGGTATTGAATGCTCTCTGGCAAACATATATGGCCCAAACAAAAACCCATATGGATACATGATCGAGAGGATAGCCGAATTCTCGGAATTTAAGGAAGGTCTAGCTGTAATGGCTGGAGATTTTAATTTGTGCTTGGATCCAGGGAAGGATAAATCGTCCCATGTGCGGGGGACGAGCCTGGCCTGGATTAATAGAGTGAGAAAAAAAATGCACCAGCATCAGGTGGTGGACGTATGGAGGGCGCAGCATGTCAACAGCAGGGACTATACGTTCTATTCCCCCGTACATGGGACTTATTCCAGACTGGATTTTTTTCTGATCGATCATTGCAGGCTAGAGGAGATGGTCAGTTCAAATATAGGGGTGATGACCTTCTCTGATCACGCGCCTATAAGCTTAACAGTAAACATGAGACAGACACATAATAAAAGCCCTAGCTGGAAGTTAAATGAAGAACTAATAAACGATAAAGAGATAAGGGACCTAGTGTCAAAGGAATTAGAGTTTTATTTTAAAACCAATGAAACAGCTGAAGTCTCGGAGTCAACAGTATGGGAGGCACACAAAGCCTATATCAGGGGGATTTTGATCAAGGCAGGTGCGGAAAAGAAAAGAAAGAGAAGGGAAGAAAAACTCGAAATAATGAACGAGATACGGGAACTTGAGATGATGCACAAAAAGGAGGGGGGGGAGGAGGTGCTTCTAAGACTCCACAATAAAAGAGAGGCCATGAGAATTTTAATCGAACAAGAAACACGAGTAATGTACAACCTCCTAAAGAGAGAGAGATATGTGGGAGGAAATAAACCAGGGAAGTACCTTGCAAAGACCCTAAAAAAAAAGAAGTCCAATAACTACATTGAGAAAATTAAGACGTCAGATGGGGAGGTAAAATACAGAACAAGTGAGATTGCCAAAATCTTTCAGAATTATTATGAAAGACTATACTCCATTAATAACACGACCCCAAAAACCGAGGCTGATAGAAAAAGGGAGAGAGCGAAAGCTTTTTTTCAGGAGCTAGGTCTAAAGAAAATCGAAGAAGATAAATATAATTTATTTGAGGGCCCCATTACAGAGGAGGAAATAAAAAAAACACTGAGGGAGACGTCAGTGGGAAAAAGCCCGGGACCGGACGGTTTTTCCGTAATATATTATAAAAAATTCCAAGACCTCCTAATTCCCAAATTATGTACATACATGAATGGGATCGGCACAAAGTGGGAGATGGGCAGAGAAGCGTCAGAAGCGATTATAGCCATCATATTGAAGGAGGGCAAGGATAGCTCACTTTGTTCTAGCTACAGACCAATAGCGCTCCTCAATGTAGATACGAAACTGTTTGCAAAAATCCTCGCGGGGAGAGTGAAGAACATCCTGAATAATATGGTACACCCAGACCAGGTGGGATTCACCCCAGGTAGGGAGGGACGGGATAATGGGATCAGAACCCTCATGGTAACCCAAAAAATGAGGGAGAGCGGAGCCCCAGGACTACTCCTGTCAATAGACGCTGAGAAGGCTTTTGACAGGGTAGACTGGGGCTTCATGTTTTGTATGCTGAAGGAGATAGGATTTGGGCCTATCATGATTAGACGGATAAGGGCGCTGTACACATGTCCTTCAGCAAGGGTTAAGGTCAACGGAACTTTATCCGAGCCGTTCGTAATGACTAACGGAACGAGACAGGGATGCCCATTATCCCCCCTTTTGTTTGTGCTGACGCTCGAGCCCTTGCTGGAAAGGATAAGGCAGAACTCGGACATATCAGGGGTATTTGATGGAGAAGAAGAACACAAATTGGCTGCCTTTGCAGACGATATTCTTCTCTACATCACTAGACCGAGAATAACTCTCCCTAATCTGCTCAAAACCTTGAAAGAATATGGGGAAATTTCAAATTTTAAGATAAACCCAGCTAAATCTGAAATATTAGAAATTAATAAGATGGATAAAAAAGATCGCACGGTCCATAAAGAGTTCCCATTTGCGTGGGGAAAAAAGGAGATTAACTATCTCGGGATAAGGATAACAGCGAACAGAGAGTCATTGTTTCAGGCTAATTTCGTCCCTCTCCTTAATGAGGTCAAGGGAGAATTGGGTAGAATTACAAGAGGACAGTTGTCATGGGGGGGTAGAATCAACATCATCAAGATGGCAATACTACCAAAGATCTTATTTAAAATGCAAATGCTCCCCATTCCATTACCACAAGAATATCTTAAAAAATTGCACTCACTTTTTATAAAATTTATTTGGAGGGGGAAAAAATCACGGATAAGTTATGCTACACTTGTTAGGGACAAAGAGAAGGGGGGTTGGGGTGCACCTGACATAAGATGTTATCACGAAGCAATCACTCTATCAAGAATTATAGATTGGGCAAAAGGAAACAAAGAAAAGAGGTGGGTGAAAATGGAAAACACGACTAGTAAAGTAGAATTGAGTAAAATAATTTGGATACCCCCACGTTTTAGGAAAATTAGTCCCGGGGCACATATAATCACTAGACACACTTTCAAAACATGGGACAAGCTGTATAAAAGGGAGAAATGGGAGTATAACTCCCCTTTGATCCCTTTGAGGGACACAGAATTTTTTGCACCAGGAATGGAGATTCTTAGTGGGAGATGGATCTTGCAGGAAGGAGCTCAGCTAAAGGATGTTATGATTAAAGGCAAACTGTGCTCATTTCAGGAGTTAAAAAATAAAAGCGATCTTATGATCCTCAATGGGTGGAGATATCTTCAGTTAAAAAATTTTGTGGAAACACTTCCCCAACCTATCAGAACGCTAGACAACCTCCAACCGTTAGAAAAACTCTGCATTGGTCAGATAGGGAAGCAGGTGACCTCTAAAACTTATAGGGTTCTGAGGGATCTGAAGGGAACAGATATTCCAGGTTATATCAAAAAATGGGAGTTAGAATTACACTCAAAACTCAGAAATGATGAGGCTACAATTCTATTAAAGCGAGTCCACAAAACCTCCGTAAACTATAAAGAGTCAGAGTTAAACTACAAATGTTTGTCAAGATGGTACATCACCCCAGATAGAGCCTCCAAATACCAGAAGGAAACCTCACAATTCTGTTGGAGGGGGTGCAAAGAACTTGGTACAATGGCACACATTTGGTGGCAGTGTGGAAAAATAAGGGAATTCTGGGATAAGATAAGGGAAACTATAGGTGAGATAACCCAAATAGCTATCCCGGACGACCCATGGGCATGTTTATTTCACGGATTTAGAATGCCAACCGGATCATATCTAGGAACACTTGTTCCACAAATGTTGAATGCAGCAAAACATCTTGTTGTAAGACACTGGCAGGAGAAAGGTGGCCCAACCATACAAGAATGGTATGATAAAACAAATGAAATTCAGAATGTAGAATACCTGAGATTCACCGACGAAGCGGAAGTGGAGGAGTATGAGGAAAAATGGAAGGGTTGGCAGAAATTCAAAAGCTCAATAAGGGCTGTAGAGGTCTTGGGAGATCAATAGACCCAGTCAATGAAGCTCTCGGAGAGTAGCCAGTGATGGGTATTGCGCAGCAGAAGTGGTGTCCACTAGGAGGGACAGACATAGTTAGTTTGGAGGCACACGGATGAAAGAAGAATAGGACTTCGAGGAGGTGGGGTGGGCTGGGGGGGGGGAAGGGAAGGGGGGGTTTAAGTTCCGACTCTACTGATAAAGTCGCTGAGGGAAGGTGCGATGCCGTAGGCATGCAGAATAGATAGGAGACGCCTGCAAAAAAAAAAAAAAAAAAAAAAAAAAAAAAAAAAAAATTCTGTAACAGATGCCACCATGATGTGAGTAATGAGTCGGGAAAGTATTGAACAGCAGAGCTGAAACTTTCACCCCGAAAATAGACACTGAAGTGGCAAAAAAAAAAAAAAAAAAAAAAAAAAAAAAAAAAAAAAAGCAATGATGCTGCAGACTACTTAAATCAAATGCTACTAGTCATCCTGGGGCAAATGAGAAATTTTTTGTTACATAGGAGAAAAGTGAGGTTATGTTTCTCACATTTCTCGCCTATTGTGCTTTGTTTTATGTTAACAATCAACTCATGAAGATACATTGTAGACCTCAGTTGATTTGGCTGGGCTGTCATTAACATCTGGCTTTCGGGGTGTGGCCTGAGCAGGGCATGTGAGCGGTCGCACTTCACGGAGCTCCCGCTGTTAATCCTCCTTCGATCCTTTTCCCGCTACTGATCCAGACCCCTACCGCTCCCATCTGCCGCCGGACACCCCTGTGAACCCCGCAGTGCTCGTCCTGTGTTATACGGACCCCATGAAGCCCCGCAAAAGGGGATAAAGAAGCTGAGAACGGGACGAGCATGAAGATCCAAGATGGCGCCGACACCCCTCAGGTCACAGAGGATGGCGAGAGGCTCCACCAAACAACATGATGGCAATGGTAAGTCTCACACTGCCCAAAAGCACCACGGGAACGACCAGGGGAAAGACCAGCCTAGGGACATGCTGTACTATGCACAGAAGTTGCAATGGGCAGGCTGCTCGAATCCCCCAACCATGCAGGCCCTCCCTTATGATACTAACAGAGGACACAGCCCTCCAGCACTAGATGGCACAGTGCCGCTGGAATCATCCATGATCTCTACCCCTGATATGTTTGACATGCTGCAGGAGGACACACAGCAACCCACACTGAATGATATACTGCGTGCAGTGCACCAATGCACTGCCTCAATGGACGGATTAAAAGAGTAGTTTGGGGGTCTTACAGAAACAGTCTCCCTCTTAAGACAAGACCTCCAGAAAATCAGGGAGAGAACCACAGCGGTGGAGGGCAGAATTAGCGATGTGGAGGATCAGATGCCCCCACTCACAAGAGACACCAGAACAGCACTGCAGCAAGCTGCGCAAGCCACCGCCAAAACTGACGACATTGAGAACCGTCTCCAACGGAACAATGTTCGCATTGTGGGACTTCCTGAAAATGTGGAGGGCAGGGACTCAACGGCATTTATAGAGCAATGGTTGCAGGACATTTTTGGCAAGGAGGCCTTTACATCATTGTTTGCAGTGGAAAGGGCACACCGCACGCCGCCACGACCCCTCCCCCCAGGCAACCCGCCAAGATCCATGCTGGCGCGTCTACTAAATTACAAAGACCGTGAGATCATACTCAAGCTAGCGAGGGAAAGAGGCTCTGTTCATTTCAATGGGACAAAAATTTAATTTTACCCAGACTTCTTTGCTGAGGTGCAGCGAAAAATGGCCAAATTTGCGGAGGTGAAGAAGCGCTTACAAAAACTTCAAGTTACGTACGCCATGCTGTTTCCGGATAAGTTACGCATCACTGCCAGGGGCCAGGCTACCTTTTTCGAATCGGCTGCGGAAGCGACCTCATGGCTGGATCATAATGAACAAGACCTCCAGAGACGCTGAGAAAACGAACGGGGTGACTGACGATTGGAGAACAAACCCGACAAGGTCAGTAAGATGTCGGCAGATGGTTACAATATATGTTTAGCGGGACATTTTACATTAAGCCTATATCAGCGCGTTGAACGGGCTCAGACACAACAGTTGCGCTATGCTCTAAGTTACATAATCTATTGCATTGTATCACTGAACTTGGAATTCGGTCAGTTTATGTCCATGAGCTGTCAAAGGGAACTGACTGCATTTCTACAGATCTGGGACACCTCTCCTTCCAGATGTAGGGCCGGATGGCCTTTGCATCGCTTGGATAAGAATTTTATTTACTGGACATGGCTACTACATTGATGGTGTCCTGGAATGTCCGAGGTGTACACGATCCGCTAAAACGTACAATGATAAGTTCATGTTTAAAGAAGTTCCACCCTGCTATTGTGGGGTTACAGGAGACTCACCTCACAAAGGATGCGGTGGGACTCCTACAATACTCCTGGGTGGGTAGGGCTTATCACTCCACACACTCTTATATTCCCGTGGAGTAAGTGTGTTGGTCCATAGGTCCCTGGCCTACCAGGAATTAGATTCTGTTATTGATCCATTAGGTAGATATGTGTTCATTTACTGCAAGCTGTTTACTCTGACCTTGATTTTTGCTTTTGTATACATCCCCCCCCCATTTTCTAGAGAAATATTGCAACTCCTGCTGTCGTACCTGGTTGATAAGCCTGATGTACCCACCATAATTATGGGTGATTTTAACGGATATCTTGATCCAAAACTCGACAGGCATCCTCCGGTCCAGGCTCCACTAGGGGGAAGAGGCACTATTTTGAGCCGCCTGTTGCTGGAGGTGGGCTGGATGGATGTCTGGAGAACGAAAAACCCAAAATCCAAACAGTTCTTGTGTTTTTCTAAATCGCATGACTCGCTCTCACGCATTGATCTATGCGTGGGGTCCTCACATGTTGTAAACCTTATCACCAAAGTGGAATATTTTCCCAGAGGGGTGTCAGACCACTCCCCAATAGTTGCGCACGTGACAACGCGCCCAGTAGTCTCTTTTCCCAAAGCCCCTTGGAAACTTAATGCCTTCTGGCTAAAACTTTTTACATCTCAAGAAAGAGTCATCGAATTGAACAATACTTTTATGAAAACAGATTCCATCCTGATGTTACAACCAAATGGGATGCTTTTAAGGCATGCCTTAGGGGCACGTTTATAACAGAAATAGAAGCCATTAAACATAATTCATCAGCCCTTATAAAACAGGTTGAAGACCAGGTGCGGCGGCTTGAGCTAACATATGTTACAGACCCCTCCGACTCTGCGAGGGAGGCATGGATATCAGGACAGGATTCCCTGGACCGATTGAGATCCTCCACTGCGGAGAGGAAATGTTTTTTTACTAAGCAAGCTTTTTACGAGGAAGGGGAAAAGACTGGTCGACTATTGGCTAGAATTGCAAAGTCTCAACAGTCTTCAGAGGCAATAGGAGCCATTAGGTGCTCAACTGGGAAACTAGTAAATGACCCTGAATGAATAATTACAGAACTAGCGTCCTTTTACGAAGACTTATATAAGCCATGTGAGAACTACACAGATGAGGCATTGCAGGAGTACTTAGACACAATCTCCCTGCCTGCCCTGTCGTGCCAGGAGCGCATGGAGCTGGAGGCCCCACTTACATTGGACGAATTGAAGGAGGCGGCTGCCACCTTTTCTACGTGCAAAGCGCCGGGAGATGACGGGCTTCCAATGGAGGTGTACACCCAATATGGGGAGGCGATTTTACCGAAACTGTTAGAGGTATTTAATTCCTCCTTTGAATCAGGAAAGCTACCAAAATCCATGACGAGGGCTAATATTATACTATTACTTAAACCTGGTAAGGACCCTGTAGACCCAAGCTCATACAGGCCCATCTTGTTATTGCAGAGTGATGTGAAATTACTGGCCAAAATTTTGGCTTTGAGGGTTAACAAGGCCATCTCCTCCATCATCCACCCTGACCAGGCAGGCTTCATGCCCAAGAAATCCACCACCACTAACCTTCGCAGACTCTTTTTGAACATGCAGACCCAGACAGATGTGGCCGGCAGTAGAGCACTGTTGTCTCTTGATGCTAATAAAGCATTCGACAGTGTTAGCTGGCGATATCTGTGTGCTGTATTGGTCAAGTTCGGGTTCGGTCCTAGGTTTATTATATGGGTGCGGCTGTTATATGCTTCACTGCGGGCAGCTGTACGCGTGTCAGACAGGATGTCACAGGTCTTTGCACTGGGCAGGGGGACCAGGCAGGGGTGCCCCTTGTCCCCCCTGCTATTTGCGCGGGCCATTGAACCACTTGCCGCACAGGTCAGAGATTGCCAGCAGATTAGGAGATTTCGCTATGGTGAATTGCATGAGAAGATAATGCTTTACGCGGATGACATGCTCCTCTTTTTGGAGGACGTGGACGCCTCATTGTCCCATGCAATATCCCTAATTGCAGACTTTGGCCATTATTCAGGTCTTACTATTAATTGGTCTAAGTCTGCATTGATGTTTTTGGACGGGACTTCGGATCTGCGGGCGAGTCTCTCATGTCCGGTCCCCATAGTAACCTCCTTTAAATACCTAGGCGTTTACGTATCCCCCAATATAAATGATTATTACAAACTAAACATATATCCCCTACTGACTCGTTTTCGAGACAAAATAAATATATGGAACAGACTTAAAATGTCCCTGGCAGGGAAGATGAATCTCATTAAGATGATTCTGATGCCCTAACTTCTATACATGCTACACAATATGCCACTTAAAATATTTAGGGTTGTTAATACACTGTTCAGAACTCTGCTGTGGCATACCAATCCTCCTGGGATCAAGCTGAAACAGTTGCAATACCCAAAGGAGGGTGGTGGTCTCGCACTCCCTAACCCTTGGATATATTATCTGGCGGCGCAACTACAACATCTAATAGGGGCCATGGCTCCATCTCCTGCAGGCTCGTCGGCCAAACTTTTGCTGACGGGAGCAGGGGTGGAGTCAATACCTGAGGGGCTGGAGGCTCAGAGATTGCAGAAACCTAACAAACAGATGCCCACTTACACACTTATCCAAAAAGTGTGGAACAAGGTCAAAGAACTGCAACATGTCATGGGATACACTGCCTATAGCCCAATTTGGGAAAACAACTCTTACAAGGAACTAGCCAAAATCAAGCAGGGTCCTAGATGGCGTCCCCTGGGAATTACTCACCTAAGACATATATTTCAGAATGGAAGACTGCTGTCTTTTGCAGACTTACAAGCAAAATATGCATTACCATCTAATATGTTGTTTTATTACCTACAACTGCAACATGCAATACAGGCGCAAGGTAGGGCAGTGGAGTGGGTACGCATGCCATGAAAGCAGTGGCACAGTGGGAGAAAGACCTGGGTCCCATTACGGGGGAGCAGTGGGAGGAGGCCCTTCAAGCTGTCAACACCTGTTCGCTAAACGTATCACAAAAAGTTTCCCAATTATATATTCTGTTGAGGGTGCATTATACACCAGTAAAACTACACAAAATGGGGAGGTTACAAGATCCATTGTGCAACAGGTGCAGGAATGCGCCAGGTGATATGATTCATCTCCTCTGGCGATGCCCCAAACTTCACAGGTACTGGACAGGGGTTTTGACCTTACTTAACAGGGTTTTCCAAACGAATGTTCCCCTTGACCCAATGGGGTGCCTCCTGGAGATACTGGAGGGGGTCATTCCGGAGAATATAACTAGAATGGCCTTTGCCAGAGCTCTATTTCAGGCGAGAAAAACAATACTCCTGCAATGGAAATCTGCCACACCGCCGCTGGTCAAAACATGGATTCAACAGATGGGTAACACCCTTGTTATGGAAAAGTATATATATCAGCACAGGGGAAACCCAGGGAAATTTGATAAGTTATGAGACGTATGGCTTGACACACCCGGTATAAGCCCAGTAGAACTGGTACAAATGAGGCTGCTTAGAGGTACCTAAAGATGCCTGGGAACACGAGTAGAAGAATTAAACTGTAAACCCTGGAGTAATGACATAGGTGTTAAAGGTATGAGATAGTTGCTGGGGGAAAGGGGGGGGTAGAGGAAAGACAAAAGACATAATGGTCAAAAAGAAATTTATTAAGGTTGTATTCTTTAACTCTAAATTGTATACTTAACTATGCACTTGTGAACAAGAAGAAAAATGGCTAAATGACTGTATACATGACATATAACTGATTGTACAGAATGTGATAACCTACATATATGGTGATACTGTATGTTTCTTGAGCAATAAAAACTTTGTTGATTTAAAAAAAAAAAAACATCTGGGGTTCAGGCTGTATTCAAAGGTTCGAGCTTTAGATCACTGTCAGGGGATAGTGATCAACTGGCAGAGCACTACTTTTTACAACCTGCTCCATCCTTAAAATCTGCTTCTCTCTGAGCATTATGTGACAAAGCCCAAAGAGAAAGACTGATGTGTTATCTTTTGGCTTTTAGCAGTAAATTCCTTGGGGAAAAAAAGAAATAAAAGCAGATAGGCAACAGAACAACATAAAACTTTACAGCTTGGCTCAAAAGCATGATGTGTTTACTTGTTCCGTAATATCTTCCCTCTAAGTTTATCTCACAAATGTTGACGATTCAAGTTTAGTGCTTTTATAAGCATATTCACTGTCTTATCGACTATTAGACCGTATTTATATTTAATGACCTTCTTCTAAAAGTTGGATCATATTAGAAATCTGTGGAAAGGCATATTATTACTCTACATTTGCAATGCAGGCCTTTTTATCAGCCTCATCATACTATCAAAATTGAACTCTGGATTTAGAGAAAATTAATGACATGACGTTGGAAGAAGCAGATGGCGCCAGATTACTTTTATATTGAAATGAAGATATAAAGCTGTATAAGCACTGCTACCTTTATTAGACTGCTGTATGCTGTATTGATATTTATCCTATTTATTTCAACTACTGTTTCTTTGGGGGGTTCAAATAAGTGTTGTTTCAGTTAACTATGTTTTTACAGCTGAAATGAGTCTAGTCTATTAAATAAATCTGTAAAGAGTTAAGCCTCGTACACACGATCGGATTTTCCACAGACAATACCTCAGACATTTGTCCGAAGGCATGTGCCTGGATTTTGTCTTGCATACAAACGGCAAGGAATTGTCGGCCAACAAACGCGAACATAGTGACGTACTACGTGGTTTTTCAGCTCTTTAGTGCTACCCTTTGGGCTCCTTCCACTAATTTTGGTATTAGAAGTTTGTTGAGTGTTGATTCACGCTTTTCAGTCCGCGCTTTTCATTTCATGCTTTTCAGTTCGTTTCTGAACAGCCATTCGTCAACCAGACATGTTGCGGAATCGGAGGAGATAACGTGTTATTTATTATTGGGCTTGGAGCTAATGTTTTGACCCAAGTCCAGTCCAGGAACAGGAGGAGGGGGATTTCTTGGACAAAAAATTGGTTGCTTTGTTAATCGTGATCAATTATGTCATATGACTTTGTTGCGGGAACTCCAGGAGAATAATCCAGATGATTTTCAGAATTATCTCCGAATGACGGACCCCTGCTTTCACCAACTCTTGGCATTGGTGACCCCCTATATTAAGAAGCAAGACACATGCATAAAGCTTTTATTTTATTTTTTGGTTGAATAATAATTATTTGATTTTCTATATTTTCTATATTTTTGGATGCATAGAATGCACTTTTTGGTTAAGTTCTATTGGCAGATAGCATGTCTAATTTTATTTGTTTTCTTTTTTAATGCACAATATAACAATTGTGTAGAATAATACTTGGCTATGTGTTTTACTTCAAATGACAGTTTGGGAGTAGCAGTTACATTTAAAAAAATACAATGTAAAATTGACAAGGGACACCAACATAGTTGTATCTTTGATCTTAAAAACTACGGGATAATGGTGTTGTGGTACCTTGCACCAAAAAAAAAAAAAAAAAAAAGAAAACAAGCATAATAATATTATTCTTGATATCACTAGAAAAAAAAAACTTTAAAAAATTGGTTTGCGATAACTCCATCAGTATCACTAGCAAAGCAGCTTCATTATTATCCCATTAAAGAAGAAGAGAATTGTGCGCTGCATTTCGAGATTTCATAATTTGCCACATCGTGAATATTAATTCTCCATTACGAACGCTAGTTTACATGTTGTACTTTGGACTTTTGTCCGACGGACTTGTGTACACACGCTCAGAAAATCCGACAACAGACATTTGTCCGAGGGAATTTTTAAAGCCTGCCATCCAACATTTGTCCGCTGACAAATTGTGTCAAAGAAGCTCTCCACCCAACATTTTATTCTGGGTACAAGGTGATGCTGGCAACTAGGGTTGCACCAATACCACTTTTTAAGACCGAGTACAAGAACCGATACTTTTTTTCAAGTACTTGCCAATACCGATTACCAATACTTTTTTTAATGCCATGTGACAGTGGCACATGTGTCAGTGTTTTATTTATTTATTTATTTTTACTATTTTTTTTTCAATTTAACCTTGAAATATTTATTACAATTTTTTTTCCAGCCCTGTTAGGGGGGGTTTAGATTTTACAAATCTATGAATTATTCCCTTTTCGCACAATGGGCAGGATACATGATTGCTACACCAATCTGTGATGCAGACAGACCCTTCTTACTCTTCAACAGAGGAGTTTGATACTGCATAAACGTCTGTGGTCACTTTTTACCTGCTTCTCTGGGATATCTTCCCATTAATACATTTAGTCATAACAGAACCCTGATATTTCCCTTTTGAGACAGGGAAAGGGACTGAGGACACAGATTCTCCAGTCCCTTTCTCTGCAGTCTCAGCTGCACTGGAAATTAATGAGCAGGAGACAGAGGCTTCTCTCCATTCATAAACTGAAGCATCGTAAACACAGGTTATGATGTTTCAGTTATGATGAATGGACAGAGGCAATGATCACTGACCCTGTTCATTCAGAAAAGGAAGGAGCCGGTAAATGACAGATTTACCGGCTCATTCCTCCGCTCTCCATCCTGACAAATCTGGGGTAGGGGGAGTCCAGCGCAGGAGACAGAGAGATGGGGAGGACACAGGCGGATCGAAGGAGGACAGGGGGCGACCGAAGGAGGACGTGGGGGTACCAGATGAGGAGACGGAGAGCCAGGAAGGACGCAGGGGGACCCGAAGGATGACATGGGGGGACCCGGAGGATAAAACAGATCGGGACCCGGAGGATGACACAGAGAGCCAGGGAGGGCGCAGGGGGACCCAGAGGACACAGGGAGCACAGAGGGGGACAGCCTGGGTTGATCGGTGCGGCAGTGGGGGCAGTTACAAGCACTGATCTCCCTGACAGCCACGGGAGGGAAAGGAGGAGAAGCGGCTGTCAGAAAAGCTATACAGGGAGATCAGTGCTTGTAACTCCCCCCCCACTGCCGCACCGATCATCCCTGAGGCTGCCTAAGAATCGGGTCAAGCATCAGAGCATTTACAAGAGTACAAGTACTCATGCAAATGCTCGGTATCTGCACTGATTCCGATACTAGTATTGGTATTGATGCAACCCTACTGGCAACCTTTGTGTAGGTGTTAGGGCTGGGCTCAGCCCTTTCTTCTCAGCGCAGGCCACTCAGCTGTCGGTTAATTGCCAGCTCCAATATTTTGCACAGTGACTCACCTAATGATGATATCCTGTTCGTCAGTCCTGTTGGTTACTTAAGCCATTGAGTTCAGTCCCTCTCTGACTTCGCCTTGGTCAACACATCCAGAGACTCTCTCCTGTGTACCTGTTAAAGACTTGCTTGGCTGACATCCCTTCTGGTTCCTGATTCTGCTTGCTGTTCCACTAGGCTGATTCTCCGGTTTCCTGATCTCCTGGCCTTTCCTAAAGTACGCTGATCTCTGGCTCCCGGGCATCCTGGCTTGTCTGACTATCCGTTGCGGGTACTGAACTCTGGCTATGATTTGACTATGTTGCTCTGCTTACCTTTTACTATTATTATTATTAAACAAGTGTGATTTTTAACTGCACTTCAGTCTCTGTCTGATTCATGGTTTCTGACAGTAGGTGAAGGCCATGAATTTGAAAGATGCAGTCAATCCACTAGTTGGTAATATTTTTTAAGTTTGGATGAGCAGGATCACCGTATGGATCAGTTTGCCTTAGTGTTACAGATGCTCCTAAATCGCACAGCTCACCTGGAATCTCCCACTGTGGCTGCTCTGGTACAACCTGTGTTGCAGGCCGTCCCTGCTGCTGCTCAAGTCTCTGTGCAGGCACCTGCCTCGAGTATGGAAAATCTGGTTCCGCTCCGCTTTCCCAGCGATTCGGGGGCGATCCAGTTCAATGCAGAGGGTTTCTCAAGCAGGTTGAGATATACTTTGAGATACTGCCCCAGGCGTTTCCCACGGACAGAAGCAAAGTAGCTTTTGTAATATCTTTGCTTTCTGAGATGGCCTTGGCCTGGGCAAACCCTCTATGGGAGATGCAAAAACCTGTTTTTCTTTGTTACCCAGAGTTTGTGGCTTCCTTTAAAAGGGTATTTGACATTCCCGCACGCTCTGCTTCTGCTGCCAAGTGTCTCATGTCCATCAAACAGAATACAAGAACTGTTGCCAATTACGCCATTGAATTCCGTACTCTGGCAGCAGAAGTTGCGTGGAACAATGAGGCCCTCATGGCTGCTTTTTCTCATGGTCTCTCGGATACCATCAGATGAGATAGCAGCCCGAGATATACCCACTGAGCTTGATCACATTTGCCATCCTCATTGACTCCAAAGAAAGACTCACTTTTAAGGAGCATTTGCAGAAGCCTTCTGTACATTTTTCGCTGAGCTTTGCAGTCCCACCCTTGCCTCCCTCACCTCCCATTCCTCCTGGTACTGAGTCGGTCAGTGAAGATGAACCCAAGCACTTGGGCTTCACATGTCTTTCTGCGGATGAGAGAACCTTTAGGAGGACGGAGAGATTATGCCTTTATTGTGGCTAGAGAGGTCACTTTTTGAAGTCTTGTCCTACCTGTCCAGGGAACGCCCGAATCTTGAGGTCCTGTAGGGGACAGACCTTAGGTGGCGTTTTGTTTCATCTCCAGTTATCCAGAAGGATATGCCCCTGGTTCTGGTGACCCTTTCTTGGTCTGAGTCGTCGATACAGAGTCGATACAGAGATACAGGGTTTAATTGACTCTGGGGCTGCAGGCCTGTTCATTCATGCTGCCTTTGTATTTAAGCACTCGATTCCACTGCAGCTTTGTGCCACTCCACTTGCCATTGAGGCTCTTGACGGGAGACCTTTACAGCCTGCCCATGTGACTCATGAGAATGTTCTGTTGTCCATGGCCGTAGGGGCTCTTCACTATGAGATAATCCAATTCCAAGTTATTTCCTCACCTAAGTTTCCGCTGGTTCTTGGTAATCCTTGGTTACAGAGGCACAACCCCTCTTTTGATTGGCTTCGTGCTGAGGTTCTCTCCTGGTCGCCACAATGCAGCAAGACATGTTTCCAGAATGTGGCTAAGGTCCTATGCACCTCCTCACTCTCCTCCCTGCCGAAAGGATAATGTGATTTTAGCGATGTCTTTGACAAAGGTCAAGCCGGCAGTTTGCCTCCACACCAGTCATATGATTGCGCAATTGATCTCCAACCTGGTGCCATACCCCCTCATGGCGGGGATTACCTTTTGTCGGTCTCAGGGGATAAAGCCATGGAGGAGTATGTTGCAGACTCACTTTCTCGAGGATTCATCCTCAAGTCCTCGTCTCCTGCTGGTATTAATTTCTTCTTTGTGAAGAAAAAGAGTGGTGAACTGAGACCTTGTATTGATTATAGGGGTTTCAATTGTTTCACAATTAAGAATGCATATCCAATTCCATTGATTACGGAGTTATGTTACCGGCTCAAGGGAGCAACGGTTTTCACTAAGCTGGATTTGAGAGGAACCTAAAATCTCATGAGGATCAAGGAAGGGCGACGAGTGGAAAACTGCGTTTAATACCAGAACAGGCCATTATTTATTTATTTATTTCATATATATATATATATATATATATATATATACATATACATTATATTCATTACACATTCACATCAGTCCCTACCCTCAAGGAGCTTACACTCTAAGGTCCCTAACTCACAATCATACATACTAGAGACAATTTAGACAGGATCCAATTAACCTACCAGCATGTCTTTGGAGTGTGGGAAGAAACCAGAGTACCCGGAGGAAACCCACGCAGGCACAGGGAGAAAATGAATACTCCAG
The DNA here is from genome assembly GCA_037952925.1 of Lithobates clamitans. Classification (NCBI taxonomy): domain Eukaryota; kingdom Metazoa; phylum Chordata; class Amphibia; order Anura; family Ranidae; genus Lithobates; species Lithobates clamitans. The sequence goes on from JBBGZY010000014.1 coordinate 10,955,193, forward strand.
GCATGTAATGTCGTGGTTGGTATTTGAACCAGCAACCCTTCTTACGAGTACCTCTTAATGCCATTTGGCCTTTGCAACACTCCGGCAGTTTTCCAGGAATTTATCAATGATATCCACAAGATTTTTTGCAGCTATGTGTGGTGGTTTATCTTGACGATATCCTCATTTTTTCCAAGTCCCTGGAGAGCCACCACACAGATGTCTGTTGTATGCTTCAGAAGCTGAGAGAGAACAATCTCTATTGTAAATTGGAGAACTGCGAGTACCATCGTGAACAGGTTAAATTTCTGGGGTTATGTCATTTCCACTGCCGGTTTTTCGATGGACCCAGAGAAACTTTCAGCAGTCCTGCAGTGGCTCCGACCCGTGGGTATACGTCCATTGCAACGTTTTCTTGGATTTACCAATTATTATCGAAAGTTTATTTTTAACTTCTCGTCTCTGGTCAAGCTCCTGACTGATATGACTAGAAAGGACGGTAACCCACAGAGTTGGTCTCCAGAGTCCATTAAGGCCTTTGAGACTTTCAAGGCTGCCTTTGTTTCTGCTCCTGTGTTGGCACATGCTGATCCTACGTTACCCTTTAACCTTGAGGTTGATGCTTCTGAGACTGGAGTTGGCACCCTTCTGTCTCAATGTCCTACCTCTGAGAGCGCTATGCATCCTTGTGGCTACCTTTCCAAGAAATTGTCACCTGTGGAATGCAATTACAAGATTAGAGACAGAGAGTTGTTAGTGATCATTTTAAAGAATGGAGGCATCTCCTCGAAGGTACCACTGTGCCGGTTCTCATTCTTACTGACCATAAGAATCTCACATTCTTGTCTGAGGCTAAATGCCTCTATCCCAGAGGAGCGCAATGGGCTCTTTTCTTGTCAAGTTTCAATTACATTGTCTCATTCTTACCCGGTACTAAGAATGTAAGGGCTGGCGCTTTGTCACGACAATTTTCCTCCACTTCCAAGATGGAATCGGTTCCTGTTCCTGTGATTCCTCCTGATCGTATTCTGGCTACGGTTCACACCAGTCTCACGTCGCCTTTGGGTGTCAAAATTCTTTTCAGGTCCATGCTCCTCCTGAGAAACCTTGTGATCGCTGCTTTGTCTCTGAGAGTCTCCGTACTGCCGTGCTCCAGACCTATCATTCTCCCAAGGCTGCTGGCCACCCTGGGAAGAATCAACTCTTATGGGTCATTTCCCAACAATTCTGGTGGCCTAGTCTACGTGCTGATGTAGCAGCCTTTGTAGCTGCTTGTTCCGCGTGTGCTCAGAGTAAGACACCACAACACCTTCCAGTGGGCCTTCTACAACCCATACAAGAAAATTAATTCCAAGGAAGATCACAAGAGAGGGGACCTCCCTGGGAAAAAAGACAGCTACTGTGGATATAGTGGGCAATAATAGAAGAGTGAGTAAAAAATTAATTCAAAACTATGCATGCGTGGCCCCCGGGGTGGCGGAAATGCTAATGGAAGTGATGCTGCCAAAGAGTTGCTGCTAAACAAGGGGTTGCCTGTCTGTAGAGTCTCCAAAAAATACTGGTGAATAGTTCTTACTGAATGGGATGAAAGAGATTCAAGTCATATAATTGCATGCGCATGCTCAAAGTATTTAATTCAAAAATGTCCATTAAAGAAGATAGTTTATAATCACAGTGGAGTTCGAATATCTCTAGCAGGATATATTACTAGTGAGGATCAATACATGATCAAGCAATGCTAAGATGACATCTGCGAAATGACAATAGCCTTGATCGGGAGTAGATAGTGGTAATTTAAATCTACCTTTAGCCATAAATTAAACAAAGCTAACAATGGCTCAGTGTCCATCACAGCAGGCTAACCCGAGATCTGCATTCATCCCCAGGTCGTACAGATCATATATTGCAGGGGATCTGTGCCAAAATGCAAGTTTGAATACGTGGTAGTTTTTGTTACGTTACCGCTTTCTTTCCTAGTATCGGAATGCTGGCCGAGATCTCCTGCACTTCCACAGCGGCAAACCAGATCCGTTGACTCCCAGTCCATCATGGGAGGATTGAGCCACGGGCGTTAATGTATGTACCGTGTAGTGTGTTTGCTGACACTCAGTTCATTACTCGGTCACACTGTGACAGTATCATTAGGCAGGTCACAGCCTCACTGGTAGCAGCTTCATCTATATAGATTAGATTTTTTTCTTTCAAAATGTCCCGCCTCCCATTTGGATTGGAAGATCACTGTAACGGCATCTGCGGACCGTGGTTACATCAACGTGTTTCGCAACGTCATGTCACGTAGCTTCAACTGGACGTGGAAGGGGCGGACAAACATCTCTCCCTCTTATTGCTTCGAGGTGTAGTCGCCCCTCCTCATTCTGCTTTTTTCATTAGTAAGCTTAACGGGAACGAGCTAAAGGAAAGCCCGGATAGATCTCTTTCCGCATATCTGATATTGGTCTATATTTTCAAAATTGTTATTGTAGGTACAGCCCCGTAATCAATTGCTAGAGTAGATGGGAGACAATTTTTTGAACAGCAGCTCACACTTTCACCTTCTTACCTCTTTACATCAACATAGTCATTAAACATAAAACATAAAAATAGGAAAAAAATTAAAACAAATCTAAATAGTAAAGAATAAATGAAAAATATTATCTTCACTGAAAGGGGGGGGGGGACCGAGAGTGGGAAAGAGCATAAGACTGGGCAGGCCAAGGGGGTGCAGGAGGAAAAGGAGACAAGGCAAAGGGGAAAAACAAAAGGAAGGGAAAAGAGAGGGCCAATGGCCAGTAGTGATATGGAGTATAAAGGGGAAGGAGCTAAGTACAGGAGGGGAAGGGGTGGGGGAAAGGGGGGGAAGGGCAGGGAAATTTGGGAGAAAAGGAGGGGGGAAAAAAGGGAAGAGGGTTGGGGGGCAGGAAGGAAGAGAAAGAGTGGAAACCTGGGCAATGTAAAAGCCAAAGTGAACAGATTTCATTGGTCCAAAAATGGTTGCATATTAAATTCAGTGTTCATACCCAGGGGCGCGAGGGACTTCAAGGTATATATCCACCACTTTTCTTTTTGTAGCAGGATATGATTGAAGTCCCCCCTCCTTGCTGGTAACTTTAGGGTATAAATACCCTTCACCTTAAGTCCATCAGTTTTACCCTGGTGGTATTGTACGAAGTGTTTAGCCACCGGTCTTTCCTCCCTTTTCTCCTTTTTCTCCACGACTTTCTCCTTCTCCTTTCTAATGTCTCTCAGATGTTCCCCTATCCTAACCTTGAGAGCTCTCTTGGTCTTAACGACGTATATTTTTGGACAGGGACAAGTGATCATATACACCACTTTAATGGTGGAACAGTTGATCAGGTCCCTAATCTCATATTCCTTTTGCCCCATAGCATCCATAAATACATTGGTCCTATCCATGAAGGGACACACCTGGCACTTTGTGCAAGGGACCATCCCCTTACATCGCGGATACTCGGACAACCAGGTAAATCATGTTGTCTGGTGAACTCTGAGTGGATAAAAATATCCCCCAGGTTCTTCGATCTACCCGCCACCATTTTGGGTCCATCGCCCGCAATGCTCGCCAGACTTTTGTTGTTCGTTAAGATGCTCCAATGTTTCTCTAGGATTTTGCACACGGAGTCCCATTGGGCACCGTATGCAGTAATCAGTCTTACTGGGCCTGGTTCTGTACTTTTTGTATTGTGATCCATAAGGAGCAAGCTTTTTCTACTTCGTGCCACAGCCCTACGTTTGTCATTTCGGATCTGTCTATGAGAATATCCTCGTTCCCGGAATCTCATATACAGATCTTTGGACTCCCTCCGTAAGTCAGTGATGTTAGAACAATTGCGTTTTATTCTCATGAATTGTCCTGTAGGAATTCCATCCTTTAGCCAAGGGTGATGATGGCTGTCTGCCTGCAGCAAGGTGTTCGCTGCCGTTTCCTTCCGGTAAGTGCATGTACTGATCTTCTGCGGGGGTTTGGTGTTGGGGTTCTTACTTTGACACAAGCCCAGTCCATGAACAGGGCAGGGAGGAGTTCATGGACCAAGAATTGGTTGCTCCAGCATGACCAATTCTGTCACATGCCTTTGCTCTGTGAGATCCGTGAGAATAATCCTGACGATTTCAGGAACTTTCTCAGGATGACGGACCCCGTTTTTTCACCGTTTGTTGGCTTTGCTGACCCCTTATATCAGCAGGCAGGATACCTGCATGCGGCAAGCCATCACTGCGGAGCAGAGGCTAGTCACCACCCTGCGGTACTTGAAGACGGGGAGAAGCCTGCAGGACCTCAAGTTCTCGACAGGCATCTCCCCCCAGGCTCTGGGGATCATTATCCCAGAGACCTGTTCTGCCATCATCCAGGTCCTGCAGAAGGACTATATTAAGGTAAGATTTTTATCCTTTAACATCACATTTTATTGTATTTAATGTTTGCTAATGTATTGTATTTCTTTCCTTATTCCATAATTACCATAATTGTAATATGCTGTGAATGTCCCCTTTGTCCTCATGCATGCTGGATTTTTTTTTTTTTGTCCTTCATGCATATTTGCCTTCACTTACCTCCCCAGGATGCTCTCCTGGGCTTATATCCACCTTGTCTAGTCAGTTAACAATGTATTTTGTCACCTCCATAGTAGTGCTTTACCCTAAACACACCCTAAAATGAGTAAAAATGTTATTTGTGCTTTAAATTCAGGCAGAGTGCCAGAGGCTTTTTTTTGGATCCCAAAATCATTTGGAACCCTCCCCCCTCCCCAACTGCTAAGTCAGCTGATACCAATCCTCTATCTGCTGACTTTGCCAAACCCATACACACTATACCCACCTCTTTTGTGGTCAGATTTATGGATGAATTCCCTAAATCATGTAGTGCAAGGGCCTACCTGAATACTTTCAAATGGTAATGTTTAAAGTTTTTGTATCCTATTATTATCTTGATAGGTAATAGCAGAATGTAAAAATGTGCTAAAATGTGTACAGTGTGTATTTATATCTTTGTATTATGACACTTCTTACCTGTCCAGTGGGCTGCCAATAGTGTAAGTAAAGAGGGACTGGCCAAAGTAATACACATTATTTAGGCATTCATCTCTCAATGAAGTGGAGAGGGTTACCTGTCCAAAACATCTCCCCCCCGTAAAATTAAAAAAATGGGCCATCAGAGGGGGGGGGGGGATCTGATAGGTGGACCTTATACCTTTGTCTTTAAATACTCCCTAAAATGTTATACTGATGTTGGCCAAGAATGTTTGTGTCTAATCTGCTTTCAATGTTTATGTGCAAAATGAATAATTTTTTTTTCTTGTTTTGACTCCACAGTTTCCTTCCAACCCACAGGAATGGCAGACTGTGACCTCCCACTTTGCCCAGCGGTGGGATTTTCCCAACTGTGTAAGGGCAATTGATGGGGAAACACATCCACATCATCCCACCCCCCAACTCAGGGTCATACTATTATAATTACAAGGGGTTCAATAGTATTGTGATGTTGGAGGTGGTGTCGGCTACTTACGAGTTCCTGTATGTGGACGTGGGGAAGAATGGCAGGTGGTGGAGTCATTGCCCAGACTGAGTTCTACAGGCATCTCCAGAATGGCAGCTTGGGCTTGCCACCTCAAGAAGACAATGTGGAAGGTCTCCCATTCGTCTTCGCTGCGGATGAAGCGTTTGCACTGGGGGGCCATCTTATGCGGCCATTCCCTATGAGGACCCTCACCCCAGACCAGAGGGTTTTTAATTACTGGCTGGGCAGAGCCAGAAGAGTAGTGGAGAACATGTTTTTGAATAATGGCCATAACGTTCCCCTATTTCTTACACCAATACACATGGCGGAATATAAACTCAGTCACATCATCCTGTGTTGCTGTGTTCTCCACAACTTTTTAAGGAGAAATTCTTTGAACTATGCTGGCTCAGTTGGGCCTGAGGCCGGAATGAATATTAATGAACCAACCCTGACGGCGCTTGAAGCTGGCCGTCCTGGCTTGCCCCCCCAGAGTGCCCACGGTGTCCGTGTAAGATACATGGAATACTTTGCGGGTAGGGGGGCCATCGATATGCCAGACAATGTCTGAGACATTTTTTAAATAAAAATATATTTGAAACTGAACAAATTTTTGCTTTGATTTACTGCTTGGCTTTCTTTTAGCTGTCAAACTAAATTTCGTTGACACATGAGGTGACAATCTCTTCTTTGGCTAACTATTATTATTATGTTGTGGGTCTGGTACACACGCACCTTGTTTTTTTTGTTGTATGTAATGCATTACTGACAAAAATATTAATAATTTTCAACACCATGACCGAAATTTGGGGAGTCCTGAAAATGGCGTGATTGTGTAAAATTAGAAAGCACTGTGGGTGTTATTTACTAAAGGAAGATACACTTTGCACTACAAGTGCACTTAAGACTGCACTTGTAGTGCAAAGTGGATTTGCCTTTAGTAAATAACCCCCATTGTCAACTTTACTCCAAAAACTGCTTTTGAGCATTGAAAGAAGAAGCCACACATTGTTGATTATCAATCTTTTTAATCAAAGCACAATCACATGTGCGTTTCTAAAAGGGTTTTTGAACAAACCAACATGTTTGTTAACATTTTTTTAGGTCACATTATAAGTAGAAATTGCCTTTTAAGGTAAAACAGGCATGTTTAAAACCATAGAAAATACACAACTCTGGAACTTACAAAGTTCAAATTTTATTAAGTGAAGGCAATATCAGACATAAGTATTTATAAACTGTTTATGATATTGCGTTCAGCAGATGGGGTGATATCACCCCTGGAAAAGCCAAATTTTGATGATGCACAGGAATTGCCTAATGTTAGCATGTGCTAGCTGCCATCATGGGGGATCAAGGGACGTGTTTTGGGGGTGCAACCCCTTCCTCTCAGCTACTTTATTATTGAGGAAGGGGTTGCACCCACAAAACGCGTACATTGATCTCCCGTGATGGCAGATAGCACATGTTGACACACTGTGTGCATCTTCAAAATTTGACTTTTCTATAATATGTCAAAAATTAGTCATAAAAACAAAAATAAACCTACCATAAGTTAGGGATTTCTGGGTGTTTTATTTTCTTCAACATCAAAACATCAATGATGTGCTTCATTTTGTTTTGAACATCATTGATGGTTTTTCTTTAGGGTTTTTATAAATCCCTATTACACCCCATTATCTCCCCGATGAGGATCTGGGCACTTTCACTTGTGAAATGACATTCCTCTTCTACAACATCACGATCACCTAAAACAAAACAAAAAAAAACACACCATGTATTATAAATATGCAGGCATCCATCTCTTACCTGAGGCTGTGGTCGCAGACACTCACCTGTTGTGGTGACAAGTTCTATAACGTCTCCCTCCTCCTCCTCTGGTTGGGTTTGGGGGATTTCCCCTTCTTCCTGAGGTGGGGGGTCCCTGGTCCTCTGATGAGTGGTGTCCTCCGAGTCTTTTCTCTCCTATGTGAAAAAAATAGGTATACTTAGCATACAGATATTTGAGGCCAGAAATAGGAATATGAAACATTGCTTGGAAGTGGGGTACAATTGTCTGTTTTGGCAGAGTTCCAAGATGAAGAAATATTTTTTGTCCTTTGTCAAGCTTGAATACTTACCTGTTTTGTGCAAACTTCACAGATGGAGACACCCCTATAGTATCCACTGGATCACCTGTGAGGGCCCCCTAATAAAAAGGGTGTTCTTGTGTCCCACACTAGTGCTCCAGCGTCCAGATGTGTAAACAGCTGCTGAGTGTCCTCTCCTTACACAGAATCTAGTTTGCATTTCATTCTAGTTACAAACCCATCTAGCCAACAAACTTATTTTAAGAGAAGTAGGCCAGATGAACTGCATCTGGCCAAAACATGGTGTTTTAGTGGCCGAACGAACAATGTTTCCTACGAACCAATAATGTGTCCATGAACATGAAAATTGCCATTTTAAACTGTACAACAGTAAAGAAAAGCACATGGAGCAGCACGAACGTAATAAAAAAAAAGAATAGGAACACAGGACAACTACTTACTTTTTTGCAGCACTCTCCTGATCCTTCTATACTGATCGTGCTCCTTGATTTTGAGGTCCGACCACCGCTTCCTCAGTTGATCCTTGGATCGCCGTACCCCAAAATTCTTCTGCAGACTCTTCACAACTTTCGCCATGATCTTGGCCTTTCTGACATTTTAGTTTGGGTAAGGTCCAGACTTCCCATCATAGTCGGCCCTCTTCAATATGTCGACCATCTCCACCATCTCTCATATTTGAGGCCTTAAATCTTCTCAAGGATCGTGATGTTTCTGGCTCCGGGCTTTCCTCCTCCTCCTCCTCGTTGATGCTATTATCATGCACCTGCTCTGTCTCCGCCATGTGCTCTTCCCCACTGCGCCAAACGAGAAGGGGAGGGGAATAGACTATAAAGGGTTTGTCTTTTGTTGTGTATTGCAGAGAAAATTGATCTAGTCAATGATCATGACTTTATGCCAATATTCATTGATATGTTCAGGGAGCTGCCCTGTCTGTGGCAGGTAAACCACCCACATTCTAATAATAAAATAAAGAGGAAGGCAGCGCTGGATCAATTTCTGGAATTTGTGAAGCCGCTGATCCCCACGGCAGACATCCCCTATTTAAAGGCCCTAATTGGTGGCATGAGGAGCACTTATCTAAGGGAGTGCAAGAAGGTCCAGGATTCCCAGAGATCAGGAGCTGCAGATGACATTAATGTCCCCAGGCTGTGGTACTACGACAGACTGCATTTTCTGGCAGGCCAGACTGAACCCAGGCCAGCTCTCTCCAGTCTTCCTTCAAGGCTTCCTTCCCCCCCAGCTGAGGCTTATGATGCCAAACCTGGGCCTTCCAGGCAGCAACATGTGGAGGAGCCCAGCTTGAGCCAGGTATAGCATTCTTCAAAATATTTCTGTTTATCAAATTAATGATGTTAAATCTATGTTAGTTTGGATTACTAATTTCTGATTTCACAAAGTGTTTTACATATCAATAGACAGTAGTGGCCACAAATGTTTGGGACAAGAATGAAAAATGCTGGGGTCAGAATGATAGTCTTTTCTATTTATTAACATTCAATTTGCAACAGTCATAAGCTGAAAATTGTGTGTGTGTGATTGATGAACCAAAAACTAAAACTATGTCCCTTTTTCATACACAGGAAGGTCTCAGCCAGGAGGTGGCGGGGGTAAGTGGCAGCCAGGAGGTGGCCGGGCCCAGTAGCCTGCCCGATACCCAGGTCCCTCCCCTCCGCCTTCAACCAAAAAGTGACAGGAAGAGGAGTAACGTGAAGGAGGCAGCATTTGGCCTATTTATGAAGGCTACTGCAGCCCTCAGAATCCCCCACAGTGTTCAAGAGGACTTTGCCTACATTACAGCATGCAAAATGCTGGAAACGGAGGAGGGCCAACACCTAATATTTGAGTATCTCATCTTACAAGCCCTAAATAAGGGGTTGAGAGGCCATCCCACAAGCCAAAGCCACGTTTGTGAGTTCAACCATGGTCCTCCTCCTCCAGGTCCTCCTCCTCCTCCTGCCACACCTCCAACACCAGAGCCACAGCCTGGAAGGAAGCGTCTAAGGAAGACCAGAGAGTGATGGCCCTGGGTTCAGTCTGGTCTGACAAAAGATGCAGGCTGTTGTAGTACCACAGTCTAGGGACATATATGTCATCTGCTGCTGTTCATGATCTCTTGTACTTCTGGACCAGATTGTAATGCCTTATATATGGACTCCTCAGGCCACCAATTTTGCATTAAAATAGTTGATGTGTATTGAGGTATTTTTTTTTTCAATTATACTTGCCTATGTGTTTTCCTTCAAAAAGGACAGTTTGTTTGTGAGGAGGCAGGTACATTTCAAAAATACAATGTGAAATTAACAAGAGACACCAAACAATCTCCTTTGAGATTAAATAATACAAGATAATAATGGTGTTGTGGTAACTTGACACACAAAACACACCCAAAACTATTCTGGAGTTAAAAAAAAAAATTAAAAAATAACAGGAGATCAGGATTTAAAAAACTAAAAAAAAAATAATACAAAATCTAAAAACATAAAAAAAAAAAATTTCGGGAGATGTGACAAATAAAAATATTATATTCATGAAATCACGATAAATAATAAAGAAAGAAGTTTGTGAGAACTCTGTGTGAATATGAGCAGCAAAACAACTTCATTCTTCTAGCATTATAAAGAAGAAGAGAGTGCACTGCATTAAACAATTTAAAACATTGCAGCGTGACGAAAGTGCTAAAACCATTACGAATGCTAATTTTAGCAGACCGAGCAGTTCCGTCTCAGAATTTATTCTGAGTATGCGTGACATTTTGTGCGTCGGAATTGTCCACAAACGGTCGGAATTTACGCAAACGGATTTTGTTGTTGGAAAATTTTATAGGCATAAGTGTATCTATACCCCAAAGCAAAAATGTAATATATTACAGCTTTCGAGTCCTTAGATGTTGTACAGTGCCTTTAAAAAGTACTCAAACCCCTTGAAATTTTCCACATTTTGTAATCTAGAGAGTGACATTTTTGCTCATTCTTCTTTGCCATATAGCTCAAGCTTTGTTAGATTGGATGGAGAGCGTCTGTGAACAGCAATTTTCAAGTCTTGCCACAGATTCTCAATTGGATTTTGGTCTGGACTTTGACTTGGCCATTCGAACACATGAATTTGCTTTGATCTAAACCATTGCATTGTAGCTCATTGTCCTGCTGGAAGATGAACCTCTGCCCCAGTCTCAAGTCTTTTGCAGACTCTAACAGGTTTTCTCCTAAGATTGCCCTGTATTTGGCTCCATCCATCTTCCCATCAACTCTGACCAGCTTCCCTGTCCCTGCTGAAGAAAAGCATCCCACAACATGATGCTGCCACCACCATGCTTGACGGTGGAGATGGTGTGTTCAGGGTGATGTGCAGTGTTAGTTTTCTGCCACACATAGCATTTTGCTTTTAGGCCAAAAAGTTCCATTTTGGTCTCATCTGACCAGAGCACCTTCTTCCACATGTTTGCTGGTCCCCCACATGGCTTCTCGCAATCTGCAAACAGGACTTCTTCTGGTTTTCTTTCAACAATGACTTTCTTCTTTCCACTCTTCCATAAAGGCCAGATTTGTGGACTGCACGCTAATAGCTGTCCTGTGGACACATTCTCACACTTGGGTCTCTGCAGCTCCTCCAGAGTTACCATGGGCTTCTGTGATGAATACTCTCCTTGCCCAGCCTGTCAGTTTAGGTGGACGGTCATGTCTTGGTTTGCAGTTGCGCCATACTCTTTCCATTTTCGAATGATGGATTGAACAGTGCTCTGTGAGATGTTGAATGCTTGGGATTTTTTTTTTATAACCTAACCCTGCTTTAAACTTCTCTACAACTTTATCCCTGACCTGTCTGGTGTGTTCCTTGGCCTTCGTGATGCTGTTTGTTCATTAAGGTTCTCTAACAAACCTCTGAGGGTTTCATAGAACAACTGTATTTACACTGAGATTAAATCACACACAGGTGGACTCTATTTACTAATCAGGTGATTTCTGAAGGCAATTGCCATACTTTTCAGATATTTATTTGTAAAAAAATTGAAAACCATTTATCATTTTCCTTCCACTTCACAATTACTGTAAGTACCACTTTATGTTGGTCTATCACATATAATCCCAATAAAATACATTTACGTTTTTGGTTGTAACATGACAAAATGTGAAAAATGTCAAGGGGTATGAATATTTTTTCAAGACACTATATATTACACAATGAACTTATAACAACAAAGAAATACAGTCTTTTGTCATTTATTGTTGTAGGTATGTACTTTGACCGCACATGGGTAAACCATAGAACATAAAAAGAATTTCTATAACATACAGAGCAGTAGTAGAACAGTCCCCAGCTTTCTGTCCATCAGAGGCCAGACCGTAAGAGGTGAGGTAAACCATGGGCCCCAATGTCTTTTTTTTATTAAATACATTTTTATTGTTTTTTTTCTAGAACACATAAAAACAGTGTAGTACAGACACATGTAAGATTCATAGTCCTTTAAATACATCTTATTTAAGGAAATTACAGTAGTTAAGCAATACAAAACTGGCATAGATACAAAGAGCACCTAAACAACCGAACAACAATTATATCCTAACCTAGGACAGGTGGAGGTGGTGTGAAGACCATACAGAGCTAAAAAGTGCCCAACAGGGAAATACAGCTAGAGGAATCAACCAATAGAAATTAAAATGAAAGAGCTTGGTGTCCAGAGGTCTGTAAAGACATGAAGCAAAAAAAAAAGAAAAATTAAAGGGAGTGGGTCAGGGAAATGCATGCAGCATTCTCTGCAGAATGATAACCAGGCGGGCGCATGCGCACACAAATGCGCACAGTGCATGTTGGCGCCAGATGGACTATTTAAGGATGCTCCTGACCTTGCTCAGGTGATGACTGGTCTTCAGCTGTTCCCTGTGTCTTGTGTTCATCTAGTGTGTTCCCCTCAGTGTTGACCCGGCTTGCTCCTGACCTGATCTCAGATTCTGCTCTTGACTCGGCACTAATTCCCGACCCGGCTTTCATCCCTGACTTCGGCTCTGCATGACTTGGTACCTCACTGCCCACCTGTTGATGATTTTGGCTAATCCTGTGACCACACTTCTGTCTCTGTTCTTGGCTTCCCAACCTGTTTGAGTGCCTGCCTGGCTGTCTGCTGTTGAAGCTCTGCACATCGCTGAGTGTTCCTACCCCAAGTCTGACAGGTCACACGTCCTAAGCCTGCAACACAAGTGTAGTGCCCCTTTGACCTTGGCTGGATTACCGAGCTATTGTTCCTGACCTGATGGTCCACCAGCCTCCTTGGGATCGCATATCCTGCATGTCCTCCTATCAACATCTGCTGGTATTCATGTTCTTCCTGTCCCTCTACACCCTCTGTTCCACTCTCAGTGGTTCCTGGGCTGGAGGTACAAAAGAGCCCAACCTCATCACTTTAGTCTCATCTCAGGTACAGTACGTGACAGGGTGGTTGGGAGACAAATAAGGGGAAAAAATAGGTAAGGTGCGGTAGAGGGAGGGAGGGGGTACATGGAAGTGAGGGGCAAAGTCAGTCAAAGTTTCAATATTTTAGGGCATTGCCCAGGTGCTCTATTTTTGTGTGTTAGAGGGTTCTCGTGAAAGGCAAAAAAAGGTAGGACTCAACCCCATGGTTACCAGAGCTTTTGGAATTTTCATGGTGTCTGTCTATATAGCCATACATTTAAAAAAAAAAACATACCCTAGGAAACCCAGTGCTTGACTTCTGCAAACGGCAATGTGGGGGATTTCCAAGCTCTGGATATATCCCTTTAGGCTTCTATTGAAATGTCAGCTACCAGCTCAAATTTAGTGATGGTACAAGCTTATGTATTTTTGTTAGGCAGGGCTTTATAGGGAACTTTGTGGAATTAAATAGGCCCCCAAATCTTATCAAACTTCTGCAGTGCCTCTATTAGAATAGGTGAATTGGTCCAAGTGAAGGGCCGAGTAGTCATAGTGTTCAACTCAATGGAGGTCAATGAGGGAGGAGAGAAACTCTTTCAATTGAAAAGAATGGTCTTTTTTTGCATAGAAGTACAGCTTTCTTAATAGTTTTTGGACTGGCAAGGGAGCTGTGAGTCACCATTACCAGACCATATACCTTGGGCCAACCTTTGCTAGGGAGAAAGTGCACATCAATAGGAAACTGTGTGATTAAAATCTGAATAAATACAACAAATCCAAAATGCATAAATAAAAGTCCAAAACATTAAAGAATAAATGTCCAATGAAAAATAATCACAAGTGTCTCCGTTCATCTGTGCATCCACTCCAGTGATCCACCACCACGAAAGCCAAACAAGCAGTTTACCAGATAATTAGACGTTGAACAATAAGATTTCTAACTGCACATTATATATGAGCTCAGGGCACTGTGCAATGCAAATGGGGACTGTCCAATCAAACAGATCTTAGCCACCGATAACACACTGCATTATGCCCCGTACACACGGTCGGATTTTCCGACAGAAAATGTGTGATAGGACCTTGTTGCCGGAAATTCCGACCGTGTGTAGGCTCCATCACACATTTTCCATCGGATTTTCCGACACACAAAGTTTGAGAGCAGGATATAAAATTTTCCGACAACAAAATCCGTTGTCGGAAATTCCAATTGTGTGTACACAAATGCGACGGACAAAGTGCCATGCATGCTCAGAATAAATAAAGAGATGAAAGCTATTGGCCACTGCCCCGTTTATAGTCCATACGTACGTTTTTTACGTCACCACGTTTAGAACGATCGGATTTTTCGACAACTTTGTATGACCGTGTGTATGCAAGACAAGTTTGAGCCAACATCCGTCTAAAAAAATCCTAGGATTTTGTTGTCGGAATGTCCGAACAAAGTCCGACCGTGTGTACGGGGCATACGGCATAAGCAGGAATGTACAAACACTCCATAGTGTAGTGTAGCACCTTCTAGTTAATATGCTAGTGTATATAGTTTAGCTGTTAGTGTAGGTAAATTGGTTTGGCTGAGAGCTAGGCCTGAGCTGAATCTGGGTCAGGGTTAAGTGACTCAGGGAGGCGGGATGACTCATCTGACAGCTCTTCTGGCGCCTCCCTCTGTTCTCTAGAACCTTGGGGAAGGTTCTAAATGTAGTGGATGGAGGCTAGGCAGGGCTGCAATAAATGGGCTGGCAGGGGGCAGTCTCACCTCATAAATAGACACGAGTCATGCCAGCAGGGGCAGTCGGATGGAAGATGGAGATGGAGTGCTGAGAAGGCTGTTGGAGGCCCTCGCAGGGCACCCCCTAGTCTACGGGAGGGGGGTGGCCTTGGGTTTTGGGAGATTCCCTCTACAACACAAGGAGGAAGTTCTTCCTGGAGGTACGGGAGCAAGTGAGAGGACAGCAGGTCAGCACGTCCAAGAGATCTCCTGAGAGTCTGTGGAGAGAGTGTCTGTCTGTGAGGACCGTGGAGAAGTTAACCAGGAAGGCTAGTGAAAGGGGCAGCTGCAGCCAGGTGGGTTGGCAGTGCCTGAAGAAGTGGTGCTGGGATCAGTGACTGCAAAAAGGAAGTGCTGGGAAAGTGTGCAGGGGGCAGTCTCACCTCATAAATAGACACGAGTCATGCCAGCAGGGGCAGTCAGGTGGAAGATGGAGATGGAGTGCTGAGAAGGCTGTTGGGGGCCCTTGCAGGACACCCCCTAGTCTGGGGGAGGGGGTGGCCTCGGGTCTGGGGCTCGGCTGTTGCAAGATTCCTCTTACAAAACAAGGAGGAATTCCTTCCTGGAGGTGCGGGAGCAAATGAGAGGACAGCAGGTCAGCACGTCCAGGAGATCTCCTGAGAGTCAGCTGGGTGGGCTGGTGAGTGTTCAGTCTGGGAGGACTGTGGAGAGAGTATCAGTCTGTGAGGGCCATGAAGATTTTAACCAGGAAGGCTAGTGAAAGGGGCAGCTGCAGCCAGGCGGGTTGGCAGTGCCTGAAGAAGTGGTGCTGGGATCAGTGACCACAAAGAGGAAGTGCTGGGAAAGTGTTAGCTGTGTCACCCTATCTTCAAGTATAGGGGCTGCAAGTCCTTGCGTGAAATGGGCCTTCACTACCAATTTGCAACAAGGTGACAAAGCTGGAGTTCTGCAAGCGAGTGCTGGACGAAGCAGTGGAGTGTATATAGACTGTATATAGGAAGAATTGTCCCTGAAGTTATTTTTAAAGTCAAGTGGGCATCCCATAATCCTCAATCCCTATCCAAGGTATTATCCCTCAATAAAAAAACAAACAAAGTCACAGGCTGTTCTCTGACTCTGAGTGCCTGTGGAAATTAGGTGTGCCTGGCTGTGCAGAGTGGGGAATCCCAGTTGTACAGTAGTATACAAAACCACCGTTTATTCTAAAAACAGAAAGGTACTCACAAGAGAATAGCAAGAAGAGAAGCATGTAGCAGCACTCCATTGGCTAAGTGGGCATGATGATGTCAGCATTAAGCTCTGACCGATGCATTATATCACAAGGATATTGTCCATCGGTGAAGCTTAGCGCTGACGTCATCGTGCTTGCTCAGCTGAGCGCCACAGTTTCACATTGATATGCACTCTTTCAGTGATCTTTTAAAGGCACAGCGCAACATTGTTTTTGCTCACATATTGTAGATATCTAGTATTCAGGTATTGCTACTGGCCTGTTACGTATTATTTATTTATATGCATTTGATTGTATTGTTTTTGCACTAAACACAATTTTTTTTGTATACAAAAAGTATTGTTAGGGAGACCCAATGAAGTTTCCATAAATACAGGCATGACCACATTGCATTAAGAAAATTTGCCTCCTGGACACAGCCTCCAAAGTAGAGTGGGGAATGACAGAGCTTTAAATTGTATAACTTCAAGAGAGTGAAGTAAATATGATGAATGGACACTGGATATTTAGCAGGATCAAAAGGATTTTTTTTAGTACTTATAGTCTAAAATAAAAAACAAACAGCCACCGCACTTGAGGACTGGTAATCTGCAATATATTACATTTTTTTATCCCTAGGTTTAGGTAAACTTTAATGCTATAAAGTAATATGAGGTATATAATAAAATTATTGAACACCTTTGTCCAGACACATATACACATTGACAGATTTTTCATTTCTGTTTTCACAGTTAATGTCAAACAACCTCACCAGGGGCTTTGTACAAATAATGATTTTTCAACTTTCGCACATGACCTTTTCTATAAAATACCAGCGTACAAAGTTGATTTAAGCGAGGCAGTGTTATTCATTCTGAACGTTTTCGTTAAACATTAGTCCTTTATGCAATTAAATGAACTTTCTAACCAGCTGTCTGCATCTCCTGAGACTTTCTTCTGGCAAGCAAGCCTCGATACAATGCAATATTGTGTGTTAATCAACAACATCTGAATCCTGTTATTGAAATTCACATAATAACATTCACAACACCACAACCATAAGTAAAGCTTTAATGAACGTGCTTACCATTTAATATGCAAATATTGCTCGCAATGTTCAGACCGTTCTGTGTTTTGAATATAAATATAGTACAAATCAGAGAAAGCAGCATTGTGCAAAGTGTTTTTAAACAGTCTTATTGCGAGATGCTTTAAATTGACACTAATTTAATTAAGTGTATTGTCTCTTGCTTTTTATTTCAGTGCAATTTGAAAATTGTAAATCATTTTTTTTTTTTGCAAGATGTCTCAGATTTACAGGCAAGACACACAATTAAGGAGGGATGTGAAAAGAGAATAGCTTTGCTTTTTAAATGTAGCATGTGAAATCTAAAAATTATTGCTGCACCCACTGTATGAAGCCAGCGAGCCGCTCTACCCATATCCCCAACTGCTAAAACTGGAAACATGCACTGAGCTGATCATTGCCTTTAGGGCAGGGGTGGCCCATTCATTAAGAGCCGCCCCCTTATCCAGGCATCCTGCCACTTGCAGGACGCCAGATGCATGAATCCAAATGGGGGGGGGATGTGTGTTTTTTTTAAGCACCTGATTAGAGCCAGAGGCTCTAATAGGCTTTGCAATAGGGTAGGCTTGGGGTGCAAAGAATGTGAAGGTGTGTTACAAAAGAGAATTAATATTCGATATTGAAACACTGACCCTCCTCCCGGGGCCAATCAGGAAGCAGGTCTTGGGACCCGGTACCTGATTTGCTGAAAGGATAGGCAATCCTATTGGATGCCTAGTAGGAGGGGAGGATACGCACGACGGAAGATAGGAGGAGAAGGAGAGGACACAGGAGCCGCTGGCTGATGCCCACCACCTGCCACCTAGATGGGGTATGTGCCAGACTGACTAGCAGACAGCTAGAGGGAGGGGGGTTGAGGTGCCGCTGGGGAGGGATGGGAGGTGGTTGTTTGCTGCCCCCCCCCCAAAAAAAACCACCAGTCGCCTCTGCTTTAGGGCTTAAGGCTTTAGGGCTTACTCACACAGATGGCCAAGGGGGCAGTAAAAGCAGGTGGTTGTCATGGTTTTACTGGCAACCCAAGCACCAACCTAGTAAAGGACATGCAGCTGCTCAGGAAAGAAAGAAAATAAAAACGTATTTTTTTTACACAAAGTTGTCAATTCATAAGATCTTTCTAACACATAGCATGTACATAGCAAAAATTATAACCCAAAATACATTCTGCTACTCCTCCTGAGTATGGAGATACCACATTTTTGAGACTTTTACAGCCTGGCCACATACAAAGGCCCAATATCCAAGTAGCACCTCCAGGCGTTCTAGGAGCATATATTACACATATAATTTCCTAATGACCTATCACACCTTTGAAGGCCCTGGAGCACCAGGACAATAGAAGTACCCACAAAATGACCCCATTTTGGAAAGCAAACACCCCAACGTATAATCTATGAGGCATTATGAGTCTTTTGAACATGTCATTTTTTTCCAAAAGTTTTTGGAAAATGTGGAAAGAAAATGAAAACTTATTTTCCTTTACACAAATTTGTCAATTTATAAGATTTTTCTAACACATAGCATGTACATAGCAAAAATGACACCCCAAAATAAATTCTGCTACTTGTCCTGAGTATGGCGATACCACATGTGTGAGACTTTTACACAGCCTGGCCACATAGAGAGGCCCAACATGCAGGAAGCACCATCAGGCGTTCTAGTAGCATAAATTACACATTTGGTTTCCTGACAACCTAAAATATTTTGAAGGTCCTGGAGCACAGGACAATGGAAACACCCACAAAATGACCCCATTTTGAAAAGCAAATACCTCAACGTATATTCTATGAGGCATGGGCTGCAGGTAGGGACTCGGGTTCTCTGATGGGCTGGTGACAGTTACTCGGGTACTCTGATGAGCTGGTGACAGGTACTCAGGTACTCTGATGGGCTCGTGGCAGGTACTCGGGTACTCTGATGGGCTGGTGACAGGTACTTGGGTACTCTGAGGGGCTGGAGATAGGTACTTGGGTACTCTGATGGGCTGGTGACAGCTACTCAGGTACACTGATGGGTTGGTGACAGGTACTCAGGTACTCTGATGAGCTGGTGACAGGTACTTGGGCACTCTAATGGGCTGGTGACAGGCACTCGGGGTACTCGGATGAGCTGGAGTTAGGTACTCGGGGTACTCTGATGGGCTGGAGATAGGTATTCGGGTACTCTGATGGGCTGGTGACAGGTACTTGGGTACTCTGATGAGCCCTTCAGGTCTGGTATGGATTTTAAGGGGAACCCCGAGGCCTCAGAAAAAGGTGGGAACGAAAGAGCACCCCCTTCCTAAACCATACCAGGCCACATGCCCTCAACATGAGGAGGATGCTTTGGGGTCCCCACAAAGCACCTTGTCCTCATGTTGATGGGGACAAGGGCCTCATCCCCACAACCCTTGCCCGGTGGTTGTGGGGGTCTGCGGGCGTGGGGCTTATCAGAATCTGGAAACCCCCTTTAACAAGGGGACCCCCAGATCCCAGCCCCCCTATGTGAATGGGTATCGGGGACATTGTACCCCCACACATTCACCAAAATAAGTGTCAAAATGGTAAAAATGACAGGAGACAGTTTGGGACAAGTCCTTTATTAAAAATGTCCCGTTATGTCCATTCATCTTCGAAACACGGTGTCCGACGATCCAAGAAAAAAAAAAGAATCCGGAAAAAACTCTGCCTCGATGGAAGGTTATCATCTCAATTTAGAATAAAATGTGGCACCCATCAGGGGTGCCCAGCACTGTAGCCAACCCCTCATGGCTGTTTTACTAACAAAACCTAGAATTTTTACTGACATGATGCCTTTTTTTACTGGCAATGTAAAATATGACAGAAACTATTAAAAATTGAGACAATATACATTTAAACAATATGTAAAAAATAGAAAAAATATCTGTGCTATGGTGGACGGCAATACCATACAGCAGCTAAGCACTATAACCCCGATAGTAGGCACAAAAGCAAAAATGTAACAAAAAGTGCAGCGCTATGAATTAGTAAATATGTGTGTACCACAAAAAGTTAAAGTGCAAACAATAACCATGATGTGAACCATAATCATGAAAACACAAACAATCAATAAAGTGCACAACAGCAATTGATTGTACAAATAACCAATATGTCAATAGTGCAAAAATGCAAATGTCCGTATTGGAATTAATAAGTGACTTAAATTCATAAGCAAAGTCCTAATGCGCTGGTGCGCTGTGAAGTGAATCATTCATAGATAGTGGGACATGAAATAGACTTGACCACGTGAGACCATCACAACAGTTAGACAGCAGGCTTACCAGAAAGCCAGTGACCGCCCTTATTCAGGGGGGTCATTCAAGGCTTGTTGGATCTGTGATCCTGTTGAAGATGTATCCTGATAACTGGAGCCTGGAGAGATGTCCCAATGTACCGGGCCTTCACCACTGGATGGTTCCCACAGGCACTAAGCGACAGTCCAGTCGCTGTCCCACAAACAAAGGTGCAAGTGAAATGGATCTCATAGTGACTCAGGCAGCAGGTGTGCCCGCCAGCTCTGCGTTTTTGCCTTATTTCCTGTGCATTTTTTGGTTGCCTGACATCAGCCTGCACATTTGTGGTGTTTGAGTTGACCAGGTCGAATGTCCTCTGCACAGTGTTCAGCTAAAGCTATCTGTAGAAGGTTGGTGGTGTTTTCCTGATCCTATCACTACCGCAGACAGCTACATTATTTACATGTTAGTGTAGTGCGACCTCTGCACAGTGTTCAGCTAAAGCTACCTGTAGAAGGTTGGTGGTGTTTTCCTGATCCTATCACTACCGCAGGCAGCTACATTATTTTAATGTTAGTGTAGTGCGTCCTCTGCACAGTGTTCAGCTAAAGCTATCTGTAGAAGGTTGGTGGTGTTTTCGTGATCCTATCACTACCGCGGGCAGCTACATTATTTACACGTTAGTGTAGTGTGACCTCTGCACAGTATTCAGCTACAGCTACCTGTAGAAGGTTGGTGGTGTTTTCCTGATCCTATCACTACCGCAGGCAGCTACATTATTTACACATTAGTGTAGTGCGATCTCTGCACAGTGTTCAGCTAAAGCTACCTGTAGAAGGTTAGTGGTGTTTTCCTGATCCTATCACTACCGCAGACAGCTACATTATTTATACGTTAGTGTAGTGCGTCTTCTGCACAGTGTTCAGCTAAAGCTACCTGTAGAAGGTTGGTGGTGTTTTCCTGATCCTATCACTACCGCAGGCAGCTACATCATTTACACGTTAGTCTAGTGTGACCTCTGCACAGTGTTCAGCTAAAGCTATCTGTAGAAGGTTGGTGGTGTTTTCCTGATCCTATCACTACCGCAGGCAGCTACATTATTTTAAAGTTGGTGTAGTGCGTCCTCTGTACAGTGTTCAGCTAAAGCTATCTGTAGAAGGTTGGCGGTGTTTTCCTGATCCTATCACTACCGCAGGCAGCTACATTATTTACACGTTAGTGTAGTGCGACCTCTGCACAGTGTTCAGCTAAAGCTACCTGTAGAAGGTTAGTGGTGTTTTCCTGATCCTATCACTACCGCAGGCAGCTACATTATTTACACGTTAGTGTAGTGCGTCCTCTGCACAGTGTTCAGCTAAAGCTACCTGTAGAAGGTTGGTGGTGTTTTCCTGATCCTATCATTACCGCAGGCAGCTACATTATTTACACGTTAGTCTAGTGTGACCTCTGCACAGTGTTCAGTTAAAGCTATCTGTAGAAGGTTGGTGGTGTTTTCCTGATCCTATCACTACCGCAGGCAGCTACATTATTTTAACATTGGTGTAGTGCATCCTCTGCACAGTGTTCAGCTAAAGCTACTAGTTAGTGTAGTGCGACCTCTGCACAGTGTTCATCTAAAGCTACCTGTAGAAGATTGGTGGTGTTCTCATACTACAGGCAAGCAGTTAATTTTGCTAGCTGCAGTCACAGTATATATATATATATATCCCAGCTTAGTGCAGCTACATCTCACTGCAGGCCATTAGTAGGTCTGGAAGGCCAACAAGGAGAGGCAGACAGTCACAGGCCAATAAAAGCAGGCTCTGTGTCTAGAGGCAACAGTGCTGGATGTGGAGATGGTGCATTCTCATCAGCACGTGGCCGTGGGACATGCTTGGCCTTTTTTTCGGTAGCTGGCCGTGTTGAGCCTCAACATGCGGAAGACTTGGTCGAGTGGATGACCAAGCCGTCCTCGTCCTCCTCATCCTTTCTCACCCATGCTCAGGGTACTTTGTCTGGCAAAGCAGCTGCCAACGCGGCCTCTTCCCTCGGCTCAATGGCATCAGCGACTCCTTCCCTAGCCCCACCATGTCCTCCTGAGGAGTCCCTTGAACTATTTGACCACAGTGTTGGGTACATGCTCCAGGAGGATGCCCAGCTTTTAGAAGGCTCTGATGATGATACTGAGCTAGATGAAGGCAGTAATGTGAGCACAGACAGAGGGGGTGCTCAAGAAGGATAGCAATCTGTCAGTCATGCTCCCCCTGCTGCAGCATACTGCCAGGTTTGCTCCAGTGATGAGGAGGGAGGGGATGATGAGGTCACTGACTCAACGTGGGTGCCTGATAGGAGACAGGAGGAGGAGGCACATCACCAATGAGGCAGGATGCCTACCAGGGGCCAGCCTAAGGGCAGCACACTGACTGCATCACACCGCAAAGCTCCGCATGTGCAGGGCGCTGCTGTCTCTGCGTGTTATTCCAAAAATTCTTTGGTGTGGGCCTTTTTTGAGACGAGTGCCTCAGATCGCACTATTTGCAACATATGTCTCAAGCGTATCTCGCGTGGCCAAAACATCTCCCGCTTGGGCACCACATGCTTGACCAGACATATGTTGACCTGCCATGCAGTTCGTTGGCAAGCGTGTCTAAAAGATCCACACCAAAGAACAAAGAGGACCTCTCCTTGCTCCTCATCAGCTGAGATCTCCAACCCCACTATACCTTCAGTCCTCTCTGAGACCTGAACTGAGAGGAATGAAGGTGTAGAATTAGGTGCGTCGCAGCCAAGTACTTGTGGGCAATCTGGTTTCAGTACACTGATGTCAGATTGTACCAGGCAAATTTCCCTGCCCCAGCTGCTGCACTGCCGAAAGAAGTTCACTCCCAGCCATCCACATGCCCAGCGGTTGAATGCTAGCTTGGCAAAATTGCTAGCATTTCAACTGCTACCTTTTCAGTTGGTAGACTCTGCCTGTAACGAGCCTCTGCTCGCTCGGTTCCACTCTCCCGACACTCCTCTGTGGCTATAGAATCAGATTGCAGATCGCAACGTCTGATGGTTCGGTCATCCGATGCTCTAGGATTCGAACTACAGCTATGTGCCGTTCTAATTCAGTTGTGATAGCTCAGAACAAACACCAGGCAGGCTGTATGTATGTTCAAACAGGAATCTCACTTTTATTGATGCACACAACACACTTTTATACACAGCAGTTTGAACACCCCGCCCCCAACAACCACTTTCCTATTGGTCAATTATAAAGTACACTTTAGTCTTCACTCAGGTCCTCTTGTCCATGCAAATGAGGACTTGAAACAAGGTCAGCAGAGAGTGGTCCGATAGCTTGAATAGGTGGACTGATATGTGTAATGACACAGAGAAGCCCCAGGGGGTAATTAAAGTACATAAACAATTGGTCAAACACAGAACAATGCCTTCCTTCCAGACCATGGAGCCATCTGGAGGGGGTTAGCCTTAAGACAGGGCAGACGACTCCCCACTGTGTAATAGAATCAAAGAAGAAATACTTCAGTATTCCAAGCTTCATGACAATCCAGTATTCCAAGGTTCATGACACTGCCCCCTTCCGTGAGTTTGTGGAATGTGCGGTTCCTCAGTGGCAGGTACCCAAATGCCACTTTTTCTCACGGAAGGCGATTCCGGCTCTCTACCGGCATGTGGAAGGCAATGTCCATGCCTTGCTGGACAGGGCAGTCAGCGGTAAGGTGCATATTACCGCTGACTCATGGTCCAGCAGTCATGGACAGAAACGTTACCTAAGTTTCACGGCGCATTGGGTGACTCTGCTGGCAGCTGGGAAGAATGCAGGACAAGGTGCCACAGTGTTGGAGGTTGTTCCACCACCATGCCTCCAAAATGCCACTACTAATGATTCTGACACACCTCTCTCCTCCACCCCCTCCTCTTCTTCTTCCTCCATGGCCTCTTCCTGTGCTTTGTCCTTGGAACCAGCGGTGCTCTGTAGGCGTTCAAGGGGCTACTCAAAGATGCAGGCCAAAAGATGCCATGCGGTGCTTGAGCTGGTGTGCTTGGGGGACAGGAGCCACACTGGGGCAGAGGTTCTGTCAGCCCTGCAGAGGCAGGTTCAGAGGTGGTTGACGCCACACCAACTTAAGGCAGGAATGGTGGTTTGCGACAATGGCACCAACCTCCTCTCCGCCCTTCGACAGGGACAAATGACCCATGTGCCCTGTTTGGCTCACGTCCTTAACTTGGTGGTGCAGCGGTTCTTGGGCAGGTACCCAGGCTTACAGGATGTCCTGAGGCAGGCCAGGAAAGTCTGTGTGCTTTTCCGCCAGTCATATAATGCCAGTGCTCGGCTGGCAGACCTCCAAAAGGAATTTAACCTGCCCAGCAACCGCCTAATCTGTGACTTGCCCACCAGGTTGAACTCAACATTGGCCATGCTGCAGCGGCTGCACACGCAGCTGAGGGCCATCAATGAGTACCCATGCGACTATGGCACCAGGACAGGGTCGGAGGAGCTTGTTTTTTTTTCCCCACGCTAGTGGGCCATGATCAGGGGTGCATGCACTGTCCTGTCACCATTTGAGGAGGCAACGAGGATGGTGAGCAGTAACAGTGCATGCATCAGTGACACTGTCCCCCTTGTCCACCTGTTGGAGCACACGCTGCATGGAATAATGGACAGGGCACTTGAGGCAGAACAGAGGCAGGAAGAGGAGGACTTCCTTAGCTCTCAAGGCCCCCTTTATCCAGACAGTGTTCCTGCGTGCCCGCCAATCACACAGGAAGAGGAGGAGGAGGATTGTGTCAGTATGGAGGTGGAGCCTGTCACTCAGCATCAGCAGCAGTCTTAAAGGGATCATTTACAGTCCCAAGAAACACATGGACTTGTACGTGGCTGGGAGGAGGTGGCTGCGGATCATGTTGTCCTTAGTGACCCAGAGGACTCCGGACCGGATGCCTCAGCAAACCTATGCTGCATGGCCTCCCTGATCCTGCAAAGCCTGCAGAAGGATCCTCGTATTCGTTGTATCAAGGAGAAGGAACAATACTGGCTGGCAACCCTCCTTGATCCACATTACAAGGGTAAGGTTGCGGACCTTATCTTGCCGTCGCAGAGGGAGCAGAGGATGAAACATCTTCGGGAGGCCTTGCAGAAAGGTCTGTGCAACGCGTTCCCAGAGACTGGGAGGTTACAAACTCCTGTTTCTGGACAACGTGTTGCTGAGGCTTCGGTCAGTCAAAGAAGGAGCGGTGGAGAAGGACCGATGCGTTCAGACAATTTTTTAGTCCGCAGCCCCAAGGTATGATCGGTTCCAGCAACCATTGCCAGTGTCTGTTTTACATGGTGCAGGAATACCTAGGGGCAAGATCTGACTTGGACACCTTTCCCACCGAAAATCCTCTGGGTTTCTGGGTCTTGAGGATGGATCACTGGCCAGAGCTTGTACAGTATGCAATTGAGCTACTGGCCTATCCTGCATCCAGCGTTATTTCGGAATGCACATTCAGAGCTGCTGGAGGCTACCGACTCAGTCGATCAACTGACCTTCATAAAAATTAATCAGTCTTGGATCACCACCAGCTACCAAGCACCTGATGCTGATGTAACCGAATACATTTTTTTGAAATGTCAGATCCCTTCAAAGGCTGCCTATGCTGATGCTGAGTGACTATCCTGTTATACTGAGTAATTATCCTGTTCCTCCTCAATGATCATGATGATAGCCTGTAAGAACATTTTTGGTTCTGGGCGCCGCCAGTCCCGCCCCCAGTGCCTAAGGCCCAATTTTTCAGCCCCTGTTTAACAGGGGCGTGTAATCACAATTTTTGATGCAATTCTTTGAAGCAGGGCTAGTTCCTGCGCTCCAACTAGAGTATCTGTGAGGGTTTGCAGTGTTGTGGCACCAGCACCAGTGCCTAAAGCCCAATTTTTCAGCCCCTGTTTAACAGGGGCGTGTAATTACAATTTTTGATGCAATTCTTTGCAGCAGGGCTAGTTCCTGCGCTCCAACTAGAGTATCTGTGAGGAGTTCCAGTGTTGTGGCACCAGCACCAGTGCCTAAGGCCCAATTTTTCAGCCCCTGTTCAACAGGGACATGTAAATAGAATTCTTGATCTAATATTTCACAGCAGGGCCGTTTCTGCGCCCACCAAGAGTATCTGTGAGGACTTACACACGGTCGGACTTTGTTCGAACATTCCGACAACAAAATCCTAGGATTTTTTCCAACGGATGTTGGCTCAAACTTGTCTTGCATACACACGGTCACACAAAGTTGTCGGAAAATCCGGTCATTCTGAACGCGGTGACGTAAAACACGTACGTCGGGACTATAAACGGGGCAGTGGCCAATAGCTTTCATCTCTTTATTTATTCTGAGCATGCGTGGCACTTTGTCCGTCGGATTTGTGTACACACGATCGGAATTTCCGACAACGGATTTTGTTGTCGGAAAATTTCATATCCTGCTCTCAAACTTTGTGTGTCGGAAAATCCGATGGAAAATGTCTGATGGAGCCCACACACGGTCGAAATTTCCGACAACACGCTCCGATCGGACATTTTCCATCGGAATATCCGACCGTGTGTACGGGGTATTACAGTGTTGTGGCACCAGCACCACCTCCACCAAAGGCCCAATTTTTCTGCCCCTGTTCAACAGGGGCATGTAATTACAATTCTTGATTTAATATTTCACAGCAAGACCCTGTGAGGGCTTACAGTGTTGTGGCCACAACAACACCTAAGGCCCAAATTTCTGCTGAGTATATAGGGCAGATCCCTACTTTCAAACATCCAACTTACAAACGACTCCTACTTGCAAACGGAAGGAGACAACAGGAAGTGAGATGAAATGTACCCCATAGAAAGGGAAATTCTCTCCTGTAAGAGTTAATATGGGAAAAACTTTTCTCCTTTCCACCGATGCTTTATCACCAATCCTTGTTTCACAAAAAAAAAAAAATTTTCAAAAAACATTTGTCATTGGGACAAAAAGTGAGGTGAAATCTTCTGAAGAGGAGAACAGACAGCAAAACAAATGTCACAGGGGTGATAACCCTTCCCTAGGTTTTCCAAAAAGCTTAAAACAGATTTTTTGGCTGGAGCTAAACACGTTAAAAATGTACCAGTTCAAAATTACAAACAGATTCTACTTAACAACAAACCTACAGTCCCTGTCTTGTTTGCACCGCCTGTATACTGCTATTCAGAGTATATAGGGCCTGGGGGCCCCACACCTTTCCTTTTTTAATTTGGGTGCGGGGTTCACCTTAATATCCATACAAGACCCAAAGGGCCTGGTAATGGACTGGGGGGTACCCATGCCGTTTGTCTCACTGATTTTCATCCATATTGCCAGGACCCGACATTACATTAAAGCCGCAAGCAGTTTTAAATGACTTTTTTTCCTTTAAAAGTGACATTTTGTGCAGGAACTGTTCTAAGCACGGGAAACACGTGCCACATTACAGGCACACTATAGACACCCCCCAGGTACAATATTTAAAGGAATATTTCACTTTTTTTTTTTTTACTTTAAGCATCATTAAAATCACTGCTCCCGAAAAAAGGCAGTTTTTAAACATTTTTTTTGCATTAATACATGTCCCCTGGGGCAGGACCCGGGTCCCCAAACCCTTTTTAGGACAATACCATGAAAATTAGCCTTTAAAATGAGCACTTTTGATTTCGAACGTTCGAGTCCCATAGACGTCAATGGGGTTCTAACGTTCGTGCAAATTTTCGGTCCGTTCGCAGGTTCTGGTGCGAACCGAACCGGGGGGTGTTCGGCTCATCCTTAGTCTATACACACTAAGACACTATACAGTAATACAGTGTACTTCAAGTTCACTCACTGGGGTTCTGCTCTGCAGACTGCATCCGACGACTCTGTCCAGCACAAACCCTGCCTCGATGCCTCCACCTGTCACCACTCACCAGGCACTGACTACTCTGATCTGCTATAGCATGTCTGCACGTGAGTGACACTGTCAGGACAGGTGATAGAACACCAGGAGGGAGAGCTGGCCTCTGCAAATGACAGTGACACGGGGGCGGGGTTAGGGGTCACATGATTAGGCTCGGGATACGACTCTCAGTCACTGAATCATGTATGGGCAGAGCTGGCAGAGACCAAAGACACAGACAGGTCACTGATATAATCATAGTGGCGCGCAGCAGCAGGGGATGTGTTTGCTTCTGTTCCATCGGGAGACTCGGGACATGTCCCCCAGTGCTGCGCTACGCTTCTAATGATACTACAGTTGGATGGAGCGCCTGCCTGAGTACATGTAACATACTGCAGAGGCGCCAGGTGGCATCCCCTGCATTATACAGCACCGCACCCACACCAAACACTTACATAACGTGGAGACCGGTGGGAGACAGGGATTAGGCTGCCTAGTTTGCCTAGTGGTAGCACCGGCCTTGACTGTGTATAGAAATGTTACAATGTCCAATTCATGAAGGTAGAATAGCTATCTCATGGGTTTTCCTATGTAGCTGTTCATGTACAGCATTTTGTGGGTTGGGGTAAAAGTACTTATAGCTCTCAAGACTTGGACTCTTTGAGGGCTTTGGAGAAAGCTGATTTTTATAAACAGTGCAGAATCCCCATTCTCCAACTGATAGGTAAAATTTGGAGAATGGTGAAGGGTGTATTAGGGATAAAGGGACTTACTTATTTTACAACCATTTGTGATAAATGTTTGTATTAAGTAATGCAAAGTTAAAGACATTGCATGGTTTATGCAATTGTATCACAATGGTTTATTAAAGTAATTTCAGCAGTTGCAAGAAGAATTTTCTATACCAAAGCAATGTTTTTTTTCAACATTTGCAATTGTGTCATACAATTAGGTCCCAAGAAAAAAATAATAGTCCTATGTTATGTTGTATAATACCAAGAATAGAGGAAATATCAACAGCTAACTGTACAAAGGATGTTATTTCTTTGGTGTTTAATGGTCTAATTCAGGGATCTCCAAACTACGGCCCTCCACCTATTGAGGAACTACACATTCCACGAGGCATTGTAAAACTCTGACATTCACAGACATGACTAGGCATGATGGGATTTGTAGTTATTGAACAACTGGAGGGCCACAATTTGGAGTCCCGTTGGTCAAATATGATTCAAAATGCAGAGAACATTGGTCTCAAGACATTGGTAATATACCAGAGGATTAGTGATTAAAGGTATTGCAAATAACACAGCTTTTTATTGTCCATAGGATATATAGAATAGCTTATTCACTTCACAGAACAGGCCTTCTGGATAATCATGGTTCTACTTATTGTGGTCAGGTGCCTGGAGATCTTATCCATCATGTACTAGCCCCACAACTAGTACATTATTGGAAAAGAGTTGTATAAAGCAAATTTTGTATGTAATTCATATTGGTGTATTATGGGAGATCTGGATGGTTAACTTGAGACTGGAGTTTAGAAGAACATTGTTTCTTAATAAATCAATTGCACAAAAGTGGATCAACGGTTAATCTTATTTTGAAACTAGAAAAATTTACATTTCGACATAGTGGGCTTTGAATAAGTTTCAAAATATCTTGTCTTAGTGGCTTTTTCTGTTTTTTTTTTTTCTTTTTAACCACTTGCCGACCGCCTAACGATGATATACGTCGGCAGAATGGCAATGGAAGTAAAATGTGAACTAAAAAAGATAATGTTACTGTCAGCATAATGATATGTAATGTTCCATCCCTGGAAGCCTAGGCCTATATTCCAGCAGTCTTCAGTATTGTGACTTTGAAATAAGAACTTGCTTCTGAAAAATCAAAACTATATTTCATCATAATTTTCTTCTACAAAGCTTTTTACAAATAAGCACTTGACCCCTGCCCTCCCACAATGTAATACGGGCAAGCGGCGGCTGTAGTCAAAGCGACGTATCCGTACATCTCTGCCTACTTCCTGGTTTAGGGCTCGCGCCCCCCGGCCTGGTCCCCACTGTGATTGTACAGTGGGAGCCTGTCAGCAAGTCCCAGCCAATGATTCTTGGCTGGGACCTGCTGATCGACTGTGTGCAATCACAGCCCAGAGCTCTTGTGTTGGTAAAAAACACAGAGCTCTGAACAAAGGGAGCAATCTGTCAGTTCTCAGCCCTGCAAAGAAAAACTGAGAGATCCTTAGTGAAAAGCAGCACACTGCACATACATTACACATAGTAAGGCACACTTTTAACCCCTTGATCGCCCTAGATGTGAAGCCCTTCCTAGCTAGTGTCATTGGTATGGTGACAGTGTATAGTATTATCACCGATCACTGTATTAATGCCAGTGGCAGTCAGTTCCCCCCAGCATCAGTTAGTGTCCGATTTACCGCCGCAGTATCGCAGTCCCGTTATAAGTTGCTGATCGCTGTAATTAGTAGCATAAAATAAAAAATAAAAATATTCCAGTATACAGTATCTCACAAAAGTGAGTACACACCTCACATTTTTATAAAAAAAAGGGAAAAAGTTTTGGGACTTTAAATTAGGCTAGCACCAAAGGGATGCTCGCCTCCATCCCGGTCATTGGTTATAAAAAAAAAGGAGGAGAAGTGGGACTTTAAATGAAGCACACAGCAGCACAACGTAGGTCAAGTGACCAAAATTCATTTATTTGGTATAATCCATGGTGTGTAAAAAACATTTCGGGCATCCAACCTCTAAAATGCTGTGGGCATCAAGCCTCTATATAATAAACCATGGATTGATTATACATAAAATACACATAAGTTGCACAATAAGTCATGATCCATTGTCACACAGAGAGCAAAGATAACAATCAACATACATGTGTACAATTGTTACTGTGATTAGACCCAAAGAGAGCCATGAAAATTAGGACAAATAATTGTCCTAACTTTCCTTCCTTTTTTTCTAATTTTCCTTTTTATTTTTGTTTTTTCTCCACCCCTTCCAATCCCACTCTCTCTCCCTATTTCAACCTTTGTATACAAACCTTTTTTCATTTCCTGTTTATTTACTGAAAATGTTTTATTTATTTATTTATTTTTCTTATAAAAATATATTTTTTAGAATCATTCCATGACGTATGCTCCTGATGAGCGCTTGCTATACCATGAAACGCGTAGAGCTTTGATTATTACCAATATTCACATATCATGGAACACCAAGATTTCAATGATTCCATTTACCTCCATAAGTATCTGTCATGGCATTAAATCCTTTTTATTATTTGAATTATTTGTCCTAATTTTCATGGCTCTCTTTGGGTCTAATCACAGTAACAATTGTACACATGTATGTTGATTGTTATCTTTGCTCTCTGTGTGACAATGGATCATGACTTATTGTGCAACTTATTTGTATTTTATGTATAATCAATCCATGGTTTATTATATAGAGGCTTGATGGCGACAGCATTTTAGAGGTTGGATGCCCAAAATGTTTTTTACACACCATGGATTATACCAAATAAATGAATTTTGGTCACTTGACCTGCGTTGTGCTGCTGTGTGCTTCATTTAAAGTCCCACTTCTCCTCCTTTTTTTATTACCTCACATTTTTGTAAATATTTTCTTCTATCTTTTTATATGACAACGCTACAATGTAAAGTAGTGAATGTACAGCTTGTATAACAGTGTTAATTTGCTGTCCCCTCAAATAAACTCAACACACAGCCATTAATGTCTAAACCGCTGGCAACAAAAGTGAGTACACCCCTAAGTGAAAATGTCCAAATTGGGCCCAAAGGGTCAATATTTTGTGTGGCCACCAATATTTTCCAGCACTGCCTTAACCCTTTTAGGCATGGACTTCACCAGAGCTTCACAGGTTGCCACTGGAGTCCTCTTCCACTCCTCCATGACGACATCACGGAGCTGGTGGATGTTAGAGACCTTGCGCTCCTCCACCTTCCGTTTGAGGATGTCCCACAGATGCTCAATAGGGTTTAGGTCTGGAGACATGCTTGGCCAGCTCATCACCTTTACCCTCAGCTTCTTTAGCAAGGCAGTGGTCGTCTTGGAGGTGTGTTTGGGGTCATTATCATGTTGGAATACTGCCCTGCGGCCCAGTCTCTGAAGTGAGGGGTTCATGCTCTGCTTCAGTATGTCACAGTACATGTTGGCATTCATGGTTCCCTCAATGAACTGTAGCTCCCCAGTGCCGGCAGCACTCGTGCAGCCCCAGACCATGACACTCCCACCACCATGCTTGACTGTAGGCAAGACACACTTGTTATTGTACTCACCTGGTTTCCGCCACACACGCTTGACACCATCTGAACCAAATAAGTTTATCTTGGTCTCATGAGACCACAGGACATGGTTCCAGTAATCCATGTCCTTAGTCTGCTTGTCTTCAGCAAACTGTTTGCTGGCTTTCTTGTGCATCATCTTTAGAAGAGGATTCCTTCTGGGACGACAGCCATGCAGATCAATTTGATGAAGTATGTGGCGAATGGTCTGAGCCCTGACAGGCTGACCCCCCCACCCCTACAACCTCTGCAGCAATGCTGGCAGCACTAATACGTCTATTTCCCAAAGACAACCTCTGGATATGACGCTGAGCACGTGCACTCAACTTCTTCGGGCGACCATGGCGAGGCCTGTTCTGAGTGCAACCTGTCCTGTTAAACTGCTGTATGGTCTATGGTCTTGGCTACTGTGCTGCAGCTCAGTTTCAGGTCTTGGCAATCTTCTTATAGCCTAGGCCATCTTTATGTAGAGCAACAATTCTTTTTTTTAGATCCTCAGAGAGTTCTTTGCCATGAGGTTGCATGTTGAACTTCCAGTGACCAGTATGAGAGAATGAGAGCAATAACACCAAATTTAACACACCTGCTCCCCATTCACACCTGAGACCTTGTAACACTAACGAGTCACATGACACCGGGGAGGGAAAATGGCTAATTGGGCCCAATTTGGACATTTTCACTTAGGGGTGTACTCACTTCGGTTGCCAGCGGTTTAGACATTAATGACTATGTGTTGAATTATTTTGAGGGGACAGCAAATTTATACTGTTATACAAGCTGTACACTACAAAAACATCTGCACCCAGAGGCGCCTCTTTACTTGTTGTATTTCAGCCTCAGGACCATGGTTTCGTTCCTACTATGATGGCAGCCCTGCTTGCTCTCTCTGGCCGTTTTTCTCCTCTTATCCTGATCACAACAATATATGGACTATTGGCCTATTGAATGGATTGTCATTGTTCATATTTAATATCTAGTTTTTAGACTCTCCTTTGATTGCTCTTATTGTATAGATTTGATTATGTGGGAGCTCTAGGTGATTGTGCCTAGACTTGTTATTTTATACAAGCTGTACACTCACTACTTTACATTGTAGCAAAGTGTAATTTCTTCAGTGTTGTCACATGAAAAGATGGAATAAAATATTTACAAAAATGTGAGGGGTGTACTCACTTTTGTGAGATACTGAATATACACCATAAATTGTAGGCGCTATAACTTTCACGAAAACCAATCAATAAACACTTATTGGGATTTTTTTTAATCAAAAAACATGTAGCAGAATACATTTTGGCCAAAATATATAAAGAAATTAAATTTTTTTAAATTTTTCATTGGATATGTTTTATGGCAGAAAGTAAAAAATATTGGTTTTTTTCTTTCAAAATTTTCAGCATTTTTTCGCTTATATCGCTAAAAATAAAAAACACATCAAATACCATCAAAAGAAAGCTCTATCTGTGTAAAAAAAATTATATAAATTTCGTTTGGGTACAGCATTGCATGACTGCGCAATTACCAGTTAAAGTAGCACAGTGCTGAATAGCAAAAAATGGCCTGGTCATGAAGGGGGTAAAATCTTCTGGAGATCAAGTGGTTAACCACTTCAGCCTCGGAAGGATTTACCCACTTCCTAACCAGGCCATTTTTTGCGATACGGCACTACGTACTACACTACTTAACTGACAACCGACGCCGTACCCAAATAAAATTGATATCCTTTTTTTCACACAAATAGAGCTTTCTTTTGGTGGTATTTGATCACCTCTGCAGTTTTTATTTTTTGCGCTATAAACAAAAAAAAGACTGACAATTTTGAAAAAAAAAAACAATATTTTTTACTTTCTGCTTTAATACAAATCCAAATAAAAAAAAATTTAAGAAAAAAAATTTAAGAAAAAAAATTTCTTCACCAATTTAGGCCAATATGTATTCTGCTACATATTTTTGGTAAAAATCCCAATAAGCGTATATTGATTGGTTTGCGCAAAAGTTATAGCATCTACAAACTATGGGATAGATTGAGGCTGGATTCACACTATTGCGAATTGGATGCGGATTCTCTGCATCCAATTAGAAAAAGCAGGAGATTTTGATCGGCTCTCTATAAAGCCAGTTCACATATCTGCGCTGTGCGTCTGGTGCAAAAAATTTGAACAGGAGCCTTGTGCGTCTTTTGGTCCGTTTCAGGTCCGAATTC
The DNA here is from genome assembly GCA_037952925.1 of Lithobates clamitans. Lineage (NCBI taxonomy): Eukaryota > Metazoa > Chordata > Amphibia > Anura > Ranidae > Lithobates > Lithobates clamitans. The sequence continues at coordinate 10,989,813 of JBBGZY010000014.1, forward strand.
AGCCAAAAATTCAGACTGAAATCGGACCTGAAATGGTGAACGGCGATGCACCGGATCCCTGCTGTGAGCCACATGCAAAGATAGTGTGAACCCAGCCTCAGGGACTTTTATTTATTTATTTATTTATTCACTAGTAATGGCAGCGATCAGCGATTTTTAGCGGGACTATGACACTGCTGCTGACAAATCTGACACTAAGTGACAATTTTTGGAGACCAGTGACAGTGAGACCAGTGAGACCAGTGACACCAATACAGTGATCAGTGCTAAAGAAAATGCACTGATCCCTGTATAACTGACACTGGCAGGGAAGGGGTTAACACTAGGGGACGATCATGGGGTTAAATGTGTTCCCTGAGAGGTGTTTCTAACTGTGGGGGGTGTGGATTCACTGGAGGAAAAGAGAGATTGTGATTCAGATTAGCTGAAACACGATCTATTACTTTTCCTCCCTGACAGATCAGCGGTGTGCTTTGTTTACATCGGCACATCGCTGCTCCGTCTTTCCTGGGAATGATCAGGGGGTCGCTGTGGCCATCGCGGCCGCCGGACCCGCTGTTGACTCCCGCCGTGTCACAGCGGGAGCACACCCCCTAAATCACGTACGGGTACGTGATTTTGCACACCCGGGTTGCCCTGCTGCAGTAAATGTACGTGGTGCGGTCTGAAAGGGGTTAAACCGCTATCATAAAAACACACATACTTGGCTACTACCACTCCCCATTAAACCACATGATTTTAAGAAGTTAGAATGTTTTTTTTTCATCAGTACTTGCTTTTCTAGCAGGTTAAAAAGAATTCATAATTATCCATAATATCAAGTAATTTGCACAAACCAAAATAATCAACTAAACTTTAAAAGGTGGGGCGGCACGGGTAGGCTTGATCATGTATATATAAGTAATTGAGCCTTTTTTCCGGGTTAGGAGCATGTAGCGCACCTGCTCGGGCACGCAGCGTGCTTCTCCTGTTACCGCTGTGTCCATTGGACACAGCAAATTACTGTTACCAGTATTCGGTAAACGGGTAACATGTGATCGCTATGATTGGTCATAACGATCACATGATGACAATGTAATTAACCTGTCACAAATGGCTGTCCATTCATGAGCAGCTTGCTTACTGGTGTGATCTGTGATTGGCCCAAAGCAATCACATGGTACCTGGCCACCTGTACCAAGTGATTAGCTTAGCTAATCACAGATCACAACTATAAGCAATATTTATATTTAAGCAGTTCTAATGACTCTTTGCCTGGCCCATGACCTCCCTGGCAGGTGTGATCTGTCTATGACATGCCGCCCCATGCTTGCACCATTGTGGTTTTGGGCTCCCCGCCCATTTGACCTACACGGTGCGCGCTGCGCTCCCCCTTCCTCTCCTTCTTGTCTTTCCTCCTACATACCCGTTTATATACATATAAATATATATTACACAGATTAATCACCCTCTGCAAAAAATCCCCCATGTCTGCACAGGGGGAACTTTTGGTGGCTGATGTATTTGGTTGGTCATAGAGTCATTGGTAAGTAGTTATGCCTATTTATAGTTTTTTTGCTGTTTTGTACTCATCATATACATTGTCTGATATACTATATGAGATTTATATATTTCTGATGATTGTTGATCTATACCATTTATCTTACAGATTTATCCTCCTGAAGAAGTGGTCTTATGATCGTGAAACTGTGGAGGACTGTATAAATCTGTGAACATATTCTTTAACCAGTAATCAGTCTGGAAGTCTACAAGTATTGTATTGCTGTATTGCAGGGATATGCAATTAGCGGACCTCCAGCTGTTGCAAAACTACAAGTCCCATCATGCCTCTGTCTCTGGGTGTCATGCTTGCATGCTTGTGGCTGTCAGAGTCTTGCAATGCCTCATGGGACTTGTAGTTCTGCAACAGCTGGAGGTCCGCTAATTGCAAATCCCTGCTGTATTGACTTTCCTTTATTGTTTTGACAAATTAATGTTGTGATTTATGTTTTTATATGTAATAAATGAATATTTTATGATAATCAAACTTTATGGTTGGTGCCGAGATAGTTAATGTTTTCCTTTTGGAGGCCATAGTAGACAGCTTCTGCCAAGGGGTTGCTTATAATGGCAAAGGCCCATGCAGCATGCATGTTTTACCCTGTGCTATTGCAATGCATGCTAATGCACAATCTGTGATGTTGTGCCATTAATAACAAACAATAGTGGGGTTTTTTTTTTTTTTTTTTACTAAAAGCAAAAAAGCCTTTTTCTTTAACTGCTTAAAATGTGTTAGAATCAATGTTTGTCACATATAGTCCATTTAAACTACATTTCATTTAAGGCTACAATGGCCACAGGGTGACAGCACTGCTGTGCAGATTCACTGCAGAGCACACAGTGTTGTCATTCTTTTACAGAACATGAAAAATAATACATCTACACAGATGATCAACAGGTAGTAACACTATGTTATGGGGGGCTCAGAAAAAAAAATGTTATATTAATGCTAGTGACAGACTGCAGCATGTATGTAATGTTTTTTTTTTTTTTTTGTCTTCTATAAAATAGGCACTACATCAAAGCTGCATATTTATGAAAATAATTACCATCTTTTAAAATACACATTCAAATAAATAATCAATTTAATACTGTCTTTTATCTAAAGCTTGCAATGCATCAGCATGGTTTGCCTAACTTCCAAAAAGATATATTCCTTCAGTTCGGTAGTAAAAATTGGGACAACTGTGCTGCCACCTAGTGGACATTTTAATGAACAACTCCCAACAAATGTTACAGTACAAAAACATGCAGACACCAACTTCTTTTCAACGTGTTTTATTGTAAAGGTACATTAAAAAAAAAAGTACACAGAGACTGAAACCATTAATGAATGCAGAAAAAAATGCTCTAAATGAATGTGCTTGAAAAGGCTCTCTTTTGTGCTCCATTGTTTGATGTGCTGCGACAACCAAATAATTCAAAATTCCTGTCTGCATCCTCTTTAACACATTTTCAGAAAAAATGCCAGCGCTGTAATTAGCTTCTAAAAATTAAAAAAGATGGATAGTCATATAAATATTTTATACTCTGTACATTATTGCATTAGAGGGCCACAAAATAACGTGACCTTTAATATAACAAAGAAAAACAGCCTTAAAACAGAAAATACTTTATGAACTCACCAAACTTTATATTATATTACTTTTCCACCCAAAGAGACATTTTCTATCAACTCTCTTTGTGGGTATAAATATTTTCTGTATATTTTGAGATATTTGACAATATTCTAGAAGTTTTATGAGAAAAGCAACAAAATAACAATCTCTCTTTAGGACAATATAATGTAATATGGCTTTTCTAGTTTGAATCACCTATCAAAACGGGAACAAAATGAGAAAAAAAATGTATCAAAGCTGAATTGCCTCCCACTGGTTAAACACCATCTACATTCTAGCGCTAAACAAGACACAACATTACTTGGATATAGAACAATACTAAACATCCCCATGTGGACTCTACAAATTGATCACAGAGAATAATACTTTATAGTAGCCATGGATTTGGTGTTGTCCACAATAAAGCACTTTAACTTTTTTTTTTTAATTTTAGTTTATGTATTCTACACTTCAAGAAGGACATTTGGATTCCAAACAAGTATTTACACCAAAGGACTAGGAAGAACCCCATTTTCAAGTCTGCCAGGACAAAAAAATAATTATAATAATAATAACACATTTTCTGTACTCTGATGAAAAAAAAAAAAGGGATCACAGACAAGGCTGCAAAAACAAACCTAGGTGAGCTTAGAAAGAGCTTGCGTTTCACAACACAGACTATACGCGTTTCAGTGATTGTGTTCACTGAGCTTTTGCTAATGGCAAAAAATGGCTGAAACTGTGCGCTCTCCGATTATGATTTTTAAAGATGGCCCTTATTTTTTTTTAAGAGGAGCAACGACAGTGCAAAGAGTCTTTATGTAGCTGAAAATTATAGTCCTTTTGTTTCCTATTTGCTGTTATTTTCTTTTTCGCAGCTAATATGGTGCAAATAGTATGGAGGCTGTGGTGGCACGGATAGCGCCATGGGCTGGTCTTAGAAATGCAGGCGCTAAGCCCGTCCCCGGAAATAGTGAGTTGTGGGGTCGAGGCGGTAATGAAATTGTAGAAGTTACAGCAGCTGCCAGAGGCGATGAAAGGAAGGTCGGAGTTAAGGGCTTAATCATTTCCTTCTGGAATGCCAGCTTTGCCTGAAAAATAAACAATAAAAGGAATAATCAGATTTATAACAACAACAACAACGTTTTATTACTAAAATTGTCCCATTCTCATAATTTTTCCATCGGCTACAAGGATGACTGTCATAGGTATTATCTGAAAACTAAACCTATTTTGACCTTGTTGTTCCCAAAACATAAGCAGCTGTACAGAGAAATACTTTGAATTACAAACTGGTGACTCAATGGTTTTCTCCAACCCGAGAACCAACTTTGTTTATGTCTACTCAGCCATGGACCATCTCTTCCACCATGCAGCCATGTGGTTCTGCTTTGTGAATGGCACAACAGAGGGAAGAAGTGGAGGCACACCACCAGAACTTATGTTGATCATAGAATGTTTCTGATAGAGTGGGGAGTTTTCATGTGCGAATTAAAGATTAAAAAACACAAAAATTGCTATGCCTGGAGTTGGCCTTTAAAACATAAGTGAACCCTCAACTTATAAAACAACCCATTCAGGTTAAAATAAAAATGAAAGGTAAAACATTTGTGCATTTATATATATATATATATATCTATATAGTGGGTACAAAAACGTATTTATCTGCGTATAACATGCACTTTTTTCCCCTTAAAATCAGGGGAAATTTGTGAGTGTGTGTTATACGCCGAACCGCTGCCTCTGAGGGGAAGGAGGGACAGAGCGCCACCGAAATAGACCGAGCCGAGTGTACTGTGTACTCAGCTAGGCTCGGCTCCGCTCACAATCATGCCCAGTCCTGCCATTGGACCTGTGTTATGACCATCATAGGAGCCGGGCCAAGGGGCAGGACTGCGAGACGAGCCGAGAGGAGCCGAGTACACAGGACATCCGGCTCTGTCTATCTCGGCAGCGGTAATTTAAACGATCATGCTGCAGATGACACTTGGGCAAGGCTGCAGATGACACTTGGGAGGGGCTGCAAATGACACTTGGGCAAGGCTGCAAATGACACTTGGGCAAGGCTGCAGATGACACTTGGGCAAGGCTGCAGATGACACTTGGGGTGGGCTGCAAATGACACTTGGGCAAGGCTGCAGATGACACTTAGGCAAGGCTGCAAATGACACTTGGGCAAGGCTGCAGATGACACTTAGGCAAGGCTGCAAATGACACTTGGGCAAGGCTGCAGATGACACTTAGACAAGGCTGCAAATGACACTTGGGCAAGGCTGCAGATGACACTTAGGCAAGGCTGCAAATGACACTTTGGCAAGGCTGCAAATGACACTTTGGCAAGGCTGCAGATGACACTTGGGCAAGGCTGCAAATGACACTTGGGCAAGGCTGCAGATGGACACTTGGGCAAGGCTGCAGATGGACACTGATCATTCTGCAATGATAGGCAAGGCTTGAGATGGACACTGATAAGGCTGCATTGATGGGCATTTAAATGAAAGTTATTTTTCCTTAAACTCCACTCCTAAAAGTTTTTTTCATTAAAATTCCCTCCTAAACTTGGGGTGCGTGTCATATGCCGGTGCGTGTTATATGCTCTACTGCAGTGGTTCTCAACTCCAGTCCTCGGGACCCACCAACAGGCCAGCTTTTAAATATTACCTTGGGGAGTTGCAGACTAGAATACTGCAATCACTGAACAGCAAGTGATATCACCTGTGATGTATTTCAGCTATCTTGCAAACCTGGCCTGTTAGTGGGTCCTGAGGACTGGAGTTGAGAACAACTGCTCTACTGGATGTACTGAGAGTTCTCAGTACATCCAGAAAACTGACCACGCTGTGCTCTCATGCCTAGTGTGGTCAATTTTTGATTAGAAAGCGGAGGGACTGGCAGGAACGCCAGGGATTTCACACAAAGGAAACAATACAAAGTGAATAGAATGCTTTTTCATAAAAGTACATGGCACAGTAGGCACATATCAAGAATATAAAATGTTACAAATTCTTTAAGTTCATGGTCAGGGGACATTAGCAGGCCTCTGAATGACCATGATTCAATAAGTATACTAAGTAAACTGATGCTACAACCATAAATTGTAAATCAAAGAGCTAAAGTAGAACCTTTTTTTCATTTTGGATAGAGTAAAGGAGGGTTTTACCCCTATTGGGTGTTTTTTTTAATTTTTTATCTGTGCCCCATTGGGGAGATTTACCCCATAGCCAATACAGGAAGTGAGAAGAAATCCATCCAAAGTGATGGAATTCCTTGGTGTAACCAGGATCTCCAGAACTAGTGCCCCTATTGGAAGATTTATCCTCTATTCCTGTTATGATGACAACCCAAAAATTGGGCATTTCTTTCACTTTGACTCTCAGTCATTACAGTAAACGGGACAAACAGAGAGGATAAATCTGTCTCTATTCTATCCAAAATTGGAAAAAAAAAAAGTTTATTTATATTTTTATATTTTAGGGAGCTAGTACTTAAAGGGGTTGTAAACCCACTTTTTTTTGTTTTTTTAAAAATAACAAACATATCATACTTACCTCCACTGTGCAGTTTGTTTTGCACAGAGTGGCCCCAATCGTTGTCTTCTGGGGCCCCTTAATGGCGCACGCAGCTCCTCCCTACATCGGAAAACCCCCTAGGAGAAGCACTCTCCCTGAGGGTTACTGCGCGGGCTCCCAAGTCCAGCATTTGCGCCCATAGACACAGAATGCTGGACTCTGCCCCACCCCCCGGCGCCCACGTCACTGGATTTGATTTGCAGCAGCGGGAGCCAATGGCTGCACTGCTATCAATCTATCCAATCAAGACCTGAGACCCTGGCCAGAGAGGGTCTGTGCGTCTCTGGTTTGGGAACGAACGTGCTCAGGTAAGTAAAAGGGGGGGGGGGGCTGGGAGCCTGGTCAGTGACAGAAGTGTTTTCACCTTAATGCATAGGACGAGGGTTTACAACTACTTTAATTCTGGTTGTCAAATGCTGGTCTAGAATAAAATGAATATATTATACTGTCTTCAGTGTGTTCTTTTCTTGAAAACATAAAATCAGAACATAAAAATAAATTAGTTTCCACATTTTTTTCATCATGTTTTACGTACAAAATTAGCTGTCTGTGACCCATAGTCTAATAAAATGCTACGTGCAATCTAAATGTTGTTAAACTACAATATTTAATTACAGCTTTTAAATGAAGCAATTATTACTTGCTGAATATAACACTGAAAATGATTAACTTAATTAATGCTCGCTGCATTTTTAGAAGTATATTTGTTCTTTTTAATAATTTACAACTGAAGTGAACTAAACATTGTATATACAGCTTATATGAAATAGCATGAAATGTGATTTGGTTAAAGCGGAGTTCAACCCAAAAGTGCCACATTTGGCATGTAATTTTTTTGACAGGTACTCATCTCCAACTTCTGCTCGGGCCGCCCTTAGACGACTCCTCATCTCCCCCTCCCTTCCTGAAATCTTCAGGGACACGTCATAGGTCCCAGAAGATTGCCTGGCCATTCATGACTTGCAGCGCAACTCGCACCCAGCTGTGAAGCTACAAGCTGTCACAGCCGGGTGCCCATACTGGTTATGCCAATGCCAGGGAGAGGCGGGAAAGAGAACCCCGGCTTCGGGCGGCCGTATCGCTGGATCATGGAACTCTGCTTTAAAGAATAAGTGGCATTTTAACTAAAACCTATACTGAGATTATATGAGTTTTGCCAATACTGTCCTCCCCTCAGAAGGTATAGAAGCCAGAAATAGCCGGTCATACAGGATTTGTTTGATAGTTTTAGGCAGATAAATTGCTTCCATATGCAACCTTCCAGTTTTCTCATTCCTGTCCTTTGAAATCCTGTAATAGAAGAGGCACTATACTTTCTGGTAGAGCATTTGTTGATATGCTGCTTCTTCTCTCCTTGGCAGCTGCTGCAACCATTTGATCCACCTAATAGATCCAATACCCATTTCCCCCACTGCACGTAGTGGCTGCTTCCATTGGCTCCATTGTCTTATAGTAGAATGTGAGCCAGTGGGAGAAACCACAGAGTGTAGATGGGAGCAGGCATTCCAAATACCCAAAAGTGTGGAATACTGGTGCTGGGCTGTGTTTGTAAAGGGTTAAATCAGCATTTCTCAACTGGGGTATAATGGCACTCTGAGGTGCTGTACGGGCTTGTCAGGGGTGCCGAACAGCGCCAAGTCTTTCCATGGTGGAGGCAGGCCAGCCACCAGCACCATGGAAATGCAGGACACTAATTCAGGGCTGGTGGTATTCATGGATGCCCCAGCATTCAGTAGGGGATGGAAATCTGCCTGTCTACACCTGCTTTGCTTCCACCCACTGGCTCCTCATTGGTTAGAATCAGTCACATGAGGTAACCTCAGATGTCCCCTTTTGCAGCTACATTTAATACATGTTTCTTTACAACAAGAAACCACAGACCTCGGTGATGGAGTTGATATAAAAAAAACATCAGTAGTGAAAGAAGATTTCTGGAATCTATCTTTTCAAGGGTCACTAGTTCCTGAGCTTTTTCCTTCAGCTGTTTCCACCCAGGTAGCCCTGACTTCCTCAAACTGGTCATAAGAGGGTTGAGTAATTCTTCCATCTGTGGTGCTTTGGTGATTCAGCCCAAATTATATGCGATGGGTCCGATTCATTTTTTTTTTTTTAGTTTAACTCCAAAGGGTTCTTTTTTGATGATTCATTGTTCATGTTGTATGCTGGACTATAAAAACCTAGACCATTCTGGAAGCTGTGTGCTCAGCCTGACAGCTGCCTATCACACTGCTAGGAATTACAAGGCATGACACAGGGTGACTCAGTAGTGATTGCTCACTGCTCTCAGATCATCTTCTAAGATCTCAGTCCTCCAAATGATGCGAATCACTGCTTGTTAATTTCACACACCTCAAGGATCTGCTACTTTCATGATATAGCGTTGATTAAAATAACCTCACCTAGCAAACAGCAGAATTGAATGGGACCTTGAATTTAATTATGGCTTCTTCCTGACCTGTCTGAAAAGGTGCTGAAGTAGGAAGATGGGCCCTTTTCTTCTATAATTGCAGAGGGTTTATGCGGTTCTTCTATCTGTTGCCCTCTGCCATAACCTGCCATTACTGAGCATGTTAATATATGATGATGTGATAAAGCCAGGATTCAGAGTTCACACTAGACTAAATGTTCTAACAAACAGACACAGCTGAACACTCCTAAGGTCAAGATATATAATCAAGTATGCCAGTCCTGTATAGTTGCTTTCAAAGAGTACCGCAGGAAACTGAAAGCCAAAGACGTGGCTAGTGTTTATCATAAGACATTATTTTTCCAATGTGTGACAGCATACAAAGGGAAGGATCTGTTATCAAAAGTTTAGGAACTTCAAATGTGGCCCCTGACCCTGTTATAGGCTAGAAATTGTTTTTTTATTTAAATAGTCAAACATGGTTATAAAACGGAGAGAAAAGGTGCAAAAAGTCCTTGACTCGATCCCCAGCAAATAACAGAATGGTCCTTTGACTTTACCAACTGTCTCTCCCCTTCTGACCTTATTCCTATAATCTACATTCATTAAAATTCTCGTCTCTTATCATTCCAGCCCACCTAGTCATGTGCCCTTTTACCTAGCTCAGCTCACAGTGTTTGAGGGTACATTAGATCCTGTGTGCTATTAGCGCCACATACCATGCAGTACATAAATAGCTTGTTCTTGGTCAGCAATACGGACGTGCTTGAACACAGCTCTACCGGACTGCTAAGCATGGTTCTCCGGGCCATTTCACACCAAATCTTCCTGATTTCCTCAAGCACACCTGTGGGACACCCTTGTGCATGCCAATGGGCAAGAAGGGCCGCAGTCGCCACTCCCAGCACTCACTCACCAACTACTTGCTCAGCACTAAGAAATCACTGGCAAAGATGACCCAAAATGGTGCCGGCTCCCCTGCGGCCTCATGCAGCTCTACGCCTGAACACACTCCATCACAAAGAGAATGTGAGTACAATCCACTGCTATCTAAAGCAGATTTGGATGCCAGCGTGTGTGCGATATATGAAAAGCTGGTAGATGAGATACAGCTTAAACTGCATAAATGCTCTCTCCCAGGAGATGGCAACTATAGGGGGCCGCACTGACATTCTTGAGACAAAACATGATGAACTATCTCTGGCTCACAATTATCTCAGGAAAGACTATAAAATGCCGGCAGATAACTTCTCATTCATGCAGGCCCAGGTTGAAGATTTATAAAACAAGGAGAAAGAGGCGCCTCTGGGTGCAGACGTTTAAAACAATTTATTAAAAAATACAGCAACAGCTGGTATTGCACTCACATTTTGGAAGAAAAAGGTAGGCAAAAGAATGCATCATCCCTCGCCTGATCGAATGCCATCCAAGCCTCTCTCTGGAGCCTGTCTTCGCTGCTCGGCCGGAAAACATCCAGCGTCCATAGACTGTCCAGAGTCTCTACCATCCATCAGCCGGGATTAGATGACCCCACGGATCCCCTTGATTGCTTTGGGACATTCTTTTGTCTACCTTTTTCTTCCAAAATGTGAGTGCAATACCAGCTGTTGCTGTATTTTTTAATAAATTGTTTTAAACGTCTGCACCCAGAGGCGCCTCTTTCTCCTTGTTTTATAGTGCTACCTGGGATATGGCTTTCACTCCCATTGGAAGGCTGCCCTGAATGTGGATTTTACACTTTATTCCTGCTTCCTTCATCTGCAGTGTTACAACATGGACTAACTTTTTTAATTTGTTATGGAAATTTTCCTTTTCCTTATTTTTTATGCACATCTATGCAAACTAGGATTTGTTTGTCTTTTTTGCGCCGACTACTTGTTGTAGGTTGAAGATTTAGATGATAGAAATCGCCGTAACAATATAAGGGTACATGAAATCCCTGAGTCTGTTACTGATCCCATACCAGCTATCTCTAAACTCCTTGACAACCTTCCTGATAAACCAATGTTCTGCCTTTACTTGCGACAGGATCCATAGGGCGCTTCACCCAAAACCAACACCTGATAAACCATCTCGCAATGTAATCGTGCATGAAAGATTTTCTTACCAAAGAAGATATCATGCGTACATCCAGGAATACATCCAACATAGAATTAGATGGCATCAGGGTTCAAATATACCCAGACATATCTCCTGCTACACTAGACAGGAGATGCAGAATGAAGGAAGTTACTTCTATACTGTAGGCAGCAAGAATTAAATATCGCTGGGGCTTCCCATTCAAGCGCTCTGTGATGCATAATGGCTCTACATACACAGTATACAACATAATAGAAGGAGACGAACGTCTGGTCAAGCTAGGTATGCTAGAACCGGAACCTTCAAATTGACCTCCTACTACCCCAAGATCATCTCCCATTTGGTCCACTCCATCATCACATCGCAATCAAAGAGACCAAAGAAGATGGCGTCAATCCTTCCAGGATCAAGCAACATAATCATTCCCAAGTTTACTAGTTATTTGTTCATCATCTCAATTCGTTTGGCATTCCACCAGTTTTTAAGTTGTAATCTACACCAACAGATAGCAAGTAGTGATCTTGACAGGTTGATTTTCTACCTTCCTTCTATAAGGCAAGTATGCCTTAACAAGTGAGAAATCTTTTAAAAACTTAGATCACTTAAATATATATATATATATATATATATATATATATATATATATATATATATATATATTTTATTTTTTTTTAATTATCTTCCCAAGGCTACAGTGACAAAGACAATGAGGTCGCTTTGACTTTTTCTCATCATCCAATCACCTACTATGGATTAAGTCCTGACTATGACCCCATACTTTTGATTTTAGCCCTACACACGGCTTTTGTTTTTACATTGAAATATTTGGGGTCATCTTGCAGTCAATATACGTAAACTAGTGCCATATACATACCACAAATACCGTCACTGATTACTTGGAAGTAATTACTTGAAAGTATATGAGGACCATCTTTAAAGAATCTTACTCAGGTTTTCAATATTGTTCAGTTTCTGCTTTGTTATTGATTTCTAAAAAATTTAAAAATACCTTAGTTCTTTGAGTAGAGTTCAGATATTCTTTATAAACATGCACATTTAAATCTTAATAATTCTACTTGTGCTTGGCACATCCACCGTCGCTGGTTTGTCCTCCTATTTCCTCTCGCAGCCTGGTGCTGCATCCTCATACATTGGGATAGTGCGCCGGACCCCATTGTCCTCTTGTTCACTATGCATGGTCAAGTCACATGACATCACTTGACCCCCTAGTTTTTCATTTTTATTATTTTTTTGCCCTTATGGCATGATTTATATATAAATTGCTCATTGGAAGAGCCAAGTCATCATCTCACTCATATCTACCCATAACGAATGTTATGATTTTGAGATACTACAATTCATTTGTACATTGTTTACTGATACTACTTTTTATACTACAAAATGTATGCAATTTTTATTGTGGTGGAACTGTCTATACATCCTATACTATATTGAACAATCAAGTTCTGATTTTTATACCCATTGGTTAACCCCATAGATATATACTAAATTTGGCTTGTATTTCCCCCTTATCAATGGGTCTTAGAATATTTTCACACAATGTTCAAGGATTTAATTCCCCACACAAACGTAAAGAAGCATTCCGACATTACAAAAGATTGGGTGCGGACATAATTCTTTTACAAGAAACCCACTTTTTATCTGCAAATCACCCACAGTATTTTGATAAAACTTACAGCCAGTTCCATTATACTACTTTTTCTACCAAATCCCGTGGTGTAGCCACCTTTATTCGCAACTCTATAATTTTTGACATTCAAAATATCTATAAAGATGTGGACAGCTGCTTCATAATTTTAAAGGGGACTATAAACAGTTGCTCACTGACAATCGCCTCAGTGTATGCCCCAAATTACTCACAATCCTCATTTTTTATAAGGTTGTTTGAAACCCTAGACCGCTACACCTCCCCACACATAATATTGGGAGGTGATCTCAACTTGGTTGCACACCCAGCTCTTGACAGAAGCAGACCAATGAATCGCTCTCTTAACAAATTTCAATTGATAGATTCTTGGAGAGCCCATAAAACTGGGATGAAGGCATATATTTATTACTCTCACCCTTATGACTGTTACACTCCGTTGGACTACATATTTAGTACTCCAATACTACTAGCCAACTCCTCCAAGGTACACATTTACTCATGCCCATGGTCTGACCACAATATAGTTTCTTTTGACACCTCTCATATTGGTTTAGCCCCTACCCCATTTAATTGGTACTTGAATGACTCCAACAGATCCCTCCAACCTTCAACAGATAACTACGCACATTGGAGAATACTTCACTAACAATACAACTAATGATATACTCCCCACCTCACTTTGGTTGGCACACAAAGCCGTATTGAGAGGTCACTTAATTAGCATAGCACCAGCCAAAAACAAGACCAGACTTACTGATATTAAATGCCTCACAAGAGACCTTGACAATCTTTACAACAAACTAAATCAATCACCCTCCCATGATCTAACCCAGCAAATACAAACTAAGCGTCAAGCACTAGACACAATCTTATCAGCTGACACTGAAAAAGCTTTTGGATTCTCCAAAGCTAAATTTATGTTACATGGCAATTCCACTTCTGCCATGTTCGCAAGGAAACTAAATCAAGAACACAAACCACCCCATGTTTATAAATTACATGATCAAAGAGGTAACTTGGTTACTCATCCTCACAAGGTTCTAGAAATATTTTCAACTTTCTATAAAAACCTCCTCCTCTAGACCAACTCTTTTCAACTTCCAACTCTTTCCAGTCAACAAATTGCCTCCCTTAAAGATCCTTGTACAGACCTAGAAAAAATTTATATAATGAAATCTCTTAAAACATCCACTGCCCCAGGCCCTGATGGTTTCACTACTTCTTATTACAAAAAAATTGCATCCCTATTAGTACCCAAATTAAACAAATTATTCAACCATACCTTACAAGATAACCACTTCCCTGAGGAAATGCTCTTGGCTAATCTATCCCTACTACCAAAACCACTTAAAGCCCACAAAATTTTCGCCCCCCTTTTCGTTCTTAATAATGATTTAAACATTTTTGGTAGAATGTTGGCAGATAGACTAGCAGCAGTTGTCACGACCTTGATTCATACAGACCATGGCTTCATCCCAGGCAGACAAATAGTAGACAATATCAGGTTGGTCACAGACATCATTCAGGATGCTAAACTTCACTCTCGCCCAGTTTGTCTACTTAGCCTTGACATCCACAAGGCCTTTGACAGTGTGAACTGGTCTTATCTCAGTCATTTACTCCCCAAATTTGGCATCTCAGATACATTTATACATGACTTTAACACCCTTTATCATTCCCCCCAAACAAGAATTAAACTTCCAGGCAATAACTCAGAATTTTTCCCTTTAAGTAGAGGCACTAGACAGGGTTGCCCTCTATTCCTACTTTTATTCGTGCTAGCGATTGAGACCCTTGCACATGCAATAAGAAATAATATAAATAATAAAGGATATACCAAAGGCCCTAGGGAATTCAAATTAATATATAAAAATGTGCCGCGCTACTCCTAACCAACAATCAATACAACCTAAGCTGTAAAATAATCTGGATAATATGTGTAACATAAAACAGTGAATTGCAAAATAATCCAATCATAATATAAAGTGCTCGTAAAATAATAATCCAGTCATAATGTAAAGTGCTTGTGCTCCGTGAATCACACACAGTCCATAATGACATAAATATAATCAACACAGTCCATATAAAGTGATAAGGTGTCTTCATGCTATGTGCACTCCTCCCCCTTCAGTTTACCCTCACCTTAAGGGCTTAGAAAATAAGCCAAAAGATGTTTTCAGCAGATATCCTGGACCATCCTTCTATCTCCTATAAGTATACTGGCTGCTGTGTGCTGGTACTCCTCCCTGGTCACCTCCTGCTCCTGATAATAGCCCAGCTTTAAGAGGATACCAGTTTTCTCCTGGTCACTTCCAATAAGCCTCCTCGCATATGCCACATAGGAAGAATGATAGAGGCATACAATAGTGTGATACCATCTAAAAAATGTTTAATCTAAAAAAACTCAAAGTTCATACAACTCACATTTACATAGTAACAGAATGCTTCTAAAGTACTGTAATGCTGTGGTGGTGAGGGGGGGATAGGGTCACCTGAATCCCGGATCTGCAGCCCCGGTTTCTCAGCGTTCAATCTATCCTCTGCCTCCTCTCCAGATCACTTCCTGCTTCCCACACGTCAGACAATCAGGCTCCTCCTACTGGTTTTGTCACAAATCTCATGACTTCCTCTGGGATTACTCTAGTAATCCCATTTGCATTATACTGAATTTATATTATTGATCATCCAAATAAAAACTTTTGTAAACAAAAATGCTTAATATTCTCATTTAAGTGCTGGCCTTGATGATCAGGACCATGCTTAAAAGATAAGTTCACATTTACAAAAAAAAACAATAAATGCTAATTGTGTTGCAGGTAAAAAATATGCATTTATTATTTCTTTTGTTAGCAACCTGTAAAGCATTGCACCCACGATCAGCAGATACAAAAAGGTTGATTTACTAAAGGCAAACAGACTGTGCACTTTGCAAAGTGCAGTTGGACTCTGCAAGTGCAGTTGCTCCAGAGCATAGTAAATGGGCAGAAGCTCTGCTGACTTCCACCATCCAATCGCGTGCTAGCAAAAATGCTGTGTTTCAAATTTTCCTTGCACGTGATTGGGTATTCTTTGCAAAGTGAAGCTTTACCTCATTTACTAAGCTCTGGAGCAACTGTTCTTGCAAAGTGCACAGTCTTATTTGCCTTTAGTAAATCAACCCCAAAGTGTGCAAGTGTACTAAGTATGCAAGTAAAAGAATTGATGCTAGTTTGAAGCCAAAGGGTAGTCACACCAAATATTGATTTTGATTTAGATTTTTCTTCAGTTTGCTCACTTTGCATTTTGTCCATTGATCAAAATAAACAAATAAAATATATATTTTTGAAAGCATTCTTACTTTACAGCATTTCTACACACCTGCCTAAAACTTTTGCACAATCTGTATATATCTAAATAACACCTGAAAAGACATACGGTAAAACCTTGGTTTGAGAGTAACTTGGTTTGAGAGCGTTTTGCAAGACAAGCAAAATTTGTTCATAAATTTTGACTTGATATACAAGCGATGTCTTGATATACAAGTAGCGTCATATCACAATTCAGTACATGTGGCAATATGGTTACATTAAATGAAGGTATGATATTTAGCAACTCACATGGTTGATGATTAAAACAGGCACATCTAAGTATACAAGCATTTGGGGTAAAGCTGTCCACATAGGCCATCCTCCTCACCACCATCAACGTCATCCGATCCACGCTGCGCTCCACAAGCTCTTCAAGCCTCCCTTATCTACTGCAGGCTAGTCTTCCCGGTCACGATTGCAGATTGACAGCGGTGAGGGCCGGCGGTGTGGAGGATAGTCTATGGGGTGCCTGCATACTTAGATGTGCCAGTTTTAATCATCAACCATGTGAGTTGCTAAATGTTGTACCTTTATTAAATGTAACCATAGTGCTACACTTAAAGGCGCCTCTCTTCTACTTTGTAACTCCTGCTTAACTTTGCTTCTAATCCCCTTGTGGAGGCTGCCATTTGTAAATGGACATTTTATGGTTACACAACCTTGCTATGACCTTTTCATATAGACTCTTTTTATATGGGCTATAAACTGAAGGACCTATGAATAAATGGTTGTGGAACGAATCATCTGAGTTTCCATTATTTCTTATGGGGAAATTCACTTTGATATACAAGTGCTTTGGATTACAAGCATCTTTCCGGAACGAATTATGCTCGCAATCCAAGGTTCTACTGTTTACATTACCTTGCCTTTGAAGTATAATGAAAACCAAAGTTTGAAAAGATCAAGATCAAGTCAAGTTTTCATTGTTCCCTGTGTCCCCACTGGAGAGATGTAGCCTTTATGACTTGGTAAGCTTTCTCGCTGGCACAGAAAGTGACAATTTTCCATCTGTCACCAGAACAAGAAGGGAGAGAAAGTTTTCCAGTGGGGACATCTGTGCGGGTGACAACTGTCTAAAAGAGGATTTCCCCTTACTTTGGGTAAGGATAGGAAGTAAATGAAAATCTCTCCAACAGGGCACAGACAAAAAAAAAAAATGATAGGATCCAACACTAAAAAAAGGTTGGGCTTTGCCTGCACTTTAAAGCAGGCATGGTCATTTTGAACAGAGGTCTTGGTGGTGTAAGTCATATTTACTTTTTAGAAAGACATATATTTGGCCATGACCAATGTAAATGTGAAAAACATTTTTCTCTGTGGAATGAATGAGGCCATCAACAAGTGAGAAGCATTAGTGAAAGAGTTCATGACCAGAATGAATTGTATGTAAGCGTAATATTCTCCCTCCTCAAACAGTGAACTGCCAGGCAAAAACTAAATGTACATTGCAAATGACAGAGGTGCTTGCACTTGAGAAGTGCAGTCTTTCCGTGCTTTTAAAGACCTTTACTTTATTCCTAAATTGCAGAAGCTCTTTCAGCATGCCCTCCTATATTATAAGGCTGATTGCATCTTTTTTTCTTTTTAGAAGAAGGTTCGGTGCGACGGGTTGCTGATTGGAGCACTTGACCCCTACCGAGAGCATGGAGGAGTGGCTATTATATATTCCTTTGCTGTAGCTGCACAATATAGAACATATTTTTGCTCCCAAATGCAGTGGAAAGTCTATCAAGAGTATGTTTTAAACAAATTGCAGGCCAGTATGAAACGCATTAGTTAATGTATTTTCAATTTAGGTAAGAGCACCTTAAGTAACATTTTACACAATACAATCAGATAAGTAATATCAACTCCATCATATATAAAAGTACAGCACCTGCCTATTAACGTTACTGAGTACCCCTGCTCTAACTACCATCACTGCTAGACCAAAAATACTGCTCTGCTGGTTAAAAAAAAGTGTACATAAAGGGAAATTCCAACTTTGTAAAGATTGCATAGAGTCAGACTAGAATACAAAGGGCCACATAACAAATGATAAAGCGCCACCACAGGGCCAAATAATGCAGGTGTAGAAACACTGGGGTTGATTTACTAAAAGAAAATAGTCTGCTCACTTTGCAAGGGAAGTTGCACTTTGCAAAGCACTTTACCCCAGAGCTAAGTAACTCAGATGAAAATGGTTCCTAACACAAAAGGTTTTTTTCTTGTAAAAAACCTTCTAATACTTGTCAAGCCCCCTCCATTCCCTAAATACTTACCTGAGTCCTCTCACGATCCAGCTCTGTGGCCATCTGCCCCGCTCTTCTTCTCTTCTCCTTCTCATAGGAGACGTTGAGAGCAGTGGGAGCCTTTGGCTACTGCTGCTGTCAGTCACACAACCTGGCTCAGAAGAACGCCTGCACGGGTGCCTCACACGACTTGCTAAGAGGACACTCGGAAGCCAGGAGGAGTGGACAGTGCCGGGGGGGCATACATTTTATTGCACTTTATCCTATGTGGTGGAGTGATCTTTCTGGGCATTTTCCTGGATATTCTCACACTTTATTTTCAGCTGATATTCCAACATATGTATGGACTGTGTTTTTTATTGTGTACCAGCTATTTGCAACCACCTTTTTTTACTTATCCAAAGGACTGGTTTTGAATTACTCTCTTTTTGAGGACTTTTTGGAATTTTTTGCAATTAGCACTGTATATGTATAAACTTTTATTGATTATTGCACACGTTTTTTTGAAGTGATTTTGCCACTAGATGAATTTCTCACTGTAATGCACAGCACTTTATTACTTTTGTACTTGAATGCACTTTGCACTTTATTATATACTGTATAATTTGTAGCGCTGCACTTTTTTTCTATACATTTTCTGTTTTGCTGCCTGGATGCATCAATGGCAGGCTATCCAAAGCAAAGCTTGGTATTTTTACGTTTCCCTTAAGCCACTGTAGATTTTTTTCATTGGGTTGTGTCAGACTTCTTGTTATAAATATTACACCTGCCACCCAATCCCTAATGGTTGTGGTTGAATAGGTTGGGCTGTACAGCTGTTAAATCTTACAGGCACTCTGTTGGCACCCAACTGAAATCAAAGCTGCTTGGAAAAGTAGTCTTTTAATACCTGTCTGTTGATGTTGCTTATTAATTCTTTTTGGAAGAATCTTCCTGTCTGAAGATTGTTCTGCACAATTTGGTGTGTGTCAGATTCCTGATCCCCCACTGAGATCTGTGGTTCCATTTTCCAACCCCTAAATCACTATATGACACAGTAGGAATGTGGGAGCTGGTGGATGGAATTACTGTGCATGGTGGTAGACCAGGCATTTGACACACCAGGAAGTGTTGGATGCAGAAAATTCTTCAAGCAGTGTATCTCTTCAATGAAGGGATGATTTCTGGCACAGGAAGCAGGACAATCAGTTATTAAAAGCCTTCTTTTCTGTGCAGTTTTTTTTTTAAATTTCAGCTAAGTGATGACAGTTGCTTGAAAGTAACAGATCACCTTTGTTTAAAGATCTCACTGGCCCACTTCCTAGCCTCTTTAGTACGTTTATCTGTGACTGCCTGCCTTTGTGCAATAAAGTACCATAGACTTCAATGTCTTGTACCAATACTGCAGGAACAATGGCCCAATCAAGTCTATGGGACATAGGCTGTGCAGGGGCAGTCAGCCAGGTACTTTTACCAACTGGGCTGCAGATGGCACAGAAAGCAGTAGTCATTAGAGGAAGTAAGTACTTGTTTGCAGTGGGTAATGGTGACACAGATGAATGTATCAAGGTGGTTAGGGAAGGGTGGAGATTTTAAACAAAGGTTAAATTTTACTTCTTTAGCGCCTTTTATTATAAAGTTATTAATTCTCAACGATCCTCAAAGATCACAGCAAAAAGTATAGTTTTGGGTTTGAATCGGGTTCCAAAGGTTTTAAAAACCTGCTATGTTTACATTAGAACAAGATCCTATTCCCTTAAGACAGGGGTCTCCAAACTATGGCCCTCCAGTTGTTCAGGAACTACAATTCATGCCTAGTTATGTCTGTGTCAGAGTTTTACAACACCTCATGGGATGTGTAGTTCTGCAACAGCTGGAGGGCCATAGTTTGGAGGTCCCTGCCTTAACAGAACACTTCTGGTCCAGTTGCCGCAGAAAGCTGCAGGGCCAATTAAATAGCACAGCACAATTTGCACATGCAAGTAAGCAGCTGGCTGTGAAGCCACAAGCAGTCACAGCTGGTTGCCCACATTTAGCAAATCGGCACCAGGGACTAAAGCCCGGGGAAGAAACCAGTCGGGTAAGGACATCGCTGGATCCCGGGAAGGTGAGTGTCTTATTATTAAAAGTCAGCAGCTAAAGTTTTTGTAGCTGCTGACTTTTAATTTTTGAACTTTAGACTGGACAACCGCTTTAACTTATTTTCAGAATCCTTTTAAATTTGCTTCTCTTTTCAAATCCTCCCTCCAAAAGTACACCTGATATAACTAACCAAACCAAGAGTAGAGTAAAAATGGGGTCTAAATACAGACACATAGAATGACCCACATACTATATGTGGTCACAAATGAGGGGAAGGCGAAGGTGTTCCGAATGCTAGCTGTTTTGCTAGATAGGAGGATTGAAGAAGAGAGGCAGCACTTGTGTCAAAGAGAGCCTACATTTCAGAGAACTCCATACTAGTGGACAAAGAACATCTAACCACTGTATGTGATAAAGACTTTTCAACTGTCCATAAGTGTATGCAAAAAATGGTGACTATTTGAGAAAAGCATGATTATTCTTGGGCAAAAAAACCCCAAAAAAACAAAAAAACCTGAAACCTTTAGCTTTGGAATGTTACATTTGCCAAACTGTGAACAGATTTAGGAGTAGCCCATTTTCAGTGGGATACGGTGGTCAACAAGGCATAACACAACTAAGCAGTAAGCAATTGTTGCATACTTAATAATCAGCTTTGGCTGTGCCATGTACAAAAAATAAGGTTGTAAAAATGTTAATTTAAAGTATATAGGCAAGGCTATTAATACTATGCTGATCTCTATCATGATTACACTACTTTTAGCCTACTATTCCGCTATCAGTCAAGGAACATATTTTTCTAAATTTTGCTTGCGTGAATTATTTTGCAGAGAAACGCTATTGGGAAGGGCGCAAATTTAATTAATAGTCTTTTACTGCCCATAGAAAAATATAACCTTGTCAGAAAAATGTCACCGTTTTTATTTTAATTAGTTCAGTTCATAGGGGATTGTGGGCTCTGTAGGCCAGCCCAGCCTTTCCTTTGTACAATCAGAAAAAAACATGCATCTACTGTATATGTACTCCTCAGCTACAGTATGTGAGTTTAGAACTGAAGTTCTTTCAAATCTTTAATTAAAGGAAGCAGATTTAACCACTGCAATTTCACAACAAGTCCCTAAGAACCATACTGAGTAATACAAATCTGATTTGCGCTGCTCAGTTTGAAGTCGCAGTACAGCAAAGCTATAATGGTTTTAGTCTGTGTTATTTTAATGTTTTTAAGTTTAGTCATTTAAACTATTTGAGTTTTCTTTTTTCCCTATTTATATAAAATCTTTATTGTTTTAACAAACATATGATACTACCATGACATAGGATCCGCAGAGCACTTTGGGTTATCTAAGCAGACAAAATGACAGTAGGTGTACACTTTCAGGCCCTTCATCTCTACAGGACTCACTATCCTATCTTGATAAAACTTTCCCATCAAAATATTAAATTGACATATTCCAAGAAAAAGAAGGAGGTACTTTCAGTCCTTTACGTCATGACCACTTTCATAGAGCTACTTTTGTGGTTTTAAATGAACTAAATCAAATGAAATTTATTAGGACAAAGGCAAATTCTAATGGCTTTTGGCAACTTTTTTTTCACACATTATACAACAGTGTAAATTGTAGTTTGATAACGTCTTGTAGCAATTGATGTCTGATAATATCTAATATCTTGTAACTACTTGCATAGAGTCTTAATTTTATTTAAAAAAGGTAATAATTACAGGGCACCCTAATGTCACAAAGCATGCTAGGCTTTCTAAAAAAAAAAAACAGCACTACCTTTAGGGCTTCAGTTAATCCAGTTAAAACTAAACTTCATTTTAGATGTTTAAAAAACACAAATGAACACAGTTATATATTAATTAAAAAAAAAAACACTTTATATACAATATGTTACTTATTTATACTTTAGTCTATCTAGATATCAGACTTCAGAAGGTAATTGCTAGGAGCCAATTAGGCGTCTATGTGCCCTCTAAGTGCTGTCAGCCTAACACAGGGAACATGCTTACAGGAAGAAAGGAACACAGGGATTGTCCTTGCATTGACCAGTCAGCAGTCTAAGGGGAAGAAATTGGCTAAGGGTGCAAAAATTCATCAACCTTTTTTCACTATAGTCCCCCTTCAGATAAGGTCAGTACTATCACCATGATTTTCAAAGGTGAATATGTGGGCAGCACAGTAGCTAAGTGGTTAGTACTTCTGCCTAGCAGCACACAGATCGGTGGTTTGAATCCCAACCACGGCACTCCCTGCCTGGGGTTTGCA
This sequence comes from Lithobates clamitans, assembly GCA_037952925.1. Classification (NCBI taxonomy): domain Eukaryota; kingdom Metazoa; phylum Chordata; class Amphibia; order Anura; family Ranidae; genus Lithobates; species Lithobates clamitans. The sequence continues at coordinate 11,012,580 of JBBGZY010000014.1, forward strand.
TGTTCTCCTTGTATCTGCATGGGCTTCCTACCTCACTCCGAAGACATGCTGGTTAATTGTCTCCTGTCTGAATTGGTCCTAGTATATGTATGTATGTGACTTAGGAACTTTAGATTGTAAGCTCCTTGAGGTCAGGGAATGATATGAATGTACAATATACACTCACTGTCCACTTTATTAGGTACACATGTTCAACTGCCTGGTAACGCAAATTACTAATCAGCCAATCACATGGCAGCAACTCAATGCATTTAGGCATCTAGACGTGGTGAAGACAACATGCTGAAGTTCAAACCGAGCATCAGTAAGGGGATTTAGGTGACTTTAAACATGGCATGGTTTTTGGTGCCTGATGGGCTGATCTGAGTATTTAAAAAACTGCTGATCTACTCAGATTTTCACACACAACCATCTCTAGGATTTATAGAGAATGGTGGGAAAAAGAGAAAATGCCCAGTGAGTGGCAGTTGTGTGGACGAAAATGCCTTGTTGATGTTAGAGGAGAATGGGCAGACTGGTTTGAGATGATAGAAAGGCAACAGTAATGCCCTGTACACACGATCGGACATTAATCGTACATTCCGACAACAAAATCCATGGATTTTTTCCGACGGATGTTGGCTCAAACTTGTCTTGCATACACACGGTCACACAAAGTTGTCGGAAAATCCAATCGTTCTAAACGCGGTGACGTAAAACACGTATGTCGGGACTATAAACGGGGCAGTAGCCAATAGCTTTCGTCTCTTAATTTATTCTGAGCATGCATGGCACTTTGTGCATCGGATTTGTGTACACACGATCAGAATTTTAACCGATCGGATTTTGTTGTCGGACAATTTTATAGCCTGCAATCTGATCGCACTTTTTCCGTTGGAAAATCCGACCGTGTGTATAGGGCAGTAGACCCCATCACACTGAAGCAGTTTTCAGGTGTTAAAGCACCTGAAAACTGCCTCTCATGCCTCCCCAGTGTGAAGGCCCGATTGCTTTAACACTGGGGCGGTGCGCTTGCGGGATAGGAAAAAAGTCCTGCAAGCAGCATCTTTGGGGCGGTGTAGGAGCGCTGCCCCTGCCCATTGAAATGAATGGGCAGCGCCTGAAAAGCACTTTTATACACTTGTTAACCCCTTCTTGGGGGTAAAAAGTACCCTACTAGAGGTTCAAAAGCGTAGTTTAAACAGCGTTAAAGTGCCGCTAAAACTAGTGGCGCTTTACCGCTAATAGACCTGCCTGCCCACTATGAAAGGGGTCTTACTCAAATAACCACTCGTTACAACCAAGGTATGCAGAATACCATCTCTGAACACACAGCACAACACATTGAAGCAGATGACCACACCAGGTGCCACTCCTGTGAGCTAAGAACAGGAAACTGAGGCTACAATTCACACAGGCTCACCAAAATTGGACAATAGAAGATTTGAAAAACATTGCCTGGTCTAAGGAGTCTCGATTTCAGCTGCGACATTCAGATGGTAGCGTCAGAATTTGGCATAAACAACATGAAAGCATGGATCCATCCTGCCTTGTATGAACGGTTCAGGGTGATGGTGTGGGGGATATTTTCTTGGCACACTTTGGGCCCCTTAGTACCAGTTCAGCATCATTTAAATGCCACGGACTACCCGATTATTGTTGCCAACCATGTCCATCCCTTTATGACTACAGTGTACCCATCTTCCGATGGCTCCTTGCAACAGGATAATGCACCATGTCACAAAGCTCAAATCATCTCAAACTGGTTTCTTAAACAGGACAAGACGTTCACTGTATTCCAATGGCCTCCACAGTCACCAGATCTCAATCCAATAGAGCACTTTGTGATGTGGTGGAATGGGAGATCATGGATGTGCAACCGACAAATCTGCACCAACTGCGTGATGCTATCATGTCAATATGGATCAAAATCTCTGAGGAATGTTTCCAACACCTCGTTGAATCTATGCCATGAAGAATTAAGGCAGTTCTGAAGGCAAAAGGGGGTCCAACCCGCTACTAGCAAGGTGTACCTAATAAAGTGGCTGGTAAACGTATAAGTAAAGCCCTGCGTAAATTAAGGGCGCTATACAAGTACCATAAGTAAATAAGAGTAGAGTAGGGTATGTGTATTAGTACCCAGTTGTGTTCCTGCAGTCATACTACTATATTTATTACTATTTTTATTTTTTATATTTTTTTTACTACTATATCTATGGTAAAGATTACACATTGAAAAGTCATGGTCCACTTTAGTCACCACGTGGAAACCTCCTGAATCGCATTTATGTAGACAGGAAGTGACTTCAGGAGATCAGCAATGCAAATAGGTTGGACTTGATGGACTATAGGTTGGACTTGATGGACTTGTGTCTTTTTTCAACTTCACCTACTATGTAACTATGTAAAATATGTAACCATGGATGAAAATGTGGTCACCAAGAGAAATGGTGGTACACAGGATGTAGTAGGTACACAGGTAGCAATAGCAAAAAAAAAAAACCTGACACCTACTCTACTATATAGAAAATTGAATGGCTCAAAATAAGGCTCAAATTGAATGGCTCAAAATGTGCTACTGTTCCCTTATAAATGATTTGTATTACTTACTGCTAAGATACTCGGGCTGCGTTGCAGTTTGTTATATGGACTATATTTAGGCTTCATGGGCTTTCCTGCTACTCTGTCCTTGTGTCTTCTGCTGGAGATGTGCTGAAATAATACAAGACAAATCTTGTTAGTAAAAATAAAATGAACAAAGATTGACTCAAGTAAAATAAAATACAGGTTAACAAAGACTGACATCACAAATAATGTAGTCTGGCAGTAGTCAGTGTGCAGAAAATGGAAAGTAAATTTATTATTGATTAAGAAGCCATGATCTTACGAACGGGGGTGTAAATTCCCAGAATAGTGTAGTATATTTTTAATATTGAATTTGTTAAAAAAAAAAAAAACATTAGCGGAACTCTGTACCTGTTTAAGCTGGACTTCTGAATTGACATGAACATCACAGATTTCACAATGAAATGTTTTGTTCTGTAATCCTGAACCTTTGCTGCCATTCAGAATTTTTAGCCTAGATCCAGACCTTGGGTAGGATTTGATAGGACCCGCACCATTCCGCGCCTCAAGCATTGTTTTGTGTTTAGAACCTTAACAAAAGAGTTAGAGTTGTTAGAAATATATTATTCATGTAACCTACATAGGGTTATAATAACGATGATGTGAATTTCGTTTTGAAAATAAAATGACATAAAGTGGAAATCCAGGAAAACAGGTAAATACACATAAGTTCATTTTTTTCCTCATTAATGTACACACAGCACCCCATATTGACAGAAAAACACAGAACTGTTGACATTTTTGCAGATTTCTTAAAAAAGAAAAACTGAAATATCACATGGTCCTAAGAATTCAGACTCTTTGCTTTGACACTCATATATTTAACTCAGGTGCTGTCCATTTCTTCCGATCATCGTTGAGATGGTTCAACACCTTTATTTGAGTCCAGCTGTGTTTGATTATACTGATTGGACTTGATTAGGAAAGCCACACACCTGTCTATATAGGACCTTACAGCTCACAGTGCATGTCAGAGCAAATGAGAATCATGAGGTCAAAGGAACTGCCTGAAGAGCTCAGAGACAGAATTGTGGCAAGGCGCAGATCTGGCCGAGGTTACAAAAAAATTCTGCTGCACTTAAGGTTCCTAAGAGCACAGTGGCCTCCATAATCCTTAAATGGAAGATGGTTGGGACGACCAGAACCCTTCCTAGAGCTGGCTGTCCGGCCAAACTGAGCTATCGGGGTAGAAGAGCCTTGATAAGAGAGGTAAAGAAGAATCCAAAGATCACCGTGGCTGAGCTCCAGAGATGCAGTCGGGAGATGGGAGAAAGTTGTAGAAAGTCAACCATCACTGCAGCCCTCCACCAGTCGGGGCTTTATGGCAGAGTGGCCCGACGGAAACCTCTCCTCAGTGCAAGACACATGAAAGCCAGCATGAAGTTTGCTAAAAAACACCTGAAGGACTCCAAGATGGTGAGAAATAAGATTCTCTGGTCTGATGAGACCAAGATAGAACTTTTTGGCCTTAATTCTAAGCGGTATGTGTGGAGAAAACCAGGCACTGCTCATCACCTGTCCAATACAGTCCCAACAGTGAAGCATGGTGGTGGCAGCATCATGCTGTGGGGGTGTTTTTCAGCTGCAAGGACAGGACGACTAGTTGCAATCGAGGGAAAGATGAATGCGGCCAAGTACAGGGATATTCTGGACCAGAGGCGTTGTTAGCATGGGGCTATTGAGGCTGAAGCCCCGAATGTGTGGCCAATAGCCCCTAGTGTCAGAGAAGGAAAAAAAATAGGTCGCCGTCAGACTGAGACAGGCAGACAGCAGCGACGGCAGTTTACACAGCCTCTGTGTGCTTCGATTGCAGCGCCAACCACTGACTGACAGCAGGCGGAGTGATATGCCGCAGGAGGTCAGGAGAACCACGGCGCGGCGATGGCGTGGCGACGCCCCCTTCTCCCTCACCCTCAACCTCCAGTCACGCTGGATAACGACCATGGTGGCTGCCTGTGACTGGGACAGAAAAACGAAGATTAAAGAAAAAAAAAAGGTGTTTCTCTCTCACTTTGTGTCACTGTCTGTCTGTCTCTCTCTCTCTCTCTTTTTCTCTCTCTCTCTTTTTTTCTCTCTTATCTCTCTCTCTCTCTTCTCTCTCTCTCTTTTTTGTATTTCTCTCTCTCTCTTCTCTCTCTCTCTCTTTTTTGTATTTTTCTCTCTCTCTCCTCTCTTTCTCTCTTTTGATGGGCACAGTGGCTGCAATTGACGGGGCACAGTGGCTGCAAATGATGGGGCACAATGGCTGCAATTGATGGGGAACAGTGGCTGCAAATGACGGGGCACAGTGGCTGCAATTGACGGGGAACAGTGGCTGCAAATGACGGGGCACAGTGGCTGCAATTGACGGGGAACAGTGGCTGGATATGACGGGGCACAGTGGCTGCAAATGATGGGGCACAGTGGCTGCAATTGACGGGGAACAGTGGCTGCAAATGACCGGGAACAGTGGCTTCATGTGACGGGGCACAGTGGCTGCAATTGACGGGCACAGTGGCTTCATGTGACGGGGCACAGTGGCTGCAATTGAAGGGCACAGTGGCTTCATGTGATGGGGCACAGTGGCTGCAATTGACGGGCACAGTGGCTTCATTTGACGGGCACAGTGGCTGCATTTGACTGCCCCTTGGCTAATTTTAAATAAATAAACTTGGGCTTTAAGGGGGCAAGGACAGGTAGGTCAGTGTATGTCAGATAGGTAGGTCAGTGTGTGTCAGGTAGATCAGTGTGTGTCAGGTAGATCAGTGTGTGTCAGGTAGGTCAGTGTGTGTCAGGTAGGTCAGTGTATGTGTGTCAGGTAGGTCAGTGTATGTCAGCCAGGTAGGTCAGTGTGTGTCAGGTAGGTCAGTGTATGTCATATAGGTAGGTCAGTGTATGTCAGGTAGAGCAGGTAGTTTAGTGTGGGTTGGTGTATGTCAGATAGGTAGGTCAGTGTATGTCAGGTAGGTCAGTGTATGTCAGATAGGTAGGTCAGTGTATGTCAGATAGGTAGGTCAGTGTGTGTCAGGTAGGTCAGTGTGTGTCAGGTAGGTAGGTCACATTGTTGCCAACAGTCCCAATTTTCCCGGGACAATCCCGATTTTGGGACCCTCATCCCGATCTAAGTTTGTCCCGATTATTTTCCTGGGATTTTGCTTTTGTCACGGAAAAATCGGGAATGTTTTTGGCTAAAAACGGCACTGAACACAAGGAAGTGATCAGCCCCCACCCGCTGCCGCCGCCAACCCTCCTCCCCCGTGTGTCCGATGAGTGGTGACACTGATAGAAGGACCGGGGCTCCGCTGGCTGGGGACACTGATGGTCCTGGCTCCCCCCTTTCACAAGGCTCCATTTGGAAGACTCCTCGAACCCCCAGCTTGGCCTAGGTCGGCCCCACATCCTCACGCACCGCAGGTACCATCTTCTGGACATAGTAGTGGTAGTGTTGTGTAGTGGTAATCAGTGTAGTGTAGTGGTCAATGTAGTGGACAGTGTGTAGTGGACAGGTAGGTCAGTATAGGAATCGGGTAGGTCAGTGCAGTGGACAGGTAGGTAAGTGTAATGGTCAGTCTAGGAATCATGTAGGTCAGTGTAGAGGTCAGTGTAGAAATCAGGCTGTGGTAAGTACTATTGTAGGAAGGGAAGGGACCCGGGGAGTGATAAAAGTCCATAGGTTAGGGGGTGCAAATTTCTTGCCTTGCACCAGGCCCTGACAACCCACGCTACACCACTGCTGCTGGGGGCACCTGATGCAAGGACAGACTCTGCTGGGGGCACCTGACGCAAGGACGGACTCTGCTAGGGGGGCACCTGATGCAAGGACGGACTCTGCTAAGGAGGGACTTGATGCAAGGACGGACTCTGCTGGGGAGGCACCTGATGCAAGGACAGACTCTGCTAGGGAGGCACCTGATGCAAGGACGGACTCTGCTGGGGAGGCACATGATGCAAGGACCGACTCTGCTGGGGATGCACCTGCTGCAAGGATGGACTCTGCTGGGGGCACCTGATGCAAGGACAGACTCTGCTGGGGAGGCACCTGATGCAAGGATGGACCCTGCTGGGGAGGCACCTGATGCAAAGATGGAGCCTGCTGGGGAGGCACCTGATGCAAGGACAGACTCTGCTGGGGGAGCACCTGATGCAAGGGCGGACTCTGCTGGGGAGGCACCTGATGGCATCTGGTGGCAGGCGACGTGGCAATTGACACGCTCCGGGCTTCCACTGATTCTGCATTATGGTGAGTTGAATGATTTCATTTTATATTACAATGTAGTAATAGAAATAATGCGCTTCAATTACCCTGACACCATAACAACCATGGATGATTGATGCACTAACCCCAGGTGTTTGGAGTATCTTTATCTGCTGATTTGTTAAACTTTCTGGAATACACATATTTCTATTGTGTTGTAGGATCTGGGCCTGCTGTCCTTTCTTTCTCCCTCCATCCCTCATTCAACTCAGACTCTAACCACACCCCTTTTGAGCCATGCCCATTTAAGCCACACCCACTATTCCGCGTAAACCATGCCCAATTTTCACCGTGGCACACTTCAATCACCCTGACACCATAACAACCATGGTACCGGGATGATCGATGCGCTAACCCCAGGTGTTTGGAGTATCTTTATCTGCTGATTTGTTAAACTTTCTGGAATACACATATTTCTATTGTGTTGTAGGATCTGGGCCTGCTTTCCTTTCTTTCTCCCTCCATCCCTCATTCAACTCAGACTCTAACCACACCCCTTTCGAGCCACGCCCATTTAAGCCACACCCACTATTCCGTGTAAACCATGCCCAATTTTCGCCGCGGCACACTTCAATCACCCTGACACCATAACAACCATGGTGCCGGGATGATTGATGCGCTAACCCCAGGTGTTTGGAGTATCTTTATCTGCTGATATGTTAAACTTTCTGGAATACACATATTTCTATTGTGTTGTAGGATCTGGGCTGCTGCTCTTTCTTTCTCCCCCCATCCCTCATTCAACTCAGACTTTAACCACAACCCTTTTGAGCCACGCCCATTTAAGCCACACCCACTATTCCACATAAACCATTCCTCCTTGCCCAGGATCTGCAAGGAGGAATGGCAGAGGATCCCCAAATCCAGGTGTGAAAAACTTGTTGCATCTTTCCCAAAAAGACTCATGGCTGTATTAGATCAAAAGGGGGCTTCTACTAAATACTGAGCAAAGGGTCTGAATACTTAGGACCATGTGATATTTCAGTTTTTCTTTTTTAATAAAGCTGCAAAAATGTCAACAATTCTGTGTTTGTCTGTCAATATGGGGTGCTGTGTGTACATTAATGAGGGGAAAAAAATGAACTTAAATGATTTTAGCAAATGGCTGCAATATAACAAAGACTGAAAAATGTAAGGGGGTCTGAATACTTTCCATTCCCACTGTATATAGGACTTATTTTAACTGGCAAAAATGTGTATTTTTATCAGGGCAGTCCTGAGGTTAATGGGGATGTCCCAGACAACAGTTAACGTTTATAACCTGACTTTTCCCTACTAGAATTAGGCAATACATCTAGGTCACCTCTCTGCCTTTAGCTTGTGAATGAAATATAAAAAAATCAGCAGTGATCTTCCCTCTCCCAGTTCTACTATACACAGGATTATAGTAGGCTGATATCAAGTCAGGTTTAGCAACTTACACTAGTTGCATTTTGAAAATACAATAAAAATGTTTTAAATGAATGCATTTGTGTATTAAATTGTATTTACAGCTGCCCAAGTCCAGTTGTATTAAATATCCAGAGAACTATGAAACGGTATTTACCACGTTCACAGTTTCCTCAAATTCAGCATTTTTTTTTTTTACATTAAATCAGATTTTTTTAGTTTTTGCAGTACACGTATGAAGCCTTAAAGAGGGTAAAGGAGACCAGCATTGTTTCAGTGTGCCAGTTCCCCAGCGTGCATGATAAGGAAATGTGTAATTATAGCTGTAAAGCGGTAAGTGCCAATTCACAGTCAAAGAATGCTTTTCAGTTGAAAAATGTTTCATGCTTAAGAAAACCTGTACATGAAAAAATATAAAAGCTGCCATTAATTACATCTATTGAAAATGCAAACCAAGCTGATCAGTTCTGCATGTAAATTTAAAAAATTAAACAGGCTAAAAACAATTCAGAACTGAGGATAAGATATCATATTTATTAACACAAGGAGACCTGTAATGAGAGAAATATGTAGGCTGCCATTGCTTTCCACCTTCAAAAGTAGTTACTTGATTATTTTTCTAATTCGGTGTCTCAAAATGAACCCGTGCTTTGTCCAGCAAGGCAATTCAACAGGTAAATTTAATATGTTTGTAAACCTTAGATGCAAAAAGTTAAATGTTGCAGAATGCTGCCCACTATAATAACTGTGTTGAATGACTCTTTTTTATCGAAAACCTTTCTTTTCTGCATAAAATAATGCAATTGGAAATGACAGAAAGCTCACTTCCACATATACTGTAGGTGCCTTCTAGGGTCTCACTGTAGGTCCATTGTTGCCACACTGTTGTACAGGTTCTCAGACAGGACTGCATCTTAACATGCTCCATGAGGCAACATGTACAAGCAGGAAAAAAGACTGAATTCAAAGAAGGTACCCTAATGATTTGTATAACAGTGGCTGAGGGAGTGGGAACAGCATGCCAAGGTTATGAGAAATGCATGTTTTTCGACAGCACAACAAGCATCATATGGAAGAGGAGGCAGACGGTCACTCGACTATGCTGTGTGCATCCCCAACCAAATGTTTGGAGAAATTGCACAACACTGTAATGTTCACAAGAGAAAAAATAAGTGTTTAGAGGCAAAATCTAGAAAAAAATATTTTACATATGTTAGTTACAAGGAGCTTAGTGAAAAGAAGCATACTGATGTACAGGTTTAATATTACTTTAACCACTTCAGCCCCGGAAGGATTTGCCCCCTTCCTGAACAGAGCACTTTTTGCGATTCGGCACTGCGTCGCTTTAACTGACAATTGCGCGGTCATGCAACGTTGCACCTGAACAAAATTGACGTCCTTTTTTTCCCACAAATAGAGCTTTCTTTTGGTGGTATTTGATCACCTCTGCGGTTTTTATTTTTTGCGCTATAAACAAAAAAAGAGCGACAATTTTGAAAAAAAAAGCGCAATATTTTTTACTTTTTGCTATAATAAATATCCCCAAAAATATATAAAAAAACATTTTTTTCCTCAGTTTTGGCCGATACCTATTCTTCTACATATTTTTGGTAAAAAAAATCGCAATAAGCGTTTATTGATTGGTTTGCGCAAAAGTTATAGCGTCTACAAAATAGGGGATAGTTTTATGGCATTTTTATTAATATTTTTTTTTTTACTAGAAATGGTGGTGATCAGCGATGTTTATCGTGACTGCAACAAATTTTGCGGACAGATCGGACACTTTGGGGACCATTCACATTTATACAGCAATTAGTGCGATTAAAAATGCACTGATTACTGTGTAAATGTGACTGGCAGTGAAGGGGTTAACCAGGAGGGGGAGCTGCAGGGATTAAGTGTGTCCTAGGGAGTGATTCTAACTGTGGGGGGGATAGGCTATGTGTGACAAGACACTGATCACCGCTCCCGATTACAGGGAGCGGCGATCAGTGTCCTGTCATTAGGCAGAATGAAGAGATGCTTGTTTACATCAGCATTTCCCTGTTCTTCCTCTCCGTGAGACGATCGCGGGTATCAACTCAGCAGGATCCGCGGTCGGACTCACGGAGCTCGCGGCGCGCACGTGTGCGCCTGCTATCCGGACCTCGCGAGATCACGTACAGTTACGTGATTTCGCGCAGCGGAGCCAACCTGCCACAGTAAAACTGTGGCGGCTGGTCCACAAGCGGTTAAAGTGTAACTATGGGCAAATTCAAGTCCCCCTGTTACAGAGTTGTTTTACCTGTTGATCCTGCCAGGAGAACCGTTATTTTTCAATTTCCTGTAACAGGCCAATCTGTCCAGCAAAAATGATAGATGGAGGGGGAGAAAGTAACACTGCCAGAGTTGCTTACAATGGCAATTATTTATTATATAACTTAAAAGAGAAGTATGGGGCTTACAAAAAACAACAACTTATATTCACCCAGTTGGATGCAGCATTAATCCGATACTGCATTTGTGCCTCACCGCCTCTGCACTGAGAACTAAGCAATTAAAGACCACTGATTACTAGACATGATTAATTTTGTGCTGGAGGTTGGATTACTGGCAAAGTGCATTCCTGAGAACTGAGTGAGAAGGGTGTTGTATTGTATTTGAGCAGAGGAGAAGAGATTTTGTTATTGTGTGTGTTAATAGAGTCAATAAACAAACGACTTTCCAAGCTACGAATCATTATCACGAATATATATACATACATAAATATCGAATTTCAACTAATAGAAAAGAAATTATAGCGGATATAACAAATGAATTTGACATGATTCGAGATTCAGTATAACGAATATTGACACTCTACGAATAATAGCGAACTATCCGAAAACGAATTAATGTAACATAACGAATATAACAGAACAAAATTATGTATTTTACGAATGACAACGAACCGAAACAAAATGAAATTTCCCGTTGTGCACAAGTCTACTGATTACTCAGTTCTCCCCTCCACTCTGAGCAGAGGGCCGATGACTGTCACCGGCTCTCTGCTCTGCCTTTCCAGCGCTCACTGGAGCGCTGGGCTGTGGAGGGGGAGAGGTTGAGCCAGCTGATGGTCCAAGAATCTGGGTGGATCCTGACTATACAGTCAGAATCTTTCCCCAGCCTGGACGGGCTGAGTGACATAATCCGACAGCATACTTTAGCCTGCTATCGGCTAAAAATGGGTCACAGGAGTGCAGAACGGACTGCACTCCTGTGATCCGTAGGAGAAGTAGGGCCAAAAAAAGCTTTACTTTTTCTTTAAACCTTTTTCCAAAAAGAAAAAAAAATGTTGCTGTAACAGCTTAAAAAGTGTTAGCTTGAGTTAAGCTTTAAAGCGGGGGTTCACCCACACCGCCAAAAAAAAAAAAAAATTAAAAGCCAGCAGCTACAAATACTGCAGCTGCTGACTTTTAATACATGGCCACTTACCTGTCCCAGGGTCCAGCGATGTCGGCAGGGGACACCGAGAACCCGCTCGGTTCTCGGCAGCTGCCGCCGCCATCCTAGGTGAGGGAATCAGGAAGTGAAGCGTTGCGGCTTCACTTCCCGGTTCCCTACTGCGCATGCGCGAGTCGCGCTGCGCGTCCCAAGTGGTCCCCGCTCTCTCCTGGGAGCTGTGTGTTCCCAGCAGACAGCGCGGTTGGGACGGGAAGAGGCATAGACTCCCATGGGAGTCTATGCCGGAAGTGGGTGCAAATACCTGTCTTAGACAGGTATCTGCACCCCCCTCCCCCCTGAAAGGTGCCAAATGTGACACCGGAGGGGGGGAGGGTTCCGAAAAGCGGAAGTTCCATTTTTGTGTGGAACTCCGCTTTAAGTTTTTTGTTGCTAAACCACTTGCTTACTGGGCACTTAAACCCCCCTCCTGTCCAGACCAATTTTCAGCTTTTAGCGCTGTCGCACTTTGAATGACAATTGCGCGGTCATACAACACTGTACTCAAATGAAGTTTTTATCATTTTTTCCCCACTAATAGAGCTTTCTTTTGGTGGTATTTGATCACCTCTGCAGTTTTTATTTTTTGTTAAAAAAATTGAAAAAAATATTTTGTTATAAAATTTTGCAAACAGGTAATTTTTCTCCTTCATTGATGTACGCTGATGAGGCGGCACTGATGTGCACCGATAGGTAGCAGTGATGGGCACTGATGGGTGGCAGTGATGGGCCCTGGTGGGTGGCAATAATGGGCACAGATTGCTTACACTGATGGCAGCACTGCTAGGTGGCACTGATTGGCACCACTGGTGGGCATTGGTAGGTTGCACTTGTGGGCATTGATAGGTGGCACTTGTGGACATTCATAGGTGGCACTGCTGGTTACTGGCAGGTGGCAATGACAGATGGCACTGGTATGCTCAGATGAGGCATATGTGCCTCCTTCTTCTTCAGGACCGATGTCCCTTTAACATAAGCCGGTGATCTGCTTTTTTTTCTCCTCACGCTGTCAGCGTGAAGAGAAAACGAAAATGATTACCGAGCTTTTGTTTACATCATGTGATCAGCTGGCATTGGCTGACAGCTGATCACATGTTAAGGGGCCGGGATCAGCCCCTTACTCGGATCTGTGATCATCCGAGTCTCCGTGACTTGGTGATCACAGCGCCTGCACCAATCGCCCTGCAGGGTGCGCGCGGTGCACGTGCACAGGGGAGGACGTGCCATGACGGCCTCCCGGAAATTGAGGTCCGCGCTGTGGCCGTCATTCAGCTATGGCCCGGACCTCAAGTGGTTAACCTGGCCATACAGTGATGGAATTTTGGCCGCTTTCCGGGGTTGATTTACTAAAACTGGAGCATGCTAAATCTGGTGCAATCAGCTTCCATGTTTTATTGTCAAAGCTTAATTGAACAAGCTAATGTTAGAAGATGATTGGCTACCATGCACAGCTACGCCAGATTCCGAGAGCTCCAGTTTTAGTAAAACTCCTCAACTGTGTTAATACTACTGACAAACTGCATTATATATATATTTTTTGCCCATAGTTACACTAGAACTGCTGTCCTTACCAGCTCTACATACTTATCTTCCCTTTAATCTCCTGCAGCTCTGTTTGACTGGCAGAAAGGGAGGAAAAATAAAATAATTTTTTTTTCAGGCACTGGGAGCATGGGACTCACCCATTCCTCCAGTGTGAGAATGCTGATGATTGGTGATTGGCCACTGCATATTTAGAGGTCAATTATTGAAGTCAATGAAATAAAATCACAGCTAACCAAAATGTTTCAAAGGAGAGGTCCCCAATGACAGCCTTTGTGTTTTCTTAGTATAACGCAAAAGGTAAACAAAATATTGTTTTAAGGGGCATCCTGAAGGGTCAAAGAAAGAAAATTTACATGTTTTGCCTCAATACTGTCCTGTAAGATATCCTACTACCACAAAGGGAAGTATATCCAGTACTTTACTTCCAGCACACGAGAAAGCCACGCTATCTCAAGAGCCACTGTGGTTTTCAATCCCTATTTAGACAGTGGCAAATGCTCAAAACCTTATTACAAATAATAGGTCCGATCCTCTGAGAACAGAGACACGCTATTGATGACGCAACCGGTGATTTCACATCCGGCGCAGTGGATGGCGGCCATCTTGATTCAAGAAGTGATGTGCCATTGACCTAAATGGAGGCTGTTATTGTCATTTTGGTTGAACTAGATGGACTTGTGTCTTTTTTCAACCAGACTAGCTATGTATGTAACTACGTAAAATTCCCTGTAAGTGCAATGATTTGGTATTTAATATTTTACACTATTGGGGCTTTTACTCTGGTCTGCTATCTGAGTGTGAAGGTGAAAAGTGGTGTTGTGGTGAGGAGGTTTGCAGTGCACCAAGCAGAGAAATCTAGGAGGAAGGAGAGCTCTTAAAGCACAACTGACCCACTTATTATTCATAAGGGGTCACCAGAATCTAGTAAATGTTACTCACAAGCGGTGAGGGGGAGAAGCACACACACTTTGAGCTGGAGGTGGAGCACAACTGTGAATGAGGAAACGTTTTTTGAAGAAAGTACTTTATTAAGAATTTTCACTTACAGTGAACACTTTATATTGTTTACAGCATGTACATCTGAAAAGAAAATACTTTTGTGTTGTGATACCATAGACTGGTGGATTTGGATTTGATGTTTACACAGTTATTTGAGGAGGAGGAGCAGAACCAGTGGGAAAATGTGGGAGCCACAAATAGAGTTGCTTTAGGTGACCGAAAGAGGTGAAATTCTGTAATCAGTCAATAGCATTCCTCAGTTTTTAGGAAATTCTATGATACATGGCAGACTTACCTGTGTTGTGTGCTTCCAACTGTGACAGAGAATTGACGGCTACTTTGCATAGTGAACAATACAGTAGCTTCTTGGCTTTCTCCTCTTCTGATTCAGAAATAGTGATTGCGTTGCCATTGGTGCCTTTCACTAGTGTTGTGGGTATCACTGCTGTTAATGCCACCTCTGACTTGGCGATTAATGATCTTATTTCTGTCAAGCTGTGACTAACTGAATTGCTGCTTTTTAATCTTTCCTCATCACCTGGAGGAAAAGAAAAAGACAAACGTCTGTATGTAGAAATAGTTTAGACACCAACCACACACAAATTGTAAATATTGCCTGCAAGCTTTCATTAGAAGAGACGTTTGACATTTACATGCAATTAGGGTGGACCAAATTTGTTTGGAATGGAAAAGTGGTCTTATTCATCCATCAGTAGGAGATCAGAGCACCAGTATAATTTGCTTGATTATTCTCCTTTGCACATAAAAGTCCCAACATCCTTGCCATTTAAACAGATGACTAATTCACAATACCAAAGGGAAACTCAGAAACATCTAACTGTGCATCTATACCATTAACTTCCCTGAAATAAAACACCTGCAGTATATTTTTATAAACCAAAAGATCTAAATGAGTGTTCATTTTATTATAAAGTTGTAGTTTTAATGGACAGTCTGCATATAATTTGCTATGTGATACCATTGGTGTAATCCTAATGCTGTGAAAGGGAAGAAAGGTGGCGGCACTTCCAGGAATAAAAACAGCTCCTTTATTGTATATCCATTAAAGGATGAAACATGACATACACACAATTAGCAGATGATCAGTAAACGCATTTTATACTCCTGCGCTTATTCATTACTGAGAGTGATCTCGCAGGCTGCCTCTTGAGTGGTGTGTACCCTGCACATTCTCTTATTGTAATCCTGATGCTGACTGATATATATATATATATATATATATATATATATACATACACACACAGTTTGGTCCATATATATTGGGTCACAGGCACATACTTTTGGCTCTGTATGCCACCAGAATAAAATTAAGATGAAACAATCCAAATTCATTTGAAGTGCAGACTTTTCTGCTTTAGTTTTGCCTTTAGCAAGTGAAAAGCTTCCCCAATTGGTTGAGATCAGGTGATTGACTTGGTCATTGCAGAATATTCCACTTCTTTTCTTTCAAACGCACCTGGGTTGCTTTTGCAGTGTGTTTTGGATCATTGTCCATCTGTACTGTGAAGTGCCGTCCAATCAACTTTGGGCTGACAGTATATCTCCAAACACTGCAGAATTCATCCGGCTGCTTCTGACTTCTGTCACATCATCAATAAACACCAATGACCCAGTGCCACTGGAAGCCCATGCATGCCCATGCCATCACACTGCCTTTATCATGTTTTACAGATGACAATGTGTGCTTTGGATCATGAGCTGTTCCAAACCTACTCCACACTTTTTTATTCCTGTCATTCTGGTACAGATTAATCTTAGTATCATCCGTCCAAAGAATGCTTTTCCAGAACTGGTCTGGCTTTTTTAGATGTTTTTTGGCAAAGACTAATCTGGCTTTTCTATTCTTCAGGCTTTTGAATGGTTTGCACCTTGTGGTGAACCCTCTGTATTTGCTCTCGTAAAGTCTTCTCTTGATTGTAGACTTTGACATTGATACACCCACCTCCTGGAGAGTGTCCTTCACTTGTCTGGATGTTGCGAATGGGTTTTTCTTTACCATAGAGAGGATCCTGCGATCATCCACCACTGTTGTCTTCCGTGGACGTCCAGGTCTTTTTATGTTGCTGAGCTCACCAGTCACATATAATAGTTACATAGTAGGCTAGGTTGAAAAAAGACACAAGTCCATCAAGTCCAACCTATGTGTATGATTTTATGTCATTTTTACATTGTATATACCTGTATGGTTTGGTCGTTCAGGTGCTTATCTAATAGTTTTTTTAAATTATCAATGCTCCCTGCTGAAACCACTGCGTGTGGAAGAGAATTCCACATCCTTACCGCTCTTACAGTAAAGAACCCTCTATGCAGTTTAAGGTTAAACTGCTTTTCTTCTAGTTTTAGTGAATGGTCGCGTGTCTTATTACATTCCCTTTTGCAGAAAAGTTTTATCCCTATTGTGGGGTCACCAGTACGGTATTTGTACATTGAAATCATACCCCCTCTCAAGCGTCTCTTCTCCAGAGAGGATAAGTTCAGTGCTCATAACCTTTCCTTATAACTAATGTCCTCCAGTCCCTTTATTAGTTTTGTTGCCCTTCTCTGGACTCTCCCAGTTCCAGCACATCCTTCCTGAGGACTGGTGCCCAGAACTGGATGGCATACTCCAGGTGCGGACGGACCAGAGTCTTGTAGGGGTGTCTACGGGTGTAATCTGTGTGTGAATATATATATATATATATATATATATATATATATATTCAGTATACAGTATCTCACAAAAGTAAGTACACCCCTCACATCTTTGTAAATATTTTATTATATCCTTTAATGTGACAACACTGAAGAAATTACACTTTGCTACAATGTAAAGTAGTGAGTGTACAGCTTGTATAACAGTGTAAATCTGCTGTCTCCTCAAAATAACTCAACACACAGCCATTAATGTCTAAACTGTTGGTAACAAAAGTGAGTACACCCCTAAGTGAAAATGTCCAAATTGGGCCCAAATTGTCAATATATTGTGTGGCCACCATTATTTTCCAGCACTGTCTTAACCCTCTTGGGCATGGAGTTCACCAGAGTTTCACAGGTTGCCACTGGAGTCTTCTTCTACTCCTCCATGACGACATCACGGACCTGGTGGATGTTAGAGACCTTGCGCTCCTCCACCTTCCATTGAGCATGCCCCACAGATGCTCAATAGAGTTTAGGTCTGGAGACATGCTTGGCTAGTCCATCCCCTTTACCCTCAGCATCGCAAGGCAGTGGTCGGCTTGGAGGTGTGTTTGGGGTTGTTATCATGTTGGAATACTGCCCTGCGACCCAGTCTCCAAAGGGAGGGGATCATGCTCTGCTTCAGTATGTCACAGTACATGTTGGCATTCATGGTTCCCTCAATGAACTGTAGCTCCCCAATGCTGGCAGCACTCATTCAGCCCCAGACCATGACACTCCCACCACCATGCTTGACTGTAGGCAAGACACACTTGTCTTTGTACTCCTCATCTGGTTGCCACCACACTTGCTTGACACCATTTTAACCAAATAAGTTTATCTTGGTCTCTTCAGACCACAGGACATGGTTCCAGTAATCCATGTCCTTAGTCTGCTTGTCTTCAGCAAACTGTTTGCGGGCTTTCTTGTGCATCATCTTTAGAAGATGCTTCCTTCTGTGATGACAGCCATGCAGACCAATTTGATGCAGTGTGCTGCGTATGGTCTGAGCACTGACAGGCTGACCCACCCCTTTATCCTCTGCAGCAATGCTGGCAGCACTCATATGTCTATTTCCCAAAGACAACCTCTGGATATGATGCTGAGCATGTGCACTCGTGAACACGTGAACTTCTTTGGTCGACCATGGCGAGGCCTGTTCTGAGTGGAACCTGTCCTGTTAAACCGCTGTTAAACACCTGTGACCTTGTAACACTAACGAGTCACATGACAACGGGGAGGGAAAATGGCTAATTGGGCCCAATTTGGACATTTTGACTTAGGGGTGTACTCACTTTTGTTGCCAGCGGTTTAGACAATAATCGCTGTGTGTTGAGTTATTTTGAGGGGACAGCAAATTTACACTGTTATACAAGCTGTACACCCAATACCTTACATTGTAGCAAAGTGTAATTTCTTCAGTGTTGTCACATTAAAAGATATAATAAAATATTTACAAAGATGTGAGGGGTGTACTCACTTTTGTGAGATACTATATATATATATATATATATATATATATATATATATATATATATATTCACACAGATTACACCCCTATCAATTAAGTTATATTCTACTCAAGACCCAATAATTATTGCTCAAGGACATACGGAATGTTAGCATAGCCAGGACTGACCACAACACAGTTTTTTAGCAGACAGTCATTACTTAGAGGCAGTTCAGCATGTACAGTTGTAGATCCAAATGCTAAACACAAGCTGGAAGTCTAGCTAGGAAGCAACGTATGCATTTGTTATTTGCTGCTTTGTCTTAACTTCCACAGGGACATTTTTTTTCTACTTCAGTAAAAATGAATGCCCAGAAGACAAAACAGAATGCAAATAACATGAAGATGGAATGCCACACAAAGTCCCCAAGGGCTCCTTTCTTAATTGTCAGGGGATAAAATTCTGCAAGTTTGCTTTACATGTTTAACACTTACACCATGTAAAATTTCATGATTGTAAACCCTCAGGCTCCAAGCCTTCAAAACGGCTATTAGGAAGCGTCATGTTTTAGTCTTTTTTTACACTCATGGGCCTGTTTAAGTACTGGAAGTAATTCCACCTCCAGTCTGTTTTCAGGAATAAGGGAAGGACAAACGCGCACAATAAATCTCACCAATAATATTGTTTACAATTTATTTTTTTCCCCTACTCCATTATCTCCTGTCTCAAGAAAAGGCTTATTGTCAATTTTGCACATTTTTTTTCTCTTACTTTAAGTGCATTTAAAGCTCCCCCCCCAAAAAAAAACATAATCCACTGTTGCATGCTAATAAGCATGCTGTTCAACAATCTTCCATCACTTTTTTTTAATAATTTAATTTGACCACCTATTATGCAAGACTTCTGGGTTCCTCTAGGCAGTGGTGACATATTCACACTATTGTCCCCTGGCAACGTCACCACTGTCTTCCCGGCTGATCTCATAGCAGAGCTGTGAGACCTCACAAGATTTCACTAAATATCACAGGATCTCACTGTAATGCCCCGTACACACGGTCAGATTTTCTGACGGAAAATGTGTGATAGGACCTTGTTGTCGGAAATTCCGACCGTGTGTAGGCTCCATCACACATTTTCCATCGGAATTTCCGACACACACACAGTTTGAGAGCTTGCTATAAAATTTTCCGACAACAAAATTTGTTGTAGGAAATTCCGATCGTGTGTACACAAATCCGACACACAAAGTGCCACGCATGCTCAGAATAAATTAAGAGACGAAAGCTATTGGGTACTGCCCCGTTTATAGTCCCAATGTACGTGTTTTACGTCACCGTATTTAGAACGATCGGATTTTCCAACAACTTTGTGTGACCGTATGTATGCAAAACAAGTTTGAGCCAACATCCGTCAGGAAAAAATCCATGGATTTTGTTGTCGGAATGTCCGATCAATGTCCGACCATGTGTACAGAGCATTAGACTTTGCTTTCATCAAGGAAGATGTGTCAGGATTAGTAATCTTTTGCACGTACATCATTGGTGGGCTGGCAAAGGGAACCTAGAAGAAATGCCATTCTACGATGACATCCTTTTCTTAAAATTACAGTGTGGGAGAGGGGAGAAGGAGAATTAGTTAATGGAGAGAATTAGACACTACAAATTACAAAAGTGACCATGGCACAAGTATGCACATATTCGGACTGAGTTTATTTTCATGGTCTATTCAGAATATCGGGGGGGGGGGTCTGTTTTAAACACCAAATTTTTTTAGTTTTGAATAGAGGGGGGAAGAGTTTAACCTTGTTAGGTTTTTATTGCTGTCTGTGTCCTGAATTTGGAGATTAACTTTAATTGCTCTGGTGACCGTTGTCACCGAGAATGAAAATTAAACATGGAGAGGGGGATTTTTTACACGTTTTCCACCTATACCATTGGTCAAGCTGCATATAACTTGTTACCTTATATGCACATGAGGTAATTATATTTGCACAGACGGATTCTTTCTTGGTTGCACTTATTTTGGTTGTCTCTTCACTCACCCCTGGTTCTATACTCTTGCTTGTTATACTTACCTTGCACTCATAGCTCCATGTCAGTCCACCATGGTTTCACGGTCCTCACTTCAGTGATGTTTCTTTTACTTCTCCATCCCTTATTACACACTAGTTTCACCTGGTTCACATTAGTACCTTTACAAGAGAGCTATTCTTAGCAATTTAATTTTTTCATAGACTCCTTCGGAGCCTCACAGTATGTTACCATATCAACACCACGGAGAATCCATTCCCTGGGGATCTTGTGCTTTGATGTTCGCACCGCGTGCAGTGTGGCTTCCTCAGCTCCTGTGACAGACAGCCTATACTGGCGGCTCTTTTTAGATTCCAAGAGTACATACCTCTCAATCCCAGCTCCCTGTAAGCTATTTAGCCTCAATATCCTCCTTCTTTCTCCTTGCTTTGTAGTAGGAGTTTCAACTAGAGTTCATCATTTTTTTATATTATTTTTTACAAAATAGTTAATGCACCATCTCCTGATGAAGTGTCTTAGTAACATGAAACGCGTCAAGCATTAATAGGATGCACCACATTTTTATTCAATTTAATAATTATTGCTACATGTACTCTACAATCTCTGCTAACTCTATTCCCTATATGGAGTACCACTCCATACATGGATTACTGGAATGTGCTGCTATTTCGCTTTTATTATGTGTGTAGAGGTCACATTTTTGATATATAATTAATGTTATGTTATAGCTTAGCATCTGGCACCATCTAGCGGCCAAAATATGAAAGGACTGCATTTTTATTTTTCATTGTTCAAGAAGTTGACATGGAAGTGTTTTGTTTGTTTACATTGGACATTAACTTGACCTACCCATAATGCCCATTAACTCCCATTTGATTTCCTTATAGTTACAAAGCGTGCAAAGGATGGGACAGTGCTCATAGTGAAATCAGTTCACTCTGCCATTTATCCTATTTTCCTTAGCACATTACTAGCAAGTTAATTCAAACACTTTACATCTGTATAATACCTTTGTACGTTGAAATCTGTTGACTGTCACACTACGTTGGTCTGACAGTACAACTATTTAAGTGTTTTACTTTAAAGCAAATACAGTAAACAAAGTTCTTGTTTAAGTAATTTTGTGTGAGTGTTGTTTTCCTTTGTATTATTGGCCAAGTGGAGACTGGAGACCAAAGGTAAAGACAAAAAGGTATATTACATTGTATATTGAGAAATTGTCTTCAGGGTTGTTACTGTACACTATATTACATCACAGCTGTGTCAGGGGGGAACTGAGAGAAATCAAAAGGGGTAGCGAAGCAGAGTACAGGCCCAATTAAAATACAGCAGCTCCTTCGGGGGTCAGTGCTACATGGATTATATGTATATGAACTGTTTGGAATATGTAATTATATCCTTATTTATATGTCTTCATGAACTGTACTTTATCCAATTGTTTGTATATATTTAATGGCTTAGCTATATATTTCTTACTGAGTGTGATTTTATACCCTCTTTATGACAAATAAACAAATTGCTAAGCCATCTGTACATGTATTACCCTATTTGGTTGCCACCTGCCTCACAAAAAATCCCATCCCCCTTTCAATGTTCAATTGAATAAGGGATGGAGGCACATAATAGACAGTGGGGGTTATTTACGAAAGGTAAATCCACTTTGCACGGCATGTGCACTTGAAAGTGCACTGAAAGTGCACTCGCTCTAAATCTAAGGGGTAGATCTGAAATGAGTAGAAGCTCTGCTGATTTTATCATCCAATCATGTGCAAGCTAACATGCTGTTTTTTATTTTCCTTGCATATCCCCCTCGGATCTACAGTGACTTTACTTCCAAGTGCACTATCAGTGCACTTTCAAGTGCACTTGCAGTGCAAAGTGGATTTGCCTTTAGTAAGCTCCCCCCCCCCTTATATGAGAATGAAAATTAAAGAACTTAAAAATTGTGAGTTACTACCAGAATAGAAATAGAGGAAAACATGCAATTAGGATGATTTGTCTGTGACAACTGAAAGGGGATCTTCTTTACTGTTGTAAAGGGAAAGTATAACCAATAGGACAAAGATGACACTATGATGACATGTACCCATTTACTGGATAGACAGTGAGGTAAATCTTCATCATGAAAGTATGGGCTGCTCTGAAATCCAAAATACTGAGTATGCAAGTAAGACCCTGCTTAAGAAGTATTGTAATCTCATGTCTACACAGTATACAGCTACAAGCTTTTATATTCAGGGGTTTCCTCCGATAGGTTTGGTCTAGTTGCCACCCTTTTATTGCATGCTGGATAAGCTTTGTCTTTATTTATCGTTTTTGTACTTGCAATATGCTGTGATTTATTCTGCTCTGATTGTTTAGTGTTATTGGATGCACCTCTGAGTTTTGTATCATTATTTCCTTTTTGTAAGATTTCCTGTCTTGCTGAAGTACTCAATATAAATGTAACTTAAAAAAAAAAAGAAATCCTGACAGAGGATCTAAACCTTTGTCATTATGCTTGTATTGTTGGCTGTGTCACCATTGGGGGATTTCTCCTCACTTTCCATTCCGTCTGATTCCAATTACAGTGGACCTTGCAGTGAAAAGCAAGGTCTACTCAAATTGATCAGGCTGCCTTTACAAATTGCCTACTGTTAGTATGTGTAAAGTTTACCTGTAAAAAGTTATATTTATACTTACCTTTCCCCTGTCTTCCATATTGATAGACCTGATGTCACAGTTCCTCCAGAAAGATCCTTGGGAAATGTAGAGTAGGCAAAATCTTGCCTAGTTTCTGACACAACACAGACAGTATGCAGCATGATAAGTGATTTCTGAATGATAGACATCTCTTGGGCACAAATGCATACTGCATATTACTGTTGTCCACACACCATGTATGTAGGTGTGTAATTTTGGTGAGCCACACCCAGAAAGAATTCAACATAGCTGAGTACACCACAAAATGCCCTTATGCCGTTTAACTTAAAAAGTGTTTTATTATTTTTTTCTGTATTTCTACTGTGTAACACAGTACATTACAACTAAAAGCAAAACTTGTTTTCATTTAGGATAGTGAGGGTTAGAACTCCTATTGTTTTTTCTTTTGTTTTTTTGCCATCAGTGTCCCATTGGGGAGATTTCCCTTCATTGCCTGTCCCACTGCCAAAACAGGGAGTGAGAGAAAATCCCTTCAAAGTGAGGGAATCCAGAACTAATCTCCCCATTGGAATATTTCCTCTCTATTTCTGTTGAGAATTTCTTTCACTTCCAAGATTGGTGATAACGGTAAACAGGACAAATAGGTAGGGTGAATTTCCCTAACTGGGGGAACTAATGGCAATAGAAACCTGACAGTTGATGCAATCCCTCTCTATATTAAAATGTTTTGCCTTAGTTATACTTTAAGAAACACTTTACAGAGGACACAGAACCATTCACACCATTCCTTGTCCCTCAAATTGTAATCTGAAGTTTTACTATTTTCATACATGCAGGGCTATATGTTTAGCCAACATATAGGCAATCAACCTAGAACTGAACTGCTAAAAGAGTAGGACAACAGTTTGTGGGTGCAGGTTTTGGTAGAAGTAGCAAATATTCAAACAAGAACTTTAAAGGCCAAAGTCGAGAAGTGATCCAAGTTAACAGCTGTTAAACACTAGTACCTTGGTCTTAAGAGACCTTCTAAGATAAACCTATAAATATGAAACTAAAGTGGATGTAAACCCGAAATTTTTTTTAAAATCATACTGTAGAGCAGGGGCATTGCTAGGTCTACAAAAGATCTGGGGCTAGAGCCCATAGTAGTGAAGTAAAGAAAGTCATACACATGTATATAATATACGTGTGGGTGTACAGTATATATATCTCTGAGTGTGGATTCCCGCTTACATCAGGGTCCCCAGAGAGCCCCCCACGTACATCAGGGTTCCCAGACAGCCCACTCCCCTTACATCAGTGTCCCCAGAGCCCCCCTTACATCAGCGTCTCTAGAGAGCCTCCCTACTTACATCAGGGCCTCCAGAGCCCTCCTCATTACATCAGGGTCCCCAGAGCCCCCCTCATTACATCAGGGTCCCCAGAGAGCCCACCCCCTCTTACATTGGGGTCCCCAGAACTCCACTTACATCAGAGTCCCTAGAAAGCCTCCATACTTACATCAGGGCCTCCAGAGCCCTCCTCATTACATCAGGGTCACCAGAGCCCCCCTCATTACATCAGGGTCCGCAGAGATCCCACCCCCTTACATCAGGTTCCTCAGAGAGCCCACCCCCCTTACATCAGGGTCCCTAGAGAGCCTTCCTACTTACATCAGGGTCCCCAGAGATCCCACCCCCCTTATAGCAGGGTAACCAGAGCCTCCCTTACATCAGGGTCCCCAGAGAGCCCCAGGGCTCAGGAGTTGGCTACATAAACAATGCATGGCTCAGCTGTGCCCATCTATGCAGCCTCACCAGTGCCCAGCAATGCAGCCTCCCCAGTGCCGAGCAGTGCACCCCCCACTGCAGTGCCCTCTGTCCCCTGCACCCCACCACACACACTGTGTAAGTAGAACTCTTACCTTACACAGGTGTACAGCAAGCAGAGCATCTGAGATCGGCATCACAGAGCTGGATGGGGGCGGGAACTACAGAAGTTAACTTTTTACATTAACAGGCTGGTGATTGGTTGCTAGGATTGTCCAGCAACCAATCAGCTGCTGTTTAATGAAAAAGTTAACTCCTGCTGTTCCCGCCCCCATCCAGCCCTGTGATACTGGGCGCTCGCCACTGTCCAATGAAGGGGACAGCAACGAAAATTTCCACAGGCCAGGTGCCCGCATTCAGCGGTGGCGGGCCGGGTGCCAACCCCTGCCCTAGAGACTCGGGGCTATGGGCCCCAGATTCGGGGCTATAGCCTCAATAGCCACCCCCTAGCAACGCCTCTGCTGTAGAGTATAAGATTTGCTATCATTTGAGCCCAGTCTTGCCACACAGAGTTAATCCATCTCTGAGCAATCCTCTTTTATTGTTCAGTGAGACAATTCTTGACAAACTGAGAAAAACTTTGTCAAATCCTCCCCCTTGCTGTGAGTGACAGATGATTTACATCTCGTGCATTAGCCTAAGACACAGGCAGTATTTTCTAATTCCCTCCCACTCCTTTCTTCAGCAGCTCTGCAAGGATTGGCTGTTCCACACCTCACCATAATTTGGCATGCTGAAGTCATGTGGTTACTTTCCTGTCTTTTCACTGGATGTAGAGATCATAGCAAAAGTTCAGTGTTAGAAATACACAGGAGAAAATGCATATTGACAAGGGGAGTGTAGAGGTGGGCGGGGAGTCTACTGACATCACGACTCCACCCACCGAGCTCCAGACAACAGACCCACCCACAGAATATGCAGTTTTTCGGGTTTAATACCAGAGAGAGGGGACACATTTGACAGGTAAAGATACATGCAGGAGGCATGTATATCCTTATAGATAACCCCTATAGCAGTAGTTTAGAAAGGATGACATTGGGTTTACATCTACTTTAAGCTTTTGTCTGATCCCTCCTAAACTGCTCAAAATTCGAGCTGTGGGTTAGAATTTTAGCACCACCTAGCTTGACAAACTTGTAGGCACAGTTGGGGTATTCAGACATATGTGCTGCAGTCTAAATGCAACAGTCAGCAGGGGAGATTCTGTATAGTGTGGATGGAGGAATCTAGTGGACTCTCTTGTTTAGCCTGTTGGACTGAATAAGTGTATGGCTAGAAGAAGGCTAGGCCATTGACTGGGGTGAGGAGGACTGCACTGAGCAGTTGGCTATGGGCAGCAAAAAAAGTATAAATAAGGTCCTGCATACACATGGGGTCAGTTTGAGATGTGCCAATTAACCGACTAGTGTGATTTTGGGTTGTGTGAGGAAACCAGAACTGGTGTCAAAACATGCAACCATGATGACAACATACAAATTCCATGTTGATAGCGGTGGGTTTTAAATTTACGACTCAAGACTACAAAGCAAGAATATAGACCACCAACGTTTAACAGTTTTTTTTTAATCACACAAGAAGGCACCTGGGTTCCCTACTGTGGTGCATGGTGGGAAGGGCACCACCCAGACTCAAGTGTTGGGAGCAGCTGTACATCTTAGTTACAGCTTTGTATATGTGAAAGATAATAACAGGAGGCATACATTTATTCCTTGACTTAAACAGGAAATTGTATCCCCATGGATAGCATCATTGGTAGGTGTATGATACTGGTAACTTTGAATAGCTGAGGCTATTTTCTCCTATTCACTAATGCTAGGCTTGTTGATGCCATTTTTGTCTATGTCATACTCATTATCTAGAGAACCTTTCATTAATATATCCTGTTGTCTACAGAAGTGATTCACAACAGGAAACAGCAGGGAGGGTGACTCCACTCCCACTCACATGCCTTGCCAAATGACATGGCATGTAAAAAACGATTTTAGATTAATGAACATTTTAAATGTTCAAGAAAATACTAAATTGTATAAAGTCCCATTTACACTTCATTTTTAGAGTCAATTGGATTGATTTACTAAAATAATAGATAATGTCAAATTACCAGAAAGAATGTTTACTTATTATAGGGAATTAGGCAAAGCTGTGTTCACGTCGAACATCCAATCATGTGCAAGCAAAATTCACGTTTTATCAATTATTTTTTTCTTGCACTTGATTGGGTATTTGAGGTAAGCAACTTCTTCTCCTTAAGTAATCTGAAAGCAAAATGCACAGCAAGATTTGTGTATATACTGTAAACATAAGAGGAGAATGTAGCAATATAAATAGTGTCATTGAAGAAAATGTAGCAAGGTAAACATTGCCATTAAAGTATAACTAAAAGCAAAAACTTTTTTTTTAGTTTTTGGATGGAATGGAGAGGGATTAGAATACCTGCCAATTTTGACTGTTGTCTGTCCCCGTTAAGGCGATTCATCCACTCTTTGTCCCATTTACCATTATCATTGAAAGTGAAAGTAAAGCAAATCCCAAATTTTGAGTTGTCCCCAGAAAAGTAATAGAGGGGAAATCTTCCAATGGGAACACTAGTTCCAGCTTTTGGAATATTTTACAAAAAACTAAATGGTGTCTTAACCATTGCACAATAATGTAGCAATTGTTTGAGGACTGGAAATATCATGTAGTAAGGTGCCCTAAGAAATCTGGCTCTGGTTTATGTGTTATCTGAGTTTTGTTAAGCTACATGTACACTGGCCACCCCTCAACATAACTCTCCTGGCAGCAGAAAATCGCTAAACACAGCAAAAAAGCGGTAGTGTTTTTTAATGACGTCAAAAGGGGTCAATGCCATTTCGGTGTCGTCTCCAGGTGGCCCCACCCCTTAGCTCTTTAAGAACTCCGCTAAGATGTTGGAGCTGGCAGACAGCGGGAGCTTTATTTTTATTCTTTTGGGTCGGCAATGACAGCGGGCATCATGATTGACAATGCATCTACACCGGGGGGGGGGGGGGGCATTGTTTTTGTTTTTTTTAATAAAGGAACTGTCAAAATCTGTCTCTGTGTTTTTATTTTTTTTTACACTTTTTTGGTGAATGAGTATTCACATG
Organism: Lithobates clamitans; assembly: GCA_037952925.1. NCBI lineage: Eukaryota > Metazoa > Chordata > Amphibia > Anura > Ranidae > Lithobates > Lithobates clamitans. The sequence goes on from JBBGZY010000014.1 coordinate 11,040,525, forward strand.
GGGGGGGCCGGGATCTGGGTCCCCCTTGCCTGCAGACCCCCACAACCACCAGCCAGGGTTGTAGGCAAGAGGTCCATGTCCCCATCAACAAAGGGACAAGGTGCTTTGGGGTGGAGCCTCCCACCCCAATGCACCCCCCATATTGAGGGCATGTGGCCTGGCTTGGTTCAGGACGGTGGGCACTCGCTCACCCCCTCCCTTTCCTGGCCTGCCAGGCTGCATGCTTGGATAAGGCTCTGGTATGGATTTGGGGGGGGGGGTACACCATTTTTTTTTAAACTGTCTTTGTGTTTTTATTTTTTTATTTACTTTTTTGGGTGAATGAGTATTCACATGGGGGTGGGGGCGGGATCTGGGGTCCCCCTTGGTAAGGGGTCTTCCAGATTCCAATACCCCCCCTGCTGGCAGACCCCCATAACCACCAGCTAGGGTTGTAGGGTTGTAAGGGTCTGGTATGAATTGGGGGGGGGGGCACACCATTTTTTTTTTAAAGTTTGGTGTGAGGTTCCCCTTAAAATCCATACTAGACCCAAAAGGGCATGGTATGGATTGGGGGGGACCCACACACCATTTTTTCCACAATTTTTTATTGCCAGCAATGTTTTTTTTTTTCCATTCAGCTGTCAGCGGGGAAACCAAAGTGAAATTCACACTAGGCATGTGTAAACCTAGCCTAAAACTGGAGTACTCAGAATCTGGCACAGTTGTGCATGGTAGGCAATCAGCTTCTAACTTTAGTGTGTTCAATTAAGCTTTGGCAATAAAACCTGGAAGCTGATTGCTTACTATGCTGAGCTGCACCAGATTTTGCACTAACCAGTTTTAGTAAATAATGCCTAGTATGCGTGTCATTATCATTGGGTGAATGAGTATTCACATGGGGGGGGCCGGATCTGGGGTCCCCCTTGGTAAGGGGTCTTCCAGATTCCAATACCCCCCTGCTGGCAGACCCCCATAACCACCAGCTAGGGTTGTAGGGTTGTAAGGGTCTGGTATGAATTGGGGGGGGGCACACCATTTTTTTTTTTAAAGTTTGGTTTATTTCAATTAGGCCTTTAAAAGCCACATTGTGGCTATTTAACAAAATAAAAAGAAGCCCATCTTCCCACCACCTGCTCTTCCAAGCTCCACTGTCTTCAGGAGATATGCTTACTGAGGGATCCAAAGCATCTAGCATGCTTTCAGGTATGGTGGACACCTGGTCCCCCTGATGTACTCAGTGGTTCCTTCTACCGGCATGCACACCATCATTGTGCCCTGTAGTAATGTATGGGCCGGCAGGTGAAACCATAGTGGTGTACTAGTAAGGTTTAAACATTTCTGAGGCAATAAGGTTCAATCTACAGTAGTCAGTAGTTATCCTGTGGTGTGTTCACAGCAGTACATTATTTCTATCATTTCCACATGACCGTGAACCAACCATGTATTATGACCAATTGCGCACAGTGAAAGGTTCAAGAGCTGGTGCAATTATTATAATATGAAATAAGGAATAACTAATATTGTTTTGCTCTGCAGACTTTTTATATCAATTTAACTGAAATGTGTATTTAGATGGAAATAATATTTAATGTTTTAAACTCAAAGTCTATGTTTCACTATTATCTGGTCTTGTGAAAACAACTGAAATGATAGGCAAAAGCCAGAGAATTTGTTAACATGCCAAAGGAATCTTAAACACAGATTTCTCAATCTGCAGTCTCATTAAAGCAATACAGCCTCCAACAGCAGAATATAATGTGAGCATTACTCATTTTTGGATTGCCCTAGGATTGGACAAAGAACATGCAATTATGCTGTGATCAGGCTTTAAATAGAGCAGCTCAGTGTTAGACTATATCAGTATTTGTGAGATCTTTGCTCCTGAACACCAGATATACCGTATATACTTGAATATAAGCCGAGTTTTGCAGCACATTTCTTATGCTGAAACCCCCCCCCCCCCCCGGCTCATAGTGAGGGTCAACTCTTAAGAAAAAAAGTCCAGAAAATGGAGCCAAAAAAGGGGCGGGGCCGGCGCTGGGTGCCACACATGTATTAACCCGGAGCACCCCCGGCGCACCCCTGTCAGTTTCCCCTCCCTCCTACTCTTCTCACAAGTGTCATGTGCAGCCTCCCCAGTGCCTGGTAGCGTGATCTCATGCTGTGTGTCAGATATCTGAATCGCCGTGCAGCCACTGTAATGATGTCCCGCCTCCTAGACTACCTCTTGTGATAGACGGCACACTGATCCAATGCTAGGAATCCTTGTGCCGTGTGTCATAGGAGGCAGGACATCGTTACAGCGGCTGCACGGCGATTCAGATCCAGCTCTGACACACAGTGTGACATCGCAGGCTGTACATGATGGGCACTGGTAGGCTGTACATTATGGGCACTGGTAGGCTGTACCTGATGGGCACTGGTAGGCTGTACATGATGGGCACTGGTAGGCTGTACCTGATGGGCACTGGTAGGCTGTACATGATGGGCACTGGTAGGCTGTACATGATGGGCACTGGCAGGTTGCATGTCATGGGCACTGATAGGCTGTACATGATGGGCACTGGCAGGCTGCATTTCATGGGCTTTGTAAAAATAATAACTAACTAATAAATAACCTCTAATGATGGAACCCATGTGTAGGGTTGCTGCTGTGTTTTGTATTCCACCTTGCGCATTCTCAAAACAGTTTTTTTCTTTTTACAGAATACAAGGCAGTCTGTGGTTGGCAAAGAGGTGATCATGACCGTTATCTCCCCATTCTCTCCTTTCATTGAATCACAAAACGCTTTGTATTCTGTAAAAAGCATTTCAAACTTTTGATAAATGGAGGAGATGAAGTGTGATTGACCCACCATCCTTGACTGTATATATTCTATGTGAGCCAGAATTGTAAGTTTCAGCTCCGGACGTTCGGTACTTATACTACAGAACTATTGAAACTACCGTGTTTATCAGCGTATAACACGCACAGGCGTATAACACGCACATTAATTTTAAGAGGGAAGTTTCAGGAAAAAAACTTAAATTTTAAATAAGGAACTTTAAAGCAAAATAAGGGTCAGTGCCCATCTGCAACCCCACCATTGCCATCAATGCAGCCTGATGAAAGCCCATCTGCAGCCTCCAAAATACCATCAATGCAGCCTCATCAGTCCACATCAATGCAGCCTCTCCATTGCCATCAATGCAGCAGCTTCACCATTGCCATCAATGTAGCAGCCTCACCATTGCCATCAGTGCAGCCTGATGAATGCCAATCTGCAGCCTAGAGGGGACAGGGAGGGGGGCGGGCCAAGCACCGACAGATTACATACAGTGAGAACCTCCTATGATAGACAGAACAGTGGTCCAATGGTGGCCCAGGAGACGGGACTTCCTATTACAGAGGCCGCCAAGTAAACAGGAGATTCTCACTGTATGTAATCTGACGGTGCTCTTCCCGCCCCCCTCCCTGTCCCCTACGAGGCAGCTAAAATTGAAGTATTGGCGTATAGCACGCACGTGCTATTTGCACCCGATTTTCATGGTGAAAAAGTGAGTGTTATATACGCCAATAAATACAGTATTTATCTTACATAACACAGCAGCATCCTTACACATGGGTAATTCAGTTTTACAAGGCAAATATCTAAAACATGTTCTTTTTTCCTTAGGTTCGGGTTTAAAAATAATACAGTAAATAATGAACACAGAGCAGTATAAAAATATCTCATTGATCAGGACTAGATAAATGGACACTCCACCCCACCTAAACTTGCTATCCTTGCTAAGTTTGCAGACTATTCAAATTCATGCTGTGCAAAATGAGTCAATGAGGAGAGTCAATTTATGGGGGTCAGAGGGCTCACAGGAGCATGAATCTGAACTGGGTATCTATTGGTCTGTGTAATATTATCAGAATCTGACACAAATTCCTGCCAGTCTGACTGACACTTGCTCCTGAACGGACGTATGCATCAGTAGCTCTGGCCTTCCGGCCACCCAGCCATCCTTGGATTCATCCCTGGACTCCCCAGCAACATATACCGGGAACGTAAACATAGAACGGGACCACCCCGGACACCACACACCTCAGCTCAGCCCCCAGCTCTCCATACGTGCCATCCGCAGACGTCATCTGGACACCCCGCTGCAAGACTAAATAATGTGTGCATAGTGGGTCTTCCTGAGAGAGTGGAAGGCAAGGACCCCACAACTTTCATGGAGAATTGGTTACTTGAAGTATTTGGCAAAAAAGTCTTCTTGCCCTTTTTTGCAGTGGAACGCGCTCATAGAGTGCCGTCTCGCCTGCCACAACCAGGGGGCCCGCCCAGATCCATATTGGCTAAATTACTTCACTACCGGGACAGAGACATAGTGCTGCGTCAAGCACAGGAGCGTGCCAACATCCAACACAATGGCACCAGGGTGTCCTTCTACCCTGACTTCTCTGCGGAGGTGCAGAGACGCAGGTCTAAGTTTACAGATGTGAAGCTCCGCCTGCGGCTCCTGCAACTACCGTATGCTATACCGTATCCCGCCAAGCTCCGGGTTACTGTGAAAGGCCAAGCACAATTTTTTGAGTCAGCAAAAGATGCTTCATCCTGCCTGGATCGTAATAAGCAGGCCTTAAAGCAGGGAAGGCAAGGGGGAGAGGAAGATTGACGCAGCATCTTTAATGCTTAAAAAATATATCCGGGTCTTCAACCCACTTGTTCCACAGATGTTCTCTGGCTGGGGGACATACTATTTTTGCAGATCAAGATGAGAGCTACACCACGGCTATGTTTTATCTCCACTACCTGACAATGCTCAAGTTGAAGCGAGCGAGTGTCTGTATAACGACTGATTCTGCCCTGTTGGCAGTGTATACCGCTGATTGGCAGGTTTGGCATACAGTTTTTGAGAACCTTTATTTCTTCAGCTGGGGTTCTTCCAGTGTTTTCAACAGAGGAAAAGATGCGGTTCAACAGTACAAAAGTTTCAAGAGACGTCCACAGCCTTGCATAGCCGCATGGTTCTTTTTGTTCACTTTTGCATACCCTACTCTATTACTGACTTACCATTTCCCGTGGCGAAGGTACCCATAGTATTATGGAATATCATGAATCTCTTCTCAAACGTAATATGATCTTTATGTGTCTTAAAAAATTTAACCCTGGGATATTTTGTTTTCAGGAAACCCATTTAACAGCAGAGACGGTGAATTGTTTAAGATACTCCTGGGTGGGGAAAACACACCACTCTACACACACCTCTTATTCCAGGGGGGTCAGTGTGTTGATTCATGGTGCCCTGGATTACTAGGAGTTTGACAGTAAAATTGACCCGGAAGGTCATTTTGTTTTCAACTCCTATGTGGATGGTAGGCCGGTGGTGCCATTGCTAGTACTTGGGGACTTCAATAGTTGTTTATATCCAGCTTTGGATAGACACCTGTCCCTCTAAAACTCATGGTAGCCTGTCTAGAATTGACCTTGGGTGGGCAGCTTGAGCATGCACCCGTTTATCTCTGATTGAGAAATATATAAACAATATCCTGTAGTGTTGCTACCACGTTTGCTAAAAGTTTTCAATCAGTCCCCGGAGAATGGAGCTCTTCCACCCTCCATGTCAAAAGCAAACACAATTTTGCTTCTCAAGCCAGGAAAGGACCCCTTGGATCCAGGTTCTTACTGTCCTATTTCGTTGCTGCAGAGCGACATTAAGATACTGGCAAAGGTGTTAGCAATTCGGCTGAATGGAGTTATTACCTCTCTCGTGCATGACGACCAGGCTGGTTTCATGCCAAATAAATCAACAGCCATTAACCTAAGATGTTTATTTCTGAATTTACCGTCTGCAGTGGACAATTCTGGTAGCAGGGCTCTGCTATCACTAGATGCCACAAAAGCCTTTGACAGCATTGACTGGAACTACCTGTGGATAGTACTGGGGAAGTTCGGGTTCGGCTCTACATATATATATATCGTGGGTGCGCCTTCTATACAATCGACCACAGGCTGCATATCGAGCCTCTGGCAATCTGTCCCATACTTTTGCATTAAGGAGGGGAACTAGGCAGGGCTGCCCATTGTCCCCTCTTCTTTTTGCATTGGCTATTGAACCGCTGGCTATGGGGATTAGGGCTAATACAGGAATTGTGGGATTTTTCTATGGCAATCTGCAGGAAAAGGTGATGTTGTATGCGGATGACATTCTGCTGATGTTGGGTGACATTGAAGGTTCCCTGCAGGAGGCCATGGCAACTATTACAAAATTTGGTGACTTCTCTGGACTGAGGATAAACTGGTCTAAATCAGCCTTATTGCTGGTGGACGGTGATACCTCACAACCGGTGCCCAATACCCATTACCACATCCTTTAAATATTTGGGGATTCAGGTTACCTCGAGCCCGTGGGATTTTAGTCATCTAAATATCTCCCCTCTCATCCAAAGGTTTAGGGACAAGGTTAAAATGTGAAATGCCCTTCGTCTATCGGTGGCAGGGATAGGGAACTTGATTAAGATGATACTGATGCCCCAACTTCTTTATTTCCACTACAATGCCCCTGTGGTTATACCTTTGAAGATTTTTAGAATAGTGAACACTATCTTCCGTACTCTCATATAGAATGATAAACCCTCCAGCATAAAGTTAGAACACCTGCAGAGACCCAAGGATGATGGTGGGTTGGCTTTGCCCAACCCATGGTTATAATACATGGCAGCACAACTGCAACACCTCATTGGTACCTTCAGGGCTGATGGGGAAGAAGGACACAAGATGTACACTTTTTCGCAGGCAGTAATGCTTCATACTGTATGTAGAGGACCCATTCCAATGGCTTTGGAGGCTCAAGCGTTTACAAAACCCCATAAAAAATTCCAGAAGGTGTGGAACAAATCCAAATACCTCCAGAGGGCAGATGGCTACACTGATTACAGCCCTATCTGGCTGAACGCCACTTATACTGAATTAGCCAAGCTGCAATCTGGGGCTTAATGGAAAGCATACGGGATTACACACCTTAAGCAGGTATTCCAGAATGGGAGGCTTCGGACCTTTGCGGATTTGCAGGCAGAGTACAATCTACCTACTTCAATGCAGTTTTACTACGGTATATACAACTTCAACATGCTGTCAGTGCAGAATAGGTCCTTGGAATGGCACTTATACCCAACCCCAGTGTTTAGTCTCATCGGGGATGCTGAATCATCTAAGGGTTTTATTTCACAATGCTATGCCATAGTACTACAATCCTATTTGAAGAAGTACCCCTTGAGAATCTGGGAAAAGTGGGAGAGGGATGTGGGCCAGCTGGACAGGGAGCAGTGGGAGGAGGTGTTTCAAGCGGTGGGGCCTTGCTCCCTGAACGTTTCACAAAGGCTGACTCAGCTGTACATATTGTTGTGGATATACTATACACCTCACAGACTCCAGTTGATGAACCTGCAGCCAGAGTCCACATGCACGTGCTGTAAATGTGATCATGGGGACCTCATGGGTGTTGTCCCAAACTGCACACGTATTGGGCTGGAGTGGTGGATCCTGTTAATTCAGTGTTAAAGGTTTTCCCACCGCAAGACCCAAGAGCTTGTCTGTTGGGGGCTTTGGAAGAATATGATTGGGAAATGTATACTAGAGAAGCCTTTCACAGAGTTCTATTTCAAGCCTGGAAATTGATCATGATTAATTGGAAATTGGAGAATCTCCCAACAACCAGGGAGTGGATTCATAATATAGGGAAGGTATTGCGCATGGAGAAGCTTATATATCAACATAAGTTCACTTAAGTATGAGAGGCTATGGGCACCGTGGTTGGAAGTTCCGGGGGTTGCCCCAGTGGATCTGATCATGGATAAATTACTAGGTGTTAATGCTGTTTAAAGACCAGTATGTTAGGGATGATGTAAAAGTTAGCATATGAATGTCTGACGTTTCTTATTGATATATTTTTGTGTGATGAGAATGCAATGCACTGCTTGGAACTGTAATAATGTTAATGATTGTATACCTATCTTTTCTAATAAAAACTTTTTGTTGGTTAAAAAAACTCTCAATGTTACTATATACTAGGACGTCCGTATATCATTGCTGCCTACCCATACTTACCCTTATGTTTTTATATCTGTAGATCTGGATTGATGGTTCAGCTATCGTGCTGATATATTGCTGCATCTGGGGATATTTTCAACCAGTCTTCCTTTCCTCTGGATCATTAAGAGGGCATATTGTATACTTTGAACCACTATTTACACTTACCCTTCTTACTTCTTCCTTGGACTTATATTAATTTGTCTTGTTGTATCAGGTGGGTTTATACTGTTTTACTTAATATCCGGCCCACAGGAAATGACAAGGACACTGCAATTCTGGCAAGAGCAATAAGTCGTTTTTGTAATTTCTGAAAGTGTTCTTGGCTTGAACATTAAAAAAGAATGCCACCACCACATCTAAAGACTGGTAAGCTGCGCTAAATTAAATTTTGTTTTTTGGGTTTAGATACGCTTTAATATGTGTACCTACTGAGAAAGAACTATAGTTTTGCCTTTAATGATTTTATTCAAGGTAATATACAGCACTGACTTTTATGACAATTAAGTTGCTGGCTTGGTCCAGAGAGGGAATGAAATAACTGAACAGGTTCACGTTACTCAGCAGTGAATAGGAAGCAATCATTCTGTGGTAAAAGCATGCCTTCTATTCTGTCAGCAAAGAGCTCAGTGAGAACTCAACTTTTGTTTTATTTTCCTTACATTGCAGTCTTAGAAAGCCCAATGAGCTGAAAAATAAGATTACAGACAGTGTGTTATTTAAAGACCTGCATGTGTTTTTCTCCTGCAGGTGTGAGATGTTCGATCAGCACGATAGAATTGGGGAAACAGAAGAACTCAGTACTGTTTCTTAAATCTGCAAGTGAACCATGCGAACAACAAGCTGTTGTGAAGTCTCAGCAGTCCGCAAATCAATTCTAAGTCTCTGAATGACAGGAACTTGAGATGTTAATCAATTTATGTACAATATGCAGAGCTGGATTTACCACTGGGCACAACAGGCCTGCACCTATAGGCACCAGAGGAAATAAGGCTGCTTTCCCCTATCAGCCACACAATTTCTTCCCTTTATTAGCAGAAATACAGTCATCTCATGTAAGCTTAATCACCCATACTCACATTTTTCTAAGTCAGGTTAAAGGATATCTAAATTGAAAACTTTTTTAAACTTCTAGACAGAATAAGGAATGAATAAATCCCAGCGTCATTCTTCTGCCATCAGGGTGCTTCATTTTCCTGTCCCAGACAGAACATGAAGTGAAAGTAAATATCTCCAAAGTTAGGGGAAAATCTAAAAAAACTGTCACTGAAAAACGTGTTACTATGGTAACACTGTATTACTCTGGTCACAGTAAGTAAAAAAAAAGTAATAAAAATTTTTTTTAAAACATTTTAATTTTTTTTTTTTTTTTTAACATACTGCCACCGGTCAGTATTCCTGATCACCACCACACCTGTTATATAATGATGCTGTACTGCACTGGTGACAGCATGTAAAAAAAAAAAAAACTGAAAAAAAATGTTTTTTTTTATTTCCTAATTTTCCCAAAGATTTGGATAAAAAAATTACAACTTCAAAAAACTTGCTATGCCTCTTAATAAATACCTTGGACTTTCCAAAAAAAGGGTAATTTGGGGGATATTTGTACTGTCCTGGCATTTTGGGCCTCAAGAAATGAAACCGTCAGCACATCAGGATTGATCAATTTTCATATACAGTATCTCACAAAAGTGAGTACACCCCTCACATTTTTGTAAATATTTTATTATATCTTTTCATGTGACAACACTGAAGAAATTACACTTTGCTACAATGTAAAGTAGTGAGTGTACAGCTTGTATAACAGTGTAAATTTGCTGTCCCCTCAAAATAACTCAACACACAGCCATTAATGTCTAAACCGCTGGCAACAAAAGTGAGTACACCCCTAAGTGAAAATGTCCAAATTGGGCCCAAAGTGTCAATATTTTGTGTCACCATTACTTTCCATCACCGCCTTAACCCTCTTGGGCATGGAGTTCACCAGAGCTTCACAGGTTTCCACTGGAGTCCTCTTCCACTCCTCCATGACGACATCATTGAGCTGGTGGGAGACCTTGCGCTCCTCCACCTTCCATTTGAGGATGCCCCACAGATGCTCAATAGGGTTTAGGTCTGGAGACATGCTTGGCCAGTCCATCTACTTTACCCTCAGCTTCTTTAGCAAGGCAGTGGTCGTCTTGGAGATGTGTTTGGCGTCATTATCATGTTGGAATACTGCCTTGCAGCCCAGTCTCCGAAGGGATGGGACATTGCTCTGCTTCAGTATGTCACAGTACATGTTGACATTCATGGTTCCCTCAATGAACTGTAGCTCCCCAGTGCCGGCAGCACTCATGCAGCCCTAGACCATGACACTCCCACCACCATGCTTGACTGTAGGCAAGACACACTTGTCTTTGTACTCCTCACTTGGTTTGCCACCACACACGCTTGACACCATCCAAACCAAATAAATTTATCTTGGTCTCATCAGACCAAAGGACATGGTTCCATTAATCCATGTCCTTAGGCTGCTTGTCTTCAGCAAACTGTTTTGTGGGCTTTCTTGTGCATCATCTTTAGAAGACGCTTCCTTCTGAGACGAAAGCCATGCAGACCAGTTTGATGCATTGAGCGTATGGTCTGAGCACTGACAGGCTGACCCCCCCACCCCTTCAACCTCTGCAGCAATGCTGGCAGCACTCATACGTCTATTAACCAAAGACAACCTCTGGATCTGACGCTGAGCACATGCACTCAATTTCTTTGGTCGACCATGGCGAGGCCTGTTCTGAGTGGAACCTGTCCTGTTAAACCACTGTATGGTCTTGGTCACCATGCTGCAGCTCAGTTTCAGGTACTTGGCAATCTTCTTATAGACTAGGCCATCTTTATGTAGAGCAACAATTCTTTATTTCAGATTCTCGGAGAGTTCTTTGCCATGAGATGCCATGTTGAACTTCCAGTGACCAGTATGACAGAGTGAGAGCTATAACACCAAATTTAACACACCTGCTCCCCATTCACACCTGAGACCTTGTAACACTAACGAGTCACATGACACCAAGGAGGGAAAATGGCTAATTTTACTTAGGGGTGTACACACTTTTGTTGCCAGCGGTTTAGATATTAATGGCTGTGTGTTGAGTTATTTTGAAGGGACAGCAAATTTAGCAATGTAGCAAAGTGCAATTTCTTCAGTGTTGTAACATGAAAAGGTGTAATAAAATATTTACAAAAATGTGAGGTGTGTACTTACTTTTGTGAGATACTACTCTACATACCATAGTTTGTGGACTCTAAAACTTCCCTACAGACTAAATAATGTACACTGATTTGGGTTATTTTCACCAAAGAATTGTAGCAGAATACATTTTGGCCTAAATTCATGGAGGAAGATTATTTATTTGCAAAATTTTATAACAGAAACAAAAGAAAAAAACGTGTTTTTTCCTAAATGTTTTGGTCTTTTTTTGGTTTATTTAGCAAAAAATAAAAAACCCAGTGGTGATTAAATATGACCAAAAGAAAGCTCTATTTGAGTGAAAAATATGATAGAAACTTTGTATGGTTACAGTGTTGCATGACCGCGCAATTGTCAGTCAAAGTGAGACAGCGCTGAAAGCTGAAAATTGACCTGGGCAGAAAGGGGGTAATAGTGTCCTGTATTGAAGTGGTTAAAGTATAAGTTCACCCTAACACTAAAATCGCTACATCTATAGACATCCATGATCTAACACTAATCTATCTAGTCTTATAAAGAAGAAATCAGTATACATACCTTTTTTGAAGCCGATCTGGTCTCCATTGGTAGAAGCCCTGCAGAGGACACAGCTGACAATGGCTGTGAAATGAATGGGGAGTGATGTCACCCTTAGAGTTACTATAGGGCTTCTGTTTTCGGCTGTGTCCTCTGCACCCGCCTCCACAGCAAAGTCGCCACTGACAGCTCAGCGTGGGATCGGATTGGATTGGCTTCAAAAAAGGTATGTATACTGATTTCTTCTTTACAGGGCTAGATAGGTTAGTGTTAGATCAAGGATGTCTATAGATGTAGAGATTTTAGTATTAGGGCAGACTTATCCTTTAAAGGAAACCTGTTATGACAGAAACTTGGAGGTTGCCTTTAAAATTACTGGTCGCTCACCTATCATGCTGACCAACTTTCATATTGAACACACATACACCAAGTACACAGGTTGGACTGGATGGATTAGTGTCTTTATTCAACCTCACTATCTATGAAACTATGAAACTGCCCTGGGCAAGCATGTAGTTTAGAACTTCAAATTCACTTCTGGTCTGGATGCTTGTTTGTGACTCAAAAAGTAGTAAAGTCAGAGGGTCATCATTACGGCTGAATAAATAAAAATAGGGAAGGAATGGTAGTTACTATAATTCCCTCGTGCCAGGTTTATCACTTTGTTGTGCTATCTATGTAAGGGTTAAAATTGAAAACCACACAGAAAAAAACAGGACAATGCAGCAATAGTATTTTACTGCACAAATGCCTAGAACATAGGAGCTGATCCTGTTAGAAGACAGCAACTAAGAACTTCTATCAAATGAAAAAAATCCAATGCATTTCAGAGCGAACATGGCTCCCTCTTAAGAATTAGTAAAATCGCAGACTGGTATACAGCTACATTTACATATAATCAGAACACTTTTAGTAGATAATTAAAATTTTTATTAAACAACATAATTACCCTAACATTGACAATGTCATTGGTATAATAGCTGCTGGTTCACCAGGATGGAATAAGATCAAATATACTGTGATTACAATGTTTGAATTAAGAGAAACCATTTCCTTAAAAGAACAAAGCACCCTATAAAACATTAATTGCACCAAACTAAAAATTGGATTAAGAAAGTGAATTGTAATAATCAAGGACTCTACCTATATATATGTAGAACTCTCCTTTCATGAATGTATAGCTCTTGAGTTTCAGACATGTAGGATGTAAAACACACAGAATTCTAGTTCTAGGTTTTTTTAAAGGGTTTGTTAACCCTTGATTTAAAAAAAACCCAAAACAAACATGCCTATATTTACCTAGTCTGTGCAATGCTTTTGCACAGAGCAGCCTCGATCCTTTCCTTGCAGGGTCCCCCACTGGCGCTAAAAGCCCCTCCTCTTCATTGGGTGCCCCCATGAAAACCTGCTTTCCATGGGGGCACTTGTTCAGGCTCGCTCCCGAGTTCTTTTGCTGCGTCCATTGACAATGGCTCCTGCCACTATCAATCTGTCCAATGAGGAGAGCAACTGCGCTCGTGCATATCGCTGGATCGGATCGGGCTCAGGAAAAAGGGGAGGGGGGGTCTTGGGGGAGCTGCAGCACAGAAGGTTTTTCACCTTAATGCATAGAACGCATTAAGGTGTACAACCTTAAGGCTTTACAATCACTTTAATCTGGGAACCTCCTCATACTGGCATGTGCTCTCCATTTTAACAGATACACCTAGAAGAGGTCAGAGGTAAATAGAAAACACCGCGCTAACCAGTGAAATAAATAAAAAGCTGCTGCATACAGTTTGACAAAAACAACAAAATAGGCATATAGAAAAATGCAGCGCATGTACAAAGGAACATAGGTCTTTATAATAGTGAAACAGTAAAGAAATCACTAATTAACCACAGGTGCCTTGAAACATAAACGTCCATAGATGGATGTGAATGTCCAACCGCACAGGAGGTGTAAGTACTCCAAGAGGTGGTGATGGTCTGATGGTTGTCAGAAAACACCTGGCATCATACAGCGACTTCCCAACCGAGAAACTGGGTCCCAATGGGTCATTCAGAGAAAGTGCAAAAAAGCCTCTTACCAGATCCTGTGGATTCCCATGTCAGCGACAGGGAATCGCATGCGCAGTTTGTCACAAATGACGTGGAATGGGAGCTCAGGAATCGCCAATCCCTTGGATTGTGGTCTGTATGGATCTTGGCCGGCAACCGGATGGGTCCTCACAACGAACCGTCCTCACACCGAACCGTCCCAGCGTGCATCCGAAGTTTCACAAACGGTCCCCCGAAAGGAGCAGTTGGAGGGACTGGATTTCATGCGGTAAATGTGGAAACAAAAAGAATGTGCCTCCACATGGTGCAGATAAAAAAGGGTGTTTTTATTGACAAAAACGACCATACACAAATAAAAGCGTGATCACGGTGGATAAAAACAAATGGGCAACAAGGAGAGTGGTGTATGTACCCACTTTTTTTTTTTTTTTGCAGATAAAAAAGGGTGTTTTTATTGACAAAAACGACCATACACAAATAAAAGCGTGATCACGGTGGATAAAAACAAATGGGCAACAAGGAGAGTGGTGTATGTACCGGACGCGTTTCGACCTAGGGGTCTTCAACAGGGGCATAGACCACTCACTCCAAGTTGCCAAATATATATAATAAAATTATTTAGAGAAGGACCAATCACAAGGGCTGAAAAACCAGGAGATTTGGTTGGGTGAATACAATCACATGACTTGCTTGAATGTCTAAACATGAAAATCATACACAATTTCTATATAAATAAATGAATGACATTAAGGTGAAGCCCAGGAGACTGTATAAAGGTCTACCAGCAAAAAAATATATAGCTCTATGATCTCTCTAACAAAAATAAAGCATTTAAAGATTTAATGAAAACAGCACTCCTCTGCTGACAGTCCGGCAGAATGTACCGCCCTGTCAGCCAGAGGAGCCAATCCTCAATAAGAAGACAAAAGGTGTTAAGTGGAGTTGACCAATAGGTGGCTATGTATGAGTCGGCCTCTATCCCTGAACGCCCACATGACCAGTCTGTATAGGAAATGATGTCACGTCCGTGGGCGTGTCCGACGTTTCCCTCTCACATGACTCACTGGGCCAATCAGAGAGCAAACGTCCCAACTCATGTCTCCTCTGCTGTACGTACAATCCATACACCGCAGAGGGAAGGGACTTAAATAAATAAACCTAGCGTCCCGGCAATGCAATCCAGCAAGCAACGGACGCTAAATGAGACAAAACAGCATCCCTATGGTGTATGTGTACAAAAATGTGCTATGCAGCAGACCGGGACCCGATGACCCGGAAGTGTGCGTAGAACTCCTGTGAACCGGAAGTGTATGGGAAGTGGGGACACATATAGTGAAATATAATGTGTTTGGGAAATGACTGGCTGAAGTGAAATCGCATAAGTGTGTAAAAAAAAAAAAAAAAAAAAATTACTGGAGTGACATTGTAAATGTCTCTTAAAATCCATATGTGTTTTGGTGGGACTAAAATAAAAAATTAAAAAATATTAAAAAATTATGTGAACACAAATTCTCCGGAACGCACAAAATGTGTTAAAATGAATATATATGTGAAGAGAATGTGTGGATTTGTAAGGTGACCCAAATATCTGGCAGTTAACCTTATGATCCCTTGACTGCAAAAAGTCATCAGCATAGACCGAATGGGTCAATTTTGATTGGACCAATTTCTATTGGGTGAATGGATAACCCTCTAGGTACACCATATATAAGCTGTGTACCAACTTGTGAATATAGGTGAAAAAAAGGAGGAGGGGGGGGAGGGGGAAGAAAAAATGTTGAAATAATGAAGTAGAAAAATATAAAATATAAAGGGAGGGAGGGACATGCATAGAGATGTGGAAGGAATTTAGGATTGGTTGATAAAGGAGTTGAGGTCCCACTCCACGTTTAAACCTAACGGGAAATAGGACCTCAACTCCCATATCCAATAAGTCTCGAGGCGTGACACTCCTCGGAGGCGGGACTCTCCTCTCCAATGTGGGACAAATTTGTCGATCACCTGGAATAAAGTCCCGGTAGGGTCTTTATTATGGTGTTCCAGATAATGACGGGGAACTGTATGTTTGTCCTTGCCTTTCTTGATACCTGCCACATGTTCATTAACTCGTATAGAGAAAGTTCTGATGGTACGCCCAACATACTGTTTGTGGCAGGGGCAAGTAATGAGGTAGACAATGTATTGTGATGTACAAGTTGTGAAGTGTTTCATCTGGTAAGTGAGGGAGGTGACTGTGGATTGGAAAGTGGTACTTTTTTGTCTGCCTCGAATGTTGTGGAGGCAGACATTGCATCTACGGCAGGGGTAATAACCCTGACATTCCTGAAAAAATGAAACTCTTTTGAGGGGGTCTATTATATTCGGAGCAATCTGTCCTTGAATGGACCGTGCTCCCCTGAATACAACAGCCGCCCGTTCAGGAAGAACTGACCCAAGTAGATTGTCATTTAAAAGTACCTTCCAGTGCTTTTTAAATATAGCTTTCACTTGTTTGGACTGAATGGAGTGAGTGGTGAAAAAAGCCCATTTGTGCATAGGTTCAGCTGTAGATTTGGGGAGTTCTATCAAAGTGGATTCTCTATCAGTGGATAGTGCCCTATTGAGTTCCTCGTCTAGATGTCTGGGATCATAACCTTTTTCAATAAATTGATCTCTCAGAACTAGCGATTGTGACTGGAAAACAATAGCATTGGTACAGTTGCGTCGTAGTCTCAAAAATTGGCTACGGGGAACGGACTTGAGCCACTGCTCCTGATGGCAACTGTCAATAGGAATGAATCCGTTCCGGTCGGTGGCCTTGAAATACGTGCGGAACTCCAAATGTTTGTCCACCACAAATATTTCAAGGTCCAAAAAATGTACACTAGTAGAGCTGGCCTCATAGCTCAAAAATATTCCTCTATCATTAGAATTGAGACTGGTCATGAAACTGTCAAGTGATGTACGGTCACCATCCCATAGGAAGAGGATGTCGTCTATGTACCTGGCCCAGAGGATCAACTCGGATCTCTGGGCCGCATAGACGACATCCTCCTCCCACTGGGCCATGAAGAGGTTGGCGAGGCTGGGGGCGAACTTGGCCCCCATAGCCACGCCCCTCTTCTGTAGAAAAAATTGATTCTGGAACCAAAAATAATTGTGTTCCGTTGCAAATATGAGTAATTGCATAATAAAATTACGCTGAAGGGAAGGGAGCTTGTTGTCTCTAGATAGGTGTTTCTCCACCGCCTCAAAGCCCAAGTGATGTGGGATGCACGTATAAAGTGCCGCCACATCTGCTGTGACTAGAAGCATCCCTTCTGAAACCGAAACAGGTTCCAGTAATCTAATGGTGTCTCTAGTGTCCTTGAGATAGGACTGCGTGGAACGAACCAACGGCTGTAAATAAAAATCTACATATTTACCAATACGGGCTGTGACTGAGTCAATCCCGCTGACAATGGGTCTGCCAGGGGGATTGACTGAGTCCTTATGGACTTTAGGAAGATAATATATAGCTGGAATGCGTGGGACTTGTGGGACTAGAAAACTTTTTTCCTTTTTATTTAAAATCCCTAGCGCAGGTACATACACCACTCTCCTTGTTGCCCATTTGTTTTTATCCACCGTGATCACGCTTTTATTTGTGTATGGTCGTTTTTGTCAATAAAAACACCCTTTTTTATCTGCACCATGTGGAGGCACATTCTTTTTGTTTCCACATTTACCGCATGAGATCCAGTCCCTCCAACTGCTCCTTTCGGGGGACCGTTTGTGAAACTTCGGATGCACGCTGGGACGGTTCGGTGTGAGGACGGTTCGTTGTGAGGACCCATCCGGTTGCCGGCCGAGATCCATACAGACCACAATCCAAGGGATTGGCGATTCCTGAGCTCCCATTCCACGTCATTTGTGACAAACTGCGCATGCGATTCCCTGTCGCTGACATGAGAATCCACAGGATCTGGTAAGAGGCTTTTTTGCACTTTCTCTGAATGACCCATTGGGACCCAGTTTCTCGGTTGGGAAGTCGCTGTATGATGCCAGGTGTTTTCTGACAACCATCAGACCATCACCACCTCTTGGAGTACTTACACCTCCTGTGCGGTTGGACATTACATCCATCTATGGACGTTTGTGTTTCAAGGCACCTGTGGTTAATTAGTGATTTCTTTACTGTTTCACTATTATAAAGACCTATGTACCCAGAAGAGGTCTCTTATCTTTTCTATTAGAGACACTGGGGTTGATTTACTAAAGGCAAATAGACTATGAACTTTGCAAAGCGCAGTTGCAAGTGCAGTTGCTCCAGAGCTTAGTAAATGAGCAGAAGCTCTGCTGACTTCCATCATCCAATCATGTGCAAGCAAAAATGTTGTTTTTTTTATCTTCCTTGCATATGATTGGGTACTCTTTACAAAATGAAGCTTTACTTAATTTACTAAGATTTGCAAAATGCACAGTTTATTTGCCTTTAGTAAATCAACCCCAAAGTGAGCACAATGCATCAATTGATTTACTGATATTCCTAGAGGCTCCCCTGATTATTTTTTTTTGTGTTTTGGAAGGAGGACCTGGGTGCATGAGGTATGTCCAAAGTGCTTAACTGCTTGCCGACCGCCTCACGCAGATATACTGCGGCAGAAGGGCTTGTACAAGCAGAATCACGTACCTGTACGTTCCCCTTTAAGAGGCAGCCAGCAGGCGCGCGCACCCGCGGCAAGCTCCGTGAGTCAGGTTGCGGGTCCCGCGGACTCGATCGCCACGGGGATACCCGCGATCGCCTCACGGGGAGAAAGAACGGGGAGATGCTAATGTAAACAAGCATCTCTCTGTTCTGCCTAGTTACAGTGTCACTGATCTCTGCTCCCTGTCACCGGAGCAGGGATCAGTGAAGTGTCACACACAGCCATGACCCCCACAGTTAGAAACACGCCCCTAGGACACACTTAACCCCTACACTGCCACCTAGTGGTTAACCCCTTCACCGCCAGTGTCATTTACACAGGAATCAGTGCATTTGTATAGCACTGATTGCTGTATAAATGACAATGGTCCCAAAAATGTGTCAAAAATGTCCGATGTGTCCTCCATAATGTCGCAGTCATGATAAAAATCACTGATCGCCACCATTTAAAAAATATATATATATATATTAATAAAAATGCCAAAAAACTATCCCCTATTTTGTAAACGCTATAATTTTTGCGCAAACCAATCAATAATCGCTTATTGTGATTTTTTTTACCAAAAATATGTATCGGCCTAAACTGAGGAAAAAAATAGTTTTTTTATATATTTTTGGGGGATATTTATTATAGCAAAAAGTAAAAAATAATGCGTTTTTTTCAAAATTGTCGCTATTTTTTTGTTTATAGCGCAAGAAATAAAAACTGCAGGGGTGATCAAATACCACCAAAAGAAAGCTCTATTTGTGGGAAAAAAAAGGACGTCAATTTTGTTTGGGAGCCACGTCACACGACCGCACAATTGTCAGTTAAAGCGATGCAGTGCCGAATCGCAAAAAGTGCTCTGGTCAGGAAGGGGGTAAATTCTTCCGGGGCTGAAGTGGTTAAAGTGACACTAAACTCTGGTTTGAAAAAAAAAAGCAATTCAAGTACATATGTATTCTTAACTTGAAAATACTTTCTATTGCTCCTAACCTCCTCCAAATTCCTTTTTCTTTTCTTTTTTTCTTTTTTTTTTTTTTGCTATTCTGATCTAAACCCTGTTAGAGGGTGGCTATGTTTGTACTCATTGGTCCCACTGTATGTAAGGAACATAGTCACCCTCTCTTGCTCTATGGGACTATGGGATTTGTAGTGTGTATAGTGTGTATACAGTGGTGCACATGACTGCAACTAACATGCACTGCTCCTTCCAAAAAATAATTCCATGAAAAATAGATTACAGGACCATTAAGTCATGGATGTGTATGGATTATATTTGAAGAATAAGGATATTGTCTGAATGTCACTTTAAATAAAGTTTTTTTGAGTAAACTTTCTACATCTAAGATTCAGCAACAGTGGCATGGACAAGCAAGAGCCTCAAGCCCCAACAAGTCACCCACATTGCCACAATGCTGATCCACTACTGTTCACTTTTATAATGCTTGTGATCTCTCACCCTCAAATGTCAGCTACTTCAGACAAATCTCTGTACATGAACATGGCTTGATCATCACTTTTTGTACTGCCATTAAAAATGGGTAAATTTTGGCCCTTTTGTTTTTGTTTTTGTTTTTTTATTGGCTTCTAACTCAGTCAACCCAGGTAATAGTAAATAGACAGGACACACAGTATATGGAACACAATAGTGACACGCACAGGTATTTCTAAACCACAAAATTCAAAATGATCTATTTCTGGGCGTTTATTGAAGCAAAGCATGATAAGTTACTGTAATGAGGCAGACAAGAAGATGGTGCTTATTTCAGATTCTGAATAATAAGAAGGCAATGGGTGCCAGTTACATCACCTACTTATAAAACAAATGTGCAGTGCAGTGAAAAATTTGATTGAATGCTACCTATATAAATTTCATCTGAAAAGAAAACCAAGAGGCATAGAAATTGAGAGAAGCAATCTTTCTGCTGGATTGATTTGCTTGTAAACAAGCAGAATATTTGATAAGGTTAAGATAATTTCACCATCAAAGTAGGCAATCCAAACAATGTGTATGTGCCTGCGAGTTATACATCCAGTAAACCCATAACGGGATGCTGTCTTATGATAGAAAGGTTTGGAAAATGCCTCTTTTTTACAAGAATTGTATTCTAGGTTTACATAGATGCTGGATGTTTTACACCCATAAAGGATATTTTGGACGCCATCAGAGATTTCCAGCCAAGCAGGCTTCTACGGGAAGCTATTGATGGAATGTCAAAATTAGTGTGGAGCAGCAGTTCCCAATCAGTATAGTGTCCCATTTCTTACCTGGTGATAGAGGGGCACTCTGCATACATTCATAATGCCTGCCAAGCACCCCAGTTTGAAATGTCTGGATATGAGCTGCAAGATCTTGAGTATTTCAGTTTAATGTCATTTAACTATGTTTGTTCTGTGGAGCCCAAAGGCTTTGGTAGGCAGCGTTCATATACCAGAAGTCTCGCAGGACCTGACTAGCAAGTCTATGTTTCAAGCTAGCAGATACCAATTGCCCTAAAATCTGAGCTATCAGCAAACTTTTCTCTCAATGAGTGTAAAGTCCATTCTTTCTTGGCCAAAATGGACCAACCTGTTGGCGTTGGTGGCACGCAAATATGCAGCCTCTTGGCGGGTGGGCCTTGCCGTTGAGTGGCCGCATATTTGCATACCACATTGTAAACAAAGCTATGACAAGAGCACGCTCTCAACAGTTACTGGCAGCTAACGGACAGTTCCCGATCGCAAGTAGCTTTCCAATCATGTGACCGCCGTGACAGCCAATCACGATGGTCACGTCATCATAGACCCCGCCCCATCTCCTAGAGTCTTAAAACTATTAAAGGGTCAGGAGGTACCAGCGCTATGGGGTTAAACACAAGGCAGCCAGAAAACCAATAAAGAGTGACTGTTCCTTACTCAAATATACCTTTGGTGTTATATCTCATCTATATATGTTTAATCTTAATTTATGAATTTAGGGTGACAGGGTAACTCCACTTTCATAGAAAAAATATAGAGCAGATAAAAATGTATATACAGTGAGGAATATAATTATTTGATCCCCTGCAGATTTTGTAAGTTTGCCCACTTACAAAAAAATGAAAGGTCTATAATTTTTATCATAGGTGTATTTAAATGATAGAGACAGAATATCAACCAAAAATCACAAAAAAAAAAAAAAACACGATACAAATGTTATAAATTGAGTTGCAGTTCACTAAGTAAAATAAAGTATTTGATCTATATAGAAAAAACCCAGGGGGGGGGGGGGGGTAAAAGCTGCCCTTAGAAACCAAGAAAACACAAATGATAATTAAAACAAAAAAAAATGAAAAAAATAGAAAGCTGCCAGCACTCTAAAAAGTCCAGTATCAAACTTTAAAGCATATATAAAAACAAGAAATTGCAGCGCTAAATATAAAGTATATACGATCTCTACAAATATGTGATCCTAACATGTGACTTGACATACATTGGTGAGCAAAATATCAAATATCAAAAAGGGTTTAACCAATAATACAAACGGCATATATTACAAATGCTTGTGAAAAAAGAAAAGTCCGAAGAAAAGTCCAAACAGGGAGAATTAATCCGTAGGTAGATACACCAAAAGCACCCATCCAAGGAAAATGTGAAAAAACATCAAAAGATGATCCACCGCGAAGTGAGTAAAATAGATTCTGCTTACCGGATGGCGATGACTGCTATGGCAGTCTCGCCCAGCATAGGGATTAGGGTCTCCCAAAACCAAGGATGCAATACAGGACCAGCAGCAGCTATACAAGCTAAATTAGCTTGTCACCCAACCTGGGTATTCTGATCTCCCGCTGTCATGTCCCCTTTTTCGGACTTTTCTTTTTTCTCAAGCATTTGTAATATATGGCGTAATATATTTTGCTCACCAATGTATGTCAAGTCACATGTTAGGATCACATATTTGTAGAGATCGTATATACTTTATATTTAGCGCTTGCACTTTCTTGTTTTTATATAAAGTATTTGATCCCCAAAAAAAAACATGACTTAGTACTTGGTGCAGTGTACTTGGAGGTAAGACGTTTCTTGTAGTTGTTTGCCAGGTTTGCACACATCTCACAGGAGGGATTTTGGTCCACTCTTCTTTACAGATCATATCTAAATCTTTAAGGTTTCTTCTTGGCTGTCTAAATTTTCTATATGATTAAGGTCTGGAGAGTGATTAGGCCACTCCATAACCTTAATGTGCTTTTTCTTGAGTCACTCCTTTGTTGCCTTGGCAGTATGTTTTGGGTCCTTGTCATGCTGGAAGGCCCATCCATGACCCATCTTCAGTGTTCTGACTGAGGAAAGGTTTCCATGATCTTACAATACATGGCCCCATCCACTGGCCCCTCAATGCGGAAAAGTAGGCCTGTACCTTTAGCAGAGAAACAGCCCCAAAGCATAATGTTTCCACCTCCGTGCTTTACTGTAGGGATGGTGTTCTTAGAGTCATAGTCAGCATTTTTCTTCCTCCAAACACAGCGAGTCAAGGTAATACCAAAGAGCTCAATTTTGGCCTCATCTGACCACAGCACTTTCTCCCAGTCCTTCTCGGAATCATTTAGATGTTTATTGGCAAACTTCAGACGGGCCTGTACATGTGCCTTCTTGAGGAGGGAGACCTTGCAGGCGCTGCAGGACTTCAATCCATGGCAGCATATTGTGTTACCAATGGTTTGTTTGGCGACTGTGGTCCCAACTGCCTTGAGATCATTCACAAGCTCCTCCGATGTAGTTCTGGGCTGATCCCTCACTTTTCTCATGATCATCCTTACCCCATGAGTTGAAATCTGGCATGGAGCTCTTTTGTATTTCTTCCATTTGCGAATAATCGCTTCAACAGCTGTCTCTTCACCAAGCTTCTTGCTGATGGTCTTGTAGCCCATTCCAGCCTTGTGCAGGTCTAGAATCTTGTCCCTGATGTCCTTTGACAGATCCTTGGTCTTACCCATGATGGTGAGGTTTGAATGGAAGAGATTATGTGGACAGGTGTCTTTTTTACACATAACGAGTTGTCGTTAGGAGCAACTTCTTAAATTGACAGGACTAATCTGTGTACCACATGAGCACATACTGTAGCTAGTCTGTGGGAGCCAGAATTATTGTTGGTTGGCAGGGGATCAAATATTTATTTTACTCACTGAACTGCAACTCAATTGATAACATTTGTACCATGTGTTTTTTCTGTATTTTTGGTTGATATTCTGTCTCTATCATTTAAAAACACCTATGATAAAAATTATAGACCCTTCATTTTTTTGTAATTGGGCAAACCTACAAAATCTGCAGGGGATCAAATAATTATTTTCCCCACTGTAGCATATATAATTTCTATATAAGCCATGTTGTAATTTAATGGCATTAAAAATTACATTTCTTTTTCAATATGTCGCTGTCATTTTCTGAAAAATGTAGTTCAATATGGTAACCTGGAGCCATTTTGTATACCATTGGTTTACAGTACTACCCAAGAAATGTAATTTCCTGCTTGTATGATTGGCTCACAGATTTTTCCAGAAGTCTGCCCTAAGACATAAGTCAAATTTTAGGCACCCTCTGTGATAGGAATTTCAGTTTTGATGTTATACTTCCCAAGCATTTAACTTTTTTTCAGAACACTAATGCCCTGTATACACGGTTGGATTTTCCGACAGAAAATGTGTGATAGGACCTTGTTGTCGGAAATTCCGACTGTGTGTGGGCTCCATCACACATTTTCCATCGGAATTTCCAACACACAAAGAGTGAGAGAGCTTGCTATAAAATTTTCCGACAACAAAATCCGTTGTCGGAAATTCCGATTGTGTGTACACAAATCCAATGCACAAAGTGCCATGTATGCTCAGAATAAATTAAGAGACGAAAGCTATTGGCTACTGCCCCGTTTATAGTCCCGACGTACGTGTTTTACGTCACCGCATTCAGAACGATAGGATTTTCCAACAACTTTGTGTGACCGTTTGTATGCAAGACAAGTTTGAGCCAACATCCGTCAGAAAAAATCCATGGATTTTGTTGTCGGAATGTCCGATCAATATCCGACCGTGTGTATAGGGCATTAGAGTTCACCAGGTGATTATAATGAACCAAGCCCTCCCACGAAAATTCAGTTTGCAAATGACATGGTAAAGCAAATAGCTATTCCTTCAATGCAACATACTGTAGGAAATTTTTTTTTTTCCTGCAATGTACTTTGATCACCCAGAGGATTTTTTTTCTCCACAAATTAGTGCTTTATATGAAGGAACCAGGTGCTTCATATAAAGTCCCACCCCCTTTGCTCTCTCCCCCTTGATTTTCAAACTAGTGCTTATCAATTAGTGCTTATAAATTATGGTGCTATCATTACATTCTCTGAAATATTAAGCATCCCAGTTTGACATCCATGTGATCTTAACTTTAAAGTTCATGTTGCCCTTTGCATATAGTATGTTGTTCCCTGTAACCATACTGCCATAGGCAGTGGCTCAAGGGTGCCATTATAGTACACACAGTCCTGCCTGTGGGTAGGACAGTGGGCACAATTCACTAAGCAATATTTTACCGCCTTTGAGTATGCGGTAAAATAACACACAGCGTTTTGAAAAAAAACTGTGTATTTCACAAAGAAACTCTCCTTAAAATCTTGCATGTGTTATATTTCCAAATTATGCTTTAAATACTGCATGAAAATGTGCGGTAAGTTGTCGCAAGCATCTCGCAAGTAGAGATGGGCCGAACACCACCACCCCTGTTTGGTTCGCAGCATCCGTAGAATGCATAGAGCAGCAAAACTGAAATTTTTAAAGTAAAAAAAAATCAAATCCCATTTCAAATGTTTCATGGTTTCAATTGCCGACACCCGGCTATTGATTTTTTTTTTTTTTATGGCGTGGGGTCCCCCCCAGTCTATAGCAGGCCCTTCGGGTCTGATATGGATCTTAAGGGGAACCCCATGCCAAAATTAAAAAAAAAAAAAATCGCCCCCCCAAAAATCCATACAAGACCCTTATCCGAGCATGCATTCCGGCAGGTCAGGAAAGGGGAGGGACGAGCAAGCGACCCCACTCCTGAACCATACCAGACCACATGCCCTCAGCGCTGCCCCCCACCCCAAAGCACCTTGTATTCATGTTAATGGGGACAAGGGCCTCATCCTCACAACCCTGGCCGGTGGTTGTGGGGGTCTGAGGGCAGGGGTCTTATTGGAATCCAGAGGCCCCCAGATCCCGCCCCCCCATGTGAATGAGTATGTGGTAAATCGTACCCCTACCCATTCACCAAAAAAATTTAAAAGTGAATAAAGATAAGAGGCAGTTTTTGACAATTTCTTTATTAAAAAAACAAAAAATAAATGTCACCCCGATGTAGATCCATTGTCAATCACGACGTCCTGCCGCAATGCTGACCCAAAAAAAGAAAAAAAAAGGCCCACTCCCGATGAATGCTTCCCTCTGTCTGCCTGCTCCGCCATGTGACAGTTCTTATACAGGGAAGGACCACCTGGTGATGTCACAAATGCCTCCTGTCTTTATTCACTTTTTTTGGTGAATGGGTAGGGGTACTATGTACCCCAAACTCATTCATATAGGGGGCGGGATCTGGGGGATTTAAGATTCCGATAAGCCCCCTGCCCCCACAACCACCGGCCAAGGTTGTGGGGATGAGGCCCTTGTCCCCATCAACGTGGGGACAAGGTGCTTTGGGGTGGAGGGACATCCCCATGTTGAGGGAATGCAGTCTGGTATGGTTCAGGAGGGGGGCCCTTGCTCGTCCCCCCATTTCCTGACCTGCCGGACTGCATGCTCGGATAAAGGAGGTCTGGCATGGATTTTGGGGAGACCCCACGCTGTTTTTTTTTTCTTTATATATTTTTGCATGGGATTCCCCTTAAAATTCATATCAGACCCGATAGAAATGTCAGTTTTGCTGCTCTATGAATGCTACAGATGCTACAAACCAAATAGGGGGGGGGTGTTTGTCCCATCCTCAGATCTCAGAGCCCCCTGCCCTAAAGCCCCCACTCCTCCATGTTGAGGACATGTGGCCTGGTATGGTTCAGAAGCAAGCGCCCCCCCCTTTTTTTCCTGACCTGCCGGGCTGCATGCTCGGATAAGGGTCTAGTATGGATTTTTTTTTTCCATAGTTGGCCACCAGCAATTGAAACCGCGAGTCATTTAAATGGGATTTAACTTGTTCTTTTTCTTAAGAAATGTCAGTTTTCATGTTCTATGCATGCTACATGTGCGCTACTTTACAGGGAGACTAAGGGGACCCTCTAGGCACTATATTTAAAGGAATTTTTCATTTTTATTGCTGCACTTCAAGCATCATTAAAATCATGGCTCCTCAAAATTTTTTTTTTTTCAAACATTTTTTTGCATTGATACATGTCCCCCAGGGCAGTACCCAGGCCCCCATACCCCTTTTATGGCCAATCACTTGCATATAAGCCTTTTTTAAACCAATCACTGGGGGAGTCTGACCATTGCTATAGTTATTGCATAGTTATCGCAAGTTTGGACCAGTACTTAAAGTGGATGTAAACCCGATTCACGAAATTTGAGCTGGGCACATATATCTGCAGTGTTTTCTCATCTCTCTTTAAAGCACTATGTCCCGTAGCTGTCTCCTGCTTCGTTCTTCTGTTATCAGCCTGATAACTCCTGACAAGTTCTCTATCACATATGATAAAAGCAGCCAGAGTTTTGTGTTGGGGAGGATGCTATAAATAGATTAGCAGAGCCCTGAACAATTCAACGAACAGAGCTGAAAGTTTCTACCTATGAGGAGAGGTGGTGTGTGCCTTTCCTCCAATCAGCTGTCTTGGCTGTATGCCCAGGCTTCACTGCAGTGCTAACCAAGAAGAAAAATCTCCTAACACGATGTGCACCTTCTGAACAGCATATAAAGATGAAGCAGATATACATGTAAAACTTATGTAGGGAGACTTGTTTTATCCCTGTGTATCATCTGAGGCTGTTCACTTAACTGGGTATATGTGAGGGTTTACATCCACTTTAATTACTGCATGCATTTATTTATTTATTTCCTTTTGTGAGTTGACTTTAATGCCTTTCTATGTGGTATTTGACAAACGTTTTTGGTGTTTGTGCTAAATACCGCATACGAGTAATAGTGAATTGACATTTTCATTATCGCATGCGTTAAGTGGTCATGTGACTGTCATAACATATGCAATAACCTTTAGTGCAGTGGTTCTCAACCTGGGGGTCGAATGACTATTTGCCAGGGGTCACCAAATCCTGGGCTGTTCCTGAAGCCCGTGCCACTCCCCCAGCCTTTTCGCAGCCGCCCAGCAGGGCTCTCTCTGGAGCCTGTGGCGGCCCAGCTGGGCTGTTCCTAGAGCCCGCAGCCGCCCACTCAGCCTCTTCGCAGCCACTCATTCAGTTCACGGCATGGGTGGGGGGCAGAGACTAGAGGTCAGCTGACTGGTGAGGAATGTGAAGTGGGAGGGGCTGGAGGAGACCCTATCTCCTGATTTCAGCATAGGTGTCACTGCTGCGAGACACCACAGAGCTAGAGACACAGTGAAGTCGGAGACATAGTGAGTAACACTACCTGTGATTAGAGTTGCCATTAAAAGTTCCCACTACAGTTCTCAGATCAGCAGATGACCTTGATCAAGAGCACCTAAGTTGTTTGATCAGAACTCCCCCCAGCACTGCCACTGATCCCACCCCACACCAGAACTGTCACTCATCCCAACTCCACGCCAGCAATGCCACTCACCCCATTCCCCCAACTCCCCACCAAGGAATAAAAATAGAGAATACATGGAAGGGAGAGAAAAAGAGGAGGAGGAACAAAGAAAAATGGAGAGAAAGAATAAGAGAAAGAAAAAGAAAGATGGCTAGAGAGAGGGATGGGGAAAAAAAACGAGATATTAGGATAGAGAGATAAAAGGGACAGAAAGGAGAACAAAGAGAAAGAGTGGTACATCCTAAAATGTACCATAAGAGGTTTTAATACTATACGAGTGGAAGGGACTCGGGGAGCACTAAATGTCCGTTGGTTAGGGGCGCAAATTACTTGTCTTGCCTTGGGTGCTGACAACCCACGCTACGAAAATAATTACTGTTAGGGGTCCCCACAACTTGGGAAATTTTATCAAGGGGTCACGGCATTAGAATGGTTGAGAACCACTGCTTTAGTGGATCGTGCCAAGTATCTCTCTCCGCAATACCATGCTGTAATAATATAGCTATAGTTTTACATTTTAATTTATTCATATTCATTTCCTTTTACAGAATCATTACATGCTGAAAATCATTTCAGAACATGTGCTAATATGAAGCTGAAAATAAATGTTCTAACATCAGTGGCAGTATTTATAGAACTGCCATAAGTATGTTTACATTTAATGCTATAATTTGAGGATGTTTGTATCTTGTAAAATGAACAAATGACAAACCGGTCTTTTTTCGAGGGCTGCTAATGTGAAATATGATTTGTTCAAAATGGCTTTTGGTACACTGAGAAATATATTATGATAAAACAAGGACCTAAAGAGGAAATCAAAGCAAATAATAGCACAAAACCCAGCGCTGTACGGTAACTAGCCTTAGGCACGTAGGGCATGCTTATTTATTATACACATACATCCACACACATTTCATTATACAGATACAATCTTATCTTTTTTTAATTTATATTTCATATTTTTTCCTACCCATATCAAACTACTTTTATCAGCTAATATCTATTCTATTTTTAATAAATTTATTCTACATGCCAATGCCCAAGCGCTCTCTTTTTCCTTTTTTTTAGTTTTTTTGTTTTGTTTTTCGCACATGCATTTTTCTTTTGATAATACTAGCACAAAACAAATGGGCACCCTTTTGCAGGTATCTAGGTAAAGCTTTCAGGAATTTTATAGAACAATTAAAAACTTTTTAGCATTTTTGGTGGATTGAGAAATGATTGTGCGCCATATGGGGGTCTTTATCTTTATCCACTCCTAGCGCAGCTTTAACAGGCCATACTTGCTTTTCCAGCTATGCTGCTGTTGTCGCCAGACTGTATTCTCCCCCCATACCTATAGAAAATCCAGTGGAATACACCAAAAACAATGCAGTGCTGTGCCCTGCACTCTCTAATTCACTCTCATTCATCTCTCTGATTCTCCATAGGCTTGTATGTAAAACCTAAGTAGGTTAAGGCAAGGCAAGCCAAGGCAAAGACTGGAACTTGCTCCTCATAACTCAAAACTGATTAATTAAAATGTAATGCTTCATATAATGCAAAAGGTACATGGTGGCTCTCCTGTGCACTTCCGCCTATAGGGGGCGCGCCTGCGCTGCCGGCGGACCTCTTCTGCTGTGATTATTCAGATTGATCAGTTTTCTAGCAAAGATGCAGAAATGAGAAGTCTGGAGTCACAACACATGACACAGTGTAATTTGTTTTTTCTTGTTTGAAGCAAACTGTTTCCAATTACATTTAATGGCTTTTCGACTGCAGAAAATTATGCTCATAACAAACACAAATGTTTTATCTTGAAAATTCACTGTTTTCAATGTCACCGGGTTCACGCCTTCAGTACCATTTGAGTGACAGCTCCCTTTTTGTGTATTACCATTTTCAGAAGAGTAGCCTGATTTTACATCTCTAATGTAAGGGAGTGTATAATAAGTATGTCTTATGGACATCTGTTGAAGGCTCTCAGTGGAAGACAGAGAGGGTGTATTATAAAGTGTATATTATTTAAGTAAGACACACAAACTAAATGGCTTTCTCTGTATGCATGTCAAAGAGATTTTTGTAATTGTTAGATGATTTCTGCAATCTGAGTTTATATTCCTAAATGTTGGTAGTTGAGGAGCTAAACTCAAATTTCCTTTAATCATTTAAAAAATTGCGGATTTAGCATCCTATGAAATATAGAATAATGTATCCTTTGATTAATCCCTTGCTCTTGAGCAGCACATCTATTACAGTGCCTTGAAAAAGTATTCATATCCCTTGAAATGTTCCAAAATTTTTCATGTTACAACCAAAAACGTAAATGTATTTTATTGGGATTTTATGTGATAGACCAACACAAAGTGGCACATAATTGTGAAGTGGAAGGAAAATGATAAATCGTTTACAAATTATTTTACAAATAAATATCTGAAAAGTGTGGCGTGCATTTGTATTCAGCCCCCTTTACTCTGATGCCCCTAATTAAAATATAGTGGAACCAATTGTCTTCAGAAGTCACCTAATTAGTAAATAGAGCCCACCTGTGTGCAATTTAATCTCAGTATAAATACAGCTGGTCTGTGAAACCTTCAGAGGTTTGTTAGAGAACCTTAGTGAACAAACAGCATTATGAAGGCCAAGGAACACACCAGACAGGTCAGGGATAAAGTTGTGGAAAAGTTTAAAGCAGGGTTAAGTTATAAAAACGGAGCACTGTTCAATCCATCATCCCAAAATGGAAAGAGTATGGCACAACTGCAAACCTATCAAGACATGGCCGTCCACCTAAACTGACAAGCCGGGCAAGGAGACCATTAATCAGAGAAGCAGCCAAGAGGCCCATGGTAACTGTGGAGGAGCTGCAGAGATCCACAGCTCAGGTGGGAGAATTTGTCCACAGGACAACTATTAGTAGTATACTCCACAAATCTGGCCTTTATGGAAGAGTGACAAGAAGAAAGCCATTGTTGAAGGAAAGCCATAAGAGGTCCCTCTTTATCACTCTTCCTCAAAGATCAACATAGAAACAGTCA
Source organism: Lithobates clamitans (assembly GCA_037952925.1). Classification (NCBI taxonomy): domain Eukaryota; kingdom Metazoa; phylum Chordata; class Amphibia; order Anura; family Ranidae; genus Lithobates; species Lithobates clamitans. The sequence goes on from JBBGZY010000014.1 coordinate 11,071,717, forward strand.
AAATAGTCGATACTTCCTAAACAGCTGCATCGCATCCAACAGAATGGTCAGCAGCTTAGTTCACTCTGACCCCCCTCCTAGTAGTGATTTAGCAGTGGTGTATGCATGTTCCACACCAATCTTTGCACAATCCACCATTGTAGTCAGAGCCTTCACTTGGAAATACGATACCCTAACCACCAAGGGCTGAGGTGTGCCTTGGCCTAGCAGGTCAGTACGCCTAAAAGAGGGCATACCCTGAATGTATGCATATGAAGGAATGTACGCTGTTTATGAGTATATGTGAGAATTGGGGGAAACGGGTGGGTGGGAACCCTGAATACGATCCGACGCAGGATCAGACAGAGGAGGAGGGATAAATACCCCTCAGACTCCTCCTACAAATACAGGCTAGCCTGCAGCCAGCCTTCTTACTTGTAGTCAGAGCCTTCACTTGAAAATGCGATACTCTGAATACCAAGGCCTGAGGAGTGCCTTGATCTAGCTGGTCAGTACGCCTAAAAGAGGGTAAAAAGATCCGAAAGTAGGTGTGATAAAAAATCTTGATGAAGGGAAGGTAACAATTCATCTAGTAGAGTAGCACATGCCAGATGGCTTCAGTATACGGATCCAGTATGTATCAGCTATAACTGGAGGAATACCAGCGTCCCATGAATTGCTGATAAGAAGGGACCCCCTGTTTGGAACCTGCGAACACTGCCCACAAACCAAATGAATGTCCTGTAAATGATTTGTTTAAACCTGAAGAAATTCTTGTCTCACTGCTGAAACACAAGGCAGACAAGGTATACCGCTGAGGCTACATACAGTTCATACAGCTTATCCAGTGGGTGCAACTGTTAGTGTAGAAAATTGTTTGTTTGAGCCAGCCTGTTGCAAACAAACTAGTTAAAAGGTACAGTAAACCTGAAATTGAACTTTAAAACAAACCCTCACTGAGCACTATTCAGCCTGACTCTATTTTGTTCCAGGTTTAGGATGAGAAATTCCCATCTCATTGCTGGAACACAAGACTGTAAACTGTATGAAGCTGAGGCTACATCCAGTTTAGACCTTTTGCACACGGTACCGATGTTTGACCATCAACATTTTTGTATGTATTTCAACTCCAGTGTTTTTATGTTGCACGTATTCGTGCGTATTTGTGCATATTCACACATAGTTGTGCAAACGTGTATTTGCGAGCACAATCCATTCACAAAGGTAAACTATATTTGGTCATGCGCCCCTATGTGCATAAATGCGCGTATTTGCATGTACGGGTGCAAAATATTGACCGGGAACACAGATTTTTCTATTTTTTTTTTTTACTCCTGAATACGCAGCGCTTGTTTACATGCCTGTGTATACATGCATTTTAGATCAGTGAAAAAAACTGTACTGTACTGAGGGTTTTCAAACTGCTGTGTGCAAGAAGCCTTATAGAGCATGCCCCATACAGTAGAAAGGACTTTTGGTTTCATCTCAGCAGTTCAGCTCACCATGCTTCCCCCCTTTAAGCAGTGAATTGGTAGCATCATAGCCTTCTAAACGCTAAAGTAAACACAGAACAAAAGATCTGAAGGAGGATAACAGGATGAGATAAGCTGCTGAGAGATATACTTGAATGATTTTAGTGTTTTTGCTGTGAATTTAGAGAATAAATTGCTCAACAATGCCTGCAGCTACTGAGGTCAGTGATCGCTTGTCCTAAAGCTTATTTACTGCTTGTAAAGAATATGAAATACACTATTTCACAGTCAGTGATCACAGTTTTTCTACTTTAGGAATCATAACAAATAATATAAAAAGGCATATAAACACTATCCCTTTCAAAGGCACATCCCAAAAAAAACAATTCATGAGTGCTACCATATTTTTAAACAATAGAAATGATACAGGAAGTAAGAGAAAGCTGTGATTTTCCTCTTGGCGAGAGAATGCGACAAATAACAGTATATGCAGTACAGCAGTATTGTGTGTTGACACTGCAGCTTTGGAGAGCTGCACGCTTGTAGAAATTGTCTAGCTATTTTCTTCTTTCATTCTGCATGGAAGCTACATGTGCCGACATAATGGAAATCTACACTTCTATTGTGGATAGATTTAATACAGATGATTGTGCTCTCTCCGTTTCCAAGGAAATGGTCAGACTTAGACTTACATTTTACTGTCATGCCTCTATGCTTAATGGGACACCTAGTGAGTAATGAATGATTACTCTCCTCTTCCTCAGGGTAGAATAGAAAATGTATTTTGTTGATTGGCTTTACTTGAAAAGAATATATATCTCTCTTCCTTTCAAAGGATTTATTACTTCTATGAGACAAAAATAAACACTCAGGTTTTTTTTGGCATAATATCCGCCATTGAAAAAAATACAGATAGCATGTCAGAGAGGTTTATAAAAAGTAAAAAAAAAAAGAATCTTTTGTTAGCGCATTAGCGTGACAATTTTACTTTGTGTTTCTTTAAATAGTTATTTTAGAAGTGCACCCAAGGCATTAAATGGAAGAGCACAATATTTTCAAAAACCTGCAATTTTTTGTTACGTATATGAACTTTAAATATAACAAAATTGTGCACTTGCATTAAATGATATGTAACGTTATATCAGTATTCATCTGTTAAATCATACAAAAATTGACTACAAGTGAAAAATAAAAAAAAATCGCTATATCACACCATATGAACAATATGAAGAAACAGTGCTGGGAAATTATAAAATAAATTCGATACAATAAATACTCAATTCATAACAGTGAAGGAAAGTGCAAAGGTAGTGTTGAAAGTTCAATAAAAAAATTGAAAGTGCAAAAATTGAAAATTTGAATTTGCATAAAAAAACAAAATCGCACAGGGAAATCGCATTCATCAGTTAATTTAGTGCATAAAAAATCAAAAACGCACAGGGAAATCGCTTTCATCAGTTCATTTAGTGCATCCCATATAGGTGAGGGAAGAGATAGAAGGACTTGAAGAGACTTCCAGCCACCAGTGGTTCCAAGGGGTGATAAAGATGTACCCTTGCCAGACTTGGTCGTGCAGGCATGCAGATATGGCCCTCTGTTTAAAAAAGCCGGCATAAATAAGAACAAACGCCCGTGCAAGTTTACATGGGGCACAATACGATGTACCCTTAAGATGTACCCTTACCAGACAAGTTGGACCTCCTATATAGCAAGGTCGTGCAGGCATGCAGATATGGCCCTCTGCAGGGACAGATGGATAACAACGTCCAGGTCAGCTAGTATGCGCCGCATACAACAGGAGGTGATTCCAGTGCTTCAGCGTTGGAAGGGAGACTTACTCGTCACAGGAAACATAGGTGAAAAAAACAGGGAAGGAGAGGGGGAAAAAGAACTCCAATAGTGTAGTAAAATCAAGGAGTTTATTGCCTCAATAGACCGTAGGTCATATACAAAGAAAATCGAGGATAAAATGTTTAAAAAAGTCAGCATAAATAAGAACAAACGCCCGCGCAAGTTGAAGACGTCACGTATGACGAAACATGAAGGGCGTGGCTACGCAGTGTATGCCATCACGTATTGTGCCCCATGTAAACTTGCACGGGCGTTTGTTCTTATTTATGCCGGCTTTTTTAAACAGAGGGCCATATCTGCATGCCTGCACGACCAAGTCTGGCAAGGGTACATCTTTATCACCCCTTGGAACCACTGGTGGCTGGAAGTCTCTTCAAGTCCTTCTATCTCTTCCCTCACCTATATGGGATGCACTAAATGAACTGATGAAAGCGATTTCCCTGTGCGTTTTTTATTTTTTATGCACTATATTAACTGATGAATGCGATTTTCCTGTGCGATTTTGTTTTTTTATGCAAATTCAAATTTTCAATTTTTGCACTTTCAATTTTTTGATTGAACTTTCAACACTACCTTTGCACTTTCCTTCATTGTTATGAATTGAGTATTTATTGTATCTAATTTATTTTATAATTTCCCAGCACTGTTTCTTCACATTGTTCATATGGTGTGATATAGCGATTTTTTTTATTTTTCACTTATAGTCAATTTTTGTATGATTTAACAGATGAATACTGATATAATGTTACATATCATTTAATGCAAGCGCACAATTTTGTTATATTTAATTTGTTTACACCTCACCGATATTTGTGGTATTTGTTGCAGCTGCAGCTTTTTTGTTTTGCTTTTTAGCGCAGGTTTTCCTTCTGTCTGTCTCCATTTAGTATATGAACTTTAACATAACGGATTATTAAAAAAAAAATTGTATACTAGCAACATAGTGAGTGCAGGTTGTTTTTTCATACTTTGCCATTTACTCTTGTCATAATTTATATTGATTAAATTTTGGTATAAAAACTTTCCAAGGTAAAACTGTCCCATTACTACTAATGTACAAAGGAAGGTATAGTGCACTCCAAATGAACCCCATTGAGTACTATAGCAATTTATTGTGGTTGGGCCATCATTCAAGCATCAAATTAATTGTAGATATCACCAGCACATGGGGTGCTCACCTGGAGCCATTCATTCATCATGTATAAGTAACTTTTAGGAGCCCAAACACTAGCTCCATCAACAGTATCCATCGACAGTAATGAAATCACCGACGCCTGATGAAGGAGCTAGTGTATGGATTCCAAAATGTTGCTTATATATAAAAAATAAAGGGCTCTGATTACGCACACCCTGTGCTAGTCAATTTTATTATTGCTACCTATGTGGCACCCCAGTGTCAGCGTCTTTAACCCTTTCCCAAGGAGTGTACACATGTATACAGCCTCATGGAGGTAGGTCTTTATCCGTGGGGCCGCGTATATGCTGTGTTAACAGCGCACTGCACTGCAAGGTTTAGAGGTCAGTAATAAGTGATGCAGACTTTAGGGCCAATAGTAATAGACCCAGAGCTCTAGAGTCAGTAGTAAATGATGCAGATTTCAGGGGTACATAGTAAGTGATGCAGAGTTCAGAGGTCGGTAGTAAATGATACTAGTTCAGGGGTCAATAGCAAGAAGTCAGGGTCAGTAGTAAGTGACACAGAGTTCAGGGGTCAGTAGTATGTGACACAGAGTTCAGGGGTCAATAGTAAATGAGGCAGAGGTCAGTAGTTAATAAGGCAGAGTTCAGGGGTCAGTAGTAAATGAGGCAGGGGTCAGTAGTTAATAACGCAGAGTTCAGGGGTCAGGTGTAAGTGAACCAGAGTTCAGGTATCAGCAGTAAGCGACGTGGAGTTCAGGGGTCAATTGGCTGTAAGTGATGCACAGTTCAGAGGTCAGTAGTAACTTACTTAGAGCTTAGGGGTCAATAGTAAGTGACAGTGTAGAAAAGAAATTGCTCCAGGCAGGTGCATATATCTAAAGCCCCTCTCCACACATAAGCCGGTGCCAGCTCGATCCGCGATCGCAGAAGCAGGGAGAACACACAAGTAGGCTGACTGCACTTCAGCGATGTTGCAGATTAAAACTTGTATTTATAGAAATCTTCAAAAACATATAAAATCAGACATCCCAGCTCCCTGAAAGGACGGAGGACAGTAAACGTGTTTCACACAGACATGCTTAATCTTTATACATGTAAGCAAATGTCTGTTTGAAACACGTTTACTGTCTTCTGTCCATCCAGGGAGCTGGGATGTCGGTTTTTATATGTTTTTGAAGATTTCAAAAAATATACATTTTAATCTGCAATATTGCTGAAGTGCGGCCAGCCTACTCGTGTGTTCTCCCTGTCAATAGTAAGTGACTCAGAGTTCAGGGGTCAGTAGTAAATGATACACAGTTCACATGCCAGTAATGAGTCAGGGGTCAGTTGTGACGCAGAGTTCAGGGGTCAGTATTAAGTAATGCAATGTTCAGGGGTCAGTATTAAGTGTCTGAGAGCTCAGGGGTCAGTTGTGACGCAGAGTTCAGGGGTCAGTATTAAGTAATGCAGCGTTCAGGGGTCAGTATTAAGTGTCTGAGAGCTCAGGGGCCAGTTGTAAGTGATGCAGAGTTCAGGGGTCAGTAGTAAGTGACACAGAGTTCAGGAGTCAGTATTAAGTAATGCAGAGTTCAGGGGTCAGTATTAAGTGTCTGAGAGGTCAGGGGCCAGTTGTAAGTGATGCAGAGTTCAGGGGTCAGTAGTAAGTGACACAGAGTTCAGGGGTCAGTATTAAGTGTCTGAGAGCTCAGGGGCCAGTTGTAAGTGATGCAGAGTTCAGGGGTCAGTAGTAAGTGACACAGAGTTCAGGGGTCAGCAGTGACGCACAGTTCAGAAGTCAGTAAGTGGTCCAAGCTGGACCAATGTAACTATTTAAAAAATGCCATATTTGGGATTCTTCTGTAAGACCACATCATGAAGCTTTCTGCAAGTGGGGTAACAACGCTGCTGCACTGCTACTTAAAACTAATTGTACAATCTTTGTACAGTCAACTTTAGATTTACCTTGCAGATCTACTTGAACTATCCAATCATTTTGTATCCAATCAGACAGACCCTTGCACTATATACAGTAGTTGTTGGTAAACCTAAAGGAATTTGTACAGTCACTATAACATGTGTGGTAAGCTTAAAGCTGGATTCACACCATTTCCATTGAATTTAGCGTGCATTGGCGTGCAGTAAGTGAATCTGACATCCAATTTTTAATGCACTGTGGTGCCCTGATGGGCATTTTGTTAATGCCTTGCGCTGATGTGCAGCTTTTTTTCACAGGAAGAGCCACAATACATTATTTTTCTTTAATGTGCTTTGCAGTGCTCTGTGACAAGTGATAACATGTTGCAGCACATTGTGCCTTCCTTACATGCAATATGCTGTATTTTTATCCAGTGCATAATATAATTCCGAGCATTGAGGTGAACTGGTTCATTGTAGGGATGAGCCCCAATTTAAAGTATCAATGTCCTTCGTAAACTCTGTGGCTGGAAGCATGGCTCTGTCACTGCTGGTTCAAGCCTGTAGCCACACCCAGTCCCACCCACTGCCTTCTGGTTTGGCAGAATTGGCTGCTCTACTGAAGTCCTTCCACTGTGAGCTGCAGTGTCTGGGATGCAGTGTCTGGGATGCAGTGCCTGGGATGCAGTGTCTGGGATGCAGTGCCTGGGATGCAGTGCCTGGGATGCAGTGTCTGGGATGCAGTGCCTGGGATGCAGTGCCTGGGATGCAGTGTCTGGGATGCAGTGCCTGGGATGCAGTGTCTGGGATGCAGTGCCTGGGATGCAGTGTCTGGGATGCAGTGCCTGGGATGCAGTGCCTGGGATGCAGTGTCTGGGATGGGGAGCACATGAAACACAAAGGAGGATTTTCTTTGTCCAATAAGAAGTAAAAAAGTCACAGAGCAATATGATTTTAGACCTGTATGGCTGCCACACAGAAGCCTTTAGATATACTCTTATATGCTAGTGACTAAAGATGCTGCTATAGCAGATTTTCATGCTTTGAAGGCAGTTGATTTTGTAGCATGCCTATACACCATTGTATAAATACAATGAACAAATCACAGATATGTAAAAATACTTTTTATCAAAAACACAGCTGTAAGACAAATTTTACTCTAGTGAAAGATATTTAAACACAGTCTAAAATCTGTTCCTATGCTGCAAAACAACATTTTATTTTTTTTTCGATGCCTGAATCCTAAAATGACTAGCTGACATTTTAAAAACAATAATTGCCTGCATAAACCTAGTGAGAACTGTAATTCGTAGATAATGTTGCTAACATAAAATGTCAGAATATTTTGGACATCATTATGCTGCAGAGAGGTTTGGCTTTAATGTAGCAAGTGGAGGTAAATTGGGTATCTGGCGCTCCAGGAGGCAATGCCCTATAATGTACATTTGATTATTCAGTCTTTAGGTGAAAACCAGGTTGACCCACGGTAAGGGGGTGATTTAAAAAGAGGCAGCCATCCTCAGAGTGTGTCCAGCAACTCTGCAAGACATGTAAAAGAAATGGGGGGGGGGGGGGGGCGACTCTAAGTGTAGTATTAAAACAGTATCTTTTAGCTGGGAGAGGTTCTGATGTGATGTTGTGCTGAGTAGCTGTACATTCAGGATAACCAGGAGGTAGTCAGCTCCTGGAGCTGACTACTTCCTGGTTTTCCTGAATGTACAGCTACTCAGCACAACGTCACACCAGAACCTCTCCCAGCTACCGGGGAGCGAGGAGCCTGTGGGATGCAGTAGAACTGCCAGGACTACATACTAATGAAGAGCATTACTCCCACTTATATCTTGTAAGTGTTTTTAATCTTGTGCAATAAATTATACTGTTTTAATACTACACTTAGAGGCGCCCTCCCCTGTTTCTTTTACATGGCTTTAATGTAGTGGCATAGATAGATAGGTAAACAGTAGGACACACAGTAGGACAGATCTTCTTGTGTAATAGTATGCATTTCTGATACTGGAAAATCCTTGATGATGCGTAGTGCTTACCCCCAGCATGGCCTGTCACTAGACATGCACAAATAAGCCTCACCTTACAATTTATATTGGGCCAATTTTAAATAATAAGTCTGTCATTGTCTGTAGAAATCCTTCCCTCATGCCACTTTTATTCTAGAGGTTTCAGATTATTCATGTGAGTTTTCAAAATGATTTATAGTTTAAAAAGTTTGTCCACCCAGAAAATGATATTTTGTTATAGGTGAGTACTGATTTATTATTTATATCCTCTCTTATGTTCTGTGCCTCTGGAAGTTTTGGGTGTTCCTGCCTTTGCATGTTCCAAGTCAACCTGTTGCATTCTCCATAATATAAAATTAAGACAAAATCCAAGAGGGATTGGATGGCTGGCCATACATTAATATATTATTCTTATTTATTTCCTTTAGATTTACCTTCAACTATTTAGTGCAAGGGCCTCCCTGATTGCATACAAACTGAAAGTGTTTAGGTTTGACCTCAAATTATATGGTTCTGGTAAATCTAAAGGAACGATAATTGTATAATGTTTGGCCAGTCTAAGGGACCCAAGCACACATCTAACACCATTAGAGTCCATGAGCACTATAGGAAATAGTCACATTGTTTTATTCTCTAGCATCTAGTAAAAAACACAATATCAGTTTTGGGAGGACTGACCTTTCATAATTATTCACTTCCCGAACATTCTTTTGAATATTGACAAATCAAATGATATCTAAAGACATGCTTTTTTCCATTTTGGATAAAGTTGGGAATTGTTAAAACCCATCAGTTTGTTATCTGTGTCCCACTGGGGAGATTTTCCTTTACTTCCTGTCTTGTAGATACAACAGGAAGTAGAGGGAATCCCTCCAAAGTGAGTAAAATACTTTTTAAGTGTCCCCATCAAAAGGTTTACTCTCTATCCTGGTCCTGGTGACTCAAATTTTTGTCTTTTCCTTATTTTTACAAAATAGTGACAATGGTCACCTGTTCACAATGGTCACCAGGACAAACTGATAGAGTGAATCTTCCTAGCAGGGACACATACAGCAATTAAAACTAGGAGTTCTAATCCCTCGCTACTCTATCCAAAATGTAATTTGGCTTTATTTACATTTTAAACTCTCAGATACATTATTGTGGACATGCATTAGGCTTTGTACACACATGTACACACATGCACACATACATGCTGAGATGTATCACACAGATAAACTTTAAATAAGGCAAAAAAAAAAAAGTGAAGTACAAACACAACAGTTTTATTAACCTGATTTGTGGTTGGCAGTTGCACTTGTAATAGCCTTGGCGCTGTCCTTGAGCGAACCCGTTTTTTGCTTATTTTTCGTTGACTCTAGTGCTTTGAGCTTCTTGGCATGTTTACTGCCTTTGTAGTGTGCCTCGGCTTGGCTCTACAAAGGAGAACAAATCAGGTTTACTTTTTTATGTTTTACTACAACACAATGGGGCAATGAATTTAATGGGGAACAACACAAACACATCACAAACCAAATAAACAGAATCTCTATTAAAATTTGTAGTGCACCTCTGTTTTTGTAGCATAAATACATTTGGGCAAGTTCTATTTAACATTTATAGTATATATATAGATATCTATATATATATATATATATATATAGATATAGATATCTATATATATACACAGTATCTCACAAAAGTGAGTACACCCCTCACATTTTTGTAAATATTTTATTATATCTTTTTATGTGACAACACTGAAGAAATGATGCTTTGCTACAATATAAAGTAGTGAGTATATAACGGTACAATGGAAAATGATGCTGAGCACGTGCACTCAACTTCTTTGGTTGAACATGGCAAGGCCTGTTCTGCGTGGAACCTGTCTTGTTAAACCGCTGTATGGTCTTGACCACCGTGCTGCAGCTCAGTTTCAGGGTCTTGGCAATCTTCTTATAGCCTAGGCCATCTTTATGTAGAGCAACAATTTTTTTTTTCAGATCCTCAGAGAGTTCTTTGCCGTGAGGTGACATGTTGAACTTCCAGTGACCAGTATGAGAGAGTGAAAGCGCTAACACCAAATTTAACACACCAGCTCCCCATTCACACATGAAACCTTGTAACAACAAGTCACATGACACCGGGGAGGGAAAATGGCTAATTGGGCCCAATTTGAACATTTTCATTAATGGGTGTATTCACTTTTGTTGCCAGCGGTTTAGTCATTAACCACTTGACGACCGCCTCACGCCGATGTACGTCGGCAAAGTGGCACGGACAGGCAAAATCACGTACAGGGTACGTGATTTGCCTTCCGCGGGTGGGGGGTCCGATCGGACCCCCCCCCGGTGCCCGAGGCGGTCGTCGTTTGTCCAGCGGCGATCGGTGATGAGGGGGAGACCATCCGTTCGTGGCCCCCCCCTCGCGATCGCCGCCGGCCAATGAAAACACTCCTTTGCTGCTGTATGCTAAACAGCAGCAAAGGAAGTGATGTCATCTCCCCTCGGGTCGGTATTTTCCGTTCCGGCCCGAGGAGAGACGACAAGTATGTGAGTGCACAAACACTACACAACACAGTAGAACACGCCAGGCACACAAAACACCCCGATCCCCCCCCCGATCGCCCCCCGATCCCCCCCCAATCACCCCCCCCCCCCCCTGTCACAAACTGACACCAGCAGTTTTTTTTTTTTTTTTTTTTTTTTTTTCTGATTACTGCATAGTGTCAGTTTGTGACAGTGACAGTGTTGGGACAGTGTATATTACCCCCCTTTAGGTCTAGGGTACCCCCCTAACCCCCCCTAATAAAGTTTTAACCCCTTGATCACCCCCTGTCACCAGTGTCGCTAAGCGATCATTTTTCTGATCGCTGTATTAGTGTCGCTGGTGACGCTAGTTAGTGAGGTAAATATTTAGGTTCGCCGTCAGCGTTTTATAGCGTCAGGGACCCCCATATACTACCTAATAAATGTTTTAACCCCTTGATTGCCCCCTAGTTAACCCTTTCACCACTGATCACCGTATAACCGTTACGGTTGACGCTGGTTAGTTCGTTTATTTTTTATAGTGTCAGGGCACCCGCCGTTTATTACCGAATAAAGGTTTAGCCCCCCGATCGCCCGGCGGTGATATGCGTCGCCCCAGGCAGCGTCAAATTAGCGCCAGTACCGCTAACACCCACGCACGCAGCATGCGCCTCCCTTAGTGGTATAGTATCTGAACGGATCAATATCTGATCCGATCAGATCTATACTAGCGTCCCCAGCAGTTTAGGGTTCCCAAAAACGCAGTGTTAGCGGGATCAGCCCAGATACCCGCTAGCACCTGCGTTTTGTCCCTCCGCCCGGCCCACCCAAGTGCAGTATCGATCGATCACTGTCACTTACAAAACACTAAACGCATAACTGCAGCGTTCGCAGAGTCAGGCCTGATCCCTGCGATCGCTAACAGTTTTTTTGGTAGCATTTTGGTGAACTGGCAAGCACCAGCCCCAGGCAGCGTCAGGTTAGCGCCAGTACCGCTAACACCCACGCACGCACTGTACACCTCCCTTAGTGGTATAGTATCTGAACGGATCAATATCTGATCCGATCAGATCTATACTAGCGTCCCCAGCAGTTTAGGGTTCCCAAAAACGCAGTGTTAGCGGAATCAGCCCAGATACCTGCTAGCACCTGCGTTTTGCCCCTCCGCCCGGCCCAGCCCAGCCCACCCAAGTGCAGTATCGATCGATCACTGACACTTACAAAACACTAAACGCATAACTGCAGCGTTCGCAGAGTCAGGCCTGATCCCTGCGATCGCTAACAGTTTTTTTTGTAGCGTTTTGGTGAACTGGCAAGCACCAGCCCCAGGCAGCGTCAGATTAGCGCCAGTACCGCTAACACCCACGCACGCACTGTACACCTCCCTTAGTGGTATAGTATCTGATCGCATCAATATCTGATCCGATCAGATCTATACTAGCGTCACCAGCAGTTTAGGGTTCCCAAAAACGCAGTGTTAGCGGGATCAGCCCAGATACCTGCTAGCACCTGCGTTTTGCCCCTCCGCCCGGCCCAGCCCACCCAAGTGCAGTATCGATCGATCACTGACACTTACAAAACACTAAACGCATAACTGCAGCGTTCGCAGAGTCAGGCCGGATCCCTGTGATCGCTAACAGTTTTTTTTGTAGCGTTTTGGTGAACTGGCAAGCGCCAGCGGCCTAGTACACCCCGGTCGTAGTCAAACCAGCACTGCAGTAACACTTGGTGACGTGGCGAGTCCCATAAGTGCAGTTCAAGCTGGTGAGGTGGCAAGCACAAGTAGTGTCCCGCTGCCACCAAAAAGACAAACACAGGCCCGTCGTGCCCATAGTGCCCTTCCTGCTGCATTCGCCAATCCTAATTGGGAGCCCACCACTTCTGCAGCCCCCGTACTTCCCCCATTCACATCCCCAACCAAATGCAGTCGGCTGCATGAGAGGCATTTTTATGTCCTCCCGAGTACCCCTACCCAACGAACCCCCCAAAAAAGATGTCGTGTCTGCAGCAAGCGAGGATATAGGCGTGACACCCGCTATTATTGTCCCTCCTGTCCTGACAATCCTGGTCTTTGCATTGGTGAATGTTTTGAACGCTACCATGCACTAGTTGAGTATTAGCGTAGGGTACAGCATTGCACAGACTAGGCACACTTTCACAGGGTCTCCCAAGATGCCATCGCATTTTGAGAGACCCGAACCTGGAACCGGTTACCGTTATAAAAGTTAGTTACAAAAAAAGTGTAAAAAAAAAAAAAATATGAAATAAAAAAAAATAGTTGTTGTTTTATTGTTCTCTCTCTCTCTATTCTCTCTCTCTATTGTTCTGCTCTTTTTTACTGTATTCTATTCTGCAATGTTTTATTGTTATTGTTATTGTTATTGATTGTTATTGTTATTGTTCTTGTTATTATGTTTTATCATGTTTGTTTTTCAGGTGTGTAATTATTTACACTTTACTGTGCTTTATTGTTAACCATTGTTAACCATTTTTTTGTCTTCAGGTACGCCATTCACGACTTTGAGTGGTTATACCAGAATGATGCCTGCAGGTTTAGGTATCATCTTGGTATCATTCTTTTCAGCCAGCGGTCGGCTTTCATGTAAAAGCAATCCTAGCGGCTAATTAGCCTCTAGACTGCTTTTACAAGCCGTGGGAGGGAATGCCCCCCCCCCCCCCCACCGTCTTCCGTGTTTTTCTCTGGCTCTCCTGTCTCAACAGGGAACCTGAGAATGCAGCCGGTGATTCAGCCAGCTGACCATAGAGCTGATCAGAGACCAGAGTGGCTCCAAACATCTCTATGGCCTAAGAAACCGGAAGCTACGAGTATTTCATGACTTAGATTTCGCCGGATGTAAATAGCGCCATTGGGAAATTGGGGAAGCATTTTATCACACCGATCTTGGTGTGGTCATTTGCTTTGAGGGCAGAGGAGAGATCTAGGGTCTAATAGACCACAATTTTTTCAAAAAAGAGTACCTGTCACTACCTATTGCTATCATAGGGGATATTTACATTCCCCGAGATAACAATAAAAATGATTAAAAAAAAAAATATGAAAGGAACACTTTAAAAGTAAGATTAAAAAAGCAAAAAAATAATAAAGAAAAAAAAACAAAAAAAAAAAACACCCCTGTCGCCCCCTGCTCTCGCGCAAAGGCGAACGCAAGCGGCGGTCTGTCGTCAAACGTAAACAGCATTTGCACCATGCATGTGAGGTATCACCGCGAAGGCCAGATCGAGTGCAGTAATTTTTCCAGTAGACCTCCTCTGTAAATCTAAAGTGGTAACCTGTAAAGGCTTTTGAAGGCTTTTAAACATGTATTTATTTTGTTGCCACTGCACGTTTGTGCGCAATTTTAAAGCATGTCATGTTTGGTATCCATGTACTCGGCCTGAGATCATCTTTTTTATTTCATCAAACATTTGGGCAATATAGCGTGTTTTAGTGCATTAAAATTAAAAAAAGTGTGTTTTTTCCCCAAAAAATGCGTTTGAAAAATCGCTGCGCAATTACTGTGTGAAAAAAAAAAATGAAACACCCACCATTTTAATCTGTAGGGCATTTGCTTTAAAAAAATATATAATGTTTGGGGGTTCAAAGTAATTTTTTTGCAAAAAAAAAAAACTTTTTCATGTAAACAATAAGTGTCAGAAAGGGCTTTGTCTTCAAGTGGTTAGAAGAGTGGGTGATGTGTGACATAAGCTTCTAGATGTTGTGCATAAAATGCCAGGACAGTTCAAAACCCCCCCAAATGACCCCATTTTGGAAAGTAGACACCCCAAGCTATTTGCTGAGAGGCATGTCGAGTCCATGGAATATTTTATATTGCGACACAAGTTGCGGGAAAGAGACAAATTTTTTTTTTTTTTTTTTTTTTTTTGCACAAAGTTGTCACTAAATGATATATTGCTCAAACATGCCATGGAAATATATGAAATTACACCCCAAAATACATTCTGCTGCTTCTCCTGAGTACGGGGATACCACATGTGTGAGACTTTTTGGGAGCCTAGCCGCGTACGGGACCCCGAAAACCAAGCACCGCCTTCAGGCTTTCTAAGGGCGTGAATTTTTGATTTCACTCTTCACTGCCTATCACAGTTTCGGAGGCCATGGAATGCCCAGGTGGCACAAAACCCCCCCAAATGACCCCATTTTGGAAAGTAGACACCCCAAGCTATTTGCTGAGAGGTATAGTGAGTATTTTGCAGACCTCACTTTTTGTCACAAAGTTTTGAAAATTGAAAAAAGAAAAAAAAAAATGTTTTTTCTTGTCTTTCTTCATTTTCAAAAACAAATGAGAGCTGCAAAATACTCACCATGCCTTTCAGCAAATAGCTTGGGGTGTCTACTTTCCAAAATGGGGTCATTTGGGGGGGTTTTGTGCCACCTGGGCATTCCATGGCCTCCGAAACTGTGATAGGCAGTAAAGAGTGAAATCAAAAATTTTCACCCTTAGAAATCCTGAAGGCAGTGATTGGTTTTTGGGGTCCAGTACGCGGCTAGGCTCCCAAAAAGTCCCACACATGTGGTATCCCCATACTCAGGAGAAGCAGCTAAATGTATTTTGGGGTGCAATTCCACATATGCCCATGGCCTGTGTGAGCAATATATCATTTAGTGACAACTTTATGAAAAAAAAAAAAAAAAAAAAAAAAAAGTGTCACTTTCCCGCAACTTGTGTCAAAATATAAAATATTCCATGGACTCAATATGCCTCTCAGCAAATAGCTTGGGGTGTCTACTTTCCAAAATGGGGTCATTTTGGGGGGTTTTGTGCCACCTGGGCATTCCATGGCCTCCGAAACTGTGATAGGCAGTGAAGAGTGAAAGCAAAAATTTACACCCTTAGAAATCCTGAAGGCGGTGATTGGTTTTCGGGGCCCCGTACGCGGCTAGGCTCCCAAAAAGTCCCACACATGTGGTATCCCCATACTCAGGAGAAGCAGCTAAATGTATTTTGGGGTGCAATTCCACATAGGCCCATGGCCTGTGTGAGCAATATATCATTTAGTGACGACTTTTTGTAAATATTTTTTTTTTTTTTTTTTTTTGTCATTTTTCAATCACTTGGGACAAAAAAAATAAATATTCAATGGGTTCAACATGCCTCTCAGCAATTTCCTTGGGGTGTCTACTTTCCAAAATGGGGTCATTTGGGGGGGTTTTGTACTGCCCTGCCATTTTAGCACCTCAAGAAATGACATAGGCAGTCATAAACTAAAAGCTGTGTAAATTCCAGAAAATGTACCCTAGTTTGTAGACGCTATAACTTTTGCGCAAACCAATAAATATACACTTATTGACATTTTTTTTACCAAAGACATGTGGCCGAATACATTTTGGCCTAAATGTATGACTAAAATTTAGTTTATTGGATTTTTTTTATAACAAAAAGTAGAAAATATCATTTTTTTTCAAAATTTTCGGTCTTTTTCCGTTTATAGCGCAAAAAATAAAAACCGCAGAGGTGATCAAATACCATCAAAAGAAAGCTCTATTTGTGGGAAGAAAAGGACGCAAATTTCGTTTGGGTACAGCATTGCATGACCGCGCAATTAGCAGTTAAAGCGACGCAGTGCCAAATTGGAAAAAGACCTCTGGTCCTTAGGCAGCATAATGGTCCGGGGCTCAAGTGGTTAATGGCTGAGTGTTGAGTTATTTTGAGAGGGCAGCAAATTTAAACTGTTATACAAGCTGTACACTTACTACTTTACATTGTAGCAAAGTGTTATTTCTTCAGTGTTGTCACAGGAAAAGATATCATAAAATATTTACAAAAATGTGAGGGGTGTACTCACTTTTGTGAGATACTGTATATAAAGCATATCATACAATAATTTCTGTAAATAAAAATTAATGGATTAATTAATATTTGTCTAAGCATAGAATTTAGATATTGTTTTCAGATAAGTTCACAACAGTACACTGTAAGTAAAAAAAATATCACAGTGGCGGGCCGGCAATGCCACCATCATTATGGCACTGCACGTTTTTTCTTCAGTTGAGTGGCACATCCATGGTTCCCCAACACATTACGGGCATCTAATGTGTTTGAGCAGCATATCTACCTTATCTATGTCTGGAACAAATTACCAACATTTATTTAAAGCTGAAGTTTAGGTATGACATAGTTAGAGCTTCAGTGGGGACAATGGCACCAATACATGTTTGACAGAAGGTATAAGCAGACCTAAACTGCAGAGTTGCTAGATATGCTTTAATAGGCTGTTCAGGAATTAGGGGGGCAGGCTAGAGGTAGAAAAGCCATCACTTACCTCAGGGTTGTATAAAGCAGAATCCAGGTCACATGTCCTGGAGTTGTAGCAACATGCACTGGGGCCTTGATATCAGTCAAGTCTTCAGATCATGTGCCGTAAAATGCCAGCTCATGTGACATGGAACCAAAGTTTTACGGGACCTTCTATTATTGTCTCTAAAATGAGCATTTGATTATTTTACTATCCCAAGCCAGCTTCCTTAATTTATTAAAATGAAAAGCCCTCTTACCTGGATTGCAGTCAAAGTATGTCTGTGGTGACTGGTAAAATGGGAAATTGATGCCAAATTGTGCACATAATAGTGCTAGTCTCATATTTCCTGAACTTCTACATAAATAATTGCTGGCTTAGCAAATGGATGACTCACTCTTCCAAATAAAGCAGATATAGAGTATAGCATAGGGAACAATGAAAGATTCAATTCTCCAAAACAACATGGTTGTTGGTGGCATTGATTGTTTCTATAATGTTGGCATGCAAAAGTGAGCTGATTTGATGTGGTGAATTAGGAAAACCATTGGATTGAATGGATAGCAATAGTTTGGGAATTTTGGTTAGAAGGTTTTTTTTTTTTTACAATTGTATTTTTATTAAAGATTTTCTCATTACAAATACAGCACAGTAAGCTCGGTGAGAGCTAGAATGAATCAAACAAGAAATAAAAAACAAACAAAATGAAAAAAAGTTACAGGCATCCAGGTCGAAAATAGATGTGTATCCATAAAAAGAGCTGTATAAGGCAGACCAGTTAAGGGCTATAAACAATACTTCTCTGGATTACAGCGTATAGCAATTTTGAACAACATAAAAATGTATTACATGGGGTGAGGGGATAGTAATCTGGGTGGCACCCAGATGTCAACAAGGGAAGCGAAAGCATAAAGGGGAGCTATATCAGGGAGGTGCCGGGATGGAAGGATGAATGTGAACCAGATAGGGTCAGGGGGGCGAACCATATTCATATTTGTCCCATAACTCCCAGACTCCATCAAACCTGTCAACAGCATCCTCCACCAATGCCGTCATGTGCTCCATTCTGCGAATTTTCGGCGATGACATTGAGAAGCTGTTCCTGGGAGGGAGGGGTGGGGGTCAACCAACACATAGTGATAACTCTGTTAGCTGCTAAAAAAGGTATGAGGCTAGTTTGTTCGAGTTTTTCCCCAACCCTGGGAAGGGGAGGCCAAGGAGGAGATGTAGCGGGTTCAATGGGAGAGGAGACTCAAATAATCATTGGAGCAGGGATATCACCATGGACCAGAAAGTTGTTATTAACTCACATTGCCAGAATATATGGTAATGAGTGCCTCTGGTCTTACCACATCTCCAACAAAGAGGGGACAGAGAGGGATCATAACGGTGTAAGATTTCTGGTGTTCTATACCAGAAGAACAGAATTTTGAACGCTGTCTCTCTCTGCGCCATGAATCCAGATATCTTGGAGGTGGAGGTCCAGATTCTGTCCCACTGAGGGAGAGAGATAGGCTTTTGGGTGATTTGGGCCCATTTTCGCATTTAAGTGTGAAGTTCATCTGAAAGTGGGGATGAGTCCTGAAGAATTTGGTAAATAACAGAGATTAATTGCGTTTGATAGGGGCCTTATGAGCAGATGAGTTCAAAGGTCCTTGGTTTAGGTAAAATAAGGGTAGGGAATAAAGCTGACAAATAATGACTTATTCAGAGATAAGAGTAGTGCAAATTTTTGGGGAGTTGGTATTTAGAGGAGGTTAGCGAAGGTTCTGAATTTACGGGTGACTGGGTGGATGAAAATGGCGGAGTTGAAACAGGCCAGCCTGTGCTTAGGGGGCCATACGAGAGTGGGATAGGCTGTCTGGGAGCAGTGGGTTGAAGAGTACATTAGATAATGGGGGACATGGCAAAGAGAGAGAGAATTTGTTGAAAGAAGTGCGCCAGAGCTTTAGTGTGAACAGCATAGAACTTAAACATAAGCTATGGAGTTTGGGGTCCTGAGTCAGGGTGGGTAACCAGACAAGGGAGGAGGGGTGTGTAGGAAACAATGAGCCCGTCTCGATTTCCGCCCATCTATTCGGAGCCTCTAGGTTTGACCAGGAGACCACTGCCAAAAGGTGGGATGCTAAATAGCATTTATCAACATCCGGAGCCCCCAGACCCCCCGATGCCTAGGGGAGAAGATCACAGAGCTTGCTACCCTATGGGCCTTATCATTCCAGAGGAAATTAGGGAACCAACGTTTGACTAGCTTTAATTTTGACATGGGGATAGGAATTGATAGGGTCTCAAAAAAATATAGCAGTTTAGGTATAACAGACATTTTTAGTACATTGATCCTACCTATCCAAGATATCAGACGTGGGTTCCAAAGCTTTAACATGTCACTGACTTCTTTAAGCAAGGGAACATAGTTGGCCTAATAAAAGGGAAGCGTAAGTTGGGGTGATTTTCAAGCCTAGATATTTGAGGGAGGAGGAGCACCAGTGGTACGGGAATGAGTGTTGTAACACACTCAGTTCTGCAGATGGGATATGAAGAGGCAGTGCCTCCGTTTTAGAAGTATTGATTTTATACCCGGACAGAGCACTGAATCTTGATAGTAGGGTGTGTAAAGATGGGAGGGAAATATGTGGGTCAGTGAGAGTCAATAGAATGTCATCCGCAAATAAAGATAATTTATATTACCTTTGGCGCATGGGTATACCTTGGATGTCAGGATGGGACCGGATAGCCTCTGCTAGGGGTTCTAGACAAAGGATAAAAAGTAACAGGGAGAGAGGGCAGGCTTGTTTGGTGCCGTTAGTCATTGGGAAGGTCTGAGATAAAAAGGAGGCCATTCGGAGCTGGGATGAAGGATTGGAGTAAAGGGTTTGTAGAGCAGATATAAAGGGGCCTCGAAATCCGAATTTGGTTAGGGTGGCGAACATGGCAGGTCTGCATACTCTATTTAACATGTCTATGAGGTCTATGGTGCATCTAGTATTGTCTACCTTGTGTCTGGTAGGGACAAAGCTTATTTGATCCTTGTCGATCAATTTTGTCAGGAATTGGGATAAACGGTTGGCCAGGATCTTCGTAACGATTTTGTAGTCAGCATTTAAAGGAGCTATCGGGCTATAATTGTCTGGAAGGGATAAGTCTTTGCCCGGCTTGGGTATGACCGAGATGTAGGAATGCAGAAACGTGTGATGGGGGAGCTTGCCTTGTAAAAGGGAGTTATATAGAGACAGTAAACGGGACGTTAAGGTCTGTGAGAATGTCTTCTTGTAAGAATAAGGAAGGCCGTCGGCTCCAGGGTATTTGAGGGAGGGTAGGTGTTTGATAGTGTTGGTCAGTTCATCTTCAGTAATGAGGGCATTTAATGTTAATAAGTCCGTCTTGCCCAGCATAGGTAGCTGGATACTGTCCAAGAAGGTTTTAAATGACCCTTGGTCAAATGAGGGATGGAGGGCGGGGGTTAGACAATTGTACAGTTTATCATAGAAGTCGCCAAAGACTCGGGTCATAGCCTGTGGGTAATGCGTAGGCATACCATCTGATTGTTTCAAATAGTCAGGAAAGGATTGAAAGGGTCTAAGGTTGAGTCTGGAGATTAACATGCTGTGAGGCTTATTGGAGAACTCGTAACATTTTTGTTTTCCTCATAGAAGGGTCTTAGCTATACCAGACATGTCCAAAGACTTTATCTGATTTCTCAACAAGGTTACTGCCCCCAGTCGGGCCACTGTGGAGAACGTTCAGCAGTTAGCAGTTTGGCTAGTAAAGAGGTTTTTAAAAAGGCTGTATCTTTTTTCCTGCAGGAGCTTACAGAAACACATTGCCCTCTAAAGAAGGCCTTATGAGCCTCCCAAAGAGCGGACGAACTGGAGACAGAACCTGCGTTGAGTTGAAAGTATTCGGTTAGTGCCGAGAGAAGTTTACATTTGGTTTCAGGGTGGTTCAATAAAGATTTGTTGAGTCTCCAATGGCATGTCTTGGGATAAGCAGTGGAGGGGGAAAGATCTAGGTTTAAGGGGGCATGGTCTGACCAGGTAATAGGGCCTAGATCGGAAGACACCGGGTTAGGCAGAAGGGGGGCAGTTACGAAGAAATAGTCTGGCCTGGAGAACATTTTGTGTGAATCGGGGGGGAGTAGAACGAAAACTGTCTGCTGGTGGGGTGTTTTATTCTCCAGGCGTCAAAGAGGTGATGAGCTCGTATCAATTGACAGAAGGAGGAGGCTAGTGATCGCACTGGGAGAGGTAGCTTACTTTGGAATAGATCCTATCTCTTGTAGGAGAAAGGATAGCATTGAAATCACCCCCTACAACCATGAAGGGCCTAGAGAAGCATTTCAACAGATCAAACGCTTCAGTGAGGAATTTAAGCTGACCTGAATTAGGAGCGTAAACATTCATAAGGGTAAGGGGACTAGACATGAACACACATTGCAGTATTATGTATCGACCGTGCGGGTCCAAGTGGGAGGACTGAATCTGGACAGGGCAGGAGCGCCTGACAAGTACTGCAACTCCAGCCTTGCCAGATGAGTTTGATGCCAGATATGTTACCGGGAAATGTCTGGAAGCAAATTTTAATGAACCTCCAGCTCGGAAGTGTGTCTCCTGAATCAGGATCACATCCGCGCCGGAGGCCCTGAATTCCTTCAGAGCCAGCCATCATTTCTTTACAGAGTTCAAACACTTCACGTTATAGGACAATATCTTTAGAGCCATAAGTGGGGTAAATTAGTAAGCCAGAGTACCCTTAGTGCATTAAGTAATCCCCCTATGGTATGGAAACAGAGCAGTAGCCTTGTATCTAATAATACAGTACACTGTAACCTGGAAGGCAAAAGATACACAATAACAATGAGAGTAAAAAAGAAAAAAATGGAAAAACAAAAAGGGTCCTCAGAAAAAAAAAACTGGGCAGAGTTCAGTGTGATAACAACCAGGCCGGAGCGGCCTAAAAAGGTAGAACAGGAACAACAATTGCAGGCAGTAGGGGGAGCAAGGCAGTCTCCAATGAAGGTGAGGCAATGTGCCTCGCCAAGCCGCTCCATCTTTCTTTGGCTTGAACAAGCTAGGGTCTCCCTATGAACCTTATATGAGTTATCTAGAAACCAAACCAAACAGTTCAAGGCATCTCAGTGGGGGGGGGGAGGGGTCGAAGGTGTTTTGAAGATAATTAAACAATGTGAATACACCTCAATGTGCCTTCCTTCACACCACTCTCAAGTAAAGTGATATTAAAGTCAAAAGGTTTTAGAAGAAAAAAGGGGGTGCTACACCGAGAAGGTTGTTTACCTTCATGCATAGAATGCATGAAGGTAAAAGGCCTTCAGCCTTTACAAACACTTTAAATGTTAGGATAGGTACACTAGTATTAAACAATACATGGTTCATAAAATATTGTGCATACCTTCATTTGAACAGGCTTGTGCTGATAAAAATTACTAGCATTAGTGTAAGCCCAAATGATCTGATTTCTAAATGGTCGATTTCATTATATGTGATTTGTATATCCTAACATGCCATAAATAAATTGAATATTCCCTTGGAACAATGTTGCAAGAAATGTAATCATCAGACCAATGCTCTAAATGGCATAATTGCATTTCCTGTATTACATTTGTCCTGTGATATAAAGATATGTATACTGTGGAATGAATATTAGCACTGCAAGATAATGTTGTAAAATGAAACAGGAAATCACAAAAATAACTCACATGGGAGATGTCCAAAGATTGTGATGCGTCTTTATTGTGCTCATGTAATTATTTTGCACAATTTGAAAAGAATCAGTTCATTAACATGTATTATTAGCTTCCTCAGGTATATTTCATGTTGAGATCAAAGTAATATTATTTTCCTTCTTCTTTATTTAGCTATTTTGTGTATACATATACCGTATTTATCGGCGTATAACACGCACTTTTTTCCCTTAAAATCGGGAAAATCGTGGGTGCATGTTATACGCCGAACCGCTGCCTCGGAGGGGAAAGAGGGAACGAGCGCCGCCGAAATAGAGCAGAGTGTACTGTGTACTCAGCTAGGCTTGGCTCCGCTCGGCTCCGCTCACAGTCACGCCCAGTTCCGCCTCCTAGCATTTACGTCCCGCCATTGGACCAGTGTTGTGTCCATCATAGGAGCCGGGCCAAAGGGCAGGACTGGGCGGGACTGCGAGACGAGCCGAGAGGAGCCGAGTACACAGGACATCCGACTCTATTTAACATTTAAAAACGATCATGCTGCAATTTTGGGCAAGGCTGCAGATGGACACTGTTGGACAAGGCTGCAGATGGACACTGTTGGGCAAGGCTGCAGATGGACACTGTTGGGCAAGGCTTCAGATGGGCACTGTTGGGCAAGGCTGCAGATGGACACTGATCATTCTGCAATGATGGGCAAGGCTGCAGATGGACACTGATAAGGCTGCATTAATGGGCATTTAAAATGTAAGTTTGTTTAAACTTCCCTCCTAAAAGTTTTTTCCTTAAACTTCCCTCCTAAACTTGGGCTGCACGTTATACATCGGTGCATGTCATACGCCGATAAATATATATATATATATATATATATATATATATATATAGTATCTCACGAAAGTGAATAAACCCCTCACAATTTATTTTATTATATCTTTTCATGTGACAACACTGAAGAAATGACACTTTGCTACAATGTAAATTTGTGAATGTACAGCTTGTATAACAGTGTAAATTTGTTGTCCCCTCAAAATAACTTAACACACAGCCATTAATGTCTAAAACACTGGCAACAAAAGTGAGTACACCCCTAAGTGAAAATGTCCAAATTGGGCCCAAAGTGTCAATATTTTGTGTGGCCACCATTATTTTTCAGCACTGCCTTAACCCTCTTGAGTTCACTAGAGCTTCACAGGTTGCCACTGGAGTCCTCTTCCACTCCTCCATGATGACATTATGGAGCTGGTGGATGTTAGAGACCTTGCGCTCCTCCACCTTCCATTTGAGGATGCCCCACAGATGCTCAATAGGGTTTAGGTCTGGAGACATGCTTGGCCAGTCCATCACCTTTACCCTCAGCTTCTTTAGCAAGGCAGTGGTCGTCTTGGAGGTGTGTTTGGGGTCATTATCATGTTGGAATACTGCCCTGTGGCCCAGTCTCCAAAGGGAGGGGCTCATGCTCTGCTTCAGTATGTCACAGTACATGTTGACATTCATGGTTCCCTCAATGATCTGTAGCTACCCAGTGCCGGCAGCACTCATGCAGCCCCAGACCATGACACTCCCACCACTCCTCACCTGGTTGCTGCCACACACACTTGACACCATCTGAACCAAATATGTTTATCTTGGTCTCATCAGACCACAGGACATGGTTCCAGTAATCCATGTCCTTAGTCTGCTTGTCTTTAGCATACTGTTTGCGGGCTTTCTTGTGCATCATCTTTCAAAGAGGCTTCCTTTTGGGATGACAGCCATGTAGACCAATTTGATGCAGTGTGCGGCGTATGGTCTGAGTCCTGACAGGCTGACCCCCCACCTCTTCAAGCTCTGCAGCAATGCTGACAGCACTCATACATCTATTTCCCAAAGACAACCTCTGGATATGACGCTGAACACATGCACTCAACCTCTTTGGTCGACCATGGCGAGGCCTGTTCTGAGTGGAACCTGTCCTGTTAAATCGCTGTATGGTCTTGGCCACCATGCTGCAGCTCAGTTTCAGGGTCTTGGTAGTCTTCTCATAGGCTAGGCCATCTTTATGTACAGTAACAATTCTTTTTTTCAGATTCTCAGAGAGTTTTTTGCCATGAGGTGCTATGTTGAACTTCCAGTGACCAGTATGAGGGAGTGAGAGCGATAACACCAAATTTACCACACCTGCTCCCCATTCACACCTGAGACCTTGTAACATTAACAAGTCACATGACACCGGGGAGGGAAAATGGCTAATTGGGCCCAATTTGGACATTTTCACTTAAGGGGTTACTCACTTTTGTTGCCAGCGGTTTAGACATGAATGGCTGTGTGTTGAGCTATTTTGAGGGGACAGCAAATTTACACTGTTAAACAAGCTGTACACTTACTACTTTACATTGCAGCAAAGTGCCATTTCTTCAGTGTTGTCACATGAAAAGATATAATAAAATATTTAAAAGAATGTGAGGGGTGTACTCACTGTTGTGAGATACTGTATATATATGTATATATATAGCATTTCATAAAATAATTTCTGTAAATAAAAATTAAAGCACTAATTGGCATATAATTAATATTTGTCTACGCATAGAATTTAGATATTGTTTTCACATAAGTTACTCAAAAGTACACTGTAAGTGGGGACAAGAAAAATATCACAGTGGCCGGCCTTCAATGCCACCATCATTATGGCACTGCACGTTTTTCTTCAGTTGATGGGCACATCCATGGTTCCCCAACACATTACGTGTTTGAGCAGCATATCTACCTTATCTATCTCTGGATAAAATTACCAAAATTTATTTAAAGCTGAAGTTTAGGTATGACATTTTTACATAGTTAGAGCTTCAGTGGGGACAATGGCACCAATACACGTTTGGCTGAAGGTCTAACCTTTCCTATACTTTAACATAATTATTACATTTTCTGAAAATCATTACACTGTACCATTTTGGTCATTAGAATAAAGCCTACTTTTTCTCAGGCATAATCATTACGAAGAACTATCTTCTTCCCAATACCAACAATTCACAATTTTCAATTCCAGTTTCATTTATTCTCAGTTATCATCTGAAGTCATATTGATCACGATCTTTCAATTTTAACCTGGATCTGACCTGAATCAAGTAAAACAATTATTATGGAAATGAAAACAATGAAAATTGCATTTTTAGCAAAATTTGCTTTGCTTTACATTATGGTGAATGTAGCATGTTATTATAAATCAATTTTTCCCCTAATACACTTGCAAGTAAGAAGCAAGACAGAAGAAACTCTGCACTCAAACCGATCTCAAACGCAAGACATTCTTCCCTGAAAATACCTGAATGATAACTCTTTTTACTTTGTCAGATGTTTGTGTACACAGGTCCTAATACTGAGAGCCCCATAGTTTGCAGACCACAAACAGAATCAGAGATCTTCTTTCTGCTCCACAGTCACCCCCACATCCATCCTCTGTTGGGTGGCTAGGGGGAATTCAGCTTCCTACTCTATCAAGCCAGCAGGCAGACACCCTTAACGTGCCCTGCACAGAATTAGAAATAACAAAAATAAAAAATTCCTGAAAACTTCTACTGAATATTCTACCACCTATTAAAAGAAATTCTCCTCCTTACTAGCACCCTGTTTAACTAAACTAAATAATGACATATTACAAGGGAATCAATTCCCAAACTAAATGCCTTTAGCCAATATGTCTTACCAATACCTTTAGCCAATATGTATACCAAAACCCCACAAAGATCATACTCTCCCACAAAACTTTTGCCCACTTTCTGTTCTTAACAAGGGATGAGCTGAACACTGTTTGGTTCGCAGCAGAACATACGGAACAGGCAAAACATTTGGCACGAACACAGTTAAAGTCTATGGGACATGAACATGAATAATTAAAAGTGCTCATTTTAAAGACTTATATGCAAGTTATTGTCATAAAAAGTGTTTGGGGACCTGGGTCCTGCCCCAGTGGACATGTATCAATGCAAACATTTTTTTTAAAACAGACGTTTTTTCGGGAGCAGTGACTTTTTTAATGCTTAAAGTGAAAGAATAAAAATGAAATATTCCTTTAAATATTCTGCCTGGGGGGGTGTCTATAGTATGCCTGTAAAGTGCCGCATTTTTCCCATGTTTAGAACAGTACACACAGCAAAATGACATTTCTAAAGGAAAAATTGTCATTTAAAACTGCTCGCCGCTGTAATGAATTGTCGGGTCTCGGCAATATAGATAAAACAGATTGAAAAAGAGAAGTCCCCGTGCTGTCAGAGGGGGCGGTACGTCACCGGGTGGCCCCGCCCTCAGTTATATAAGAACTGTCACGAGCAAAGACACGTCACACGGCGGTTGCCTCCCATTGAGGCGGATTGGTCTTGGCTTTTTTTTTTTTTCGGTCCGTCAGCGGAGGGATATAAGAAGATGAATGGACATCGTGGGACATTTTTATTTTTTTATTTTTTAATAAAAGACTTGTCCCAAAGCTGTGTCTTGTCATTTTTAACATTTTGACACTTTTTTGTGAAATGGTAGGGGTGCTTTTGTACCCCATTACCATTTCACACAGGGGGACAGGGGAAGCCCCCTTTAACAAGGGGATCTGGGGGTCCCCTTGTTAAAGGGGGCTTCCAGATTCCAATAAGCACCCCGCCCGATTACCCCCACAACCACTGATTAAGGTTTGTGGGAATGAGGCCCTTGTCCCCATCAACATGGGGACAAGTTGCTTTGGGGGGGCTACCCCAAAGCACCCTCCCCATGTTGAGGGCATGTGGCCTGGTACAGTTCAGGAGGGGGGGCGCTCTCTCGTCCCCCCCTCTTTTCCTGCGTCCTGCCAGGTTGCGTGCTCGGATAAGGGTCTGGTATGGATTTTGATGGGGAACCCTACGCCATTTAAAAAAAAATTTTGGCGCAGGGTTCCCCTTAGGGGAAGGGCCTGGTATGGATTTTAGGGGGACCCCCACGCAATTTC
Organism: Lithobates clamitans; assembly: GCA_037952925.1. NCBI lineage: Eukaryota > Metazoa > Chordata > Amphibia > Anura > Ranidae > Lithobates > Lithobates clamitans. The sequence goes on from JBBGZY010000014.1 coordinate 11,099,472, forward strand.
TTTTTAAATTTTGGTTTAGGGTTCCCCTTAATATTCATACCAGACCCAAAGGGCCTGGTAATTGACTGGGGGGACCCCATACTCTTTTTGCAATGCATTTTATCTATATTACCGAGACCCGACAATTCATTAGAGCCGCGATCAGTTTTAAATGACAAATTTTCCTTTAGATATGTCATTTTGCTGTGGTACTGTTCTAAACACGGGAAAAATGTCACTTTCACGTTAAGCATTAAAAACATCACTGCTCCCGAAAAAACGTTCGTTTTTTAAAAAAAAATTTCATTAATACATGTCCCCTGGGGACAATGACAATAACTTGCATATAAGCCTTTAAAATTAACACTTTTGATTTTTCATGATAATTCCCCGTAGACTTTTTCGGTGTTCCGGCGGCTTTCGAATTTGCCCCGAACACCGCATATTGTTTGATGTTCACAGAACATCCGAACAACCAAAGTTCGACCCGAACTTATGCTCGAGCCGAACCATTCGCCTATCCCTATTCTTAACAATGACCTCAAAATATTTGGGCATTTGCTGGCTGATAGGCTGGCTGCTGTCATCACTTCCTTGGTCCACTCAGACCAAACTGGCTTTATCTCAGGCAGATAAATTACTAATAATATCCATCTAGTCACCAATGTAATTCAACACGCTAATCTACATTCTTGCTCAGTTTTTATACTTAGCCTCAATATACATGAGGCTTTTGATAGTGTTAGCTGGTCTTATTTAAGTTGTCTACTCCCTAAATTTGGCATCTCTGCCAAATTCCTACATGGATTTAAGGCTTTATACCATTCTCCCCAAACTAGAATTAAGCTCCCGGGCAGAAACTCAGAATTCTTCCCCCTGGGAAAGGGCACTAGACAGGGATGCCCCCTCTCCCCACTATTATTTGCTCTGGTGATTGAACCGCTTACTTGTGTGATTAGAAACAACAGAAACATCAAAGGATTAACTAAAGGCCCTAACGAATTTAAATTAAGTTTATATACGGATGATGTCCTTTTATTCTTACCAGAGCCCCTTATCTCCCTACCTAATCTTATCTCCGAACTAAGAATCAAAACAACAATCCTAAATAAAAAGGAGGAATTTTATTAGCAAGATGCATCAAAGGTAAAGGAGGAAGATAAAAATAAAGACAAACTATACTGGTGATATTTTTCTTCTGATTCTAGGATAAATAAAATCAAAATTGTATTATTCAAGGTTTTGGTTCCTTCATTTTTTCATCTTTCATCTTGCTTATAAATTTTAACAATTCTATGTAAATTTCATTTTGTTCCTCACAGAAAAAGCATTTCAGCAGCAATCAAGAGGCTGCTTTTTTGACATCTGGAAAAGTGTTTTGCCCTCCATACCTGCTGGCAGAACACAATAGCACTGTGGGAGGCATTCCTCCGTCAACACTGACTGTGAGTAAGGAAAGAAAATCGAAAACTTGCTGGCAGAAAACTATGGGCTGCTTTACTGTTGTGGGTTCTTAGTACAAAGACTCCAGCCAGTCAAACCTGGGAGAGGTAGACTTTTATTAAAGAAGCATTATGGCCAAACTATAGAATTGCATATATGATGTAGGCTGCCCATACATAGGCTCTCTTGTTTCCTTAATAGCCCTTGGACATTTTGCAAATTTCTATTATATTTACAGACAAATGTTTTGCCTTTCATTTCTTTTTTAAACCTGCATGGGTTGTTTTGCAAGGTACAGGTTCACATACACATTTTATTTTTAAATTATTATTATGGTGTAATCTGTACTCTTTCAAATTAGATGTCACACCTCTTTTACATAATGACAGATGGGCCCACCTCAGGGCCCACTAACAGGCCAGGTTTTAAGTATTACCTTGGGGAGATGCAGACTAGAATACTGCAATCACTGAGCAGCAAATGATATCACCTGTGATATATTTCAGTTATCTTGCAAACCTGGCCTGTTAGTGGGCCCTGAGGACAAGGTTGATGACCACTGTACTAGCAGACTGTTCTTGGGAAAATTGAGATTGGGCGTGTTAGATCTCATCACTATGGTTTTTCTTGACAATAGGCTGGTGCTAATGGTATGCGGTGATGGTCTGTCCCTTATGAAGTCATGTGACGAGTGACACAGCGTGTTGGGTGGAGCCAGGTAACAAAAGCACAAAAGTTGCAGCGGGTGTAGGTTGTGTGATACCCTGATGTTCATTTATGTGGGATAACTACTAATGTGTTTGTGAGTACATTCTTTTTAATAAACACTGGTTATATTTTTATAATACTACACTATGGCAGTACTTGTTTGGTTCTGAGCATTTGCAGTGATATAATTGTCACACTGATGCCTTAAAGTCACAGTCATCTATTTAATGAAGAAGTGGGCAGATGGGTTTTTCAAGTAATCTTGGGTGCTCTATTTAATCCCTGAGGTTGGGGAAGGTGTATTCTGACCTATAGTGGGTATAGAAAAGAATCACCCCTTTTTGAAATAATCACATTTTGTTGCTTTGCAGCCTGAAATGAAGAAAGACGTAGTTTTTGTTTTGTCCAGCCATATTTACTCAGTGCAACTTATAACATCCAAGTGAAAGATACCACACCGACATGTCAGAAATAAATAAAAAACGATTCAAAAACAGAATTACTGAGCTGGAAAAAGGATCACCTCTTGAGTCAGTATTTTGTTATACCACCTTTTACAGCCTTTAATCTGTTGGAATACGTCCCTACTAAATTTGAATATCTAGACCGCAATACTTGCCTACTCTTCTTTGCAGAACTGCTCATGTTCAGTTAAATTTCATGGTGACTGTTTGTGGACTGCAGTCTTTAAGTCACTCCACAGATTTTCAATGGGGTTTAGGTCTGGGCTCTGACTAGGCCATGCAAGGACATTCAGCTTTTTCTCCTTCAACCACTGTGTGGTCATTTGTTCTGTGTGCTTTGGGTCATTATCATGTTGGAAGGTAAACCTTCTTCCCAGTGACAACTTGCTGGCAGACGGCAGATTTTCCTCAAGAATGATGGATGGTATTTTGCCCATATCCATTTTTCCTTCTATCCTGACAAGTACTTCAGTCCCTGCTTCAGAGAAACACCCCATAACAGGATATTACCACCTCCATGCTTTACTGGATAGTGAGCTGTATTGGATTTCTGCCAGATCTCTATTTGGAGTGGCGGCCTGATCCAGGGAGGGTCTGTGTTGTACCAAACACCTTCCACTTCTTAATAATAGACTTCACGGTGCTTCTAGACATTGATAAAGCCTTTTACATTTTTTTGTATCTATCTCTTGACTTGTGCCTGCCCACAACTTTATCCCAAAGATCTTTTGACAGTTGCCACCCATAGCTTATTGCTTGCTTCAGTTGCACTATCAGGGACTGAAATGTTCCAGGAAAGCTCCTTTCATGCTGGACTAATCAAAATGAACACAGCTGATCACAGTTAAATGTCAAAAGTCAAATGGCTTTGTGTGCCATTGAGAAGGTGATTAGCTACACCTGATTAAGTTTACAAGTCATTTTTAGGAGGGGGTGATCCTTTTTCCAACTCAGTGGTTCTGTTTTTGAATTTTTTTTTCTTTTGTGCTGACATGTTGGTGTTATATCTTTCACTTGAATGTTATAAATTGAACTGTGTAAATACAGCTGGATAAAACAAAAACTGTATCTGTCTTCATTGCAGGCTGCAAAGCAACAAAAGATGATCATTTTAACCACTTAAGGACCAGCCTTGTTTTGAAATTTAGGTGTTTACATGTTTAAAACAGTCTTTTTTTGCTAGAAAATTACTTAGAACCACCAAACATTATATATTGTTTTTTTTTTAACACCCTAGAGAATAAAATGGCGGTCATTGCAGTACTTTTTTTCACACCGTATTTGCGCAGCGGTCTTACGAGCGCGCTTTCTTTGGAAAAAAAATCACTTTTTTGAATAAAAAAATAAGATAACAGTAAAGTTAACCCAATTTTTTTTTATATTGCGAAAGATAATGTTACGCCGAGTAAATTGAAACCCAACATGTCACGCTTCAAAATTGCACCCGCTTGTGGAATGGCGTCAAACTTTTACCCTTAAAAATCTCCATAGGCGACGTTTAAAAAATTCTACAGGTTGCATGTTTTGCGTTACAGAGGAGGCTCAGGGCTAGAATTATTGCGGTGATACCTCACATGTGTGGTTTGACCACCGTTTTCATATGCGGGGGCTACTCACGTATGCGTTCGCTTCTGCGTGCAAGCTCGTCGGGGCGGGGGGTTTTAGAAAAAAAAAATATTATTTTTATTATTTATTTTACATGATTTTATTTATTTTTACACTGTTTTAAAAAAAAAAATGTGTCACTTTTATTCCTATTACAAGGAATGTAAACATCCCTTGTAATAGAAAAAAGCATGACAGGACCTCTTAAATATGAGATCTGGGGTCAAAAAGACCTCAGATCTCATATTTACACTAAAATGCAATAAAAAAAAAAAAAGTCATTTATAAAAATGACATTGAAAAAAAATGTGCCTTTAAGACGCATGGGCGGAAGTGACGTTTTGACGTCGCTTTCGCCCTGCAGTGTCATGGAGACGAGTGGGCACCATCTTAGCCTCACTCGTCTCCAGGCACAGCAAGGAGACAGACGCGATCGTCTCCGCCGCTACCGACGGCTCCAGTAAGTTGTGGAGGGCACCGGATTGCGGCGGGAGGGGCCCCTCTCCCGCCACTGATAAAAGAGAATCCGCCGCAGATACCACTTTTATCTGAAAGCCGACCGAAACGGGGATACCAGTGTTATGGCAGCTAGCTGCTGCCATAACAATGATATCCACCACCAAACTTAGAACGTATTGGCGTGCGGCGGGCGGCAAGTGGTTAAAGGGGTGTGATTATTTTCTATACCCACTGTATATTCATCTATAGGTCAATTAATTAAGGTGAGAGCGCACAAAGCACAGAGGTGGTTCACTATTGGATTGCAGTAAATAAGTTTTGCAGCACTCAGATTGTGGAGTCACCACTCTTCCACATTGAAGAGTTTTGCATGTTTTAAAGAGTATGAACTGTTCACATGTTTGCAATAGTTAGAGATGCACCATTACATACTCACTATGTAGTGGTGAATATTGATTCACTGTGTTTCAATACATGAAGGAGAGCACTACACACATATTCATCTTACATTTGTTTTTTATTTTTTCTATATATTTGTTGTTTATGAAGATAGTGTACTGTTATATTTAGTTTCACCAGTGCTACACATTTCATTTAGTGCAATTAATAGTGGTAGTGTGGGAACACGTTATAGGTATATAGGTATTAGCAGCTGAACATTTGTAGTGGTAGGATACAGGTGGCAGCACATACGTATTGTTTTGTTAGTATATGTTTTGATGGTAGCCCCCTTTTTTTCAGACCTTAGCATGCTCCCGAGTTCACTTCTCTAAGCAACAGTCTAGAGGTCTGAACCTCTGAGAACCATCTGTGATGCTATCTGAGATGTGACCAGTTCCAATGAATGGATGTAGAAACCATCATAAACACTATTTTTTCTTGTATCTGTTTTTCAACAATGGTTTAGGCTCCTTTACCTTGAAATTCTAATTGAAAGAGATTAAAGAGATAATTGTAGGTGCATAGCTGCAGACACGTTGTACAGAGAGTTCAAGACTCATTACTATTTTCAAGTAAATCAGATTGCTTTAATTTAAACTTCTACTGCTGTCAGTGCTGGTTGTACTTTGTAGTACAACTAATGAAAGATTGTTAATTGTATTAGCTTTTGCTTTATTCCCAGCTGTCTCTCTGCTATGGAATTTAATAATAGTGACTTCTATTTCTAGAGATGAGTGAATATAGAACAATATATAGCAAGATCTCCAGGGAGCATTAGACCTGTGGTTTCCCCCAAACCTGCAAGTATAGATCAAAATATCTTTTTTAAATATTTTTTTAATTATCCGCAGCATAGGAAAAAAATCCAACATCCGCTGCTTCTGGGGTAAAAAGTGAATCTTCATAGGATTCACTCATTATGCTGCTGTAAAATCAAAAAGTTAGATGTTTGCTACCCCAAATTTAGCCTAGAACTTTTTATTTGCAGCAAGAAGAGTCATTGTGGGACAAAGAAGACATTGGATTTTTTATGGGTTTTTTTTTCTATTAAACTTCTGAAAGCATTGTTGGATGGGCTTTCTTTTTCTTTATTTTACCTTGTATAGCATGCATAAGGAACCATTTACCAGGTCTCTAATGGATAGTGCAAAAAAATCAAGTTGACATAAATTTTCAACTGAGAAAACGATGAGAAAATTTGAAAGAGCAGGATTGAGACATTTTTCTTGAATGTACAATTTTTAACAGTGTATCTGGTTTTGGTTCAGTAAAATCCATATATTCCAAAATTGAATATTAAAAGCAAACAAAATCTTGAACTACTTTTGAACATCATTCGAATGTTTTAAGAATTTTTGAACAAATTTTCTTAAGAATTGTTGTACGAACCTTCATTTGAAATTCTACTACTGTATTCCCAGCTAAACACACTACTTGGGTGGTGACAGTTTTAATGTGAAATATACAATACAACTGTTGCACGCTGCCACCTATCTTCAATAGTGCAAAAAATAAAAAAAAATATGTGATTGCGCTGCCTAAATAATTGTGAAACTTCAATATTATGACATTTACACCAACATCAATCCTAATTCCATCATAATAGTGCAGACCCCCCTTCCTCAGTATGGACCCCCCACTAAGTACTGACCCCCTCCCTCAGTACAGACTCCCCTCCCTTATTGCAGACCCCCCATCAGTACAGACACCCTCCCTCAGTACAGAGTCTGCAGACCCCCCTCCATCAGTATCAACCTCCCACCTCAGTGCAGACCCCCCCATCAGTACATACACCCCCTCAGTGCAGACTTCCCCATCAGTAAAGAATCCCCCCTCAGTGCAGGCCCCATCAGTATAACCCCCCCCTCAGTGCCAACCCCCATTAGTATAGAACCCCCCTCAGTACAAACCCCCATCAGTATAAAAACCCCCATTAGTATAGAATCCACCCTCAGTGCAGAGCCCCCATTAGTATAGAATCCCCCTCAGTGCAGAGCCCCCATTAGTATAGAATCCTTCCTCACTGCAGACCCCCCATTATTATAGAATCCCCCTTCAGTGCAGAGCCCCCATTAGTATAGAATCACCCCTCAGTGCAGATCTCCCATTAGTATGGAATCCCCCGTCAGTGCAGACCCCCCTATTAGTATAGAATCCCCCCTCAGTGCAGACCTCCCATTAGTATAGAATCCCACCTCAGTGCAAACCCCCATTAGTATAGAATCCCCCCTCAGCGCAGAACCCCCATTAGTATAGAATCCCCCCTCAGTGCAGACCCCTCATTAGTATAGAATCTCCCCTCAGTGTAGACCCCTCATTAGAATAGAATCCCCCATCAGTGCACACCCCCATTAGTATACAATCCCCCCTCAGTGCAGACCCCCATTAGTATAGAATCCCCCATCAGTGCAGACCCCCATTAGTATAGAATCCCCCCTCAGTGCAGACCCCCCATTAATATAGAATTCCCCTCAGTGCAGACCCCTCATTAGTATAGAATCTCCCCTCAGTGCAGACCCCCCATTAGTATAGAATCCCCCCTCAGTGCAGACCTCCCATTAATATAGAATCCCCCCTCAGCGCAGACCCCCCATTAGTATAGAATCCCCTCTCAGTGCAGACCCCCCATTAGTATAGAATCCCCCCTCAGTGCAGCCCCCACATTAGCATAGAATCCCCCCTCAGTGCAGACCCCCATTAGTATAGAATCCCCCCTCATTGCACACCCCCATTAGTATAGAATCCCCCTTAGTGCCAACCCCCCATTAGTATAGAATCCCCCCGCAGTGCACACCCCCTATTAGTATAGAATCCCCCTCAGTGCAGAGCCCCCATTAGTATAAAATCCCCCCTCAGTGCAGAACCCCCATTAGTATAGAATCCCCCCTCAGTGCAGAACCCCCATTAATATAGAATCCCCCCTCAGTGCAGAGCCCCCATTAGTATAGAATCCCCCCTCAGTGCAGAGCCCCAATTAGTATAGAATCCCCCCTCAATGCAGACCTCCCATTAGTATAGAATCCCCACTCAGTGCAGAGCCCCCATTAGTAAAGAATCCCCCCTCAGTGCAGAATCCCCATTAATATAGAATCCCCCCCTCAGTGCAGAACCCCCATTAATATAGAATCCCCCCTGCACATGTCCACCCACATATACATAAAGTTTACAGATCTCAGAACAGCGCGGACGATACACACAGCTGTGTGTGTCCCTTGGGCTCCTGCTCCTCCTGTGTGGATGTAAACAGAGAGGAGGGGGAGGCGGCTTCAGTCCACTGCACTGAGGCACACAGCGCAAGACCTGAGGCACAGATCAGGTCAGCGGGTAGTGTTAGAGGTGCGTGCCGCTACCTACGGGTGTCACCCCTCAGGCGGGTGTCACCCGGGTGCGGACCGCACCCCCCTAACAACGCCACTGCAACATACTATTGATTTCTCATATGTCTTTACATGTGAATGCTGGTCATATTATTTGATTGGAGCACTGCTTCGAGTATTGGAACTTTGTCTATATGAACTAAGGACTTTTTTTACTTACGTCTATAGTGTATGGTACTGTGCAATAATGTAATGACATGGTAGTTATTATCATGGAAATAGGATTGATGTTGGTGTAAATGTCATAATATTCAAGTTTCAAAATCATTTAGGCAGCGCAATAACATATTATTTTTAGTTTTCATGTGAAGCCGCTGCCAAAGCTGAGATCTTAGGGCCAAACTGAGCCTGGAGTGGATGTTAAAGGAAATATATGGTCACAGCATACACTTATTTATTTGTTTATTTATTACAGGTACTTATATAGTGCCAACAATTTACGCAGGAATATACATACTGTATATTGTATATTCACATCAGTCCCTGCCCTTAAGGAGCTTACAGTCTTAAAGTCCTAACTCACATTCATACATACACATACTAGGGCCAATTTAAACACTTCAGGCTTGGAAGGTTTTAGCCCCATTTATGCCCAGGCCATTTTTTGCGATACAGCACTGTGTTATTTTAACTGACAACTGCGCGATCATGCTACGCTGTACCCAAATAAAATTGCTGTCCTTTTTCCCCCACAAATAGAGCTTTCTTTTGGTGGTATTTAATTACCTCTGCAGTTTTTATTTTTTGCACTGTAAACAAAAAAATAGCGCCAATTTTGGAAAAAATTTTTTTTTTTACTTTTTGCTATAAAACACATCCAATAAAAAAATGTAAGACATAGAGTCCTCTGGACCTGCTGATTGGCCCCCCTCTGTCCCATCAGTGTGCGATTGCGCCTCCGGCGGTGTGTGCGTGCCCACCAGTGGCTATTGCACAAAATGATGTATAGGTACCTGATTTTGCGCAATACAGCCAACCTGCCACAGGACAAGTACATTAGGTGTTCGGCAAGTGGTTAAACAGGAGCCAATTAACCTACCAGCATGTCTTTAGAGTGTGGGAGAAAACCCACACAACACATGGGGAACATGCAAACTCCTTTTTATAACAACAACATTGAAAAAGCAATACAAACAATAGTTATTTTGAATAACCCAATATACATTCATCTCTTTGCACACATTTCTGCATTGCTTTCCAGCTTCTCCTCTGTTGTTTACGTTTCATTTCTAAAGACTATACTGTATATCCCATGGTACATTGCTGCCTGCAAGCTGCAATTCCTGTACTGACTCTGCCTCCGGAAACTCCCCCTCTCAGCACCTCTGTAGTCCAGACATGTCTCGCGGGACTGCTTGGTATTGGAATAAATGATCAGAAGTGACTCATACAGATAACAGTGAGAGATTGCTAGAAATCACACTCAGCACGTTGGATTGAGGCAAGTGCATAATATAAAAATATACTGTATGTTTTGTTCGTCTTTTTTTTTTTTTAGAGGTTTAAAACTACCATAAAGATATTCAAACTCATACTTTATTAGCTACTTGAACAAACTTATGGCTCATGTTGAAGAGTGTTCTTTTCATAAGTTGCGGTTCATATTCAGTTGCAAATGCATGTGTTTAAATACCAACCAGCTTTTGAAAAGAAAAAAATTGTATCTGACTCCCTTAACTGCAGTTCAAACACATTTCAAAAGGACGTGCTGTACCCAAGTAAATGCAGCTAAATGCAAAGCAGGTCGAAATCAGCCTCTGAAATGACATGTAAACGGCTCAGTTAAAGTCAATGTAATTTTGCCGATCTGCATTTCAAGTGCATTCCAAATGCATGTCAAACACTGTAAAACAAAGCCCAAAGATATGACCCCTTTATTTGAGAAGATGTTTTAATACCACACTTTAATGTGAATAGTCCTGAAGGTAACAGTGCAGAGGGTAGACAATAGGAGAGGAGAGGAGTACACTAATGCCCCGTACACACGGTCGGATTTTCCGACGGAAAATGTGTGATAGGACCTCATTGTCGGAAATTCTGACCGTGTGTGGGCTCCATCACACATTTTCCATCGGATTTTCCGACACACAAAGTTTGAGAGCAGGATATAAAATTTTCCGACAACAAAATCCGTTGTCGGAAATTGCGATCGTGTGTACACAAAATCCAACGGACAAAGTGCCACGCATGCTCAGAATAAATAAAGAGATGAAAGCTATTGGCCACTGCCCCGTTTATAGTCCCGACGTACGTGTTTTACGTCACCGCGTTCAGAATGATCGGATTTTCCGACAACTTTGTGTGACCGTGTGTATGCAAGACAAGTTTGAGCCAACATCCGTCGGAAAAAATCCTAGGATTTTGTTGTCGGAATGTCCGAACAAAGTCCGACCGTGTGTACGGGGCATAAGGGCTGTGCTCAGGGTAGTGTTCTGAAAAGTACAGAGGAGCCCATGTGGTCAGATTTAGAAGTTTAACTATATTTTTAATGTAATTAGCAGCCAGTGGAAGACTGACAGCGAGGAAAGGCACTCAAGGAGTGAGAAGAGTGGTGAATGAGTCAAGTAGCAGAGTTCATAAAAGGTTGGATTGATGCCAGTCTGGTTATTGGTAGACCACAGAGGAGTAAAGTACATTTGTCAAGCCAAGATATGATAAGGGCTTTTTGCAAACATTTTAATTACAGTCAGGTGCATAAATATTGGGACATTGACACAATTCTAATCTTTTTGGCTCTATACACCACCACAATAGATTTGAAATGAAACGAACAAGATGTGCTTTAACTGCAGACTTTCAGCTTTAATTTGAGGGTATTTACATCCAAATCAGGTAAACGGTTTAGGAATTACAACAGTTTGTATATGTGCCTCCCACTTTTTAAGGGACCAAAAGTAATGGGACAATTTGAGTGTCTGGCCTGTTCAGTTTTGTTTGTATGTAAACTATCCAGAACCAACCCACTCCCCCATAGACATTCTACATAGAGACTAACCGTTCTATAATCCTAAAATATAAGCTAGGAGGGCTAATTCCTCTCCTTAAAGTGTCATTAAACATACATCATTACAAACTATTAATAAATGCTGTATTACAGGCTGTTCATACTCAGTCACTATGGGATTTGTTTTCTGTATTCTGCAAAAAACCTGGTAGATCCTGCTGCTCTCTGTCTCCCCATCCTGTCCATGCCCCTACTGCAGTTGGGGATTTTGCAGAGCACTGTTGGCAACTAGTGTACATACTCAGTTTTCAGTGTATTTTCTACCTTGAGCACATCACATTCATACTCTATCACATCTAAGTAGCCCATGTGACTATAGAGTCACACGTGTGGGCGTATACACAGTGGTAAATGACAGCACACTCCCTCCCTCCTCCTCCATGTTCACTAACCAGCTAAAGGAATGGGGATGGGATATTACATCTTAATTGATGGAGGCTTCACCTCCCTATGTTCAAAGACACAGGCTAGAGGGGCATGACACAGCCTGTGACTGGCAGAAATTCTCCCACACCATGTTATTGACAAAAAATAATAAATATTTAATTTCAAATATGTATTTATATGGCAATTTAAAACAGTTTATTGATTTTAATTATTTATTTTTTCTCTGTATCCCAAAGACTGCTTTATTTTTAATTTTGCACATGTGACCAGAAGCAGAGGACTAGAAGCTCCTCCTGCCACTGTTTCCCTGCAGACAGGCTTGGAGAGAACTGGGTCATGTGACAGCTATCAATTAGGAAAAAAGGTACGCGTACAGTCTGTGTTTGGTATCACTTTAAGATAACACGGGAAGGGGCAGGGACGGGATGTAAGAGAGGAGAGAGACGTGTTCAGCTTGGGCCCCCGCCACCCTTGACATCTATCCATCTACATCCTGGGTTTAACCAACCAATCCTGCTCAGCAAACACCTTCCTGCTGACTGAGGGGCTCCCCCAGTCCTCCCCATGACTGGTAAACAAAAATCCACTAAGAAGGCAGCTGCTCAGGACTCCCGGTCAGCTCATTGTTTATATTGCTGCAGTTCTCCCTTGAAAATGTGTTCTACTGTTACAGTGGTCTTCCCCAAATAGGTAAACTGTGCTGAGGAATCCAGAATCATTCATCCGTCTACTGCGGGAATCCAAGGTACTGTTTCTGGACACTTTGAATTACTTATTCATCTCCACTACCCCCTTTATGAGCAGATGAACTCTTGGAACACTCCGCTGATGTTTTTTACGTTTTTGGGACTACAGTTTCTCCGGGAGTTTTTTTTATATTTCCCCCGGTGCAAACAGGGAGTTGGGTTTTTCTACTGTTCATTTTTCTGCACTTATGGATTTTTTTCATTTTTATTTTTTCGTCTCTTTTGCAATTTTTCTTTTTTTTTTGTGTCTTGCCCAGAGGGATTGCACTGATGGGCCTTATGTTTGCCTAGTACAATATACAATGTCAATATGCTATATTATTAGGGTGAGTGGTTCTCTGCATCCTGGCTCTTACCCTTGGCCTTTTCCCCTGCACTGTTCTTATCCTGTCTTCATGCTAAATAACACCTTACTTTATGAGTGACCTCAAACTTATTTCATGGAATGTCCGTGGCTGGAATTCCAAATTCAAGAGAGCATTGGTCCTTTGATATCTAACAATCCCAAGATCCTCATATTGTCCTCTTGCAAGAGACACACTCGATGGGTAGTAAAGTACTCTCCTTGAACAGGGCCTGGATGCAGAGAGCCATACATTCAACACATTCCTTGTATGCTGGGGGGTAGCTATCCTAATCCACAAGAAGTTGGCCTGTTCCATAGAACATGTTGTAACAGACCCTCATGGGCAGTATGTCATAGTGGTGTTAACAGTTGAATCCCAGCTATTAACAATAGCAAATCTATATGTTCCGCCCCATTTTAAACACAAGGTACTATATAGGGTGTTAGAGAAGGTGGCCACCTTTGGCCCATTGAATTTGTTGGTGGCGGACGATTTCAACAAAATAATGGATTATACCCTGGATACCTCTAATCTGACCCGGGTGCGTAATTTGGATCTTGAACATTGGGCTGACTCGGTGGCTCTAGAGGAGGTATGGCGTTACTCCTACCTTTCCCACGTTAGTGCCTCCCCCCCCCCGTATCGATTTGGCCTTTGCCAACCCAGCTCTGTTGCCCCAGGTTATGGAGGCCTGCTACCTGGCCGGGGGGATCTCCGATCATGCTCCCTTACAGGTCACAATGAGCCTTACCGTGCATAGACATGCTGGAATCTGGAGGTTGCATCCGGGTTGGTTGACAGGGTCTTTGGCAGAGTCCTCGGTCAAACCACTCCTGCAGGAGTATTGGGAACATAATGAGGGCACAAAGGAACGGCCTGTAGTGTGGGATGCATTTAAGGCCTTCACTAGGGGAATGTATGTGTCGGCCATTAAAGCCGCCAGAGTGGAAAAAATATATATTTCTGAGGGGCTCCAGGCTCATAAAATGTGCCAAGACCCACGCTGATGCACCTTCCCACTCCTCCCTGGCTGAGTTGCAGATGGCTAGGAGGGCAATACTGGTTCAATTTCAAAATCTCACCCAGTGAACATTAAAAACCTGAGCCGAGGAATTGTTCGAGAAGGGTGACAAAAACGAGAAACTGCTAGCTTACTGGACAGCAGATGCTCGGGCGCATACTGCGATCCCTTGCATTTCTTCATCAGAGGGCACAGTTGTGAAAGATGGAGAGGGTATCATGCAAGCATTTGTCTCCTACTACTCAGAATTATACTCTGCTATCCCACCTTATCACCATCAGGTTCTTGAGGATCTGCTGGATTCCCTTCCAATCCCGGTACTGCGGGATGAGGTGGCGACCAGGTTGGATGCACCCTTCACTGACAAGGAACTGGAGACTGCTATTGCTTCTTTTCCTAATGGTAAGTCGCCGGCCCCGGACGGGATCCTCACAGAATGGTAATATTTAGATGATTTATTTGCCAGACTCTTAATACTGTATGGGGACTGTTTTGAACTTGGGACATTACCAACTTCCTTCGATGAGGCCCATGTAGTGTTACTGCCTAAACCCGACAAGGACCCTCTTCTCTGTTCTTTGTACAGGCCCATAGCTCTGCTTAATATGGACCTCAAGATCCTCACTAAAATGATTGCTAATAGGTTGATGATCATTCTAGATTACCTAATCTCGCTGGATCAGAACGGGTTTATGCCTAAAAAAGGCTACAGACAATAATCTCCAGAGGGTATACACTCATACTCAATTAGATATGGAGAGATCGTCTGGGAGGGGGGGCTCTGGTGTTTTTTGACCTGGAAAAGGCATTCGACTCCATTGACTGGGTTTACATGACTGATGTATTACAATGTTCGGCCCCACATTTCTCAAGTGGATATCGCTGCTGTACGATCATCCCCAATGGTGGGGTGTCATGCGCCTTTTCAGTATCCAGGGGCACTAAACAGGGGTGCCCCCTTTCCCCAGGGTTATTCGCCTTAGTAATGGAACCCCTTGCGATTGCCCTACGCTCCTCCTCTCAAATACATGGGATTTCTGTAGGTACACTAACAGAAACCACGGCCCTATATGCGGATGACCTAGTTCTTTTCCTTAGAGACACTGGACCTTCTCTACATTCTACACTGTCACTTCTGGGTAGGTTTACAGTAGTCTCTGGCTTTAAGATAAACTGGTCTAAGTCCAAAATACTTCCTCTTAGTTCCCATCCCATTCCAAGTCAACCCGATCCCAACAACATATATCCAACTGAGGAATGCTCTTTACTCTCAATTTGGCAGGGAATCTCTTGTTCTTGAGCCCAGTAACCTGGAGCTACTGACACGCAGCGACTTCTTGACTAAACCACTCTCTAGTTTATATAAAGAACTCTTTCAGAAGACAACTGTATTGATGGAGACCTGTAGACTGGCTTGGGAGACAGTGGCCCCGGGGCTTGACAGAGATGACTGGAACGATATGTGGGGGACTGCAACTAGTCTCTACTAGGGATAGTCTGATCCACTATAAATTCCTGCATAGAATATAACTTACCTCAGCCAGGTTGGCCAGAATGCTTGGGAATCATCCCTCTCTCTGTTAGAGATGCTCGGTACCCCTTGCAAATTTTATACATATATTTTGGGATTGTCCCCAGAATAAACCCTACTGGCAAGCTGTAGCGCATCGTATTAAATCGGTCACTTCCATCTCGATTTCCCTATCAATTGAAGTGTGCTTGTTGCATTTGGTGGAACCGCTGGCCACTACTAGGGCTATATGGACTCTTCTCACCCTCTTGTCATGGAAGAGCTCTTCTGCCCCAAATCTGGCATCCTGGAAATCACTAATCAATAAAGCAGTACCTTTTTGCAAAGCAACATACTTGAATAGGGGGGCTATGGCCAAGTTCGACAAGCTTTGGGGAGGCTGGATGGCATTGGTGGATATGATCTCATATTAACTTATGAGCTGGACAGTTACAATTGAATTCATGTGGCAGTAAAGATTTCTTTGGCTTTTACATTCTCTAGACCTTAAATTCTCATGGGGGGGGGGCTGGGCAGCCACAATGTAGGTATTGTTCAGTAAGAGTACAAAAGAGGACCATGCCTTAAATCACTATGCACTTTCCTTAGATGGGGAGTTCAGACTGTGCATATCTGTCTGGGCAAGTGTTGTATTGTTTTTGTTTATATTTACCTTTTTTTTTGTGTGTGTGTTTATGTTACTGTTACACATTGGAATTTTACTGCAACCGGTGGCTGTTGCCTGCAACTGCAGCTGAAGTTGTATGTATATTATAAAAACATAATAAAAAGTATTTACAAAAAAAAAAGATAACACATGAAGTGTGCAGCAGACACAGGGCAGCTTTACATTTCTGACATGATTCACAGATATTTGTTTGTACTTATTAAACAATATTCTTTCAATGGTATTTTCAACAGATTAGATGGGACCATACAGTATAAGAGAAGTTAATTGTTGGTGTTTACATACAGTTTGGGGTCTATTTATAAATGTATTATTTATTTGGTGGAGCCACACACCTTCATGCAGGCTGCTCGAATTTTCCCTGCATATTCTGAAATCGATTAATTCCTTAATCCATTATCATGTGGCCAAAAAGCTGTATAGTTTTCTGAAATACCTCAATGAGAAAATATACCACAATTGGGCCACTAGATGGAGCTGATAATCCCAAGAATTAATCTATCACAGAAAATACAGAAAGAATTCACCTAGCTTGCATGAATGTGTGTGACATCCATCCAACTAATGTTTTATAAATACACCCCTTTTAAAGGTTAACTACCCCCCCCCCCCCAAAAAAAAAATAAAAAAAAATATGGTGGCTGCATTAATTTTAATTATTCAAACATTTTTAGCAAGTGCAGAAAATACCTGTTGGTCTTGCCAGAAATGCAAAGTTCCTGTAGTGTTCTACAAGCTGAAAAAAAACCGAAAACAAAACAAAACAAGGACCCTATGATTCTTGCATAAACTACTAATTCCATAGTCTCCATGTAAAAGATAAACAAAGGCAGGAATGTGTAGCATGAGTGGCAACCATGGCTCCTTCCAAATACACAGTGGAGTGCGGTGAGCATAGCTACCCAAGGACAGGAAGTGTGCTATTCGCAGGATCCCCAGGTAAAGATACATTTTAAAAAAAGAAAATGAAATAAGAAAACAAAAGCAGTCATCACATCTGAGGACTGGCAAGGTTAGCTGTATAATACATTTTTGTTTTTGGGGTCAGATACACTTTATTATAGGCCAAGAAGTAGCTTGAGATGGTGCAGAAATTACATAATCTGTTTTAACCATAATATAGCAAATTCTTTAAAACCAGAGAAAAAGAAAAATTGCACATTGTTGTCCATAATGACCAATGAGAATCCTTGTTTTCCATAAAAAGAACTGTGAAATCTGATAGGTTGCTGTGGGCAAAACAGTTTGTAAACCAGTCAGTTTATATACAGCAACATGAACTGGATATGAAGCACACATCTTTTGATCTCCTAGCTCATATTCCCAGCATGCCCACTCATTTGCCTATGTCTTACAGAGCCTTGTCACGATTTGCTTCTGATTGCTATCACAGTCTTCTAAAAATTACAAAACTGTGAAAAAGGAGCATGACACTTTCCAGTTCATTTGGAACCTCCTAGGTGAAATTACAGAATACAGTTTTAATGTGTTAGGCAAAGATGTGGTTTTTATCTTTAGCAGAGATGTGAAATGTGCAAGAGTTGAGAGAGAGAAAGCTGCAGGCCTTTCAGCCAGTATTAAGCCCTACAGGACAGACAATAACCACAAGAAGATGAAACAAAGCCATGATTTAATATTCATTGCTCGTGTCACTCGGCAGATGTGAGAAAACTGAGGTAATTAAAGACTGAAGGAACTTATGCCAGGAACATCACTATGCTACAATGACATGTCAGCCTAGATCATCTCGGTCTCTTCAGCCCAAACATAAACACACAATTAAAAGCAAGAAGAAAGGAGACATAAAGAACACAAAAGATACTTAACACGTTGGCTGGATGCAGTCATTTGTAATTAGCTCCATTATTTAAAACCAGAAAGCCAAAGTGACCAGTAAGGTGAAAAGTGAATTAACCAAAGGATTAGAAAGCAGATAAGAGTAAAAAATCATTATAGCACACCTGGAATTATCTTTGCCCTTTTTTCCTCTCATGCTTTCAGTTCTTATCCTCTTTGTTTCAATCATTTTTATTGATTTTATTAAAAAAGTATCACAAACATGCATCTCTTGGTCTTACATCTCTGAGATACTAGCACACAAAATAGAGGTATATTACAGGTGTATACATAATAAAAAAGTCCAACATATAGTGCTGAGTTCCATATATCAGAATTCATATGAATGTTCTATTCATTTTGGTCAATAGGAGCTGTACATTCAATCTCATAAGCTGGCCATAGAGGGTTCGAAATTCATCCAGTTCATCAGGAACCAGCCAACATTCGAACCATGCATGAGCAGGCTGAATGAACCCAAGTTGATTGGTTAATCCTGGGTATAACCAGCCTGTCAGATTATCACTGTGTTCTCCCAGCGGGGATGACCTGTGGTTTCAGGAAAGAAAATCACTCTGTCTCTGGCCGGCCTTAGTGATACAAGTAAGCCTTCATTGGTGAAAAAATAATAAGGAGGGAAGGACGCTGGACAGGGTCAATATAGAAGCACTTGTATCACCAACAGCAAAATAAAGAGCTTTGGAGGAAGAGACTTAGTTGGTAAGAGGAAACAAACTTTATGAGTCGGCACCCTGGGCGTTCACATAGAGTGAATGAGGCGCAGGTCTTGAGCAGTGCTACAAGTTTTAAACGTTCTACTCAGTTATTTGGAAAGGCAAGGTCAGGCACAAAATGATCTATTATCCCAGGAATATTGTTGAAGGCATTATCCTAAGCAGTCTACATTACATTGTTCTGGCCATAGCAGCTGCTGACTAATAAATAGGAGAGCTGAAAGCTTCTGTATTTTTAGGTTTAGTAAAAGGAAGAGCAAAATTAGGAATAGAAAAGGAGAGAAAGAAGACAGAAGACAGAAGTCTCCCTTGAATTCTCCCTTTGAAGAAGCACAATGTATGTGTGAAACGTCAATACCCCTTGGTCTGTTGTTTTAGTCCTGGTCGCAGTCTTTAAATAAACCTATTGGACAGATGTTGGTGTCGAGCAAATTTTTCTCACTTGGTCTACATGTTCATGGTTGCGAGCCGAAGCTAGCGCCCAGCCCTTCCTTTTTGGTGGATTATATTACTTATCAGGAGCAGCGATCTGTCTCATTTCAGAGGTCTCCTTAAGTCGAGGTTCCACAACACTCCCAGCCATCTCCCTCCCAAGGTACCAGACTCAGTTAGGGAACACATGTAGAATATGCCAGGGTTTCAGTCTCTCGCAAATATTTCCTGTTTAACTCTTAAAATGCTGACCATTTTTTCATGGAACATGTACCAGGAAATCATTTTTTGTTGTAGCATATTGAGCACAGCTGATTTCCAAGCTTTTGCTATGGACATTTCAGCCAAGAATAGGTGTAAAAAAAAAACAAAAAAAAAAACACATGTCTTGAGAGTGTCTGGGGAAATCAGAAAATGGTTCATTTAACAGGGCAGTGCAAGCATTCTTGGGAATAATAATATTAGTTATCAGTGTTATTCTTGTTACAATTCTTCTCCAGAGGAAATTAACTTCGGGGCTAGTCCACCAAATGCTCAAATTTGCCAACAGACCTTAAGGCCCCTTTCACACTTTAGGAGGCATTAGGAAAGATTTTAGTAAGTCTAGTATGTACTTAGTTCTCGTTCTTTCCACCTCTACAGTTTCATTACTAAATGTTATTGCTTACTTAAAAACTCACTAAAATAATGTGTTCTGGTAACACACATCTTTATTTATGTTTCTCCCCCTTTTAAATGCAGGCCAAGTTGTTCAGAAAAGGGACAATTACAGGGCTTGGAACAAATTAATATACTGAAAGCTCTGCTTACCATAGTCTTATTATATTTAAATGTTTACAAAAAAAGTGTCTGTAACTGCTTAAAAAGTGCTAGCTGGATTTAGCCTTTAATTAGTTGAAATTGATCTAAAACAAGGTGATAATGCTACAGTGATTTTCTTGCAGAATAAACAGAGTTGTTGACCTGTTGGAGTAGAAGTGGAAAATCAACAGAGCAACTGGCAGGACCAAGAGGTAATAACACAATAGGTTTAGTTATTAAAAAAATAAAAACTACAGAGCTATAATGGTCACTAGATGGAGCTGACATAGTACATAATAACATAGTAAATAAGTATTTAAATCATATGATAAACAGATCCATCTAGTGGCCATAATACAGTATTTTCCTGATTCACACTATTCTTAGGAATGAAGAACATACAATCTTAAGTAAAAATAATAACCTTTGATTTTGCTAGCATTCACATAGAATGAATGCACATACTGTTTCACAGTTTTTTTTTAAAAAATAAATACACCTCTATATTACACAGGGGGCTCAAAAAACAGAAACTCCTCTGACAACCATTGTGATCAAATGAGATTGTTGACAAATAAAGGTGTTGGTTGAGCTCTCATTGTTAGCAATATTGACAGCTCGTTGTCTAAAATCGAAAAGTTTAAAGTGAAAATCTAATGAAGTGGATGTTAGGAAATACATACAATATATATATATATATATATATATATATATATATATATATATATATATATATATATTTGGCCTGGGTATCTAGGCAGCCCTAATTGCAAATATCAACAGAAAGTTGATATTTGCAGTGGTCTAAACATGGCAATGCTCAGGACTGGCGATAGGTCACACAGGGCGCTGAATTATGGTAGGCTGAAAAGGAAGGAGTATGAAGTAATTGATACATTTTTGCTCATGTCATCTCCTGCAGACTATCTTGTGGATCCGGAGAGGACCCTAGAACTGGTTAGCCAATAGAAAGTGTCTACACAAAACACAACACACTACAGCGCTATCTCTGTGCCAATCCTGTGGTCATAGGATATAATTAAGCAACTGATTAAAATAAACAACCAAAAAATAAAGAAATAAATTCCTGGAGGTATGGGAATAAATGTCAAAAATAAAAAGACTGGCAAACACCATAGATGCTTGTGAGGCTGCCTTTAGAAGTGGCTTGGGAATCCACAATTCACAATCTGAAATGCAAGAGGGAAGGGAAAAAAAAAGTGCCAGACAGGCATCATGTTGCACAATTTACTAAATGATAAAAAACAATATAAACAACAATGGCACTCACAAGCAGGTGTGGTGGGGGATGATGACAGTTCGCAGTGGATGGGAAGTCCATGTGTAAACCGGGAGCTATGGTCTTTTCCATTATAGGAAGAAGGCAAGCTTTATAGAGGAAGCAAGATCAGTCTGAGATCCGTACAGAGGAAGCTGGCGGCGAGCTGCCCTGTATAACTGGGATGGTCTGTCCGGTGTTTGGATATCCATCCAAGGTATAACTGTCATCATCCCCCACCACACCTGCTTGTGAGTACCATTGCTGTTTATATCGTTCTTTATTTTTTAATAAATTGTGCTAACCAATGCCCGCTTAGCGCTTTTTTTTCTCATCCCTCTTGCAATAGAAAGTGTGTATGTCATACAGGCATTGACATTGGATACCAAAGAAGAACCCCACCAACTGGAGTGTCATGTGACTGTAAAATTTAGGTAGTTCATTGTTTTTGCATTCCAAAATGGAAAAGGGTGGAGGGGTGGTGAAGGCCTGGAGTTCAGCTTCAATGTGAATTGCTCTTCTTAAAGTGGAGCTCCACCCAAAAAGCAAAGTTGCACTTATCTGCCTCCCCCCCCCCAACCCCACTGCCACAGTTAGCACCTTTCGGGGGGAGCAGGTACCTGGCTTTGACAAGTACCCATTCCCACTTCCGGCTCAGTTGGCAGCGGCAAACTGAGCTGGAAGTTCGCCCCCCCCTCCCCCAAAGGCGGGCCATTCACAAAGCACAGCGAGCTTCGCTCATTCGCAGTAAGCAACCAATTGTGAAGCAGCAGGGCTTTACTACCAGTTTCTCTTACACGAGATGTCAGAGGCAGCACCCAAGAGCTGATTGAAAAATTGGCTCGGGTGAGGACGCTACAGTATTTGTAGCTGCTTACTTTTAAGTTTTTCTGAAGGAGCCTGGAGCTACCTGGCATGGAATTTTCTCAGAAATGAGATTTCATTTGCATCTTATATATATATGCCTAAAGTTCATTTGGTAAAAAATAAAGTGTGAAAGTTATTGAGGAAGCACAGTGTCAAGAGAGAGGCATAAAAAAGGGGAACATAGGAGAAAGAATAGAAAGATGGAAAAAAAGATTTAGGCTATAAAGAAGCCAGAGAGGAAAAGGCAGAGGAATAAAACAACGTGAAAGGTATAGATGCAGGGGAGAGAGAAAGAAGAGAGAGAAAGAGAGAAGACAAAGAAATAAAAACCTGTAAGCTGTTGCTGACACTTTCTCTCACCAAGTATGCTTTAGGTGGTCTCAGCACAAGAAGCTCCCACAGTATCATGAAAGCAATGTCTGCTCCAGGTAGATTAATAGATTACATTCAACCATTCTATTATGCTTACTCTATAGCACTCGATAGAACAGTGAACCATTCATCTCTGCCTCTGAAGGAGCTTGCAATACTCGGAGAAAAATGTGGATGGAAACAAGTCATCAATTAAAAAGTCAATCGACCCAAAACTGATGGCTTTTGGAAGAAGCTGGAAAGTTTCTTACAATTTATTATAGAAATTATGGATAAATAAGTCATATTTTTGTTAAAATGTATTATATCTCTCAGGAACTCTATTAGTGAGATCTCTGAGCTTGGGTTTGGCGATTTTCACATCTGCTGGGTCCATTTTAAGGGGCTTGTGGAATTTTTATGTTGTGTATATTATGGAGAACGTAACAGGACAGAGATAAAGGTGGTTTAACTCCCCAGCATCTACCAAATAAAAAACAAAACAATAAAAGTAGGTCTAAACCTTAGTATCAGAACCTCATAAAGGAATTTCATTAATGTAATTTAAAGAGTTGCTTGTGTGTGAGTATTGTCACCCTAGGACAGGAAGAGTTACTGGCTGGATCACCAGGTTTAACCCTTTTGCCGCCGGGTTTGTATGTCGTATGGATCTGACAGCGGGGGGTATTACACACAGACTCTTGCCTGTCAGATGAGATCATTCGTGCGGCGATGCTGCTGCCTGATTGCTCACACACACCCTCAGTACCGGTGCCACCCCCAGCTGCTGTGCCAGGCCATGCTTACCGGGCTCTGCTTGCCTATCGGTGGGGCCGGCAGCTCCATGGCGGGTGCCGGTGGCTAACACACATACGCTCTCCCCCCTTCTTCTTGTGACCCAAAATATGACATCTCTGACGTCACTTCCGGGTCAAGCTCTCCGCGTTCCTGGCTAGCTCAGCCGGTAAATAATGCTTTGCAATGCGATCTGCATTGCAAAACATTTAGTGGAGCACAAGAGAGACACAGGGTCTTTAAGACCCTGCATATCTCAATAAAGAGAACATGTCACCAAAAACAAACACATACATCGGGGGGCCTAAATGTGAAAACATCAATTGCAATACACCTGTTACAGATCGCGGCGCATGCCAGAGTGCGATCAATAATTCTAACACAAGACCTCCTCCGTAACACTAAACTGATACCTATAGGTTGTTTTTCAAGCATCACCTGTAGAAAGTATAGGGTACTGAAGTTTGATGCGGTTTCACGTGGACTCAAAAATGTAAATTTTGGCATGTTGGGTATCTATTTACTTGTTGCAACCTCGTCTTTTATAGTTTACCAAAAATGTGGGTCATTTATTGCGTTTGTTTGTCCTAACATTCACGTTAGTGTGTTTTTTATACTGAAATTTTTGCAGTAATATAGTGTGACATAAAAAATTGGAACTACCACTATTTTATTCTCTACGGTATCTGCTTTCAGAAAATATATAATATTTGTGAGTTTTGTGTAATCTTCAGACCTAAAATGATTTTTTACACGTGTTTAAAAAACGCAAAAACGGCTCTGGCAGCGAAAGGGTTAAATAAAGGAAAGAAAATATGGAAAAAAATAAATAAAAATGAGACCATCACAGCTAAGCACTGGAAAGCTGCATTATATTACATTTTTTCCTGGATTTAGATATATAGTGCTTGTAATATAGTAAGAAACTGCTAAGCCAAACTATCCTTATTTTCCCCATTACTGTTCAGGTATACAGTAACATGCTTTGGAACACAAACTTTCAGGCAAAAAGAAAAAAAACAAATGCAGACGGATGTTGACAACTAAATTCAAAGTGATTTACACTAGAGGAAATGCATTTTGATGTGCTCTTCTAAGAACATGAAATGTTCAGTTTAATTAACTTCTTCTTTCATTCAGTAACTGCCTTACCTCAAGGGGTTTTAAAGCCAATTAATATGGAGTAAGGATTATTAATAACTATTTTAGGAATCAAAGTTAGAGCTTTAGGAACTGATCACAAAGTGTAAAGTATGTTACAGTAGCTTCTGGTTGGTACAAACAATATATTTTACTGACCTAAATGTGTAGTTCCACTTTTTCCACTCCCCTACTAAATGTTTATGTGTTCCTATTCACACAGCATACTTAAAAATTATTTTTAAGGGTTTCTAGCTGTTTCTTTGGAGCAGGTTTATAAACAGGACAGCAGAATATTCTGAACAATTTCAGAGTGCAATTAGAGGGACAAACCGAAAGTTTGTTAACATACAAAGCATTAAGATTTTTTAACCCTTTGTTAGGACATACCGTTAAAATCAAGTTTACAACTAATAAAGAGATCTAACAGCACAGTACAGACAGGGTGGTAAACATAACTCCTCAGCCCCCTATTTAAAATTGCATAGAATGAGAAAACTTTGTTTTTAGAGTTTTCAGGAAAAAAAAAGTGCAAAGGTAAGAAGCAAGTATTAAAGTATAACTAAAGGGAACACTTATTTTTTTTAAGTTTTGGATAAAGTGGAGAGGGATTAGAACATCTGTCTGTTTTTTATTGCTGTCTGTGTCCCCGTTAGGAAGGTTCACCCTCTCTATTTGTCCAGTTTATCATGATTATTGAAAGTGAAATTAAAAGAAAACCCAACTTCAGGGTTGTCCCCAGGAAAGTAATAGAGGGAAAATCTTCCAATAGGGACACTAGTTCTGGTGACCTGGGGGTCCCCCAAGAAATTCCCTTAATTTGCAGGGATTTCCTCTCACTTTTTGTTTGGCTATGGGACAGGAAGTGAAGGGAAATCTTCACAATGGGCCGTGGCAAAAAAAGAAAAAACGACAAAGGGTTATAACCCTCTCTTACTCTTTCCAAAAAAAAAAAGTTTTGCCTATAGTTCTACTTTAAATATTTTCAAAGGTATGCTATGTGAATGGGAACATGTAACAAGTATAAAGTAGGGGTTATCCCAATTTGGCCACAGAAGTGGAAATACCTAAGCATTTACAGGTGTTTACAGGTCCCTCTTTATGGCAGTTGCCATTCTTTACTACTCTGGCGTTTAATGACGCTAATGTAATGACGTGGGAGTGCTGTCCATGCTAAGTGATGACACTGCCTCTTGAAAGTGGGTTAAAAGACCTGGAAAAAGCAGGACATCTAGTGGTGGAAGGTAATTACTTTGGAGGACAGCTCCAGATTGAACTTGGGCGTTACAGTAGAAGCTGCTGTTTTTTGTTCTGCTTAAAGCAGAGCTCCAGTCCCCCCCACCAAAAAATTAAAAGTCAGCAAGTACAAATATTGTAGCTGCTGACTTTTACTATTAGGGCACTTACCTGTCCAGGGATCCTACGCTGTCCTCACTCAAGATGATTCTTGAATCAGCTTTCGCGTGCTGGCGCCGCCATCTTGGGTAAGGGAAACCAGCAGCGAAGCCTTTCTAACTTGTTCTGTTTTGAAGAAATAGCTATTTGTTTCACCATGTCCCTTCCAGACTGATTCCTGAATGGTAGGGTCAGCCTTCATTCTAATTACCTTGAGCACGAGTGTTCTGATGAGAAAACCTGCTTTATCTTAATCTCTTTTAGTAGACAGGCCTTATAGGATTACTCCCCCAAAAATGAAAATCCCATTGCAGAGCGATGACTTTCGATGAAGTCAGTCAGCCAATCACAGATATATTATATATTATATAATAATATAATATATATATATATTTATATTAGAGCTGCACGATTCTGGCCAAAATGAGAATCACAATTTTTTTGCTTAGAATAAAGATCACAATGCTTGCGGTGAAAAATCTTTCACATTATACAAAAAAAATTGGGCTAACTTTACTTGTTAGTTTAAATTCATTAAAGTGTAATTTTTTCAAAAAGAATTGCATTTGAAAGACCGCTGTGCAAATACAGTGTGACATAAAATATTGCAACAACTACCATTTTATTCTCTAGGGTCTCTACTAAAAAAATATATAGAATATATAATGAAAAATACTCTACTAAAAAAATATATAGACTATATAATGTTTGGGGGTTCTAAGTAATTTTCTAGCAAAAAAAAAATGATTTTAACTTGAAACCAACAAATGTCAGAAAAAGTTTAAGTGTTTAAGTGGTTAAACTTTCCTCATTTACACACTGAAGTGTATCCCTTTGAGGACAAATCTTTACAATGTTTATACTTAGTACAAAAAACTGCTAAAGAATGTTGTGATACTTGGCAGACTGCCTGTTTTTTTTTTCCTTTCTATTGATAGCTGTCGGATTCAGCAGAGCAGAGAGAATTCTCTGCATAGAAAGAATCGGGAAGAACTTTGTCAAACTCACAAGGGGGAAAAAATTGCAATAATGACAATAATGATTCTTAACGATATATATATATATATATATATATATATATATATATATATATATATATATATATATATTAGAGCTGCACATATATGTATGTATATATAACTAAATATATCTATATATCTATATCTATATCTATATCTATATATATATATATATATATAGTTAGAGAGAGTTACATAGTTATATAGTTAGTCTGGTTGAAAAAAGACATAAGTATATCTAATTCAACATATAAAAGGAGAAAAAAAAACCTAAAAGGAGAAAAAAAAACCTAAAAAAAAAAGAAAAATCATACAAGCCTATACCCACAGTTAATCCAGAGGCGAGCAAAAAAAACCAGCAATGCGTGAACCAATTTTATCCAGCAAGGGAAAAAATTCCTTTCTGATCCCCCGAGAAGCAATTAAATATTCCCTAGATCAACTTTACCTATAAATATTAGTATACAGTTATATTATGTACATTTAGGAAAGAATCCTGGCCTTTTTAAAGCAATCTACTGAGCTGGGCAGAACCAGCTCTTGAGGGCTTTATTCCACATTCTCACTGTGAAGAAACCTTTCCGTATTTGGAGGTGAAATCTCTTTTCCTCAAGATGTAAAGGATGCCCCCTTGTCCTCGGTGATGATCTTAAAGTGAATAACTGAACACCAAGTTCACTATATGGACCACTTATGTATTTATACATGTTGATTATATTCCCCCTTACTAAATTCAGTTCCTCTAATCTTTCCCCATAGCTGAGTTCCTCCATGCCTCTTATCAGTTTGGTGGCCCTTCTCTGCACTTTCTCCAGTTCCCCGATATTTTTTGTGAACTGGTGCCCAAAACTGAACTGCATATTTCAGATGCAGATGCAGGATATGACATTTCTGAGAGCATTTCGTATACAGAACAGAACATGTAGAGAACATTTCCAGGTTGCCAAATTACATTAAATTTTTTGACAGTTTTTGAAAATTACAGCGGCTGTGGACAGATATGGAAAGGTAACTTTTTAATTTACACAGAGCTAATAACTCTGTCAGAGGAATAACAGAAACTTTGTTTGCCAGTACCGGCATTTCCCTGTACGCCTGCGTGGCAGAATGGCTAATAGGCGTATTCGGGTACGCGATTCAGCAGACCGCGTCACGGCGTAACGGCGCACATAGACGTGCAAGTCAGCGGACGGCGAAACGGCGAAACGGCGTAAGCACGTACGCACGTACGCATCTTAGCCGCACACGTGGGTTCCCCTATTAGCCCTATAAAAGGCAGCCCAGCTCTCTGGCTTATTGCTGGTTTGTCATTTCAGCTTCTGTGTTCCTGTTCCTTGTTCTACTATTGACTCCTGCCTGTTGTGACCCGGATTTCCTTGACCATCCTTGAACTTCTCCTGCACCTTGACCTCGGCTTGCTTAACGGATTCCTCTTCAGTCTGCTCCAGTGTTTGACCCTCGGCTTCTCTTTAAAGACTTCGCTACTGCCTGCTCCAGTGTTTGACCCCCGGCCTGTCTTGGACTCTCCTATTGATTGATTCCTGTGTATGACCTTGGCTTGTTTAAACGGACTTCCTTCCTACCGGCTTGCTGTGTTTGACCCCCTGGCTTCTCTACATACTTGTTCCAGTTATCTACTTCAGGTCCAAGGTGTTGGAGCCCCAGTCTGATTCCTCTGCTGATCACCGTCCGGGTGTACACTGCACGGACTACTACCAGACAGAAGTTCAACACGCAGGCTCCTACTAGTGCCTGGCGACCCGTGCCTCTCTGTGCCCGATACCCTCTGTGCCACCTCCAGGGGTATAGCGCACTCAGCTGCAAGGGGAGCCGCTCTCAGCATCTCGGCCCTGGTGAGTACCCTGACAAACTCCCCTTGAGATAACAGAGGAATTTTACAAAAAGACAATGATGGCTATAAATTTCTGACATGATCACTTTTTTTTTTTTTTTGCAAGTATCTATCAGACATTAAAAAAAAACGTTCAATGGCATATTTAACAGACCAAAAGGGAGCACATAAAAGATGTTCACTGTGAAGGTTTACATCCACTTTAGGAAAATCTGTGACTTTGTTCATTTAGGCGTCTAGATATAGTTCAGCTTAATAAAAAACAAAAAATAAATCATCTATATCACGCTAACGAGAATGTCTGATTAAACATACTTTACTCTGAATACAAGGCAAAATAAAATTTGTTGACCACTTTCTAAACCTGTTAATAAAAGTATGCCATAGCAAGTTTCCATGACAAATTAAATAGAGTGAATGCACTGAGTTCTGTCAATAAAAGGCCAAACAGATATGAAATGTCCAGAATTTTACTCATTATAAAGCAGCAAATGGAAGCCCACGGGATGAAAAATGTTTATCATTCTGTCAGTCCTGTCTCCAAGTACAGAATTCCTTTCCACAACATCCTGAGATTTATGCTTTTAATTACCTCATATCTGCCTTACTACTCTTCAAACTGAACAAACAATCAAAATACTCTTATTTACCAGACAAATGTAAGCTATCTGACGGATGGAAGTGCTATTTATCATAGTGTTTATTGGTGACGAATGACTGGTTCCTTAACTTGGCTAACATTTTTTTTACCACCCCCTGTCACCAGAATATGAATGGGACGTCTGCCATGTCAGCACCTCATTACTGATCAGTTTATTTGCTTCAATTAAATGAATCTACAACAGCACAGACCATTCTTCTGCATCTATAATTTGGAACTCATAAAACAGTCAAACAGAGAAAATAGCTGCATAAATAGAAGGCAACAGGGATGTTGATTTATCCATTTCCATTAAAAAGTTACCCATGAGTACAAAGATTAAAAAGCTGTCAATGCTGACTTCTATTTGGAGGTGCATGTTCCACGGCTGTATTCATATCCTTTGTGGCAGCTGTTTTACTAGCATAATTCTCTGATGGTGGAGGACATGTGTAGTGGATTGTTTGGTGTATATACATTCTATCTTGAGATATGGTAGAAATATATTTACTTTTAAGACATATCAGGAAAGATATGCTGGAAATGGAGAGAATACAAAGAAGGGCAACAAAGCTAATAAAGGGTCTGGAGGATATTAGTTATGAGGAAAGGTTGCGAGCACTGAACTTATTCTATCTGGAGAAGAGAGGGGATATGATTTCAATTTACAAATACCGTACTGGTGACCCCACAATAGGGATACAACTTTTTCGTGGAAGGGAGTTTAACAAGACACGTGGCCATGCATTAAAATTACAAGAAAAAAGGTTTAACCTTAAACTACGTAGAGGGTTCTTTACTTTAATGCCGCGTACACACGGTCGGAATTTCGGACAACAAATGTTCGATGGGAGCATTTTGTCGGAAATTCCGACCGTGTGTAGGCTCCATTGGACATTTGTTGTCGGAATTTCCGACAGCAAATATTTGAGAGCTGGTTCTCAAATTTGCCGACAACAAAATCCGTTGTCGGAAATTCCGATCGTGTGTACACAATTCCAACGCACAAAATTCCACGCATGCTCAGAATCAAGCAGAAGAGCCGCACTGGCTATTGAACTTCATTTTTTTCGGCTCGTCGTACGTGTTGTACGTCACCGCATTCTTGACGTTCGGAATTCCCGACAACATTTGTGCGACCATGTGTATTCAAGATAAGTTTGAGCCAACATCCGTTGGAAATAAATCCAGGATTTGTCAGAATGTCCGATTGTGTGTACGAGGCATAAGAGCGGCAAGGATATAGAATACCCTTCCACAGGCGGTGGTCTCAGCGGTGAGCATCGATAGTTTCAAAAAACTAGATAAGCACCTGAACAAGCACAACATACAGGGATATACAATGGAATACTGACATATAATCACACACATAGGTTGGACTTTATGGACTTGTGTCTTTTTTCAACCTCACCTACTATGTAACTATATTGGCAGGACTGGCGGATTCACTCTGAGGAACTGGCATTAATATATGTAAGCAAAGGTTGGCTTATTTTTTCTTGTGGATTAATATATAATCAAGTGATTTCTACATCTGTCATACTACTCCCTTTACGCCATCTTCTAGTCAAGGCCGTTTTTGATTCTGCCATACATGTCACTTTGTTGCACCATATAATACATGCAGTCTGCACCGCAAGTTATTCCGCCATCATTGTTAATGCTCGCAGGATGATATGACACATTTCTTTGCTGCCAAACTATTGAGGTCCTGAAGAAACGAATAAATGCGAAATGTGTCAACCTCTTGGAATATTTAGCAAATACGTGTTTTTTGTTATACCACATGGCAAATGTCATCCAATGAGAGCATTCTTTCTTGCT
Source organism: Lithobates clamitans (assembly GCA_037952925.1). Classification (NCBI taxonomy): domain Eukaryota; kingdom Metazoa; phylum Chordata; class Amphibia; order Anura; family Ranidae; genus Lithobates; species Lithobates clamitans. The sequence goes on from JBBGZY010000014.1 coordinate 11,130,616, forward strand.
TTTATAAATGTCTTTTATTTTTTTGGAATAAATATTGCTATTTTACAATACAATAGATGTGGCAATTCCTCTTATGGTACCAGTAAACTCCTTTACTTCTTAGTTTTTTCCTAGCATAATTCTCCCCCATCTGATTCCTTTGCAAGTCATAAGTTTAAAGAAGGTTCTTTATCTTAATGCATTCTGTGCATTAAGATAAAAAGCCTTCTGTGTGAAGCAGTCTTCCCTCAGCACCCACTAATACTTACCTGTGCCCCATCTCGATCCAGCGATGTTGCATGAGAGAATCAGCTGTATGGGACTCTAACTCCTGATTGGCTGAGACACACAGTGAGCGCCATTGGCTCCTGCAGCTGTCAATCAAAGTCAGTGAGCCAATGAGGAGAGAGAGGGGGCAGGGCCAAGCTGCGGCTCCGTGTCAAAATGGACACACAGGCAAGCGGCTCGGCTCGGGTGCCCCCATAGCAAACTGCTTGCTGTGGGGGCACTCAGCAGGAGGGAGGGGCCAGGAGCGCTGGTGAGAGAGCCGAGAAGAGGAGGATCTGGGGTGCTCTGTGCAAAACCACTGCACAGAGCAGGTAAGTATAAAATGTTTGTTATTTTTAAACAAAAATAAAAAATAGACTTGAGTATCGCTTTAAGATTTCTCTGGCACCTGCTTCCATTGGTCTATTTAAAAACTTTCAAACATTACTGAGCCCTGTTAAAGGATCTCCAAAACGTGCAAGATGTTTTGTGATTCATTAAGGGTGCTTTCAAACTGATGTGGTGTGGTGTTCTTGCAGTGCGGGTATAGTGCAGTGTACCCGCGGCTTTCATGCAGGTTACACCTGCACTTTGCCATAGGCTTCTATTAGATTGGGCTGTTTTCCTGCATGCAGGACTTTTGGTGGGCTTTCAGGAAATGCACCAAAACTGCCCAATCTAATGGAAGTCTAAAGCAAAGCTCAGGCAACCCACACGTAAACTGCAGGTACACTGTGCTGCAACCGCACTACAAGAAAATCGCACTGCATCAATGTGAAAGTGCCCTAAAGCTGTTTTGGACTCCTTTATGAATTTGGTCTAGTGTTTCTTATCTTTCGTTCACTACTTGGTGATCCACTTACCTGGAACAAACATGTGCATATCATATGTCGGTCTACCTGATACAAAGAAATTAAGGGTGCTTCAGGTTCTAGTAGGTCTTTATATGCTGCCAACTGCTGGGAGTTCAGGCAGGGAAAGAGCTTATCTCAGCTTTATAAAAGTCAGTGAGGAAGGAAGAGAAGTTCCAGGAATTGCACATCACACAAAACCCTCATGTAAAGTGTGGAAGCAGCCTCAGTCTAGACTCTGTCCAGCCCACATCCCTGACATGTTTCACTCCACGCACAGGGTTTAGTCATGGGTCTACCTGATATGCACTTGCTTGTTTCAGGTCAATGAACTGAACACCTGCGACTTCTACGATTTGTGCAGTTGTATGGAGTAGTACACCAGTGTGAATGAGGCCAAAAAAAAGTGAATTGCTGAAAATAGGCACACTCAAATGTCGCCCAAATGTGCACAAATAGATTTGGGTGAAGTTGGAGCTAAACAAAGATGGAACGAGCATGTGCAGTGTCCAGATTTTGATTCCATAGATGCCAACAGTCCTGTATTCGGCAGGGCAGTCCAGCACCTCCCTCCCCTGTCACAATGATGCTGTGTCTCGGATTTTGTCCCGAGATCACAGCATCAACCCTACTTGAATTACTGAGAATGCACTGTGACTCAAAAAAGGGTATTGGATGAGCAAATCATAACCACAAGTGAGCAATTCATACATTATTAGGGACAGAACAGTCCAAAAAGTAGGCGTGAACTGGGCAAGGCTACAAGGAAAGTTAGTGTGATCTGGGCAAGACTACCTGAAAGGTGGGTGAATCAAGTGTGGGCCAAGGGCAGGGGTAACAGTGTCCCGGGGACTGAGACAAGTATGGTGGTAAGTATGTGATTTTTGAAATGTTGGGAGACGTGCAAGTTTAAAAAAATACATAGGGAGATTTTAAAAACAAGTTTATCCAGTTGTCTACTATAGACTTTCTAAAAAAATGTTTAGCTCATGGGCAAGAGCAAAGACAACTGAAAAGTGATGGATTTATTATAGCAAACTTACAATAATCATATGCACAAATCCCCAGATCCTCCCTGAGAGACATACAGACAGCTCTGCTGACACTCTGCAGCAATCACTGTCGTAATTGGCTTCACTGTGTTTCCATCCTTCGTTCAAACCAACTTAAAATCATCTCAGAAAGCCATTATATGTGTCATAGATTCAGGGCTTTATGTAAAATGTAATAAATGTCTTAGATAGGGTCATAAGATGAACTGGAATCATTGTGTTCTGTACAATGCTAATGAATAATTTAGTGGTTCAGATTTATAATGAATACAAACTTGTGAGGTGATTCATTCACGATGACACGTTGAGGAAGAATGTCGATTTCTTCTCAATGAGTCAATCTCCCTTCTTGGGATAAAGAAATTCTCTTTCCTTCCTAATAGGTAACCTATATTTATTTCCCTTAGTCTCTGATGCATAATGTAACATTGTAATTTGTTGTAATTGGCAGTTGAGCCCATTTTTAAAATGTATCAAAAGGGAATGCTATAAAGTGTTAAAATATTTGAGTATATTAAGAGCTTAGTGCCCACATACAGGAGCCCTACGTGACCTCCATTGAATAAAGATAATGCACACTTGCAATTAACACTGGTGTGGTGCAACTTGATATTTGTAAAGGCACGTAACAATAGTTCACTTTTGAAAGTTGTTTCTGGGACAGAAGTATCAGAGGTAAGTCTTTATCAGCACAATAAACTGCAAAAAAATATATGGCACTGGCATTTATGCTGTGTGTAAAATTACAGTGCTTCTAAAACAACGTTGTCAAAAACTAAACAGAGTTGCCCAACGAAGTCCCAAGTCAAAGGCAGGTCAAAAAACCTTGCTGAATACAGCAATGGTACTGGAGGCAGCACATCATGGTTCATATGACACCTTGAATAACATGCTATACAGAGGCCCTTCGGCCCTCTTTCCAATTACGCATTCAATGAGATCCATCATAAAGGCCCGGCAAATGAAACACCCACTATGCTCACATAATTTCTCGCCTCATACACTTCTGTGGTTCAACCCCTCTCTCAAACAATCCAAATTTGTATAGGGGAGGCCCTTCAAACCTTTGACTCCCTTAAACTGATCTACTCTCTCCCTAACTCGTACCTGTTTCGGTACCTCCAGTTGCGCCATGCATTTTAGTTACAATTTCACAACCAGCCAATTTCCCTCACAATATCAGGGATTTGAGTCCCTGTTGCAAGAGGAAACTCTAGTGAAACCTCTCTCTACAATTTATAAGGCTCTCCAACCTGCTATACATGATGGTCTTGACAAGCTTTTGTCCTGCTGGCATGTGGAGGTCCCAGAGCTGGATTCTGAGAATTGGGAGGACATCTGGGAATAGCCCATGCAACACCTGGTCTCCTCCAGGGACAGGTTAAAAAAAATTTAAATTCTTTCCCTTACACGCATCTAACTGCTGGCGCTGTTTGGAAGACCCTGCCACATTCTTACATGTGTTTTAGGATTGTCCGAGTGTTAGGCTTTTATCTATTGACATCTGTATTCTGGGTCTAGTCCATTCACTGGCTACCTCCAGAGTCATGATAGGGCTGTTATTATTTTATGCTCGCAAGTCTATACTCCTTAAATGGAAATACTTTTTCTTTGCACCTGGACGGACTTTATTTGGACTGTCATTTTCTATTTTTAGTTATAATTTATTTTCTTACATATGAAATTTTGGATCACATCATATGGACATCTATTTCGTAGATTTTTTGTACTTTATATGAAAATGTGTATTATATGAAATATTTTTTTGCACTATATTTGCACTTTATTACATGTTTTTGCACAGTGATTTTGCACTTGGAACACTTGTATGGGTATGTGGTAGTGGATACTCGACATGAAAAGATACTAAGGAATAATATGTAATTTTTATATTCATACAATATTTGTTTGAGATAGCGAACTTTTAATATTTTTGTAAAATAAAATGACATTTTATTGCAATGCAGCACAATACTACATGTGCCAACTACTACACATAGGGGTCGATTTACTAAAGTCAAATAGACTGTGCGCTTTGCAAGAGCAGTTGCTCCAGAGCTTAGTAAATGAGGGGATGCTCTTCAGACTTCCATCATGCAATCATGTGAAAGCAAAAATTTTGTTTATTTTTATTTTTCATTGCATGTGATGGGGTATTCTTTGTAAAGTGAGGCTTTACCTCATTTACTATACTCTGGAGCAAGTGCACTTGCAAAGTGCACAGTTTGTCTTTAGTAAATCAACCACACAGAGTTCAATAAAGTGACTTCAATAAACTTTTAAATAAAGTTTAAAAAAAGCAAGCAGGGGGTGGGTGGGATTTTAAGGCGATTGGTGAGAATATTAGTAGAAAGCATTATTTTACTGTGCTCTCTTTGTTGTAAATGGTGTATATTTGTTAAAATAAAATAAAGAATTAAAAAAAAAAAAAAGCAAGCACAGCGATGCGTTGTAACAGTGCATTGCAGCGTGGGTGGACAACACACACCAGCACATGGCTGAACCCCTTTGTTGTTGTGTGTGTTCCTGGCCATAGTGGGGAAAAATCTTCTGGTAGGAATAGTTATTTGGGCAACATCTGAAAGGGGATTTATCTCACTTAGGAGAGAATTTATATCTCTTCCTTTTGTATCTATGGGAAGTGAAAGGGAAATCTTTCAAATGGAACACAGATAGACAAAAACACCTGATAAGGGTTTTACCTTTTGCCTTTACCAGGGGTCTTCAAACTGCGGCCTTGGGGCCGGATGTGGCTCTTTGCTTGCTTCTATCTGGCCCTTGGGGCACTATTCCATCTACAACTGACACTAATGATGGGACACTATTCCTCCCACTGACACCAAGGATGGGGTGCTATTCCTTGCTCTAATATCAACAACAGGGCACTATTCCTTCCACTAAATCCAATGATGGGGCATTGTTACTAACACTGACATTTAAACCCCTAAAGTCTGAAGGACAGTAAACTGGCCCTTTGTTTAGAAAGTTTGGGGAACCCTGGTCTATATTTTCCAAAGTGGAAACATTGTTGGCTTTAGATATAGAGTACCATAATCTAATGCTTAACATTAATCTCAGGCTAACCTAATCAATAACATTAGCCCTTTTTCTAAACTTTTAACAAACCCCTCAATTTAGACCTTAACCCTAAACAGCAGAACAATAAACACAAGGATGCAAAGCACACATACATGGTCAAATGCATGCAGACTATGTTCAAACTGCAATGGAGGCAACAGAATATACTCTGTGTTGGCACAAATGCATCATGTCCCCTAACCGGAACAAGTGAACTTAGCTGTTCAACTTAGTACACACTTTCAGAGCAGTCCTTTACAGGGCACTTAGTAGGGTAGTCAGAATTGCCAGGAGGTATACAAAGCTCACTACTGCCTGAAATCTACTGGAATTGGTGTCACATACTCTGAACTACCCCCACTCAAGAACAACCTCCAGGGGAATAGAGGGATACCAAACACAGCTATAGAGCACAGATACCTGGGTCAAAAAAAGTAAAATCTCAGAAGAAAGAAGGCTTTTTTTTTTAACATATCATATTTTTTTTCTTAGGTAGATCATCATGGAGAAAAACATCTGCAGTCTTTAGATCAATGTTCCCAAGCACCAAGCGACATGCCAAGGGAAGGTTAATCTATTTTTCTCATGTTACAGCTTGGAGCATACACTAGTGTACACTCCTAGCTATCAGACCATGCTGCCTCCCAAAGCTCCAGTCTTAATTAATGATTAGAATTTTCCCTGATCATGTGATCACCATGACAGCCAACAGTAATCATTTTATTCACAAGCAAACCTCTTCCAGATCCAAATGCAGCCTTAAAATGGTAGCATGCCTCTGTTTAATACCATAATTGTCACATATATTTACAATATTGAAAATAAACTGATTAAAGTGATATTAAAGTGTCATTTTTTTTCTAATAAAAAAATAAACATATCATACTTACCTGCTCTGTGCAATGGTATAGCACAGAGCAGCCCCGATCCTCCTCTTCATGGGTTACTGGCATTTCCGGCTTCTCCTCTTTGGCGAGTGCCGCCATAGAAAGCTGTTTTCTATGGGAGCACTCCTGAGCCGCCCAGTCTGCGTCTATTGACACAGACAGGGAGGATCGGCCCCACCCCCCTATCAATCTGCCCAGTGAGGAGTGACAGAGGCAGAAGAGCCTCTGCTCTCATGCACAGCGCTGGATCAGGATTAGGCTCAGGTAAGTATAATGGTGGCTGGGGTAGATTCTGTGACACAGAAGGTTTTTTACCGTCATGCATAGAATGCATAACAGTAGCCTTTAGTGCTACAAAATTAAAAAATAAAAACAAATTTATGTTAGAACTGGAGCGACTTCTCAGTCAGTTACCAGCTCTTTAGAAGGCACAGACTGCACCTAAACGGGGAAGGTGCAGATCTGCTGGGAGTGAAGATGACCGAAAAGTTAGAGGGGCTTTTAAAGTAGGCGACAGGGGGGAAGGGTCCAGAGGTAGAGATAGTCAGCATTGAACATATTCCAGAGGGTAGCATTAGTGTTAGGTTGACTAAAGCACCTAAACCCGAGGTAAGTATAGTAACAAGTCCTATTTGCAACCCCAGAGCACCCAATAAGGAGATAGTATGCGACCAGTCTAAACTATGTGGCATGTTCACCAATGCCAGGAGTCTGGCAGACAAGATGGGACAAGATGGGAGAAGTAGAGCTACCGTTTTACGAGGAGGATTTAAATTTTGTAGGAATTACAGAGACTTAGTTCGACAGCTCTCATGGTTGGCTGGCAACCATTCAAGGGTATTCCCTATATCGCAAGGATAGAGTGGGTAAAAAAGGGGGAGGGGTATGTCTGTATATCAAAAATTATGTACAAGTTAATTAAAAAGGGGATTAACTCCAGAGATAAAACAATAATTCTCCCACTCTACAAGTCTCTGGTTTGGCCTAACCTGGAGTATGCTCAGGAAGGTTGTGCTGGAACTGGAGAGAGTCCAGAAAAGTGCAACAAAACTAATAAACGGACTGGAGGACCTTAGTTATGAGGAAAGATTACGCACACTGAACTTACTCTCTCTGGAGAAGAGACGCTTGAGAGGGGATATGGTTTAATTGTACAAATACCCTCTTGGTCAACCGCACAATAGGGATAAAGCTTTTCCACGAAAGGGAATTTATTAAGACAAGCTGCCATTCACTAAAATGAAAAGAAAAGTAGGTTAACCCTAAACTGCGTAGAAGAGCTGTAAGAGCAGTTAGGATGTGGAATTCCCTTCCACAGACAGTGGTTTCAGCAGGGAGCATTGATAAATTCAAAAAACTATTAGATAGGCACCTGAACAACCACAACGTACAGGGATGTACAATGTAATACTGACATAAAATCACACACATAGGTTGGACTTGATGGACTTTTTTCAACCTCATAACTATGTAACTATGGGGGTTTTTTATGAAAGGCAAATCCACTTTACACTACAAGTGCACTTTCAAGTGCAGTCGCTGTAGATCTGAGGGGGACATGCAAGGAAAATAAAAAACAGAATTTTAGCTTGCACATGATTGGAAGATAAAATCAGCAGAGCTTCCCCTCATTTCAGATCTTCCCCTCAGATCTACGGTGACTGCACTTCCAAGTGCACACGCAGTGCACTTGTAGTGCAAAGTGGATTTGCCTTTCGTAAATAACCCCCTATGTAACTATGTTCATAAAAAATCAGAGCATGTCATTTATTAAACAGTAAACCAAATAAACACCTTTTATGCTCTAAAAAAAGTTTACACATTTTTAGACAGGCAAATTAGCCATAAAGTAATTAACAAGTGAAAGAAGACTGCTAAATTTGGTTTGGACACCTGGGCATCAATGACCTCTGGTCAAAAATGTCAAGTACTCATTGAATGGAACTGTGTGGCCTAAAGATTGAGGGTGATAGATGAAAAGGTAAAAATGGTCTTTGGGGGAAATCACTGAAATTCATGTTGGTTCTCACTCTTCTTGAGGTAAATATATCATTATGTAAATTAGATTTAATCAAGGATGTCTGAAGCCTAAAACATCTTTTAATCTAGCATGCTCTCATGCAAAAGCTAATACACATAACATGCAGACAGGAAGACGCTTGGCTGCATGTCAAAACATCAAATTACTAATATGCATTACAATCAATAGGTACAAAACTGTACTTTCTACCTTTCATTACAATGTTCTGCTTTTTTTTCAACTGGCAAAACAAATGGTGTTTTAAATGGAATTTTACATGCATGGTCGTGGAGTATCTGTGACAATGGAAACACAGATTCCTTATCCCATTAAGAATAATCCTTATTAGATCTAAGGTCATTTGGTAGAGCTGACAGGATAAATATTGGCATAGTCACTGGGACGCGCCTATAAACTGGCATTAGTATAAACAGCTGATAAACCAGACCTAATGCATCTATTCCACTTGCCAAACACTACAGTCTTTGACACAACAGTCTGAACATAGTCGCAATACCAAGTAAGGACTTGGATGGAACTTGATTGTTTTCATGTAGTGGCATTTTATTATACTGGAGCTGGAAAAATAATTATTTTGCACATACAAAATTATACAAGTTTCCCAAGTACAAAGTGGTACTTTATGCCACCTTGTAATTGCTGTATATGTAAAGGACTTACATCAAATTTAAATAAAACACATACCTTAAAATTTGTAGGGAGAGAAACCACAGCCCTTTATTTGTCATTTAAAACTGAACTCCAGGCAGATCAATAAAAAAAAAAAAGAAGCATTTAGGTGTTCAGCGATGGGGGAAATGCTCTTTTTTAGTGGTGCCCCCACACTACAAGAGTTAAATGCATGTGTTGGTCTAGAAGGCTGCAAAAAACAGTTTTACTTACCCCTCGGTTCTACATTAATATAGTAGCCAGCACTCTCTTTCACTCCCCTATGTTCTAGCAGTGGTTTTCCCTCAACGTCCTCATGTTCAGTGCAGGACTATGGGCTCTGCACTGTACTTGATGACAGAGGATCTCTGACCGCCAGAGCAAAGGGAAGAAGATGCTGGATAAATGAGGGTGCAATCACACTGGCAGTTTTAACCATACGGTTCCTCCACTTTGGTCCAGTGTTTGTGTAGTGTGTGTGCTCCAAACCATGCTTGAGAATGGTTAAGCATACCTTGCCCGGGACCACTTGGAAGAGGTGGTCCTGGGCACGGTTCACTTGTGGTCTGGAATAGTTTGCTTCTGTGTGAGCGCAATTCATGCCTGAGTACAGAACTCTCCATAGATCACTGAGCACAGAATCACTGTGGTCTGGATGGGGTTGGTGTGCCTGGACAATTAACCCTTGCAGTCCCACTGAAAAGGAACATTTTTCTTTTCCTGGGAATTCAGCTTTAACTTGGAATCATCCTCTTGCAATCTCCTGCAAAGCAGCACCCTGACTGGGACAGGAGGAGCAGTACTAAGGGCCTGCCAGTTGTGCTGCAGTGCATATGAGTTGGCAAGTAACATGCTGATAGGAGCAGAGAGAGCTGAGTCAACGGATGCATGAATAATTACTGTTCTGAAGCTGTGCCCTTACTGTCCAGTCCTAAGTTGGGGCAGGTAAGGAACAAGGGTGTATTGCTGGACTGCGGAAGAGAAAAGTCAGGTTACAACCTGGCTCTGTTGTTTTAATATAGTGGTCTGTATCTTGGGACTGGATGGACAGAAATGATAATTCTTTTGCGAGGAAAACAACTTTTAAAGGTGTATTTTAGATATCAATTTTTTTTTTTCATTTTTTGATTACTCAGAGATTAAATATTAAAGTACATACAAAATCTCTCAAATACAAAAACAGCAGGAGAGGTACTGTAGGCGCACTGGAGTGAATGACAGCCTCAACATAAAAGTATCAAAGAATAGTCAGTAAAAAGTCCATATATATAGCAAGCTGTAGTCTTTAAAAAGTCCATTTTGTGATAGAGATCCACTTAGGGCAAGCTCATCTGAGAGTAGAAGCCAACTCTATATGCCAAACAGGGAAATAAAAGAAAATGAAAGCTGTCATACAGGAGAAGAATGGCGGTCATTCTCCACTTTTCCATTCCTGTATCGCGGCTTGTGTCAGCCTTCCTGCCTGCAGACCCTGGGCGCTCTTGGTCAGCTGATGTCCACCAGGATAATGAGCCTTATACTAATGTGAGTGGCCCCTTTTTTAGTGTGTTAATAAATGTTTTTAGGATACTACACATAGAGGTGCTTCTCCTGCTTTTATTTCCCCTTATTGACAAAAACAGAACATGTGTGATCCACAGCAATATAATAATATATAAAAAAATATAAGATTTAAACCAGTATATAAATACAAAAATGTAGGACGCATTTTCCACAAGGTGTACATTTCCCTTGTCATAGATTTTAGGTGGGATTTTAAGCACAGGAACCAGTATTAATCATACTAGTGAAAATAGTGGAAGATTTCCTTCCTAATGTGGTTCAGACTAGGCAAAATAAGCATCCATATCGGGAATAAAAACGGGGAGCTTCATCAGCCTATTCGGGATATGTGAGAGTACAGCGTAAAAAAACAACTAAAGAGAAGAAAAGGGAAAGAGCGGCTTGTATCGGCAAAAAAAGTGAGTAGAAACACCCCAGGATTCACTAGTTGATAGATATCTTATACATGGAGCCCACGTTTTGTCAAATTTCTTGGTGTTGTTTTGGAGGGAACAGGAACGTTTATTGTTAACCATAATCGAGTTAAACTTGCGTTTGACATATTCAAGCAGTACCACAGGCTGCCTCCAGTATTTCCCAGTAGTTATCCTGACTGCTAAAGTTATGTACAGAATCAACCATTTAGTGTTCTTTGGGACCTCAGGAGGTAGTTTATGGAATAAAACTGGTTTAGGAGATCTGCAAATATGTACCCCCATTTCTAAATGGATGAGGTTGAAGATTAAAGGTGTATTTTAATAGTATGGTTGACTGTTTGCCTAGAGTTCATCATTAACTGAATTGACAGACAAACAAAGGCTGACATATATGTATTACACCCATAGATAATGAAAAGTGTCCATATGGCATATCCAAAAAATATATATGCTCCAACATATGCAAATCAATATGGTAATACAGTCCAACTTAAAGTGATGAAAAAATAGTTAAACAAAATCTCGTTGATCCACCAAAATCCTTCACCAAAGTGATGTGTGCCAATTCCATTCCCTTAAGAATAAAGCTCACCAGATGCTTTCACAATTCACTCTCGTGTCTGTTGCCTTATTAGATGTTAATGGAGAGCCGCTTGTACACGCCAATCTCCATCCAGGTTAATAAAGACACTCTCCACATGTGGGGATAGAATTTGAGACAGAGCCTCCAATAATGTAAAAACACCTTAAGGTAATCGGTTTATTAAAAGTAATGCTCTTAAATCATAAAAGATTCAAAATCACCTTGTAAAATTCCAAACATGCCATGTAACGCAGTGTTGCGGGGCTGTGACAAAGTCCAAACTGACGAAACACGTCGGGAAGTGGCTACACGGCAACGCTGAGACGGTGACTCCATGTGTACGAAGGAAACTATGAGGAGATCGTAACACTGAGTCACCTGGCATGTTTGGAATTTTAACAAGGCGATTATGAATCTTTTATGATGTAAGTCCATTACTTTTAATAAACCGATTACCTTAAGGTGTTTTTACACTTTTATGATGGAATTATCCTATAGAAGCAGAAAATATGTCAGAAATATGAAAGGCAGGCAAAAATTACTGCTAATTTGTATATCTGAAGCATCTTTTGCCCAATATAAAATAACTCTACAAAAACCAAAAATAATCCAGTCATTTACCGATAGGGATGACCGTCAGCAATGTGGTCGTAAGGGGGGTGTCACACTGGTTATTCCGCTGTTAGTGACACCTTACTAGGGGCAGAAATACTGAAAGGCAACTACAACTTCCATATGGATATTGCTTTTTCACTATCTGAATTATAGCAGAATCTCAGTTGTTATCTCTAGCATCTGAGGGTTCAGTGGCAGAGAGACACCTTGTTAAGTCAGAAAGAAAGAGATTGATGCCATAGGAGGTTAGGTGACTCTTATACCGCATACACACAATCGAAAATTCTGCCAGCAAAACTCAGATGAGAGCTTTTTGTCGAAAAATGCGACCGTGTGTATGCTCCATCGGTCTTTTGCTGGTGGAAATCCAGCCAGCAAAAGATTGAGAGCATGTTCTCTATTTTTTGGTTGGGAAAAGTTCCGATCTGAAAATGCCATCGTCTGTACAAATTTCGATGCGCAAAATTCCTATGCATGCTCGGAAACAATTCGACGCATGCTCAGAAGCATTGAACTTCATTTTCTGGGCTCGTCGTAGTGCTGTACATCACCGCGTTCTTGACAGTCGAAAGTTCGGAGAACTTTTGTGTGACCGTGTGTATGCAAGGCAAGCTTGAGTGGAATTCCATCGGAAAAACCATCCAAGTTTTTTCCGATGGAAAATCCGCTCATGTGTATGGGGCATTAGCAATTCTGTTGCTATAGAAATCACTAGTGTGACATGTTGATTAAACTGAACCTTAAAGTTCAAATGAGTCAGTAATAGTTTCCAACTTACAGCTGGTCTAGAAAGAAACAAGTATCACTCTGTACTGTAATTCATTTGGTTGAGTAATATTGGGAGGAATGAGAACAGCATATCAACACAAACTTAAGCCTGGTACACACAGGCTGAATAACAGCTGGAATTGGCCTGTTCAACAGAAACCTGTGTACATTCGAACATACTGGAAAACCAGCAGCTGTTGATCGCCATCTGATCAGTGCTTGCAGCCAATGGCAATGACAATACAATGAAAACAAAAAATTCTTTGCCCATCTGCGTTGATCCAAGTAGTCAAATACAACTCTTAAACAATCAGAAATAAAAATCACTCCAGGAATGCCAGGAACAAACACCATGTTCACCCTTTTGCTGCTTGTGTAAGGTCTTACCCTATGGCCTAGGCATTGTGTCTGTGTATGGCCCCTTGATTCTCAGAATTAAATGCAGAAAGTGAGTAGCCACAGAACAGGTAACCCTACAGTGAGTATCTTTACAGAATGTAAGAGCAGCTAGTTTTGTAAATATGAAGAAGATGTTGTCCTAAAATAACATGCAGCATATTCTAGAGGTGGAACTTGAAAGCCCAAAACACATTGGGATCAAGATCAGCCAAAGACAAGCAGGAGTGGAAGAAGCTGCTGCCTTGTACAGCAGTTTCCATGAAGTGATAAAAATGATAATGATGATGTAATTAAAGTCTGAAATGGGTTAAAGAAGTCCAAATACACAGATAACCTTTTTAAATATGCCAACTCCATGTGTGCTTCTCTATAATTTGTACATGTGTTAGCGAAATTCACAATGCAATAATGAAAACCAGAAGCCCCACTGCTGCAGCCAGCCATGATATCACTGGATTGGTCAGGTCTTACTTCTACTCAGGTTGAGTCTTTATATTTTGATAAACTATGACTCATTTTTTGATAAAGTATTCCTCTTTTTGGGGGTAACAGTTTAAACATTTAGGTGGTATTTTTATCAGTGTTTCTTAAAACTAAAAGTCTCAGTATTATCTTGAACACCAAAATGATGGCTTCCTCCCTGCGTTGAGCGTACTTTTAAGAACTGGTAGCTTTTCCTTGTAAATTGTGTCATTTATTTACCAAAAAAATATGTTCTACTCTAGAAAGTTTTTTGATTAAACTGTTTGATCCTTAGTTATCACAATTATTATTAATACTTACATCAGAATTAAATCGAAGCTGGCAAACGTTGCAAGAAATAACTTGCTTTTTCTTTGGTGGAATGGAAACGCCAAAGGTATGGTTTATCACAGCTTTTTGTACTGGGTCCATCTAAAATAAAAATAAGTAAATATGAGCACATAAATATGCCATAGCTTACAATGAGACAATGTAAAGCAATTATCTTTTTTATTAAACGGCTTTTTTAAACTGAACCTGAACTGTGAATGGTTCACTATGTTTGCTGAACCGTTTTTTGGCAGAAATTATTTTGTCAAGCCAGGCAGTGAACTTTCATAATAAAGAATTAATTGCTTCTCTTGTCCTGTTTGCACATTATTTAAATTTCTGCACTGTGTGCATTGAGAACAATTTAAGTTCTATTTTTTTCTAATTTTTGCCAGCCATGCCTGCATACTGATGTCTATGGTTACCTACAGTTGTTTACAAAATGTTCTCATTGGCACAGCATTCCATGGGCCTGATTTACTAAGGCCATAAGTTTGCTAGCTTTTTCATTAATCCCACAAGCATGTGTTTCCCAGATATATAAAAACACAAGAAATCCACTTTAAGTCCCAGTTCAGAACCATGCATACATATAAAGATCCATCATGAGGAAATCAAGCAATTTAGCATGCTGACTTTTCATTCCCTACGGTCGCAAAAATCCTGTAAATGTATATTTCTTTGTCTCACAAAAGGCGGCAATTCTTTAGGACAGACTACAATACTATGACTATGATACTATTTAATTTAATTCTTTGTTAAAGGAGTTGTAAAGGCAGAAGGTTTTATATGTTAATGCATTAAGATAAAAAAACTATTCTATTCTATTATTTTTTCCATAATTTTTGCATACATCGCACAAAATAAAAAACCCAGTGGTGATTAAATATCCCCAAAAGAAAGCTCTATTTGTGTGTAAAAACTGAGAAAAATTTTGTTTGGGTACAGTGTTGCAAGACCGAGTAATCGTCATTCGAAGTGTGAGAGCACTGAAAACTGAAAATTGGTCTGGGCAGGAAGGGGGTGAAATTGCCCTGTACTGAAGTGGTTAACTAATCCCTCAACCCTTATTCATCTGCTGGTTTATTCTTTTTTTTTTGGTGGCTCTGAGAAGAGCCTT
This sequence comes from Lithobates clamitans, assembly GCA_037952925.1. Classification (NCBI taxonomy): domain Eukaryota; kingdom Metazoa; phylum Chordata; class Amphibia; order Anura; family Ranidae; genus Lithobates; species Lithobates clamitans. The sequence goes on from JBBGZY010000014.1 coordinate 11,145,675, forward strand.
TGTGTTGTGTGTAGGGGGTGATGAGGAGGAGGTTGGTGGGGGGTCTGGGTGTGTATAAGGCCCTCTCTTCTCGGATGCGGCGTGCCAGCTGGATGTCTTTGGGCATGATGGTGATCCTCTTGGCATGGATGGCGCAGAGGTTGGTGTCCTTGAAGAGTCCTACAAGATAAGCCTCAGAGGCTTCCTGCAGAGCCATAATGGCAGAGCTCTGGAAGCGCAGGTCGGTCTTGAAGTCCTGGGCAATCTCTCGGATGAGGCGCTGGAAGGGCAGCTTGCGGATGGGCAGCTCAGTGGATTTCTGGTAGAGGCGGATCTCTCAGGGAGACACAGTGCTAGGCCTGTAGCGGTGAGGCTTCTTGAGGCGCTCTTGAGGCCGGCTTTGGTGGCCAGCTGCTTGCGGGGAGCTTTCCCTCCGGTGGACTTACAAGCGGTCTGCTTGGTTTTTGTCATGGCTGATCAATGCTTCCAATCTCCAGAATAACACAAGCTGCACTTTTTTTGTTATATATTTGCTTTTTGCCTACTATCTTGGTTATAGTGCATAGCTGCTGTATGTTATTTTGGTTCATTTTTAGCGCAGATATTTCTTTTATTTCTTAGTTTATTCTCTGTTTTTCTCTTTTTAAAGGGTGGGGTCACCACACAATATTCTATCCAGGGCCCGCCACAGATATTATTCCGTTCCTGAGTGCAGGGATGTTTTGACATGTAAGTTTCATATTGCTGACCAGGCGGGTGATCACTGTTGGTCTTTGTGGGCAAAATCAGCTCATATCTAATATGTTGAAACCCATGTTTCTATACACAACACATGGAAAAAACAAAACTTGATTTTTACCCAATGGGAACAATGAACACTTCTACAGCTATCTTTTTTGCTGTAATAAGGGGAAATGTGATGAACACTGTTTTTTAAATATTTCCATGTACTACCTAGTAGACATGTGCACACTGAAATATTTTGTTTCGAAACTTTGGTTTGGTCCGAAAAATTTAATTATTTAATTACTCCCGAAATCAGTTTATATTTATTTTGTTTCGGTAAAAATGCATTCGTACAAAAATCCTAATTAATTAAGATTGAACCTGTCAATTGAAGGCTTATGGTGTCTGTCAGATGTTCTAAGAAGATTCGACGAAGCAGCTAAACAGTACGACGCCGTGATCGTACATTTACGTTCGAATGCTCTGCCCACAAGCTATAGTAGAATTCTAATGTTGTTTGACTAGTAATAATTATTAATTATTATTACTAGTCAAACAACATTAGAATTCTTCTATAGCCTATGGGCGGAGCATTTAACCTTAAATGTCTGCTTATGGGGATCGTATGTTTTTAGCTTCTTCGTCGAATCTTGTCTCTATAATGTCAAATCTTTTCTCTCTATGTTGAATAATCTTGGACTAATAGAGTTAGGTTAGGCACATTCAACCACAGGTTCGATAGACACAGATCGCTATTGTCACCGTCATGTCGAATCTTCTATCTATATCGAACTGTTGTCACAACGATACGAAAATATAATGGATACGAAAATAAAGCATTTTTTTATTTTGGATTTTTCGGATTTCGGATTCTGCGCGTTTGTTATCATTTTGTTAAAACGTACACAAAAATCCCCGAAATTTGGACGAAAATGCATTCGGACGATAACAAATGCACAGGTCTACTGCCTAGTGATAACACACTTGAAAAATCGACATTTAACAGGAAGCAGAAGTACTCCTACATGTAGCCTAAATACAGATTACTGCCAGCCTCATTCATCAATGTCTGGCTGCTTATACAAACTTCACTTGTTGCCCACAGCATCAATAAGATTCAGACTTTTCTGATTCTACCTGTGGAAGGCTGGAAGACCAATCTGTAGCTGTGGACAATGCATAGAAGTTTTATCTAACAGACACTTATCAATGAGATAAAGTATGTGTAACAAAAATAATTCTACAAACAGTGAATTACTCAAACCCATACATAATCATTATCCTTCATTTTAAGAAACTGACCCAAGTTATGGTACTTGCAATTATCTCTGATTTGGGGGATAACTGAGGTTCATTAACTAAAGAAGTAGTGAACGTTCACTTAGTATACTGTACAGCAATAACATGAGGTTACATTTACTCTGAATACCCAATCATGTGCAAGGAAAATAAAAAAGCACAGGAATGGATGATTGAACTGAATACAGATTACTCACTAAGCGAAATGCTAACTGAAATTTCTATATTTCTTTAGTAAACCATCTACATTACTTTCCCTGTTTTTTTCCCTCTATTCCTTTTCTGGTGATAACAACCGATATTGATTCTCACTTAGGGCCAGTTATTTTCTATGTACTCTGTGTACACCATCTATGTGCGGTGCTGTGCAGAAAAACGCAGCTTAACGGACATAGCGTCAACCATCTCTTTCTTTTAATAGTAGGGAGAGTGGTCACCAGGACAAATAGAGAGCATGAATATACTTAGGTCTAAGTGACACACAGACAGAATTAAAAACCTAGGTGTGCAAAGTGGAAAAAATGCAGATTTAAGAATTTTGATAAAAATTTAAGTTTATTCAAATTTATGTCATAAAACTCGTTACGTGAGTTGAAAGGGTCGTTCTTCATTAGGGTATGGTACTGTAGAATTAAGCATGTATTGGACTGATGACATTGGAGGAATCCTGCTTCATTAGGGCTTGTGGTTGTTGAATGAAGAATGTATTGGACCTGATAAATTTGTAGGGATCCTGAGGGGTAATCAGTATAATCGCTCCAGATACCATCATCAAAGCCAACCTATGGCCTTCACTCCATAAAGAAATGCCTAGGTATATTTATGCCCTCTACACTGCTTAAGACCTGACTAAAAACACCTACTGCTTTGGGAGATCCAGGGCCCCAAACTTTTCTAACCTCTCACAACTCTATTCAACGATACAGAAAGAAGATTTTGCCTTTGCATATACTTCTATACAAATGGCTCCCACAAGTAGGCACTCTTCTGCACTAGACACAGCACTAAGCAGAAAGCCAACAACTGACATTTAAAAACACAAACACATGGTCTGCTGTACACACAAACCATGTGTGCGGAAGACTTTTTAACCTCTTCCCGACCAGCCGCGGCAGTTATACTGTGGCAGGACGGCTCCCTGGGTGAGCCGTCATAGCTGTACGATGTAGCACGTGCCCGCAGCGTGTCCCTGGAGCCGATACACGTGCCCGCCGGGCACCCGTGATTACTCGTGACAGAGCAAGAACCGGGATCTGTGTGTGTAAACACACAAATCCTGGTTCTGTCAGGGGAGAGGAGACAGATCGTGTGTTCCTACTAAGTAGGAACAAGGATCTGTCTCCTCCTTTAGTCAGCCACATTCCCCCCCACAGTTAGAACACATCTAGGGAACACATTTAACTCCTTGATCGTTCCCTAGTGTTAACCATGACATTTATACAGTAATCAGTGGCTATTTTTAGCTCTGATCACTGTATGAATGTCAATGGTGCCAAAAAAGTGGCACAAGTGTCCGATCTGTCCGTCGCAATGTCGCAGTCTGATAAAAATTGCAGATCACTGCCATTACTAGTAAAAAAATAATAATAAAAATGCCATAAATCTATCCCCTATTTTGTAGATGCTATAACTTTTGCGCAAACTAATCAATATACGCTTATTGCGATTTTTTTACCAAAAATATGTAGAAGAATAAATATCGGCCTAAACTGATAGAGAAATTCGGTTTTTTTTGGATATTTATTATAGCAAAAAGTGCAAAATATTGTTTTTTTTTTTCAAAATTGTTGCTCTTTTTTTGTTTATAGCGCAAAAAATAAAAACCGCAGAGGTGATCAAATACCACCAAAAGAAAGCTCTATTCTTTGTGAAAAGGACATCAATTGTGTGGACCGCGCAATTTTCAGTTAAAGGGACACACTGCCGTATCACAAAAAATGGCCTGGTCAGGAAGGGGGCAAATCCTTCCGGGACTGTTAAACTAACCCTGGAAAAAAAAAACTCACAACACACACCTGCAATGCATTGTACTTGGTGGACAAACGAAGAGTAGAAATGAGCAGTAATAGAGGTTCACCTTATTATAAAACAGAATGAAATAACCGTTTGCCTTGCGTACCTCAAGTCTTACTTCCACCAGGAAAAATTCAGCATGAAGAAACTGGTGTCTGCACAGCAGAGTGGACTTGATGAGAAATCCTGTGACCTCCAAAAATAATTCTCCACTAGTAACTGTGAGACGACAGAGAAGAACGCACCGTGCCTAATGCCACTGTACTCTGCGAGCAGATGTAACAGAGACAACGCAACACAAACAGTGCTGTGTGCAAGTCTCCTGGGGTTAAAGTGTAAGATTCCCTTCTGAGCAGATGACGATGTTTCCCAAACACGGGAGTTGTGTGGAGTTAGGTCATTATTAGAATTCAGGAAGGTGCCACATTAACATTTAAATATGGCTGACACTCAGGTGGATTACTCTAAGTTTGAATAGCAGAACAGGACACATTGGCTGGATGTAATGTGATCACTGAAACAATATAGATACAACTTTTCATTCAATTAAGTTTTTACTTGTAAGGCTGCTGGGCAACTTAAGTGACTTCAAGTGCAGTAGAAGGTAATCGGCATAAAAGTTTAATTTGGTGTGGGACGCAGTTGTAAACATGTGTAACCCTTTCCTGCAACAGCCAACTCATTTCAACAAAAATTGTTATGATAATAATGACATAAAGATATGTAAAATTCACAGTAAATTATATGTGTAATAGTGGAGTGTGGGACCATATTGGTGACCAACAGAGGCAGAAATATACAGCACTAAAGAAAAACCTCCAGTTAAAAAAATAGCCCTATAAAATATTTTAAAAAATTGCTGCAATACTCACATTCAATCTGGAGCTAACCACTCAGGACTGCACCACAAGATGTTCTTCGTTTTTCCAGGTTGAATAAGTGTCAGCATCATTAAATGCATCTCTTTTGAGCCCAGGCTGTCTTGGACCTGCACACAGCCTGTAACTGGCCAGCTATAAAGAAGCAGCAAAGTGATGAGCTTATCTCCGTCACTCTGCTCTCTCCTCCTATCAGCATACTCATTGTCAGCACATAAATTGACTGGCCCTTTGTACTGCGTTTTCCTCTCCCACTCTGAGCTCTGCTGTACAGGAGCTACAGGAGGTACATACCAGGTGTAATTCAGGTACTTACACTATTTTACCAAGATTTTTCAAGCATATTTTAGGCTACCCCATTGAAGTCTATTGGGGTCAAAAGTGCAAGATCATGCCCCAAATAAGCACCTGTACTTTTTATGTGGGTTGAGAGATATCACATCTCTCAAATGTGAAAGAACTCAAAAGAAAACATGGGAATCTGGTTTTGAGCATTGAAGTGCTTCTGGAATCGAGCTTTTAAATTGCTCAAGTGTTAATAAGGACTCAAGGCCTAATTTTATATATATTTATATTTTATATTCTGATTGGGTATTTCTGAAATATAGGGGTATGCAATATATTACCAAGAGTATTGGGACACCTGCCTTTACACGCACATGAACTTTAATGGCATCCTAGTCTTAGTCCATAGGTTCAATATTGAGTCGGCCCACCCTTTGCAGCAATAACAGCTTCAACTCTTCTGGGAAGGCTGTCCACAAGGTTTAGGAGTGTGTCTATGGGAATGTTTGACCATTCTTCCAGAAGCATATTTGTGAGGTCAAGCACAAATTCATCCCAAAGATGTTCTATCTGGTTAAGGTCAGGACTCTGTGCAGACCAGTCAAGTTCCTCCACCCCAAACTCGCTCATCCATGTCTTTATGGACCTTGCTTTGTGCACTGGTGTGCAGTCATGTTGGAAGGGGCCATCCCCAAACTGTTCCCACAAAGTTGGGATCATGAAATTGTCCATAATGTCTTGGTATGCTGATGCCTTAAGAGTTCCCTTTACTGAAACTAAGGGGCCAAGCCCAACCACTGAAAAACAACCCCACACCATAATCCTCCCTCCCCCCACACCATAATCCCCCCCTCCGCCAAATAATTTGGACCAGTGCACAAAGCAAGGTCAATAAAGACATAGATGAGCGAGTTTGGGGTGGAGGAACATGACTGGCCTGACCTCAACCTGATAGAACATCTTTGGGATGGAGACTGTGAGCCAGGCCTTCTCGTTCACATCAGTGCCTGACCTCACAAATGCGCTTCTGGAAGAATGGTCAAACATTCCCATAGACACACTCCTAAACCATGTGGACAGCCTTCCCGGAAGAGTTGGAGCTGTTATAGCTGCAAAGGGTGGGCCAACTCAATATTGAACCCTACGGACTAAGACTGGAATGCCATTAAAGTTCATTGTTGTCCCAATACTTTTGGTAATATAGTGTGTGTATATATATATATTTTTTTTATAGATTTGAAGCGCGCCTCTGACACCCCAAGGGCAGGATAACCCCTTCATAGGCAAGGGACAGGCAAGCATTTCACTCCAGGGCTGGGTCTGTGGCTGTGACTTTTGTCCTTTAAAGTTTTATAAGGAGGTGAGGATTAGGGGTCCCGGATACCATGGCAGATCACATACAGCTCAAGATCAATGTCCACTTTTACAGTATCAGAACCTTTAAGCTGATCCGGCAACACTGTAAGCATTTACCCAAATTACCCAAACGTCCTCCTAGCTAGTCACCAGGCCCTTCTGAAAGATGAGAATTGGACTTTGGGTCTCTGAACGTACCCCATTGTTGTAAATATACCTATGAATTGTGCTACTCATTCACAAACACAGATTTGCCATACTAATTACATTGTCAAATGCACTTTTTGGAAGCGATCTGTATGTTTTATAAACTGCAGTACACAGCTCACAACTGATTATGGATAAATGTAACATCTAAAAGCATTTGTTAGTAATATATTCTGGATTTATCGTATTTGTATTTGTATTTGTATGAGAAAACCAGCTTTAAGCGAGAAACGCAACAAGGCTGTCCTTCTATACTGTGTTTCATTATCATTATCGGCAGATCATATAAACATTTATTAGCCTGTCGGCAAGGCACTAGATAGATCCTTGTAGCTGACCAAGAAAATAAATTACCGACAAATAAAAGGTGACAAAAGTAGTTACATGAGCCACTGAAATCTAGTTCGAATTTTCCATTTCACTGGTAATCTTGTATATAGGGCCTGATTACAAACACATCTATCAGTACACGGCAAGGCAGAGTTCGTACAATATGAATGAAATTCTTCATTAGGGTATGATAAGGACATGTAAATAAAGAATGTTATTACAATATCCACATATAAGGCTACATCTGAAGAACTGCAATAAACTATCAGAATGTGCCATCTTTTTGTAATACAGACGTGCGATGACATTAAAAAAAAAAATACATTCATAATTTACACATTTAAAAATGAGATAGCAAACGACTTACGGCAAAACCATTTTTTTATGAATTATATTCAATTAAATCAGAACTTAACTGTGAGCACCACAAACTGAAAACGCTATTCAATTCATTTTTAATACTCGATACAAACTCACCCATCCATCCATGTCTACATGCTATATTTTGCTGAGAAATCACCCCCTAGCATTTCTGACCATGACCATCTTGAGTAAGGGCAGATGATTCATGTAGCATTTGCTTCCTGGAATCTATCTGCCCTTAGCTCAGACATGCAAGTAGGTGGGTGTACTTAGCTGAGAAGGCCCCTCCTCCCCTTCTCCAGTTAAAAGAAAAAAAAATGCTCATGAAGACTCCTGGGATGGACAGAAACCAGGAAGTATCTAAAGAAATGTAACAAAAAAAAAGTTTAAAATGAATAAATAAAATATATACTTTCCTATCTATATATAAATGCGGGAAGCATTGAGGATTAGAAATTCATGTTGATTGAGAGAGTTTAGCTCCGCTTTAACAAAAATTAGTTTTCATGTCAACTGCATTTTGTGTAAACAATTATTGTGGCAAATGTGACCGGGAGGGGGTGGTTTACTATGGAAAGTGGTTCCTAGGAATATGTAGTGCTTTATGATTTTCTTTGGGAATGTGGAATAAATTCTTCTTCTTTTTCTTTTTTTTTTTTAATTTTATAATTAGCAATTCTTTATTGAATATTTATCATTTTGAATACAAAGATCACTTTCACTGGATAGCATACAAGCTTCCATTAACCAACAGTCAAAGCAATATACAGAGATCTTAGGTATAACCCAAGAGGTGATTACATAGCTCTGTAGTCAGAAAGGTGCGAGTACCACAACCTAGAGCAGTGATGGCAAACCTTGGCACCCCAGATGTTTTGGAACTACATTTCCCATGATGCTCATGCACTCTGCAGTGTAGTTGAGCATCATGGGAAATGTAGTTCCAAAACATCTGGGGTGCCAAGGTTTGCCTTTACGGACCTAGAGCATAGTGGAATAAATTATTCTTATGGCCTCTGCCAATTATGTTATATTATTATTTTAATTATTTTATATTCTCTTCTCTGATGGAAATATGAGTATTTCCTTGAGCGCCATGCATGAAGGGGGGTGTGGGGGTGATGGAGGTTAGTTGACAAGGGCTTTTTGTTATGTCAATAGGGTCCTGCATGACCTGTCCGTGCTGTTATCCTTTGCTTGAGTATTTGATTTTTGGGGTATGAGCCCTGGGTATGGGCTAATACTTCTTAAAGAGGTATTAGCTCATTACTACCACCAAGAATATTGCAACTCCTGGAGGACACCTATAATTAAGGAATACCTACCTATTCATACCCCTGAAGGGTCCAAGCGCAACAAAGTATGTTTTTAGGTCCATACCCTAGGCCCTGTTCACATCTAATGCCCTGTACACACGGTCGGACATTGATCGGACATTCCGACAACAAAATCCATCAGATTTTTTCAGACGGATGTTGGCTCAAACTTGTCTTGCATACACACGGGCGCACAAAGTTGTCGGAAAATCCTGAATCTGAGCATGCGTGGCACTTTGTGTGTCGAATTGTCCACACACCGTCGGAATTTATGCAAACGGATTTTGTTGTTGGAAAATTTTATAGCCTGCTCTCAAACTTTGTGTGTCGGAAATTCCGATTGAAAAAGTCAGATGGAGCCCACACACGGTCGGAATTTTCGACAACAAGCTCTGATCGCACATATTCCGTCTGAAAGTCCGACCGTGTGTACAGGGCATTAGAGTTGCTATTTTACAGGGACTTTTCGGGCATTTCCGGCGGTTTTTCAGAGTTTTGCAGCATTTTTGTACAGGCGTTTTCAAGGTTAAAAGGTCACCAATGTAAAAGCAATAAGACGTCTGTAATCTGCCAAAAAAGAAGCTCCTGTACTTTTTTGCGCGATGGGCGTTTTGCTTCAGGCGATAGAATGCTCAGATGTGAACAGGGCCCATTGAAATGAATGGGATTTGTCTTGTTGGGCGTTTTTAGAGCTGAGGCTTACAGAAGAAAAACACCCAAAAACACCTAGGTGTGAACGGAACCTAAGGTGAGCGCATTTGAATGAAGGTGGTGGGTTTACACCGGAATAATGGTGGGGACACATTGCAAAATCTAAGCATAAAGTGAATATGCCCTCATGTTGTAAAGTGCTGTGCAAACTGTTGGCGCTATATAAATCCTGTATAATAATAATAAGGAATCATTGTGGACAACTCATTGTGGGACTTGATTGGATTAATATTGTAGTCATAGACATTTATGGACTTTTATTACATCACAGAAGTTGTGGTGAGTTAATGTGGTGTAGAGTGTTATACTATTTTTGTATTACCCTAACCATTTTTTTCCTGCAGTTATATTTTGCACTTTATTAGTTTATTTATGGCATCAGTGATATATATATTGATATGCATATGTATGTGAGCAGAACCCATTTACTTACACTGAGACACTTTTGATTGTGGTAGCCCGGAGGTATTCATGATCATGGAAAATTTTATGAAACAGAGTTTACAAAGAAATTCCAAAGAAGAGTATTGGAAATCTGAATTATATTGCTGAAACTGGGCTACTGACTTAGCAGATTTTGCACACATCTCACAGTGACACTATATACCCCTTCCCTCCCTCCACACACCACTATTAACCATTAGTTCATAAGAATGATTTTTTTTTGTCTTCTTGGAAAACCATTTTGCCCATTTACCACTTATTTAGCAGACATTTTTGCACATGAAACAAAAATGAACTGTGAACCCATCTATGGCTAGCCTTACATGCCACACAACTTAAAGTTTATATAAAGCCAAAACTTTTAGTTTTTTTAGTTTTGGGCAGAGTAGGGAATGGTTAAGACAATTTATTTTTTCTGTCTATGACCCAGTATGAAGGTTTTCCTTTACTTTCTATCCCAGAGATACAGCAGAAAGTAAAATGAGAGCCCTCCAAAATAAGAGATCTATTTCCAATTAAAAAAAAAAATGCAGTGCAAATGTCTCAGCATTTGCACAGCCTTCATGAATTATGCTCATAATGTGTCTAATATGTGCATTTTCCAGCTCCATCTAGTGGTCATAATGCAATATTTTCCTGATTGAGGTATTTAGGAAAAGACGGCAACTGGATGGAGCTGACAATCACAGGAAATAAACATGCTGGTCACATTACAGGGATAATTCTTGAGTGCTGTGTGAATGCAGAGACATTTATACGTCTATTTCTTTTTTTAATAAATAGACCCTTTAGATAATTGTAACACATTTTCAGATCCTGCAGTTAACTCAATGCCACTGTTTTAAGGACGACTTGTAATCATTAACAAAACCAGTAAAAATGCATGATTTCTGCAGGAATGCAAACATAAAAGGGTTAGTTGTATATCTGCTCAGACAAGCGGGTGAAAGAAAGTCCCAGTTCCTTTGGCAACTCCACAGAACAAGTTTGAGCCATGGCTGGGAAAGAATTCTTGATTAGTAAATACATGTCAGTAATTAATCTACTACTGTACCAGTGGCTAATGAATTCTCACTTAGATGTGACAGGGCTGCAGTAAAGCCCAATTTAGGAAACAAGCGAATACAGTTATTGAGCTACTGATGCATTGTAACACGCAGTAGCCGTACTAAAATCAGTATGTTCACTCAATTTACCTTGAAGTGAACCTTTTCATTCCCCAAGCATTTAATAACAAAATGTTAACCCCTCTTATATACCTTCATAATCTGGTCTATTAACTGTTTCCAAGGTTTTCCTTCCAGACACAAAATATGCAGTGTCATATGTTACAGTATTTGTGGGCAAATTCAGCATTTTTGTAAAATGTAATATCAAGGCTCTCATCACCATCACTAACCACTATGATGAGAGCAGTGACACCTGGTGTCACAGGAAGGGCTGTGGTGTCTTTGATGTGCGCCTATGATTGACTGCCTGGTTTCACCTTCTCTATGGTATGCGAAAGACAAGATGGTGGTCCCCAATTTAAAACTAAAATAGGAAACCAGCCAAATTGTGATCCAATTATGGCTCTGTACAGCATATGCAGAGTACTTGCATTATAAGAAGGGGAGTGATAAAAGTGTTCTTTCTAAAACCCGTGCTATGTAAATGCCACTCAGCTTTCTGCCTCACCAATCACTTTCAAGCTATCAGGGAAGACCTAGATATGATTGGTGGATGTGAAAATCTTTTTGTTGATGACAATTTTGCATTGGACTTTCTGGGAATAAGTGGTATCAAGAAGGGTGTTCCATGTTCCAGGATAACTATTGACAGAAAGGTCCCGAGATTGACTAGTGCAGTACAGCAATGCCTTATGTAAAGTAGGTAGTTTATGCACCCAAACCTGGATTTACACTTGAGTGTGAGCATGTTTATGTGATTTTGTAGACTTTTTTTTGCATGTCTTTCAGACATTTTCAGGCTTGAGCACTTTTGTTTTAGCCAAAATGGAAAGCTACCGTAGTCACTAGGGCAGTGGTTCTCAACTCCTGTCCTCGGGAACCACTCACAGACCAGGTTTGCAAGATAACAGGTGATATAATTTGTTGCTCATTGACTGCAGTATTCTAGTCTGCATCCCCCCCAAGGTAATACTTAAAATCTGGCCTGTTAGTGGGTCCTGAGGACAGAAGTTGAGAACCACTGCACTAGGGGAAGAGAGTTGTTAGGCGCAGAAAATGTGCATTACGTGCATTTTTTAAGCATTTTCAGGCTACCCCATTGAGGTCTATTGGGGTCAAAAGTGCAAGATCATGCCCCAAAGAAGCACCTGTACTTTTTATGTGGGGTGAGAGACATCGCATCATTCAGATGTGAAAGGACTCAAAAGAAAACATGGGAATCTGGTGTTGAGCATTGAAGTGCTTCTGGAATTGGGCTTTTAAATTGCTCATGTGTTAATAGGGGCTCAAGGCCTAATTTTATATGTATGATTGGGCATTTCTGAAATATAGGGGTATACACTATATTACCAAAAGTATTGGAGCACCTGCCTTTACACGCACATGAGCTTTAATAGGATCTCAGTCTTAGTCCGTAGGGTTCAATATTGAGTTGGCCCACCCTTTGCCTGACCTCACAAATACAGTCAGTTGGCCCACCCATCAGTGCCTGACCTCACAAATGTTCTTTTGGAAGAATGGTCAAACATTCCCATAGACACACTCCTAAAAAGTGTGGACAGCCTTCCCAGAAGAGTTAAAGCTGTTATAGCTGCAAAGGGTGGGCCAACTCATTATTGAATCCTACGGACCAAGACTGGGATGCCATAAAAGTTCATGTGCGTGTAAAGGCAGGCGTAGTTTTTATTTTCTGTGGCACTGTTGCAAAAACTAGCCATTCTCATATAATGGTGTTTTGTAAGCACTATGTTATTCTGTAATTCAGCTTTTTAGACTGTCTGAAATTTGGTTACAGTGAGGGAAAAATGTATTTAATCTCCTGCTGATTTTGTACATTTGCCCACTGACAAAGAAAGGATCAGTTTATAATTTTAATGGTAGGTTAACAGTGAGAGACACAATAACAACAAAAATATCCAGAAAAACGCATTTCAAAAAAGTTATTTTGATTTGCGTTTTAATAAATGAAATAAGTATTTGACTCCTTTGCAAAACATAACTTAGTACTTGGTGGAAAAACCCTTGTTGGCAATCACAGAGGTCAGACATTTCTTGTAGTTGGCCACCAGGTTTGCACACATCTCAGGAGGTATTTTGTCCCATTCCTCTTTGCAGATCCTCTCCTAGTCATTAAGGTTTCGAGGCTGTTGGTAACTCGAACTTTCAGCTCCCTCTACATATTTTCTATAGGATTAAGGTCTGTAAGTCTACAGACCACTGTCGGCTAGGCCACTCCAGGACCTTAATGTGCTTCTTCTTGAGCGAATGAATATCACTATCCTGGAACCCAATCTCTTTAAAATCAAGAATGTGCAAAGTTTGCTGGAACCGAATAAGTGTGAGATATCTTTTCCAAACGGGGACCACCAAGGAGCAATGATGGGCTGAAAACATCAATTCCCTGTCAGGGGACACTGTCATCAACCACACAGTCCCATATTATTCCATATTCCCATAATGGTGGGCATTTCTATCTTAACCTACCATTAAAATTATAGACTGATCATTTCTTTATCAGTGGGTAAATGTACAAAATCAGCAGAGGATCAAATACTTTTTGCCCTCACTGTATTAGAATAGATTTGTACCTGTATGTGCTATTTTCATTCTATTAGCTGTGTTGGTGTAAAATATCTCTCACTACACTGGTGCAAAACAAAACAGTTAGCTTAGCAATGCATTTCGCTAAAATGAACATGTCTACAAAGATACAAAACATGGATCTTGTGAAACGTGCATTTTTCCCGGTGGGATAATAAATGCTGCAAGGTGGAAATTCTAACATTTAAGGTCAGTGATGCCATAAAGCCAGAGTAAATATTATCAGATGTCCTTGTGATTCAACCTGAGTGAAATCAATACTGTAGTTCTGACTGTATCTCAGACTAATGAATCATAAAATATTTTCTTGCCTGCGTCAATAGAACGATAGAACGGCCAGCCACCAAGTCTTATTTATTATACATGGAACCCGCAGACACAGTTTGATTGAACATTTCAAGACAAGTGCAGAAAAGAAACTAATTGGTTTTAGAATGAGGCACTGTGGATTGTTAATTGTAGCTCAACAAATTGATATGTGTCTATAAATAAACATTATTATATAAAAAGAATTTAGCAAAACTGTTAAAGAGACCATTAATAAAAAAAAAAAAAGCTGTTGACGGGTATAAAGTGCTGGCACCTAAAGGTACCTACCTACAGCATCCTTTACAATCCTGCTGTTATCCTTCATTTACAGGAACATCCTGTGTTTTATTTAAATTGATAAATAGTATAATGGCTCATTCACGCTATGTGCAGGGACCTACATTTTCCCGCACTGTTTAAATGCAGGTCACCACCAGGGCACATAGAAAACAATTGCTTTCTATGTGCCCCGTTCACATTGCTTTCTATGTGCCCCATATGATGTGCGCTACATGTCACCACACAGCAGAGCAATGTATTGTGCTGCTGTACAGAGACATGAATTTAGTGTCACTATGTAACACTTCAAATAAAGATAAAAAACAAGCACTGTGATGCACGTAGAATCACTCCCTGTAAGAGCCAGGACTGACACTAACCTGCTTTAAAAAACACTGAGTTTTACTATGTGAGATAGTTAGAACATATCCTTAACAAAACTTTATACTTCCCAGATCAAGTTCTCCTGCATTTGAATTTACTTGCGTTTACATGCATTTGAAAACTTTCTAATCTGCCCTTGGATGCACAGATTTTTTTTTTTTTTAAAACAGCTAAACTAAATGCTCAAAACTGTAATTAATACACTCATTGTGAATTATTCTGTTTAAACTCATTACATACATTTATATACATTAATGTCCTATAAACACATATAAATACTGGTACATATATATAATCCATATAATCCATATAATACATATAATCACACGTCTATGTGAATAAGGCCTTATGGGCTAATCCCAAATAGTTCTGACAGCTTCGGCACTTCCTGGTGGGTGCCTACACTTTATACTGCAGCTGTTTTTTCTTTTTTTAGACATAGTCATCTTTAACATATAAAGGAGAATGCATACTAGACACCCAGCTTTTGAGGTTGATTTACTATAGGAGTTGTAAAATTCACTTAGTGAATAAGATGAAGCGGTATTTGTTATGAATACCGAATCATGTGCAAAGAAACAAAATTATTTGGTAGAGGTTCTGTGTTCTATATATCAACATCCTAAAATTTACATACATCAAATAAACAGAATTGTAGCTATGGACTTTTTTTTGAGCATATAGAAAATTATATCACATGAGCATTAAATAAACACACAAAATATATTGTTCATGAAATTTAAAATCACATATAGCACCATGTCCATTGTAAGGTTCACACATTATTTCATCCAACAATCCATATGTGGGCTCAACACGTTTAAATTGATCTTCCTTCTGAGCACATGTGAATGAATATCACTATCCTGGAACCCAATCTCTTTAAAATCAAGAATGTGCAAAGTTTGCTGGAACCGAATAAGTGTGAGACATCTTTTTCAAATGGGGACCACCAAGGAGCAATGATGGGCTGAAAACATCAATTCCCTGTCAGGGGACACTGTCATCAACCACACAGTCCCATATTATTCCATATTCCCATGATGGTGGGCATTTATATCTTAGTCAATCAGGTTAAGATTTAAGGCTGCCCTTAAAAAACCTCCACAGCAGTCCAGGCAATCATGATGTACAATACAATAAAAGGTAAGTGCAGCGCATATAAATAAATAAAAAGACAAAAGGAATAATATGTATATAAAAGTCCAATCCAGATGGAGACTCCAATCACTGGATAAAAGGAATAATAAGATCCCTCATGGAGAAGTGAAAAAAGTCCTCCGGAAGTAACAAGTGAGTCAGTGACAATATCCTTCACTAAGAGGGCCCGAATACGCTTACCAGAGAAGCATCCCCTTTGTCTATTTGAAGTGCTGCACATTTATATCCTATTGGCGTTTGGAGGTTTTCCCCGCTACTTCTGTGTTTCTCTGCTGGACAGGAGTTCCACACAGTACGATGGAGGATTGCCCAAGTCTTATGCACCATCCGTGTGGGGATACATGCTTATTTGACCTTCTGTGGCAGGGAGGTCCACCAACTCTGGTAAGCGTATTTGGGCTCTCTTGGTGAAGGATATTGTCACTTGTTAATTCAGGAGGACTTTTTTCACTTCTCCACGAGGGATCTTATCATTCCTTTAATCCGGTGATTGGAGTCTCCATCTGGATTGGACTTTAATATACATATTATTCCTTTTGTCTTTTTATTTATTTATATGCGCTGCACTTACCTTTTATTGCATTGTCTATTTGCTAGGTATTTGTGATTGCCTATAGTGTTCAGCCTGCACTCCTTACGTTTTTTATCATTGTGTTTGCGCTGATTGTTCATCTTATTTTTAAATTATGATGTACAGCAAATCATCCAACATGTCCATGTCACGAAGCAAATTTAATCATGTGCTAGGGAAATCATAATACTAAGTTTTGCTTGTACATGAATGGGTGATGCAACTGTATGTTGCTAGGTATCTGTCATGTAGCAGCTTTAGTGCTAGCACAGTGACAGCACTAGCAGTAGTGCAGCATTAGTGCTACCAATATGCTAGCACTACCACTGTTAACTGACAAATCCCTGGTTAGTTTGTTGATAAACAGAAGCCACGTAGAAATCACTCATTTTGTGGCTATAGAACTACCGCTGGTAAACGACAGGTCCTCTGTCAGCTGGGGTTTGTCTACAAAATAGCTAATGAGTTTGGGTGACATCATTGCCCAGATATGGTTATGTGGTCATGACCATATCTGGTCAATGATGTTACCCAGGACCCCCAGCCAGTTTCTTCACAAACACTAGTCAATCATTTTGTGAAGGAAGTGCAGTGGGGCAACATCATCAGATGGCACGTGATTGACAAGGGTTTGTATCACTGAATGATGTGATTAATGCTGGGGACATTGGGGGGGGGGGGTATTTAAGTATTTTGTCTATAGTGTTGGTATCATGACCCATTCTCATGTAGGATAAGAAGGAGGCCCCTTTTATGAAGGCTGCATGCTTGCTGCCCTTACCTTTTCAGACATCCTGCTTTGGATAAGGACCTGTGTGTGAATGGCCATAAAAAACACTATGGATTTCCTTTACTGGCCACGGCACATGAGAACGTCTGGAAAGTGAAGGGTGGTAGAGTAACCACTAGAGCCCTGAGAGATAAAGAGCCAATATTATCAGTATTGGGAGTTAAGTTTAGGTGAACTGAGCCTTAATGAAGCAGCTCTATTGGCAATAAATATTTAATCGCATCCCAAGTTTGAAAAGTGCACAGACTTTTTCATAGACATTAGTGAGTATTACAGTTATCTCTGGAGGCAAGTTCTTTAGCTTCTTTTTTACAGGTAGTACTTGGCATACACAAAAGGAACAGACTCCCTCCAGGGTATATACAGGCTCTATCACTGAAATGAATTAAAAAAGAAAAAGTTCCCCATCACTTAGGAGAAAGAAAACTTTCAATTTTTTCTTTTTCTTTCCTTCTACTGCAGGTCATAAAATATGCAAACAGAAGGAAAGAACTGTTCAGTTTCAATAAGAAGAGTATAACAGGGAGACAAGAGATTGCATGGGAGGTCTGAACCCTTCAGATAGAAATAAAAAAGATATTGTGGGATAATGGCACATCTGTCCCATTGTGTACACCAACTGCAGCTATAGCAAAGGTCACAGCAAAGAGGATAATTCTGAGAATGGTGAACGTTGCGATTAATTGTTCGGCTTTTTATAAAGATGCTACATTCTGTTTCTATTTGGGAGGGAATGAATCTACTTCTACAGTATAAATGTTTTAGTTTTAGTTATATTCCGACTCATAACCCTCATTAAAAGTACACGCTGGTAAATAAAAACTAAAGTGAGATTTTCTTTATTTCTGTTTGTATCCCTGTCGCAGATCTTACGCTCTCATGTCTGGTGAAATCATTGTCACTGTAAGAGAATTAATCTCTTTAAAGGAGCCCTGATAGCAGAAAATTTAGCTGGACAACTTAAACCCTGAAATACACACAGGCAGTAAAGCCAACCATCTAAGGACTTCAGTTCTCCATCCCAGACCCACACCCTTTGGTTGATAGTTTGATTTACTGAAGGCAAATAGACTGTGCACTTTGCGAAATGAAGTTGCACACTGCAAGGAAAATTTCTCCAGAGCTTAGTAAATTAGGAGAAAAGAAAGCTTAGTAAATTAGGGGAAGTTCTGCTGACTTCCATCATCCAATCATGTGCAAGCAAAAATGTTTATTTTTTTATTTTTCCTTGCTTGTGATTGGTTATTCTTTGCAAAGTGATGCTTCATCTCATTTACTAAGCTCTGGAGCAAATGTCCTTGCAGGTTGCAACTGCACAAGTGAACAGACTATTTGCCTTTAGTAAATCAACCCAACTGTGTGCCACGGCCTACCTGCCTAGAGGTTATTCAAGTTATCCAGGAACAGCTGTACAGCACCAGACCATTCTACTTGTTAAACTCATGTTAATACCAGTAACCTGATATTTTGGGAACACCAATTGCGGAACATATATATTTCAACATTCAGACCAGATGTTTTCAGATCTGAGCACTGTATTCTCTTCACAGTCTTTGACACAAAGATCAAAATGTCATATGGCCTTAAAGGGGTTGTAAAGGTTCTTTTTTTTTTTTTTTAAATAACAAACGTGTCCTGCTTACCTCCTCTGTGCAAGGGTTTTGCACAGAGTGGCCCTGATCCTCCTCTTCTGGGGTCCCCCAGCAGCGTTCCTGGCTCCTCCTCTTCCCGAGTGCCTCCACAGAGACCCGTATTTCCTGGGCGCCCCCGAGTCCTGCTGCTGCATCCATTGACACAGACAGCAGGACTCGGCCCCGCCCCTCGTGTCACTGGCTTTGATTGACAGCAGAGGGAGACAATGCTCCTGCTGCTATTAATCCAGCCAATGAGAACCCGAGAAAGCGGCTGGAGCTGCTCTGCTCGTCCCCGTCGCTGGAACGACTGGGTTCAGGTAAGTAAAATGGGGGCTCTGGAGGGCTTCTGCACTACAAAAGGTTTTTCACCTTAATGCATAGAATGCATATATATATATAGATACACACACAGTGCCTTCTGTCAGACAGATTGGATGGAGAGCATCTGTGAACAGCAATTTCCATGTCTTGACACAGATTGTCAATTGGATTTAGGTCTGGACTTAGACTGGGCCATTCTAACACATGAATATGCTTTGATCTAAACCATTCCATTGTAGTTCTGGCTGTTTGTTTAGGGTCGTTGTCCTGCTGGAAGGTGAACCTCCATCACAGGTTTTCTTCTAGCATTGCCCTGTATTTGGCTCCAATCATCTTCCCATCAACTCTGAACAGCTTCCCTGTCCTAACTCCCTGCTAAACAAAAGCATCCCCACAACATGATGCTGCCACCACCATGTTTCACAGTGGGGATGGTATGTTCAGGGTGATGTGCAGTGTTATTTTTTCCACCACACATAGTGTTTTGCTTTTAGGCCAAAAAGTACCTTCTTCCATATTTTTGCTGTGTCCCCCACATGGCTTCTCGCAAACTGCAAACAGGACTTCTTATGGCTTTCTTTCAACAGTGGCTTTCTTCTTGCCACTCTTCCATAAAGGCCAGATTTGTGGAGCACACGACAGTGTTCTGTACATTATTGATACTGTATATATATATATATATATATATATATATATATATATATATATATATATACACACACAGTATCTCACAGAAGTGAGTACACCCCTCACATTTTTGAAAATAGTTTATTATATCTTTTCATGTGACAACAATGAAGAAATGACACTTTGCTACAATATGAAGTAGTGAGTGTACAGCTTGTATAACAGTGTACATTTTCTCTCCCCTCAAAATAACTCAACACACAGCCATTAATGTCTAAATCGCTGGCAACAAAAGTGAGTACACCCCTAAGTGAAAATGTCCCAATTGGGCCCAAAGTGTCAATATTTTGTGTGGCCACCATTATTTTCCAGCACTGCCTTAACCCTCTTGGGCATGGAGTTCACGAGAGCTTCACATGTTGTCACTGGAGTCCTCTTCCACTCCTCCATGATGACATCATGGAGCTGGTGGATGTTAGAGACCTTGCGCCTCCACCTTCCATTTGAGGATGCCCCACAGATGCTCAATAGGGTTTAGATCTGGAGACATGCTTGACCAGTCCATTACCTTTACCTTAAGCTTCTATAGCAAGGCAGTGGTCATCTTGGAGGTGTGTTTGGGGTCGTCATCATGTTGGAATACTGCCATGCGGAACAGTCTCCGAAGGGAGGGGCTCATGCTCTGCTTCAGTATGTCACAGTACATGTTTGCATTCATGGTTCCCTCAGTGAACTGTAGCTCCCCAGTGCTGGCAGCACTCATGAAGCCCCAGACCATGAAACTTCCCCCACCATGCTTGACTGTAGGTACTGGGCAAGACACACTTGTCTTTGTATTCCTCACCTGGTTGCCGCCACACATGTTTGACACTATCTGAACCAAATACGTTTATCTTGGTCTCATCAGACCGCAGGACATGGTTCCAGTAATCCATGGCCTTAGTCTAATTGTCTTCAGCAAACTGTTTGCGGGCTTACTTGTGCATCATCTTTAGAAAAGGATTCCTTCTGGGACAACAGCCATGCAGATCAATTTGCTGTAGTGTGCGGTGTATGGTCTGAGCACTGACAGGCTGACCCCCCCCCCACCCCTTCAACCTCTGCAGCAATGCTGGCAGCACTCATACATCTATTTCCCAAAGACAACCTCTGGATATGACGCTGAGCACGTGCACTCGACTTCTTTGGTTGACCATGGCGAGGCCTGTTCTGAGTGGAACCTGTCCTGTTAAACCCCTGTATGGTCTTGGCCACTGTGCTTCAGCTCAGTTTCAAGGTCTTGGCAATCTTCTTATAGCCTAGGCCATCTTTAAGTAGAGCAACAATTCTTTTTTTCAGATCCTCAGAGAGTTCTTTGTCATGAGGTGCCATGTTGAACTTCCAGTGACCAGTATGAGAGACTGAGAGCGATAGTACCCAATTTAACACACCTGCTCCCCATTCACATCTGAGACCTTGTCACAATAACGATTCACATGACACCTGGGAGGGAAAATGGCTAATTGGGCCCAATTTGGACATTTTCACTTAGGGGTGTACTCACTTTTGTTGCCAGTGGTTTAGACATTAATGGCTGTGTGTTGAGTTATTTTGAGGGGACAGCAAATTTACACTGTTATACAATCTGTACACTCTCTGCTTTACATTGTAGCAAAGTGTCATTTCTTCAGTGTTGTCACATAAAAAGATATAATAAAATATGTACAAAAATGTGAGGGGTGTACTCACTTTTGTGAGATACTGTATATATATATATATATATATATATATATATATACATATATATATATATATATGGTGAGTCCATGTCACAGGCCAGTGTGGGTTTTCTAAAATGAGAGCATAGCAGGAACTATTGCCAATTGGTTCTGTCTGTCTTTTTTCGAAATCTCTATGTGCTGCACCTAAACAGGGCAAGCAGGAGGGAGGGAGGAGTCAATGCTCTGACTGTGTGTATAATAATAATATACAGAACACTGTACACACTCTTAATGGTTTACTAGATAGCAATAAAGTGTATCTTCATTTTTTCTTTTTCAGTTGTGGACAAAGTGATGATGGGATTAGAACGCCTATCATGTTTTACTGCTCAAATATAAAAAGAGTAAACACTGTGCTATCCATAAAAAAAAAACTCTACCTATTCAAATATATCTGTGCAATAGTGAACCAGACGAAATATAATCACCTCTATTTCTTCCTCTGTGCTTGTGCCCCCCAAAAAATTCTTCTAGTGCTACTGGAAGAAGCATTTCATCTATGCTAATACTTCCCAAGCTGGTGTTCTATGGGTGGTATACTCAAAACTTGCTCCCCATTTAGCAAACCGATACCTTTTTTTTAGAAACTTTTTACAATAATTTGAATATTAATAACTATGGAATTAAACGCATAAGACCACTATAAACATTTTAGATGTAACAAATTTTATCAAAGAGAATGTTATTTGCACTAACACCTGATGTTGGCAGGACTCGACGTGACAGGTTTCGTCTACACAGAGGTCATCTGGGGTGTCGAGTCCTGCCAACATCATTGCGCCATTCTATATTGTCCTTGCAAATGCATTCATCTACATGTGAAATGTGAGTGTTTTTCCGATTTTATTCCTATTAAATAAATCCTTTTATCTACGATATCACAATATGTGGAACCTTTTTTCATTTTTTGGTTACACCGTGTGAATACGGAGACTCGTTGTGGTCCTCTCTCCATCCATGAAAAATAAATGTGCACATCATACTAGGAATCTGTTGATGAGGAGTGTTCGGTCTTGATCTGGGATTGCGATCGTAGATGTCACATCTCCATACATACAGTGATTACCCCTTTAAATCCACATATTCCGGTAAGCCTTTGCACAATCGGTGGTGGTGGTTGTCTGCAAATATTTTTTCTTACCGTGTTTTTTGTGTGGTTCCAGTGATGTCAATTTTTGATTTTTGAACATCAAGAGTTCTATATGGACTTTGTTTCCTTTTAGATCACATGACTTTTTCCAATTGATTTGTATTCACTTACACCACTTTGTACTTTCACGTTTGTGATAATATTTTTAAATTTTATATTTGAGCGCTGCATATTATTCTATGATCCATTGTTTACAAATTGTATTTTGTTGTGCTGGCTGCTCTATATACTATTTCTGAGCATCAGCGCGGTATTTTTTAATTTTCATTTAGCATAATCATAACACATTGATTGGTGGCGCACCTCTGAGTTTCCTTTTAAGGTTTGTAAGACCTTAATTACTCTGTACATGTCCATCAACTACTAACAACATATTGGCTGGTAAGATGAGAATGGAGAGCTAGATGGAGAGGGTGGGTGTGGCCAATATACATATAATAATGAAGCTCGGTGTAGTGTATTAGTTTACTGAGAAAAGGATATCCAGTAACAGAAGCAGAGTCTGGAAGAATTTCTGGATATCATTAGCTGCCTGAATGTTAAATCATCTGTAGAGATGGATCTCCATCTGTTAATGGTCTGAAACATCCAATGTTCTATTTCTCAACAAAGGAAGAAAAAAACAAAAAGTGAGATAGTACAAAATACGCTTCCAAATAAATTCTCCTTCTGAGAAACTATTCTTAATTAAGATAAGGTAGCACATCCAAACGGAACCAGTCATGGCAGAAATATGGGAATTGCCATTGCTGTCTTGTTTTTTAAATGTTGATATCACATCCAGCACCGCAAACCTTCCTTCATCTACCTGTAGATAACACACTTGCGGGAGGATGTTAACAACATAAGTTAGGTCAATACGCGCTTATAGGGTAGCCTACGTTATGGACTCTAGGGACACGAACATTGCAGCACCTGGCTCCCAGCATTTCTGTCAATGCTAGGGGACTGACAATCCTGATCTTCAAATGGCAATAAAGTATTTTACACAGGGAAGAAAAACAAAAGAAGGGGAACTATATGCAATAAGTTTAATAAAAATCTGTGTAAATGTAAAAAGAATTAAAAACAACAAGCTTGTCCAAGAATGTCAGGAGCTCAACGCATGGAAGCTGCTGGTTCTGTAAAAGGTGTTTTAGTATACTTAAATTTGTTTTTTTTTTTTAAGAGAAAATCTTGGGGATTTTATCCTTTTCCCTAGTTCACTAATTATTGAGAACCTGTCTTGGAACAAGCATGAGGACAGCAAAGAGGACACCTGTAACTGTCCACTAAATGCTGAAGCACAGCGAAGAATGACAGACCTAAAGCTTGCACCAACAAAAACAAATAAACTAGGATTTCACCCATATTTCTTCTCTGACACATTACTTTTCAATTAGATCTATTTTTAATTGGTAATTAGAGAATTTGGGGTTTTAAAAGTATAGATCAGCTGAAATAAGTGAACGCTGATAATGTACAATATCGGTGAAAAACAGGTTTCTAACTAATGGTTTCTGCATGCTGTTTTTCCATTGCCATGGAAACCACCAGCCCCTGAGCTCTGCATTATGTATTCTCAGGAATGTCTACTGTATGTGGTCAGTACCAGTGCGGCTGCTCCATAAGGGGCGCACGGGCGCCGCCCCCCTATCCATGCGTCCAGCCCCCTGATCTACATATCAGGGCGCCGGGTGCATGGATTCCAATGGGGGTGGTGTATGTTTTTGAAGCACGTGATTAGAGCCAGAGGCTATAATAGGCTTCAAAACAGGGTGGGCTCAGGGCACAGAGCACTGCGTCCCAATCCCACCCTGTTGCTTGACACTAGCGAATGAATATTCGCTATTCTGCCTCATTCTCCTCCCGGACAATCATATAGCCCCTATTGGCCAGGGAGTCTTAGGACTTCCTGGCCAATCATGTCTCAGGACACACTTGGGGTTTCTATTCCGCCAGGAGAATCTATGCTTGCTGGAGCAGCCCCGGCTCTTCCCTCTCTGTGCCTCCTCCCAGCCTCTGTGCCTCACAAGGTAAGGCAGCCTGTTTGTCTCCTCACACTTGGGGTTTCTATTCCGCCATAAGGAGAATCTATGCTTGCTGGAGCAGCCCCGGCTCTTCCCTCTCTGTGCCTCCTCCCAGCCTCTGTGCCACACAAGGTAAGGCAGCCTGTGTGTCTCCCATGAGAGGACGGGGGTGATTACCACCGCCGCCTGTCTCCCGCAGGGGGGGGTTAGCGGTGCTGGGTGTGATTGATCGCCATTGCCTGTGTCTGGGGGGAGTGTTGTGCCACCCCCCCAAAAATAGTGAGCACCAGCCGCCACTGGTCAGTACATGTGGAAGTTCAAGAGACAACATCAGCATAATTAGGGAAGGATGCTAGGTGGATAAGTATACCTTGCACCATACTCTAACCTCCAAATTGTCTGTACAGAAACAATTCGTATTTTGTTTTTTTGAAATATGAATCTGTCAGTAAAACTAAACTGGCAGCACATTGCTCTGGATAATCTGGTATGTCCCAGGTGATCCAAATCCCAAAGAGCTAGAATATGTATATTTTGACACTTCCCAGTTGTGTATATAGGTTTTTATCCCCATTCTGCATTTCCTATTGACTCACTGTAAGGGGCAGTCTTACTGGCCAGCAGGACTGTGTGGTGTGTGTGTGTGATGGAGTTGCAGTAAATGGTGGGAGATGGTTGGTCAGCTCTCAACACTACCAGGAAATGTCAAAATGTTATTATTAGGGATCTAGGATAGAATACTTTGGAACACATCTACAGAGTTTTTGCACTGCAATGCTAAGGTCTGTTCACTATCATAATAGTACATTACCCAATTTCTGGAAGAGACATAACAGATCTAAGAGTTACCAGCAACAATTGTTCAATGATGTAGTTAAAATCACAAATGAGCTCAGACTCTGTCACATAAATGTGTGAAATGGTGGAAATGTTGTGTGGATAATAAGCATTTCACAGTGCATGCATCCAGTGCAGGCATGTACTGTGCTGTACAGAACTGGTCTCCCCATTACAATTGGGAAATGGCAGCCTCTAACATTAGATGGGAGGTTCAGCCATAACAGGTAACGACCTTTGGGACAGGTTCTTCTTTAAGAAATAAAAGGCACTAAATTTTCAAACTACAACCTGTGCAACTTTCCATTATGTGTGATTAAAGAGTCATAATTATTATAAATGCATTAAACAAGTACATAAATGGAGCAGAGATATACTGCTGTGTATAAGCAAAGCAGACAAATGGACCCATTAGGATAAAATACGCTGCATTTTCATATATTTCCAGTAGGTAATTGCAGCTAAATGGTCACTAAATTCTGTGGATCTGTGAAAGGCTTTGAAATGGTAGGAATTAAAAATAACAGAACATTTCATATTCCTTTAAACACATCTGCACCATGGTTACTTATAATGGTCTTGACTCAATTACCTAAGCTATGGTTTGTTTAAAGTTACTCCGTTGGCAGAATTAAATTAGCAAAAAAGGAGTCTTTGTAAAAAGGAGATAGTAAATGCCTTTCCTACTGACCACACCAACAAAGGCTAGGTGATAAAGAATCTTCCATTCAAGACTGTGGAAAGACTGACACTCCTGGGAGTACAGGTATCCTATGTCCCCTGCTGCACTAGGTGATTCTTCTCCACAACCTCCAAGTCACTGCAGGGCACAGTAGTGACTTGGAGGTTGGTAGGATGAACCACTGAAGGCAGCATTGGACTCAAGATATTGTTAGTAGTCACTTTCTGCATAGTCTTCAGAGGAGGGTTTTTAATCAACAGAGCAGCATTTAGTGGTGCAGGCAGTGGGAAAGGTATTTGCTATCTTCTTCAGGCACGTCTTTTAGGCCAATCTAAGTCTATTACCAGGGCTATTTTAAGGATTTATGTTGATGCATCCACTGTCAGTCCGAAACACTCTTTAAAAATACAGTGATGGAGAAATACATTTTTCTTTGATTGTATAAGAATGCCTCCAAAACATGGTTAAGGGGGACATATAAGGATGGTTTTACCTCAGGTGACTTCAAACTATAGAAATGTCATTACAAACTGACCAACTGACTAAAGTGTATCTTCCTGAAAAGGTAATACTACTTTTTTCCCAAGAGTTGCAATTAGTTAAATGCTACCAACTAGTCTTGTATATACCACAGTCAAAACTGGAATAGGCTAGTCCGTACCAGGGCGAGCATGCGTCTAGCTTAATCATCGTGCCAAACCGCAAG
Source organism: Lithobates clamitans (assembly GCA_037952925.1). Classification (NCBI taxonomy): domain Eukaryota; kingdom Metazoa; phylum Chordata; class Amphibia; order Anura; family Ranidae; genus Lithobates; species Lithobates clamitans. Next base: position 11,172,572 of record JBBGZY010000014.1, read on the forward strand.
ATACAGGACTCCTTAGCGAAAGGCATCTATAGCTAAGTGAGTTGTGTGACACTCGCGCCTCGGTTATGTGGTGTAATTAGTTGAGCTGGTCTGTAAACACTGTCCCCTTACAAAGGGGGAACAAAAATTTGCAAATTTGGACTAAACAGCGCTTGCCTTACACCTCCAACTGATTAAAACTATATTTGTACATTTACAAGCTTGAATTCCTGATACGTCATTTCCTGGCATGGATGTTGGTTAACACGCTGGTTTGCAGACAGCGTTACTCAATAGGAGCCGACAGTTGCATGGGGACACTTACTAGAGCTGTTTACAACGACTTTTTAAACAGGAAATTTTAAACAGTAAGATGTCATTGTTGAATAAAAGTTTTAAGGATCTTACACCATGAGGACTCCTCCTCTTTTTATATATTATATGCCTGCACTTCCTGGTCTTTGAATGCTGCTACAAGAGGATAGTCAGCACAGCGGGAGCACCCAGGGAATACCATGGAGGGATAGGTCCCCCCCTAAGACCTAAAGCACAGCTGACTCCCTTTGGCATAAGGTAGAGGAGTCCAATCTATCTGGTGAGTGCGGAACCACACAGAGGTGGAACACAAGTCACCGTTGGAGCACTGAGCACTAAAGCACTTTATATGGTCGTATTTTGCACATCTATAACCATAAGTCACTTTAATATTGTATATCAATAGTCACTATTCATTATTTAAATATACAGCCATTAATAACTATACACTTGTCACAAAGTCACCATTACAATAGTATTTACTAGTAGAATTTTACACCATTCAGTGTTTAGGGGGTTGAATATATTAAATGTACAAATATAGTTTTAATCAGTTGGAGGTGTAAGGCAAGTGCTGTTTAGTCCAAATTCGCTCATCTATAGCTAAGTATTTTTGTTAAATTTTCCAATATTGTTACATTTGTCACCTTTATCTATTATTATGTAATTAAATGTAATAAACAGTTTGATTACACCTAAAAGTGTGATGTGTGATCTCTCTTTGAACATCTCGAAAATCCCAAAAATGTAAAGTGTTACTAAACCCAGTAATATGAAAATAGCTTATCTGCCCCTCCCCCCCTCCACAGTGCCCACAGCTTTTAAATCTTCTTTTGACATTAAAATACTGTCACATGATAAACTGCAGGGTCTACCGAGTGCTTAGTGTTCAGGTGGGAGGAAATTTCCACTACAGCCCATGTGCTCATGCTGTTATGGGAGGTGGATCACCCATCAATCTAGATGTGACATCCCACCCACTGTGTTCTTTTTTAGTTACTGGGCATGGAGGAGGAAGGAGGGACTGGGCTATCATTTAGGATCTGTATACACGCCTACATGTGTGATGTCAATATCATGTGACCTGAAAAGCTCAGCTCAACAAGGAAATATTTTCTCCAGCAGTAGAGACCAAACTGAGCATGTGCAGGGGGACCACTCTGGCTCTGTCTTATCTTTCCTTGCCTGGAGAGACCCTGCAGGAGGGGGAGGATCTGTGCATACAGGATCAAAGAGCCTTTTTACACAATACAGAGGATTGACCCCTTAAGTTCCACAGTGAGTATAACAAGCATGCTATTGTGCATATAGAGACAGATTTTACTGTTGTGGGTTTAGTAACACTTTAAACTATTATGTAACTGTGATAAAACATACAATATACAGTATATATATTTGATTTGCAAGCATATTTTTAAAGCAGATCTAAACCAAATTACTTAAAGCGGAACTTTACTCTCCAACCCCTGATTTTTTTTTTTAAGCCTTACCTACCTGATGGTGAGCTCCACTAACTTTTGATACTCACCCACCGAGCGGATCCAGCGCTGCCCAGCTGAGAGCTTCTTCTAGCGGCCAATGTGCACACTGCTTAGTTCAATGTTATCCCACTAGAGTGCGCGCACCAGAGACCTGCAGAAACCTGCAAGGGGGGCCCTACGCTTTTGGATGCCTAGGGTCCTCCACAGAGTTTAATCTGGCACTGTAAACATGGCTTCTTATCCAACAGTGTATAGAGGAGGAAGGGGGTGCAACAGCAAAGTTGAGTATAAGCAGCTGGTTGGGGTGGGTAGCAGTTGACTTATTGCTTTCTCTGCATAACAAACTGCATAACAAACAATCATTTTAATTTATTTTAGATTTTTTTTGCCATCTTTGCCCCATTGGGGTGATTTTTATTACGTCTCACCCCATAGTCAAAACAAGAAGTGAGAGGAAATCCTGCCAAAACGAGGGAGTCCCTGGCTGTCACCAGGGTCACTAGAACTAGTGTCCACATTGGAAGAGTTTCCTTCCTGTTTTGGTGACAAGCCAAAATTTGGGATTTTCATTCACTTTCACTCTTGACGATAAAGGTAAACAGGACAAATATAGAGGGTGAATCTCCCTGATGGGGGCACAGGCAGCAAAACCTGACAGGTATTATTATCCCTCTGCACTCCATCCAGAACTGAAAAAAAAGTATTGCCTTTAGGTATACTTTGTGAAAGAAAGAACACTGTTCTTAAAAAGATCACTTTAGGCATAAAGACTGTTCTGCTGTCATTGTTCAACTGGCTTTAACATAAGTCGTTGCTAGATGTTTTACCCTCAGCAGAGTATTAATGAGTAGTGTTGTCTGGATAGTTGGTCCGGGGGTCCAGGAGCACAGGTCATAAGGCCTCTCTTCTACAAAAACAAAACCTTTGACTAGTCCTCAAGAGGAACACAGTGCGGGTTCCCCTAACAAGTATTTGTCCACAGGGCATATGTCTCATCAGACAGGTATCTTGTCTTCATCATTCGTCAGCAGACCTTTGGTGACCCCTCTACTGAGGAAGCAGCTTCTGCTCACTCGTTTCGATTCCATTTGTTGTAGGTAAAGAAATAAAACAGATGCATGCTCACAGGGCTACTGCTATTGTTAGTTAATAATAGTGACATATTTACCTTAAAACAACAATAAAAATAACACTAAATTACTAATTCTAACAGATTTAATACGTGTTTGCTATTTTTAGTTGACGTTTGGTATTTTGGGAAAAGTGGAATTCTGTAATGATTTATAATTGCTGAAAGAGTCATTACTGAATTTAGAAACATTCAAAATAAGAACTGGCAAAAAATAGCAAAGTGGAAACTAGAAGCAGATGCCAAAAAGTGTTTCACAAAACTGGGAAATTCAGACTAGTGACAGTATATGATGAGCAGTATACCTTCAGTGAAAACCACATATCAAATCACCAGCACATCCGAAGATATATACAGTACAGCTGAAGTTATATGCTAATTATTATTATTACAGGTATCTATATAGGGGCGACAATTTATGCAGCACACCAAAACACAGAATTTAAAATCCCATTTTGAATTCTGACAAACCGAACTTCTATAATATGTGAATTCTCACACATACAGTGTTTATCAAATAGTCAACATGTTTTATTTAATTTGCCTTTGACCTTTAATTAAAATGAATGTTTGTTATGCAGAGAAAGCAATAGGTCAACTGCTACCCACCCCAACCAGCTGCTTATACTCAACTTTGCTGTTGCACCCCCTTCCTCCTCTATACACTGTTGAAAAAGAAGCCGTGTTTACAGTGGCAGATTAAACTCTGTGGAGGACCCTAGGCATCCAAAACCGTAGGGCCCCCCTTGCAGGTTTCTGCAGGTCTCTGGTGCGCGCACTCTAGTGGGATAACATTGAACTAAGCAGTGTGCACATTGGCCGCTGGATGGAGATGACCATCACTACTGTACACATTACACCTATGTAGGTTGCACCAACATTTTTTACAAACTGACAGCTGCAAGAAGATGAGCTTTTAGGAAACAAACTGTAATGTGAACCTGATGTCTTTGGTTTATGTACTTTAAAGCGAAGTTCCGCCGATTTTTTTTTTTTTTTAAAGTCAGCAGCTACAAAAAGTGTAGCTGCTGACTTTTAATAATCAGACACCTGTCCCACGGTCCAGCGATGCAGGCATACGAAGCCCCGCTCCTCTCCTCCTCCTCTACGGCGCCAGCATTCTTACTGTGGGTGCCCGGCTGTGGCTTCACAGCCTGGCACACACTGCACATGCGCGAGCCACACTGCATGCTGTGAATGGCCGGCCAATGTTCTGGAACCTGTGACATGTCCCAGAAGATTGCAGGGAGGGAGGGGGAGAGGTGAACTTCCTTCTGGTGCCGCGGAGCCCCGGGAGGAAGTGGAAGCTGGATGCCTCTAAAAAGAGGGTATTCGCCCCCCCCCCCAAAAAAAAATGACATGCCAAATGTGGTATGTCAGGGGGTCACATGACTTAAAGCGGAAGTTCCATTTTTGGGGGGAACTCCGCTTTAAGTTGTTATTGGGTACATTAAATTAATACAGTATTTTCACTATATATATATATATATATTTTTGCGATATTTTTTTTACGTTTTAGTTTCTTTGAGTTGTTTTAATTTTCTTTTTTAAACAATTTAAAGGGGTTGTAAAGGTAAAAGTTTTTTCACCTTAATGCATTCTATGCATTAAGGTGAAAAAACATCCAACAATACGGGCCCCCCCCGTTTTACTTACCTGACCCCTCGAAAGTCCTGCGCTCGCTCCCGACATCTTCTTCGCCGCTCAGCCTGGCCGTTGATTGGCTAGAGTGGATGGATTGAAAGCAAAGCAAAGCAGCCATTGGCTCGCGCTGCTGTAAATCACATCCAATGACGCGGCGCGCCGGGGGGCAGGGCCGAGTGATACAGTGAGCGGCCACCGGCTGTATCACGGGAGTGTGCCCGCAATCACTCAACACCATGCGAGGTAGCTCGCATGAAAGTATTGAGTCCTTGCGGGGGAGGAGCCAAGACAGCCACTGAGGGACCCCAGAAGACCAGATTCGGGACCACTCTGTGCAAAACAAGCTTCACAGTGGAGGTAAGTATAACATGTTTGTTATTTAAAAAAAAATAGCTTTAGTGATACTTTAAGAAAGCTTCATTGTAGTTTTCTTTCAAGATCAAATAAATGCTCTTTTGATCCATTGTCGCACAGCCCTTAAACAGCGTGGTGTCCATAGGCAAGTGCTTACTCTGTCTTTTTGGTAATCTGGCAATGTGTGTGTAAGCTAACATTTCTCCCCTTGTCCAATTTAGCAATACTGGGTACTTAAGCGGTCAATGACCAGCATTGTCATGTGAGAGGAAAGGGATTTAGACACACATTTCTCACGCCAGAAAAAAATGGGTATATTTCATCATTCCCAGAGTGGAGGATGGTGAAAGAAAGTGGACATGTGCTGCTAAAGGAGGATGCAGTGCCCCAGTCCCATGGGGTGACAAACATAGCCATGGAAAACCAGATTAAGCAGAAAAATTCTACATTCCGAAGATAAATAAAAAAACAAAAAACAAATTGATTTCCCGGACTATTAGAATCGAATAAAAAAGTGCATGTGAATACATTGTATTTTTATAGTCACTCATCAGGCATGGCTTTAGGCTCCTTTTTACATGTTTTTTGGGCTATCATCATGTGTTTTGCTGAAAAAAATGTCATTTTTCAAAGCTCAATATCTCAAGTTGAAATTTAGATACGACTGAACAAGACAGAGCGATGGCTCCTTCCACTAACTTCCCCTCTTCCCTCCTGCTTTCGGCAGAAGCTTGTGTATAAAGTTTTAACCATGAACACATTGGGCATTTTCTTTTGGCGCATGTGTGATGCGCACTTGACATGCCCCCCAAAAAACAACATATAGGTCTATGTTGAAGGGGATGTGAGACATGTGCTTCAGAAACTAGAAAAAATAGGCTAGAGTGGATGGATTGAAAGCAACGCAGCCATTGGCTCGCGCTGCTGTCAATCACATCCAATGACGCGGCGTGCCAGGGGGCGGAGCTGAGTGATACAGTGAGCCACGGGAGTGCGCCCGCAATCACTCAACACCATGCGAGGTAGCTCGCATGAAAGTGTTGAGTCCTTGCGGGGGGGGGGAGCCAAGACAGCCGCCGAGGGACCCCAGAAGGCCAGATTCGGGACCACTCTGTGCAAAACAAGTTGCACAGTGGAGGTAAGTATAACATGTTTGTTATTTAAAAAAAAAATAGCTTTAGTGATCCTTTAAGAAAGCTTCATTGTAGATTTCTTTCAAGATCTTTCTTTTAAGATTTGCTAAAAAACACCTGAAGGACTCCAAGATAGTGAGAAATAAGATTCTCTTGTCTGATGAGACCAAGATAGAACTTTTTGGCCTTAATTCTAAGCGGTATATGTGGAGAAAACTAGGCACTGCTTATCACCTGTCCAATACAGTCCCAACAGTGAATCATGGTGGTGGCAGCATTGTGCTGTGGGGGTGTTTTTCAGCTGCAGGGACAGGACGACTGGTTGCAATTGAGGGAAAGATGAATGCGGCCAAGTACAGGGATATCCTGGACGAAAACCTTCTCCAGAGTGCTCAGGACCTCAGACTGGGCTGAAGGTTTACCTTCCAACAAGACAATGACCCTAAGCACACAGCTAAAATAACGAAGGAGTGGCTTCACAACAGCTCCGTGACTGTTCTTGAATGGACCAGCCAGAGCCCTGACTTAAACCCAATTGAGCATCTCTGGAGAGACCTAAAAATGGCTGTCCACCAACGTTTACCATGCAACCTGACAGAACTGGAGAGGATCTGCAAGGAGGAATGGCAGAGGATCCCCAAATCCAGGTGTGAAAAACTTGTTGCATCTTTCCCAAAAAGACTCATGGCTGTATTAGATCAAAAGGGTGCTTCTACCAAATACTGGGCAAAGGGTCTAAATACTTAGGACCATGTGATATTTCAGTTTTTCTTTTTTAATAAATCTGCAAAAATGTCAACAATTCTGTGTTTTTCTGTCAATATGGGGTGCTGTGTGTACATTAATGAGGAAAAAAAATGAACTTAAATGATTTTAGCAAATGGCTGCAATATAACAGAGTGAAAATTTTAAGGGGGTCTGAATACTTTCCGTCCCCACTATACATGTAAATATATATATATTTTTTTTAAAAAAAACAAAGTTCCCAGAAGCTCAACAGTAATTCCAAAAACTGTCACCTGATTGTGGTTTTCTTAATCACAGTGAAATCCCTTCTTTCTGAGATGGGTAGTGGCAACCAAGTAAGTCATCTTCCTCCAGATGGTGGGCGGGGCTAGAAGGACTGTGATTAGCTTTGGCAGTGGCCAATCACAGTCCTCCTCCCCCTGGAAACAGGGACCGCCCCCCTAGCAGAACTGTACCCAATCTCTTCCCCATCACAAAAGCTGACGATTGCAGCTACAACAAAGTTAGATAAAGGTGAAATATTATCTGATCTCATATATCCACATACCCACAAGAACCTACTTCTAGATACATAGGATCAAATAAGAGGCGCTCACATCCCCAATGGTGAAAGATGATAAGTGCTAGATTACCATCAAATGATGAACTACATCTGAGTGTATATACATGAATAAACTGAATAGTGTAATAATACCATACACAAATAATTTCTATGTGACAGTGAAATATAATAATGTTAATTACACCAATCTAATAGCAATGAATCACCAAAAAATGTGACATACAGGATAAAAAAATAGTGCAAAATATGAAAAACAGTTCAAAATATAAAATTCAATCCTTAAATCTTTTGTGACAAAAAATGCGTGATTTAATTGGTGACAAAAAAATCAACAAAGATCTTCTAAGGTGCAGTGATCTTGATAAACTCCACGTGTCTTTCACCTCACCCCTGTGAAAACGTGAATCCACTCCCAATGGAATCTCATTCACCAAATATTTTTGCCAGCACTCTCATGCACGGCAAAAAGCGCTTCTGAACCACACTCCAGAGTGATCCGATATGCAATTACTTCCCAATGTTTTGGATCAATCCACATGTAAAAGAATTTGAAGACTCACATAGTGTAAACCAGCACGGCAAGTTTATTTAAAACCACTACAAACTTCCATAAAAGCACTCACATTTTAAAAGATAAATGCCAGCAGTGAAAACCAGTGTAGCTCACAGCAACTTCAAATTCAGTGGAAACACTCAAAGCAACAAATGGTCACGGCGGACCCGAGGTGTGCTAATGCCCAGACTCACGGTCTCTCTCGCCCCCCTTCGTGGTGCGCCGTACAATCAAATCTCTCCTTCCTCTAGTGCGGCTCTCAGCGTTGCTCGTCACTTCTCATAGCCACGCCCCCGACATGTTTCGTCATAGATCAGACTTATTCATGGGAACCCATGATCCCATGAATAAGTCTGATCTATGACGAAACATGTCGGGGGCATGTAATTAACATTATTATAACATTATTATATTTCACTGTCACATAGAAATTATTTGTGTATGGTATTATTACACTATTCAGTTTATTCATGTATATACACTCAGATGTAGTTCATCATTTGATGGTAATCTAGCACTTATCATCTTTCACCATTGGGGATGTGAGCGCCTCTTATTTGATCCTATGTATCTAGAAGTAGGTTCTTGTGGGTATGTGGATATATGAGATCAGATAATATTTCAGCTTCGTAGTTTTTTAAAGGGGCAGCACGCTTTTTCACTTTACATTAAGTTTAAGAAGTTATTCTTTTGCACATTGAGTGGTCCATTCACTGGATCTCACTCCTTATTTTTTCACTCCATCCACCAGCGCAGTGGGGGTGGTTTTGAATTGAGGGCGGTGTACTAATTCAGATTACCCACTTTATAGTTATAACAAAGTTAGATAACCAATCAATGTTTCCCATCGTTTACAATGTGTAGGGGCACAGTTCCTTCCCCCCAGTGCAGGTGCGGTGTGGGGAATTGTGAGATTGTAATGCACTAGTGTCTCACTGACACTTGCCTGCACTGCTCTGCTGTTGGGGAGGGAGTCAAGTGCCGGCAAAAGAGGCTTTGTGTGCCGCTTGCGGCACCAGTGTCGGGGGTTGCCTACCCCTGCTCTAGAGGGAGCAGGCAGAGGGCAGCTCTGTTCTGCTCTACTGCTGCACTTGTCTCATCCCCTGGGGATTACTTTCTGATGGCAGGGGATCAAAAGTAGTAGAAGCAATACAGTGAACTACTACAGCTCCCTATATCTCTCCCTATGCAATGACAGCGCTACACATGTGCCCTGTTACTGTGCAATATGCGCCTAGGTCCCTCGGTGGTCCTTGCAGGGCACTGCACTATGTACATCAGGCCCACTGTCTAAAAGTAACTAGCTTCCACTATGCTTTCTCATTAGAAAACCTATGATGCTCTTTGAATGCTTTGGCATGGGTGCATCTGTATTCAATGCTTATTTGTAAAACAAGGTTTTCCTTAAAATAGTCAAAGAGGAAAACAAATATAAAACATGAATTTAAAAAACAAAAAAGTTACAAAATTATCACAAACCCATTATAGTTTAATTTTAAAATATTAATTGAATTATAAAGCTTTTTTTTAACCTATGCTAATGAGTTTTTTTTAATAGTTTTCATATTCATCCTCATTTTATCAAGGTAATAAAAAAATTAATATAAATGTACTGTAGTACTGTATACGGTAGTAGATTTGGATTTAAGATAACTGAATGGTTGTCCTATGGTTTGCAACTAAATGGGAGGGGATCTACTCTGCTGGGGGGGAGATTTTTGGGAAGGCTGGAGAAGTAATTAAACTAGGATTTTTGGGGAGGGTGAATTAGATTATAATGGGGCAGACAGGTCAGACAGGGGTCAGCCCCTATTGGTGGGTGAAATGAGGAAAGATAGGGGGGAGGGGCTATGGCAGATGATGTGAAGGTTCCTATGTTACAAATAACAATTAGAAATGGTACTATTTAAACTAAAATAAAAAATATGCAACATACGTTTGCAAAATGTGACAATGGATTAAAGTGTTTGTTCACCAATGCCAGAAGTCTGCCAAGCAAAATAGGTGAGTTGGACGCTCTGGTGCACAAGGAGAACTATGAACTAATTGGTATTGCTGAATCTTGACTTCATTTTTCTCATGACTGGGCTATTAATATTCCTGGTTATGCTCTCTTTCGGAAAGACAGGGTAAAACGGAGGGTTGGTGGTGTTTGTCTCTATGGGAGAAGTGATCTTAAAGCGAGTGTGAAAGAGGACCTAGTTGATGGAGAGTGTGATGAGTCTGAAGCATTATGGTTGGAACTGTACATGGGTGTGCATATTACAAAAATTATCATTGGAGTATGTTATAGACCTCCCAGTGTTAATAAGGAGGTGAACCCTGAAACTGACTGGAGTAATGGCACTGCTGGGACAGTTAAAGGGCAAAAATTTATAAACCTATTAGAAGACAATGTTATGGTCCAGTTTATTGAGGCCCTGACTAGGAATGAAGCTCTGCTGGACCTGGTCATCTCAAACCATGCAGAGCTTATTACCAATATTCATATAAATGAAAAGTCAGCCCAGTGCTCTAAAAACCCAAATGAAAAGTCAGCCCAGTGCTCTAAAAACCCAAATCCCTTCTCCTTAGACCAAGTCTTTAGCCATGCATTCAGCTCTCTAATCACCCCCTGCCTTTCCTGTGTTGCGCATGGCACAGGCAATATTTTAGAGAATATCACCTTGGAGGTCCTTCCCTTCAACTCGCAGCCTAGTTCTTTAAATTGGTTCTTGAGGAGCCTCCACCTTCTATATATACTGTCATTGGTTCCAACGTGGACCAAGACAGCTGGGTCATGCCCAGCCCCTCCCAGTAATTTATCAACCCGGTCCACCACATGCCGAACCCTGGCACCAGAGAGACAGCAAACCATTCGGTTGAGGCAATCCTGGCAATAAATCAGTCCTTCTGATTATAGAATCCCCTATTACCCCCAACTGTCCAGGCCTACCTGCACTTCCCTCACCACCTCTACTAGATGGGCTTCTCTCATGGCTGTTAGAGGGAGCAGTGACATCTAAGGCTACCACCTCTGAGCTTGATACTCCCATTTCTTCACCCCATTTGGAAAATCTGTTAGGGTGCTCAGACCCAGGGCTGGCCTTCCTTTTCTGTGAGCCCCTACCACTTCCTCTAACTGTATTAATATGTCCTAAAACACATCCAAGCTGGGTCACTAAAACTGGGAAAAAGAAAATGAACAAAGTGAAGTTATTGCTCATAGTGACCAATCAATATCTCTTGTTTCCATAAAATGAAAGAAAAAATTTAAATGGTTGCTACTGTCAAAACCCACTTTTATGCATATATTCCTTTCTCCAGATTTATGTAATCTGCCCATTGGGGTCTTATTTATCACTCTAGGAAATTAAGTTAATTGTCATTAGTCTTTAATCAGTATCAAACCTTCAGTGAAAGTTTAAATCTAATAGGTGGTCTTGAAAAAATAATTTAAGTTTGTTGTAAAAACTAACTGAATAACATTTAATTCGCTAAAATACTGCAGTTTAGTGTGTGGACTAGTGAATACAGGCCTTTAAAGGCATAGCACCATACAGAGCTAATAAGACAAAATATGTGTTTCTGTACATCCCATATAATACTTTATTCAAACCAGGGAGGAAAAAAACGAATTGATGAATTGATGATATCCACAAGTGTCTAAATAAATGCCTATTGTTCTTGCCACCAAAGTCTTCCTTTTATTCTCTCATACTCCTATGGAAATAAAGGAGAGAATCTGAGGTTCACAGACTATCATCAAGTAATGCATTAAACAGCAACTGAACTCTGAAAGCTGTGCCCCCCAAAAAAGCAGGCAGGTGACAAAGAACTTGTCATCAGTATTGCCCCACTGCAGCTGATCTTTCCCTATTACTTGCATTGATATGGGGAATTCGGTAAAGCATTGACGACAGTTTTCTGGCTGTAGGTCCCTTTAAAACTATTTGTGCCTATTTCAGTAAAAGCATTTGTGGCAGGTTCGCTACCAGGACCTACGTATATGAAAAATGAAGTAAGATCATACTACTGCCACTATAAGAACCTATCGCTATGGCTGTAACAGATTCCTAAAGGATGTTTTTTGATTGTTTTGCATATCCTGCCCTATACTCTGAGGAAGAGGGTTCCATGTACTTCTCCAAGCCATACCTATATACGAGCAGGCATTAACCTGCCAAAGTGTTATTTGACTTTCTTTTTAAGTAAAGAAGTCAAATACATCTGGTAAGCAGCCCTTCCATATGCTCACATTGGGTGTTGTTGTTGATGTGGTGAAGGATTGTTCACTATCAAGTTTAGAAAAGAAGATCACCTTGCAACAATTATCTGCAATTGAAACAACACGTTTTTTCTTTTTCCTGGGACTGTCGTTTTTTCAGGACTTGTTTTATTGTTTAGTTTTATTTTTTTCAAGATTCTAATCACAGTGATTTTGCACTGTTTTATATGATCTACTATGGTTTAACTATGCTTAATTATTTATAATTTTTTTTTTTGTGTGGTATGTCTATGTGGGTGATTTAATTAGCGCCCCCTATTTCACATTGTTTTTGCATCTAGGAGTGTCCATCACTTTTCAGGGCAGCAACTTATTTGAATGTTTTATTTTTATATATTTAGTATTGGCGCAGAGTTTATTTTTACATTTTTTACCCTCACCATGCCTCGGTCTGCGTCATGTCTCAGTGTGGAGGTGGCCATCTTGGAAGATGCAGGGTTTTCCTTCCTTATGCCAGTTTCCAGCAAGAACAATGAGCAGCACAGTGACATCACCAAATGAATCTCAAAAGACTAACATTCAGAGGCCACACACTGCAGATATACAATTGTGAAGCAGTAGAGGTTTATGTGCTAATCTTTTGTGTACACTGCTTGCAGCACCTGCATGATTTTTTTTTGGCATCTATAGGATTGCAAGAATGGAATCAAGCTAATATTATAACACCTGCGCAATGTTAATTATCAACAAGCTCAGGGCAGCTGCACTCTCTCAATGCGCCTCCTGATGATGTCTAAGTGAGGGACGAAACCCGTACCAGTAGGGGCTCTCCGAGTCCATACATGGATAGCATCGGCTTCCAACTTCAGAGTGGCGGGCAGCGGCAGTTATTACAGGCAGATGACCCAAGGGTGCCGGGGAGGCACTTAACAATGTGAGTAGCTTTTATTATGTGTTGATGTGTTTTAATAAAGATGTTTTTGCGCGATGATATCCCTCTCTGCTTTATATACATGTTGAGCCCCAACTGGTCTGTGTAAAAGGAAACAGCATTAGGGACACCTAGCCACACAAAGCGGAGCTTTGGAAAGCTTTGGTTTGATCCCTTTTGACATAAGCCATAAGGGTCAACTACATTTGTTGAGTGTGGACCCATTGGGGTTGGGGCACAGCGCACTTGGAGTGAATTGAAGTGGAATAGCACTGCATGGTCACTTTAAGAGCACTGGCATCGATTATTAGAGGATGTGATTGATCTGTACACCAATCCATTTTTTCAATAAAAACTTTGCACTTGCTTATCACAAAAGACTTTCTTGTATGAATGTTTAATGAATATTTTTTTCATGGAGTCACAGATTGCACTTTAATTCAGACACTGGCACTTTTTGGCACATTTTACTTAAATTACATTTGTATCAAACATTTTTCTTATTTAATACCTTTATTGCTTTTTTTAGGTTCTTATGTTGTTGGATATATCGAGCACATGTAGATGTAAAAAAAAGAGTAGTGCACTTTATACCATTTGTCTCCTATAAAAATTGGAGCCAGGTGCTGGGACAATATAACACCAGCACGCATGTCCTAGGGTTACATTATCAGACCGCCCTCCATAAAGAATTTTTGGAGAAGATGGCAACAGCGGTGACCGAGATGTGACAGAAGCTTGGACCTGCCAGTTTGTGAAACTTGCACATTTTGACAAGAGCCCCCTCATTCGGCTGGTGGTTCAGTCTCACTTTAGAACATATATAATGACCTAAAATGGCTAATAATATAAAACCTACTGTAATAAACGTGTACACTTACAGTAGCTTCGTATCAACTGGAAGACAGCACAAAATATTTAAAACTTTTAAAAATGTATATATAGCACTGATAGCTCTTTGATGTAAAGTCTGTGACTTTTATGGGTCATCATTGCCCGATACCTATACAAATGATCTAGCATAATAAATGCATTTATGTTAAAAGTAAACACATTACATAGCTTTATGAAATACAATTTAAATTTCAGAACACCAAATACATTTTTATATGATAGCTTTATGAAACCTTGACAAGTAAAGTCAAAAGTGTAAGCACCCCTCTAAGCAAACATATTACTCATCCTTCTTGATGAAACATTGATTTAAATCCATAAGAAAACAGCATTTGGTGAGATGAAACCCAAAATCAATTTGCTCTTTCCAGTTAAGAAAAAAAATCAATTCCCCCACTTGAAACTGTGCAGAGAAATGCCTTCCCTGCTAGCATGCGGTCTGCTGCACTACAATTCAACCCTCAGCACATTTACGAAGCAACCTGCTATTCCATGTTTGTTTTCTAAATAACTAGCTGTCACGATATATATAAGGAAGATTTCAAAAAGCTCAAATCTGACGCCTGTGTTTATTGGTTGAACTAGATGGACTTGTGTCTTTTTTCAACCTGACTAACTATATATATGTAACTATGTGTTGTATTAACAAGAAACCATTGCTGAGTTTAACCACTTGCCACCCGCCATATAGCAAAATGACGACGGCAAAGTGATTTCAACATCCTGACCGGACGTCACATGGCGTCGCCAGGATATCAAGCCTCTGTGCGCCCCCCCGGGGCGTGCATCGTGGCGATCGTTGATGCGGTGTGTCAGTCTGACACACCGCAACAGGGTCTGTGCTGACTGATTATTTGCGCAGCCCCCCCCGAGGATGCCCACACTGGACCACCAGGGATGCCACTAGGACCACCAGGGATGTCACCACCAGGAATGCCACCCTAGACCACCAGGGATGCTAATCAGTGCCCACAATGGATGCCAATAAGTGCCCACAATGGGCATCACTAATTGGCAGGCATTATTGTTTGGCACTGATTGGCATCCATCCGTACCATCAATTAGTGTACATCAGTGCCACCTATCAGTGCCTATCCATGCCCATCCATGCCACCTATCAGTGCCCATCCATGCCATCTATCATTGCCCATCTGTGCCGCCTATCAGTGCCCATCCGTCCTGCCTATCAGTGCCCATCCGTGCCGCCTATCAGTTCCCATCAGTGCCACCTATGTGTACCCATCAGTGCTGCATATCAGTGCCACCTATCAGTGCCCATCAGTGCCGCCTATCAGTGCCCCATCAGTGCAGCATACTAGTGCCCATCATTAGTGCCCATCAGTGCCACCTCATCAATGCCACCTCATTGGTGCCCATCAGTGCCGCCTTATCAGTGCCTGTCAGTGCAGCCCCATCAGTGAAGGAGAAAACATACTTATTTACAAAGTTTTGTAACAGAAACAAAAAAAATTTTTTTTTTCAAAATTTTCGGTCTTTTTTTTATTTGTTTAGCAGAAAATAAAAATCCCAGAGGTGATCAAATACCACCAAAAGAAAGCTCTATTCGTGGGAACAAAATGATAAAAATTTATTTTGGGTACAGTGTACCATGACCGCGTAATTGTCATTCAAAGTGCAGCAACGCTGAAAGCTGAAAATTGGTCTGGGCAGAAGGTGTATAAGTGCCCTGTATTGAAGTGGTTAAGGGCTCATGCACACAGGACATTTTTACAGCTGCTGTTTGGGGCGTTTGACTTTTTTAACTGCCTCTAAAAGCCCCTCCATATTAGCCTATGTGTCCATGCACACATAAACTGTCAGAGCCATTTGGAGGCATAAGCGTTTAGGGCAGAAGAAAAAAAAACGACAGCCTGTGCTTCCAGGAGCAGTAAAAACTAGCTGGAAAAACGAAAAACACCAAAAAATGTGGTTAAACGCATCAAGTTGCGTTTGGCCACATTTAAAAGTGTTTGACCCTTTTAGGCGTTTTTATAGGTAGTGTTTTTAATAAAAAAACACCCAAAAATGCTAACGTCAAAAAACGCAGGAAAACGCACAATAACGCTAATGTAAAAACGCGGCTAAATGCGATTTTAACACTGCTGTAGCACTGGCATTTTTAAAACATCCTGTGTGCATGAGGCCCAATTAAATGGAGTGTAAAGGTGATGGACTGGCCAAGCATGTCTCCAGACCTAAAACCTATTGAGCATCTGTGGGGCATCCTCAAACAGAAGGTGGAGGAGCGCAAGGTCGCTAACATCCACCAGCTCCGTGATGTCATCATGGAGGAGTGGAAGAGGACTCCAAAGGCAACCTGTGAAGCTCTGGTGAACTCCATGCCCAAGAGGGGTAAGGCAGTGCTGGAAAATAATGGTGGCCACACAAAATATTGACACTTTGGGCCAAATTTGGAAATTTTCACTTAGGGGTGTACTCACTTTTGTTCCCTGTGGTTTAAATATTAATGGCTGTGTGTTGCGTTATTTTAAGGGGACACCAAATTTACACTGTTATACAAGCTGTACACTCACTACTTTACATTGTAGCAAAGTGTCATTTCTTCGGTGTTGTCACATGAAAAGATATAATAAAATATATACAAAAATGTGAGGGGTGTACTCACTTGTGATACTGTATGCGTGAGGACAGCCACGTTTGTTGATTACATATGCAGTCTCTACTTTCTGCTTTGCAGTGCTGCAAAATGATTGTGTATCACTGCTCCTTTTTATAATAGAACAACATACGTATTTGCCAGCACACCATGGATCTTCAAATAAAATCCAAAGGTTTTATTCAAAGCAATCACATCACAGCGGAAGAGTTGCCCCTTTGGACGTTACTTGAAGATCCATGGTGTGCTGGAAAATGTATATTGCTCTGTGAAGTTTCCAGTCTCCAGCTGGCTGTTGCTGAAGCACCCGTTATCCTTTACCTACTCCAGGATGTCATGCTTTTGGCATATTGATATTCGTTTTTGTAATGGAAGTCTAATGTGTTGATGTACTAAAGGCAAATTCACTTTGCAAAGTTGCACACTGCAAGAGAGTTTAGTAAATGTGGTAAAATTTTACTTTTCCAAGAATACCCAATATACAGGGAAAATTAAACATTTTAGCCTGCACATAATTGGAGGTTGAAAATCAGTAGAGCTTCGCCTCAATTTTACTTTATATTTAATATAGTAACTTAAACATGAAAAAGCAAACTTTAAATGTAAAATTTGTGGAAGTCAAGAGAAAATCATCATAATTGTCCTTCACATTGTTGCCCTTATATCAAATTCGTAAAATTAACATACAGTGGAAAATAGTGATGCTACTTACTGTGTTAAAGTTTGGGAAAAGGCCAACACTAGGACTGTTATCCATTGGAAATGATACAAATGGTTTGATATCCAGGGATGGCTGCATCATGAGACTCGGGGTTCGTACTAGCGCAGGGAAGGTGGTGGTATGACATGTACTTCCTGCAAAATACAAATTGATCAATTATATATTCCATCTCACACGTACAAGTAAAAGAGGTACAACTGAGAAATTACATACAGTATACTTTGTATATTTTTTCAGATAAATCCACATGTAAAATACATACCTTATCTATCCACCTCTGCCCTACACCTTAGAGGAGAGCCACAAGCCCTTAACTCAGCCTTACTACACTTGTTTACGAGCCCCGAACTTATTCTCCATGGAGGAGAGATGCTTGAGAGGGGATATGATTTCAATTTACAGATACCATACTGGTGATCCCACAATAGGGATAAAACTTCTCCACGAAAAGGAGTTTAATAAGACACATGGCCACTCATTACAATTAGAAGAAAAGAGGTTTAACCTTAAACTACGTAGAGGGTTCTTTACTGTAAGAGCAGCAAGGATGTGGAATTCCCTTCCACAGGCGGTGGTTTCAGCGGGGAGCATTGATAGTTTCAAAAAACTATTAGATAAGCACCTGAACAGCCGCAACATACAGGGATATACAATGTAATACTGACATATAATCACACACATAGGTTGGACTTGATGGACTTGTGTCTTTTTTCAACCTCACCTACAATGTAACTATGTAACCTACTTGGTAATATACACAATACCGATAAGACTGCTGATAATGCAGATGAGAAAATGGAAAACTGGCCATATATGGATCGAAATTCGGCCAGTTCAGCAGGGACCGGACGGATTTCGATCCATGTATGGGCACCCTGGACAAGCTGATGTATCGATCGACTTGTACAACCAGCCTTTCGAGGTTTTCCCAAAATATTAGTGTCACCGGCTATTGCCGGCAACACTAATCGAGTTCTGCCAGCAGGTAAGTATCCCTCCCGGCAGAACACAATGGCGTTGTGGGATAGAATCGAGCAATTTTTGATTTCAATATCAAAATAGCAAAATCTAAGGCCTACCTAAGGGCAGGTAAGGCTTCTGCTAGTTTTGTCTGGGGCATAGGTGTGTGCAGTCTATTTTATTAGGGTGTGCACCTCAAAGCTCAAACACACATGCCTTTCTCTGCAGCCTCAGCTGCACGGGACAGTTAATGAATGGGAAGTTCTCTGTGCTGAGCGGCCTCCTGTTCATTCACAAACTGAAGCATAGTAAATACAGTTTTTCTATGCTTCCGTTATGAATGGACACAGTGAGTGAGTGTATATACTGTGTTCATTTAGAAAAGGAAGGGGTCGTTAAATGACATATTTTCTAGCCCCTTCCCCAGCTGTCCATCCTGAAACATCTTCCAGGGGGAGAGGGGAGGAGGGAAGCCAAAAGAAATGCAGGGCAGGGGGGGGGCAACAGGAAAGGGGGAAGCCCGGGCAGTAGGGGGAATCGGCACCTCACATAATGATTAGGATGTGCCCAGGCACACCTGGCACACCCCCTGCGCATGCCCATGGGGGGGTTATAAGACATATTCCCTCATATCTAGGACAAAAACAGGCAGCCAGGGAACCACCTGGAGGATCAGGTTTGCTCTGTCCATGGCTGCCAGACCTATTGATATTTCTGAGGACACCCTCTGTTGATATATGTCAATTTGTACATAGGTAATATTGCATCCATAGAAAAAGATTCCCAGGATTCCACTGTAAGGGAGGTAGGGGGGTCCATTTACCAAGTATTTTTTTTAGCATAGTATAATAAAAATTAAATCAAAAGTTTGGTATAGCGAAGTCGCTGTTCATCATCCTAAATGCCCAATAAGGCTAATTCAGCCGACAGGGACAGCTGCAATCGAGAATTAATGTAGTCAAAGATCGCAATAATGTGTATTAGTTTAGTGTCACTATAAGGGGCGCAGGAATAAGAAGGAATTGTGAGATGACTGGGTTATACTGCTACCTACAGGAGAATTGGACACTGACAAACCAAAACGCTGTTAGTCAGCCAGGTATTACCCCACCAGTTTCAGTTTTTGCCAGTGTCCTAGGAGAATGAGAAAAGCAAACTCATTTTATTTAAAGCGGAGTTCCACCGACATATTAATTTTTTCTTAACCTCCCTGGCGGTAATCCCGAGTCTGGCTCGGGTGGAATTTCAGAACCAAAAGCGGTAACCCCGAGCCAGACTCGGGATCGCATCACAGGATCCAGGAAGAGCTTACTTACCTTGTCCCCTGGATCCTGCAATGTCTCCCCGCAGTGTGAGCGGCTCGTCCCTCGCTCAATTCATCACGAAGCCGGGCTCCGTTCCTTGCGAGCGTTGCGACGCACGGGGACAGAGAACGGCGTCAAATTTAAAAAGTGAAACACACACAATACATACAGTACACTGTAATCTTACAGATTACATTCCTGTATGAAATTATTTCACCTCCTTTTTGTCCCCAGTGGTTTCTCCCGTGGCCTGCATGCAGTTTTATATTATAAAAACTGTTCTTTCTGCCTGGAAACTGGAGATTGTCCATAGCAACCAAAACTGTCCCTTTACATCAAAAGTGGTTTTAGACCAGCTAGAAAACAGCGATAATAAATTAGAATCACTCGCAGAATTGAGCGATAGTGATTTGTGGGGAGATCCGTCATCAAACACTGAAAAGTAATGACAGTGACAATTCTGCAACCGAGCAAATTTCAGTGTTTTTGATTTGATTACATTATTGAATCATTTTTATTATTATTATATTATTATTTGGTATAATTATTTATAGTTATTTATTATATTATAATTTTTTGAAACCCACGTCGTAGAGCAGGAAACGTCTCTGGCTATCTCGCGATGATGAGCATTGGCGATCCCCACTGACTCCTGAGAATCATGACACACATCTCCCAGGAGCCAGTGTGCCGCAGGACATTATGTACATCGCCGCGGAGGGGAGAAACCGGAAGGGACACAGAAAACCTGGAAACAACGGATTTTGTTGTCGGAAAATTTTAGAGCAAGCTCTCAAACTTTGTGTGTCGGAAATTCCGATGGAAAATGTGTGATGGAGCCCACACACGGTCGGAATTTCCGACAACAAGGTCCTATCACACATTTTCCATCGGAAAATCCGACCGTGTGTACAGGGAATTAGTGTCACTGGTTTCCACGATGTGTCAAAGGTGTCAGTTAGTGTCTGTTCGCCGCAATATTGCAGTCCCACTATAAGTCACTGATCGCTGCCATTACTAGTATAAAAAAAAAATAAATAAAAATTTCATAAATATATACTATAGTTTGTAGATGCTATAATGTTTGTGTAAACCAATCAATATACGCTCTTTGCTCTTTTACCAAAAACAGATAGCAGAACACATATTGGTCTAAATTTATGAAGAAGAATTTACATTTTTTTATTGGATATATTTATAGCAGAAAGTAAAAAATATTGGGGTTGATTTACTAAAGGCAAATCAACTGTGCACTTTGCGATTTTTATTTTTTGTCCTATAAACAAAAAAAGACGGCCAATTTTAAAAAAAACAAAACAAAATCCCCCTTATGTTTCAGGGGATGCGAACTGGAGGGATCAATGTTACATATCTGGTGGTCTTGTCCCCGAATTAGATCGTTCTGGAATAGAATTTTCAATATGATTAGGTCCTTATTCAAAGTACAGGTCTACCCCAATGTTTACTACGCCCTTCTCAACCAACATATACCAGGGTTATCGAAACAAGCGCAAGGCCTTTCTTACTTTATCTTACTAGGAGCTAAAATTACCTTAGCTAAAAGTTGGAAAAAACCTTCGGTTCCCTTCAGGAGCTGTATTAATAAAATTTCATGGATTATGTCTCAAGAGCATCTTGTAGCTAAGCTTAACGATAAAGTTGGGAGATTTATGTCCACTTGGGAACCGTGGGCGACCCTCCAGAACATCAACCTCATACCAGGTTTGACAGGTGGAGGATCCCTCTCCCCCCTTTCCTCTGGACTTAACTCTCATTAACCCACCTTCCCCCTCTCTTGCTCCCTTTCTCCTCCTACCTCGCTTTCCTTTTTACCCCTCTTTTGGACTCTCTTGTCCCTATATCTTTGCTTACAAGCAGGGCGTTGAACTCCCTCGTTTATTTTTTTTATTTTGTCAAGGCTCATCCCGGTGGACACCATTAGCCCATCGGGGGCCCATCATCCTTCAATGGATAATTTTCGGTTTATATTTCCTTCCACGGAAAGGTTAAGGTTCATAAGGGCCCCTCCGGTATTGTCTCCAACACTCTACGTCTCACCAGACCCCAGACTCTGGGGTTGTGAAACGGGGAACGCTACGCACACTTCCACAGTTAGTTCCCAGTGGGGTGGGATGTGCGTGGAACCCCAGATAGTTCACATTAGGTGTCTAGAGAGCAGGAGGACGCTACAGGTTGGGCCCTATTACCAGAAGGGATACACCCCTATTGTTGTATTCAAATCTCTGTTTCAATATGCTTTAGTCACTAAATGTTGCATTTACTGTTTATGCTATCTCTAGGTCTAGAAACCTGTTGAGCTCTCCTCAGGATGCCTTTCCTAGGTTTTTGTACCGGGTAATACCATGCCACTGTGTTTGGTTTCAAGGTCTGCTTTTACATGCTTGTAAACCTCCTTCTATGCAAAATCAATAAAAATATTTTAAATAAAAAACAAAACAAAGGGATTGATATACTAAAGGCAAATAGTGCAGTTACCCTCTGCAAGTGCAGTTGCTCCAGAGCTTAGTAAATGAGGTAAGGCTTCACTTTGCAAAGAATACCCAATCGCGTGCAAGGAATATAAAAAAAAAAAACAGCATTTTTGCTTGCACATGATTGGATGATGGAAGTCAGCAGAGCTTCTGCTCATTTACTAAGTTCTGGAGCAACTGCTCTTGCAGAGG
The DNA here is from genome assembly GCA_037952925.1 of Lithobates clamitans. NCBI lineage: Eukaryota > Metazoa > Chordata > Amphibia > Anura > Ranidae > Lithobates > Lithobates clamitans. The sequence goes on from JBBGZY010000014.1 coordinate 11,194,787, forward strand.
GCAACTGTACTATTTTCCTTTAGAATATCAACCCCATTGTTTTGTTTTTTTAAATTGGCGTTTTTGTTTTTTTATAGGACAAAAAAAAAAAACCGCAGTGCTGATCAAATACCACCAAAAGAAAGCTTTATTTGTAGGAAAAAATGACACAAATGTTATTTGGGTACAGCGTTGCACGACCGCGCAACTGTCAGTTAAAATAATGCAGCGCCGTATCGGAAAAAGTGGCCTGGTCATGAAGGGGTGTAAAACTTCCGGAGGTCAAGTGGTTAATAAAGTAATCTGTACTTTTTTCATATGGAGATCTGTTTACTAAAGCCTTTGAATCTGCTCAGCACATACATACATTTTCACAAAACTAAGTATCCCATGAAGAAAATGTAGCATGTAGGTGTCAGGTGCAACGCTAAAAAGGGCAAGACATGGAGCCATGTTTTTCTTTTACAAAATTAGCCAGGTCTAAACATTTGAAAACTGCATGTCACCAATTAATTAAGCGGAGCAGTATTATTTTTAACACAAGGTTGCTATGTTGCACAGTATGAAAACAAGTGCAGTCCTTTCAGAGAAGGAGAATTCCCTGAAGGGAGATTATTATAGGAGTAACAAAGTGATGATTGGGTTATTCTGGGAAGAGAAACTTATCTGTAGCTCCCTTGGCTTTGCAGACAAAGAATGCACTATATTTAGGATGCAGCGCACAACTTTAATTATAAGCAACTATTGGAATAAAACGTGAGCAATCAAGTAATATAAAAGAACTGAAACATTCATTATTGGGACATTCTCGAACAGCAAGGAAAAATAAAGCAAAGTAATTGACTTCCTTGAAGAGATTCAATACCTTTTTAAAACTAAAACTTGCATTTAGCAAATACATTTTTCTAATAAAATGCGTGCCTGCTAGATAGGAATTGTTCTGCATAATTAAGCCCTGGTCACATGACTCCTTCATTACATAACCACTTTGAAAACAGGCGATGAAGAAAAATAATCAGCATCACAATTTTGCTCCATTAAAAAAAATGTGATTGTGCTTTATAGACATTGAAAATGCATTAGTAGGAAATTCCTCGTTCAGCTCCTCGGGCCCCCTCCTCTTTATCTATCAGGAAGTCTTTGAAACCCAGCAAACTACATCTGTGCCCAGATATCTACCAGATGCATGGCAGCTCCATTCCACACTACTGACAGCATGTACGTTTCTGATATTATTTGTAATAAAGTGGAACAAATAGAAATACCTACCCTTCAGTAAAGCTATGCATCTATTCTAAATGTATTTACAGTATATATTGGTAATATTGTTTTAATGATTAACTTAAAGTGTATTTCCACTTTTGCATCCAAATTGGGATAATACCTACTTTTTATTTGTTACATGCCCCCACTCACATAGCATAACTTAAAGCGGTTGTATGCCCATAAGAAAAAAAACAAAAAAAAACCTATAAGGCAAAGGCATAATGAGCTAGTATGCACCGCATACTAGCTCATTATGAAATACCTACCTTAGAACGAAGCCCCCCCACAACGTCTCCTGGTCACCGCCTAGGGAGCTGATATTTTGCCTCGGCGATTCTTCCGGGTTCGCGGCTCCGGCGATGTGAGTGGCCGGAGCCACAATGACGTCACATGCGTGCCGGAGTCATCTTTCCGGCAAGGAGCTGTGATTTTCCGGCAGCATCTTCCGGACCTTCATAGCAGATGGGCCGCTGATGTCAGTGGCTGCATGCAGGGGGAATATCTCCTAAACCGTACAGGTTTAGGAGATATTCATTTTACCTTCAGGTAAGCTTTATTATAGGCTTAACTGTAGGTAAAAATGTGCCAAAGGTGTATACAACTGCTTTAATAACAATGAAAATTGCAGTTAAAAGCAGAAATAAAGTCCACTACATTTTTTTTAAGGCCCCCCCAGGTGGCTTATACCATAATGTACTAGTATGCACAGCATATTAGCAAACTTTGTTGCAGATTCCTACCTTTTGTTATTCCGAAGAAATGCCTGTGTGCTTGTCCGTATCCATGTGGTAAAGTGAGTCTAATGGGTGTGGTTTCATAAGTATCAATCAGCTGTGCACCCACAGGGCTCTATTGAGGAAAGCTGCTGGGCCTGCATCCCTTTAGATGTGTTCCTATTGGGAGTATCTTACCAAAATTTCTGTTGCAGGGGATGGCTGAAATCTGACTTGTATCTTAACCAGATGCCAACCAGCGCACGACGATGTACATCGGCACAATGGCATGGCTGGGCAAATGGGCGTACAGGTACGTCCCCTTTAAATCGCGGCATTGTGGCCTGACGCGTACTCCGTGATCGTGCCCCCGGGTCCCGCCGACTCCGCTGGCGGGACTCGGGGGCTGGGAGCCTGCGATCGTGTCACGGGGCGGCAGAATAGAGAGATGCCTATGTAATCAAGGCATTTCCCCGTTTTGCCTAGTGATATGACAGGGATCTACTGCTCCCTGTCATCGGGAGCAGTGATCGCTGTCATTTCAGTGGTAGCCCATCCCCCCCACAGTTAGAATCACTCCCTAGGACACACTAAATCCCTTGATCGCCCCCTAGTGTTTAACCCCTTCCCTGCCAGTGTCATTTACACAGTTATCAGTGGATTTTTATAGCACTGATCGCTGTATTAATGACAATGGTCCCAAAATATCTATCCCCTATTTTGTAGACGCTATAACTTTTGCGCAAACCAATCAATATACGCTTATTGCAATTTTTTTACCAAAAAATATGTAGAAGAATACATATCGGTCTAAACTGAGAAAGAAATTAGTTTTTTTTTAATATTTTTTGGGGATATTTATTATAGCAAAAAGTAAAAAATATTGCTTTTTTTTCAAAATTGTCGTTCTTTCTTTGTTTATAGCGCAAAAAATAAAAACCACAGAGGGATCAAATACCACCAAAAGAAAGCTCTATTTGTGGGAAAAAAAGGACATAAATTTTGTTCGGGTACAATGTTGCATGACTGCACAATTGTCAGTTAAAGCAACGCAGTGCCGTATCGCAAAGAGTGCTCTGGTCAGGAAGGGGGTAAATCCTTCCGGGGCTGAAGTGGTTAAAGCGGTTGTATACCCAGAAAAAAAAAACTATAAAACAAAGGCATAATGAGCTAGTATGCAGCGCATACTAGTTCATTATGAAATACTTACCTTAGAACAAAGCCCCCGCACTGTCTCCCAGTCACTGCTGAGAGAGCTGACATTTTGCCTCGGTGATTCTTCTGGGTTTGCGGCTCTGGCGATGTGAGTGACCGGATCCACGATGACGTCACTCCCGCACATGCGTGTGGGAGTCTTCTTTCTGGCAAGGAGCCCTGATTTTCCGGCAGCATACGCTGGACCTTCAGAGCGCATGCACCGCTGATGTCAGTGGCTGCATGCTAGGTGAATATCTCCTAAACTGTACAGATTTAGGAGATATTCATTTTACCTACAAGTAAGCCTTATTATAGGCTTACCTGTAGGTAAAAATATGCTAAAGGGGTATACAATCGCTTTAAGGCAAACTTCTGGGAAAATTGGTGAGCCAATCACACAAGCAGGAAATGATGTTTCAGGGGGACGTTCTATACACATTCTGTGTACAGAACACCTCCAGGTAGCCATATTGCATTGCATTTTCAGAAAAATACAGAGCTGCAGATTGAAAAGGAAAGGTCATTTTTAATAACATTCAATTACAATATGACTTGTGTCGCAATTGTATACACTATAATATTTTTTCCTTATTTGCTACTTTTGTTCCCCACGAAAGTGGAGTTACCCTTTAAGTAAATTACTTATCTTGTATAACTATAGTTATATAACAGAACTTTAAGTAATACACCAACAAGCTCCCTTTACATTTGCCACTGCTAGGAGGTATAATAAAAAAAGCCTGTGGCTAATTGTAATTAGTGTGTCAGAGAAAGTGTTCTGCATTACAATGCTTTCTGTCCACATAATATTTCTTGGTTCCTAAAAAAAGTTGTAAAAGTATTATCTAGGCAGGATATTGGAGCAGATCAAAAAATGTCTAAGCAGGTAATAGAAACATAATGTATGCTTTAGCACATTCATCTAAGACTGGAACACAATGCTGCGGGCAGGCTCGCGGTTTCAGTGCACACCTTCATCCTACTTCTCTCTATCTACATCACAGAAGGATATCAGAGATCTCTGCACCGTGCTAAAATGAACCGTGATTAAACTCAGCAGGTGATGTATTGCCATAATATGAACTTACTATTCGGCATTGAAAACAATGAAACCTTGAAGTCAGTGATAGCAATAAGTTTAATAACACCCATCTGATATTCTAAGGCAATTTGTGCTTGTATACATCCATATCAATGGAACACCATTGCTTCTAATTACATGGCTGTTTTGATATCGGCAAGTGTAGCTTTCTTTGTCCATTAAGATATGCTGGTGACCTATGAGCTGTTACAAAGCACAGGAAGCATCTTTTTGATTTAGTTCTGGATGAAAAATGACGTACAAGGTATGCAAGCATGAAAGCCTGATTTATTTTGCTAAGTTAAAGTGTTACTAAACCTGTTGTTAAAAAATCTCCACTTCTGTCCATCCTCGCCGTAGCAAGGTAAATCATATCCTTTTTTTGCATTGGCTATTGGGATACCAGTGTAATCAATCCCAGGAGTCAATTGGCATCCTTCGCTGCTAGGATCGCGTTATTTCTAAACCGGATATGACGCGATGCTAGGCTTTATTTCTACGGCCGTGATAAGTTCCCACTGCACATACGTGAGATTGAGATGTGCTGGCTGGGTAGCCAGCAGCACCTTATCCCGGAAGTGACTCCTAGCGGGCTTCAGATGCCCACACTCAGGATGGACACTTGCTGGATCTGGAGGGTACAGTGAGTTCCAATCATTATACTAACACAGAAAACTTTGTCAGATGCTGCAAATGCTGATTTTTAATCCATAATTGACGACTATAAAAGGGGTGATTTAAAAAAAAAAAAAGCTGGAACAGGCTGGAACTCCACTTTAATCCTCTGCATTGTGTAAAAAGGCTATTTGATCATGTATGCACAGATCCTCCTCTTCTTCCACTGACTCCAAACATGTCCAGATAAGACAGAGTTACTGGAGCCAGTCTGCACATGCTCGGTTTGGTGTGTATTGCTAGAGAGTTTTTTTTTTTCTTGAGAGAATGCATGTGATCAGCACAGGGCCAATCAGCACTGTCCAGACAGAGGGTCAGGGTCCTGCATCCTGATAGGACAGCCAGTGCAGTATGAAAACTCCTCCTACAAGCTTTAACCAGGCACTGATAGAAGTCACAAGACTGCTTTATACTGCTGAAGAGAAAAGGTATTTAGCAGTTTATTTTTACTAAAATATTTGCATTTCCAGGTTCTGTGTACTGTGGGAGACCAGGTATAATGAATGCAGGGTCCTGGGTTTAGTAACACTTTAAAGCAACCAAATTATGACACTTTGAAGTAAAATGGAGAGTTACCACTTCCTGCACACCCCTATTGATCAGTCACCCATCACAACGATGGACCAATATAATAACCAATATGAAGGATAAGGAGTGGGGGGAAGGGTAAGCTTCACTAGCAAGTTAAACATTTGCACAATAGAGCACCCCAGAATTTGAAATATCTGAACAGATGCCAAGATAGATACATTTTTGTCTTGTAATTAGTTTAGATGTAGATTTAAAGCATACCGGCCCAATCCATGGGCAACCAGCACAAGCCCAAAAATTCAAGAAAGACTTGGAAACTCAAGTAGCCATATTTAGTGAATACTGACTCCCACCAAATTTAAACTAGAACTATAGGCAAAACTTTTTTTTTAAATTTTGAATAAAGTAAGGGAGGGTTATAACCCCAGTAAAGCCGCGTACAGACGGGCGGACTTTTCGACCGGACTGGTCCGACGGACTTTCCGACGAACTTTCAACGGACCTTTGACGGACCTCCGACTGACTTTTTAACGAACGGACTTGCCTACACACGATCACACCAAAGGCCGACGGATTCGTACGTGATGACGTACACCAGACTAAAATAAGCAAGTTGATAGCCAGTAGCCAAACGCTGCCCTAGCGTCGTTTTTTGTCCGTCAGACTAGCATACAGACGAGCGGATTTCTGGGTCCGGCGGAGTTACAACGTAAATATTTGAAGCATGTTCCAAATCTAAAGCCCGTCAGACTTTCGACAGAAAAAGTCTGCTGAAGGTCCGATGAAGCCCACACACGATTGGATTGTCCAGTCCGATAGAAAAGTCTGCTCGTGTGTACGCTGCATAAGGGTTTTTTTGTCATCTTTGTCCATTGGGGAGATTTCCTTTCACTTTCTAACCCATAACCAAAATAGGAAATGAGAGGAAATCTCTGCAAATCAAGGGAATCTCTTGGGGCCCCCAGGTCACCAGAACTAGTGTCCCCATTGGAAGATTTCCCCACTATTATTTATCTGGGGACAATCCAAAATTAAGGATTTTTTAACTTTCATGTTCAATGATAATGGTACATAGGACAAATAGAGAGGGTGAATCTCCCTAAAGGGGACACAGACAGCAATAAAACCTGACAGGGGTTCTAATCCCTCTCCACTCTATCCAAAATTAAAAAATGTTTTGCATTTAGTTATACTTTAAGCAAATGTATGCTCACCTAATTAACCTGTTGTTAGCTATACTGGTAAGACCTGCAAGTCTTGCTATTGCAATGAAATACACACTTATTGCAATAGAGACAAAGAAAGAATCCTTTTTCACTTTTATTAATTTATTTTTGTTAATAGAAATATATATTTGTTTAACCTAACATAGCTATTTAACCCTTTTAATACACCAATGTAAGTCAATTAAAATTTGCAAATATACATTTACTTTTTTTGTTACTCTGTTGCCCCCTCAGAGTTCTAGTTCTGAGGACTTTAGGCCATTTTGCCAGTTCAAAATCTTGGGAGGATGCCAAACACAGGAGGGGTTATATCTAAAAATTATCCTCTTCCCATTTGCAGTTTAAGGCTCCATGCACACTGGATGTTAAAATAATGATATAAAAAGGCAGTAACTTTGCATTGAGTCTTTCAGCATTTTTTAACATTTTTGCAATAGTGTTTATAAGTGTTTTTTAGCGTTTTTCCGCATCAGCTTTTTTAAAATTTATTTAATTAATTAATTAATTAATTTATTTTCCAATGGATCAAAAACATTAAAAACCACTAGTAAGCCACGTTTTTGAGCGTTTATGAGCGTTTGGTGTTTTTTGTAGTCAGAAAAACTACTCCTGAACGCTATTTTATGGCGTTCAGAAAACTGTCCATAAACTTCACTGCTGATAAACATCAAAAAATGTCCATGTGTGCATGGACACATAGCATAACATAGTGGGGAGCTTATGGGCTGTTAAAAAAAACACCCAGACTCCCAAAAATGGCCAATTATGAGCTTCAGTGTGCATGGAGCCTAATATGACACTATTTTTAACAGTCTACATTTAGATGGAGGCTCACTCTCTTTGTATATGTATATAGACACACACAGAACTGCCACTTCACGCCCTCCTCTCAAGGATTTCCTTCTATTTCACTGTTTCTACTAGATACAGATGTTTCTACGGAATGTCTAGGCTACAGAAATTATTTTAGGATGCCAAGCATGTCTGAATGTCTCACAGAGGTATAAGGAGCAACATACCTACTCATTTTTATATTTATAATGAAGATGCATTGACACTTGTAACATAGCTCCTAGTGCACTTGTGTTTTATGCAAATGTTAAATTTGAAAAAAAGAGAAATCCCCCTTCCATGGGACTTTAAAGGCAAAACACACTTGGGTAATACGAAAGAAATCAATTTTATTCAGTTTATAAAAAGGTGAGATCATACAAAAGATGATTAAAAAACATCAAATGTTATATAAAAAATACATACAGAAAACAAGAAAAAGACAAAAAAACAAAAATTAGCATAAACAATATGACAATATAGTAATACTCTCCGGTATATAGTAATCCCCGCTACCTGACGCGTTTCTGGTTAAACACCTTCGTCAGGGGTATATGATAGGAGTAATTATAGTCACAATTTGTTTTTTACATGCAAATGGTTCCAACAACAAAAAGAAAATGTGAAGCAACTGCGCAAGAGGGGGCGTAGATGGGCGTCAAAAAACGAAGAGCAGTAGAATCATAGAACACAACGAGTTCCAGGGTTGGTATCTGCATAGCCCTGATATGGTTGGGTTCGAAGAGAGACCTGTCCGAAATAGGCACTCAGCTGGGAGTAATTCATCCGAGTTTCGAGTTTCATCCGACTAGGATGAATGACTCCCAGCTGAGTGCCTATTTCAGACAGATCTCTCTTCGAACCCAACCATATCAGGGCTATGCAGATACCAACCCTGGAATTCATTGTGTTCTATGATTCTACTGCTCTTCGGTTTTTTACGCCCATCTACGCCCCCTCTTGCGCAGTGGCTTCACCTTTTCTTTTTGTTGTTGGAACCATTTGCATGTAAAAAACAAATTGTGACTATAATTACTTCTATCATATACCCCTGACGAAGGTGTTTAACCAGAAACGCGTCGGGTAGCGGGGATTACTATATACCGGAGAGTATTACTATAATGTCATATTGTTTATGCAATTTATTGTTTTTTTTGTCTTTTTCTTGTTTTCTGTATGTATTTTTCAAATAACATTTGATGTTTTTTAATCATCAATCCTTTGTATGATCAAACTTTCTTATATAAACTGAATAACATTGATTTCTTTCGTATTACCCAAGTTTATGTTGCCTTTAAAGTCCCATGGAAGGGGGATTTCTCTTTTTTTCAAATTGTACACTAGGGATGTGGCAACCACACTATTTAGATCTGACACGGTGAAACCCTCTCTCTTACTATGCAAATGTTAAATACTCCTTGAAGCTTATATTTAAGGATGAGCCGAACACCCCCCCCCCAGTTCGGTCTGCACCAGAACTTGCGATTCAGACGAACACACAAACACCTTTAAAGTCTATGGGACATGAACATGAAAAATCAAAAGTGCCCATTTTAAAGGCTTATATGTAAGTTATTGCCATAAAAAGTGTTTGGGGACCTGGGTCCTGCCCCAGGGGACATGTATCAATGCAAAAAAGTTTTAAAAACGGATGTTTTTTGGGGAGCAGTGATTTTAATAATGCTTAAAGTGAAACAATAAAAATTAAATATTCCTTTAAATATCGTGCCTGGGGGGTGTCTATAGTATGCCTGTAAAGTGGCGCAGTTTTCCCATGTTTAGAACAGTAACAGTACCATTGGAAATCAGTGCTCCTGAAAAAGCGTCCATTTTTTTAAAAAAAATTTCAATTGATACATGTCCCCTGGGGCAGGACCCAGGTCCCCAAACACTTTTTATGGCAATAAATTGCATATAAGCCTTTAAAATGAGCACTTTTGGTTTTTCATGCCAATGTCCTATAGACTTTAACAGTGTTCTGCGGCTTTCGCATTTGCCGCAAACACCGCATAATGTTCGCTGTTTGGCGAACACCCAATGTTCGAGTCAAACTTACGCCTTTGATAAACATGACACTTGATTTTACTGTAATTGTGTACGAGTATTAAAGCATATAATATAGGTTATTGACAGAGGGATTTTCATTACTATGGGATTTGCAATACCTGCAGAATCACAGCACATAATATGCCTACAGAATGCTAGCCTACAAATTCCTTCCTATCCTCCTTTTCCTTCACTTCCTAGACTTGATACCAAATCCTTTAAACTAACAAAGTGATATTTTCTATCTGAACTTGCATCCACGGAAAGAGAATTCTATTTTAAAATTCTTGGCTCCTTAGACCCATAATTGCAACATCAGTTTTTTTATATCATTGTTACAGCACAGTCACAGAAGGAAAAAAAAATATTATATATATATATATATATATATATATATATATATATATATATATATATAGCACACTGATTCACTGTTTTTAGGTAAGAACTAACATCATGATCACAAAAGTGGTTTAGTGATAAACTCTTAAAGTGGTTGTAAACCCTGTTACACCACTTGTACCTACAGGTAAGCCAAAAATAAGGCTTACCTGTAGGTACTGTAAATATCTCCTAAACCTACACCGTTTAGGAGGTATTTACCATATAGACTTGCGCTGACATCATGCGCACTGAAGAGACGGCTCGATCACGCTTTTTCTAAAGGGCTTGTGCCGTGACCGGTGGCTCCCACGCGTGTGGGAGTGACATCATCGCGGCTCCGGTCAATCACAGCGCCGGAGCCAGCAAACCGAGAGATAACACTGGGAGACATGTCGCCAGTCACAACGGGACCACTGCAACAGCTTTGATCTAAGGTAAGTATTTCATAATGAGCTGGTATGCAATGCATACCAGCTTATTATGCCTCTTTCTTGCAGGGGTTTTTTTGTTGTTTTTTATATGGGTTTACAACCACTTTATGAATGAACACAGAGAAGGCACTTCTCTGCTTGCAAAGAAAACAGACACTTGGGGGATGAATAATAATGAATTATAGCAGAAAACTCCAAATTCTGCATGAGAAATTGTATTACATTTGTAGCACCCCTGCCCTAAGCTGACTAAATTTATTTTTTTTGCTCTGCTGTATCCAGCTGAGCAGCAGTTTTTTTTAGTTCTGTTCAGGCTTCCCTTAAGGCTGGTGGTTGATTGCCCTGCCTTGTAGAATATTTCAGCAATAGTGAGGGAATTTGAAGCACTGGGTTATGAATATTTATCTGACCTCAGCCAATCCCTGGGTGGGAGGGTCAGACTGTGTGGTTGGGGAGAAGATAAATGTTTGGGATGGTCTGAGCAGAGCTCTCTCTTTTAGGGTCTCCGCTCAGGAAGCACCCTGCGTTACAGAAGAACTGTTGCTGTTAGGCCTCAGCATGTGTTTGGCTGAGGGCCTTGGAGGAACTTGGACTTGAAATGTGCTAGAAAACATCACCTGTGAAAGCTAGGCTGAAAAGGAAATGTTTTTAGTCGAAAGGAGAGCTGGTTGGGGAGCTGCCTCTGGACATTGTGAGTAGGACATTTTGCCTTTTGCCAAGTGTGCAAGAACCTTGAGGGATATACGTCAAATGTTGCTGCAAGATTGCTGACTGCTCGTATAGATGTCTCAGGTCGTCCCTTCTACTTCTAGCATTAGTGAAGTTTGCTTTTGAAGGACTAAACACTCCTGGAACAGAACTTTGCTTGAGAATTTGTCTTTGAATACCTACGTGTGTTTTGAAATACAGGCAGTACAGAGTTACAAACATTCAAGTTATGAATGACTTGTACTTACGAACAGAGGGAGAAACAGGAAGTGAGTGGAAATCTACCCATAGGGAGGGAAATTCCCTACTGTAATGCCGTGTACAGACGGTCGGAATTTCCGACAACAAATGTTCAATATGAGCTTGTTGTTGGAAATGTGTAGGCTCCATCAGACATTTTATGTCGGAATTTCCGTCAACAAAAGTTTGAGAGCTGGATCTCAAATTTTCCAACAACAAAATCCGTTGTCAGAAATTCCGATCGTGTGTACACAATTCCAACACACAAAATTTCACATATGCTTGGAATCAAGCAGAAGAGCCGCACTGACTATTGAACTTCCTTTTTACTAGTCCCTTCGTACGTGTTGTACGTCAGCGCGTTCTTGCCGATCGGAATTTCCGACAACATTTGTGCGACCGTGTGTATGCAAGACAAGTTTGAGACAACATCCAGGATTCTGTTGTCGGAATGTCCGATCGTGTTTATGCGGCATAAGAGTTATCATAGGGAAAAGGTGTCTCCACTGAAGGTTTATCACCAATTCTCGTTTCCATGACAACTCAAAAATTTCAAAATCTGATTGTCCCTGGGACAGAAAGGGAGGTGAAAGCTTCTGAATAGGAGCACAGACAGCAAAACAGACATTACAGGGGTGTTAACCCTTCCTTATGCTATCCAAAAAATGTACAAATTTGGCTGGATTTATACCTGTACCTGTTCCTACATACATACCAATTCAACTTAAGAACAAACCTACAGAACCTTGTTTGTAACCTGGGGACTGCCTTTATCCTGCATCCCTTTTACCTGCCTGTGTTCAAGATCTGCAATAATTCTTCAAAAAAGCGCCCCTAAACTGAGCCCCAATTTGTTGGTGTGCTCTGGAACTGGTAACTGGGCTTGCAGCCTCTGAACAGGTAAGGAAGGCCTGTATTATTTCCAGTGCCCCCCTCCAGGGGTTAGCACTACATATTTATAAGTTACCTATTTATTAGGCTAAAGAACGGATATATTTGCAGTAAAGAAATATTTTTAAACACATAGTTTTATAATATATATATATATATTATAAAACGAATGTGTTTAAAAATATTTCTTTACTGCAAATATATCCGTTCTTTAGCCTAATAAATAGGTAACTTATAAATATGTAGTGCTAACCCCTGGAGCGGGCCACTGGAAATAATCCAGGTCTTCCTTACCTGTTCAGATATATACATATACACTATAGTACCAAAAGTATTGTGACACCTGTCTTTACACGCACTTGAACTCTAATGGCATCCCAGTCTTAGTCCGTAGGGTTCAATATTGAGTTAGCCCACCCTTCGCAGCTATAACAGCTTCAACTCTTCTGGGAAAGCTGTCCACAAGGTTTAGGAGTGTATCTATGGGAATGTTTGACCATTCCTCCAGAAGCACGTTTGTGAGGTCAAGTACTGATGTTGGACGAGAAGGCCTGTCTTGCAGTCTCAGCTCTAATTTATCCTAAAGGTGTTCTATGCGGTTGAGGTCAGGACAAGGCCAGTCAAGTTCCTCCACCCCAAACTCGCTCATTCATGTCTTTATGGATCTTGCTTTGTGCACTGCTCCAAATCATTTGGCGGAAGAGGGATTATGGTGTGGGATTGATTTTTAGGGGTTGGGCTTGACCCCTTAATTCCAGTGAAGGGAACTCTTAAGGCGTCAGCATACCAAGACATTTTGGACAATTTCATGCTCCCAACATTGTGGGAACAGCTTAGGGATGGCCCCTTCCTGTTCCAACATGACTGCGCACCAGTGCAAAAAGCCAGATCCATAGGGACATGGATGAGCGAGTTTGGGGTGGAGGAACTTGACTGGCCTGCACTTCAACTGGATGGAACACCTTTGGGATGAATTGGAGCATAAACTACAAGCCAGGCCTTCTCGTTCAACATCAGTCTAACTAAACAAATGCACTTCTGGAAGAATGGTCAAACATTCCCATGGACACACTCCAAAACCTTGTGGACAGCCTTCACAGAAAAGTTGAAGCTGTTATAACTGCAAAGGGTGGGCCAACTCAATATTGAACCCTAGGGATGAATACTGGGATGCCAGTAAAGTTCATGTGCGTTTAAAGGCAGGTGTCCCAATACTTTAGGTATTGTAGTGTATATATATATATATATATATATATATATATATATATATATATATATATGAAATTTAGCAACATTATATGCAGACACGGCATCGTAAATATCCTAAGAGACACGGACTGCGTGACAACATTTATATTTCCTGAAAAGAGCTGAAACTAGCAAGCCTGTAATAAAAACAAACCAACACAGTGGAAGAAGCTGTCAGACACCATGTACTTCACTGGCAAATATATGGAAATATATGGATTCAATGGCCACAGAGATAATACATCCTCGACTATATCACTGATCCAAGCAATATATCCTTCTGATTCTGTGTGTACAACATCCACGTAAAGTAAACCACATTTATCTTACATGAACAGACAAAGAAGGCACTACATTTTCGTTGTTCAAGAATCATCAGAAGCTAAAGTACAGACATTTACGAGCATCTCTAGGAAACACGTAAACTCCATCAGTGCGCTGCTAATGTTATTCAGGAAGCAATGCAAGCATGATAAGGAAGATCCACTTAGTTTACCCAATGTTTAAAAAAGTCTATTGCAGCCAAAATGTGCTTGCAGGGTCTTTACAGGGATAAAACATGGGGACTGTATATGTACTGCAGAGGTGTATTGCATACTTTTTGTGCCTTGACATACTCTTTACGTTATCCACCATCGTTTGCTTCCATCTACTATATTTTATTGATATCACTAAAAATATTATTGCTTTAATACAAGCACTTTGCTTTAAATGGGAACATTGCTAACCACAGCACCTGTCACTCATATCCAGTGAGATAAAAGAAGGGATGCAAAATGACATTGTGGCCTATGAAAATAAGTATTTCACACAGAGAACATGTAATCTGCCTTCATGTACACTAGCAGCATATAAACTTGAGTTAAGGGGTTTTTGGCGTTAAAAGCTTGATTTACTAAAGGCAAATAGACTTAGCACTTTTGCAAGTGCATCTGCTCTTGAGCTTGGTAAATGAGGGAGAGCTCTGCTGACTTTCATCATCCAATCATGTGCAAGCAAAAACGCACATGTTTTTTCCTTGCACGTGATTGGGTATTCTTCGTAATATGAAGCTTTACCTCATTTACTAAGCTCTGGAGCAAGACAAGTAAAAGAAGGCGCAATACAAAATACCTTATATACCATTGCCTATGTACACAGGGGAAGGATCCATACAAACATATATATGGCATATATATGGGTGGAGCAAAGAGTCATTCAAGGCAGCCAGGTCCAATGTACTAGAGAAAAATAAGGAAGAGGAGCGCCACTGAGTATCTATCAAATTAAATTTATTATTAAAAACAATAACTAAGCTCTGGAGCAGCTGCACTTACATTTGCCTTTAGTAAATCAACCCCAATGTGTCAGAGGGGTTATTTACTAAAGGAAAATCCACTTTGCACTGAAAGTGCACTTGGAAGTAAAGTTGCTGTAGATCCGAGGGGGACATGCAAGGAAAATTAAAAAAAGCATTTTAGCTTGCACATGATTGGATGACAAAATCAGCAGAACTTCCCCTCAATTCAGATCTACCCCTCAGATTTACAGCGACTGCACTTCCAAGTGCACTTTCAGTGCAATTTCAGGTGCACTTGCAGTGCAAAGTGGATTTGCCTTTCGTAAATAACCCCCAATGTACACTATGGGGTTGATTTACTAAAGGCAAATATACTGTGCACTGCAAGAGCACTTGCTCCAGAGCTTATTAACCTCCCTGGTGGTATTCCCGAGTCTGGCTCGGGTTGGATTTTTCCATACCAAAAGCGGTATCCCCGAGCCAGATTTGGGCTTGCATCGCAGGATCCAGGAAGAGCATACTTACCTTGTCCCCTGGATCCTGCGATGTCTCCCCGCTGTGATCGGCGAGCCGCTGTGTCTCGCTCGATTCACAGTGCCGAGCTCCGTTCCCTGCGAGCGTTGCGACGCACGGGGACGGAGTTCGGCGGTAAATTCAAAAGTGAAACACATAGTATAGATACAGCATACTGTAATCTTACAGATTACAGTACTGTATCAAATAACTACACATCCCCCTTGGTCCCTAGTGGTCTGCCCAGTGTCCTGCATGCAGTTTTATATATATAAAACTGTTCTTTCTGCCAGGAAACTGGAGATTGTCCATAGCAACCAAAACTGTCTCTTTACATCAAAAGTGCTTTTAGACCAGCTAGAAAAAAGCGATAATAAATTAGAATCACTTGCAGAATTGAGTGATAGTGATTTGTGGGGAAATCCGTCACCAAACACTAAAAGTAACAAAAGCGACAATTCTGCAACTGAGCAAATTTCAGTGTTTTTGATTTGATTACATTATTATATAATTTTTATTATTATTATATTATTATTTGTTATAATTATTTATAGTTATTTATTATATTATAATTTTTTATTTCGTTTTTCAAACTTTATCATACCCGGGATGTCTACTAGACTCTTGTTTGGACAGATTTAGGTGAACTATTCCTAAGAATTACAGTCCTACAATATAAAACGCCAAATTTCTGTGCAAAATAATTGTTCCGCTTTCAGCACCTAAAATCAGAATTAATCATACCGCCAGGGAGGTTAAATGAGGTAAAACTTCACTTTGCAAAGAATACTCAATGCGGGAAAAACATGCAGGAAAAAAAACTGCATTTTTGTTTGTATATGATTGGATGATAGAAACCAGCAGAGCTTCCCCTCATTGCAGAATTTCCCCTCAGATCTAGAGAAACAATACTTAAAATGCACTTGCAGTGCACAGTATATTTGCCTTTAGTAAATCAACCTCATAGGCTTTTAGCAGAGTTTAGGAGCTGCTTTATTATTATTATTATTTAAGGTACTTATATAGCGCTGTCAATTTAAGCAGCGCTTTACATATACATTGTACATTCACATCAGTCCCTACCCTCAAGGAGCTTACAATATAAGGTCCCTAACTCACATTCATATACTGGGGGCCAATTTAGACAGAAGCCAATTAACCTACCAGCATGTCTTTGGAGTGTGGGAGGAAACCGGAGGAAACCCACACAGGCACAGGGAGAACATGCAAACTCCAGGCAGGTAGTGTTGTGGTTGGGATTCAAACCAGTGACCCTTTTTACTGCTAGGCAAGAGTGCTACCCACTACACCACTGTGCCGCCCAACATTTAGGTGAGCTTCAACATCCCTCTCCTAAATGCGGAAGAATTGTGTTCAGGATAGGAACGTTATGACTGCAGGCCGTGGGAAAACAAATGAGGCAGTAAAACCGTGGCAAAAACGTGCCGCGATTTTGTTGCAATTTGCATTTTCCTGCAGCTGCAGTAAATGTAGGAAAGTGTAAATGAAACCTAAGAGCCCATTGACATTTCTCATAGCTCCCAACTGTCTCTCATTTCGAGAAACTGTGCCTGATTTGGAGCAATGTCCCTCTGTCCCTCATTCCTCCTAATTTGTCCCTCATTTTGGTCTGATCTATATAGAGGTATATAAAATGCACTTTTTATCTATCAAAAAGTGTTTTCCAGTGCTAAACCTTTCATCTGATTTCTAAATTGCTACATTTGTAAATTCCCAAAGCCAATATAAAGTAATAGTAGAGGTAAAAAAGCACTTGTGGGTTTAACCTATTTTGTTTTGTTTTTGTACAATTCTCCTTTAAGGGGGTGTGGCAAGGGGTGTTTCCTTTGCCTGCATACTTTTCTGATAGGTGTCCCTCATTCCCATCTCAAAAAGTTGGGAGGTATGCATTTCTGCTGTGTTATGGTACATTGTTATGGTACATTGATGAAAGCATGTTATGTCCCACATTATTGCACATTGCATTTATGGCACTTAGTCATTTGAATGGGTTGCCAACACATCATGGCTGGTCAGAGGACGTTTCTAATTGTTCTTGTTTGTAATCAATACCACCAATAGTTTCCAGTAAAACTGAATGTTTTTACATTTAAAAAGTTGTTGAAATTGCCTGAAAATTGTCCCGCATTATGCTTTCAGTTTTGCAAAATTTGCGTTTTGGGTGTTATAAACTATTTTCAAACAAGATTCTAACAGGGAGCTTGAGAAACTCTTCTTAAAAAATTCAATAGAAGGGAGGTCCTTTAAAGTAAACCTATCATTTTGTCCATGCAAGGCAAAGCAACAGATTTATAACAAGATTCTTTCACCACTGGGAGCAAAGAGATAATGGGGTTGATTTATTAAAGGCAAATCCACTCTGTACTACAAGTGCACTGCAAGTGCATTTGAAAGTGCACTGAAAGTGCACTTGGAAGTGCAGTCGCTGTAGAACGCTGTAGATCTGAGGGGGAGCTCTGAAATAAGGGGAAGCTCTGCTGAATTTATCATCCAATCATGTGCAAGCAAAAATGCTGTTTTTTATTTTCCTTGCATGTCCCACTCAGATCTACATCGACTGCACTTCCAAGTGCACTTGTAGTGCAAAGTGGATTTGCCTTTAGTAAATAACCCCCAATGCTCTGTACAAGCTTGATCTGAGTGGGAGCTTACATGGTGATGTTTTCCCACGCCCATGTGAACATGTTGGACCAATTACCAAACACTAGTGTTATGACATGAGAAAAGAGAAGAAAATCACATGATGACCATACTGAGAAGTACCTGGCAATTTCTCTTAATTCCCAAGGGTATAGGGTGTAGCAAGGTAAAGAAGTAAAGACTGGGGAGGGGCTGGGAAATAAAGTGAACTTGTTGCTTTGCCTTGAATAGGCAAAACACAGATTCATTTAAAGCTAAACTCCAAGGATAGGTAAAATGCTCCCTTAAAGTGGGGCAATCTCTGCACTGCAAAGGTCAAATCTAGGTTTAGGATACCCAAAAAAAGCAGTTTTACACACCTGATCCCCCCACTCCCACAGGCTCCCTCCAGGCTGTAAGACTGGGCCTTGCAGCCTTTTCTCCTCTACGCTCCGGTAGCCCCAGGTCCTTTGACTTCATCAAGCCCAATGTAGAGCCCATAGCTCTGCATTGAATGTGTTGACACTGAGAAACTCTTCTCTAAAGGACAGCATCAGGGGGTGCTTTGTGCAGCCCTCTAGAACTAAGCAAGCATTTAGGCTGGGTTCACACTAATACGAATTGGATGCGGGCTTACCAGATGTCAATGGAGCTGGTTCACGCAGCTCCGGGGCAGGAGCTGAGCACTTTGGAAAAGGTTCCTGTGCATCTTTGGCACTATTTTAGGTCCAAATTCAGGCAAAAATATGGACCAGATTCGCACCTGAAACGGAGAACAGGGACACACCAGACCCCCTGCTGTGCCTCCCTGCCGCAGCAAGTGTGAACCCAGTGTGAAACTTTTTTTAGGTTTGGATAGAAAGGAGAGAGATTAGAACACCTGTAGGTCTTTATTGCTGTCTGTGCCCCCATTATGGAAATTTACCCTCTCTATTTGCAGATGCTGTCTGAATAAAGTGAAGGCTAGTGTCAATCATCTCTGACTCTGCCTTTACATGACATAATGCACATAAATGCACTGTTCAGTAAAGACTGATAGGGATCTGTAAAACAGTTATAACTTATCGTGAATTGAAACGGTTTTTTTTTTTGTCATGTGACTGGCACTGGCACAACATCCAGACACAGACCCATATTTTAGAAAGCATACAACAGCAAAGTAAGGGTCCTTTCACATGGGCTTGTCCATTATACGGACTCCTCTTGCTTAGCAGAGATTGATCTGCTAATCCCCGCTGAGCAGGCGGATGACAGGTCTGTCTCCACTCACTGTGCAGAGACAGACCTGTCAGGGCCCCGCTCTCCTCTATGGGAGATCGGATGAAAACGGACCGCCTGTTCGTTTTTATATCCGATCCCATCCTCCAGACGGATGGAAAATAGGGTCACCATCCGTCTGGATTTCACAGACAGGATTGGATCAGATAATGGCGGATGTCGGCGGACATGTCACCGCTGACATCCGCCGCTCCATAGAGGTGAATGGAGCGTCTGATCAGGTCCGCCTGAAAAACGGACAGGTGGACCTAATCAGAGCGCCCATGTGAAAGGGGCCTAATAGAAGCCCATCAATGCAGCTTGATCAATCCCCATCTACAGCCTCACAATTGCCCATCAATGCAGCTTGGTCAATGCCCACCTGCAGCCTCACAATTGCCCATCAATGTAGCCTGATCAATGGCCATCTACAGCCTCACAATTGCCCATCAATGCAGCTTGATCAATGCCCATCTGAAGCCTCACCATTGCCATCAATGCAGCCTGATCAATGCCCATCTGCAGTCTCACAATTGCCCATCAATGCAGCCTGATCAATGGCCATCCGCAGCCTCACAATTGCCCATCAATGCAGCTTGATCAATATCCATCTGCAGCCTCACAATTGCCCATCAATGCAGCTTGATCAATGCCCATATGCAGCCTCACCATTGCCATCAATGCAGCCTGATCAATGCCCATCTGTAGCCTCACCTCAGATTACTGCTGCCTCGGAGTTTCTATGATAGACAGAACAGTGGTCCAATGCCAGCCCAGGAGACGGGACTTCCTATTACAGAGGCCGCTGAGTAAACAGGAGATTCTCGCTGTATGTAATCTGACGGCGCTCGTCCCGCCCCCCTCCCTTTCCCTCCTAGGCAGCCCAAATTGCAGTATCGGCGTATAACACGAACACACTATTTGCACCTGATTTTCAGGGTGAAAAGGTGCGTGTTATACGCCAATAAATACAGTAATTTATGTGAATGAATTATGGCAATTAACACTTCTTTGTTTAGTATCACTTTAAACTTCTAGGACTAGAAACTTCTCTACACAACCCTGAACACT
This sequence comes from Lithobates clamitans, assembly GCA_037952925.1. Taxonomy (NCBI): domain Eukaryota; kingdom Metazoa; phylum Chordata; class Amphibia; order Anura; family Ranidae; genus Lithobates; species Lithobates clamitans. Next base: position 11,214,994 of record JBBGZY010000014.1, read on the forward strand.
TACAATGCAGCGAACAGAGTGTGACATCCAGATTAATAAGACAACAAGCAGATGTTTATCTATTCATTAACACTTTTAATTTTTGAAGGCAAGTAAAAAAGATAGCATATGGCTTCCAAATAAGCCAATCTATAAAACTTTCATGTACGCTTATGGCAATATTATATGAAACTCAATTTGAAAATATCGCCCTTTATGATTTTGCCATATAATTTATGAAGCATGACTCAGCTACTTGTTTTCTTTGTGCTGTGGGAAGAACAGAAACACGCAGTAAATCATTCCCCACATTCTTCTTTTTTTGTCACTCTGTTTCTCATTTATCTTCTGAATTGTCAAACTCTCTTCTGTTTATTAATGAGGAGGAAATCTATCATGTTCCACGTTGGCAGGTGTGTACAAGCTTTAAAGAAGAACTCTAAATGTTATTTTAATCTACTATTTTAATCAGACAGTCTGCGTCCAGGCCCAATTATCTGCAGGTATCCGCAAATATCAGTGGGAGGTGTCAGCCTATGGCCCGCAGCTAATGGGTTTTTAAACTTGTGCTTAAAATGTTGTATGTAAAAAAATGTCTAAAGAATGTAAAAAAAAGACTCTTAATATCTACCACTCTGGTGGGCTGAAAGCCCTAACTGCTCTTAGTTTAAGAGCTACAGCAGTTGAAAAATCTTGTGTCATATGCCTGGGCATATCCTAATCACCCCTGTGCGGCGTAGATTCCTCCTGCTGGCCGGGACCATGTAATTTACCGGCCGCTGCCTTTTTTTTTTATGAATGAGCACAGTGAGTGATTGGTATAGGTCACTCACTGTGTTCATTCATAACTGAAGTATAGTAAACTGTGTTTACTAAGCTTCAGTTTGTGAATGAACAGGAAGATGCTCAGTACAGAGCATTTTCCATTTATACACTGTCCGGTGCAACTGATGCTGCAGAGAAAGGGGCTTGAGAATCTTTGTCCTCAGTCCCTTTCTCTGTCGCAAAAGCCCCCAGTGGGACTCCTAAAAGAACTGTTAATAAAAAATATTGTAAAAAAAAAAAAAAAACTGCTTTCACTGCCCAACTGACACCATCCACTGCCCAACTGACACCATCCACTGTCCTACTGACACTGTCTACATTTGAATACATTATAAAATGTTTGTTTACGTTTATAAAGGTGTGTCTGTCTATGTGTATATATATATATATACAGACACACATGTGTGTTTGAGCTTTGGTGTGCACACCCTAATGCAATAGTCTGCGCACACCAATGGCCATATGCTATGCCCTTCACTGACCTTTGTGATTTCACCCACCATCCACTAAGTCACTGTAATGTAGCCACCATTTTTATTTATTACTTTTATTTTTATGAGAGTACAGTTATGCATTAACACTTTTGCTGCCAGGTCTGTTCATCATACGAAGCTGACAAGCAGACTCCTGTCAGATGGAAGCATACAGACAGCTGGGTTGCCCCCCGATTGCTTCCACATAACCCTGGCAACAGTGCCCCCCATCGTGCGGGTGCACCCCCCTCCATATATCCCAGGCTCTGCTTGCCCATCTGCCAGCCCAGGACTGACATAGTAGGAGCCACAGGGTAGAGGGGAGGGAGCAGAACGGACGCACACCCGCTCTCCTCCCCTCCTTGTTGCTAACATGGAAAGCAATGTGTTTGACGTCACATCCGGGTCCGCCTCTCAGTGTCCCTGGCAAGCATACCCAGGAAACAATGTAACGACAAACAGATAGCAGCATGGGATCCTCGTTAGTAAAATGAAAGCAATTTATTCAACAAGAAAACTAGTACGCTTACATGGTAAAATCTTGGCAATCAGCATGGGTACTGGATAGAAGCACTGCAGGGCTGTCAGTGTGGATTGGCAGTGCAGGAGATGAGAGACCACACAGCTGTCAGTGTGGATTGGCAGTGCAGGAGATGAGAGACCACACAGCTGTCAGTGTGGATTGGCAGTGCAGGAGATGAGAGACCACACAGCTGTCAGTGTGGATTGGCAATTCCTATATCTCAAAGTTGGCTCAGGAAAGACCTGAACTTGACAGCTGTCAAAAGACCCGCCAATGTCCTGCGTTCTACACTAGAGTAATCCGCCTCGTGGCAAACTTTTTTGTGTTGGTAAGGAGTGGGTGGGTGGGGGGGGTGGTGCTGAGGGGGCAATAACACATTTCAGAGGTTCGTTCCTCCTTTGTCAAAATAAATCTGTTTTTGACAAAGGAGGAACGAACCTCTGAAATGCGTTACTGCCCCCTCAGCACCACCCCCCCACTCCTTACCAACATGAAAAGGTTTGCCATGAGGCGGATTACTCTAGTGCAGAACGCTGGACATTGGCGGGCCATTTGATCCCTTGGCATTGTTTTGGCAAACAATGTAATGCATTGCGATCTGCATTCCATTACATTCAGTGGAGCACAGATGAGACATCCAGGGTCTTTAAGAGATAAGCACATTGGTTTCGCAGGGCTGGCTTCTATTTGTTATGAAAAGTGAAATTCTGCCCGAAAAGTTGAACTTAGGCTTTAAGCCAGGAAGCAAAGCCTGCCAAAGTAATAAGAAAACAAGGATGTACATACTGTATATATATAATAAACTATACACATAAATTAAAATACCATTAACATGTATAAAATTATACCACATGTTAATGTAAGACAATATTTATTCACTTATCTAATTACAATGTGGTTTTCTGTTTAGAACTACATGTTGCAAAATACACTTGCAGATGAATGTGTTAGACTTCTAATGAACTTTTTAATAAACCGGGATGGGTTGGTACACCGTCCAATATTCATTTTGCAGACTGTATCCTGGATTTAGGATTAATTCCTGGTTTTAGGATTAATTCCAATTTATGTTTTAACCTCAAACTGCAAGTTTGTTACATGTGCCTGAACTCCAGCAAGTTTTTAATGGAGATAAAGTGACATTCAACACACTCAGTGGCTACATTGGAATTATATTCTTGATAAGGATGTTCTCTGAGGGGAAATAAATGCATACTGTACATAACATACTGAGCTTGGGCTTTGGCAGATATGTATGCCAATCCTTGCACCAGAGTGCCTTGAATTCACTAACCAACAGCCTAGCAAAAGTTGCTTTGCCCCTCTGCTGTACAGATACAGTTTTATGTCCCCCCCGATGTTCTGCTTAATTCAGAATAAACAAATGGCTGAATGAATACAGAAGGGGCACACCCCCTTTCACTTCTCAGCTTTATATGGAATGTCAATTAGAGAGAGAGACTCCAAAAGTGAGCAGCTATTTCTAAATTTTCTGCAACAGTTTACTCAAGTAATGAAAAGTGGCATACACAGACACATGGCCGTGAAGCCAGGAACCAGAAAGTGTAGAACATCTGCTTATCACCTTTCAACTGAGGAAGTGGCAAGTTTGAGTCACGCGGTGTATCTTTGATGAAATAAATAAAAAAAATAGGAAAACACTACGGACTTTACTGGTACACATGAGATGACACTTACAAGTTTTGAAAATGTATTACATTATTATTCCTCTTTTAAAATTGTAATAAAAGAAAGATGTTTAGGCAGGGTTCAACATTAATCTCTTACAATTTTCAATTAAGCTATCGCAGTATATGCACAGATCATATAACTTATATTGTTTTTAGATCCTTGTGGATCTAAAAACAATATAAGTTATATGATATATTGCGCATATATTGTGCCTATGTTGTAATTGCTTGATTGAAAATTGTGAGAGATTGTTAAAGCATGTTTCAACATTAATCTCTCACAATTTTTCAATCAAGCAATTACAATATATGCACAATATATCACATAACTTATATTGTTATTAGATCCACAAGGATCTAAAAACAATATAAGTTATGTGATCTGTGCATACACTGCGATAGAGTAATTGAAAATTGTGAGAGATTATTGTTGAACCACAATTTTCAATCAACCAATTACAACATAGGCACAAGATATGCGCAATATATCATATAACATATATTGTTTTTAGATCCACAAGGATCTAAAAACAATATAAGTTATATGATCTGTGTATACACTGTGATAGCGTAATTGAAAATTGTGTGAGATTAATGTTGAACCCTGCTTAAACATCTTTCTTTTATTACAATTTAAAAAAAAGAATAATAATAGTGTTCTCTTCTTTTTTGGATTATGACGATAGGATGTGGTGGTGGTGGTTCTCTTATATAATAATTTGGCTGAAATAAAATAACTTGACGTTTGTCAAATATGACGACTCCGATCCATCTCTAGACACACCACAATTTTAATACACATTCTAACTGGCACCTCACTAATGGGCTTTTTGACTTTCTCTAAAACAACAAACATATTATCAAGCCCTTTCGAGGACCTAGAACTGGGACCCCCAAGGCATCAAGAACGACTAACTCCACCCTGCATGGAGACAGGGGTATTCTCCACTTGCGCCTGCATGTCTTACCCAGCAGGGTTACTGAAACCTCACCAAATGTAAGTAACTATGTTCCCACCTAAACACAACTTTTTTGTAGTTAATAATTCTATTTATATATATATATATATATATATATATATATATATATATATATATATATATATATTACACTATAAGGGGCGTATCTGCTTCTCCGTCTATTTTTCTGGTAAACACCCCCAGTCATCCTTTAGGTTCCTCCCCTGTTCTTTCAGCCTTACCCTACTGACCCCTGAGAACCACCACCATACAAATTTTAGGATCAGTATCCCTACTTCCTAATCCTCAACTGTACAACTCCAATACTACACTAAAAACAACTGCTTTAACAGTTAGTGACATTCTGTTTTATTTGTTACTCCTGTATGCATAGCTCCCAACTGTCCCTGATTTCGAGGGACTGTCCCTGATTTGGAGCAAAGTCCCTCTGTCCCTCTTTCCTCTGCATTTGTTCCTCATTTTGTTCTGCTCTATATAGTTGTATATAAAATGCCCTTTTTATTTTTCAAATAGTGTTCCCCAGTGCTAAACATTTCATCCAATTTCTAAATTGCTGCATTTGTAAATTTTAATATAAAGAAATAGTAGTGGTAAAAAAAAGCACTTGTGGATTTAATTAACCTTTTTTGTTGGTATATTCTCCTTTAAGGGGGCGTGGCAGGGGGCGTGTCTTATGCCTACATACATTTGCTAGTAGGTGTCCCTCATTCCCATCTCAAGATGTTGGGAGGTATATGCATGCAAAGTCATGCATTCACTTTTTTCTATGGTATGTTGTATAATTGCAATAAAAATTGTACAGACCTTGTAGTCCCACATAATCTAGAGAGGTTCAACATATATCTCACTAATGCACCAACAAATGACTAGGCCACTTCTAAATACACCAGAACCTCAATGCACCACTTATAGAAGACAAATAGGTTACATGCCACTCAAGAGGTTGTCCAGACACTACAAATGAAATATATCACACCTCTCTAATGATCTCCTCTTGCCTTGGTAACAGAAATAAAAACTACAAGCGTGGTCTTGCTTTCTGACAGCCTATAGTAATGGCACACTCCTGAGTAAATGTCAACACGCTCTGTACATTACAAAGTGAAATAATGTTGTACAGGAGAGTATTGGACTTATATAATGAAATAGTGCAAGCAGCAATGTCCAAGTGGAGTCAATCTTGTACTAATCTGGCATCTGTCATTTCTAAATAGTTGCTGTAGGTTACTGCATTTTGCACTTAGCTTACTGCACCGGTAATTGAATGCACCCATATTTATGTTATACTTTCTATCACACTGATATTTCCCCATCTTGGAGGAACAAGCAGAATTGCAGTTAACAGCAGGACAGACAGACAGTAGGGTGTAAACGTCAGACCAGTTCGCCACAGTCAATGGTAAGTCTTTACTTGTTTGGTGTGTTTGCAGAATGAAGCTTTACCTCATTTACTAAGATCTGGAGCAACTGCACTTGCAGAGTGCAATTACACTTTGCAAAGTGCACAGTCTATTTGCCTTTAGTAAATCAACCCCTATGTGTTATAATTTAAAGAGATATAGGGGTTGATTTACTAAAGGCAAATAGGCTGTGCACTTTTCATAGTGCAGTTGTGCTCTGCAAGTGCAGTTGCTCCAGAGCTTAGTAAAGGAGGTAAAGCTTCACTTTGCAAAGAATACCCAATTATGTGCAAGGAAAATAAAAAAAAATGCATTTTTGCTTGCACATGATTGGATGATAGAAGTCAGCAGAACTTCTACTCATTTACTAACCTCTGGAGCAACTGCTATTGAAGAGTGCAACTGCACTGTCTATTTGCCATTAGTAAATCAACCCCTTAGACCCCATACACACTATTAGATTTTCTGCAGATTTTTGTCTTCAGATTTACCAAAACCATGTAGTGCAAGGGCCTGCCTGATTGCATACAAGTTGAAACTCTTAAGGTTTGACCTCATATTATATGGTTTGGGTAAATCTGAAGACAAAAATCTGCAGAAAATCTAATAGTGTGTATGGGGTCTTAGGTTCTCTTAATAAATATTTATTACATTTTATCAAGTGATACATATAGTCTACTCATTAAAGATGATACATTTATACAGTATCTGTTCCTAAATGATAACCATGAAAACTCTTCTATCTCAGAATGTTTAATGGCATCATTATTTATATTACCATTATTGTTTTATTACATTTTTTAATTAAAAAACAGTTAATAGTTACCATTACCGCTATAATATATGGAGCTCACATATAAGTATAAATAATAAATCACAATTGCAAATTATTATTTATTGTGTACCTGAGTTTTGGAATGGCGTCAGCATAGAAGACTAGTCTCTAAGTAAAAATCACGTTTTGTGAAAGTTTGTCTTAATGTTCCCTCCTATCTTGGTCACAATGTCATCGCAGACACACGGAGGGCTGGCACACAGATAGGAGTCCTCCTTCCCTTTCTTTTCATTGGTTACCGCATCTCAAAAATCCATGTTTCACCCATAATATTCAATGTTGCATTTGCAGTGGTATTATATTTCAGTGTCTTCAGTACTTACATTTACAGCAATTGTTGTATAATACAAAATATAACTAAGACGTAAAATATCACCTACAAAGTTTGACATCTAACCAGAAACAGCATTAGCTAGTCAAACAGTCTGTGTTCTGTACGATACATAAACCTTTGCACTTTGTTTTTCCTAGAGAAAAGGTTAAGCCAGATGAAATATTAACTAGATTCTCAATAGAATCAGCTTTATCAGTTACTATTTCCGATTTTTTTTTTTTTCAAAGAAGAATGAATAGGAACAAAACAGTGGCTGGTTATATGGTATGTGCTTTAAATAGAAATGTAATAGAAGCAGAGAGGCAATCTTACTTCAGTTTTGATAATGGATCCCAGACCTGGTCCTTTCTTGTGTCAAAGACACCAATGTGTACACATTGGGGGCAGAGGCGTAGCTTGAAGAATGTGGGCCCTGGTGCAAAAGTTGAAGATACTCCAAGTGCCTAAAGAGTTATTTTAGACCTTTATTTACATATTGAGAGGGTAATTCAAAAGAATTGGAGAGGTATGTCAAAATGTGGACAGTTTCTCCAATATCCTTTGAATACCCTGGAGCAGGGATGAGCCGAACACCCCCCGGTTCGGTTCGCAGCAGAACATGCGAACAGGCAAAAAATTCATTTGAACACACGAACACTGTTAAAGTCTATGGGACGCGAACGTGAAAAATCAAAAGTGCTAATTTTAAGGGTTAATATGCAAGTTATTGTCATACAAATTGTTTGGGGACACGGGTCCTGCCCCAGGGGACATACAAAAAAAGTTTTAAAAATGGCCATTTTTTCAGCAGCAGTGATTTTAATAATGCTTAAAGTGAAACAATAAAAGTGAAATATTCCTTTAAATTTCGTACCTGGGGGGTGTCTATAGTCTGTGCCTGTAAAGTGGCGCATTTTTTCCATGTTTAGAACAGTCCCTGCACAAAATGACATCTCTAAAGGAAAAAAAGTCATTTAAAAGTACTCGCGGCTATAATGAATTGTCGGGTCCCAGCAATACAGATAAAAGTAATTGAAAAAAAACGGCATGGGATCAGTTTACATACCCAGGTGGCCCCACCCCCTCTGATGCCACGGGGAAGCCATTGGGAAGTCCCCATGCGTCAGAGGGGGGCAAAGTCACCCGGGTACGTCACCGTGTGCCACCGCACTTACTTATAAAGGAACTGTCATCCACGCTGAAGCGTCATAAGGCGGGTGCCTCCCATGGAGGCAGATCTTTTTTATTTTATTTTTTCGGTCCGTCGGCGGAGCCATAGAAGAAGATGAATGGACTTTGTGGGACATTTTTATTTTTTTATTTTTTAATAAAGGACTTGTCAAAAGGTGTGTCTTGTTTTTTTTTAACATTTTGACACTTTTTTTGTGAAATGCTACGGGTACATTGTACCCGTTACCATTTCAAACAAGGGGGGGCGGGATCTGGGGGTCCCCTTGTTAAAGGGGGATTCCAGATTCCGATAATCCCCTGCTGGCAGACCCACACAACCACTGGGCAAGGGTTGTGGGGATGGGGCCCTTGTCCCCATCAACATGGGGACAAGGTGCTTTGGGGGCTACCCTTTTCCTGCGGCCTGCCAGGTTGTGTGCTCAGAAAAGAGTCTGGTATGGATTTTTGGGGGACCCCCACGCCATTTTTTTTTTCAAATTTTGGCATGGGGTTCCCCTTAAAATCCATACCAGACCTGAAGGGTCTGGTATGGATTTTGAGGGGGACCCCTACGCCATTTAAAAAAAAATTGGTGCAGGGTTCCCCTCAATATCCATACCAGACCTGAAGGGCCTGGTATGGAAATTGGGGGACCCCCAAGCAATTTTTTTTTTAATTTTGGTTTGGGGTTCCCCTTAATATTCATATCAGACCCAAAGGGCCCGGTAATGGACTGGGGGGCAACCAATGCCGTTTTTTTCAATTACTTTTATCTGTATTGCCGGGACCCGACAAATCATTATAGCCGCGAGTACTTTTAAATTACTTTTTTTCCTTTAGAAATGTCATTTTGTGCAGGGACTGTTCTGAACACGGGAAAAATGCGCCACTTTACAGGCATACTATAGACACCCCCCAGGTACGAAATTTAAAGGAATATTTCACTTCTATTGTCTCACTTTAAGCATTATTAAAATCACTGCTCCCAAAAAAACGTCCGTTTTTAAAAAAATTTTTTGCATTGATACATGTCCCCTGGGCAGGACCCAGGTCCCCAAACACTTTTTTATGACAATACCATGCATATAAGCCCTTAAAATTAGCACTTTTGATTTCTACCATAGACTTTTAAAGGGTGTTACGTGGCTTTCGAATTTGCCGCGAACACCCCAAATTGTGCGCCATCGTCGAACATCGGGCTCATCCCTAAGGTGGGTATGCAACCTTTGAGAGGTGGAGATCTACCTGAACAACATAAAAGAGATCAAAGATCACCAGAGTTATAGGATTTTTTCCGACGGATGTTGGCTCAAACTTGTCTTGCATACACACGGTCACACAAAGTTGTTGGAAAATCCGATCGTTCTGAACGCGGTGACGTAAAACACGTACATCAGGACTATAAACGGGGCAGTGGCCAATAGCTTTCATCTCTTTATTTATTCTGAGCATGCGTGGCAATTTGTGCGTCGGATTTGTGTACACACGAAAACAGATTTTGTTGTCGGAAAATTTTATATCCTGCTCTCAAACTTTGTGTGTCGGAAAATCCGATGGAAAATGTGTGATGGAGCCTACACACGGTCGGAATGTCTGACAACACGCTCCGATCGGACATTTTCCATCGGAAAATTAGACAGTGTGTATGGGGCATAAGGCAACCTTTAAAAAAAAGAAATTAACTAGTGAGGCCCAACTAAATCGTAAGGAAAACTTTATTAACTACTTGCCGCCCGTCCACTGTCAAATGACGGAGGGACAGTGCGGCCCTTATCCTGTGTGGACGTCATATAATGACGCACCTGAACGTCCGCTCCAGCGCCCATGGAGATGCACAGCATGGCAATCGCGGCCGTGCCGTGATGCTAGGACACAGCACGACCCCGCTAACAGGGCTCTTTAACCATGTGATCTGCTGTGTCCAATCACAGCCGGTCACAGGTAAATAGTCAGAGTATGATAGAGTATGTGGCAGGGGAGCCGCTCAGCGGCATCTCCTTTACAGGGGAGAACAGGGCATGTAATCAGGGCACTGATCATCAGTGCCCTGATTACAGTAAAGCCTCAGAAGTGCCACCAATCAATGCCCATGAGTGCCACCAATTAATGTTCATGAGTGTCACCAATCAGTGCCCATGAGTGCCCATCAGTAACACAAATCAGTGCCCATCAGTGACACAAATCAGTGCCCAGTACTGGGGCCAGTCAGTACTGCTTTTTAGTGCCCATCAGTGCCCTCTCATCAGTGCTGCCCATCTATTCCCTTCAGTGCCCATCAGTGCCGCCTATTAGTGTCCATAGGTGCCGCCTAACAATGCCCACCAGTGCCGCCTATCAGTGCCACCTATCAGTGCTCATCAGTGCTGCATATCAGTGCCCATCAGTGCGGCATAATAGTGCCTCCTCATCAGTGCCATATAATCAGTGCCCATAAGTGACGCCTCATCAGGGACCATAAATGCTACCTCATCAGTGCCCATCAGTGCAGCCTATCAGTGAAGGCGAAAAATTACTTATTTACAAAATTTACTGACAAAAACCAAGAAAAACTTTTTTTTTTTCAAAATTTTCAGTTTTTTCTTTTTTTTTTAAAAAATAAAAAACCCAGCAGTGATTAAATACCTCAAAAAGAAAGCTCTGTTTGTGTGCAGAAAATAATTAAAAATTAATTTGTATACAGTGTTGCATGATCACGCAATTGTCATTCAAAATGTGACAGCACTGAAAGCTGAAAAATGGCCTGGGCAAGAAGGGGGTGAATTGAGATGGTTAAAATATAACAAAACAAATGTCACTGTAAAATTATAAACTTACTACCTTTAAAAGCGGACAGTGTCAGTCAATAGAGCAGTACAGTGCCTTGAAAAAGTATTCATACCCCTTGAAATTTTCCACATTTTGTCATATTACAACCAAAAATGTAAATGTATTTCATTGGGATTGTATGTGATAGACCAACACAAAGTGGCACATAATTGTAAAGTGGAAGGAAAATGATAAATGGTTTTCACATTTTTTTTTACAAATTAATATGTGAAAAGTATGGCGTGCATTTGTATTCAGCCCCCCTGAGTCAATACTTTGTAGAACCAACTTTCTCTGCAATTACAGCTGCAAGTCTTTTTGGGGATGTCTCTACCAGCTTTGCACATCTAGAGAGAGAAATTTTTGCCCATTCTTCTTTGTAAAATAGCTCAAGCTCTGTCAGATTGGATGGAGAGCATCTGTGAACAGCAATTTTCAAGTCTTGCCACAGATTCTCAATTGGATTTAGCTCTGGACTTTGACTGGGTCATTCTAACACATCCGACGGATGTTGGCTCAAACTTGTCTTGCATACACACGGTCACACAAAGTTATCGGAAAATCCGATCGTTCTGAACGCGGTGACGTAAAACACGTACGTCGGGACTATAATCGGGGCAGTGGCCAATAGCTTTCATCTCTTTATTTATTCTGAGCATGCGTGGCACTTTGTCCGTCGGATTTGTGTACACACGATCGGAATTTCCGACAACGGATTTTGTTGTCGGAAAATTTTATATCCTCCTCTCAAACTTTGTGTGTCGGAAAATCTGATGGAAAATGTGTGATGGAGCCTACACACGGTTGGAATTTCCGACAAGGTCCTATCACACATTTTCCGTCGGAAAATCCGACCGTGTGTATGGGGCATAACAGGTTTTCTTCTAAGATTGCCCTGCATTTGGCTCCATCCATCTTCAGATCAACTCTGACCAGCTTCCCTGTACCTGCTGAAGAAAAGCATCCCCACAACATGATACTGCCACCACCATGTTTCACAGTGGGGATGGTGTGTTTAGGGTGATGTGTAGTGTTAGTTTTCTGCCACACATAGCGTTTTGTTTTAGGCCAAAAAGTTCCATTTTGGTTTCATCTGACCAGAGCACCTTCTTCCACATTTTTGCTGTGTCTCCCACATGGCAAAATGCAAACGGGACTTCTTTTGGCTTTCCTTTAAAAATGGCTTTCTTCCTGCTACTCTTCCATAAAGGCCAGATTTGTGGAGTGCACGGCTATTAGTTGTCTTGTGGACAGATTCTCCCACCTGAGCTGTGTATCTCTGCAGCTCCTCCAGAGTTACCATGGGCCTCTTGGCTGCTTTTCGATTAATGCTCTCCATGACCAGCCTGTCAGTTTAGGTGGACGGCCATGTCTTGGTAGGTTTGCAGTTGTGAGATACTCTGTCCATTTTCGGATGATGGATTGAACATTGCTCAGTGAGATGTTCAAAGCTTGGGATATTTTTTTATAACCTAACCCTGCTTTAAACTTCTCCACAACTTTATCCCTGACCTGTCTGGTGTGTTCCTTGGTCTTCATGATGCTGTTTGTTCACTAAGGTTCTCTAACAAACCTCTGAGGGCTTCACAGAACAGCTATATTTATACTGAAATTAAATTACACACAGCTGGACTCTATTTACTAATTAGGTGACTCCTGAAGGCAACTGGTTCCACTAGATTTTAGTTAGGGGTATCAGAGTAAAGGGGGCTGAATACAAATGCACGCCACACTTTTCATATATTTATTTGTAAAAAAAATGTGAAAACCATTTATTATTTTCCTTTCACTTCACAATTATGTGCCACTTTGTGTTGGTTTATCACATAAAATCGCAATAAAATACATACATACGTTTTTGGTTCGAACCTGACAAAATGTGGAAAATTTCAAGGGGTGTGAATCCTTTTTAAGACACTGTATGTGACGGAAGGGTAGTCATTGAGCAGTATGTAGCAGCAGCACAGTAAGTGAGCAGTACAGTCAGTGAGTAGTATGTAGTGTCGGTGAGCAGTATGTAATGGTGGGGTGGTCATTAAGCAGTATTTAGGAGCAGGGAAATCAATGAGCAGTATGCAGTGTCAATGAGCAGTATTTAATGGTAGGATGGTCATTGAGCAGTATGTAGGAGCAGGGCAGTCAATGAGCAGTATGTAGTGTCAGTGAGCAGTATTTAATAGTAGGATGGTCATTGAGCAGTATGTAGGAGCAGGGCAGTCAATGAGCAGTATGTAGTGTCAGTGAGCAGTAAATAATGGTAAAGTGATCATTGAGCAGTAGTTAGGAGTATGTAGTGATAAGGTAGTCATTAAGCAGTATATAATGGCAGGGCAGTCAGTGAGCAGTATGTAGCTTCAGCAGTATGTAGTGTCAGTGAGCAGTATGTAGTGACAGGGAAATCAATGAGCAGTATGTAGTGGCAGGGAAGTCAGTGAGCAGTATGTAGTGATAGTGAAGTCAGGGAGCAGTATGTAGTGGCAGTGAGCAGTATGTAATGATAAGGAAATCAGTGAGCACTATTTAGTGACAGGGAAGTCAGTGAGCAGTATGTAGGAGCAGGACAGTCTGTGAGCAGTATGTAGTGACAGGGAAGTCAGTGAGCAGTATGTAGCGACAGGGAAGTCTGTGAGCAGAATGTAGTGACAGGGAAGTAAGTGAGCAGTTTGTAGTATTAGAGAAGTCAGTGATCAGTATGTAGTGACAGGGAAGTCAGTGAGCAGTATGTAGTGGCAGTGAGCAGTATGTAGTGACAGGGAAGTCAGTGAGCAGTATGTAGTGACAGGGAAGTCAGTGAGCAGTATGTAGTGACAGGGAAGTCTGTGAGCAGTATGTAGTGACAGGGAGGTCTGTGAGCAGAATGTAGTGTCAGTGAGCAGTTTGTAGTGACACGGAAAACAATGAGCAGTATGTAGTGGCAGGGAAGTCAGTGAGCAGTATGGCAGGTTGGGGTGGTATAGGGCAGTATGGGGGTAGGTTAGGGTGGTATAGTGGCAGGTTAGGGCAGTATAGTGGCAGGTTAGGGTAGTACGGGGCGGTATAGTGTCACGTTAGGGTAGTATAGTGTCAGGTTAGGGTAGTATAGGGCGGTATAGTGGCAGGTTAGGGTGGTATAGTGGCAGGTTAAGTTAGTATAGGGCGGTATGGTGGCAGGTTAAAGTAGTATAAGGCAGTATAGTGGCAGGTTAGGTTAGTATAGGACGGAATTGTGGCAGGTAAGGGTAGTTTAGGGTGGTATAGTGGCAGGTTAGGGTGGTATAGTGGCAGGTTAGGTTAGTATAGGGAGGTATAGTGGCAGGTTAGGGTGGTATCATGGCAGGTAGGTTAGTATTGGGCGGTATAGTTGCAAGTTAGGTTAGTATAGGGTGGTGTGGTGGCAGGTTGGGGTGGCATAGGTTGGGGCATTGTAGTGGCAGGTTAGGGCTGTATACAGTGACAGTGTGCTCAATCGCTTACTGCATGGCTTGAGATGAAGACTCCTGCGGCTGCTGTGAATGAGTCTTTGGGAGGAGTGGGGAAGGCAGCCACACCCTCGGCTCCACCCACCAACTTCGGCTGCCTTGGGTAATATTGAAGATCTCCGAAGGACAACCACAACTGATTGGATGACAGGGGAGTGTTATAGGAAGCCTACCCTACACCGCTGGGCTCCATGCTTCCCGCCCCCTGCCGACCCCATAGACTTTGTTAGGCAGTACATACTTGCAAAGCTGAAAGAGCGGGGAAAGTGCAGGGCCCCCCTCTGGTCATTAAGATGGCCCTCTACACCCCTTAGTGCGAATCAGTCCCCAATGAGAGCTCCTGGTAGGCTGCTGGGGGAGGGGGTGGATCTCTGTCTGCCGTGATGTGCTTCTCATCTTGCCTGTGACAGCTGAGCTCCTCAGGAGTGCCCAGTGACAGTGTGCGCCGCTGCCAACAAAACACAGACATAACATCTGATGTGAGAGGGAGGCCGCACAGGCCCCCCTGGAGCATGGGCAGGGTCGCAATTGTGTCCCCTGCGACCCCTAATGCTATGCCCATGCTTGGGGGTATTTCTTTAAAGCAGTGAATCTGACATTTACCAATAATTCGCTGCAGGTTAACTATCCAGATATATATGTTTGAAATATTAGTGGTGTGTTCACATCAATGTGCCTTGATCAAGCCAGATTGTGGTGAAACGCAGTAAGGACGGGTTGATTTCTCTAGGCGCAGATACAATGGCTGCATATCTACTATGGATGATCAAAGAAAGTAACTCTGCAGAGCACAGCTCGGAGTGTAGTTCTTATCCTTTCACTTTCAGTTGACAATAAAAAATGTTATAAACTTATACAAAGTATCTGTAAAGATTTATCTGAATTGTAAGCTCATGTGTTACCCCCTTCCCATCTTTTGAGCATTCAGTGTTATACAAGGCTTAATTTGCATTAAATGTAAATATTGGTTGGGGTTTTCATAGATTAGAGCAGACTGCATGATACAGAGGTGCAAAAAGCACAAACAGTGCAGCACAATAAATATATGCAAGCTATGTAAATGTCCCAATGAGTTATGACACTACTTATTAAAAGCAGTCCAGAGCCCAATGTAAGAATAGCAAAATGTCCTTATAAAGACAGAAAGATCCATGTGAGTATTATCAGATCCACTTGCACCCGGGGGGACTGTTCCCACCACCGACAGGCAGAATGCTCGCTCAGCTTATTAGACCCCCTGAGCTAACAGAATGGTCAGTATACACTTGTCCCACCTCAGGGAAAGACACATCGGAAAGCGAGAGATCCCGATGCTTACATAAATCCAGGTCACATGTAAATAAATGAAGAAATCCAAGTGCCGTCCATTTAATCTAAAAACCGCAGACTTTATTAAATGTTAGAACACTTACTAACGATCCTCTTGCATAAAGCATAAAACAGTACACACAGTGCCAATCTCGCAATGGCTTGTCAGGATAGCAGCGGGTGACATCACAAGCCGTGGCTGCTCCTCCCGTACGCGTTACGTCCTACGGGACTTTGTCAGCGGGGTATAATAGAAGAACTCTGTTTTCAAATTAGGCAAATATTAGAAATTGCAGTGGATTTACTGACGGAGTTAAAGGCTGTTCATTTTGCAAAGTAAATGTTAATTTTGCAAAGTAAATGTTGATAAATAGGGTGAACTTTGAATCCATTTGTGTGAAAAGAAAAGAAAAGCAGGATTTTTACGAGCACATAATTGGTTATTCGAGGTGAACACAGCTTCACTTTATTTACCAAAAGCCAGTTTTCAAACTGAACATTCACATTGCTAAGTGAATATCTTGACTGTTAGGGTTGAGTGCTAGCAAAACTTTATACAGTATTTAAATGGACTTTTTTTTATTTATTTTACAGCTATCTGTATTGTATTTGCAGTTGAATTATTCCTGCCACTGTGTACAAATTAGTTTTACCTTGAATTAAAAATGTTAAACTCCAGTACAGCTATTTTAAATCTTTTGAATTGTTAAAATTGGAATGTTTTTAATCTGCTGAGAGCTGATGGCTCCCCACTGCATGGAACGGTGTCTATGGCCGACACCAGTTCTGGTATTCCCCCTCCACTCCCTCCCTCTCCTGTGTCATTCCATTAACAAAGCACAGCGACAATGTCATAATTGTAATGAGCTTTGTGATTGGCACAACAAAGGTAAGGGGCAGAGCCACAATCCCAGGACTGATGTTGATCATAGACCCCATTCTGATGCAGTGGGGAGCCAGAATTGAGGCACCCACTGTATATATTTGCAGGACTCAGCTGAGCTTAAAGAGAACTCCTGGAACAGTAAAAACATTACACTTGGTTAAAGGTTAGTATTAAATATAAAAAAAAAAAAAGAAAAGCTGTGCATGGAGTCGGGATTTAACAGTTGCCATATGCTGTCAGTCACATTTGGCACATGTACATTAATAAGTCTATTTTTTTTTTTTTTTGCTTAGTTTGAGCTGTTGTTGTCTCCCTTATACCACTGCACTTGTATCAATAGCTTTTTAATGTGCATTCATGTATCGGCGCATAATAATATCACACATTGATGATGATTACAACTTCTTTTTATTTGAGTTTCCTGGGCAGGTTTCCAGAACCATGCATTAAAAGCACACAAAATGTATATTACTGCATACAAACATTCTAACCCTCCAACATCCATAAAAAATTAACCATTGTACATATATGAATGGGGCACCTAAATTACATGAATTTTCAAATGCAGTGCTATGTTGTACAGTAAAACCCTGTAAATATTGGGTATAATCTCATGCAAATGGCCCTAAATGTGTTTTTTGCATTGGAAGGAATGGGGCACCTTCAGGTAAGTCTGATCTTACTTTATTTTATGTTATAATATATGTTCCACTTTTGGTATGCTCACAGGTTAGAGTAGGCTGCACAAAGGTGCCTATATTTAAAAAACGCAGCTCCTTCGTGTATTTATGAGCACCCAACACCTTGCAAAAGGATCAGACAAGTTATCTTTGCAGATTTTTAGAGCTGGGAAATTTGGTATTGTACTGTGCAAATACAGTGAGGGAAAAAAGTATTTGATCCCCTGTTGATTTTGTACGTTTGCCCACTGATAAAGAAATAATCAGTCTATAATATTAATGATAAGTTTATTTTAACAGATAGGAACAGAATTACAAAAAAAATATCCAGAAAAATGCATTTCAAAAAAGTTATAAATTGATAAGCATTTCAATGAATAAAATAAGTATTTGATCCCCTATCAATCAGCAGGATTTCTGGCTCCCAGGTGTCTTCTATACAGGTACTGAGCTGAGATTAGGAGCACTCTCTTAAAGGGAGTGCTCTTAATCTCAGCTTGTTACCTGTATAAAAGACACCTGTCCACAGAAGCAATCAATCAATCAGATTGTAATCTCTCCACCATAGCAAAGACCAAAGAGTTGTCCAAGGATGTCAGTGACAAGATTGTAGACCTACACAAGGCTGGAATGGGCTACAAGACCATCACCAAGCAGCTTGGTGAGAGGGTGACAATAGTTGGTGCGATTATTCGCAAATGGAAGAAGCACAAAATATCTCCCTCTGTCTGGGGCTTCATGCGAGAGCGAGAGCTCACCTCGTGGAGTTTCAATGATTATGAGAATGGTGAGGAATCATCCCAGAACTACACAGGAGAATCTTGTCAATGATCTGAAGGCAGCTGGGACCATAGTCACCAAGAAAACAATTGGTAACACACTACGCCATGAAATCCTGCAGTGCCCACAATGTCCCCCTGCTCAAGAAAGCACATGCGCAGGCCCGTCTGAAGTTTGCTAATGAACATCTGAATGATTCAGAGCAGAACTGGGTGAAAGTGTTATGGGCAGATGAGACCGGAATCGAGCTCTTTGGCAACAACTCAACTCACCGTGTTTGGAGGAGGAGGAATGCTGCCTATGACCCCAAGAACACCATCTCCACTGTCAAACATGGAGGTGGAAGCATTTTGCTTTGGGGGTGTTTTTCTGCTAAGAGGACAGGACAACTTCACCAAATCAAAGGGACGATGGACGGGGCCATGCACCATCAAATCTTGGTTGAGAACCTCCTTCCCTCAGCCAGAGCATTGAAAATGGGTTATGAATGGGTATTCCAGCATGACAATGACCCAAAACACACGGCCAGGGCAACAAAGGAGTGGCTCAAGAAGAAGCACATTAAAGTCCTGGAGTGGCTTAGTCTCCAGACCTTAATCCCATAGAAAATATGTGGGGGGAGCTGAGGGTTTGAGTTACCGAACGTAAGCCTCGAAACCTTAATGACTTGGAGAGGATCTGCAAAGAGGAGTGGCACAAAACCCCTCCTAAGATGTGTACAAACCTGGTGGCCAACTACAAGAAACGTATGGGCTCTGTGACTGGCAACAAGGGTTTTGCCACCAAGTACTAAGTCATATTTTGCGAAGGGGTCAAATACTTATTTGACTTATTAAAATGCAAATCAATTTGTAACTTTTTTGAAATGTGTTTTTCTAGATTTTTTTGTTGTTATTCTGTCTCTCACTGTTAAAATAAAAATACCAATAATATTATAGACTGATCATTTCTTTGTCAGTGGGCAAATGTACAAAATCAGAAGAGGATCATATACTTTTTTCCCTCACTGTATCTATCACTTATGTAATGTATTTATAGATCATTACATAAGTGGGTTAGTATTGATTATTTATTGTACAGGTTTACTTTTTAGGTATTATTATTAAATAATAATTCAATCATACATTTCAAGTAATATTAATAACCTATTAATGCAGCCCTTTAACTGGGCTTTAATGCCCTGGAGGCAGTGTGACTTCTCTATCATGTGACCACTGAGATTGATTCTCACATTCATCACAGGATTAAGAGAAGCCGTGACCAGGACCTGTCGGCGACAGCTCGGACAGTGTACTAGGAGTGCACAGTAAGCGAGCTCTAAGCACACAACCTCAGGCCGCCATGGATACATATGTGCAGCGGATGGGTGTTAAAGACCACTTTTCTTGCCGCTACATATATGCATTACTAGATATTCTAATTATAAATGTTTTACTTAAATTATAAAAGATTTGCTTAAATGAATTAAGTAATATTTTGTTTACTTTCAAATGTCCCATATTACCCATTTATTTATCCATAGGCATGCGCACGGGTTGTGATGGGTGTGCCTGGGCACACCCTAATCACCCCCTGTTAGTGTAGCCGCATGCTGGCCGTCTCCAGAGTTCTCCTGTGAAATGCTGCCAGAGAGTGTATAGTGCTTTCACATTGAGAAGATCGCCAGGCTAAGAGCCACTAAGTGCGTCAAAACTCGGTGGTGATGTCGGGGGTGGGTGGGACCAAACAGCTAGCCTATCAAATACAAGCCCAAGGGATAGGGGCTGGGCGGGCTGCTCTGTGTATGTGGCTCCACCCACTTTCTATCAGCTATCATACACCAGCCAACGGGATAGGGGCTGGGCGGGCCGCTCTGTGTTTGTGGATCCGCCCCTTTCTTAATCAGCCCAATTATTGGTTGGTGCTTGATAGCTGATATAAAGGGGGCGGAGCCACATACAGGGAGCAGTCTGCCCAGCCCCTATCCTGTTGGCTGGTGTATGATAGCTGTTTGGTCCCGCCACCCCCAACATCACCGCCGAGGTTTGACAGCTAGTCTCTGCAAGCAGTGACATTACATGACAGTTTAATGCACTTAGTGGCTCTTACAAGCCTGGCGATCTGCTCAATGTGAAACTCCCCCCTCTATCAGTGCCAATCAATGCCAACCAATGCCACCTATCAGTGCAACCTGTCAGTGCTAATCAGTGCCAACCAATGCCACCAATCAGTGCCACCTGTCAGTGCCAACCAATGCCACCTATCAGTGCAAATCAGCGCCACCTGTCAGTGTCAATCAATGCCACCTATCAGTGCCAACCAGTGCCACCTGTCAGTGCCAATCAGTGCCAACCAATGCCACATATCAGTGCCACCTGTCAGTGCCAACCAATGCCACATATCAGTGCAAACTAATGCCACCTATCTTTGCCAATTAGTGCCACCTGTCAGTGCTAATCAGTGCCAACCAATGCCACCTATCAGTGCCACCTGTCAGTGCCAACCAATGACACATATCAGTGCCACCTATCAGTGCCAATCAGTGCCACCTGTCAGTGCCAACCAATGCCAGCTGTCAGTGTCAATCCGTGCTACCTGTCAGTACCAATCAGTGCTGCCAATCAGTGCCCATCAGCGTTGCCTATCAGTGCCCAGCAGTGCGGCCAATCAGTGCACTGAGTGCAGGGATGGGGAAATGAACCCAGCAAATAGGCACATTGACCATGTGGGGCCGGCCTGGTGGGGCACAACTGAAATCTGTTGATGTTTATTAATGCCACATGGCGATCTTTAGTATAATAGGTAAAATAAAAAAGTGTCAGTAAAAGGCTTGCCGCTAAGCACTGTTACGTGTTCCCACGCCACAAAAAAAAAAAAGCGCAGTGCTAACTTACTAATCAACAACTTAACAATAATGGTGGAACCCTCTAATGTATGTAAATCTCAATAAACTTCAATATTACCACAATACCGGCTCTGTGATATGCAACTTCACATATAATACACATCAAACTGAAAACAAGACATAAAAAACAAAACTTAGCAGGGATGGTGGAAGCCCCTTCTATAGATATTTGCCGTACAGATTAACTTCAATAATTCCAGTGATATTTAATGTCACATGTAATACACATCCAAATGAGAATAAGACGTAAACACTTTTTTTTAACTTAACATGGATGGTGGAAACTGCTCTACAGATAACTGAAAAACAAATTAACTTCAAGTGCAATAACTTTTTAGTTGGGAGGTTCACACCATTATAGCACTTTGGAATTTTATTTTTTAGATTGTTATACTTAATTCAATATGTTTTAGTTACTATTATATTGTGAATTTTTCCACTTTAAGTTAATTTTCCGCCACCCTTGCTAAGTCCATGTCTTTATGGACCTTGCTTTGTGCACTGGTGCGCAGTCATGTTGGAACAGGAAGGGGGCCATCCCCAAACTGTTCCCACAAAGTTGGGAGCATGAAATTGTACAAAATGTCTTGGTATACTGACGTCTTAAGAGGTCCCTTCACTGGAACTAAGAGGCCAAGCCCAACCCCTGAAAAAACAACCCCACACCATAATCCTCCCTCCACCAAATGATTTGGACAAGTGCACAGAGCAAGGTCCATAAAGACATGGATGAGTTCGGGGTAGAGGAACTTGACTGGCCTTCACATTAGAGTGGAGACTGCGAGCCAGGCCTTCGCATTCAATATCAGTGCCTGACCTCACAAATGCGCTTCTGGAACAATGTTCAAACATTCCCATAGACACACTCCTAAACCTTGTGGATAAACTTCCCAGAAGAGTTGAAGCTGTTATAGCTGTAAAGGGTGGGCCAACTCAATATTGAACCCTATGGACTAAGACTGGGATGCCATTAAAGTTCATGTGCGTGTAAAGGCAGGCGTCCCAATACTTTTAGTAATATAGTGTAAATAAATATATATATATATATATATATATATATATATATACGCATGTGTGTTTGAGCTTTGGGGTGCACACCCTAATGCAAAAAGCTGCGCCTAT
This sequence comes from Lithobates clamitans, assembly GCA_037952925.1. Lineage (NCBI taxonomy): Eukaryota > Metazoa > Chordata > Amphibia > Anura > Ranidae > Lithobates > Lithobates clamitans. The sequence goes on from JBBGZY010000014.1 coordinate 11,237,106, forward strand.
GTTATTACCTATTTATTTTTAAAAGTGATAGTGATATTGATGTCATTTTCATTTTTTAATATATTGAATGTTGCATTTTATACAGAGATTTGTAAATTCATCACTAAGCAGAGGAATATGATAAGCACTTCCTCCTCAAGGCACACCTTTGCCCATGAATCATATAGCAACCCTTTCCTTTTTTGTCCTCTGCTGCTCTGTTCACCATTGAGAGCTTACTGGTATAAACCAACATATGACTTACCCATAAGTCATGCATAGTAGCCCATTAAGCTTTACCTTTGCAGTGAAATAAAGAGGAAGTAAAACCCACCAGGGTTTACTTCCTCTTTAATACAGATACTATTGCTTGCTGTTTTCTAGTGTATACAAGATGTCTGGGTAGTTTCATGTCAATGTAGCACTCCATGTGCTAATAAACACTGATATTGTCCTTAAACTGCTTATGCCTCCTCTGTAAAACTGCTTCTTGGTTTTCACTGTTTAATTTATTATCACAGTGATACTCCCTGGAAATATATCATGTTTATTGGCTGCTGAGGGATTTGTAAAATCTATTTGTGCACATCTCCATAAGATGAAATGAGTGAAATAACATGAACAGTGGGGAATATCCTCATGCAGTTCTATTATTTATTTTACTACTAATAATTTAATTTGCTAAAAAAAGAATCACATAATTATTTTGAGCATGTTTTCAACGTGTGATTTTCGCACTGCTAAGATTTTTATAGCAATCGCCTCTTTTTTTCTTCTTTTTATATGATGAGCACTTAAGTTAGCCAGATTCAAATCGACTTGTATTGTGAGCTCAGATCTGGTCCTATCGCTTAACAAATGATAATAGAAGAGGTAAAATACCTTAAGGGCTCATTTACACATGCTTCGGCTTCAACACACATTAATGTCTAGTTTACACTTGCTTCAAAACAAGGCTTCAGACAGGCTTTGTTAAAGTTCTCTGAACGCCAGTCAAAGCCCCTGTCACTAAATAAAATGGTTAGCTTACAGTCCTGTGTACACCTTGCTTTGGCTTTGCTTCAACTTTGCTTCAAAAATTATACCCCATGTAGCTTTAGTTGTGCTTCAAAGCGTCTTCAAAGCCCCCATAGAAATCCATGGCAAAGCTCATTTGCAGCCCCACTGAAGCCCCACCAAAGCATCATCGAAGCCCCACCAAAGCATCATCAAAGCCCCACCAAAGCATAATTGAAGCCCCACCAAAGCTTCATCAATGCCCCACCAAAGCCTCATCGAAGCACAAAGCAAAAGCAAGATGTAACCATTTTATTTAGTGACAGGAGCTTTGACTGGCGTTCAGAGTGCTTTAACAAAGCCTGTACAAAGCCATGTTTTAAAGCAAGTGCAAACTAGCCCTTACTATAAAAAGTGCTATTCTGGACTCTCTCTAGTGCTGGTCACTTCACAAAATTAAACTGTAAAAGGGTGTAGTGTTGCAACCGTGCAATCCGCATGTATAACCTGTCGAAGAAAACAAGATCAGATCTACAACCACACAACTGTCACAGAAACATCCCAATCAAATGGATTGACATCACTGTATGTATGAATTGCTCCTTAAAATCCTAAAAATTTATTTTATTTAACCATTACACAGGAGTACACAGCCTCACGTACGGTACAGAGTATGTTGACACATTTAACCCCAGGTGGGCTTTAGCCATAAAGCCTACCCAGGTACTGAAGTTGACACAGGAGAACAAAGGAGACTCTGATGTCACCAGTTGAAGAGATAAGTTTGTCAGGAAAGTATCCTAAGAAACTTCAGGTATAAAAAGTCCAATGTCCAGAAAGAGTGTAACACCGCTCAGACTGTGGATAAAGATTTCCTTGTGTATGCTGGCCCCGGCTCACCACCGTCAATAGTAATTGAAGAAAAGGAAATTTGGTCGCACAACATGGAAGGAAGAACTTCTGTAGAATAGTTACTTTATTGCCAAAGTGCCAAAGTATGTAGAAAAGACGTTACAGGAACATTGGTAGACTGATTTTACACGGAAAACTCATGCTTGTTCACAACAAATTTTCTTCAATTATAAAAATTCCAATATGTCAATGCCTTAAATGCCACCCCTGAACTTTGAGGTGATCATCTGGTTCCAGTACAAGCATCCATCATTCTCCATTACAAAGCTGCTACCTTGACACTGCATGTTCTAAATTTGCCAGACTTGGCATTTCAGTTCTGCATGATTGAAATAAATTTTGTTTACCAGCCCTGATAAAATATAATTTTTGGAGTCTTAAAATGTGTTGTTTCCTAGTTCTTTCAAAATCAGTAACGTGGATTTGCTATACCTGAAGTTGATTAAAAAACAAAAAAAAATGTTATACATACGTGCTCTGTGCAGCGATTTTGCACAGAGCAGCCCTGATTCTCCTCTTTTTGGGTCCCCTGCCAGCCCTCCTGGCCCCTCTTTCCTGCCAAGTGCATCCAGAGCAAGCAGCTTCCAATGGGGGCACTCAAGCAGGCTCGCTCTTGATCCGCTGTTCTGTGTGTCTATTCACACACAGAGCCGTGGCTCGGCCCTGCTGCCCTCTCTATCCTCATTGGCTCACTGGCTGTGATTGACAACACAAAATTATGCATGCGGGTATAATTCATGCTTGCACAGATGCAAATGAGTAAATTCCAAAACATGGATCTTGCATGGCCTGGGGTCTCCTCCTGTAAAAAACAACATGCTGATGTGATTTTAGTAAAAAGGGGGAAGGCTCAGCGAACCAATGTTTGTATTCTAAAGTTTTCTTTAAGAAGTGTGTCAGAAAGGATGAGTAATGAATGGAAATTTGTCAAACTGCCCAAATATTTTTCTCCAGTTGGAAATTACTGGTGCCCTGATTTGACAGAGCTTTGTGAATCTGGACATTTATTATAGAAGGTCATTAGGAGATGTTACCAGAATAAACCTTTTAATGCCTTTTTAACATTGTCAGATCATATTAATAGCATTACGGTGTAAAAGTGCTCAATCAGGCAGATCAGATAACAATGGTGTCGCTTGTCCAAAATTCCTGGAAGTAAAGAAATGAAATACCATCAATTCATCACAGGAACCACAATCAAAGGCCAGGGCTGCATCACACGGATACCTTTGATTCAATTACCACAGCTTTAACATACCACTGACTGCACTGTATACAATACACACAAATCCTATGTACAAACAGATGGATGATAACCAGATTAAGCAGATAAATGGGCATTATTCTACTCAGCTCATTGAAAAATAGACTTCTTCTGCTAGTTATGCATTAGGGTTTCTGACTGTTACATCAGGAATGATGAGACTTTTGGAAGATCCTTTTATCATCAGATGCATACTGGACTGCACAGACCTGGTACTCACTATGAAAGTCTATGTCCAAAAATTGAAACAATGCTCCTAAAGCCACATCCGTATAAACTTAAATTTAGGGAAAAGAGGTAGAGAGCCAAGAAGGCTCTAAATCGGACTTTAAAGGCAAGATGGGCAAGAGTATAATAAAATTAGTACTTTATTAACAATGAGTCATTTCACTCAAGTAGAAAAAGAATTAAAAACATATAGTAAACACATGATAGTCATAAATATATGATGTGAACAGAAGGTTGACATCATATATACAGCAGTGAGCCCCTGTGCGTCAACGCGTTTCGCTATTTTGCTTCGTCAGGACACACTTGGGAGTAGTTGAAAGGAACAGGTCTTACTATCTAAGATAAAACAGATCAGTCAGACATTGTATAATAATAACATGTAATAAAAACGTTCAGCCACTGTCATATACAGAGGACATACATATAACATACACACACAACTACCTTGTCAGCATAAGACTATCCCCACATGAAGATTTCCCAGATGATCATCAGAGAATCACCGTGTAGATAGGGAGGCAGACTCTACCAATGCTAGCAACTGTGTATTATGCTGTAATTGTCAGCAAATTAGTCTAAATTAGAATTAAAAAAAGCCATATTCATGATTGAAAAATGATAAAGGTATATACAGAAGCATATCTGATAGCACAAAAGTATAGGTATAAATAACACTTCATACACTTCACCGGGGGGTAAACTGTGGAAACCGGAATCATTGGAGGAGGAAGAAGAGGAAGGGAAAGCTTAAAATAAAACCTTTCCGATTATATTGAGTCCACAATATCAGGGACCTAAATATTTATCGAAGTCACAAGACTGCTATATACTGCTGACGAGAAAAGGTATTTAGCAGTTTAGATTTACTAAAATAATTGCATTTCGATGTTCTGTGTACTGTGGGAGATCAGATATAGCGAATGCCGGGTCCTGGGTTTAGTACCACTTCAAGAGGATCTTTTTTGGGACATCTTCTGGAAACAATGTTCAAACTAAAATTCATAGGTTTAGGAGAAAATAATAATGTTATGTCTATAATGAAAAAGTGAATTGTAGCCCTTTCATTGGAAGGAAAGAAAATGACTTTTTTTTCACAATGCAATTTTCTGCCCTGAAAATGCCGGTGTTTTTTATTCCCCTTCAGTCCCGGTAGCTACAATCGGCTATATTAGGTGGAAGACACACATCTTCAAATGAATGTATTACATTTCCGATGTGCTAGAGTGCCCCCTTGTAGTAAATCTGTCTGTGATTCCTTGTATTAGCTCTGCAGGCAGCACCATTTGGAATTGTCATAGCCATGTCACTTTCTGCCTGATAAACAAATTCTGGCTTTCAAGACATCATGTTCTGGTTTCTGTGGGATAATTCCTGCTTCTTCTTCTCTATACACACATTGCAAACATACAGCATTGCACTGCATTACACGTGAAATAATAAAATGGTGCAAGGTAAAAAAAAACCTGTACAGGGACAAGAGAGGGCACTCTCTGAACAAGCTTGCAATCTAATTGATGTGGGAACATAACATGCAACAGGTAAGGGAGAAGGTGGAGGTGATAGTGGATAATGAATAGCCAGGTTACAGAAAAATACAGGTGGTTTTGACGGAACATCGAAGAAAATGAGAGCACCCATGAAGAATCTTGTATCCTCCTGTGCACATCACTGCAAATAGTTCTGAGTCATATAAAAAAAATTAAATCTGGTATCCCTATGTTCCCTATGAGGGAGAATTTTATGAATAATACCTGTTATTCCTTGTTCCTTACAAATTGAAAATGCATTTTGATTTTAGCAGACAGATTAGAGTAATGCCCCATACACATGATCGGAAATTCCGCCAGCAAAACTCCGATGTGAGCTTCTGGTCGGAAATTACGACCGTGTGTATGCTCCATCGGACTTTTGCTGGTGGAATATCCACCAGCAAAAGATTGAGAGCAGGTTCTCTATTTTTCCGACGGAAAATATTCCTATCGGAAATTCCGATCATCTGTAGCAATTCCGACGCGCAAAATTCCTACGCATGCTCGGAAACAATTTGACGCATGATGCATTCAGGAGAGGAGCTTGTGAGCATAAAAAACACTCAAAGCGCCTAAATGTGCATAAGCACACCTTAATGCCCATTTAAGCACGTTCTGGCACCAGAATTCTGGCCAATAGAATGTATTAAAGGCAGACGTGGAAAGGCGCATGAATGTGTATGTGAAAACTTGGCTTTTTAGCATGTTTTTTCTGCTGCTAAACTCCTGTAGGAGATAAAAATTGTCAATAAAATACAGTGTGCATGAAGCCTAAATGTGTTGGAACTTTTTACCTCTTAGCGGTATGGTATACTTTATATATAGAATTTAGAAGAAATGGCCGCACACCATTGTAGATCAGAATTAGCATCTCCCCGTTCTTCAGCTCCGTGAGACGATCACGGGTATCCCCGCGACGATCGAGTCCGCGGGACCCGCGATCTGAGCTCCCGGCAGGGTCACGCGCACGCCGCCGGCAGCGCGCATGTGACCACACGGCGGCAAATTCAAAGGGACGTACAGGTACGCCCATTTGCCCAGCCGCGCCATTTTGCCGACGTAAATGTACATGTGGTGGTCGGCAAGTGGTTAAATAGACACACACAACCCAGGTTGGATTTGAAATTAAATAAGCAGTAATGGCTGATTACGCCCATAGGGGTTGATTTACTAATGGCAAATAGACTGTGCACTTAACGTTTCAGTGGTTTTTATTGAAAGTTTTCAAAACATTTTAACATTTAGGTTTAAACTGTATATCATATCTCAGTATTAATATACAGTGTGCTTTCTAGAAAAGTAAATTATTATCTTCCGGCCTGCACATCTGTTACTGCGTATTGCTCCAATACAGAAAAGGATAAAGTGATAACACAACCGAATAACATTTCCATAGTCTAAAAGATAACTGTGAATATCCCCTGGTTTCTCTGTTTCTCCACTATTCTCCATACAGGATGGGGAGGAAGGGGGAAGACCAAGACCATAGCCAATTCCAGAAAAAGGAAAGGAGAAGAATGAAAGCAAGAAGAAAAGAATATCAGAGGGGGAAGTGCACTCCCGAAGATTAACTTGGTCAATCCCTGAGCTCTCACAAGGGGTCAGACAAGTATTCAGTCCAGGGTTCCCAGATCTTATCAAATAGGGCTCATTTGTCCTGTAGGATTGCCAAAAAGCGTTCATTTTCCATGATCCATGACAACTTGTTTTTTACCAGGTCGAAGGGGATTGTGGGCGTCTTCTATGATCTGGCAATTGCTATTTTGGCTGCTGTAAAGATAAAGGCTACGAGTTTTCCTGACTGTTTAGGTGTGCCCGGCATCCCAGAAGTGCTTGCTGCGGTGATTTAATTAAATTCACCTGTGTAGGTGAGAAGATGAAGTTATAGAGGCAGATCCAAAAACGTTTCACCTTGGGGAAGGACCACCATACATGGGTCACTGTGCCTTCCAAACCACACCCTAGAAAACAGGAGGAAGAGGCCCCTGGGGCAAACTAAGCTATTCTCATTGGTATCATGTACCATCTGAGCAATACCTTGTAGTTTGCTTCAATCAATGAGGTATTTATATATAATTTTGACGCACACTGTCAGATTGTAGACCATTCACCTAGAGTGAATGTCTCCCCTATGTCTTGTTCCCACTTCTTTATATAGAACAATTTTTCTGGAGTAGAGGTCAATATACTATAGATTTTGGAGAAGCCAGTGTTCTTATCAAAGGATCTGCATACATACTCCATTGCGGTGGACGCGGTTATATCAGCTTCCCGTTGCAGGGTTTGCAGAAAATACACTATTTGCACATAATGAAAAATTTTTGAGTTTGGTAGAAGGTATTTCTCTTGAAGGGCTCCCTGTGATAGAATCCCCCTATGATCACAGAGGTCAGCAATACATATCAGACCCTTGTTTGTTCACCAAGCAAGGGTATGGGATTGAGACCTGGGGTGAAGTCTGGGTTGCCAGCTAGGGGTGCCATGGGAGCATGTGGGGATTTTAAATTATTGGGTTTTGTTAAGCTATCCCATAGGTTTAATGAAAATGATAGTGTGGGACACATCATGACTGGTCTGTCTTTTGGTCTCAGCCACATCAGGTGACTAATTGGTTTTGTGGAATGGAGGGAAGATTACATTTTTATCCAGATGGATGGAGGTGTTGAGGAGTGGTAGCGAACTAGCTGTGCCAACTCCGCTGCATGAAAGTATTTGGCAAAGTCTGGGACTCCCAAGCCACCCCTCATCTTAGGCGTGGATAGAGTGCGCTTGTTCACCCGAGGTCTCTTAGGCCCCTTTCACACGAGGCGGACTCCGTTTCTACGGAGCCCGCCTCGGTCCGCCGGCCCAGCGGGAGATCTGTCCGTTGATCTCCGCTGAGCCGGCGGATGACAGGTCCCTCTCTGCTCACTGAGCGGGGAGGGGCTTGTCAGGCGCCGCTGCCGCCTATGGAGGTATCGGACGAAAACGGACAGCGTGTCCGTTTTCGTCAGATCTCACCCGATCCGATCCGCCAGCGACGGATCTGGACGTAGAGCCATCCGTCTGCTTTTAGCGGATGGGACGGGGTCGGATGTCAGCGGACATGTCTCCGCTGACATCCGACGCTCCATAGGCTAACATGGATCGCCCGTACAGGTCCGCCGTCAAAACTGACAGGCGGACCTGAACGGTCCGATCGTGTGAAAGGGGCCTTATTCCCCCATATAAATTCCAAAACCTTATTTTGGAATTTGTGTAAGTCTGACATACAGATTGAGATAGGCAGTGTTCTGAATAGATATAGTCTACCGAACCATGATGGGGGATTATTACCCATCGTTGGAGATCAGCCACCATCTTGCTATATAGATGAGGATAGTTTGCCTGATATAACTTATCCAAAGTGGGGGTTAGGAAAATTCCTAAATATGGGAGGGTTTTCATCTGCCATTTAAAAGAAAATTAGTTTTGTAGTTGCGCTACTATGTCCGTGTCCAGTGAGAAGTTGAGGGCAACCGATTTGGAATGGTTAATAGAAAGACCCGAGATCATGGAGAAATGGTGCAAAGTTTGGTATAGGTTTGGCCATGACCAGGTACGAGAGAAGCAAACATAGCACACTTGTGCTCGAACTCCCCACAATGTATGCCTTTTTTGTTGGGATGACTCCTATATAGCCAAGGGTTCCAGGACCCATAACAATAGAATAGGAGATTGGTGGCACCCTTGCCGAGTTCCTCTGTGGATATCTATTTGAGGTGAGGCATATCCCTTGACCTGGATTCTTGCCATAGATACACTATAAAGAGTCTGCAACACCCCAAAAAATTTGGGCCAAACCCGTAGCCTTTCAATGCATAAAATAGATAATCCCATAACAAGGAGTCAAAGGCCTTAAAAAGGTCTAATGACAATAGCATGCCCTTCCTGGGTCAGCGATTATCCCAGTTGGACTGAACCGCTGATATGATATTTCTTAATCGTCAGGTCTGATCAGGAGCCTGACGATTGGCACAAACCCCACATGGTCCAGATTGATGTAATTGGATAGGAAAGTATTAATTCGGTTTGCCAAAACTTTGGTCGTCAATTTAAGATCAACGTTAATTAGTGAGATCGGGCGATAGTTGGCAAAGTCCCCGTGGTCCTTCCCAGGTTTAGGGATGACAGCCAAGCCTTTCTTCAGGTCATTAAAAAAGGAGCATAGACTGTGCACTTTTCAAAGTGCAGTTGAACTCTGCAAGTGCAGTTGCTCCAGGTAAATGAGGTAAAGCTTCACTTTGCAAAGAATACCCAATCAACTGCAAAGAAAATAAAAAAAAACAGCATTTTTGCTTGCACATGATTGGATGATAGAAGTCAGCAGAGCTTCTGCTCATTTACTAAGTTTTGGAGCAACTGCTCTTACAGTGTGCAACTGCACTTTGAAAAGTGCACAGTGTATTTGCCATTAGTAAATTAACCCCAGCCATTACTGCTTACAGGGCCGGATTAGCCACAAGGCCACCGAGGCCAGGCCTCGGGGCGGCAGTGGTGTAGGGGCGGCGCCGCTCCTGCAGCGACTTCGCGGCCGCCCCCCCCTTTCGTGCTGCCGATTACAGTCTATTATGGGCACCAGTGCCCATAGAAAAGATGGCCGCGAGCCGACCACGAAACTGCGCATGCGCCGTTCCGAAGCCGGCCGGGCTCGGGAAAGCTCGTAAGCGCTCGGCCGGGCGGCGCATGCGCAGTAGCGTGATTGCGCCGCCCGGCGCCATTTTTGAAAAAATAGCAAGAGTAGCAAGTAATGTCAGCGGTGTGGCAAGGGGGAGAAAGATGACATCTCTCATTGCCCGCACCGCTGTTCCGCCCTCCTCCTTCTGGTGGCAGGCAGCATGGCAAGGGACATCCCAATCTGGTGGCAAGTGACATCCCAATCTGGTGGCAAGTGACATCCCAATCTGGTGGCAAGTGACATCCCAATCTGGTGGCAGGCATGGTGGCAAGTGACATCCCCATCTGGTGGCAGGCATGGTGGCAAGTGACATCCCCATCTGGTGGCAGGCAGCGTGGCAAGTGACATCCCAATCTGGTGGCAGGCATGGTGGCAAGTGACATCCCAATCTGGTGGCAGGCATGGTGGCAAGTGACATCCCCATCTGGTGGCAGGCAGCGTGGCAAGTGATATCCCCATCTGGTGGCAGGCAGCGTGGCAAGTGACATCCCCATCTGGTGGCAGGCAGCGTGGCAAGTGACATCCCCATCTGGTGGCAGGCAGCGTGGCAAGTGATATCCCCATCTGGTGGCAGGCAGCGTGGCAAGTGACATCCCCATCTGGCGGCAGGCAGCGTGGCAAGTGACATCCCCATCTGGTGGCAGGCAGCGTGGCAAGTGATATCCCCATCTGGCAGCAGGCAGCGTGGCAAGTGACATCCCCATCTGGCGGCAGGCAGCGTGGCAAGTGACATCCCCATCTGGCGGCAGGCAGCGTGGCAAGTGATATCCCCATCTGGCGGCAGGCAGCGTGGCAAGTGACATCCCCATCTGGTGGCAGGCATGGTGGCAAGTGACAAGAGATGGTGGCAAGTGACACGCTCAGGGCTCCCAATGATTCTGCATTATGGTGAATTGAACTATTTCAGTTTATATTACAATGTAATGATAGAAGTAATGTGTTTTAATCATCCTGACACCATAACAACCATGGTGCCGGGGATGATTGAAGCACTAACACCAGCCATTGCCTTGAAAATTTGCCTGCGAAAAATCCTTACCCCTCGCGCGCTTACCCTGAAGTATTTTTAGTCTGTACAATTAAAGCCAGTTATTTTCAGTGTTCTCGTGTGTGGAGATATGTTTTTAATTGATCTATTGTAGAAGTCATCGATAAAGGACGTGGTGTGTGTGTGTGGGGGGGGGGGCGGCATTGAAGGACCCGGCCTTGGGGCGGCAAAGGGAGTAAATCCGGGCCTGACTGCTTAGATAATTTTGAATCCAAACTGGGTTGGGTGTGTCTATTTAAACACACAGCCCTTATGCTTTATGCATTTTTTGTTTTTGGACAAAGACAAGCAATATCTCCAGTCTGGCTAGGGGAGGAACCTTGTTCTTATGCCAAAAAAGTCAAAACACATCTAAATGCAGGCGCATGCATTATAATGTGATTCCAATCAAATCTATGTGGTCAAAATCACACCAAGTCACATTACATTAAAGAAGGACATGCACATAGGTGTGCGCGGCCTAATGCATTAGGATGTGCACCCTTAAGCTCAAACACACATGCATGTGTATGTATCTACATATATATGACCCCGGGACATTGATCTCCCTGCTGGCACAGTGAAAGAGAAGAGCATAAACACTTCTCTTATGGCAGAACCAGTAAGAGGGAGATCTTTCCCATGTTCCTGTTGCTACACAGAGCGATAGCACTAATGCACATGGGGTGATTAGGGTGTGCCTGGGCACACTCGGCACACCCTGTGCGCACACCTATGGACATGCAGCATTTTCAAAAATGGACGGGAGAAAATTGCAGAGTTCTGAACAGGCACCATGGGAAAAGATGGGATTCCTCTTGTCGTGCGATGACGTATGATGGACAATGGGTAAAATATCTCCCATGTGAACTTGGGCTAACAGTGCAGTTGAAGCTGTGTCTAACCATCTGTGTCTAACAAAAAAAATCTTTTATATATTCCTGGTGAAATAATCACTGTTTGCCACATAAAAAAAAACCTTCCACAAACAAGTTTTCACTTATAAAAAGATATAAATACATGATTACTCACATATCAGATTCTTATCTTCCCTCTGTAATTTCTTATACGTAGTACACTATACTTTAGTTATTCAGAATATAGCATTTCAATTTTCTCTTGGATGTGCAAAAAATATATAATACATAACAACTGAGAACCATTGCAAAAATACAGAACCTTAGAGTCAGATCACCTCTCTGTGGAACATTTTAGATGCATTTTACATGTGTTTCAGGGGTGGTACCATTTATATAGTGTGCATTTTCACGACAGTGTATCAAGGATACAGCAAGCAGGACTTTTTTTTAATGTACTTCACCTAAAGTGCACAGGTTTGAACAGGCCCTTAGTCATCTGTGATCTGCTGAATGAATGTACCCTGTCTTAAAGGCCCTGTTCACACTGACATTAGAAACAGGCGTTTGAGGTGCGTTTTTTCCGCTCCTCAAATGTCTAGTAAAGCAGCCTGCAATGGATAATATGGATAGCGGACAGAGTTGTTCACATTTGAAGAATATGTAGCGTTTGCGTCGCTTCACATCACTGTGCAGCAAAAATTAAGCTACATGTTAAGTCTGGGAGGAGATGAAGCTTGTCAACTCCTTCCATTCGTGCCTATGGTAACGTGCTGCAAATGCACCTGTAGCATTTACTGTACAGCACGTTTACAGAGCATTAATCAAACATCAGTGAAGTGGAAAATAAAATCACTTAAAGTGGTTGTAAAGACTCAGGGTTTTTCACCTTAAAGTGGATGTAAACCCCATTCATGAAGTCTGGGCACATATATCTTTAGTGTTTACTTATCTCTCTCCAAAGCACTAACTCCTGTGTCCTTCTGCTGCTTTGTTCCTCTGTTATCAGCATGATAACTTCTGACAAGCTCTCAGACACAGGAGATAAAATCAGCTGGGAATTTGTGTCGGGAGTGTGCTATAAATAGATTAGCAGAGAGCTTGTCTTATCACAGCTCTGCATGTTTCTTCATTCCTCTGCCTATGTGGGGGGTGGGGGGTGTGCCTTTCCTCCAATCAGTCATCACACAGTGTATGCCAGGACTCCACACCCAGTGGTGGAACAGGAAGAAACATTTCTGACACAATGTTCACTTTCTAAAGAATATAGAGCGAGGAAGACAGCAGATATGCATGTAAAACATATGTAGGGAGATTTGTTTAATTCCTGTGTATCATCTGAGGCTGTTCCCTTCACTGGGTATATGTGAGGGTTTACATCCACTTTAATGCATTCTATGCATTAAGGTGAAAAACCTTCTGTGCTGCAGCTCCCCCCAGACCTCCCCTTTTTCTTACCTGAGCCCGATCTGATCCAGCAATGTGCACGAGCACAGCAGCTCCAGCCATTGTCTCTCTCCTCATTGAACAGATTGATAGCAGCAGGAGCCATTGGCTCCCACTGCTGTCAATCAAATCCAGTGACACAGGATCGGGGGCGGGGACAAGTCCCGCTGTCTGTGTCAATGAACACAGCAGTGCGACTCAGGAGCGAGCCCACATGGGTGCCCCCAGGGAAACTGGCTTTTCGTGGGGGCACCGGATAAAGAGGAGGGGCCTGGAGCACCAGCAGAAAACTAGAGAAGAAGAGGATCGGGGTTGCTCTGTGCAAAATGATTGCACAGAGCAGGTAAGTATAGACATGTTTATTTTTTTGTAAAAAAAACAAAAAAAAGGGTATACAACCACTTTAAGCTGTCCATACTCATATAGAATTTCGGCTATTTGCAGTGCAAATGACTATTCGTCGCTTGATAGCGTCTTGTCCACTAACTGAATTCTTTCTATGGTCGAAAGTGATCGGTCAATAACAATAACAACATACTTAATTTCTGTTTACCTATATTGCAAGATCATGTGCAATACAAAACAGAGGATTGTTTTGAATATAACATACACATATACACTTTGGTTGAAATGGTAAAAGTTTTTGCTTCGGATCCATCAACATTAGCTGGGCCTACTGCCAAAATTGATGGTAAAGTTGAGTCCACTAACTGTACAAATGTCGAACGATATTTCCGAAAAATGACCAGTTTCTGCTGAAATTCTATGACCAGCCTTAGAGGGTGTCTGGGGTGTATTTAACACCTTAAACGTGCGTTAAAAGCATAAAAAAAATGTGCATTAATGCTACAGTGTTAGTATTATACCAACTGTGAACATAGACTAGATAAATTAACATATACAATTATTCCTTTTACATTGGTGTAAAAACACCTTTGTTTGCCTAAATTAATTATCTATTGTCGTAAATTTTTCCACAAAATCTTACCTAAAAATGATAATAACCGTAAATTGGAAAACAAAACAAAGAGGTGTAAAGAGCTATGAGATTCAGCACGCCTTACCTTAGCTTATGAGATTATATGGCACTCTTGTTACGGCATTCAAGTGTTCGGTGTGCTGTTAAATTTAGAGATAAACACTCTCTTCATTTCAGCGGTGCTCCTTTGTGATGGCGGGTGCTAAGAGACCGCAGCGTGCTGATAAGACTGAGCAAATCGCATGTAATTGCTCACTAGCTCTAATTACTGACCAGATCATGTGTGCAGCTTGAATCCAGAGAGAGAACAGAACCAGCCTGATGGCTTCCAATGCAAAACAATAGCTCAGCGTCGTTAAAAATAAACTGGTATTATTAGTAGAGTGTGTGTGTATTACAATAGCTAACTAAATTTAGATAGCATTCCTGCATTGAAACTAATGCTTGAATGAACAGTGCAAAACACAATAGAATGAAGCTAAAAGTGTACCTGTCATCGCAGCTCAATGGAGGATTAGGGTGCCAAAATACAGGCCAGATTGACAGTTAAGAACTGTTAATATGTAGTAAGACATATATGATCTAATCGGTATGACTTTTGACTTTGAAGCTGTAATTCTTCCTGGGGCCTATGGCCTTATTGTCTTATTCCTATCATAACATGGTAAAACACCGACAGCTTGTGTTCCATCATGGTGGAAGTCCAGTGGAAGTAGTTTATTTAGATTTTGCTAATGCATTTGATACTGTACTTCATAAACATTTGAAGCTAATCTACATTTTATTGTGAATTAAGCTTGTCGAAATGATCTTTTCCCTTGGCTAACACATGCCATGGCTGTCAGCACTGTATAAATTGTAGGAAGCCACAGCTACACACAGTATACAGCGCTGTGTTCCTGCAGAGGTACTGGGACTTCCCACCCTGCTCCGAGAACAAAATCAAACAGACCCAGGCACCCATGAGGTGGCACTGATGGGCACTGATAGGCGGCACTGATATTTGGCACTGATGGGCACTGATAGGTGGCACTGGTATGTGGCACTAATGGGCACTCATAGGTGGCACCTATGGGCACTCATAGGCAGCACTGATGGGCACTCGTAGGTGGCATTGATGGGTACTTATGGGTGGCACTGATGGGTACTTATGGATGGCACTGATAGGTGGCACGGATGGGCACTGATGGGCACTGATAGGTGGGCACTGATGGGCACAGATGGGCACTGACAGGTGGCACCGATGGACACTGATGGGTTGCACTGATGACACTGATTGGTGGCACCGATGCCCCTAAGGGTGGCATTGCTGGGCATCACTGCAATATAATGGTGCCAATCAGTGCCCATTTGTGGGCACTGATTGGGACAGATTGGGCACTGACTGGGCACATAGGGCACATGTGGATGGCCATGGGGTACATACCTGGCCATCCACATGTTGCCCCTTCCCTGGTGGTCCTAGTGGCAATCCCTGGTGGTCCAGTGTGGTCATCTGAGAGGGGGCTGCGCTGATAAACAATCAGCTCAGACCCCCCCTGTCAGGAGAGCCACGATCGCCTCTCCTCTGCTTGCGTCTGTCAGACGCGAGTGAGGAAAAGCCGATCAACGGCTTTTCCTGTTGACATCGTGATCAGCCATGATTGGACACGGCTGATCACGCGGTAAAGAGCCTCCGCCGGGCACGCGCGGCATGTTATCCTGCTGGACGTCATATGACACCCAGTCAGGATAACTGAACCACTGCCCGGCCGTCATCTGCTATGGGCCGGGTGGGAAGTGGTTAAAGAGGAAGTAAACCCTGATGGGTGTTACTTCCTCTTTGTTTCCCTGCAAAGGTAAAGCATAATGGGCTACTATGCATTGCATAGTAGACCATTTTGTGACACTTACCTGCAGGAGAAGCCCGCAATGTCCCCGTCTTCCTCGCTAGTAGCAGGTCTGGGAGATATTTCAAGCACATACAGGTAAGCCTTAATCTAGGCTTACGTGTAGGTTAAAATGGTTGTAAAGGGTTTACAACCACTTTAAGAGGACTGTCAGAAACTAGAGAGAAAATAGAGAAAATGAGGGTCAGAGAGTGTTAGAAGACATGCTACAGGGATATGCTGGGGGAGTGTGGACATGCTGGGGATATGATGCAGAAGACAATGCCTAGTAGTGATCAATGCTATTACTCTAATCAATGCTCCAACTACAGACCACTGAGGCCCAAGGACCACACATCATGTACCAAAGGGCCGGTTGGGCACCAGGGCTCTGACTGGCGAGTGGATAACATCACAATCTCCACCTCAGCTAATCATATGAAGCTTGTATTAATGCAGAAAATGCAAAGCTTCCTGTGAAAGGCTGAGCCCCTGACTCAATTTTGGTCCAGGAGCGGGATGAGAAGTTGTCTATAATGTAAATAGCTGAGGCTACATACAGTTCATACATGTGTTAGTGGAGGAAATAGTTCATCTCGACCAACTTGGTTAAAAAAAGACTTAAGATTTAAAGTTCACTAAAAATGGAGCTAGGCTTTAACCACTTAACAACCACCCTACAGCAGATTTACTGCTACAGGGCAGCTGTTATGTACAGAATCACGTATATATACAAGATTTAGCACTTCCATATAGGGGATGAGCATACGCCAATGGCATGCCGCTTCTGCTGTGATTAGTCACAGCAGATGCCGATCAGCAGGTGCCGGCCAATGAATGTCCACCGGCACCTGCTGATCAGCAAGAAGAGACATAGCAGGGAGCTCTGCCTATGTAGACATAGCAGAAATATGTCCTGTCAGCAGAGATGTGGTGGAATAAAATTCACCACATCTCTTAGTAAAAACTCCACACAGTATACACAAAAACACTGGTTAGGCACACATTTAATCCTTTGATCATCCTAGATGTTTAACCCTTTCCCAGCCAGTATCATTAGTACAGTGTTCGTGCATATTTTTAGCACTGATCACTGTATTATTGTCACTGGTTCCCACAAAGTGTCAAAAGTGGCAGTTGGTGTCAGACCGTCCACCGCAACATCGCAGTCCCACTATAAGTCATTGATCGCCTCCATTACTAGTATAAAAATAAATAAATATAAATTTCAGTATATATACCATAGTTTGTAGACACTATAACTTTTGCACAAACCAATCAATATACACTTACTGGGATTTTTTTTACCAAAAATATGTAACAGAATACATATATAAGAATTTTTTATTGGATATGTTTAATAGCAGAAAGTAAAAAATGTTTTTTGGGTTTTTTTTGCCAAATTGTTGGTCTTTTTTGTTTATAGCACAAAGAATAAAAAAATACAGTGGTGATCAAATACCACCAAAAAGAAAGCTCTATTTTTGGGAACAAAATTACATAAAATTTAATTTATGGACAGTGTTGCATGACCACACTATTGTCAGTTAAAGTAACACAGTGCTGTATAGCAAAAAATGGCCTGGTCATGAGGGGGGATAAATCTTCCAGGGGCAAAGTGGTTACTGTATAAAATAAGGTCTGCTGGAGTTGAAGAGATTGTATGTACATGGACAGGAAACTGGTTACATGGACGAGTTTAAAGAAAGGTGATAAATGACTCATTATCTAAATTGTGTAAGCTTGTGAGTGGTGTGCCCTGGGGTTCCATCTTGGGGTCAGTGCTGTTCTGTTTATTATTATTGATATATGGGTTGGGATCAAGAGCGCAATTTGAGTGAATAATGAAAAATGTAGCGCTAAAGGGTGAACATGTATGCCTACATGCATATAGTAAATAGGTGATAAAAAATCAATAAGACAAAAAATTGAAAACAAAATGGAAATGCGGAAAGTCCAATAAGTGTAAAGGTCCTGGAAAGGACTGGTATAAGTCCACCACCTAAAAGTGGCTAGTCAGGGATGGAGAACACTGGTACTGTCCGGAATGTAGAGCATCAGGTATGGTACATCTTCAGCGAAAAGGAGAAGTATATCTACTCTTACCGAAACAGGTGGACTCGAATGTCAGCGACAACGAGTCAGTAAAGTGAGGGTGCCGGAATCAGCAAAACGGCAAATTTCAAAGGAACCTGGGACCTCCAAACATGACTCCAAAGGGTGTGCAGGTGACCGCCAGACCGGAACTCAGATGAAGGGGACTCCAAGGCTGGAACTCAGGCATTGAAGGCCAGAAAAAATGCCTCCATATGGTGTAGGTCAAAAAAGTAGGGTTTTTATTATAAAAAACAACATACATCGGTGAGAATAAAAACTGTGATCGCAGAGTAAAAAGAAAGGGCGATGTGAGAAGCAGAAAGCCAAGTCCGACGCGTTTCGTCCAAATGGACTTCAACTGGGGCTCAATTTGAGTGTTTGCAGATGATACCAAATTATAAGTTTGGCACAGGATATAGCATCAGCTACAGATGAGTTTCAATACTGAGAAATTAAAATGTATGCACTTGGGTACCAAAAATACACATGCAAATCTCACATTAGGTGGGGCTCCCCTGGGAGAATCAGAGATGGAAAAGTATCTGTGGGTGCTTCTAGATCACCAGACTTAATAGCAATAACATTCAATACCAAGCTGCAGCTAATAAAGCTAGCAAAAAAATCTCATGCATTAAAAATGGCAAGTATTCTCGAGATAAATCATTCTACCACTACAAAACACTGGTTTAATCTCATTTTGAATATGCAGTTTGGTTTTGGTCAACAATCCTCAGAAAAGACTTTGCTGAATTAGAAAGAGTTCAGTGAAGGGCGACAAAATTAATAAGGGGGATGGAGGACCTCATCTATGAGGATCAATTACATAGATTACAGTTATTCACTCTGGAGAAGAGGCGCAAGAGCAGGATGGATATAAAACAATGATTTTTTTTTAAAAAAATCAAAAAAATCAGATTTTTTTAGTTTAAATCAGATTTTTTGGATTTAAACTGTATTTTTTTTTTACTTTTATCAAACTTATTTGATAAAGTTATTTAAACTCTGAAGGTTTTTATGACGGAGTTCCGCCGGAATTCCGCTCAAGCTGTCTTGCATACACACGGTCATACCAAATTCCGACTGTCCAGAACGCTGTGACGTACAACACATACGACGGGGCTAGAAAACGGAAGTTCAATAGCCAGTGGCCAATAGCTTCCGTCTCGTACTTGCTTCAGAGGATGCATCGTTTTTGGCGCATCGGAACAGCATACAGACGAGCAGTTTTTCTTTCTAAGTCAGTCTGAATTTTCGACAGAACAAGTCCGATGGGGCATACACATGGTCGGAATATACGATGAGAAGCTCCCATCGGACTCTTTCTGTTGGAAATTCCGCGGCATTAGAGCAGTTTAAATGTGGTATTCCCCCCACCTTCAAAAACATTTAGATATCTCCCTAAGAAGCTCAACATATACACACTCATAGGCGTGAACACAGGGTGTGCCGGATGTGCCTGGTCACCCCCTAATCACCCCATGTGCATTAGCATTATCACTCTGTGTGCCAGCAGGAAGATGGGAAAGATCTCCCTCTTACCGGTTCTGCCATAAGAGAAGTGTTTACACACTTCTCTTTCACTGTGCCAGCAGGAAGATCAATGTGCCGGGTCATATATTTGTAGACACACACACACATGTGTGTTTGAGCTTTAGGGTGCACACCTATGTACACACATATAGGCTGAACTGGATGCACCTGTGTCTTTTTTTTCAACCTTATAAACTGTATGTAACTATATAAGAACATATTTTATTCTTTGTTTAAAACTACTCTGCTACAAATGCTGATAAGGCAGAAGGCTTAGCAATCAGTACAAGCAAATTATTTTTAAAACACGTACAGTATAGTAATCAAACTGTATGTAGAAATACTTAGATTACATAATGATATGTTATGCCAATAAACAATGACAATTTTTTTTAACAATGTGTAACACAATGAAAGCAGAAGATCAGATGTACCTGTCGCATACAAAGCTATTTTTTTCAATACACTAATTACCCTCTCATGACTGCACTGAGTTGTAAAGTGTGACAAAACATATGTAAAACATCTTTAGGACATCATATATATGATCACTGAAGTGCAATATGTCAAGTGTCATGGATATGTGACAGATGCTCTCCGCTGATTTGCTTTCATTTAACCACTTGCTTACCGGGCACTTAAACCCCCCTCCTATCCAGACCAATTTTTAGCTTTCAGCGCTAACGCATTTTGAATGACAATTGCGCGGTCATACAACACTGTACCCAAATGAAATTTTTATCATTTTTTCCCCACAAATAGAGCTTTCTTTTGGTGGTATTTGATCACCTCTACGGTTTTTACTTTTTGTTAAAAAAATTTAAAAACCAGAATTTTTTTTTAAAAAAAATTTTTTTTTTTTATATTTTGTTATAAAAAATTTTTAACGGGTAATTTTTCTCCTTCATTGATGTACGTTGATGAGGCGGCAGTGATGGGCACTGATAGGTGGCAGTGATGGGCACTGATGGGTGGCAGTGATGGGCACTGATGGGTGGCAGTGATGGGCAGCACTGACAGGTGGCACTGATTGGCACTACAGGTGGGCATTGGTAGGTGGCACTTGTGAGCATTGATAGGTGGCACTTGTTGGCATTGATAGGTGGCACTGTGGGCACTGCTAGGTGGCACTGTGGGCACTGCTAGGTGGCACTGTGGGCACTGCTAGGTGGCACTGTTAGGTGGCACTTTTGGGTGGCACTTATGAGGAATTTGTTGTGCTTCCTCTTTGGGACCGATGTCCCTGGCATCTGAGCCGGTGATCGGCTTTTTTTTCTACTCGCGCTGTCAGCGCGAGTAAAAAAAAAACCGATTACCGATCTTCCTGTTTACATCATGTGATCAGCTGTCATTGGCTGACAGCTGATCACATGGTAAGGGGCCGGGACCGGCCCCTTACTCAGATCGGTGATCAGCCGAGTCTCAGTGACTCGGTGATCACACCGCGCCCGGCGCGCGCCCTGTAGGGCGCGCGCAGGGAGCGTGCACAGGGGAGGCCGTCATATGACGGCCTCCCGGGAATGTAGGTCCGCGCTGTGGCCGTCATTCGGCCATAGCGCGGATGTCTAGTGGTTAAACATGTACTCATAGTAGATGGAGAAAGAAGTCATGACATAAATATTAGTATATATTAGTATACCCCACCCCCGGGCACTTTTTAGCCACCTCAAGACCAGACACTTTCGCCCCATTCCTGCCCAGGCCAGTTTTCAGTGCTGTCACACTTTGAATGACAATTACTCATGCCTGCAACACTGTATCCAAATGAATATTTTACCATTAGTTGAAACAGATAGAGCTTTCATTTGGACGTATTTAATCACTACTGTTTTTTTGTTTTAGCTATATACAAGGACAACTACTGAAAATTGTGAAAAAGAAATGAAAAACAATTCAGTGTATATTATGATTGAGTCTAGAATCTATGGTATATACAGTATATTTGGAAATCGATCAGTCCCGACTGTCTATGTCTTTTCTTGAGGCCCTTAAATGCCAGGACAGTACAAATACCCTACAAATCTCTCTTTTTGGAAAGCAGAAAGTCCAAAGTATTTAGTAAGAGGCATAGAGAATTTTTGAAGTTGGAATTTTTTGTGACCATTTTGTTTGCAAAATAAGAAATGAAATAGTTTATAAATTTTTCACAAAGTTATCACGTTATTTCTCACGCACAGCATACCGTATATACTCGAGTATAAGTCGTTCCGAGTATAAGTCGAGGCCCTAATTTACCACAAAAAAAATGGGAAAAACTTATTGACCCGAGTATAAGACGAGGGTGAGAAATGCACAGCTACTGTAAGTGGAAAAGAGGGTCAACAATGCCCATTTGTAGCATCACTGTGCCCATTTGCATGCCTCACTGTGCCCATTTGCAGCCATAGGTCCCCTGAACTTCAAACTCGGTATTTAAGGGTTCCTAGATGCCCCCTAGCTGCAGCCAAAATTTGGGGTCTCTGAACCCAAAGGGTCCCGAAATGACATTGCTGCAGATAGACACAGTTGACCGAATTTGGGGCCCCGTATCTCGGGGCCACTTAGTGCTAAGAACCCCAAATATGGTGTACAAACCCAGTGGAACTAGCACCATAAAATTTCCAAAGCTGGGGTTTCTAGCACCAAGTGTCCCCGAGATACAGGGCCCCAAAAATCAGTTCAGAAAATGTCAAGCACTTTTCTGCAGCAGAGAATGACATTTTCCATACCAATTTTGGGGCCCCGTATCTCAGGGCCACTTAGTGCTAGGAACCCCAGCTTTGGATATGTTATGGTACCAGTTCTACTGGGTTTGCACACCAAATTTGGGGTTCCTAGCACCAAGTGGCCCTGAGATATAGGCCCCCAAAGTCGGTTCAGAAAATGTCAAGCACTTTTCTGCGGCAGAGAATGACATTTTCCGAACCGATTTTGGGGCCCCGTATCTCGGGGCCACTTAGTGCTAGGAACTTCAGCTTTGGATATGTTATGGTACCAAGTCCACTGGCTATGCATACCAAATTTGGGGTTTCCAGCACCAAGTGGCCCTGAGATACAGGGCCCCAATGTCGGTTCGGAAAATGAAATTTTTTGCTGCAGAAAAGTGCTTGACTCCAGTATAAGTCGAGGTGGGCACTTTCAGCACAAAAAAATGTGCTGAAAAATTCGACTTATACTCGAGTATATACGGTACTTAAAGCGTAACTCCACTTTTGTTGAGAAAAAAACATTACCCTCTGGGTGATCCATGTACATTGCAAAGATCATAACAACCTTTGTTGCAGACTCCTACCTTTTGTTATTCTAAAGAAATCCATGTTTGTTCCTCTGTGCCGAGTGGGTCTAATGGGAGCGGTTTCATAATTATCAGTCAGCTGTAGCAGCTGCAGGGCACTAATGAGGAAGCTGCTGGGCCTGCATTTATTATAGCAAAAAGTAAAAAAAATTGCTTTTTTTTTCAAATTGTCGTTCTTTTTTTGTTTATAGTGCAAAAAATAAAAACCGCAGACGTGATCAAATACCACCAAAAGAAAGCTCTATTTGTGGATAATAAAGGGCGTCAATTTTGTTTGGGTACAGCGTCGCACGATCGCGCAATTGTCAATTAAAGCGGCGCAGTGCCGAATCGCAAAAAGTGTTTGGGTCAGGAAGGGGGTAAAATCTTCTGGGGCTGAAGTGGTTAATAACATTCAATTAAAATATGACTTGTATCGCAATTGAACACTCTATATTATTTTTTCTTCATTTGCTATTTTTTTCCCCCACTAAAGTGGAGTTAACATTTAAAATTATACCACACAACACATTCTGCTATGCCTCCAAAGTATGGGCATACCACATGTGTGAGACTATTTCACAGGCTTGATGCATAGAGGGGCCCAAAATCCAAGGAGCATAAGTTATGCATAGATTATGCATTTCGATTTCTGACTACCTGACACATTTTTGGAGGCTCTAGAGCAAAAGGACAGTGGAAACAACCATAAAATTACCCCATTTTGGAAAGCAAAGGTATTTTCTGACAGGCATAGAGAGTATTTTGAAAATATTTTTTGCCAAATGTTTCTGGAAAATGCAGGAAAGAAAATTAAACTGTATTTTTTTACACAAAGTTCTTAATCAACAAGTTATTTCTAGCACACGTTATAGATATACTTACAGTTACACCCCAAAACACATTCTACTACTCCTCCCAAGAATGGTGATATCACGCAAAGCAGCCAGCCATTGCACTTGGTCACCGTCACAGCAGTACAATGTCACCATAGTGACACTGCACTTGCTCTGGTGACAGTATGTATAAAACATTTTTTGATCTTTTTTTTACATACTGTCACCGGAGCAGTATAGTTTTGCCATAGTGACATGAGCAAATAAAGATCTGGATAGCCACACTCCAAGAATAGTCTTTTCCTTTAATGTAGATACAGTCCGTACAAAAGCAGATTAAAATAGCAAACCGCTAACGCGTTTCACACCGCTCTCACTGGTGCTTAATCATAGCTAATGCAAACATAAAATGACATAGTATATATACATACACCCTGTTCCAAATTATTATACAAATTCTATTTCATTGTCACAAAGATTAAATATTTTGTTTTTCAGTTTAACTCATGGATGGCACTGTGTCTCAGGGCTCTTTTGATCACTGAAAACAATCTCGGACACCTGTGATAAATAGACTGCCAGGTGAGCCCAATAAATGGAAAAACTACTAAAGGAGGGTGTTCCACATTATTAAGCAGAGCACCATTTTCATGTAATATGGGAAAGAAAAAAGGATCTCTCTGCTGCCGAAAAGAGTGAAATAGTTTATTGCCTTGGACGAGGTATGAAAACCTTGTCCAAAAACTTCACGAAAATTTCACGAAAACTTAAGTGTGATCATCGCATTATTAATTTGTGGCTGATTCAGAGCACAGACGGGTTTCGTGCAGATAAAGGCACATTGAGGAGGATTTCTGCCAGATCCATGCATCGGATCAAGAGAGCAGCTGCTAAAACACCATTACATAGCATAGATATTTGAAGCTGCTGGTGCCTCTGGAGTTCCAAGGACATCAAGGTGTAGAGTCCTCCAGAGTCTTGCAACTGTGCATATAACTTCCATTCGGCCACCACTAACCAATGCTAAAAAGCAGAAACGGCTGCATTGGGCAGAAAAATACATGAAGACTGATTTTCAAACAGTCCTGTTCACTGATGAGTGTGGTGCAACCCTGGATGGTCCAGATGGATGGAGTAGTGGATGGTTGGTGGACGGCCACCCTGTTCCAATAAGGCTGCAATGACAGTAAGGCAGTGGTGGAGTCATGTTTTGGGCTGGAATCATGGGAAAAGAGATGGTCGGCCCCTTGAGGGTCCCCGAAGGTGTAAAGATGACCTCTGCAAAAGAGTTTCTGACTGACCACTTCCTTCCCTGGTACAGAAGGAAGAACTATGCTTTCCGTAATAAAATCATCTTCATGCATGACAATGCACCATCTCATGCTGCAAAGAATACCTCTGCATCAATGGCTGCTATGAACATAAAAGGAGAGAAAGTCATGGTGTAGCCTCCATCCTCCCCTGACCTCAATCCTATTGAGAACCTTTGGAGCATCCTCAAGCAAAAGATCTATGAGGGTGGGAAGCAGTTTACATCCAAATATCAGCTCTGGGAGGCTATTCTGACATCTTGCAAACAAATTCAAGCAGAAACTGTCCAGAAACTCACACGTTCAATGGATGCAAGACTTGTGAAGCTGCTATCAAATAAGGGGTCCTATGTTAACCACTTGCCGACCGCCGCACGACGATGTACGTAGACAGAGCGGCACGGGCAGGCAAAAGGGCTTACCTGTACGTCCCTGCCTGCCCGCGGGTGGGGGGTCCGATCGGACCCCCCCCGGTGCCTGCGGCGGTCGGCAAATGTCCCCCGGCGATCGGTGGTGAGGGGGAGGCCATCCATTTGTGCCCCCCCCCTCGCGATCGCTCCCAGCCAATGGGATCATTTCCCTGCCTCTGTATTGTACACAGAGGCAGAGGAAATGATGTCATCTCTCCTCGGCTCGGTATTTTCCGTTCCGGGCCGAGGAGAGAAGACTGTAATGTGAGTGCACCAACACACACACACACAGTAGAACATGCCAGGCACACATTACACCCCGATCCCCCCCCGATCGCCCCCCGATCCCCCCCCCGATCACCCCCCCTGTCACAAACTGACACCAAGCAGGTTTTTTTTTTTTTTTTCTGATTACTGTATTGGTGTCAGTTTGTGACAGTTAGTGTGTTAGGGCAGTGAGTGTTAGGCCCCCTTTAGGTCTAGGATACCCCCCTAACCCCCCTAATAAAGTTTTAACCCCTTGATCACCCCCCATTACCAGTGTTGCTAAGCGATCATTTTTCTGATCGCTGTATTAGTGTCGCTGGTGACGCTAGTTAGGGACGTAAATATTTAGGTTCGCCGTCAGCGTTTTATAGCGACAGGGACCCCCATATACTACCTAATAAATGTTTTAACCCCTTGCTTGCCCCCTAGTTAACCCTTTCACCACTGATCACCGTATAACCGTTACGGGTGACGCTGGTTAGTTCGTTTATTTTTTATAGTGTCAGGGCACCCGCCGTTTATTACCGAATAAAGGTTTAGCCCCCTGATCGCCCGGCGGTGATATGCGTCGCCCCAGGCAGCGTCAGATTAGCGCCAGTACCGCTAACACCCACGCACGCAGCATACGCCTCCCTTAGTGGTATAGTATCTGTACGGATCAATATCTGATCCGATCAGATCTATACTAGCGTCCCCAGCAGTTTAGGGTTCCCAAAAACGCAGTGTTAGCGGGATCAGCCCAGATACCCGCTAGCACCTGCGTTTTGCCCCTCCGCCCGGCCCAGCCCACCCAAGTGCAGTATCGATCGATCACTGTCACTTACAAAACACTAAACGCATAACTGCAGCGTTCGCAGAGTCAGGCCTGATCCCTGTGATCACTAACAGTTTTCTTGGTAGCGTTTTGGTGAGCAAGCACCAGCCCCAGGCAGCGTCAGGTTAGCGCCAGTACCGCTAACACCCACGCACGCACCGTACACCTCCCTTAGTGGTATAGTATCTGATCGGATCAATATCTGATCCGATCAGATCTATACTAGCGTCACCAGCAGTTTAGGGTTCCCAAACACGCAGTGTTAGCGGGATCAGCCCAGATACCTGTTAGCACCTGCGTTTTGCCCCTCCGCCCGGCCCAGCCCACCCAAGTGCAGTATCAATCGATCACTGTCACTTACAAAACACTAAACGCATAACTGCAGCATTCGCAGAGTCAGGCCTGATCCCTGCGATCGCTAACAGTTTTTTTTGTAGCGTTTTGGTGAACTGGCAAGCGCCAGCGGCCTAGTACACCCCGGTCGTAGTCAAACCAGCACTGCAGTAACACTTGGTGACGTGGCGAGTCCCATAAGTGCAGTTCAAGCTGGTGAGGTGGCAAGCACAAGTAGTGTCCCGCTGCCACCAAAAAGACAAACACAGGCCCGTCGTGCCCATAATGCCCTTCCTGCTGCATTCGCCAATCCTAATTGGGAACCCACCGCTTCTGCAGCGCCCGTACTTCCCCCATTCACATCCCCAACCAAATGCAGTCGGCTGTATGAGAGGCATTTATATGTCCTCCCGAGTACCCCTACCCAACGAACGCCCCAAAAAAGATGTCGTGTCTGCAGCAAGCGCGGATATAGGCGTGACACCCGCTATTATTGTCCCTCCTGTCCTGACAATCCTGGTCTTTGCATTGGTGAATGTTTTGAACGCTACCATTCACTAGTTGAGTATTAGCGTAGGGTACAGCATTGCACAGACTAGGCACACTTGCACAAGGTCTCCCAAGATGCCATCGCATTTTGAGAGACCCGAACCTGGAACCGGTTACAGTTATAAAAGTTAGTTACAAAAAAAAGTGTAAAAAAAAAAAAAAACACAAACAAAAATATAAAAAAAAAAAAAATAGTTGGCGTTTTATTGTTCTCTCTCTCTCTATTGTTCTGCTCTTTTTTACTGTATTCTATTCTGCAATGTTTTATTGTTATTATGTTTTATCACGTTTGCTTTTCAGGTATGCAATTTTTTATACCTTACCGTTTACTGTGCTTTAATGTTAACCATTTTTTTGTCTTCAGGTACGCCATTCACGACTTTGAGTGGTTATACCAGAATGATGCCTGCAGGTTTAGGTATCATCTTGGTATCATTCTTTTCAGCCAGCGGTCGGCTTTCATGTAAAAGCAATCCTAGCGGCTAATTAGCCTCTAGACTGCTTTTACAAGCAGTGGGAGGGAATGCCCCCCCTCCCCAACGTTTTCCGTGTTTTTCTCTGGCTCTCCTGTCTCAACGGGGAACCTGAAAATGCAGCCGGTGATTCAGCCAGCTGACCATAGAGCTGATCAGAGACCAGAGTGGCTCCAAACATCTCTATGGCCTAAGAAACCAGAAGCTATGAGCATTTTATGACTTAGATTTTGCCGGATGTAAACAGCGCCATTGGGAAATTGGGAAAGCATTTTATCACACCGATCTTGGCGTGGTCAGATGCTTTGAGGGCAGAGGAGAAATCTAGGGTCTAATAGACCCCAATTTTTGCAAAAAAGAGTACCTGTCACTACCTATTGCTATGATAGGGGATATTTACATTCCCCGAGATAACAATAAAAATGATTTTAAAAAAAAATGAAAGGAACAGTTTAAAAATAAGATAAAAAAATAATAATAATAATGAAAAAAAAAAAAAAAGCACCCCTGTCCCCCCTGCTCTCGCGCTAAGGCGAACGCAAGCGTCGGTCTGGCGTCAAATGTAAACAGCAAATGCACCATGCATGTGAGGTATCACCGCGAAGGCCAGATCGAGGGCAGTAATTTTAGCAGTAGACCTCCTCTGTAAATCTAAAGTGGTAACCTGTAAAGGCTTTGAAAGGCTTTTAAAAATGTATTTAGTTTGTCGCCACTGCACGTTTGTGCGCAATTTTAAAGCATGTCATGTTTGGTATCCATGTACTCGGCCTAAGATAATCTTTTTTATTTCACCAAACATTTGGGCAATATAATGTGTTTTAGTGCATTAAAATGTAAAAAAGTGTGTTTTTTCCCCAAAAAATGCATTTGAAAAATCGCTGC
Source organism: Lithobates clamitans (assembly GCA_037952925.1). Classification (NCBI taxonomy): domain Eukaryota; kingdom Metazoa; phylum Chordata; class Amphibia; order Anura; family Ranidae; genus Lithobates; species Lithobates clamitans. Next base: position 11,265,644 of record JBBGZY010000014.1, read on the forward strand.
GCAAATACTGTGTGAAAAAAAAAAATGAAACACCCACCATTTTAATCTGTAGGGCATTTGCTTAAAAAAAAAAAATGTTTGGGGGTTCAAAGTAATTTTCTTGCAAATAAAAATAACTTTTTCATGTAAACAATAAGTGTCAGAAAGGGCTTTGTCTTCAAGTGGTTAGAAGAGTGGGTGATGTGTGACATAAGCCTCTAGATGTTGTGCATAAAATGCCAGGACAGTTCAAAACCCCCCCAAATGACCCCATTTTGGAAAGTAGACACCCCAAGCTATTTGCTGAGAGTCATGTTGAGTCCATGGAATATTTTATATTGTGACAGTTGCGGGAAAGAGACAATTTTTTTTTTTTTTTTTTTTGCGCAAAGTTGTCACTAAATGATATTTTGCTCAAACATGCCATGGGAATATGTGAAATTACACCCCAAAATACATTCTGTTGCTTCTCCTGAGTACGGGGATACCACATGTGTGGGACTTTTTGGGAGCCTAGCCGCGTACGGGACCCCGAAAACCAAGCACCGCCTTCAGGCTTTCTAAGGCCGTAAATTTTTGATTTCACTCTTCACTGCCTATCACAGTTTCGGAGGCCATGGAATGCCCAGGTGGCAAAAAAACCCCCAAATGACCCCATTTTGGAAAGTAGACACCCCAAGCTATTTGATGAGAGGTATAGTGAGTATTTTGCAGACCTCAGTTTTTGTCACAAAGTTTTGAAAATTGAAAAAAGAAAAAAAAAAAAATTTTTTCTCATCTTTCTTTATTTTTAAAAACAAATGAGAGCTGCAAAATACTCACCATGCCTCTCAGCAAATAGCTTGGGGTGTCTACTTTCCAAAATGGGGTCATTTGGGGGGGGGGGGGTTGTGCCACCTGGGCATTCCATGGCCTCCGAAACTGTGATAGGCAGTGAGGAGTAAAATCAAAAATGTACGCCCTTAGAAATCCTGAAGGCAGTGATTGGTTTTCAGGGCCCCGTACGCGGCTAGGCTCCCAAAAAGTCTCACACATGTGGTATCCCCATACTCAAGAGAAGCAGCTAAATGTATTTTGGGGTGCAATTCCACATATGCCCATGGCCTGTGTGAGCAATATATCATTTAGTGACAACTTTGTGCAAAAAAAAAAAAATTGTCACTTTCCCGCAACTTGTGTCAAAATATAAAACATTCCATGGACTCAACATGCCTCAAAGCAAATAGCTTGGGCTGTCTACTTTCCAAAATGGGGTCATTTGGGGGGGGTTTTATGCCATCTGGGCATTTTATGGCCTTCAAAACTGTGATAGGTAGTGAGGAGTAAAATCAAAAATGTACGCCCTTAGAAATCCTGAAGGCGGTGCTTGGTTTTCGGGGCCCCGTACGCGGCTAGGCTCCCAAAAAGTCCCACACATGTGGTATCCCCATACTCAGGAGAAGCAGCTAAATGTATTTTGGGGTGCAATTCCACATATGCCCATGGCCTGTGTGAGCAATATATCATTTAGTGACAACTTTTAGTAATTTTTTTTTTTTTTGTCATTATTCAATCACTTGGGACAAAAAAAATGAATATTCAATGGGCTCAACATGCCTCTCAGCAAATTCCTTGGGGTGTCTACTTTCCAAAATGGGGTCATTTGTGGGGGTTTTGTACTGCCCTGCCATTTTAGCACCTCAAGAAACGACATAGGCAGTCATAAATTAAAGGCTGTGTAAATTCCAGAAAATGTACCCTAGTTTGTAGGCGCTATAACTTTTGCGCAAACCAATAAATATACACTTATTGACATTTTTTTTACCAAAGACATGTAGCCAAATACATTTTGGCCTAAATGTATGACTAAAATTGAGTTTATTGGATTTTTTTTAGAACAAAAAGTAGAAAATATCATTTTTTTTCAAAATTTTCGGTCTTTTTCCGTGTATAGCGCAAAAAATAAAAACGGCAGAGGTGATCAAATATCATCAAAAGAAAGCTCTATTTGTGGGAAGAAAAGGACACAAATTTTGTTTGGGTAGAGCATTGCATGACCGCGCAATTAGCAGTTAAAGCGACGCAGTGCTGAATTGTAAAAAGTGCTCTGGTCAGGAAGGGGGTAAAACCTTCCGGGGCTGAAGTGGTTAAACTATAACGTGACCTGTTAAAATGTTTAAAAAGTTAAAATGTTTTTCAAAGTTTGATTGAAATAGCTTTTGATTTCAGTAAATATGCTGCAAACACAACAAATGACAATTGTAAGTTCTTTACTTCCTATAAAGTGTTTTGAAACTTACCGTGCATAATAATTTGGAACAGTGCATTGTAAGTTTTTTATTTTGAAAAATAAAAACTGTTATCATTAGGAGGTTTGTTCAAATACAATTTGAATTGTACTCTTAATAGTTGATAACATGAGAATTATGCTGACTGTTGTTTACAATAATTATTTAGGTAAATGAGAAAAATATAATTGGCATAATAATTTGGAACATGGTGTATAGTCAAAAAATAAAGATCCAATCAGGGGGCAAGCTGAAGCCCTCATTCACATGCAAAGATCCATCTTCAATTAAGTTGATGAAGCAGCTGATGCTACAACTCTATGAGTGGTATATTAACCCTTTATGCATGGACATATCAGACCTTCATTTTGAATTTCATGACTGAAAAAAAGATTTTTAGATTGAAGAAAGACACATTCCACATAATCTAAAAAATACCTAAAAACAAAATGAAATGTACCATAAATGAATGCATTCGTTTGCAAGTTTGACGAGTTACTAGCCTAGATTGCATGATATTGATATCAATATTTCAGTTTGTTCAAAACATTACAAATAACCAAGAAATAATCAATCGATTGGCTAAGTTTAAACTCGACTGGTTTAAGAAAACTTTTATCCCAGTAAGAGCATAAGGCCACATTTTATCAAATGTTATAATATAGCTAAATGATTTATATAAAACCAATTAAACTTAAATCAAGCTAAAAATAATAACAATAATATACACCCCTGTACCATCACTTTCCAAAGAAATATGTGTATATGCATATGTTCAATAATCTTTACTACTCGGCTAGACCGATTATGTTATAATGAAGACAATTCTTTCTAGCTAAGCTGTGCTCTTTATAATATCTTTATAATACACCACATTGATGTTTCTACAACTATACACATCTGCATATAGTAAATAATGTTTACATATATGAATATTGATTCATAAAAATGGGACTTGTCCCATTCGAAGTTCATGCCGACTGGCTTTCTTGTCGTAAGAAAAAATATCCAATAAACTTCTCTTCTACAGAGGATTTTAAATTTATTTCCCCCTCTTACCGGCGTCAAAATTCTTTCCACCACTTGGATGCCCAAATCAGATACATCTTGTATTTCTACATACTGAGCCAGCACCCTTGGCAAGGAAGGTGTTATTCAGGTACAGACGCCTAGAGCGAGTTCTCTCTTTATTTTGCCATAGTGACACTGTACTGCTCTCGGGAGTGACTAGGGGTTTTATTTTACACTATGATTGCTACAGTGATGATCACTTTATAAGCAATCATTTACATTGTGTTTAGCACCCATTCATAATGCCACTGTTTACTGTTGTGAAAGCTGTGATTGGCCACAGCTCTCACATGGTACAGGACCACTGTAGTTAGCCCTGCACCATGTGATCCATGTGACCAATCACAGAGATCACAGTAGAACACACAGGAGTAAGAAATGGAATCATGAATGCCAGCCATTGTTTAATACTATTCATGTGATCATTGTGATTGGTCATAGCAATCACATGGTACCAGAGCTAAGCACAACTTGCCGGGCAGGAGGTGGTTAATATACAGTATGCTGCTATAGGCAATAGTTTGGGTTGATAGATGACTAGCAGAAGTGTACACTTTTAAAGAAAGGGATGAAATTCCACATGCATCATTGGCTGATGCATTGGTTTTTGGGCCCATGGCAACTGTATGATCACCAATCTCATGGTCTGTGTCAATGGGCTTTTTATGTCAGACAGGCTTTTCTTTCTCTTGAAAATCTATAGGATAGCAAAACCTGCTTGAAAGAGGTCAGAAGGAGACCAACTGCAGGTCAAAGGTACTGTACATGTCAATGAATTCCTAAAAGCTTCTCAAACTCATGTCAAATGAATGCCGTCAACACAAGTCCAAAGCCTATTGACACAGGTGGTCATGGAGCACTTTAAAACTGGGGGAAAGCCACCTTAAATTAGCACGCTGAAAAAGCACATTTGGGAGGCACTTGAATTTAAATGCTTATTCCAAACTAAAGGAAATCTTCATACAAAATCGCTGGCTTTGGCTAGGCAGCTCTCAAATGCGAAGGCCTCCCTAAATGAGTACCTGAAGGGAGCTCAATGTATACAAATGGGTGCAAAACCACAAAGTGAATGAGTCCACAGTGCCTTTAATTGTTCGTAATACCATCACATAAAAACATTCAGCCCATTTTTGGGGCAAAAAAACTCCCCATTTATCAAGCACTAGAAAAATATAACAAGGACTCAAAGGGACTCAAAGGAAATTACCTGTAGTAGTGCTACTGATTACATTGTCACAATTGTTAATTACAATCTTAAAGGATGTTTTGCACCAGATCAGATATATATACATTTGATTGTAGTTTGCTTTGGGTCCATTAAAGTCCTATTACATTTTTCTAAGCCCTGATGAAGGGGCTTTACAGTTCTCACCAGAACAAGAGGTTAGGACAAATCTTCTAATGGGGACATGTGTTTACCCAGTTCAGCTCTTTGGACATACTACATACGTCCAAAGAGTGAACCTTTATTCACAAGCTGACGGCTGCTCTTGCAGCCATCAGCTTGTGTGGGTTTTGTTTAGCCGGCCCCTAGCTGACAATCACTTTCACATAGTCGGCAGCATGGTGCCTCCTCCCCTCCGGCCAGTGGCCTCCCTCCTCCTGTGGTTCACGGGCTCTTCTGCTCTTACCGGAGCCTGGAAACACAAATGCCAGCTAGAGGAGGAAGATCGCTGTGAGACTGAGGCAAATCCATGCCTCCATTTTACATGCAAACAATGAAAACTGGAAGTGGTGTGACTTCCAGTTTCCGATGCACCCTTTCCAGTACAGCCAGGGGACATATCTAACCGAGCCCATCTGTGCATGGTTAGATGGTTTGAAGGGCAGGGGAGACATTGGGGTCTATTTATGTCTCAGAAAAGGGTTCCTGTGACCTGCCCAGCGCTATCACATAGGGGTTTATTAACCTCTTGTGATACCAATCAAGTAAAAATAAATTTTAAAAAATTAAACTTTTGAAAAAATTATATATATATATATATATATATATATATATATATATATATATATAAACAACCGACTCTCTACATACACTGTACCAAAAAAATGGTCAGAAGATCTCAGTAGGTGGTCTAATAACCCCCCTTTATGGTCCGGTCGATTGTACTCGATAAAAATGAATATCCTGCCTATGAATTTTACATCTTCCCTACTCTACTTAAAACTAGAAAAAAAACCAAGTTGGTTGTATAACAACTTAAATTCTCCTTTAACCCTAAAAAGCAATAGGCAATTAGTAAGATCTAGTGCATGAAAGGTATCAGTCAGAGTGATGATAGCTATGACGCTCCACATTGCTATTTATTAACTTACTACAGGTAGTTGCTACCCACACCGATGAGTTCAAACTAGTTATGGGGAGACAGACTGTGGGCAAAACGCATGTAGGTGTGTAGCCTGGAGGTGGTTCTTATGATGTCTACTGAAAGCAAGTGCCCTACTCTGAACATCAACCAGATTTTTCTTCTTTATAATTCCTTAAAATGAATATGTGCCACAAGTATTTTAAAACTGAAATAGAACACAGCTTCAGTTAAAAATCCCATTTTCACGTGAAAAACAAGACTCCACCACACATTACAGGGTATTGTGTAAGAAGTGCTGGATTGTGTGAACAATTTAACAGCATCACAGTAAAAAAAAAAAATGCATATGAAAATAAATCTTAAAATGACACTGCGCCTTATAATCACGTTGAACATGCTTTTCCGCCGATACAAGAAAAATACCAATCACAGTTTGTTATTTTTCTGAAAAGAAGAAAAAAAAAAAAGAAGAAAAAAAACATTCAGCTTTCAAAATGCAATCACGGCTGGAGAGAGGATGAAAATGAAATCTAAACAGAAATGTGTGTTCGGTGATAAAAGGACATTCTCACTTGGCTAAAAGCCTTTTCTTTGAATAGGATGTCAAGTAATGAAGTTAAGTAAAATGTAATGTACTTTCAGAAAAAAAAGTTGAATGAGTACCCCGAAATTACATTAATTATCAGGAATGGTGAACTATGTGTCATTAGAAAGAAAAGGAATGCTAATCAGTAGCCGCCAGAGCAGACACAGAACTGACGAAGAGAGCAAAGTAAGTTTTCATTATTAAATATGTTGTGGCACCCAAAACTTTCAAGAATGTATGTTCTTTGACTTGCCTTTCAATTGCCTTTTACAGAGATATTTTTAATTGTACGTAGTTTCCAGACCAATGGTAATCAAAATTGTCCTTTTGTTAAAGATCTGCTGAGCTGCCAAGACAGAAGGGTGGGAGGCATTTCAGGTGTCAGCTTTCCTTTGTTGGCAGTGCCACCAATAATATATGTAGCTGCATAGAGAAAAGTGCTCTGTAGCTTGCTCCCTGTCATTTTTGTTCAGATGTCAGAAAGTAAACAGCTCAGTAACCGCTTTTATACTAGCCTGTTATACCCCTTCATTACCAGGCCATTTTTCAGTTTTCATTGCTGTGATAGTTTGATTGAGAATGAATCTATTATGGAACACTGTACCCAAATTCGTTATGTTAAAGCGGAAGTAAACCGCACCATTTTTTAAATTTTTTTAACCCTGCAAGGTAAAGGCATAATGTGCTAGTATGCATCGCATACTAGCACATTAAGAAATACTAACCTTAGTACGAACCGAAGCCCTCCAGTGGCACGCTGTCACTGCTGAAGGTGCTTCCATCTTCACTCGGTCTTCTTTCCAGGTATGCATCCTCCGGCTGTCTGATTCGGTGCGCCGCAATGACGTCACTCCTGCGCATGCACGCAGGAATCACGGACCGTTGCACGGAGCTCTGAAGGGACAGCGTGGGTATACAGTCCCTTCAGAGCGCATGTGCCAGTTATGTCAACTGTGTAGGGGGAAGGAACTGACTAGAGGAGAAGACAGATCGTTGTTCCTAGCTAGTAAGAACACACAATCTGTCTCTCCTCTCCTCACAGAACAGGGATGTGTGTGTTTATACACACACATCCCTGTTCTGTCTCTCGTGCCCACGATCGCGCGTGGTCGGCGGTCATCGCAACCACCGGCCACACGCAACGCCCCCCCCCGCGGTGCAGCGGGGGCGCGCCTGCTATCCCTGCTTATAAGACCAACTTACAGCTACGATGGCTCGTGGGAATGTGCAAGCGGTTAATTTTGTATATATTTTTATGGACATTATTTATGGTTATGTATGCTGAGTGGTGAGAGAATTACACATTCACATTTCTCTGGTGAAAAGGAAAGCACAATATTCTTTGGTGGCACATTTATCATTTTTTGCGTATATTATTCATCTCTGTATTATTTAAGTGGAAACATCATTATGGGGAAGTGAGAGCGCGGATACTAATTTATTTCATTTTTTCTATATTTAGACTATCTAGTCTTTTAACGAGCAGCTCTCAACACTATATACATGTTTATGTAATATAATTTAACTTAAAACCTTTTTTTAAAGTATGTTTGAGTTTCACAACAATTAATCTTTTTCACTGAGCACTTATTGTTCTTTTTGTGCAGGCTTAGGACTTTATAGACCTATAATTTAATAAGCCCAAAATGAAACTGGCATGATCTTACATGTTTTCTTTATTTATTAAAGTAACAACTTACAAACAATGCTTTAAAAGTTTTTTTTTTTTTTTTAGTCAGATAAAATATATTTATCTGCTTTCGAACATATCTCACACTTTTACAAAACTCAATAGCTCAAGCTGGAATTTACAAACATTAGTTAATGTTTGACCTATCACATCTTCCCATTCTGCATCTGCCTGTTCTATGACACTATGGGGGCACCCTGCAGTAAATGTTTATTTGTAAAACAAAGGTGTTTTACATACACAGTATACAAAAAAATAATAAAAAACATCAACCTTAAAAGTTAAAAGAAAGAATAACATCAAATTCAAATCATCATAGCTTCCCTTTAACTTTAGTGAATGTTGAACAAGTATCAATTTTTTGTGCCGAATAGATCGACATTTTCCATTTGATTTATGGTGATATATGGTAATGTTAGTTGTTTTTAATATTCCAAGGAAACGCATTTGTGGCAAAGCATTATTAATATAGCCAGTTCTTCATGGAAAGACAAAGAGACTGGATTTCATAGATTGATAAAGCATAGTTATTGGACCGGTACTGTTAATAACAAGTTTATCTTTTATATAGCAGAGAAAAACATAGGAGGTCACAGGATCTTATGTTCTTCCTTTCATCAGTCTGATCTTACAGTGTAAAATATCCCTTCTCCCTGGCGTATGACCACATGGGCAATGTAAAGCAACCTTTGGTCTTAAATCGATCATTATATAGTTGGCTGAATTAAAATAATGATTAAAGACACCGGTGGAGAGAAAATTTTCAGACAACTGACCAATCCTTTCATTCACTTTTTTAAAAGCTGCAATTATCTTGGAAACAGGATTAAATCTTAAGTGAATTACAGTAATTATGTTGAAACTACAAGTTTAGGCTATTGATTCATGCATTTAAACGATAAATAAATAAATCTGGAGCACATGCTGTGATATTGCCAGAGATATTAAAGTGTATATGTGGGGGAAAAAAGATATGCTGTACTCCTTGGTAATGCATGCATATCACCCTGTGTTTTGTCTCTTTCAAAAAACTTATATAAGTCACATCGGAGCTGGCAGAAGAACTGGAACACCAGGAGCAGAGGTCGAACACCAGGAGAAGAGGCCAGAGAGAGCGGAGAAGAACCAACCGGACACCGGGAGAAGAGGAACCGGAGGAACCCCCGAAGTCGGAAGAAGACCCCGAAGCCGGAAGAAGACCCCCCCGGAGATGTCTAATAAATTACTTTAAAAACCTGTGTAGTGTGTTTTTTTATTGACACTTTTCCCTAGGTAAATGGGTAGGGGTACCATGTACCCCATACTCATTCACACAGGGTGGGGGGCCGGGATCTGGGGGCCCTCTTATTATAGGGGGCTCCCGGATTCCGATAAGCCCCCCGCCCGCAGACCCGACAACCAACGGCCAGGGTTGTTGGGAAGAGGCCCTTGTCCTCATCAACATGGGGACAATGTGCTTTGTGGTTGGGGCCCCTCCCCCAAAGCACCCACCCCCCCATGTTGAGGGCATGCAGCCTGGTACGGTTCAGGAGGGGGGGTGCTCGCTCGTCCCCATCCCCTTTCCTGACCGGCCGCGCTGCGTGCTCGGATCAGGGTCTGGCATGGATTTTAGGGGGGACCCCACGCCGTGTTTTCGGCGTAGGGGGTTCCCCTTAAAATCCATACCAGACCTAAGGGCCTGGTATGCCCCACGCTCGCCGCAATAGGAAAATTTGTTTTTCCTATTGCAGCGAGCGCGAGTTGCAGTACCCTGCCCTTGCGTCGTATCTGGGCCGTCGGACCAGCATATAGATGAACGGGCGGACTTACGACGGAAAGATTTGAAACATGCTTCAGATCTAGGTCCAGTGGACTTTTGGGAAAAAAAGTCAGCAGGAGCCTACACACGATCGGATTGTGCGGCGGACCAAGTATGCCGGAAAGTCCGCTCGTGTGTACGCGGCATTAGGAATCCCTCACTTAAATCTGTCCAAACCAGAGTCTATTAGAAATCTCGGGTATGATAAAGTTTGAAACACGAAATCATAAATTATCATATGATAAATAACTATAAATAATTATACCAAATAATAATATAATAATAATAAAAATTATTCAATAATGTAATCAAATCAAAAACACTGAAATTTGCTCAGTTGCAGAATTGTCACTGTCATTACTTTCAGTGTTTGATGACGGATCTCCCCACAACTCACTATTGCTCAACTCTGCGAGTGATTCTAATTTATTATCGCTGTTTTCTAGCTGGTCTAAAACCACTTTTGATGTAAAGGGAAGGTTTTGGTTGCTATGGACAATCTCCAGTTTCCAGGCAGAAAGAACAGTTTTTCTAATATAAAACTGCATGCAGGGCAATGGAGAAACCACTAGGGACAAAAGGGATGTGAAATAATTTCATACAGTAATGTAATCTGTAAGATTACAGTATACTGTATGTATTGTGTGTGTTTCACTTTTTGAATTTGGCGCTGTTCTCCGTCCCCGTGCGTCGCAACGCTCGCAGGAAACGGAGCACGGCTCCGTGATGAATCAAGCGGAGGACGAGCCACTCACACTGCGGGGAGACATTGCAGGATCCAGGGGACAAGGTAAGTAAGCTCTTCCTGGATCCTGCAATGCGATCCTGAGTGTGCCTCGGAGTTACCGCTTTTGGTTCTGAAATTCCACCCCGAGTCAGACTCTGGAATACCGCCAGGGAGGAAAAAGCTGACACCACTGCTTTTGCTGGGCCTGCCTAGTTCTCTTCTGTTGGGCTACAGGACACAACCCCATTTTCTCATCTCCATAATAAAGGGGCAGGTGTTTTGCAGTCCAGCAAGAAAACCTAAGGCAGGGCTGACAACACTGCTTGAGATTTCAGTGCAGCGGAGGCAGTGTTCTCAGCAATTTGCAAATTGCTCAAATTGTTCACATTGCTAAATTTTTTGAACTTGCAAACATGGAGGAAATGGGCATGTATCTAATACCCTGCATACATATGCTAAGAGTGGTCCTAAGGATTTAGAACATGATAACATTAGCTGGCAGATTCTACATAACTTTCTATTTGAAAAAATATATATATTAAAAAGATTTAACAACACATTTCTCTTTTTTAATCTAAGTTTATTTATAATATTCTCTTGGCCTCATTTTATATATTTCTTTATCATGTTTAAGACTAAAAATTGTGAAATATTTCAACTACTTTTTTGGAACAATGTCTCTCTGTCTCACTTTTCTCCTCATTTGTCTCTCATTTTGGTCTGATCTATATAGTTGTATATAAAGTGCACTTTTAATCTTTCAAAAAGTGTTTACTAGTGTTAAAACGTTCATCCTATTTCTACATTTCTGCATTTGTAAATTTCAAAAGCCAGGAAAAAGGAGTAGTAGTGGTAAAATTTATGTTTGTATAATTCTCCTTTAAGGGGGCGTGGCAGGGGTGTGTCCTATGCCTACATACTTGTGCTTATTGGTGTCCCTCTTTCCCATCTCAAAAAGTTGGGAGGAATGCTTTCTAATGTCAGGTAAATCAGAATCATTTTACCACTGTCAGAACACACATGCTGGCCAAATGGGACAGAGGAGTGGCACACTCTCCTCAAACATTGTAATCCTATGTTTTTCCTCTATTGCAGATGTGGCTTCCATTTTAGAGGCATGTTTATAGACCAGTGAATGTGACATTCACCAAACATTAACTGCAGGTGAACTTTCTTTTTTTTTTTCAACATACAGCAAATTAGTGAATATCACTTTCACTGCTTTAAAAAAAACCTCCCCTAGTCTTTGTTTTCTGCACCTTACATGTAAGCATTCACTTGTGATTTTGGTTTCCAGTTCTAAGTGAGCCAACAAGAAGTGTTAGCTCACTGTCACCTATACTTGCACGTTGTTTTTGGGAAATCCACAGTGCTCCCGGCTTGTCCACGTGTCTCAACCCCAGCTCCCATGCCAGACATCTCAAGCAGCTCCGATCACATCTATGCAGTTGACATCACCATTGCATTCGCCCTTGAAGAGTTGGTATTTACCAACGAAACGCGTTGGCCCTACATAGATGCATGATGTTGACACAGATGATTTTTATATGTATTTTACATTGTTCCACTCAAGACTATTAACCACTCCAGCACCGGAAGATTTGGCTGCTCAATGACCAGGCAATTTTTTGCGATATGGCACTGCATCGCTTTAACTGACAATTGCCCGGACGTGCAATGCCGTACCCAAACAAATTTGACGTCCTTTTTTTCCCACAAATCCCACAGATCTTTCTTTTGGTGGTATTTGATTGGCTCTGCGTTTTTTATTTTTGCACTATAAACAAAAGAAGTGCGACAATTTGGAAAGAAACACAATATCTTTTACTTGTTGCTATCATAAATATCCTAAATTTAAAAAAAAAAATTACCTCAGTTTAGGCCGATATGTACTCTTCTACATATTTTTGGTAAAAAAAAAAAACGCAATAAGCGTATATTGATTGGTTTGCACAAAAGTTATAGCGTCTACAAAATAGGGGATAGATTTAGGGCATTTTTATTATTTATTTTTTTTACTTGTAATATCGGTGATCAGCAATTTTTATCAGGACTGCAATATTGCAGCGGACAGATCGGACACTTTTGACACATTTTTGGGACCAGTGACAATTATACGGCGATCAGTGCTATAACAATGCACTTATTATTGTATAAATGTCACTGGCAGGGAGGGGGTTAACACTAAGGGGCGATCAAGGGGTTAACTGTGTTTCCTAGGTGTGTTCTACCTGTGGGGGGATGGGACTTACTAGGAGGAGAGAGAGATCGGTGTTCATACTTAGTATGAACACATGATCTGTCTCCTCTCCCCTGAGAGAACCAGGATCTGTCACAAGCGATCGCGGGTGCCCGGCGGTCATCACACCCGCCGGGAACTCGCATCGGCTCCGGCAGCACCCTCTAGTGGTCAAAAGACGAAGCGAAGTAAGGTAACGTTGTTTCACCCAGGGGAGCCAACCTGCTGCAGTACAACTGCGGAAACTGGTCGGGAAGGGATTAAATACCGTATTTATCGGCGTATAACACGCACTTTTTTCCCCTTAAAATCAGGGGAAAGTCGCAGGTGCGTGTTATACGCCGATACCCTGCGATCCCGACCTGTCACAATCTTAAAATCGCCGACCGCGATTTGAAAATGGCGCCGCCGGCGCCGAAATACACCGAGCCGATCCTCGGCTCTTTCCGGCGGCTCTCGTTTACTTTCGGCTCCACTCGTATTCCCGAGCGGAGCTATCCGAACCTACTCGGCTAGGTTCGGATAGCTCCGCTCGGGACTACGAGTGGAGCCGAAAATGAACGAGAGCCGCCGGAAAGAGCCGAGGACCGGCTCGGTGTATTTCGGCGCCGCCGGCGCCATTTTCAAATCGCGGTCGGCGATTTTAAAGCTCAGGACAGGGGATCGAAGGGAAGGCTGCACTGGGGAAGGCTGCACTGGGAAAGGCTGCACTGGGAATGGCTGCACTGGGAATGGCTGCACTGGGAATGGCTCCACTGGGAATGGCTCCACTGGGAAAGGCTGCACTAACAAGGCTGCACTAACAAGGCTGCACTAACAAGGCTGCACTGACATGGCTGCACTGACATGGCTGCACTGACAAGGCTGCACTGACAAGGCTGCACTAACAAGGCTGCACTGGGGAAGGCTGCACTTACATGGCTGCACTGACATGGCTGTACTAACAAGGCTGCACTGGGGAAGGCTGCACTGACATGGCTGCACTGACATGGCTGTACTAACAAGGCTGCACTGGGGAAGGCTGCACTGACATGGCTGCACTGACATGGCTGTACTAACAAGGCTGCACTGGGGAAGGCTGCACTGACAAGGCTGCACTGACATGGCTGTACTAACAAGGCTGCACTGGGGAAGGCTGCACTGACAAGGCTGCACTGAGAAGGCTGCAATGATGGGCATTTAAATGTAAGTTTTTTTTCCTTCAACTTCCCTCCTAAAAGTTTTTTTTCCTTAAAATTCCCTCCTAAATTGGGGTGCGTGTTATACGCCGGTGCGTGTTATACGCCGATAAATACGGTACTATCCAGCCCTTCCCGTAGCCTATGTTGTGTAGGACTTGTCTTTATCCCATGATATGCCAAAGTACCATGGCGTCAATATATGTATATCCGATTTTGTACATGCACTTTTTGTTATTGAGTATGCTGTATATGATCTTACAAGGTGCAGTGAAGCATTCTTTGCAATGACTGCTTTTTGGTATACATCTCTCATTTAAAGTCCAAAAAAACCCTTTTTGTCAAATATTATGCAATAAACTCATACAAGTAATACTGTGCTTTACATCCTATGTGCTTACTCTATATAGTGATTGGCCTCATTCAAAGTCCCCCTGACCAAAATTCTCTTTCTTTCTAGTCCTTGTTTTCCATCTGCAGCTTTCTTGTACAAAAAGGTAAATTAGCAATCCCCTTTTATAAGAATTTATAGCCAAAGAATGAACACATATAAATACAGAAAAAGTATGCTCTTGGAACCCGCCATGTTATGAAACTAGAGAAATTAATTTTTGCCAGATCACACTTCTGTAATAAGACTTTCTCTTCAGTGAGGTGGTCAGAAAAAGTACACATTTACTGATCAACTGGTGCTTATAATGGTGGCTTACACACTTCTATTTTGAGTGATGTGTGATTTAAAGAAAACAATCAAATCAGAAATGGATCAAAAAGTCATACCTTCACTTCTGATCAATTTAGACTTGATTTCTATTGGATTAGAGAAAACTGAGTTGATCAGCCAGGGCAGAACTAAGATGATCCACTCATAAATTTGGAGTCCTTATAATTTAGCCAATTCTGCATAATTGGGACCATAATGACCTGGCTTTTAAGAAGATTAAAACCCTCAGACTTTATTTTTTATTTTTCCAGAGCTTTTTTTATTAGGGGCACTGTGGACATTCAGGGAAAACATTAGGAAACCTCAATTCTAAATATGACTGTGCCCTCAAGTCAGAATCTGAGGGCATAACAAGTTATGTATGGGGTCTGAGTTGTCCTTCATCGATCATAAGTTGTATTTCGATTCATCAGCTTATGAGCTTGCCTGATAGAAACAGAGATATGATGAATAAATTATGATTGTATCTTCCAACTATCAATCGAATGCCACTTCCATGCACGTTGCATATTAATCGACTGTGGTGCTGAATATCAATCAATTATTGCTATTGAGAGAGAACAATCATTATAAAAATTGATTCTTTATAAAAGCATACATGGCCATCATTACAGAGACCTAATATAGCAGCCACTTACCAGTTTACTAATAGAGATTTGATTCAAACTGCAGTGCCGACAAACACTAAACCTTAAATGGAAAAAAAACATAGTCTGTCCTTAAAATGTTAGAAAGATAGAAGTCTCTGTCCTTGTCTACTTTGACCAGTTTTGGGTTATGCGTAGACAATGAAGCAATCTCAATCTTGGTTCCTCTGAGGTTTCACCACACCATTTGTCCTATCTATGACTATTCACAAAGGTAATTCTCTCACCAAATTCAACTGCCTTAATGTTCAAATCTGAGGAATATTTGTTTGATGTCCTGGCTTCAGTTTCCTGTAGATTTGACAGAAACTAAAGTCTCATTCTCATGTATCAGCTGCAAAATGTCATGTTTGGAATTTAACAATGCTTGATCGGGTCAATCAGTTAAAGTAGTTTTATTGTACATAGTGTAACCTTAAAAGCTGTTCCACATTTAAACTTATTAAAACAATCAATAATTATTACAAAAGCAGATGACACTTTAAGGTGGAGTCCATGCTTCCACTTTTACGTATCAATGCTGCCCCCTTATGAAGGATAGGTAATGAGGACCCCTGACCCCACTCCTGTAATATTTCTTACATTTCACAACATTAGCTAAATGACAATTACATTCATTGTCCTTCAAATCTGCAATCCTCCCCTCTAACAGTGTGATTCAATCAAAACTATCAAATTAGGAAAACAATTGTCTTAATTGATTTAGACTTAAAGTGGATGTAAAGCAGTCAACAGAACCGCGCTATAAATCTTATAGTGAATAAATTCCCATCAACCTATTACCTTGATTATAGTGTTATAAACAAAACAACATATTATAATCTGGACCCAAATATCAACACAACATGATCGTGATTAATATTATAAGTATTGAATATTGTGACTGTAGGCAGATAAATTAGTGACA
Organism: Lithobates clamitans; assembly: GCA_037952925.1. Taxonomy (NCBI): domain Eukaryota; kingdom Metazoa; phylum Chordata; class Amphibia; order Anura; family Ranidae; genus Lithobates; species Lithobates clamitans. Next base: position 11,281,766 of record JBBGZY010000014.1, read on the forward strand.
AAAAAGGAAAAAAAAGAATGATGAAAAATGATGAGAAAAAAAGGAGAATAAGTCCGTGGCTAATAGTGACTTCAAATAAAGACAGTCCTTATTGCAGATAATTTCACCAATAGTGATTGAGGGCTTGATGAACAAAAAACACCTCGTGAGAAGGATAACCCACCTATAAAGAGGTATGCTTACCGAAGGCAAGCTTTCATAAGGCTTATGTATGAAATCCACTCAGCGGGGACACCACCAACGGTCACAGCATAGAGGGAGGATCGCCCGGAACTCTCCAACATACAAGCCAAAAACTCAGCATGAGGAACCCAGGGGAATAAAAGACACATCCTCCATAGTGTGAATCCGTATAAACAATTTAATAAATAGAAAATGAAAGTAGCACACTCACATTAAAATCTCGAATAACAGCATGTATTGTAAATCAGCCGGCCGGCCTGCATGCACCTGTTCACAGTGGGGTAGAAACGATGACGTCAGCGCGTCTGCATTCCGACGTACGTTTGTGGATATGACAACGTCCAATAGGACGAAACGTACGTCGGAAGGCAGACGCGCTGACGTCATCGTTTCTACCCCACTGTGAACGGGTGCATGCAGGCCGGCCGGCTGATTTACAATACATGCTGTTATTCGAGATTTTAATGTGAGTGTGCTACTTTCATTTTCTATTTATTAAATTGTTTATACGGATTCACACTATGGAGGATGTGTCTTTTATTCCCCTGGGTTCCTCATGCTGAGTTTTTGGCTTGTAAGTTGGAGAGTTCCGGGCGATCCTCCCTCTATGCTGTGACCGTTGGTGGTGTCCCCGCTGAGTGGATTTCATACATAAGCCTTATGAAAGCTTGCCTTCGGTAAGCATACCTCTTTATAGGTGGTGGATCCTTCTCACGAGGTGTTTTTTGTTCATCAAGCCCTCAATCACTATTGGTGAAATTATCTGCAATAAGGACTGTCTTTATTTGAAGTCACTATTAGCCACGGACTTATTCTCCTTTTTTTCTCATCATTTTTCATCATTCTTTTTTTTCCTTTTTTGTCACTAATTTATCTGCCTACAGTCACAATATTCAATACTTATAATATTAATCACGATCATGTTGTGTTGATATTTGGGTCCAGATTATAATATGTTGTTTTGTTTATAACACTATAATCAAGGTAATAGGTTGATGGGAATTTATTCACTATAAGATTTATAGCGCGGTTCTGTTGACTGCTTTACTAATTTGATTCTTACCTATGAATGAGAACTGCAGCTTGGGGGTGTAGGGAAGCGCAGTAATTTTTTATTGTTAAAGTGGATGTAAACCCAATTTTTTTTATCGTACTGTAGAGTATAAGATTTGCTATCATTTGAGCCCAGTCTTGCCACACAGAGTTAATCCATCTCTGAGCAATCCCCTTTTATTGTTCAGTGAGATAATTCTTGACAAACTGAGAAAAACTTTGTCAAATCCTCCCCCTTGCTTTGAGTGACAGGTGATTTACATCTCGTGTACTAGCATAAGAGACATGCAGTATTTTTAAATTCCCTCCCCTACTCCTTTCTTCAGCAGCTCTGCAAGGATTGGCTGTTCCACACCTCACCATGATTTGGCATGCTGAAGTCATGTGGTTACTTTCCTGTCTTTTCACTGGATGTTAGAGATCATAGCAGAAGTTCAGTGTAAGAAATACACAGGAGAAAATGCATATTGACAAGGGGAGTGAAGAGGTGGGTGGGGAGTCTACTGACATCATAACTCCACCCACTGAGCTCCAGACAACAGACCCACCCACAGAATATGCAGTTTTTCGGGTCTAATAACAGAGAGAGGGGAGACATTTGACAGGTAAGGATACATGCAGGAGGCATGTATATCCTTATAGATAACCCCTGTGGCAGTAGTTTAGAAAAGATGACATTGGGTTTACATCCTCTTTAATTTAGATCAAATTTTAACAAACCAAATTAATTGGCCAGGGCACAAAATTATCAATCATTTTGCATTAACAGGAAGCATTGAGATGCTTTGGTCATGAATTTGATCATATTTAAGTCGATCGTATATGAGATTGCATGGTGGAAACAGAGATGTGATCAATAATTACGGTTGTACCTTCCAACTATCCTACAAAATCTTTTTCCCCATGAGTGATATATCCATCAAACAGGTTCTCGAGAATAGATCAATTACTCCCATCGGGAGAGAATGATCCAAAACTATCAAGAGAGACCATTTTGCAATGCATCAAAGGTCTATGAATCCTACACCTAAATAAGGGCAAACCTTATGGGCTTTAGTCAGAACTGCTTCTCACCCCATACAAGTCTGTGCAAATACAAAATGAGCTTGAAGCAGGTCAACCGTTGGTTGGAAGGAGGTCAACTGCAAGTCATTGAACCAGTAAATTAATTCTGGATGATCTCAGATGAATCGGAATTGTTCTCGGGTACAAATATTGCTAACTTTCCAGAAAATGAACTTCTATGGGTCGTTATAGGCAACCCGGAGAAATCTTTGCATGTTACCCTCTACACCAGGGATATGCAATTAGCGGACCTAGAGTTGTTGCAAAACTACAAGTCCCATCATGCCTCTGCCTCTGGGTGTCATGCTTGTGGCTGTCAGAGTCTTGCTATGCCTCATGGGAGTTGTAATTCTGCAACAGCTGGAGGTCCTCTAATTGCATATCCCTGCTCTACACATTCATTAACAGGCTTGAGAGATATTCCACATTGCCTAGAATGTTTTTAGTTTATACATCTGAATGCCACATAGGAAGGGTTTCAAGCTATTGTATAACAAATTGATTTCCTGGAAACAACACATGCAAATGTAGCTGTTCTTCCAATCATCTTATGCTGTGTCTTACTGGGTTCTATTCTGATCTTATCATATGTAATATGACACACAAGGTAAAAAGACACAGGACAACATAAGACCAACTTTCAACATATACATAAAAAGGTACCTATACCTATTAAACATAGCGGTAACTACAGCTATGTTAGAGGAGGTATGGTAAAGCAATTTTGTGATAGGCATACCATAACTTTAATACACTTATCTAAACTGGATAATAGTATTTTTTTAACTTGAAATTAAACTTTAAAATTAAAATTGCACATTTTAGCCACTATAAGGACAGTGTGCTGGGCTGTCACTATTGCTAACTTGTCATTTAACATTATGCACAAACTCCCAACAATGCTAAACTGTTTCATTAGTCAGAACCCTTGGTGATACTTTTATTTGAAACATCAACATACTGCATAAAATAACTGCACGCAGTTCCCTCATGAGTCTGCTAATGAGGACACATAACACTTTCATAATGTTGAATAGTAAACCAAAGAGGAATGTTTTGATATTACACTGGCATATCTTCAAAAAGACACAGCTGGAGGACAATTAGACAATTATCTATATGTTCTACATAACACGCTAATTCAGGTCACTAAACTTTAAATTATTGGATGTAATGTAAATGTAATAGTGCACTGCACTACATAATGATCCTTAGCTGGACTGAACAGTACTGTATAGCAGCCTTTTTCAACCTAGGTACCCAGGCACACTGTGGTGCCTTTAGATTTCTTCTGGGGTTCCTTGGCAAAATGCCTAAAAATTGCCCACAAGTTGTATACAAGTCAGCAGGTGGATGAATCCTGCCGTCTAGTTACACAAAGCCACAGGTTTTCATTGTGCAAAATTCTAACATTCCAGCCACCAGTGTTCTAACAACCAATGACATCACATTGGTCGATAAGGAGGACGTTGGGTACCTGACAGCATCCTTGTTTGCCCCTCCGCTGCGCCTCTCTGTCAGCACTGAGTGAGGGAGAAAACTGAGGGAGAAAAGAAACATTGGAATACTAGTCAGTACCAGTGTCCAAAGGTGGATTTGCTTTGGGAGAATAAATCACCGTTGGGTGTCCTACATGTGTGGATGTTGCTGCGTTATGTAAAACTATTTGTTTAGTTTTTTACATTTTAGAATGGGAGGGTCTCCAGAATTTAAAAGGGTGCCTTGGCTGACTATAGAACAAGAAAGTAAGAAACTGTCCATAAGGAATGTAATTCAGTTCTCTAGCAGCAAATGTGTTTGTGTGTGTGTGTGTGTGTGTGTGTGTGTGCGGGGGGCGGGGGGTGGTGGGTGGCACTCTGCTACTCATAAAAGTAGTATACTATACAAAAATGTAAAATAATGCTGGAATCATATGCTCATGCAACATCCCGTAATAAATTAGACCCCCCATTTTAATGTTCTTTATGACAGAGGTGGGAATATACTTGGGTACACCCAGACCATTGATTATGGCTATTTAGAGACCTCTACCTACAAAGCTTTTTTACAGAAAACATAACCTTGGCCTCCTTTACAATATTTAGTCTGACTCACCCATTGCCCTGAGTCTCACTGACCTCATTTATTCTATAATTATTTGTATTCTATAACTTATACCACATTCCAAAAGTTCCCCCTACTTTATATTTCATACCACACCCTTATCCAGGCATGCAGCTTGGATGGCCAGGAAAGGGAGGGCAGCGAGCATGCCAACCTTTACCAGGGCACAAGTCTTTCAACATAGGGACTGCACCTTATAGAACACCCCACCCCTTTGCAAGACTCCCATGTTGAGGGGGTATAGGCTTTGTCCTGACATCCTCTCAAGTCCTTTTTAGAGCCAGTGTCAATCTCAACAGCCTTTTTAATTCATTCCCTTAAAAAAAAATCATGCTACCAGAGGTCACCTGAGCTGCTAAAACCAAGGATATCAATCACAATACCAAATGTTTATCATTCATCCAAAATGGGCTTCTTTTTGGCTTTAAATGGGACAGGACTGGTAAAATGGGGACATTGTACAAAACAAAACTTTCAGATTTTGTGTAGCTATAAGCTAGTTTTAGCTGTCTGGAACAATTGTTCATATTGAAAAAAAAAGATTTGCTTTAACTAAATTGTATCCATTGTCTGTGAAAAAATCTATAGGTATGAGTTTTCATGTAGCTCCATGCATTAATGTTTTGGTGAAAAACACTATCTATCTATCTATCTATCTATCTATCTATCTATCTATCTATCTATCTATCTATCTATCTATCTATCTATCTATCTATCTATGGTCTGCTCAATTCCTGCATGACAACGTGAAGACAAATAGTGTGCTTCCACCTCGTTGTGACACCTCTCACCTGTGTGATAAAATAAGCCTTTTTATTACACTTGAACCATCCTCCAACAATGTTGGCTTGATCCTGTTCCTGTGCCATCTAACTTGGTAATCTGTGGTAGTGGTCCCTTTAAGGCGCCATCCACTGCGCTTATCTGCCTGTTAGGGTAAAGCAAGGTGACCTCCTCTTACATCAAACAACTGTTAAAAATGCCTTGGTATATCTAGTAATACTCAACATGTAAAGTCTCCGGCATCACTTCTGGTCCGGGATGTACTACGTGTTACGTCACGTCTCATTGTGTGAAACGCGTCTACCTTGACCACTGCTGGTGTCATTTTGGATATTTTCCTATTCCAATAAACTTTACTTGGAGCCCATGTAAGGTGCAGCCGTTACTTATTTTGACAATTTCCCACGAAGGCGAGCCAGGGCTAGCACTCAGGTGTGTGTTCCAGTGGGCGTATTAGTTACACCTGGAGCAGTGAGTTCTTTTCACCGTGACTTCATCTCCCCTGATAAAGTCACGTGACGTGACATAACATGTAAGGCATCCTGGACTGGAAGTGATGTCAGAGACTTTACTAGATATACCAAGGCATATTACAAGATACACCGAGGTGTTTTTAACAGTTGTTTGATGTAAGAGTTACTCTTTTTAATAAAATAGATTTTATTTAAATACCACACTATAGGAGGTCACATTGCTTTACCCTAACATACAGATAAGCATGATAGATGGTGCCTTAAAGGGGTTGTAAACCCTCGTGGGTTGTAAACCCATCTGGCAGTGACCCGCCCCCTAGCCCTCCTGTTTTACTTACCTGAGCCCCGTATCTCCCTCACCAGGGACGCGCTGTCCCTCTCTCCACGGTGTCCGGCTCCTGATTGGATAGATTGATAGCAGTGCAGCCATTGGCTCCCGCTGCTGTCAATCAAATCCAATGACGCAGGGCGGGGCCAAATCCGGCATTCGTGTCTATGGACGCAAATGCTGGACTCGGGAGCACGCACGCAAGGTCTCCTAGGGGGTTATCTGATGCGGGGAGGAGTCACGAGAGCTGCCGAGGGACCCCAGAAGAGGATATTCGGGGCCACTCTGTGTAAAACGTTCTGCACAGTGGAGGTAAGTATGATATGTTTGTTATTTTAAAAAAATAAAAAATGAGCCTTTACAATCACTTTAAAGGGATCATTACCACAGATTACTATGATAGATCGCGCAGGACCAGGATCAAGCCAACATCGATGTTGGATGGGTTAAGTGTAATCAAAAGGCTTATTTGATTACTCAGGCAGGTGAGAGTACTGGGAGCACATAGGTGTCACATTGAGGTGGAAGCACACCATTTGTCTTCACGTTGTCATGCAGGAATTGATACTTAAGAAGGTGTATTAAGTAGTAGTAGTAAGTAGTAAGTGGATTGTACACATTTATTCACTATTGGATAGTGAACTATTATGCACTTTAATTGTATTTAATGTGTGCACTTCGATATGGACTACACCAGTAATATGCACTTATATGTGATTTAATTTTGATTATTTTGATAAATATTATGATTTATAGATTGGATTATTGTTTATATATACACAATATAGAGTTTGTGCAACACCAGTTACGTCTACATATTATCTATATACTTGTGGGACCACAGCGGGTGTCTGCAGCAACTTGACCACTAAAATATTTCAACTCACACACACATTGTGCACATTGATTCAGAATACAGGGTCTTTGCACAGTGGTAGCGCAGAGGTATAATTTTATTATCATTAAATATAAGGTACTGCTCACTCTGCTAGTCAGAGGAGATGATGTCACTACTGCATTGCTTACTGTTTTGAAGAAGCAAAACCCTGCCTTTACCAAGATTACCACCCTACACATAGGAGTGGATTTACTAAAGACAAAAAGGCTGTTCACTTTGCAGGCCAAGTCGCTCTTTGCAAGGGAATTTTCCAGGGCTTAGTGATATGGTGAAATTTCACTTTTTAAAAAATTCATCATGTGCAGGAGAAAAAACCCCAAAAAAACATTTTTGCTTGATTACGCGTGATTGGATGATGGAAGTCAGCAGAACTTCACCTCGTTTACTAAGCTCTTCGCATGATTCCCTTGCAAAGTGCAATTTTCCTTTGCAAAGTGAACAGTCTATTTGCCTTTACTAAGTCAACCTAATGGAGGCACAGTGAAGAACAAGGCATGGTAAGTCTGTAATGGAAAAAAAATCAGCAGCAGGGAGACCACAAGCAATAACGATGACTAGGCTTTTGCCCTCAATTTTAAGCACAGCTTCCTAGAGTTCAGTTCCTCTCTAAGACACAACAAATGCATGGTGTATATATTGTAACAGAAAAACTAAAAGGAAAAACGTACTCTATTTACAAGCACAACACAAAGAAAAACATTTTACACACGGGGCTTTTAAAGTCACACCTCAAACAATATCTATAAAAATATGAAAAATATATTAATTGACATACTTTTAAAAACAAATATTGCACAGTAACTTGTTGATAAACATGAATAGTGCTACATAGAAATCACATAAGAAAAACTTAATTTGGTTTTCTTTCATTAGTCTTTTACCAAGGAAATAAAACAACTTTCAACTGTAAGATACAGATACGGGAGAACCCACAAATCTGTATTCCAAACATGAGTAAGGAGGTAAAAAGTCAAAATCACTTTTAAGAAAATATAGCAAACTACTCAGAATGAGCACTCATTTAAAATGCATGGCAGTTTTGTTTAAGCGCCATTGTTATTTTAGATTAGTGGTTCATGTTGTTTAGTTTATTAGTTCATATCCAATCAATGCACAAATAAAAAGTAGCGACAGTAACATTAGGATTATGCCATTGGTAAACTAATCCTTTTTGCATCCTAAATCTATGTAAATGTAGAAAACAATAGGAGGATTAGTAGAGCGCTAGCCATAAAATCTGTTGCTTTTCTTTCCAACAAACCTCTCTTATCTGAAATGTAATTTTCATTTTGTTTGATTTTTTTGTTTCATTTCTTATAAATTGTTCAAACTTGTATTCTCAGAAGATAGAGAATTGTGAAACCAATGTGTGAAGTCACTGAGCGCAGTGAAAATGTCATTGTTAGGAAAGCATTTAGTCACAGCCTATAGATAGCATTGTTGATCTTGAAGACTAAGTTATGGTTCTTGAATTCCATAAACATAGCAAAATGTTATGAATTCCAAATATATCACCACATTATGCCTTTGCTTTTTCAGAGGGTTTCAAATGTCTGCTAATACTAGAATCCTAAGCACTGCCAACACAGCACAATTCAATTCCAGTACATTTAGACCTACTGAAGTAAAAACAGATGGAAGGTATCATGCAGTGACTTTAGCACTTTTTAGTCTTCCGGGCAAATACATGTGATCATGGTAGATTGAGCGAAAGAGATGAAGAGGATGAAGGTGCTATGGGAGAACCTTGTAAACAAATTAGACAGAAAGATAGCGCTGATGCGGAAAGGGCTGAGGTAGTGTCTCAGTCCCAAATCAGTATGCACAACACACAAAAAAACATTTTGCCCACTGGACTTTTAAAGAGTCACACCTCAAACAATATCTATAAAAATATGAAAAATGTATTAATTGACATACATTTAAAAACAAATATTGCACAGTAACTTGTTGATAAACATGAATAGTGCTACATAGAAACCACATAAGAAAAACTTCTGCCCTGTACACACGATAGGATTTTCCGATGGAAAATGTGTGATAGGACCTCGTTGTCGGAAATTCCGACCGTGTGTGGGCTCCATCACACATTTTCCATAGGAATTTCTGACACACAAAGTTTGAGAGCAGGCTATAAAATTTTCTGACAACAAAATCCGTTGTCGGAAATTCAGATCGTGTGTACACAAATCTGACGCACAAAGTGCCACACATGCTCAGAATAAATTAAGAGACGAAAGCTATTGGCTACTGCCCCGTTTATAGTCCCGACGTACGTGTTTTACGTCACCGCGTTCAGAAAGATCGGATTTTACGACAACTTTGTGTGACCGTGTGTATGCAAGACAAGTTTGAGCCAACATTCGTTAGAAAAAATCCATGGATTTTGTTGTCAGAATGTCCGACCAATGTCCGACCGTGTGTACAGGGCATTAGTGTGTGGGACCTAGAGGCACCATATAGATACCACCATCAATCTGGAGCAACTGTGCGACTGATCTCGATGCATTTGTTGGCCAGCTCCCACCCAACTGGTGATCAAGTTGCAAAATGAATGGTGGACTCCTATGTAACAATATACATGGTAGCATACAAACGGTCTCCACAAGACGTGCCAAGAGGTCCACTAGTCTTCTCCCTGGGAGCTGTGAAAGGGCGGGAGATGGTAAAAATGAGCATATCACGTTTTTACCATCTCCCCACCCCTTCACAGCTCCCACAGCTACCATTTGTATGCTACCATTTATATTGTTACATAGGAGTCTACCATTCATTTTGCAGCTTGATCACCAATTGGGGGTGAGTTGGCCAGCATTTGACATCAATTATACTTTCATGTGCTTCTCCTGAAGATGCGAGATCCATCTCGCGAACCGCGACGAGATCAGTCGCACAGTTTCTCCAGATCGATGGTGGTATCTACATGGCGCCTCTAGGTCCTACACACTACGTTTTTTTTATGAGAAACAGCGCTGCTCTTTCTCTGCTTTGTTTCTCATTATGGCAGAGCGCCTACCATTAGATAGTTAAATTACCAAATATAAAGTACCATCATCCCAATAATCTACAACAAAGGAAGGTAGGGAGTAGGGGAAGCCGCAGTTCGCTGCTTCTGTCGGCAAATATCCTAACCCCCCACACATAGGGGAAACCACAGGGGACTATTTCGGTACTGGAGGTAGTAAGGTATTGGTACAAAAAGGTGAAAGAAAAATAGTAGAATAAAAACTAGGTTTTTAATAGAAAGTCATTTTAAAAAAGATAAATTTATCTCGAAAGTACAATAACATATACAGTTGTAATACAGAACAAAGCAGTACATACAACCACATGAATTGCATCCAATAATAACAGAGATTGCAACAGTGACTTGGATTCTCGACCGGTTTCGCGGTGTTCACCGCTTCCTCAGGAGAGTAAAGTCTATAATGTGGCATAAGGACAGATAATAAATATACAGAGATTCACAAATGCATAACATTTTTGTAATGGTGGCAGCGAGATCATTAAATAATACATTGAACCATAATATACAAATTGAGTATAAGAAAGGACAGGCTCACCCGTTCAGAATTTCTCTGTGGATATGTGGGGCCCCATACAGTTCTCCCTGCGACGAACACAGGGGAAAACAGAACAGCCTCTGGTGGGTAAAATATTTAAATGGTTGATTTGTGTGTGGGTCACTGAGCCACAAAGCAAGGTAGAACGTGGTAGGGTATAGGGGTACCCATAAGGTAGCTCTAAGTTTGGAACCCAGTGTGCAAAGAGAAGAAACTAGAAATGGTGTTTGGGGGAGAAAAGGAAGGAAGAAGGAAGAAGGTAAGGGAAAAGGGACGGGGGGGGGGAAGGGGGGGAGGGGGGAAAAAGGGGGGGAAAGAGGGGGGAAAAAAGGGAGAGGGGGGAAAAAGGGGGGGAGGGGGAGGGGAAAGGGAGAGGGGGGGGGAGGAGAAAAGGAGAGGGAGAGGGGGAAGGGGAGGGAAGGAGGGGGGGGGGGAGGGGGGGGAGGGAAGAGGAGAGAAAGAAGGGAAGGAACTTAGGAGGGGGAGGGGGGGGGGGGAAAGAAAAATAGTGGGGGTGGGGTGGTGAGAAGGCAAAGGCTGGAACCAGGTAAGAATGGGAAAGACTAGGAAGAAAAGTAAGGAAGAAGGGAGAATGCACACAGATAATAAGGGCCATAACTTACCCCTGCAACGTGGTCAACGAGGGTGGTAAAATAGAGTAAAGGAGGAGCATACACTGATGGGGATCGTGGTGAACGAACGTTTAAACGATCCAGGCGCTCATGAATAAATAATGAAAGCTCCACAGGGGTGGAGCCAATGATCTGTGCAAGGGAGGTAGTAGCCGCAGCAGCTGTAATAGAGTAAGGTAAATTTATACTCTAGGATACTAGAGGGAGGGGAGGGAGAAAAGTGCCCACAAAACAGGGGGACAGCAACGATAGCTTGCTACAGTAGAAGGTATCAAAACATAGGTAGTAGGTATAAATAGCAGGTACAAAGAGTGTAAACGTGACAAGTTATCTGTAGTCCCCCACAAGGAAGAAATAGTAAAATACCAATATGAGGCCATACACAGACGCTGCAAGTGGCCACTGTGCATGGAAAGACAATAGTGACCAAGCGCAGCATGGATGGAGAGACAGCAGGGAGAAGTCAACCACCAGGGAGGGATTGGAACCACCCTCCCTGGTGGTTGACTTCTCCCTGCTGTCTCTCCATCCATGCTGCGCTTGGTCACTATTGTCTTTCCATGCACAGTGGCCACTTGCAGCGTCTGTGTATGGCCTCATATTGGTATTTTACTATTTCTTCCTTGTGGGGGACTACAGATAACTTGTCACGTTTACACTCTTTGTACCTGCTATTTATACCTACTACCTATGTTTTGATACCTTCTACTGTAGCAAGCTATCGTTGCTGTCCCCCTGTTTTGTGGGCACTTTTCTCCCTCCCCTCCCTCTAGTATCCTAGAGTATAAATTTACCTTACTCTATTACAGCTGCTGCGGCTACTACCTCCCTTGCACAGATCATTGGCTCCACCCCTGTGGAGCTTTCATTATTTATTCATGAGCGCCTGGATCGTTTAAACGTTCGTTCACCACGATCCCCATCAGTGTATGCTCCTCCTTTACTCTATTTTACCACCCTCGTTGACCACGTTGCAGGGGTAAGTTATGGCCCTTATTATCTGTGTGCATTCTCCCTTCTTCCTTACTTTTCTTCCTAGTCTTTCCCATTCTTACCTGGTTCCAGCCTTTGCCTTCTCACCACCCCACCCCCACTATTTTTCCTCCCCCCCCCCCTCCCCTCCCCCTCCTAAGTTCCTTCCCTTCTTTCTCTCCTCTTCCCTCCCCCCCCTCCCCCCCCTCCTTCCCTCCCCTTCCCCCTCTCCCTCTCCTTTTCTCCTCCCCCCCCCCCTCTCCCTTTCCCCTCCCCCTCCCCCCCTTTTTCCCCCCCTCTCCCTTTTTTCCCCCCTCTTTCCCCCCCTTTTTCCCCCCTCCCCCCTTCCCCCCCCCGTCCCTTTTCCCTTACCTTCTTCCTTCTTCCTTCCTTTTCTCCCCCAAACACCATTTCTAGTTTCTTCTCTTTGCACACTGGGTTCCAAACTTAGAGCTACCTTATGGGTACCCCTATACCCTACCACGTTCTACCTTGCTTTGTGGCTCAGTGACCCACACACAAATCAACCATTTAAATATTTTACCCACCAGAGGCTGTTCTGTTTTCCCCTGTGTTCGTCGCAGGGAGAACTGTATGGGGCCCCACATATCCACAGAGAAATTCTGAACGGGTGAGCCTGTCCTTTCTTATACTCAATTTGTATATTATGGTTCAATGTATTATTTAATGATCTCGCTGTCACCATTACAAAAATGTTATGCATTTGTGAATCTCTGTATATTTATTATCTGTCCTTATGCCACATTATAGACTTTACTCTCCTGAGGAAGCGGTGAACACCGCGAAACCGGTCGAGAATCCAAGTCACTGTTGCAATCTCTGTTATTATTGGATGCAATTCATGTGGTTGTATGTACTGCTTTGTTCTGTATTACAACTGTATATGTTATTGTACTTTCGAGATAAATTTATCTTTTTTAAAATGACTTTCTATTAAAAACCTAGTTTTTATTCTACTATTTTTCTTTCACCTTTTTGTACCAATACCTTACTACCTCCAGTACCGAAATAGTCCCCTGTGGTTTCCCCTATGTGTGGGGGGTTAGGATATTTGCCGACAGAAGCAGCGAACTGCGGCTTCCCCTACTCCCTACCTTCCTTTGTCGTTTCTCATTATCTCAGAGTCCTTCTGCTCTCCTGAGCTGGCTGCCCCTTCATCCTCTGCCAGAACCTTTAACACAGGTCTGGACCCAAAAGGAAAATGGATCTAAAAATCCTCCTAACTAAAAACTGTACGCAACCACTATTATTATCACCATTGACACTTTTTTGCCCATCTACCTATTTATCTAAAAGTGGTTCCTGCTAGCGCTCCATTCCATCCTCTTTACTGCTAAGGTTGTCTCTGTTGGGATTATGAGATTTTCATGAGATTTAGAAACTAACTGTCGTTAATATGAATCTAACTCAGACTTTCAGATACCTCCTAGCATTTCACAGGGCTGCGTCCCCGCTGTTTATATGTGCCATTAGGCATCGTCCGTGGTTGTTTTCTGCATTGCTTCTTTGGCTGTACTTCTTGTATTTGCATTGTCGCAATAAAATATTTGAAAAAAGGAGGCGCATGCGCGAGGGACTCCAAGATGGCCGCGTAAGCCGGGAGCTCCTCACTACCCCAACCAGCCAGCCACCCTAGCGCCGTATCGGAAGCCGCTGCAAGCCCGTGCACAGCAGAATCGGTTGGGGGAACACAGCGGTTCCCCACCCATGCCATCCACGGCAGCGAAAAAGGACCTGGGACCCCGCTTTGAGGCAGAGAAAATACAGGCCGAATCCAAGATGGCGGCCGCGCCTCAGACACAGGCAGCCTCAGGGGGAATGCAAGAAGCCAGGCAAGTGATCGCTCCTGCTACTCTCCCATACCCTACCTCTGCAATTGCCTTATCCCATCCCACCACATCCCCCTCAGGCCACAACTCGGTTTACCTGAATGAGAGCCCCCTGGCAGCCCCCTCGCTATCTCCTATGGGACATTCTCCTTTCCCTCAGCACAATAATGACAATATGGGAGGCACAGACACAGACATGCCCCAGAATGCAGGGGACCTCTTCCTCAAACTATCTGACTTACTGGAAAGGGGCTTAGCTAATACAGCCCACAAAATAACAAATGACATTCGATCTGACTTCCAGAATCTGGGCACCAGAATAGAAGCGATTGAACAAAAACTGGATTACACAGTCTCAAGAACCAATCAAAACTCTGACCACATTCAGATTGTGCAGGAACAGTTGGATGCGGCCTTAAGTAGGATCGACGATTTGGAAAACCGATCGAGAAGGGAGAACTTCAGGGTCAGAGGCATCCCAGAATCTTGCACGGATGTCCCTTCAGCAGTGCAAGAATTGATCAAATCCCTTATCCCTGATATCTCTACACATAACCTGGAGTTAGACAGAGCCCACAGATCTCTGGGTCCCCCCAGGAAGGACGGGTCTCCCAGGGACATAGTGGTGAAGCCGCACCACTACGGAGTGAAAGAGAACATCATGAAGCTCTCCCGCCAGCAACCACACATATCATTCCAAGGCCATGATGTTCAAATATTTGCGGACATATCGCCTATGACGATCCAAAAACGCAGAGCCCTCAAACCTCTACTACTAATCCTGACACAAAAGGAAATAAGATACTGGTGGGCTTTCCCCTTTGCTTTAAAATTCACCTACAAAGGCAAGACACACTCCTTCACCAATCTGCCTGAAGGAGAGCGGATCCTTCTCTCACTGAAGCTTATATCTCAGGACTTAGAGATGGACACATCAAAAGCGCAATCCGGATCTTATAAGAGACAGACTCCAACCAGCCCAGTCTCCCCTTTATGGAAAACCACAAAAAGTAGACGAGTAAGGGAACCGATGCCCTCCTGAAGCATATGAACACGTCCGGGCAGTACCCGGATACATCCCTTAGTATACATTCCAAGTCGTCAACAACCCTAAAAGACCATCTTGAACCACTTAGGATTAGGATGTACAAACCCTGAACCCATCAGGGATACCGGACTTCCACCTCCATATGGACTTCACCAGACCACGACACCTCGGACCTGTTAGGTCACCCCGCACCAGAAAAATGAGTCGCTTTGTCATGCGACTTCTCCCAATGGATCATCCGTACCTATTTAAGCGACTCGCAAACACTCAGCTCCCATCCCTTCCCACAGATGGCGTCTGGATCTGCTACAATCAACTTATCAACGAACACCGAAGAGCAAGTTCTTGGGACTTCCCACCTACGGGTCTTCCTCACCGCCGGCTGGTGGTGTGGTGGACCAGGAGACGGACACAATGACACACCGGTCTATTGGGAAAGGATAGCTCCTAATAGGGCTTTATACAGCTCCTACAATTCTCCCCCCTCTTAGACTTATCCTTATTCCCCGTTCCCCCTCCTATCCTTTTCCCTCCCCCCTCCCTCCCCCCTTCCCTTTCACACATCCCCCCTGGGCGTATTAGGCCTACAGCAGGACTTTCTTTTTGTTTTGCTTTTTATTAAGCCGGCTGGCTTCGATACACACAGTTTGTAATGTTATAGTGTTGAAATGGTTTTCCTCACAGGGTTTTGTTAATTTTTTACTATAGGATTACCAATTGGGCAGGCACTGACTGGGGTAGCAGTCATGCGCCTCCATCCATCTCACGATAATGGGATCCCCATGGTCGGGAGATGGACTGATAGCCCCTTGGGAGGGCTACTTTTGTTTATTGTTGGGCGACATGGAGGGGATCTTTGCATCCCCTCGATGCCGCAGGTTCCTCTTGGGACTATTCTCACGAGAACACGTGCATTTACTTTCTCTCATCTTCTCTTGCCTTTCTGTCTTCTCCTCTAACCCTATTTTTTTTGTGCCAGTCCACAGGATTCTTGGTCGGTCCCCTTTCCTCCAGGCTCCAGATCCTCTCTCACGCTCCGAATAACCAGGCTCCACCACACTCCAGAAGAGGTAAGAGATGCCGCACCACATACGTTCTCCCCAAATAGCCAATATGCCTAGTGACAATTTGGTTCTTCCGTCCTTTAAATTAGCCTCCCATAATGCCCAGGGGTTAAATTCAGCGGTAAAGAGGCGTAAATTACTCCAATCTTACCACGCACAAAAATTGGCGGTAGTCATGATCCAGGAAACACATTTTCCTTCCAATTATAACCCAACATTTCTACATGCTCAATACCCCACATTCTTCCTAGCGAATGCAGAAGATAAGACCAGAGGTGTAGCGGTAATATTCGCAAAACAGTGTAAATTTAAGCCCGATTTAGTGCACAGAGATCCAGATGGCAGATTCTTATTGGTTAAGGGTAAAATAGATGAAAGCCTTTATTCTTTCATTTCTTATTACTCCCCCAATAAGGGTCAAACAAAATTCTTCCACGCAATGCTACAAAATCTAAGCCCACTATTAGAAGGTACGGTAATTTTCGGAGGTGACTCCAACGTGGCCTTCGACCCAGGTTTAGACAAATCCAAACCATTAAAAGCTCAATCAATCCGCCCCACAAAAACAAGCTCCAAGATCGCGAAATTAATATATCAACAAGGCCTAGCCGATATTTGGAGAGAACTCAATCCCACAAAGAGGGATTATACACATTTTTCAAACCCTCACAAAACATATTCCAGGATCGACCATATACTCCTGTCAGTAATACATATACCCTATGTGCTTAAGGTCTATATCAAGGACACAGCCCTTTCAGATCACGCCATGGTGATCGTCACACTAAGGGGCGGTTCTCACAAACCACCCAATACCCAGTGGAGACTCAACGACACTATTCTTAATGACCATATTTCAGTCATAGAGATCGAGAAAGACATAAAAGATTATTTTTTGCGGAACAATGTGGAGGGGATTTCAGCAGAGACTCTTTGGGCCGCTCATAAAGCGACCATAAGGGGAAAGCTCATTCAAATATCTTCCAGAAAAAAGAAAGAGCAGAAAGCGGAGATAGAGAAACTAGAGAGGGAATTCAAGGCCCTTTGCAAGCAACATAAACGGGACCCTCCTTCGGTCAAAATAGCTCAACTAGATGCAGCCAGAATAGCATTAAACCTGGCCCACACAGTGAGGGCAGAGACACACTTAAAATGGAATAGCGCGAAATTCTATGTTCAGAGAGATAAGAAGAGTACCCTTCTAGCAAGAAAGCTATTTCCCAAAGTCACTAACTTCACCATCCCAAATATTAGACTTCAGGATGGCACCTCAACCCTTAACCCCCCAAAAATCCTGCAAGCTTTTCAATCCTTCTACTCTAAATTGTATCAGCAAAATGACACAATGTCTGACTCTTCCTTGAAATCATTCCTAGATAGCATTAACATTCCAACTCTAAGTAAAGATCATAAGGATATCATGGAGGAAACATTAGAGGTAATTAAAAACTTAAAAGGGAGCTCAGCTCCTGGCCCCGATGGTTTCTCCAATCAGTACTATAAAACATTCAAGAAAACTTTGGCACCCTATATTACAAAATTCTTCAATTCCAAAAGGGAAGGAACACCCCTTGAGTCACAACTAAATTTGGCATTTATCTCGGTCATCCCCAAGCCCGACAAGGATCCATCTCTAGTCGAGAATTACAGACCGATCTCGTTGATTAACAACGACCTGAAAATACTTACTAAAATCCTGGCTAACAGAATCAACTCCTTCATCAATCAATATATAAATAAAGATCAAGTGGGTTTTATGCCGGGAAGACAAGGCCCGGATCAGGTCAGAAGGGCGGTTGACATAGTCTCTATATTACAATCGGGATGGGATGGAGGCCCAAAGCAGGAAGGTTTATTGCTGTCGTTGGACCTCCAAAAGGCCTTCAATTCTTTATCATGGACCTTCCTATTTTCAGTCCTGGGGCGATGGGGATTTGGGGAAAACTTTATAAATACCCTGAAAGCACTATACTCCACTCCGAGCGCCAAGGTCAAATTACACGGCTTCTATTCGGATCCCATTCAAATAACCAGGGGAACCAGACAGGGGTGTCCCCTATCTCCTGTGATCTTCGCTTTAGCCATAGAGATCCTGGCAATTGCGATCAGGTCTAACCATAATATTAAGGGGGTTAAATGCGGAGCGCATTCCCACAAATGCGCCCTGTTTGCGGATGATATCCTTTTATTTGTCACTTCCCCTACTACCTCACTACCCAATATATGTAATCTCTTGAGGACATTTGGATCCTTGTCGGGTTTAAAGGTCAACATGGACAAGTCACAGGCATTAAATATTTCTCTACCAGACGCAGATGTAAATAGGCTCAAGCCCGCATTCAAATTTAAATGGAGCGAATCTTCGATCCGATATCTAGGGATAAACCTTACCCCCAAGTTTGAGCGACTTTTCCAGGCTAATTTCCCTCCCATGTTCCGCACACTAGAATCTGACATCCAAACATGGTCCAAATTCAATATATCATGGCTCGGTAGAATTAATTCTATCAAAATGACGCTACTGCCCAAGCTCCTTTACTTGTTTAGATCACTCCCGATAGACATTAGAAAACACCATCTTAAACCCCTACAAGGAAAAATAATAAAATTTGTTTGGGGTAAAAAAGGATATAGGATAGCCCGCAATGTGCTTTTTAGCCCCAAAACCAAAAGGGGACTGGGTTTACCAGATCTGTTCAGCTACTACCAAGCTGCAAGATTGGCCCAACTATCTATGGTATACTTCAAAGTCGAGAAACCCGATTGGATAGAAATAGAGAGACAAGCTGTCCCGACATACACCTTGGACTACCTGCTCTGGTGCCCCATGAAATTGAGGCCCACCATTTTAGCCCCAACACTGTCTCAATCCTTTAAATTATGGGACTCAGTGAAATGCTCACCAGCTTTGACCTCACCTTCCCGCCCTTTAGACCACATTTTTCATAATCCCCGTTTTGTACCGGGTATGGACATCAAGTCCTTTAAATGGTGGTTAGACAAGGGGATGTACCGTATAGGCCACTTCCTCTCACCCTCTGGTCCAATTACGCTAAAACATTGCATAACTAAACTTAAACTCCCAGGTACAGAGAGGTTTAGATTTGCCCAGATATCCCATTTTCTTTCCTCCCTAACGAAGGGACAGACACTCCCATTGGAATTTACATCTTACGAGCGTTGGTGCGGCCAAGCACTAGACACAAAAGGGGGTATATCTCTCATTTACGCGACCCTTGTGGAACCCACCACAAAATTTTCATACATGGACTCGTGGGAGAAGGATCTGCTGGAGACCTGGAGCCTGGAGGAATGGCATCAGAGAGGATCCACAGCCTTTAAAGGTATTCTAAATACAGCATTGATAGAAGCTAATCTAAAAGTGCTTATGCGATGGTACCTAGTACCCACCAGACTTGCAACTATGTTCACTTCGGTTTCCCCATTATGCTTTAGAGGGTGTCAAGCCCAGGGCTCTATGATTCATATCTGGTGGGAGTGTCCGAAAATAAGAAGTTTTTGGAACAAAATATTCGCATTGATCCGAAAAGTAACGGATCTTCCTATCACTAAATCAGCCCAAGTGGCCCTACTTAATGCACCATCCCCTAAAACAACAAAACACTCTCAAAAATTTATTTCCTTTATGCTATTAGGAGCTAAGACTACTTTAGCCAAAGCCTGGAAGCAACCCACAGTGTCTTTCCAAGCAGCCAAAAGGAAGATTTCGTGGATTATGTCCCTAGAAAAAATGGTCAGCTCTATGATGGACACCACTAAGTCATTTGAGGCGACTTGGAAGCCCTGGGCTGGTCACTTAGGCATTTCCCTTATCCAGGTATTCAAATGACTCAGCCAAGATGAGTCTAATAATAAAAAATAAATATTTAATTTAAAAAAAAAAAAAAAAAAACACCTTGGACTGGATACAATTATAACTCCCACGATAGCGATCTCTTTCTTCTTCTTCTCTTCTTTTCTTCTTCTTCACCCTATCTCTCTGTTTTTTACAACAAATTGATTCCAATTTAGCAGTGTACCAGTTATGTTCTACTTTCTGATTTACATAATGGTAGAATCTCTCTTGTCACCATCAGATTGTCTTTAATGAGTTCAAGTTCCAGACTATTGGCCTCCTTAGGGGTTTCTATCCCCACCTCTGGGGCGGTGGCAGGTCCCTGGGAGTGGGGACAGTGGGGGTTATGGGTTAGCCTCAATACTTACCCTGTGATGGGTGGAATCCTAACACAGTGTGTTCCCGTTAGCGGTGTTGGGATTGTCAACCCACACAGGGTACATCAACAATAGCCTTACCTACTGTATCAACGGCTAATGTAATTGGATATGAATCTATGTTTACTAGCTTTATACATGCATAATATCTATCCCGTATTTACAAGGGATTTTTCAATATACCTTTGTATATTATGTTCTTCAATGTACTGCACTGCTCTTTAATAAAGCTTTTTTTGGAAAAAAAAAAAAATATTTGAAAAAAAACCAATTAGGTAGCACTAAGTTTAGACTATAAAATTAGGTAAACTCCCCATTCCAATAGCACTGGACTCCAAGTTCCGTTTTGCAAATACCTGTTTATCGTGCCAGTAAACCATTGCATAGGCACATCTTTTGATAGGATGAAAACAGTCCACCTCTTGCAGTGAAACCACTGCAGCGTTGTTACCTTTGCTTTGCTGCTGCTGTAGCTGGTTAAATGTTGGCAGAGTTGAAAGACCTATTAGTGCATAGCCACACCTAACCCCACTCAAAGCTCTTTG
Organism: Lithobates clamitans; assembly: GCA_037952925.1. Classification (NCBI taxonomy): domain Eukaryota; kingdom Metazoa; phylum Chordata; class Amphibia; order Anura; family Ranidae; genus Lithobates; species Lithobates clamitans. The sequence continues at coordinate 11,302,559 of JBBGZY010000014.1, forward strand.
AATTGACTGCAAATTGCTCTATTAACAACAAAATAAAAACCAGAGACTTTCAAGGTAGACACCCAGGATACAGATGTCACACATAAGTATAAAAAAAGTGTATTGTTGTAGTCACATCATACAAACATTAAAAGGCTTTCATATAATGCTCAATACATTATTCTTTTTTTGTGTGACAAACAACAAAGACCACTTATATATAGTTACTATACTTACCCACCAGCTGCCTGTCCTTCATTGCCTAAGTGGGGGAAGTAAGGGGTATTTAGAGGAGTAGAGGACAGGAGGCTTGCCTCGTTGGGCTAATTCCTACTCTGTGGCTCCCTCCTACTCTGTAGATTGAAAGGGAGGAGGTTTTCCCCAATACAACTACCCTATGATATGCCAACATTAAGTCTTGGCAAGTGATTGTATTTTTTCTTCTACTTATACTAACAAACAATGTTGTAGGCTCTTTCCCCTGATCTGCCTGTTCCTCTCCCCTTACAGAACCTCTCTACCTCTTGGTTCCATATAGGAATAAGTTACTAGCTATTCCCTTGTGGAGATGAGCGCACCTTTAGATTGATGTAACAGTATAATGCCAAAAGTGAGTACTTCTGGAATTTTTGTTGTTGAGGGGATATCGTTCACTAGTTATCCCTATGTGGAAGGTATATTTTTATGTTTTTTTATCATATTAATTTTTGTGTTTGTTACAGTATAAACTAATTGAGACCAGTATATTGAGATCAGTGGAATTGCATGGATGTCTTGTAACCCTATCACTGCTGGTCTTGATGAAGTCCATTTATCAACAAAATTCACCTCTCATGCAGCGATAAATCTGCATCCAGGGTCGATCACTCCCATTTGATAACTGCATGAGTGATTACATGCGAGTGAGCATGATTAGCTGTGGGAGTTGGTAGTCTTCCATTGCTTTCAATAGGACTGCCTCTCGCAACTTTTTGTGGGAAACTCCGCTGGGGTTTTAACATGTAATCAGATTATGGGTGATTTGCAAGTGTGAATGCACCCTAAAAACAGTGATATCCCTACTAGTACCCATTCTAGAATGAGGCAAGGTGAGGAACTTTTCTAGAGGCTGTATGGTTTGTCAGCTTACCTCTCCATGTGTTCAGGTTGAGAGACCTGCCGCCTTTCATCTGGTTGCTTAAGTAATCTATAATCAAAGCATGGCTCCACCCCAGGCCCTATCAGGGAACACTATATTAACCTGTGCACTGCAAACCAGCCCTGCTAATCAATATTGTGTGTTTGTCTTCCGTGTGCTCTTTGCTGTGTGTACTACATCTGATTCTAGTTACTGATCTTAGCTTGTTCCTGACTGTCCTTGTCTGCTTCATATCCCGACCTTGGCGTGTTCCTTGACTATCCTTACCTGCTTGTTACCCCGATCTTTGGCTATCTCCTGACTATCCTTTGTTGTCGAAGTCTGCTGCTTCCTCCTTACCTTCCTGTACTCTATAGTGAGCATGAGCTGGGAGGCCCTGAGGGTCACGACTTGGAGCCAGACTGCAGCTAAATTCATCCCCACCACTAGGGGCAGCTGGTGAACACCCGCTGGCTCTTAGATTGCGCTCCCTGGGAAATCTCATGCTGTAGCTCCCAGTGTGATCCGTGTTGGTGCTCCAGAATACCTGCTCTCCTGAATCACCTAGAGCTCCATTCGCAGCAGTCAGCCATAGGGTCCGCTACCTTGCGGTGCACTCCTGACCCCAACGGGGTGCATCTGTCACCTGGACTCAGGTGACCTGACACGGTGCTCCTATTGATAGTGAAAAAAAGCAGTGAAGCAGAATCTGCTTTATTACATTGCGTTCTCAATAGCTAGAGGAAAGACTGCTAAACATGTAAGGTGATAGGGTTAGTGCCAGGAAAGAGGTAATCTTCCTCTAGTGATCTAGTAATCTTCCTCTAGTGATACAAAGGAGGGGCAAACTGACAGGTTATTTTGTCAAACACCAACCCTAACCCCCCAAAAAATTTCTCCCCCATCACTCTGTTGTTCCATTGGGGTGTTACGCCCTTACACTGTGAAGTTTGGGGGTTTTCCTCTTCCATGTGTGACAGTTCAAACCTGGCAATCAGCTGCTTAGGCCGTGCAAATATATCTCATGGTTTTCCATTCCAGGAACAGCCAGATGCTGAGCACAGCAAAGGTGAGTATCAGCGTGTGTGTGTATATATATTTTGTACATTCTTCAAAATTAATGTTCTTTATTCTGCTTTTGAGGCAGCAGGTGGATGTTTAGGCTGTTTACAAAGCTCAGTGGCTCAAGCTAAAATCTTTAGAAACAATCTTTTAGAAACAAGTGCATGAATAAAATTCACTTCTCTCTCTCCTGAAAGACATTGTCCAAGGTTTTATTGAAAAAGCATTGGCGAGGAGATAACTACTGCTATACTTTCCTGTCAAATAAACCATAGTGCTCTGGGTATCCTTTGCCAGGGATTAAACGTGTATTTATAAAACAAAGGTCAGATACATGTAGTAAAACACTACCCAAAACCATTAAAGTTCCTCTTAAGGCCCCTTTCACACCTTTCCTATCTTGTTTGTTGCGTTAAAGCACATCTAGCTGCTAGATGGTGCGCTGGGTTATGGCCACACAATTTAAAAATGTACCAGCAGAATTTTCAGATGCAGAGCACCACTACACATGAAAGTGTATTACCATGTGTTGTGTTGCAATGTAATGCAGTTATGTTGTGTTAGCACATTGGCGTGCCATTGAAAAGGAACACAGTAATGCACCTAATGTGCACTGCTTTGTGTTGTGGTATTGCACACCTTAATGGGTGTAAAGGGGCCATTAAAGAACCATTTTTACAGCTTTTTTTGTATTTCCATGGGTATAAAAGCCTTATAAAAGTCTGTGTTCCCAAGAGTTTTATTATTCAAGTTATGGCATTTCATGTAACAGTATTACTTAGTTGTCATTGGTGCTGTTCGGTATTTAAGTAAATTTTTTCAAGCCAGAAAAGAAAAAGAATATTTGAAAATACTAATCACACACAGTGCTTTATCATTTAAATGGAACAAAAGGCTGTGGAATACTCAGTGCATACAAGCTAGCGCCCATCAGCCTGTGATAGATATAAGCTGCCACAAAGAATTGGCTGCAGGCTTCCTGAGAAATGCATATTAGCTGCGATATGTGAATACAAAGAACAATACATTTCCAGCAAACCATTCTCAGTATTAAAATGTGCTAAACATGAACATTTAACAGTTTCTCAAAGAAAAATGTGTTTGCAGCCTGAGCAAAATTTGTATAAAAAAAAGACTCAGCCATCATTCTTTGTGTTTTGAGGTGGACCAAAACTTTATAAATAAATTGTACCCTCTTGTATTTAAATAAAATAATTGTATAATAATTTCAATTACATTTTATTTTATGCTGGTTTACAAGAATATTACAAAAGTTATATCATTTTCTTAAAAAAACAAAAACAAATTAAACAAATCAAATACACATATATATCAGGATACATTCATCACATTCTGTTAACAAAGTATGCTGAGCTTTATAATAATAAAACTCAGCACTGCCTTCATGCCCATCTCTGCGAGGTGAGAGGGAGGGGATGTGTCCCTCCTCTGTGACTATGCAGATATTTGCCAGCACATCATGGATCTTCAAGTTGGGACCAAATGGTTTATATTGAAGTATGATCACATCACAAAAAAGACAATGTTTCAAAGTCACGCAGGGCCTCTTCGTCTGGCATGCTCACATGTGATGTGATCATGCTTCAATTAAAACCGCTTGGACTCAACTTAAAGATCCGTGGTGTGCTGGCAAATATCTTCATTGTGGCTTTATGATCCAGTGTCCAGCTGGTGGTTGCTACAGCACCCAATACCATAGAGCTTTCTCCAGGAACGTGTGCCATGGGAATATGGATTGTTTCTCTTCTACGATTGACTGTGCTGTCTATGTTGTCTGATGTTCCTGTCATTCAGGTCTGTTTCACAGCAGTCTGTGAATAAATTGAGAGTAATTAGGAAATCCTAATCATTTTTAGGACAGAGGGGGGGGGGGGGGGGGGTTGTTCCTACGCTGAATCATTCAGCTGTACATTTTTTGCACCACAGTTTCACAAGTGTATTTAAAGGTTATCACATGGAAAAGCCACAGCCAGATAGAAGAGAAGGAATAGGGGTGGTGGTGATATGGACTAGGACACTATGGGCTGTATGGCCGCATTAGTATGGACATCTGTTGGTTACCAATTATATGCAAATAAACCCTCAAACAAGCTGCGGTCAAAACAAAATAGGTGCTCGGTTGTATCAAATTCAACTGTTCCTCAGAGCCATCATAGCCAAAACCCCCCTTATACTTTAGTGCGCGGTCTAGCCTATCTGGCTGTGGCTTTTCCACGTGATAACCGTGAAATATACTTACCGCAGAATACTTCCAGCCCATTGGAGTTCTTGTACGAACACTCAAGTATTGGGAATACTATAGATTTTTTTTGAAGCTCTATGGCTGACACTATCTTTCATGGATTCCTCTGCAAGATAGTGAGACCTGCTTTTCTCCAACAATCCCCAAATGTCTCCTGACGAAGCTAGATAGCGAAACTCGACGACGCACAGGGACTCACTATTATATACACTATGCATGCTTATCTTTGCCGTGTATTATGTATATGTTTTTAACTCTTTACCCTTTTTTAGCTCCATGTACCATACATTATTATAAATAAAATATACTTTTCTATATTTTTCCACTGTCTATGTTGCCTTTAAAGTCCGACCTTTGTGGCTATCATATGCCCAACTTTTTTTTTTATACCAAATTTTCATATGGATGTGGCTATAGGAGTATCTTTTCTATTTTTTAACACCTTGAAAAGAAATTGCTGCTCTATCCAAAACTAAATCAAAGGTTTTATCTGGAGTTGGGCTTTAACACACTCGAATCTGAAGGATTCACTAACACACACCTGAAAGCAAGTTCTCCTGAGCGGTGATTCATTTTCTCTGTCTTGTCTACACTAGAATCAGAATCATACTTTATTAATCCCAAAGGGAAATTATTGTGACACAGCAACACTCAACAAAGACAATTGGGAATCAAGTGGCATTTGTATTCCAAATGGAGGAATATGTGATGTTTCTCAAAGCTACATATATATTCTCAGCAAGACTTGTACGATTCATACTTCCAGTAGGGGACAACAATGTTGATTTTACTTTTCTCTGAATATTTTGTATTATCAACATGAAAATGTAAACTCTCCTTACATGTCTTTCTAGGTCAGTGTTTCTCAACTCCAGTCCTCAATGCGCCCCAACAGGTCATGTTTTCAGGATTTCTCTCAGATGAAACCTAAATGCGGTGCAGTTCTGCCACAATTGTGACGAATCATGCGGCAATCATGGCCAATGTAATGTGCGAAGCTTGTCACTCACGCATTGCAGTTTGTCGCGTGACAATCGCGGCAAAACTACACTGTATTTAGGTGTCATTAAAAATAAAGCCACCCACACAGCTAATCTGCCCGAGATCCCGAAACACCAGATGTGAATGGAGCAGCATTTTTTCAACATATGTACTTGAGGTATTAGAAGAGATGTGGGAATGTACACATTAAAATATAACAAAACATTACACAACATGAAATAGCTTTGCTAGTGAAACAAAGTTTTAGGTTTAGTCTACATAAGGATGCAGTGCTTTGCTGAGAAACTGCCCTTGCACTTTAAGGTCACTTCATGTTATTTAAAAGGCATCCCTAACTAGTTAGCAGCACAGAAAGCTTTAACCAATTTGCCTCAGGAGAGAGCAGCCATGCCTTTACAAAGCTGAGCTCTGCGAACCCCACAGCAACAGACGTCTTTTTAAATAATGATTTGATGAACTCGGATGCCACAAAGGGCAACAAATGAACACACAGACTATAAAGACTTAGAAAATGCTGCCTATCATCTGGAACAGTGTGTCAAATTATAGTATGAACAAAACAAGTATAAAACTGCAACTAAGTGGCAAGGAACATCTTCTATATAACATACTTGTCAGAAGCAGGTATATTCTGGATCCTGAAGGATACAAGTGGGTCTTACTAAGTTTAGAGTCTGGTCTGCTGGAAGTTTATGCAACTCAAAATTGCTGCAAACTGAAAGTAATAAAACTGATAGCATTTTTCTATGCAGTATCCATAAGTCGTCTCTCTAAATTTATAATTAAAGTGGAGTTCCAACTTAAAAAAAATACTGCAAATACTGCAGCTGCTGACTTTTAATAATCTGACACTTACCTGTCCCAGGGTCCAGCGATGCAGGGGAACGAAGCCCCGCTCATCTCCCCCTCCTCTCTGCGGCACCGGCATTGTCACTGTGGGCGCCTCGCTGTGGCTTCACAGCCGGGCACGCACTGCTCATGCTTGAGGGAGAGGGAGGGGGGAGAGGTGAACTTACTTCTAGCGGCACGGTGCCCAGGGAGGAAGTGGGAGCTGAAACCCTCTAAAAAGAGGGTTTCCGCTCCCACCCCCAAAAAAATGACATGCCAAATGGGGCATATCAGGGAGTCACCTTCCCTTAAAGCAGAAATTTCATTTTTGGGTGGAACTCCACTTTAAAAGAGAATTATGGGAATGTTTTTTAAAATCACACTTACCCAGGTGGATGTAGCATCGGCCTAATGCTGCATCTGTCCCCCTCTGGCTCGAGGGCTGGGAAGTGAGCGATCAAATACCACTGATCGCTCAGTTCTTTGTGCTCCCTGAGCAGAGAGGCGGTGACTGTCAGTCACCGCCTCTCTGCTCTGCCCCCCTCCCACCCTCACTGGAGCGCTGGGCTGTGGAGGGGGCTGGAGCGGCCGGCTCAGGCTCTCAGTTGCTCGCTGAGAGGCTGAGCTGGGTGCCAGTCCAGGCATGTGGGTGGATCATGCCCATATAATTGTGATCACAGAGCCTGGACCGGCTCTGTGACGTCAGCTGACAGCAGGCTCCAGCATGCTGTCTGCTGAAAACAGGTCACAGGAGTGCAGAATGATCTGCACTCCTGTGATTCATAGGAGAAGTACAGCCAACCAAGCTTTGGCTATACTTCTCCTTTAATGTTAGAATGGCTGTAAACCCTTACCTATACCCAGTGAAGTATCTGGCCTCTGTGTGATACACAGAGGTGAAATAAATCCTCCCATATAAGTTGCACCAGTTTATTTAAAGCCATTTGTCCTGTACATCCTTGTAAAAAAAAAACATTTTTCACACTCACAAAGCAGGGGGTGGGGAGCTGCAGTTATATACTACACAAGAGCTCTGAGAGCTGATTGGAGGGAAGGGGCACATCCCCTTCACACTGGAACAGAGCTGTGGCTGTCAATCACAGGCTGTGTGCTGGAACTTCCTTCTATGTCACCTTTTTAGCTCTTGGTGTCAGGAAAACATGTCAGAAGTGATTTGTGCTGATAACAGAGGAACTAGACAGCAGGGAGAAATTACACTTTGTGCTTTGGAGAGAGGCAAGTAAACACTATAGAAATATGTGCTTTCTTCAGACTTTGTCTATGTATGAGATTTACAACCACTTTAAAGTTGTAAAGACTGCAGCAGGCCCAACTCAGCTATTTCTTTTAATAGTCCTCCAGCAGGTGGTAAAAGCAAAAAAAAAAAAAACAGCTGAGAAACAATCTGACGGTGTGGCTGGCTGCTCCTATTGGCGATCAAATATTAGATACTCTTTGATCACCTCTTTGGCCGTGGAGGACCAGAGCAATGTCATGCCGTCACTTCCGATCCAAGCTGGAGGTAAATAATATATATATATTTTTTTTTGCAAAATTGTTTTCTTTTTGACCCCAGATTTCTCCATAAATAGGACCTGTCATCCTTTTTTCTATTACATGGGATGTTTACATTCCTTGTAATGGGAATAAAAGTGATAAAAAAAAATGAAAGGGACAGTGTAAAAATAAAAAGTAAAATAAATAAGAACAAATTTTTTTTTTTTAAGTGCCCGTATCCCTCTGTGCTCGCGTGCAGAAGCAAACCCATATGTAAGTTGCACAAGCATATGTAAACGGTGTTCGCACCATATGCGGTATCGCTGCGAACATTAGAGCAAGAACAATCATTCTAGCACGAAACCTCCTCTGTAATGCCCCGTACACACGGTCGGATTTTCCGACGGAAAATGTGTGATAGGACCTTGTTGTCGGAAATTCCGACCGTGTGTGGGCTCCATCACACATTTTCCATCGGATTTTCCGACACACAAAGTTTGAGAGCAGGCTGTAAAATTTTCCGACAACAAAATCCGTTGTCGGAATTTCCGATCGTGTGTACACAAATCCAACAAACAAAGTGCCACGCATGCTCAGCTATTGGCTACTGCCCCGTTTATAGTCCCGCCGAAAATGTGTTTTACGTCACCGCGTTCAGAATGATCGGATTTTCCGACAACTTTGTGTGACCGTGTGTATGCAAGACAAGTTTGAGCCAACATCCTTCGGAAAAAATCCTAGGATTTTGTTGTCGGAATGTCCGATCAATGTCCGACCGTGTGTACGGGGCATAACTCTAAACAGGTAACCTGTAAAGGCATTTAAAACATTATCTATGGAGATTTTTAAGTTCTGCCGTTTGTCGCCCATTCCACGAGTGCATGCAATTTTACAACATGACATGTTAGGTATCTATTTACTCTGTATAACATCGTCTTCCACAATTTAAAAAAAAAATGGGGTATATATATTGTGTTTTGTTCTTTTTAATTCATTAAATTGTATTTGCATTTGAAAAACCCTTGCGCAAATACCATGTGACATAAAAAAATTGCAACGGTCACCATTTTATTCCCAAGGGTGTCTGCTAAAAAAACAATAATGTTTGGGGGTTCTAAGTAATTTTCTAGCAAAAAATATTGATTTAAACTTGTAAACAAAAAGTGCAGAAAAAGCCTGGTCAGCAAATGGTTAATAACACTTACAGATATACTCCCTCACCCTGTGATGGGACTGTGAAAGGAGTACAAGGCTGATAAGCTCATATAGCTGTCACTCTCCTATCAGCATACTCCTTGCACTGCAGCCCAACTTATTGGTTGCCTTGTGCAGCTTCTAGTTTCCCCTCTCTGAGCTCTACTGTACAGGGACTGCAAAAGCCTGATAACAGTTCCAATCAAAGTAATCACACTACGCATTTAAAAGCTAAAGATCGTTAGGGTGTATTAACAAATACAGAGCTGCATTAATTTGTGTCTTTTATATCTGCTTGGAATTCAGCTTTATGAAAAACAGTACTGACCTCAAAGGATTATATTTTCTGTTTACGCAGAATATTCTGCAGTCAGGTCTTTCTGAAACTAGATAATATGAACAGAGGTCCGTACCGTATATCATCAGACTACCTCTTGGCCTACAAGTGTCAAAAGTCAGTGAATTACAGGGAATCGAAATAAGGAGAACTGAACAAATTTAATGACTTTAGCACCTATGCAGTGTTTACTAGATAGCTTTTTCAGCCTATTGATTGCATTTACATATTGCCTGAAATACTTTTTTTTTTTTTTTTTTTACGAAAGCAGCATACAAGAATGCTTCTATAGACCACTATGAGATCTATTCATCACAATACAGGAACAAGAACACCTATTTTATCTTATTATTTCCCCACAGCCACCAATCAGGTTCAAATCATCCTTGGAAAATAATTGTAATGATAATGTTTGCATTTGATTGCTAGCTGAGCTGATTTGTAGTGACTCTTTGAAACAAGCCCCTCAGTTTAAAAATAGTTTCAGCATAGTACAACACTGACAATTCAAGACAAGTAGTATAAAAGCATACAATAAAAATAAGCATTATTGGACATGACTTACCAAATATCCCTGGGATAGCATTAAAAGCAATGAAAAAAACACAATTAACATGTTTGTTATAGTTTATAAACAAAACTAAATAAATGGATAATAATGCCCTAGCAATCCAAAGAATAAGATACAGAGAAAACATTCAATGTTGATACTTTAAATTTAACATCAGCTCAATGTATTATACAATAGTGCGATAGGTTGTATTAAAAAAAAATTCACACAAGATTCATACAAATTTTACCCAAGATTCACAAAATAATAGGATTTAATTGAAAGAAATGATCTTTTACCCTTGATTCACGAAATAATAGGATTTAACCCAAGATTTACGAAATAATAGGATTTAATTGAAATCCTAATAGGATTTATTTGAAAAAAAATTATGAAAAATTTATGAATCCTTTGTTAAAACATTCATAAAAAAAATCTTATAACATACAGTATGCTTTTTCATTGATCTTGAATATCTGTTAGTTTGCTTGAAAAATAAATAGTAAGTCATTAAGTACTTAAAAGGAGAATGTTTTACACAAAGATAGCATATTTAAGGTAAATTACTATTATGACCAAAAGCCTAAGTTTAGTAAAAAAAAAAAAAAAATCAGCACAAGTGATAGTACTTACAATCAATGAGCAATGTCCCTTGTGCTGCCGGCTGATATTTTAGTTGAAAATTTCAGTCCACTTATCCCCCCCTCCCCTATACCCTTACAGCAGTTATCTTCCAGTGCCATAGGGGGCGAATATGAGCCAAGGGACCTGTCACATGCACTCCCCAAGAGTGCCGACTATGTCACTCATTTCTGCCTACCTCCTCCGGTCATAGAAACTGTACTATAGCTTCCATGAATGAAGAGTGCTCTATAAATGGAAGGCAAGTGGATGAATAAAATGTCCACCTCCTCCAATCATAGATCGTGCTTTAATTTTGGATATAGTCAGCACTCTTGATGAGTGCCTGTGACAAATCCAGCTGATCGTATCAACACCCACAGCACCGGAAGATTATGATTGCTGGATTGGGGGGATGACAGATGCCTGAAGATTTCAACCAAAAACCTCAGCCAGGCATACATAGCAGCTTGAGCAACTTGGGAACCCACAAATGCTATTGTATCATTTTATATAAGCAGAGAAAGTCAAAGTCTTGCTGTTTTTTCCTGTTTTTTATTATTGGTCAGTAAGGCCGTCATCACTGAGGAACTAATAGTGAGATTCAGGAGGAAGTAGGCAACCAGTCCACATTTATTTTTGTTCCCTAGTTAGTATTTGGCAAAATTACAGATTTATACTTTACGTAAGCCCCGCAGTGAAGAATTTTTTTTATATTAGCACAGTCTGATTCATGTCATGTTTATCAAGTATTGCATGTGTATGTTAGTAGCTAATACTCGTAAATATATATATATATATCTATATCTAGATATATATATATATCTATAGATATATATATCTATATCTATATATCTATAGATATAGATATATATATCTATAGATATATATATATATATATATATCTATAGATATATATATATATATATACACCCAATGCACCAGCCATGTTGCCATTTAATTAGGAAAAACAATTAAAATGAAATATCAGGCAAGACTTTAAAATGCTAAGATCATTCCGGTTCCTTGTTTCTGTTGGTCAGCTATGTAGCAAAAGCACAAACATATTTATGTAGATCAATGCTTGGTATCTTGAGGTTCAAGACTACACAAAGCCACAGATTTGTTAGGAGTTCCAAGTTTACTTTAATGAAGCAGAGAGCATGTTTCAGGTTCACCATTTGTTTTATTAATACAGCAAACACACTGAATTGTAAAGTTCCTCTGGGAATTTTAGTACAAGCATTTTCCTCATCTTTTCATAACATTTTGATCCTGTGTAACTATCTCATTTACCTGGTACAGAATAGTAATCAGGTTCTTCAGCACACCAAATTTCCCAAGTCAATACTTTTTACATATTTCTATGCAATGAGTACTAAAACATTAAACTTACCCAAAACATTTATCAGGAAAAAAGAAATGTATGGCTGAATATTTTGCCTTAATGAATTAAGAAAGGAACAACACTAATAAAAATTAAAGTTTTCATGCGTGAGTGGTTAAGTGATGGCTATTGCCTGCTTCTGTTTATTTTCCTTCACAAGGTTTAACATATTTATTAACTTTCTCAGTAGAATTTTCAAAATCTTTCTTGAACCTCAAATCCTCATTACTAACATCAATGTTCTTAGATTGTAGCTCTTAGTAATTTTAAAAATCTTCATGAATTCTTGATATATTGCAATATTGATGTTTTGCTGCTCCCTTGCTGATAATGTGGACTCACTCAAAGTGTGGAGTCTAAGTGACAGCTGGTCTTTACCAGAGCTCCTGATGGTGGAGATGAACAAGAAACCTTAGTGGTCCCAGTTTTCTGTGCTGCAAGCTGTCACAGCCTTAGGATTGCCCATCCAAAGGGATAACTGGAACAGGATGGTCACCATGTGTACATTAAACATTAGGCAGAGGAGTAGTCGGGTGCAGGCAGAAGGTGAGGGCAGGCAGCAGGCAAGAGAGTAGTCAAGTCTGGGCAGAGGTTGAGGGCCGGCAAGAAAGTAGTCAGGACATTCTAGGTCAGCAACAAGTAAGGTAATTAGGATGTATAATAGCTTTTTTGCAGAAAAAATAGCTGGCAAGAGAACACAGCACTAGCCACTTCAAAGGCTTGTGCAAACTCTGGGTCTGCATATTAGTCCAGGAAGTAGATGCTGATCTTGTGTAATGTGTCCTTCTGGAAAGGAAAGTAGAAGAAGGCATTTTCAGGGGAAGAGTACTGTCATCTCCGTAAGGAGTAATAAATACGTCTGTTACAACTATGCATTTCCTGGCATAGATGCACTTAATAAAAAGAAATATATCAGATGCTAGGTCCAGTTTACCAACACAAATCACAAAGTGGTAGTTCTGGCACTTGGTTTGTTTAAAAATAAACTTTGAATTCTACTTTATAAATAAGCAACTGTTGTGCTATTTATAGTACATGCCACAGGGATAGTTCTGAATAGAAGCTAATTAACCCAGCAGTATGTGGGAGGACACCAGAGCAAATGAAGAAAACACCCCCATAGTGTCCTTGCTGTTTTCCAAATCTGCAACCCTATTTATGACTCTCGACCTGTAAACATTTTTGTGTTTGCAAGAATGCTCAAATATGTGTGCATAATTTCAACTCATTAGCACTATACCATGAAGCTGTATGCAACTACACATGCATACAGCTCAGAAGAAATAAAGCTTGAAACCAACAGATCACTTTGGGTGGCGACTTCCTAACTGTTCTGTTCTATATTATCTGTTCAAAAATGACTAGTATCTGGTGGACTATTATCTATCTATCTATCTATCTATCTATCTATCTATCTATCTATCTATCTATCTATCTATCTATCTATCTATCTATCTATCTATCTATCTATCTATCTATCTATCAATCTATTAAATCTTCTCTACATTGGGAATAAATAGGATTTAAGGGAAGATCAACAGTTACGGTAATACAAATAAGGAAATATCTGGACCCTCACCAAAAATGGTCTGGGACATTATATTTCTTTTTATATTTTATTAACCGGTGATGTTTCAGTAAGACACAAACTCCTATCTCGTGAATAAGCAAAACACTATTTAAAAAAAAAAACTGGTTAATTGACTTCATGTAGACGAGTTCATCAAAAGAAAGGGACTGTGCCAGGTCACATCCTCATGCATGGTCAACCTATAACAGGAAGAGGTCTAGATGCTCCAAGCTACAGAAAGGCATTGGCATTTGCACATGGGTGACAAACTCACAAAGCAACGTTGGGGCACAGGATGACCACAGATAACAAACTTTCTCAACCATTTTAACATAGAAAAACACTTGAAATAACTTTCTGGTCACAGGGAAGCCCTGCTAATAATTACTGTATCTACAGCTCATTGTACGTTGGTGTGATGATTATTGGGAGGTAGGCTCCCTGCACTTGTGGTCATTTGGAAGAATTCCCTTTTACAGATAGCTAAAAAAATTATTGTTGAGAACGGCTGACATAACATTTCCTTTTTATGTTTATAATGTTCATATTGACAGCTTTTTTCAAAAAGTTTCTTTTTTCTAATTTTCTTTAAATGTTTAAATTCTGCTTTAAGCAAAAGCTACCTATAGAGTTTTAAAAGAGGTAATAAAGTAATTTTAAAACCTGGAATAGCCTGGATCTAATAGCAATAAAATTGGAAAATTGTATATACAGATACTGTATGACTAACTGATTTTTTTTTTGTTACACCTTAAACTGTTCTATACCATTATAACTGATTCTTAACTTTTGTAATTTTAAGGGAAAAACACACAAAAATATGCATAATTCATAACTATGAAGGCTTCACCCGCTGAAGACTGAGAAACATGTCAAACCAATTCTCCATTTGACAAGCTGTGTTTATTTCTTTTGCTACTGCTTTTATTCAGGCTGTGATGAGTTCATCCAAGACAAATAAAAAGAAAGAATACAATATACAATATAGCATTTACAAAAAATAATGCAGTTGTCTTTTCTACTCATTCTGCTTTAGAAATGTCATGAGCGACAGTTGAAGAGCCAGTTTCTAACTGTGTGAACCCTGTCTTTTGGGTCTATTTTTTTACGCCCTACAATAACGGTGGGTAGCATTTAACTTTCTTTAGCTGATCGTATCAGCAAGCCACTCTTTTGTTGTTACACTCACCGTCGTCATGGAAACAAAATAAATGCTGTATAAAAAGAATGAGTGGCAGACATTAGCTGAACAAAAAGTTTACCTTGCTGCAATTTGGAAATGGTTGGTTTTTAAGAGGGTTGTACAGAAAACAGGATAGTCTAGCATTAGAAAAAACAAAACTGGCAAAAATTCAGGTTAGATTTACCGGTAACACCTCATCAATTAAATCTTTATCAAGAGGCCTCCACGTTGCTTTCATCAGTTGTTTGTAGAGAACCTCCAGCCCCGGCTGCAACAAATAAGCAACAGTTATATATAACGACTTTCAGGACAGCACCGAGAGGATAATCAAGACTTATCCCATTTAAGGTGGGACAACAGACTGTAAGGTTTTCCTTCCAAAAGCCTGGTCCCCAGCCATCAGGAGGTCTAACCTATAATGATGGGCAAAGGTCGTCAGACTCGTCCATGTTTTTTCTGCCCAACTCACTGCCAAAGCTCTTGTAGAATGAGCCTTAATACCAACAGGACTCTCCTGGTCTGCAAGGGAATAGGCCTCTGAGATAGCCGTTCTCAACCATCTGGCAATGGTTCCTCTGGTAGCTTGTCTTCCTTTTTTACTACCAGCAAATTTAACAAATAATGCTTCTGATAGCCTAAAGTCCTTAGTGGCTTCCAGGTAAGTTAAGACTGCTTTTTTAACATACAAGGCATGGAATTCTTCTTCCTTCTTCCCTGACGGATTGAGCAAAACGTAGAAAGAATCATCTCCTGAACTCGATTTTGGACTGAAGCGACCTTCAGCAAACAATTAGGATCCATCTTCAGAACAATTCGGTCTGTGGGACCATTCATGCAGTGCACTTGCAGTAAGAAGCCAGGTGGGAAGCCGTCTGGAAAGCTGCAAGGAGTCACAGCTGGCTTCCCACACTAAACATGTTGGCAGCAGGGTCCCAAAGAAGGACTGGCTCATGTGAGGATAGCGCTGGATCTTTGGACAAGTAAGTGTCATTATATTAAAAGTCAGCAGCTGCAGTATTTGTAGCTGTTGACGTTTAATTTTTTTTCTAGAGACTGAACCTCTTTAAATCATTTGAAAAGCATCGTGATGGGTCCTTCCACTTCTTTAGTGACAGTGCAGTGGTCCTTACTCCTGGAAAGTGCAATGCTCATTTAATGATGTGTAAGTGCTGGACTGCCCAAAAGTGCTGTGAGCTCAGGCAGGAGTCAAGATGACTCCCATGGCCTGGACTCACATGAAGTGGGTTTGATGACCTTGGGCAAGCTACACATGCAGGAAAAAAAAGTTACCAAAGTACACTAAGCTCATGTAGTATGAGCTGTGTTTCTGCCCCACTGTCACTATTCCCCTTGTATTTGTGGGCAATTTTTAGCTTTCAAAATGACAGCCAGGAGTTGCTGTGTAACTGCAGCAGATACAACCACAATTCCAAAAAATTGGAATGCTGGGTAAAATCTACACAAAAATAGAATGCAATGATTTGCAAATCTCATAAGTCCATATTTTATTCACAATAGAACATAGAAAACGAATCAAGTGTTAAAAGTGAAAAAAAGTTCTTAAAAATGTTTTTTTAAGAACAGATACTATGTCCAAAAAGATTTCTAAATTATTTTTTAAATACATTCTACATCTAAAAAATATAATTTGAGGACCTGTACTGTTTTGCTTTTAGTGATTAAAAAAAACATTTTTTGATTGCAAAAATGGCAAAAAGCCAGGTAACATTGCATGTATTATGCTCTTGAGAAATTAACCAAATGCATCCACAGGTCCTTAAATCGGTATTAAACCCCAAACCAAAACTGTAATATATTGCAGCTTACCAATCATTAGATGTGGTGGCTGCATTCGTTTTCTTTTTTAGTGTTTTTTTTCTCCTCTATTTTTACCTGGAGATCTGGCCAGTAACACACCTCCTGTATTGCAGTGCCCCCCTCTGGATGAATGAGCACAGGGGGTACAGCAGAAAGCAGTCTGGGGGGAGGGTAGTGTTAAATGTACTAGCAGATTTAAATACACTAACAAACTGAAGCCAAACTTTAGCTCACACTTTATCAGTTGCAGCAAACAATTTTTTCCTTGTGGAAAATATTATATTTACTAGTTGAATCACCAGATGAAAAAAGAAGTAAGAAAGCCTAAACAAGAAAACAAATGCAGACATCATCACATCTAAGAATTGGTAAGCTGCAATATAATAAAGTGTTTGCTTTTGGGTTCAATACTGCTTTAAGGTTAGGATACAGTCCAGAATTGTGTGTTAGTGGCAGGGTAAGTTTTACAGTTAGGTTTAAATGTTAGCAATCATTTAGGAGATAAGAGTTCATTTTGGGCTAAGTTTAATTTTTAGGAATTGGGTAATGCAATAATACTGCTTTAACAGAAATCTGGTGGGAATTTAAAGACGCTGCACAATTTTTTTAAATGGTGTCCATGGAAGTGTAAAATAAAAAAAAAAACAAGTAGAAGTCCTTGGTATTCTGGGTTGGATGATCCCCAGTGATATTTAATACATGTTCTCTGAGTGCAGCGGATTACCACGGCACCCTGCTATTGATGCTGACAGTTGTGCTAACATCATCATGTCAAGGCCTCTCTCTGCATCATTCAGGACCACTCAGCCCCAGAAAAGAGGAAGAGAACCCTTTTTACTTGGCCTGAAGATATCTGCAAAGGTAAAAAAAAAAACAAAAAAGGAAAAAATACTAATGCAAAGAGTAAAAGGGATTTTAGGAGACGTAGGGGAGTCCAGAGTTAGGTTTTACAGAAAAATTACAGGTCATTTTATGTTCTGTATTTATTGGCATATAACACTCACTTTTTCACCATGAAAATCGGGTGCAAACAGTATGTGCGTGTTATACGCCAATACTTCAATTACAGAGAGGGGGGTGGGACGAGCGCCGTCAGATTACATACAGTGAGAATCTCCTGTTTAATTGGCAGCCTCTGTAATAGGAAGTCCCGTCTCTCCCGTCTATCATAGGAGATTCTCACTGTATGTAATCTGTCAGCGCTCGTCCCGCGCCTCTCTCTGTCCCTTCTAGACTGCAGATGGGCATTGATCAGGCTGCATTGAAAGCAATGGTGAGGCTACTGCATTAAAGGCAATGGTGAGGCTGCTGCATTGATGGCAATGGTGAGGCTGCTGCATTGAGGCAATGATGAGGCTGCATTGATGTGGACTGATGAGGCTGCATTGATGGCACTTGTGAGGCTGCAGATGGGCATTGATCAGGGTGCATTGGTGGCAATGGTGAGGCTGCGGATGGGCACTGAACCTTATTTTGCTTCAAAGTTCCTTATTTAAAATTTAATATTTTTTCCTGAAACTTCCCTCTAAAAATGAATGTGCGTGTTATACGCCTGTGCGTGTTATATGCCGATAAATACGGTAATTATTTGAGTTTAGCATTTAATTCTATATAGACTAAGGAGGACTTTTTTTTTCTTCCTTATACATTTTGCTGTTTATTTCTGGAAATTCAAAATGTGATAAAACAACTACCAAATTTTAAGACAGCATTAATATATGAGAACTTCAGTCTCCCTTACAATCACTCAAATGTAAACTTATCATCAAGGTTCTTTGACTCTACTTTCTATTAAAATGATTGCAAAACCGTGGATGCACCCAATTTATACACTATTCCCTGGTATTAAATTATATAACATTTTAAAAAAACAAGTCTGGTTTCATGCATTTATAAAGGGAAAAAATGAATTTAATTTTAGTAAATATCCCTTGATGAGATGAAAACGCTAATGAAGCATGAAATTAGTAGTCCAGTAATGGAGAAATTATTCATCTTGAAGCCGTATCCATGTTGATTATACTGGATAGAGGAAAACACACATATTTTTCTTTTACAGGTAGGCCTCTAGAAAGCACATTAGGTTATTATGTGTGACAATGGCATGAACCTTGATAATTGATAGCCAAGTGTTAATATTAGAGAACAAGCTCCCCTTTTTGCCAACAGTGGCTGTAATAAGTTCTTATAAGTTTATTAAGCAGGATTTCCTTAATGTTTGTACGCACGTATGAGGTTGCACTGCACCCAAATGGTAGAACTGAATAAAATAATTTTATGATTTCAGGAAGGATGAGGTGGAACTCATAAGAGCAATTTTCTGTCACAGCTCAACTCTTGAAGGAACCTATGGAGCTCCTTGAAACTTGTAATATATGTGCTGGTGTCTGAAGATTGACATTATTAAGTGGTACTCCTGCATGAACAATGCTCAACAACCAGGCAAGATAATGAAAAGATAAGTTAGAACCGAAGGAGAAACTGACAAAAGATAGGTCACCAGTATTGCCTGTGGTCTCCCTGCAGCTGATCTTTTTCTGCTAGTGACTTGCCATGTCTTCTTCTGCACTGTGTCGCTCTGTGGAGGCTGCCATCTTGGGCAGGGCTTTTCTTCCATATGTCAGAGCCAAATCTCACTCCAAATCTGGTAAGATCACCAGTCAGAGGCAGTAGTGCCTTAGATTTACACTGCAGATATATAGCTATTAGGCTGTAGGCACAAGAATACCTAGGTATACTCACATGCCAGAAAATGCACAAAAGTCTTTAGTACTAGGAATTAAAGACAAAAGATAAAACTTTCAGAGTACTGCTTAGAAATGCAATTGATTTTTCTGGATGTTCCCTATGACAGAGAAAGTCTTCATTTTTTGAGTTCAATTCCAGAGACATCATAAATGAACAGAAAGTACCAGTCCCAGGGTCATCAAGGTCACTTGACCTTTGCACTGCAATAAAGGTGTAGCGATATCAGCAGAGATTTCAGTTAGAGTCACTGAAGACATGCTCAATATAGGGCTGCTGCAGGTCACACAACCTAATGTGGGACCACTTTAGGTCACATGACCCAAAGTGCCATGTGTCCTTCATTTAACAGCTGATAAGTTTATGCTCACTTTATTTCCAATGATATTTGTAATAATAATCAGCGCAAAATGACAATCAGAATAAATTAAGCAGCTGTAAACTCAGGGTCAATAAACCAAAATGCCAATGAAGTAATTATACATAGAATTAGTGCAGCGCTATAACATTAATTGAATACACTCATGTATTATAAGTTGTATGTAATAAAGTTCATGTATTAGTGTATAAGTAGCAGGTGCAGATAATCCGTAACTTACAGGTATATATCAGCAACCAGCAGCCCAGCATTTGCAGTCCATCTAGTGTAAATGGGAGTTCTACTGGATATTTCATTGGGTTCCTTTCAAATGGCTAAGGATGCGGTGCATCAGGGGTTGCACGGACTATCAGCACCTGCTACTTATTGCACAGGTGAATTGAGATAATGCTCAATTCAGAGCTTACCATGGGAACAACGCACCTGCAGGATTTACACAGGACTACCATCTAACCTGCATTATCTGCCTGACCCATGGGATAGCCGCTTCTATCATCTCTATTCAGTTATCTATTGCAACCTTTTGGAGGACAGCCACAACTACAACCATCTAGCTGTCACTCGAGGAAGCATATCTGTAATCTTTTAAGGGACAAAGCAAAAAGCACGTGCACGATCATCCTCAACATGTTTTGCGGCTACTGACCACTTCTTCAGGAGAAATACATGAAAGAGAGAAATAAAAATGTGCCAGGGGTTTGGGCTTTAAAGTGCTTGTAAACTCTGTTACACCACTTGCACCTACAGGTAAGCCTGTAATAAGGCTTACATGTAGGTACTGTAAATATCACCTAAACTTGCTCAGTTTAGGAGATATTCACTATATGCACTGCTGCCAACGTCATCGGCCCATACGCACTGAAGAAATGGCCCTTTGGTGCAGTTTTTTCAGGGCCCGTGCCATGACTGGCGGCCAATCACAGCGCCAGAGCCCACGAACCCAGAAGTAACTCCAGTGAAAGATGTCGGCCGTCACTGCAGGGCATTGTTCTAAGGTAAGTATTAAGTAAGTAGTACTAGCTCATTATGCCTTTGTCTTGCAGGGTTTTTTTTTTGGGGGGGGGGGGGATTGGAGGTCTACACCCTCTTTAATGCTTACCTAACTGAACAAACTGGATCTTAAGTTCTTAAGTTTGAGTTAAAGTTCACCTTAAATATTAAAGTGGTTGAAAAGGCTGAAGGTTTTTTTTTACCTAATGCATACTCTGCATTAAGGTAAAAGACCTTTTATGTGCAGCTCCGTCCACCTCCCTTCTCCCTCCTCCTAAACACTTACTTGAGCTTAATCTCAGTACAGCGCTGAGCTTGAGAGCAGTGGCCTCTCAGTCTCCCTCCTCGCTGGACTCAGTGAGAGCAGCAGGAGCCAGTGGTTCCTGTCAATCAAATCCAGTGAGGAGATTGTGTGTGTGTGTGGGGGGTAGGCCAAGTCGCACTCTGTGTGTCAGTAAATGCACACACTGCAGCGGAGGATCGAGCCCATAGAAGTACCTCCCTAGCAAGCAGCATGCTGGGGAAGTACTTAAAGGCAGGAGGAGCCAAAAGCGCGGGGGGCAGAGGAGTTAGATCAGTGCTGATCTGTTCAAAATAATTGCACATAACAAGTAAGTATAACACGTTTGTTATTTAGAAATATGAGACTTTAATATCACTTTAAAGGTTATTACATTTTACATCATCAGTAGTTTGAGAAATATAGCATGAAAAAACCACAGCAAGAACTTCTGATGCATGTCAAACTTAAAGAGTAACTGAAAAGAACTTCAAGAAAGAAGAGACTGTTTTAGTTGGTTGCTTTTTAGAAACACAATAGAAGAGGCTTTTGAATGGGAACACATTGATACCAGCTGTGAAACAAAAGCTCATATTCTTTTCATTCACTGATGCTATTATTAATGACCTTGCTTCCACATAGGATTTGAAGTAAGCCGATACTGTTGTTAATTACTGGACAAGTCATTTACTAAAGCTAAGCCATTGCAAATACCAGATACAACATATTAAACACATTGTTAAGACAATTTGTAAACTAGAATCTTTGCGCCATGGAACATGTATTCTGAATGCAGTATTATCTATTTATATATGCAGTACTGCCACAGGTGTATTATTTTACTTTCCATATTCAGATGTTTTACAAAGCAAGGCAAGCATTCTGCAACTGGTTAATAAAAAAATGGTAGATTGCTTTATTTATTTTTTTACATGCCTTTCAAGATGAACTCTGCCCACACACACAGTT
Source organism: Lithobates clamitans (assembly GCA_037952925.1). Classification (NCBI taxonomy): domain Eukaryota; kingdom Metazoa; phylum Chordata; class Amphibia; order Anura; family Ranidae; genus Lithobates; species Lithobates clamitans. The sequence goes on from JBBGZY010000014.1 coordinate 11,324,330, forward strand.
GAAATACTGCAAATGGTTTTAATTGCGAAAAGATGTGTGATTATGTTCAGCCAATTTTTTTATTCAAACGCCCCTGCTATATCACATAGCCTGGTCGGGGACACTCTATTTACCTGCACACTCATCTGCACATGGTTGAGGTCATCTCTGTGGTTCCTGTTCATATATTGAAGACTGAATGGCACTACTGACCTACACTTCCAATTTAACAATTTTCTAATAGTTTCTTTGGCGATTTGTGTCCCAGTTAGGGGATGTCACAGGCTTAATTTATTTAGGTTTTCATTCTCACCAAAACTGAACATGAAGGAAAAAACTTGATGTTTTGAGTTGTACCCAAAACAGGAATAGAAGGGAATCTTTTTAGGGAACATATGGGGGGGGGGTTCAATTGTCTAAAAAAGGAATTTTCCCTCATTTTAAAGAGATTTCCCTTCACATTATGTTGTATCTACAAGACAGCAAGTAAAGGGAAATCCCCCCAGTGGGATACAACTGGCAAAAAAAGGGATTTAAACCATTTCCTACTCTATCCAAATTTTTAAGAAAGTTCCAGCTTTAGATATACTTAAAGTTTATTAAAGCGGAGTTCCGCCCACATACTGCAGCTGCTGACCTGTCCTGGAGTCCAACTATGTCGGCACCACAGCGGATGTTTCCATCAGCTGTCGGGTGCATGTCGCCTCCATTGCGAGTAAGGTAACCTGGCAGTGAAGCCTTATGGCTTCACGCCGGGAACCCTACTGTGCATGTGCGAGGCTCCGCTCCTCTCTCCTACTGGCCCGGCGGCCGGGGTAGGAGGAGGGAGCCTTGGTGGTAATGTCAATACCTGTGACTGAGGCTCCCTGAAGTGGGAACAGGATAGCTGTAAAAGACAGGTATCCTGCCCCCCCCCCCCCCTGCCAACCCCAAATGTGGCACCTGAGGGGGGAAGGAGTACAACGAGCGGAAATTCCACTTTTGGGTGGAACTCCGCTATAACAATCCACCTGTGAAAACCTTGTACTTGAAATCAATACTTTAAAGTATTTCTATAAAGATTTCTGCACTGCCCTCTGTCACATGTTCTGGTATCTGTTAGCCTTTAAAAAGGCTGTTATGTTATGTTTCCTTCCACTATACATCTTTGTGTGAGTTTTCTCGAACCACAATTGACAAGCAAGGTAACGAGTGGGTGGTGAAATATTGGTTAAATTTATGGTCATACCATCATGTATTACTGTCCTTCAGTGTATAAACAACTTAGAATAATGAGACATATTTTCAACTTTTTATAAAATCTACTAAGATTTTGCATGCCCCCTCCTTTGAATCCCTGCATAATATTATATACAGGTGTCAGGTGACCCAGATTACTGATACTACTATATTGCATTTCTCCCTCTGTCTTTTCCTTAGGGCACAAAAACTTACTTCATCTTACCGCTGGTCGTTGACCAGAAATAATCTATTGTGGACTAACCCTTCTCTTCCTGACACACAGAGATCTTCACGAGGTGTTAAATATTTGTGTCATTTTTATATCACCCAAGGATGTAAATCCTTCTCACAATTACAAGATTTCCATCCTCCGCCAAATTTTTGTTTTACTATTACCAGCTCCGACACGCTATCCAAACACAATCTGGGTCCCTAACCAATTACTCCCCTTGAAAAACTATTGAGAAACCTAGCCAAAACTGATACCTAATTGCTCAGTGTAAGTAGTTCCTACTGGTCCTTCAGCTTACTGATTTGGGTTGGTCAGAGTTTAAGGAAACATATACAAGCTCGGTGATCTCCTCCAAAGACAGGATTATCCAACTGAACCTGTTCCACCACAGTCACTTCACTACGATTAAGTTGCTCAAAATAAGCCCAACTCCTGACGGTTTTGGAGGCTGTGATGCTACAGCTGACTTCCTGCATTATTTCTGGAGCTGTCCCTTTGTCTATCATTTTTGGGTAGAGATCAATACTTTCACATCATCAGCAACTGGGTCTTCCCAATATATTGCATCCTAAGAACTGTTAACTAGGTATATTTGGTGATATTTCACTTTCTAAATATGCTAAACGCTTGTTGTGGATCCTTTATTTCTATGCGAAAAAGACAATTCTAACATGAAAGGGTCCCTCCTCCCCCTCAATTAATAGTTGGCTGCAAAATGCTAGCCTACCACTATATAAGCTCTTTTTTGAACTTCCGAAAAAACTAAAAATGTTTGACAAGATGTGGGATCATAAGGTTTCTACGCCAGTTGCTTTAGATGCTCTAGATCAGTGTTTCTCAACTCCAGTCCTCAAGGCGCCCCAACAGGTCATGTTTTCAGGCTTTCCATTATTTTGCACAGGGGATTTAATCAGTTTCACTGCCTTAGTAATTACCACAGCTGTTTCATCCTGAGGGAAATCCTGAAAACATGACCTGTTGGTGCGCCTTGAGGACTGGAGTTGAGAAACACTGCTCTAGATCTGGGAAGTTAAAATTTGAATGTTGATTGTCTATTTTGCTGACTTCTCACTCGATTTGGTTTATTGTACCGATACAAGCCCTGACTTTTTTTATTACTTTTATGTAATAATGAGACATGAAAGACCATTGTTAGTTTAAGTGTGTTTTTATTTCTTTGGTATTGTCTTCATTTGAAAATCAATAAAATAATCTTAGAAAAAAAAAAATATTTTGCATGCCCTAGACACAGGCATTAGTCCTCTACATCTCTGCCCCTGGGGCTAAAACCTTACATTCACTAACAATAAAGTTTAACAATAAATATGGCCAAAGCTCTTTTGGCTAAACTTCTCCTGTCGGTGACAGGAGTGCACTTAGTTCTGCACTACTGTGAACCAGATTTAGGCGACAGTGTGCTAAAGCCTGCTTTTGTCTGATGTCACATAGCCAGTCCAGGCTCTCCGGGGATCCCTAAATATGGTTGGGATCCACCCAGATGCCTGACCGACAGCTGGCTTAGCCTCTCAGTGTGCTCTTAAGAGCCTGCCGCTCCTGTCCCTTCCACTGTCCAGTGCTCCAGTGAGCACCATAAGGGTAGAGCACAGAGTGGTGACTAACAGCATCAGATCAGTGCTGTATCCACCTGCAGTATTGGATCGCTGCAGCATCAGATCAATGCTGTATCCATCTAGGTGGAATGTTTATTTTTTTGAAAATCCCACACTTGTCTTTTAAAACTGATGTTTATGTTTCATGCCATTTTAAATAGTTAGTTTGGACCAAGTTGGTCCAAATGAACTATTTGCTTCACTAAGTGCTGCAGTGTCTCTAATCACTGTATGTACTGCATGTAGCTTCAACTACATACAGTACACAGTGCTGAGTTCTGGCTGTGAGACAGAGACTACCTGTCTCACACCCGACACAAAACAGGGTCTGGCTGAGAGGCGCTCAGCCATTCATAGGCAGATTTGTATTCTGTGAATGAATACAAAGCTTGCTCTGATTGGTTGAATGGGAGGGGGCGGGCTGATAAAGTCACACTCTCAGACTCGGCCAATCAGAGGAAGGTTTGTATTCATTCACAGAATACAAAGCTGCCTTTGAATGGCTGAGCGCCGTTCAGCCAGACTCTGTTTTGTTTCAGGTGTGAGACGGAAAGTCTCTGTCTCACAGCTGGTACCCAGCACTGTGTACTGTATGTAGCTGAAGCTACATGCAGTACATACAGTGCTTAGAGACACCACAGCACTTAGTGAAGAAAATAGTTAATTTGGACCAGCTTGGGCCAAACAAACTATTTAAAGTAACATGAAACATGGACATCAGCTTTAAGGATTTAGATATAAAGCACAATAATTATGCATAATCAAGTACCTTATTTCCTTACACCGATGGAGACATCTACATGTACAGTATATTTGTAAAAATTACAACTAGCTCTTTGACTTAATTACTAAATCACTCGGATATTAGATATGTCTAAAAAGGGATTACTGGATTAATTGGACGCTCCCTATCTTCTTGGAAACCATCTGTGTATGTACATGGAAGGGGCCACACAAACTGACTTTTTCAGGACAAGGATCTATATTAAAGTTGGGTACACACTCTCAGTTTTTTTTTTTCTTTAACCAGCAGGTTGAACAGAAAAAATGACAGACCGCTGTATCAACAAAAGAGATGTTGAGGCAGGGATCTTACCCACTGTGTCTTTGTATTTAGACAGTGGGACGCCCCTTGGCAGCATACACTGTTTGGAGCTCGCAGCCATTGGCTGTAAGCGCTGATTGGATGCTGGTTTTCCAGAATGTCTCTTCGGCAAAAGCCGACTGTTAGACCAACTTGTCAGACAGACAGCTATACAAACTGTCCATAAGTCAGCCTATTTCTGCTGGACTTGCCGATTTTCAGCTTGTGTGTACCCAGCCTTAGGAATATTATCTGCAACACTCAAGCCTGGGAAATCTAGCCTTGTGCCATAAATCTAAAATGCAATAGGGGGAATTTTCTAAAACTGGAACAGAGTGCACAGTAACCAATCAATTTTGAACTTCAGCTAGTTCAGTCAGCCTAAAAAAACTGCTCCAGATTCTGGCTGCTCCAGTTTAGTAAATTCCCATCAATGACTCTCTATGCTTCAGCCCACTTCAAACATAACCAAGGTTTTCCTCGTTGTTTTGTAAAGGTAGACAAGGCAAAAATTACAACATGCAGTGTCCCAGATATTGTATGAACTTTCATTTAAACTAAAAATTCCCTTTAAATGTATTATCCCAATGGCCTTACACGTCACCTCCACAGTTATTCTGTGATTACCCAGCATTGATCTTTTGTATTAGAAGTGGAAGGCATAGGCTTCCCACTGATACAGAGACTTGGGGGTTTATTTACTAAAGGCAAATCCACTTTGCACTACACTTGGAAGTGCAGTCGCTGTAGATCTGAGGGGGACATGCAGAGAAGAAAAAAAAACAGCATTTTTGCTTGTACATGATTGGATGATAAAATCAGCAGAGCTTCCCCTCATTTCAGATCTTCCCCGGAGCTCTAAAGCGACTGCACTTCCAAGTGCACTTGCAGTGCAAAGTGGATTTGCCTTTAGTAAATAAACCCCCAGGTGTCTTCATCGAGAACAACTTCAAGAGGGACTGGGACACTCCAAGATCATGGGCTTCAGGTTAGCTACATTAGAGACAGCTGATACTACCATACCTCTCAACTTTTTGATATAGGAATGAGGGACACCTATCAACATAAGTATGCATGCATAGAACACTAACCCTGCCACGCCCCCTTAAAAAACAAACAAGATTGGTTAAACCAACAAGTGCTTTTTTACCACTACTATTCCGTTATATTGGCTTTTGGAATTTACAAATGCAGCAATTCAGAAATCAGATGAAAGGTTTAGCACTGGAAAACCCTTTTTGATAGATAAAAAGTGTATTTTATATACAGCTATATAGATCAGACCAAAATGAGGGACAAATGAGGAGGAATGAGGGACAGAGGGACATTGCTCCAAATCAGGGACAGTCCCTCGAAATCAGGGACAGTTGGGAGCTATGTTTTACTGTACAGATGGAAGGCTAAAGTTAAACATCAAAGTTTGGAAAACATAAGCCAGAGTGTGGTACATTTAAAGTTCCAGTACAGACAGAAGTCCTGCATAGCCAAAGCTGTTGTTCATTTTTAAAAACAAAACTGAGTTGCATATGTGACACTGGCCTGGGGCAGGAGACAGAGGCCCATGGCTTAAGCCTAAACTACATTCATCAAGTCATCAAATGTACTGAGAATTTTCATATGCATCTTTGTATGAATGTTCCAAATTATACTAATGCATGGCCAGCTTTGGTTGCCCAGGTCCACAAATACAACTGCTGCTGGCTAGAGATTAGTTGGAGCCTCCTTACATTTTGCATCAGTTTCTGCACTGCATCTGCTAGGGCTAGGTTCACGCTATGGCGGATGTAGGAATGTGAGTAAATTGCACATGTTCCAACACCCACAGCCAAATTCTAATTATTCTATTAATTCTTAATAAGACCTCCATGCATCAGAAAATGCAGCAAGTTTTTGGGTGTCAGAAACCATGTAGTACAAAAGCACCATGTGGCTCCATGCGGCCGCATTTAAAAAAAAGGGTCAGCGACTTTTTCCATGCCGGAAACATGAGTACAGCAGCCCATTCATATGATGTGCCCACGCAAATGCTGCACGCAGGAAATGCAGAGATGTAAACATAGCTTGGACCCTGAGGCCTCATGCCCACGGATGTTTTTACAGACGCTTTTTTGAGCGTTTTTTGCAGCTTAAAAACGCCTCTCCATGCTAGCCTATGGCCTAATGCCCACCATGGCGTTTTTGAGCTGTAAATGCCATAGGCGTTTTTAAGCTCCAAAAAAACCCCAGGGCCAGTGCTTTTGAAAGGGTCCAACGCTATAGCTGTAAAGACGCCAGACGCCGGTAAAAGGTGTTAAACGCGATTTAACGAGGCTTAACACTGTATACACAGCGTTATGCCCCGTCCAGCGTTTCTCTGTCTCTATTCAAAATCAATGGTTCCCTATGGGAGCCCATTGATTTGAACAAAAGTCGCACCAGAAGTCGGATCAAGATGATCCGACTTGCGGTCGCGACTTGTGTGCTGAGAATCTTGAAGGGGAACCCTGACAAAATTTTGCGTGAGGTTCCCCCCAAGATCCATACCAGACCCGAGCACGCAGCCCCGCAGGTCAGGAAAGAGGGGGGGGCGAGCGAGTGCCCCCCCCGGACCATACCAGGCCACATGCCCTCAACATGGGGGGTTGGTGCTTTGGAGCAGAGGGGGCCCCTGCACCCCCCCACCCCAAAGCACCTTGTCCCCATGTTGATGAGGACAAGGGCCTCTTCCCGATATCCCTTGCCCGGTGGGCAAGGTTTTATTTTATATGAAAAGTTCATCCCTAATCATATGCCTTAGGATATATTAAATATATATCAAGTGTGTACAACATTAAACACATCAACAGCTTTCTAAATCATAAAAAAGAAAGTCTATACAACAACATGACCATATATAAACAATTACTGTAATGGGAAAAAAGAAATCTGAGATAAATCATGAGTGGCAGAAGTTCTGTGTGAGCAGCTGTGGGATTGATGACCGGCTTATTAGATGTCTACATTTTGATCGCACGCTTAATGTACATATCAATCACATTTATGTGCATAATGGCTCAGATAAATGTCTTCATCATAAGGAAGTGGCAATATTAGTTTACAGCAAGATTTTACTAGAAGTGCTTCTAATCAAGAGGAATAACGGTAAGAAAATTGTATTTACAGTTAGTAAGCCATATAATTTCCTTTACAAATATTTGAGTAAGGTGTTCCAAGCTCAAATCAATCCTTGCTCCCCCACTGCACTGTTTAGAGCCAGGAGCCAAAAGAAATTCCTGGTACTTGAAGGTATGGAATGACCATGGGACAGCTCTAAGCCAATCAGCACTGTCATACAAGGAGTACATATCCCAGCGTAAGCTCCAGCAACTAGCAGCTTACAGGGGACTTTACTTTGCTCTTGGCAGCCAAGCAGAGCAGTGGGGGGAGAAAAAAAAATTATATGGGGGGTTAAAGTGAGCCTGTTGCTTTGCTCTGCATGGCAAAAACACATCTTCACTTTAAAGCAGAACTTTATTACGTCACAACAGGGGGTGAGCTTTACACACAATGTGCAAGTATGCACAGCATATTTTTTTTTCCTTCCATGTGATTGGGTATTCTTTGCAAAGTGAAGATTTATCTCATTTACTAAGCTTTCTTTAGTCTATTTTCCTTTAGTAAATCAAACTCACAGTCTCCAACTCTTCATCAGCCACCATCTTCTCTGCTGTGTTTTCCAGATTCGGCATCACTCCTCTTAGGCTACTAGGCAGCCTTTGATGATGTTACTTTTGCACATGCGTACAGGAAATATACTGTCCTCAGCACCTAGCTCCATTCTCAACATTTTCGCAGACAAATGGGTCGGAGTGTACCACACAGCTCATGCACTCTGCAGTCTGTCTTAGTTCCATTGCTCCTTGCACAGCTGACCACATGCTGTCACAATGGACAAGGCTGGGAATCTGAATTTATTCTTACACAATATATGCTAGGATGTCACCATACAACTTAAAGAAAAGTGGAAGTATTGCGCTGGACCCATAGGTTTATTTTACTGGTATTGTTATCTTAAACCGTAACTCCACTTTTGCTGATAAAAAAACATCCCCCTAGGTGATCCATGTACATTGCAAGGATTGCATTTAGCAAACTTTGTTGCAGATTCCTACCTTTTGTTATTCTGAAGAAATCCCTCTGTGCTTTTCTGTGTCCATGTAGGAAAGTGAATCTAATGGTAATGGTTTCATAATTAACAATCAGCTGTTGCACCTGCAGGACACTAATGAGGAAAACTGCTGGGTCTGCATCCCTTTAGACGTGTTCCTATTGGGAGTATCTCACCAAAAATGAAATTTTCGTTGCAGGGGATGCCTGAAATCTGACTTGTATCTTGGGCAGACTTCTGAGAAAATTGGTAAGCCAATTACACAAGTAGGAAATTATGTTTCTGGGGGGGAATTTGTACACACTCTGTGTACAGAAGACCTCCAGGTAGCCATATTGCATTGCATTTTCAGAACATTACAGCAGCTACAGATTGAAAAGAAAAGGTCATTTTTATTAACATTCAATTAAAATATGTAATAGTGTCGCAATTGTATACGCTATATTATTTTTTCTTTATTTGCTATTTTTTTCCACCACGAAAGTGGAGTTACCCTTTAAGGTATTACTGTTGATAATCTGTGGTATTATTTACTGTTGGTAAATTATCTGCTTCCTGAGCAGATGGCTTCTATACCCCAGAGGATCCACAGTCTCCTTGGCTTGTAGTGTAATGTAAAATAAGTTGAAATTGAAGCACCACACCACAGTTAAGAGGTCCAGATACAACTTTATTCAATTAAAGGTCAGGGGTACAGTTCAAAAATTCACACCAGAAAAAATACCATTGTAAGGCCATTTTCCTTTTGTACAAAAAAGAGGCAACCACCCCAATCTATAACTGGACTTTGCAGCAAGGTGCACATGGAAGGGCAATGCAGATCACAAACAAACAAAAGATTTCCCAGAAAACCTACTGACCAGCCTGCAAAACAATGTTAAAAACAGGGTTTTGTTTGCACACATTTGCAAATATATATGTAAGCCACAGTGTCCATGCCAAGGGACCTCTGTATATAATGTGGTCCTAACTTTAAATTTCCAGAGTCTCAATAGTAGGAGCACATATAAGATTAAGGCATACCTCCCAACATTTTGAGATAGGAATGAGGGACACCTACTAACAAACGTATGTAGGCATAGGACACGCCCCCTGTCACACCTCCTTAAAGGAGAATTAACCAAAAAAAAGGTTACTTAAATCCACAAGTGCTTTTTTTTCATACCACTACTATTCCTTTATATTGGCTTTTCAAAATGTACAAATGCAGCAATTTAGAAATTAGATGAAAGGTTTAGCACTGGCAAACACTTTTTGAAAGATAAAAAGTGAATTTTATATACAACTATATGGATCAGACAAAAATGAGGGACAAATGAGGAGGAAAGAGGGACAGAGGGACATTGATCCAAATCAGGGACAGTCCCTCGAAATCAGGGACAGTTGGGAGCTAGGTTAAGGGCAGGTATGCATTTCACTTCTGGTTTGTTTACGTTGTTGCCATTTAACCCCTGACGAAAGGGGGCACTTAGACCCCAGAAATGCATTGGCTACTTTTAGAATTGTACCCCTGACCTTTAATGGAATAAAGTTGTATCTGGACCTCTTAGCTGTGGTGTGGCGCTTCAATTTTAAATCTTTTTACACCACACAACTTAACCACTTGCTGACCAGCCGCCGTCATTATACGGCGGCAGGTCAGCTCGTTCCTGTGAATTGCCGTAGCTGTACGTTGGCTCCTTAAAGGAGCCATAGCGGGCGCGTGATGTCCACCGGCCACCCTCAGTGACAGGAAACAGAGCCAGAATGGGGATTTGTCAATGTAAACAGACAGATCCCCATTCTGACAGGGGAAGAGAGAGAGACCTGCTGTTTCTAGTGATTACGAACAGCGATCTCTCTCCGCCTCCAGTCAATCCACTCCCCCCACAGTTAGAAACACCTCCCAGGGAACACATTTAACCCCTTGATCGCCCCGTAGTGTTAACTCCTTCCCTTCCAGTGACATTTACACAGTAATCAGTACTTTTTATAGCACTGATCACTGTATAAATGTCAATGGTCCCAAAAAAGTGTCCTATCTGTCCACAATGTCGTAGTCCCAGTAAAAATCGCAGATCACCGTCATTACTAGTAAAAAAAAAGATAATAATAAAAATGCCTATTTTGTAGACGCTATTTTTGCGCAAACCAATCAATATACGCTTATTGCGATTTTTTTACCAAAAATATGTAGAAGAATACATATTGGCCTAAACTGATGAAGACAATTTTTGGGGGGATTTTTATATTAGCAAAAAGTAAAAAATATTGGCTTTTTTTTCAAAATTGTCGCTCTTTTTTTGTCTATAGCGCAAAAAATAAAAACCGCAGAGGTGCTCAAATACCACCAAAAGAAAGCTCTATTTGTGGGGAAAAAAGGACGCCAATTTTGTTTGGGTACAACATCGCACAACTGTGTAATTGTCAGTTAAAGCGACGCAGTGCTGTATTGCAAAAATGGCCTGGCCATTAAGGGGGAAAATCTTCCGGTCTGTAAGTGGCTAAGGCTGCCATTGCTGAGCATGCCCTTTTAAATGCCAGTTGCCATCATGTTCACCCTCTTGCTCCAGTCTGAGTTACTGTCCAGGAACTTTTGACTTTTCTCTACTTTTCAGGATCTTTAAACTTGTTTTAGCTCAAGCATTATACCTATTAGGTGAGATAATCACCCAATCAACTCTTTCCAAAAAGCTCTCATAGCAGCTCATATATTTTCATCATAACATGTTAACACATATGTGTTGATTTACTAAAGGCAAATAGACTGTTGCACTCTGCAAGAGCAGTTGCTCCAGAGATTAGTAAATGAGCAGAAGCTCTGCTCACTTCCATCATCCAATCATGCGCAAGCAAAATTGCTGTTTTTTCATTTTCCCTGCATGTGTTTGGGTATTCTTTGCAAAGTGAAGCTTTACCTCATTTACTAAGCTTTGGAACAACTGCACTTGGAAGAGTACAACTGCACTTTGCAAAGTGCACAGTCTATTTTCCTTTAGTAAATCAATCCCTAAAAGTCCACCGAAGCTGACACCTGCAAGCAGGTACTAGCTGAGTTGATAAGCAAGGTATAGGGAAAGGGTGTGGTTCAAGTGAACCAGTCAGTGGATAAAAAGGTAACCCAGGATGGAACAGCCCAATAGCAAGCCGGGTCATAGGCCATTTTTCTCAACACCATTTTAAGAAGAGTAGTACTGAGGTCTCTAAAAATTATTTGCTGATCAGAGCATTTAAAAGTACAATGCATAGGAAATAGGTCTCTGTAAACATTTTCTCAATTACTGAATGTAAAATAAAAAATTATTAGACAGGAACAAAATTAAAACATTATCAGTTATGCTACTTAAAATTACTGCAGTTACAGAAAAATACCTATTGATCTCTCAGAAATCTAGCGTGCTCTTAGGCAGGCCATACATGAGTCACATTTTGAAAGAATTTTCTTTTGAAAATCTTATCTAAAAATTTTTGTTCGTATTTTGCACCATTAGTGGGCTGCAGCAACAGCCAATTTTTGTGTGGCCATCGAATTTGAGTAATCGGACATGTTGGAAATTTTTTTAAAAATTAATGATTTTCTAATCAATGATGGGAGAATCGTGCGAGAAATGTAATTGAAAAAGAAATGCACATGTGCAAGAAAAGAAAATTCCGGGAAAGAAAAGAAGATTCCCAGCTACAAAAATTCTTTTCTGTAGCAACATGAGGTGAAATTGAAGGCTTGGTTGGCCGAATTTCGAAATCAATGGTGGCATCATCGGATCACAAAACGCACAAAATTTCTGATTTTCGAAAGAAAATTCTTTCGAAATTCGGCCATGTATGGCCAGTCTTAGCTTCCTGTTTTGCCCAACAACATAGTTGGGTTGATTTACTAAAACTGATGTGAGTGCAAAATCTGGTGCAGCTGTGCAAAGAAACCAATCAGCTTCCAGGTTTGCTTTTTGTATCAAAGCTTAGTTGAACAAGCTGAAGTTAGAAGCTCATTGGCTACCATGCAAAGCAAGCTGCACCACATGTTGCACTTTCCAGTTTTAATAAATCCACCCCAGTCTCTTTGCTGTACTAAAATCACAATGAGCGTTGTCTTTCCTGCCTGCTGGATTACAAAAGCCTTTCTATCCACCTTCCTCTCTGTCCTTATCCCCAATAAATACTTTGATTTCTATCCCCACCGATCAATGCTGCTACTTTGACTTTCAAGAGCCTACCCACACGCTGAGATGTAATTCTGAGGAAGTCAACAGGACTAATGCTGGCCATACACTATACAGAAAATCGGCCGAACCCATTTTTGAAAGACGAACATTCAAAAATGCCATCATGTAATGACTGATAAATCGTTCAGTGGACATAAATGAATGCATTTTTTGTTCCTTTTTTTACATATACCTATGCAGACAGTTTGGACGGGAAACACATTAACCTTTCAATTCATCGTTCTTTCGGCAGAAAATGTCCAAACTTGTCCTTCTTTTTTTCGGCTCAAAAACGTCCCAACGATTATCGATTTTGTTCCCATTAACTGTCCGAAAAACGAACAAACTGTCTAAATGACCGAATTTCGGACGATTTTTCGTTTTTAGTGTATGGCCAGCATAAGACCCAACAACTGACCCTGTGAGTAATAAAAGCTATTTCTTGTTACGGAAACATAGTTAAAAAAATAATGCTGGAGGACATGCTCTAGAAGAGGATAGAGAGGTTTAGAGGTGAAGGTGGGTAATGCCTGGATATACATATTAATTCAGTAGAGGCTCAGAATTATTGTGAAAGTTCTCAAAATAATCAGGAATAGAGAAAATCAAGGCATATGAAAAATATGTTATGTTAATTCTGGTTTGTAAAAAAAAAATATTTCTTATCCTGCCTTAGTGTTTACTGCAGAGAACACCACATTCTGCATTCTCTCGCTTGTCCCATGGCTGCTTTATCTTTGTAGATGTACTGGATAGCTGTCTCATTGCTTGCTACAGGGAACAGGAACTATACAATGTTTCTGTCATCCATAACCAGAACATGACAGTGATTTTTCTTCCTGCAGTTCTACATCTAGCTGGTTCCTTTGTTTGAAATATGTGTAAAGTGTCTCAGTTGCCTACTTCTATACACACTATTTAAACTATTATAGTATTTTAAAACTCATCTGTCTGAAAAGATAGTTTTATAGAATTTAGTTGTTCGAAAACTCAACACTTTTTATATTTCAATGTTTTTATTGAAAAACATAACAAAGTACAAAATAGTCAGTCATATAAGCAGATTAATATCAAATTGTCAAAACAATGTTCTCCAATACAGCAGTAGTTAAAGTAGATTCCCATCATCCATTCTCCACCCATTACGGTAACAAGACACAAAAAGTGTGACAAACAAAGATCGGTGGGATCCAATCCTAGCCCCTCAATCATGAGCCAGGTATTCTTTATGTGAGGGAATGGTATAGACCCAGAATCTTAGGAGGTCCCAGATAAGGTCCCTGGGACAGTCCCAAGTCTCACGGTCATACATAATCTCATTCGAGATCAGCTGTATTGTGCTAAAGTTTCCAAAAATGAAGGAAAAGAACCGAACAAAAAACAAAAAAAAGAGAAGAGAAGAAAGGAAAGTAAGAAACGAAAGATAGTGAGCTGGAGAGGGAATGAGAGGGTCGTCCTGGGGTACGCTATGGAGTTCAGATATAATCGATCCATGGGTCCCATATCTTATGAAATTTCTTGACTTTATTACAGAGAATGTGAGTGAGTTTATCATTGATCATAATCCAGTTAAGTTTATTCTTATATAAAGTGTTTTCTTCTGTGACATACATAATCCTAAAGTTGGACAAAAGTGAAAAAAACAGTGGCGCTATCTTGAAACCTAATATTTTCACCCATTAGAGTGAACCCTTTAACTAAATAAACATACAAATGTAGAATGCAAATATATATATAATGAACACCAAGTGACAAGTGAAAAATTTTGAAAAAGTGCACAACAACTGATTATATTGCAAAAAAAAAATTTTTTATATAAAAAATACATAAAAAAAAATATAAAAAAACTTAAATAAAGTCTGTGCGAAGTGATGTCTTCTTTGCAGCTTCCACCACACCCAGGTGCTGAGTGAACCCACTCCCTAAATAAATTCACTCACCAACTTCAATTGCCCACACTCTCGTGTAAGGCTTAAGTGCTTTTTATAACCGAACAGGAAGGATCGCAACGGCAAACCAAACATCCAAATATGTGTGCAGGAATCATTCCACCTTTTTCTAAGCAGCAACTATGCTGGACTTCTACGATGGACTTCTTGCAACCATTTGGCTAATAGCATGAGAAGTGTTGTTGGTGTATGTTAGTCATACTTAGTAATAGTAAGTATTATTTTTAGCTGGTATTCTCAAACACTTTTGTCCAACTTTAGGATTATGTATGTGACAGAAGAAAACACTTTATATAGATCTTAATGTTCAAGGTGGCAGCTTTAGATTTTTTGTAAAATTCATTTGTGTACTCCGAGGCGCAGTGGTGGTAAGCAAAGTATAGGTGGGCAGTGATACTTTGAATATCAACTTTTGGTGTAAGTTTATTCTTAACCTAGTCTGGAGGGATTATTGATTGTTTCTAATGTCTTGCAATTGTAATTCTCGCCGCCAGTAATATATATTTAATTAATTTTACTGAATGTTTGGGGATATCATCAGGTAATTTGTGAAAGAGGGCAGCTTCAGGAGATCTACGAATGTTTACCCCGTCACGGAATTGACTAAATTGAATATTCAAATCAAAAATCTGATTATGAGGGGGCATTGCCACCAAATATGGTGCATAGTCCCCAACTTACCGCAACGTCCGAAACAGTTTGGAGAAGTAGAAGGATGCATCTTAGCTACTCTAGTGGGTACCAAGTACCAACGTAGGAGCGTTTTGTAATTGTCCTAATCAGAGTAGTATTAATGGAAATTTTGGATAACTGGTAAGCAAGATCTTGCAATTCTGTGAGGTCAAAAGTTATATTCAATATTTTTCCCATTGGACCATATAAGTCAATTTTGAATCTGGTTAAATGAGGGAGGTATAGATTGCAGAAATTCGACCCCTCTGGAAGCCCCTAGCCTGACAAGTTAATTCAAATGTTGTAAGCTTAAGGGGGCCCACTACTTGGTGAAGTTTAGATCTGGCAAACGATGCAATTTGATTATACCGAAATATTTCACTAGGGGGCATTTACATAGTTACATATAGTTACATAGTAGGTGAGGTTGAAAAAAGACACAAGTCCATCAAGTCCAACCTATGTGTGTGATTATGTGTCAGTATTACATTACATATCCCTGTATATTGCGGTCATTCAGGTGATTATCTAATAGTTTCTTGAAGCTATCAATGCTCCCCGCTGAGACCACCGCCTGTGGAAGGGAATTCCACATCCTTGCCGCTCTTACAGTAAATTTGAAACTCATCTTTGAAGTATTGTATCGTGTGCAATTGATTCCCATTCAGAAAGTCTCCAATTCTCAATAACCCTTTATTGAGCCACCACTGAAACACCTGCGGGGTCAAACCAGGTGGAAATTCTAGTGGTGTATGAGGGGACGACAGGGGACTATCCCATATTGTTAGGGAATGTGATAGAGTGGGGCACAGTATAGGTGGGCGTCGACGGTTGGGAAGCCACATTAGTGATCCTATGGCCAATGGATGACAGGCAAGTGCCTCTATATAAACCTAGAGGGGGACTGAACCTTTAGCCGTGGTATAGGCTAATTGGGCTATTTGTGCCGACTGATAATAGGCCTGTAAATTGGGGAGACCTAACCCCCCCATAGGTTTCGGTGTGTAAAATGTTCGTTATGTTCGATAATGGGGGATAATTTGCCCTATAAATGGTGTCTATAGATGAAGTCAAGTGTATTTCTAGGTACGGAAGGGAACGAGGATTCCATTGAAAGCTAAATGTATTTTGAAGAGCCTGAACTTCAGCAGGGGGTAGTGATATATTAAATGCAACCGTTTTTTGGGAATTTAGACGTAGACCGGAAAGTTGTGAGAAATGATCCAGTAAGGATAGCAGATTGGATATCGTTACTTGGGGATTAGTGACATACATAAGAACATCATCGGCAAACAGTACACATTTGTGTTCTTGTTGGCCACAATTAATACCACGAATATCAGGGTGGGAACATATTGCTACAGTTAGGGGTTCTATTGCTAATGCAAATAGTGAGGGGGAGAGCGGGCATCCCTGTCTCGTACCTCGCTGGACGGGGAATAACAGTGATTTATGTCCTCTAATAGAAACTTGGGCTATTGGGGAGCAATATAGCGTTTTTAGTAAGGAAATAAACGTTGAACCAAATCCCAAGGTCTCAAGGGTAAGAAAAAGGTAATCCCAATTCAGGCTATCAAAGGCCTTGTTGAGGTCTAATGAAAGAAGCATAAGTTCCCGGGTAAGTGGAGCATCCCAGTTAGACCTTACCGCTGAAATTAGAACTATGGATCTACGAATTTGGTCTAGGGTCTGACGGCCTGTTATAAATCCAGATTGGTCTTTATGAATATAGTGCTCTAGAAAAATGTTAAGGAGAGAGGCCAAGATTTTCGTATGGATCTTCAAATCGCAATTTATTAATGAAATAGAACGATAGTTACGAACATCAGAAGAGTCTTTATTAGGTTTAGGGATAACACTGATATATGCTTTATTTTCATCCAGCGGGACCGTACCTCCATCCCGCAAGGAGATAAAGTGTTACTAAACCCACAACAGTAAAATCAAAAAGTAAAAAGTCTGTATATGCAGTAAATCATGCTTGTTATACTCACTGTGGAACCTAAGGATTTAATCCTTTGCATTGTGTAAAAAGGCTGTTTGATCCTGTTATCTCCGATCCTCCTCTTCTTCCAGAGTCTCCAAATCTATCTGCTGATAGAACAGAACCTTGGGAGCAAGCTGCACATGCTCAGTCTGGTGTGTATTGCTAGAGAGTTATTTTTTCCTGGGAGAGTGCATGTGATCACTCCAGGACCAATCTGCACTGTCCAGACAGAGTGTCCGGGGTCCTGCAGCCTCATAGGATAATCAGGAGAGAATGAAAACTGCTCCTACAAGCTTTACCAGGCACTAATAGAAGTCAAAAGACTGCTCTAACTGCTGATGAGAAAAGGTATTTAAAGTGCATTTCCATGTTCTGTGTACTGTGGGAGACCAGATATAGTGAATGCCGGGTCCTGGGGTTAGTAACTCTTTAACCAGTTAAGGACCAGCCTCCGCAGATATACTGCGTCAGGTTGGCTCCCCTGGGTGAATCGCCGTAGCTGTACGTCAGCCAGTTTAAGAGCTCTAGGGGGTGCACGCATCAGCAGCGTGACAATGGAGCTGATGCGCGTGCCCGGCGGCCGCCATGTGCGCCAGGCACCTGCGATTGATCCTGAGAGAGACACAACAGAGATCTGTCAATGTAAACAGACAGATCTCCGTTCTGTCAGGAGAGAGGAGACAGATTTGCTGTTCATACTTATTATGAACAGCGATCGGTCTCCTTCTCCAGGCAGTCCCATCCCCCCACAGTTAGAAAAACTCCCTAGGACATACATTTAACCCCTTGATCGCCCCCTAGTGTTAACCCCTTCCCTGCCAGTGGCATTTATACAGTAATCAGTGGCTATTTTTAGCTCTGATCGCTGTATAAATGTCAATGGTCCCAAAATAGTGTCAAAAGTGTCCGATCTGTCCTCCGCAATGTCGCAGTCCCGCTAAAAATCACTGATCGCCGCAATTACTAGTAAAAAAAAAAAAAATGCCTTGAATCTATCCTCTATTTTGTAGACGCTATAAATTGTGTGCAAACCATTCAATATATGCTTATTGC
Source organism: Lithobates clamitans (assembly GCA_037952925.1). Taxonomy (NCBI): domain Eukaryota; kingdom Metazoa; phylum Chordata; class Amphibia; order Anura; family Ranidae; genus Lithobates; species Lithobates clamitans. The sequence continues at coordinate 11,342,421 of JBBGZY010000014.1, forward strand.
GAATTTTTTTTACCAAAAATATGTAGAAGAATACATATTGGCCTAAACTGAGGAAGAGATTTGTTTTTTTCATTTTTTTTTGTATTCAGAAATGTATTCAGATCGCTTTTGAAGCATTAGGAAGGCAAGCTTTACAGACCTAAAATCATAAATACAGGCTTTGGGACCATAATACTGTAGGTCTATTAAGTCATTTTTTTATACAAATGGATAGAAAATAAAAGTACACTCTGTTACTCAGAACTATTTTTATATGTTCTGCTTCCATTCTTCCATCATTTCATTGTAATAGATGTAGTTGTATTTGTAAAGACTAATGACAGAGGCTTGTGTTTGTTTGACATGAACTTCAGCAAATATACTTTAGCCATGAGAGTACAGACCTCATACAATAATTCATATGCCAGTTATCGACTTGGCTTTTTATTAGGTTTTTATTTTACTGTGCACACTAAAGGTCTTCAAAGGTCAGTGTAGAATCTCTATATAGGTAAGGTTCTTTATGTAAAAATGACTGCCTTACCATGCAGCATTGCATGTGCACATGCATTGTGTTCCAATAGAACTAAAGACACGTATATAAAGCTGTACAGCAGTACTTTGGCCACTAGTAGGCAAGGGGCAACTGTCAACTATCCAGCAAAATATATTCTGTTGAGTTTTTCTTGCCTTGCCCTGCACAACATCACTGATCAATTCAACAATTTCCCACACAGCCTATCCAGGATCTCTTTCGACCTACCTATTTCACAATGCTTTTCATGCTGGCATCCATGCCTCCTTCTAAGAGGCATTGTCAGCTCAGAGTGGGCAGTCTGCATGGCAGTATAACGTAGAACATACTGGAACATCTTACTTATAGTTCTTTGTTGGTAGCTAGCAATTTGGTGGCTACTTTCCAAGCTCCATGGAGGCATAAAGCTTGGACGATAGCCATCGAAAACCAGGAAGGGCTTATAACCTGTTAAAAAAAAAAAATCTTCCGCTTCCATTTAAAAAAAATAAATGAATACATACCAAATAAAAATGCTAAACAAGCCATTTTGTAATTATTTTTTTTTTTAAAAAATTACTTTTCTTCATTAAGCACTGAAGGTTCCCCAGGTGATTAAAATGAAAATAGACCCTTCCATTCAGGAATCAGTCTGGAAAGGGCTTTGACAAACAACTTTTCTTTACAAAATAGTAGGAAAAAAGTAGGAACTTGCTACAATGTTGCAACCTAGAGGGGTTTGTTTTTTGTTTTTTTTATTATAGCAGAATTATAGAATTATAGCATACACACACACATATATATATATATATATATATATATATATATATATATATATATATATAACTGCGCTTGGGACGCCTAATAGATCTGCAGCCTCCCCTAATAGAGCTCCCCTAAGGAGTCTCCAGGTAGACAAGATATAATAAATTGGGGTGATTGGCGCTACCTATTTATAATTCATATCAAGACATGAACAAGGAACAGAGGGAGGAGGAGGGGGGGGGGGTAAGTGCTACACCACTGTTGGGTGTACCACACCTATACTATTGTATATGATCCCACCTCAAATATAATCCCAGTGAGTTAGATATTGGTGTGTCTGTAATCTATCACTAAGTGCTAAATTGGCATCCGGTGTAGTAGTATATAACCCAGATTCAGTTATACTACCATTACTACAAAAAATAAAATTAAAATTGAAATGAAATATGTGATATATGTTGACATTCCATGTGCATATATGACCTTACAGAAGTTTTCAACCTCTTAGTGCAAGAACAATAAAAAATAAAAAATGAAAAATAAATAAAAAATAACTAAATAAAAAAAAGATAAATAAAAAAAGGGAGCTAAACGTGATACCGTGATAGATCTGTCCCAAAGGGTTGTTTTAAGAGAACATATGGAGCCTACTAAGCGGTAGTCTGTTATTAATTCCCTGGTGATTTCCTGGTACTAATAACCAGGATATAAAACTTGATACAGATATAAAAATAAAGTCATTAGATTATAAACCCCACTCATATAAATATCACCATTTGTGTATCCAAATCCAAATAACAAAAAAGATGAAACCGCATTAAGCGGACACACTTTACTTCCGTGACGGGTATAAGATACCGTATTTATCGGCGTATAACACACACTTTTTTCCCCTTAAAATCAGGGGAAAATAGTGGGTGCGTGTTACAAGGATGGACCTCTATCTTCAGGTAAATTGTAGTATGGTCTGTAGTTACTTCCTCATAAAAAGGAAAGAGATGTGGACTCCCATAGTGTAGTAATGTTGGAAATTAATTGTTGAAAAAACATTAGCCAAGTAAAAACACTTTAACCAGGTAAGAAACAAAAGATAAAAAATATAAAAAATTGTAAAAACAATCCCGGACAAAGGCTTGCAATTAGATATTCCAATAAGCCATCTACTATGCTGTGTAAGTAATATGGCAGGCTTCTAATGGCACTCAAGCCTCAAGATTCATAACAAGCGCTAGACACACAGTGGAGACAGCAGCGCTGCACTGCGTTCCATCTGCGTTCCATCCACTCGTAAAACAGGAAATGACGTAGCGTGCGTGGCGCCGTCATACGCGTTTCGTCATAGACGTCCTCAGCGATTTCTATGGAGTTATAGTTTAACCTCCGGTATGATTATGTCAGATTTTTTATGCTGACATTGTTTTGTTTACATTGTTTTGCATGGAAATTTGGTGTTTTATATTGTAAGCCTGTAATTCTTAGTAATAACACACCTAAATCTGTCCAAACAAGAGTCTAGTAGACATCCCGGGTATGATAAAGTTTGAAACACAAAATCATAAATTATAATATATTAAATAACTATAAATAATTATAACAAATAATAATATAATAATAAGTGTTTGATGACAAATTTCCCCACAAATCACTATCGCTCAATTCTGCAAGTGATTCTAATTTATTATCTCTGTTTCTAGCTGGTCTAAAACCGATTTTGACCTAAAGGGACGCTTTTTGGTTGCTATGGACAATCTCCAGTTTCCAGGCAGGAAGAACAGTTTATATACTATAAAACTGCATGGAGGACACTGGACAAAGTACTAGGGACAAAACAGATATGAAATAATTTGATACAGTAATATAATCTGTAAGATTACAGTGTGCTGTATGTGTATTGTGTTTTTCATTTTTTGAATTTGGCGCTGGCTCCGTCCCCATGCGTCGCGACACTCGCAGGGAATGGTGCCTGCCACTGTGATAGATCGGGCGGAAGACACTGCCCGCACACACAGTGGGGGAACATTGAAGGATCCTGGGGACAAGGTAAGTAACTTTGCCTGGATCCTGCGATGCAATCTGGAATGTGGCTCAGGGGTTACCGTTTTGGTAGTAAAAATTCACTCCAAGCCACCGCTAGGGAGGTTACAGTGATATTAAAGTCTCAGTTTTTTTTTTGTTTTTAAATAACAAACATGTTATGCTTACCTGCTATGTGTGGTGGTTTGGCATCCTCCTCATCTCGGGTCCCTTGCTGGCACTCCTGGCCCCTCCCTGCCGAGTGCCCCTGTAGCAAGCCGCTTGCTATGGGGCACCCGAGCCGAACTGCTGCTCTGTCTGTCCATTCAGACACGGAGTCGTGGCTTGGCCATGCCCTCTTTCTCTCCTCATTGGCTCAAATACTTTGATTGACAGCAGCGGGAGCCAATGGCCAGTAACACACCTCCTGTATTAGTGAGACACCACTCTGGAAGAATGAGCACAGGAGGTACAGCAGACAACAGCATTGTCAGTCTCGGGGGATAGGAGAGGGGTGTTAAATGTATTAGCAGATTTAGATGTGCTAACAAATTGAAGCCAGACTCCAGCTCACTCTTTATTTTCAGTTACAGAAAACTGTTTTTTCCTTTTGGGATAAAGGTTTTGAATGAATAAATAAAAGCTGATAATTTTATTCACCCCTGACAGTGTTAGGTGGTTTGTCTCATCCATGTAAATTGATACATTCTACTGGAGAGCTTGAACTTGTGAAAAACAGACTTGCTGACTGGACCACCAGATGAAAACAGAAGAAAGTATTAAAAAAGGAAACTAATACAGCCATCACATCTAAGAACTGATAAGTTGCAACATAAAAAAGAGTTTGCTTTTGGGTTTAATATTGCTTTAGGCTGCATTCACACCTGGGAATTTTAAATCCAGGGCATATATGCCACGATTCTGCCCGCAATTTCAAAGTGTCTAGGTGTCAATTATATATTGCACAATGCACATTTAAGATGTCATTCATTTGAATGCAGCATGATTTATCATGCGACAATCGCAGCAGAACTGCACCACGATTTTAGGTGCCATTCAAATGAATGGCATCTCAAATGTGCGATTTGTCATTCACACTTATGTGTTTTGAAATCACGGGAAGAATCACAGCAAATCTGCCCGCTATTCCAAATGCCCAGGTTTGAATGCAGCCTTAAAGTGATGGTAAAGGATCTTTTTTTTTTTTTTTTTAAATAACAAACATATCACACTTACCTCCAATGTGCAGCTCGTTTTGCACAGAGTGGCCCCGAACATCCTCTTCTGGGGTCCCCCAGCGGCTCTCGCGGCTCCTCCCCACATCAAAAAACCCCCCAGGAGAAGCGCTCTCCCGAGGGGGCTACCTTGTGGGTGCGCTCCCGAGTCCAGCATTTGCGTCCACAGACATGAATGCCGGACTCGACTCCGCCCCCTGGTGCCCGCATCATTGGATTGGATTGACAGCAGCAGGAGTCAATGGCTGCGCTGCTATCAATCTATCTAATCAAGAGCTGGGACCTTGTGGAGAGAGTGACAGTGCGTCACCGTCGAAGAGATGAAGGGGCTCAGGCAAATAAAATGGGGGGCTGGTGACTGCCAGGCAGGGGCGTAAATAAGAGGGGGGTCAGGGGTGTTCAAACCTCCTCCAGAGCATCCTGGCAAAATGCCCAGACAGTGTCCCTGCTGTTTAGCCTCAGCATCAGCACAGTAGAAGCAATCAGAGTTTTGGAGTGCAGCAGCCAGCCCCCCTTCTATTGTGCCCCAATAAAAGCCCTGAAAAGCATGAAATTACTGCAAGGTCTCAGATGCCGGCAATTGACAGTGCATGGTTGAGGGAATTCCTAGACTCCTCGAGGTATCATATGACACGCCTGAAGGGAGACTGGGGATGCAGAAGTTTTCCTACTTCTGTGCCGTGCTGAATCTGAGGTCTGGTAAGTGGGGAGGCATACATTTTCTATTTTGCGAAGTAGATAGTGAAAATTCCAGCCTGGGGGAGCTTCTTTTAGTGGGGGGTTAAGGAAAGGGGGGTGGGTTTGCTTTTGGAGAAACGGGGATTTTCTCGTAGAGAAGTTTACAGGGTGTGGTTAATGGCAGAGATTTGCTTCTGGGAGGGAGTTTGATTGGATGAAGGGAGATTTTCTTCATAATTAGGAAGCTTTGCTGGGGGAGAGGGTATTGACTGAGGGAGATATTTTTGCTTTGGAGGGGTCTTTTTAGAAACAGGGTGGGGGGGTAATTTTTATAGGAGGGAGATATTTTACAGTGAGAATCTTTGCTTGGGAAGGGAGGGTTCTTAAGAGGGAGAGGGGGATTGTTTTCCTTTAAAAAGAGATGCTTTTTTTAAATTTATACATACTTAGGTGGATGGAGCATCAATCTAATGTTGCATCTGTCCCCAGCTGCTTTTAAGATCAACAGAGCGATTAAAGACCTTTGATCACTCAGTTCTCAGTCTTTAGTGAGCAAAGAGTGGTGTCTGTCAGTCCCTGGCTCTGCCCCCCCTCCCCCACGCTCACTGGAATGCCAGGTTGTGGAGGGGGCAGGATCGGCTGGCTCAGGGTGTCTGCGGCTCACTGAGAGGCTGAGTGAGCTGCTGGTCCAGGCATCTGGGTGAATTCTGACTTTAAAGTTAGGATCTTTCCACAGCCTGGACCTGCTGAGCGATGTCAGCTGACAGCGGGCTTTAGCTGGCTGTCGGATAAAAATAGGTCACAAAAGTGCAGAACGAACTGCGCTCCTCCCCAGGAGAAGTACAACCAAGCGGTATGCCGTCCCCTCAGAGCGCATGCACCAGTGACATCACCGGCTGCTTTCCATGTAAATATCTCCGAAACACCACAAGTTTAGGAGATTTTCACTATACCTACAGATAAGTGTTATTATAGGTTTACTTCTAGGTACAAGTTCAAAAGCTGAGTTTGCTACAGTTTAAGACTGAATAAAAGCCAACCATATTGAGCAGGTGCAAAGGGCACCATCCTGTGGTAGGCAGTGCACATTTTTTTTTTCATCTCTTAAAACATTTCATAAAATTTCTTAGGACACATTTTTTTAAGGTATAAATGAATCTAAGGTATAAATAAATCACTGAATTTACTGCCTACCACAATATGTTGCCCCCTGCACCTGCTCAACTTGCACAGTGAGGTTAGCTAAAATCCATTCTTGGGTGTCATTCATACATCCTACATGACCATGGTGCAGCAAGTATACTGCAAATACCTGTACCCAGTATCAGATGTTCCAATATCTGCTCAGCCTGTACACCTGAGTGATGGTCTGAAAAGAGCCAAGGCTGTCTGCTGCTGTAAACATGTATCCACCTGTATCTGCACATCCAGTGGTGACCTGCAGGTAGGGATACATTTTTGCCCTTGGATAAAATCTCTCTGTATCCAGGGTCAGAAATTTGTCCCTAATAGCAGGTAACCACTGTGACCCACGGTTTGTTAGTGTGTCGCTAAGGCTCAATCGATGTGGGGAGTAATGTAGATGATACTGAATGTGCTGCAGGAGTACCAGCGAGGGATATAGCTCATCCCAGCTCCTGTAGCCACTGAAGGGAAGAGAGAAAAAAATCCCTGGTGCCGAACATCCAGTCCTATGGTAATGTAGTAGTGATGGGAGAGACTACCTCAGCCCGGGTTCCCGCCAGGCCACACCCCAATGTGTTTTGCTTTGTCCCCCAGAGTTTAAATATGGGGACCACTGGATGTGCAGATACATGTTAACAGCAGTAGCTCTTTTCAGCCCATCACTCAGGTGAACAGGCTGAGCAGATGACAAAAATTGGAACATCTGGGATCCTGGCTGTAAGTATTCATTGCATATTTGCCATTCCATTGCCATTTAGAACATATGAATGAGATCTAAAGCCTGATTCACACGGTACGTTTTTTTTAGCTCAACCCAGCGGGCTGAACGAAAAAACAAACTACAGAGCTTAGGAGGAGCTCCCTGTACTAATGAGTACACTACCGCAACACAACTATGTGCATTGCGTTCTATTCCGTTGAATGGGGATCATTTTTGCTGCGCTGCATTGCAAAGTCTCATGGCCCCACTCTGCTGTCACATGATTTTACCGTACATCCCTCAACATAAAAAGTGTAAATGATGCCTTTAAGTTTGAATGGCCTGAACATCCCCCAGGAAAAAAAAAATCTATGGCCCTGCTGCCAGGTGTTTTTTCACCTTAACGCATAGGATGCATTAAGGTGAAAAAACACAAGGGTTTACAACCCCTTAAATGTTAGGATAAAGTCGAGGATTGAGTGTTATTGGTAGGGTAAGTGTAACATTTTACATGTAGGTTAAAGTTTATATGTTAGCAAAAATGTAAGAGATAAGAGTTAATTTTGGGTTAAATGTAATACTTAGGAATTGGGTAATGGCACTTGGCTGTTAGTGTATGGACACTCTTAGGCACCATTCACACCTGAGCATTTTGTAGCTTTAAGCCTGAAGCTACAAAACGCTGGAGGGGAAAAATCAATTATTCTCTATGGAGATGGTTCACATATCCACTCCCAAACGCCTGAAGCCAGAAGCCCCAAAACGCCTGACATTCAAACAAGTTCTGGAACTTTTTTTTTAGGGCAGATTTGGGCGTTTTTCTGCTTTTTACATTGGTGACCTTTTGACCTGTACAAAATCGCGGCAAAAAATTGCGGTAACACTAATTAGTAACCAAACAATAAATAAATAAACTGCTAATGGGCAAAAATATCTCAAATGTATCTTATCAAGATATATTCATATAAATGTGTTCAATAGAAATGTGTTCAATCAAAAAATCATAACAGCATACAAATAAATGGTTCAGTGAAAATAGTTTGATAATAAAGTGCATCCAAAGAAATCTAGTGATTCAGAGAGGTAATAAATCTCTTATTCAAGGTATAAATCAATATATTCCTGTGTAGGCAAATATTCCTGCTGTAGTGATTCCTTGGACACGTTGAGGAGGATTCAGCAACAGTCTTGATGTTTATCGATGCACTACTAGACCCGTTGGGGTCTATCCATAAGGTGAGAGGCTAGTGCCACTGGGGGGAGGATTCTAGAATTTTTTTTGTATTATCATCTTACATCTGAAAATTGGACCTCCATATCCATTCCGTTCCCCCTCATCTCTATGTGTACATAGGTTCAGAGCTGTTTGGCCTCTATATTGTCTCCAGCACCATTTTAGAGATGTCTGGTGTCCTGATAGGACAAGCAAATCTCAAGAGATTTGGTCGGCCATTTTTGGGTGGATATCTTATATAGGAAAGCTCAGCCACATGTAGTTCAGTTCACATGTGTATACAGACAGGGTGAGTGAACCTGCTTGTCAGGGAGAGTTAGGAGAAGTTAGGGAGAGAGTTCCGGCCTGTGAGGATAGCTCAGGGTTCCTCCGGAGTCCTGTATCAACAATCCTGGTCAGATGATAAGTTAAGGGTAAGAGTCAGAGCTCAGTTAAAACCTTCATGCTAAATATTTACAGTGTTATCTTCTCAATGATGAAGGATAATGCTTTGTAAGATTATGGGCGGATTTACTAAAGGTAAATAGATTTATAAGGGACTTTTCCCCAGAGCTTAGTAAATGAAGTGAAGCTCTGCTGACTTTCATCATCCAATTAAGAGCAAGCAAAAATGCTTTTTATTTTTTTATTTTCCTTGCACATGATTGGGTACTCTTTGCAAAGTGAAATTTTACCACATTCACTTAGCTCTGGGACAAATTCCCTTGCAAAGTGCAACTTCCTTTGGAAAGTGAACAGCCTAATTGCCTTTAGTAAATCAATCTATGAAAAGTTATCCTTATCCTGGCCGGAGTTCTCACTTAGCCTGAGGTAGCAGAAAAAGCTTCCCCGGGGCTGTAATCAGTATGAAGTACGCACATTAGTAAACGTATACCTATCAGCCAATAATAACAGCACTTGTTTCCAATTCTCCATTCTGCTGTCTGTCCTTAGATCCAATACTTAACTGACACGCGCAACATGTACAATAGGACACTCCAGGGTGTATAATTATGGCTATAATTACATTGCTTGAAAGTGTTGTTAGGTAAAGGGGTGCTTTGCTCTGAGTGCCTCTAAATGAGCATAAGGTAAGTGCAATTATTCCGATAATTGCCTGTCTTAATGCACTTACAGTATTCGTAACAATAAAGAAGGACTTTTTGAAAAGAAAATTAGGAGTGACAAAACACTGCAAATGTATTTAAAATACATGTTTGGCAGAAAACAATAAAACGAGTCAGAAAATAAAGTCTCTATATACATTCACTTGTATTGTACTATCATATTACCCTTTTCAGTTATAAAAAAAAAAAACATAAAAGGTTGCAAAGTTCTAAGCCTTCATTGTTCAATAAAAGTACTATACAGCTGTATTATACAAACCCATTAACAGGCATTTTAGCAGCAGAGCTTTAGCAGTGTTAGTACAGAGCAAAGGTAAGCAGGAACAAATCACAGATCGGCATTTGTTAATGTGGTTACAGCAGAATGCTAAAAGCTGATTTCTGATTGGCTGGCATGGAAAAGCAAGTATTACTCTGCTATTACTGCTATGCAGTAATAGGCAATCCATGTTTTACTCAGGAAGAAAAAAAACAACAAATTATAGTAATAGTTGCTTTTTAAGTGTTAATACATTATATTTATATAATGCCCTCCTACTCCTTCTGTATTGAACTTTATTGTAATTGTACTGTCCCTCTTTCTATTGTAAAGCGCTGCGTGAACCGTTGGCGCTATATAAATCCTGTATAATAATAATAATAATATAATAATATGAGAAGTTTTCTGCTTTATATGAGACTCATATGTACCCTCATACATATGTGCCTCCATCACTAATGGTTTAAAATGGAAGAGAGATTGGGACTTTCAATGAGGCATATTATTGGATAATAAATAATTGTTAACCACTTCAATACCAGGCACTTAGACACCTTCCCGCCCAGGCCGATTTTCAGCGCTGTCGCAATTTGAATGATAATTGCGCGGTCATGCAACACTGTACCCAAACAAATTTTTTATCATTTTGTTCCCACAAATAGAGCTTTTTATTTGGTGGTATTTGATCACCTCTGCGGTTTTTATTTTTTGCGCAACAAAATAAAAAAAAACAAAAATTTTGAAAAAAAACAAGTTTTTCTTTGTTTCTGTTAAAAATTTTTGTAAATAAGTACGTTTTCTTCTTCAATGATGGGCACTGATATGGCTGCACTGATGGGCACTGATATGGTGGCACTGATGGGCACCGATGAGGTGGCACCAATGAGGTGGCACTGATGAGGTAGCACTGAAGGGCACTGATGATGGGCACTGATGGGCACTGATAGGTGGCACTGGTATGCGGCACTGATGGGCACTCATAGGTGGCACCGATGGGCACTCATAGGCGGCACTGATGGACACTCGTAGGTGGCATTGATGGGCACTCGTAGGTGGCATTGATGGGTACTTTTGGGTGGCACTGATAGTTGGCACAGATGGGCACGGATGGGCACGGATGGGCACTGACAGGTGGCACCGATGGACACTGATGGGTGGCACTGATGACACTGATTGTTTGCACTGATGCCCCTAAGGGTGGCATTGCTGGGCATCACTGCAACATAATGGTGCCAATCAGTGCCCATTTGTGGGCACTGATTGGCACAGATTGGGCACTGACTGGGCACATGTGGATGGCCATGGGGTACATACCTGGCCATCCACATGTTGCCCCTTCCCTGGTGGTCCTAGTGGCGATCCCTGGTGGTCCAGTGTGGTGATCTGAGGGGGGGGGCTGCGCTGATAAACAATCAGCACAGACCCCCCCTGCCAGGAGAGCCTCCGATCGGCTCTCCTCTACTCGCGTCTATCAGACGCGAGTGAGGAAGAGCCGATCAACGGCTCTTCCTATTGACATCGTGATCAGCCGTGATTGGACACGGCTGATCACGTGGTAAAGAGCCTCCGCCGGAGGCTCTTTACCAAGATCAGTGTAGCGGTGTGTCAGACTGATCGCCACGATGCGCGCCCCCCCGGCATGTTATCCTGCTGGACGTCATATGACGCCCAGTCAGGATAACTTAACCACCGCCCGGCCGTCATCTGCTATGGGCCGGGCGGGAAGTGGTTAAACATATATTTATTTGTTTCTTCTACAATAGTGATTTTACAGGTCTATGACAGTAAATAAATGCATGGTTACAAATTTTAATAAAACATAATTATGACATAAATAACATGACACATAGCATAACATGGTGTGGATGACTGATCTCCATGACAGAAATCCCTATAGGACTATATATAACATGTAGGGTCTAAAATATATTGCATTAAAAGCATGGTAGACCATCTGTAGGACAAGGTGCATCTGTGTAAGTACGATGCGTTTCGTGGGACAATGCTGACTCTTCAGGGGCTGATGCAGCATCATTCTATAGAAATAAAAATGTATATAAGTAGCTGAGTCTAATGAGTATACCAAAGGATTGTGAAAAGTAGTAAATAGTAGTATTTACTACTTTTCCCAATCCTTTCCCAATCACTATTTTAGAAGGAACAAATAAATATATGTTTATTTAACAATTTTTTATTATCCAATAATATGCATCATTCAAAGTCCCAATCTCTCTTCCATTTCATAATATAATAATATTTCATGTTACAGCAGTCAAAACATTTTTAAAATGTTTTGATCAAGTAGGGAATGGTTACAACACCTATAGCTGTGTGTGCCCCCTAGGGAAAGTTACCCTCATTTCTTTTCCTAATACACTATAAGGTAGTGAGGGAATAACTCCCCAACAGACATGACATGAAGGTTGATCTATACCTTCCTAATGCTATTTCAACATTTAAAGAAAAAACGTTTTGGGTTCCACTTTAGAATTAATCAGCATTTTTATGATTCAAATTTTTTGGTTTATGTTAATAATTGTCTCTCATTTTGGTGTTACAAGGTGGTAATTAACATAAATAAAAGTGTTCTTCCGACCTCCCCATATGCATGGCTTTTCTTCTGAGGTTGCTGTGAGCTGCACTGGGTATAACACGCAATGACAATCAGAGTAACAGGAACTCAAGCAACTGTGTTTTACACATAAGGACTTCTACGTGTACCATGATGGTTGTTAATCCTCCTGTAGGGGTCAGAAGGACATAACAAAATAAAGGAGAATGAAAAGGGGTAATAGAGACCATTACAGGCTGTAGCGCCCCCCCCCCCCCCACACACACACACACACACACTTGCTGGGGCTATTCCCAGCTCTTAAAATGAAGATGAGAGTTGCTGTGTTGTGTACATACAACAGCTCGAGCAGCTGCTACAATAAAAAAAAGTCTGTCTGACACAATGGGTTTGATTTACTAAAGTCAAATAGACTTTGCAAAGTGCAGTTGGCCCAGAGCTTAGTAAATGAGCAGAAGCTCTGCTGACTTCCATCATCCAATCACTTGCAAGCAAAAATGCTGTTTTTTTTTTCATTTTTCCTTGCACATGATTGGGGTTTTTTTTTTTTTTTTGCAAAGTGAAGCTTTACCTCTTTTACTTAACTCTGGAGCAACTGCACTTTGTAAAGTGCACAGTCTATTTTCCCTTAGTAAATCAACAGTTTCAGACTCAAAATAGAGAGATAAAAAGTAACATTGTTACTTTTGTATCTACTCCGTTTCATTCATCTGCAAATCAGCGGGAAGAGCTTTGATTTGCAGATGATGTCATTAAAAAAAAAAAAAAAAAAGTTAAATAAAACTTAACACAAATTTAAACCCTTAGTTTACCCTTTCAGCCCTAATTAATGCCCTCTTCCCCTTCTTCTTAGACTATACTAGGCATAAACAAATATTTAACCCTTGTAGCACAAGGGAGCCCCACTACAAGGGCATTTTTTCCATTCTCCCAGAGTTCAGCTTTAATCCATACAGGACAAAAGAATTATTCATAAATGTATCATTAATATGTTCTTTTGGGGTTAAATGTTATGTGTGGTCAACTGAACGTTAACTTATACAGTTAATAGGAAATGTGTTTGTGACGTAACACAACCTATTACAGGTTCAATTTAAAAACATTGTAAAGTCAAATTAGCTTTGTGTTTCCACCATGTTGCTTGAGGCAACAATAATTAAGTGAGCCCCAGCAAGACCTACAATCTCACACCTTAATGAGATTTTGCCACTGTGTTGACATCTGCTTTCATGTCATTGTCACCAAACTAACTTCCTTTCCTCTTAAAGATGGTAAACATGTTTGTTTAAGGATTTCCAGTGGAAGAACAATTTATAGTTCACCTACCCCGGGTATAAAACCATTAATGTCGGAGCTCCTCATTTAATTCTAATGGCTTCAGCCATATACAGTATCTCACAAAAGTGAGTACACCCCTCACATTATTGTAAATATTTTATTATATCTTTTCATGTGACAACACTGAAGAAATGACACTTTGCTACAATGTAAAGTAGTGAGTGTGCAGCTTGTATAACAGTGTAAATTTGCTGTCCCCTCAAAATAACTCAACACACAGCCATTAATGTCTAAATCGCTGGCAACAAAAGAGTACAATGTAGCAAAGTGTCATTTCTTCAGTGTTTACACAGGAAAAGATATAATAAAATATTTACAAAAATGTGAGGGGTGTACTCACTTTTGTGAGATACTGTATATTCTAGAGATTTGGTTTTGCATAGCATCTTTTTCCTTTCTAATGAATACATCTGATTAAATGTGATTGCAATACAGTAACGTGATAACATTTTTACCATACAGTAGACATGACACATATGTTCAACAAAAAGGAATGATATAGCTTGAAAAAAAGAAAACTAGCACAACTGACAGTTAAAGTGATACTATAGTCTAGTTTTTTTTCTTTAAAAATAACAAACATGTTATACTTACCTGCTCTGTGCAGTGGTTTTGCACAGAGCAGCCCAAATCCTCTTCTTCTCTGGACCCTCACAAGCACTCCTGTCCAGTGCCCCCACAGCAAGCAGCTTGCTATAGGGCACCCAAGCCGCAGCTCTGTGTATCCATTCAGACACTTAGCCACGATGTGGCCCCACCCCCTCCCTCTCCTCATTGGCTAACTGACCTTGATTAACAGCAGCGGGAGCCAATGGCGCCAATCTGCTGCCAATCAGGAGGGAGAGTCCTGGATGGCTGCGGCACTCGTGCACATTGCTGGATCGAGATGGGGCTCAGGTAAGTATTAGGGGAACTAAAGGGGGCTGCTGCACATTGAAGGTTTTTTATCTTAATGCATAGAATACATTAAGATAAAAAGCCTTCTGCCTTTAGAACCACTTTAAAGGGGACCTGTCACAATAAAAGTATTAAAGCTACCATGGTTAGAAGCTGACATTTCCTTGTCTGTTAGCAAGCCTTTAACCCAGTGCAGATGAGTCAGTGGTGTTCCAGGAGAGCAGAAACAAAGAGAAAAAAAGGGTTAAAGGGCCATGGGAGAGTACCTTCTGGGAGTCATATTCCGTTGTATGTATATGGAATATATACTCTGGAAGGTATATTCTGGGCTAAAGAAATGCACAAAGATTGCACCCAATAAAGTGTACTGTACACATTTTCCTGACAAAGTGGTCACTAAAGAGCCAGAAAATTCATTGATGGGATGTTTTAACCTGCTCTTATGATCAATAAATGCCAATCTTCCCGATGAATTATCATGGATGCAGCTTTGCATTTAACAGCTTCCTGGTCTTAGGCTGTATATACGGCCTCGGGTGGAAGCGATTATACCAGGATCAGGGCTTGCCGCCATTGCAGCCATAATCCTGGTATCAAAATTTTAAACCAGCAACCAACTTCCATATATCTTCCACCACCCGATTACTTTTACACTTTTACAGGGCTGGGTGGGGCCATTAGAAAGCTAAGGACCGCTATAAGCAGTTGAGTTGGCTGAGAACAGAGGAGAAGGAGGAACATCCATTCCTCCCCTTCCTCTATGATGAATGAAGTCGAAAGTGACGCATACTATGCCATTTTCAGTTTAAATTCTTTGTTTACTGGCCATTACCAGCCAGTGAAGCAGCCTATTTAAAGCGGAGTTCCACCCTAAAGTGGAACTTCCGCTCATCGGATTCCTCCCCCCCTCCGGTGTCACAATTGGCACCTTTCAGGGGGGAGGGGGGTGCAGATACCTGTATAATACAGGTATCTGCACCCACTTCCGGGTATAGCTAGCCGCAGCTAGCCGCAGACTCCCCGCCCACCTCCGTTGTGTTGTGGGAAATACACAGTTCCCACAACACAACGGGGACCAGTGTAGACGCGCAGCGCGACTCGCGCATGCGCAGTAGGGAACCGGGCAGCGAAGCGGCAACGCTTCACTTCCTAAATCCCTCAGTGTGAATGGCGGCGGCAGCACCCGAGGATCGAGGGACGGCTCGGTCTCGGGTGCCGACATCGCTGGACCCCGGGACAGGTAAGTGTCCTTATTTTAAAAGTCAGCAGCTGCAGTATTTGCAGCTGCTGACATCTAAATTTTTTTTTTTTAGTGAAACTCCACTTTAACCAATCTAGATTTGATCGGCTGCCTTGGCGGACAGAGGAGGGGTAAGGAGTCTAAAAGACCCCATATCTCTCTATGAGGAGGATCAAGCTATCATAAGTTGTTCATCCCTTGTGATAGCAATAATGCTGAATAAAAAAAAAGTGTAAAAATGTTTAAATTAAATAAATAATAAAATTTAAAAAATTCCAAAAGCACCTCAAATACTAATTCAAACACGCATGTAGGTCTAGCACACTTATGTAAATGGTGACTGCACTGTGGACAATTTTAGCTTGTTGCCATTTCATGTGCAATATTTTAACTCTTGACATGTTTGGTATCTATTTACTCTGCATAACATCAGCTTTTATATTTTACCAGGGTATTATATTGTGTTTGTGTGCACCAAACTGCATTTAACTAAATTGTGTTTGATAAACGTAACGCAAATATCATGTGACATAAAAAAATTGCAACAACCACCATTTTATTCTCCAAGGCATCTGATTTCTAGCAAAAAATGCATATTTTAACATGTATGTAAGAAATGTGAAAATTGGCCTGGGCAGCAAGTGGTTAATGGACTCCTCTGCTGATCTCACACTGGTTCCATGGAGGGGCCTTATCCTATTTAATCCTGTGCAACTCAGGATTACTTATTTCACTTTTACTACCTGTTTCGGGTCAGAGGATGAAGATGACAGCTTGAAGGTTTTAAGATAGAGCAATGGCTGCTCCTATATTTCCATTTATATCTTCATATACTTCCACATACAACACCTATGACTGATGCGCTGTCCTAAACGGATTCTTGCATTCTTATGGGAACAAAACAAAATTCACAGAATTAGATATAATAATGCCAACAACATTCATTTTGAAGAATGTTATGAAGAGGACGCTTTGCCAAGTGTTTGTGTATGCTGTGCAGCTCAGATCAATACAAGCTTTCAGCTCCAATGTCAGGGATCAGGGGCTGCCCAGCAAATGTGAGGAACACCACTGGTGATCTGTACCTAATCAAAGTGGATTTGATTGCAATTTACATTATTGTTTCAACCAAGTAGAGATATGAAGAGAATAAAGCTGGCCATACACTATATGATTCCTCTCATTGGGTCCCACGGGCTAAATGAGAGAAATCACTTAATTCCCCCATCCACCCTGTAACAGGAAGCTCTTAAACAGCAGGTCTGCAGCTTTCACACAATTTACATAAACATATTAACCACTTAAGCCCCGAACCATTTGGCTGGCCAAAGACCAGAGCACTTTTTGCGACTCAGCACTGCGTTGCTTTAACTGACAATTGCGCAGTCATGCAATGTGGCTCCCAAACAAAATTTACATCCTTTTTTCCCCCACAAATAGAGCTTTTTTTGGTGATATTTGATCACCTCTGCGGTTTTTATTTTTTGCGCAATAAACATAAAAAATTATTTTTTTTTTTTTGCTATAATAAATATCCCAAAAAAATATATATAAAAAAATTTTTTCCCTCAGTTTAGGCCGATACATATTCTTCTACATATTTTTGGTAAAAAGAGATTTTCTGCCAACCACCTGTTATCACACAATTCCCGTCGGAAAATCTGATCGTGAGTACGAGGCTTTACAATTCAACACTGCCACAACTTTGTGGCAAATTATCTTTGCTATCTGGGACTATCACCTTCAGGTTCAGTGTTCCTCTACCACAAAGAATTCATATTCATTCAATTCATATAGACTCCCTCTGGTTCTGGCCAGCTCAGTAGAGTGCTTTAAAAAAACCTGGATTCTTTCCTAAATGTACATAATATAACTGGGTACTGACATTTATAGGTAAAGTTGATCCAGGGAAAATCCGATTGCCTCTTGGGGGATCAGAAAGGAATTTTTTCCCCTGCTGTAGCAAATTGGATCATGCTTTGCTGGGGTTTTTCGCCTTCCTCTGGATCAACTGTGGGTGAAGGATTGTGTATATGGGATTATATTTTTTTTGTTGAACTAGATGGATTTGTGTCTCTTTTCAACCTGACTAACCATGTAACTATGTAACATTAAACTCAGGATGTTAGTTAATATGTAAGAGTTCACCTACACTGTCCCCCCCCCCCCCCAAAGTCCGTCACTGTACTTCGTTTTATGGACAATGAGCTGTCATTACACCTGTGATTGCAGTGATTCTGATTGGTCACCGCTGGCACTTGACTGTTTTGACCAATCGTAATCGCTCTGATCTGTCCTTGAAGCCTCACAGAAAGAAATGGGAGAAGAGCAAGGATTTCAAATCCACTACACTATACACCACTACACCGGCTGCATGGGCAGTGACAGCTCACCACGCACAGAGGTAAGTACAGCAGGGACCAGGGGGAGGGGGTAGGGGGTGTTTTAGGGAGGGTGTAGGGTGTGAGTTCACTATTTTTTCTAAAGATGTGAAGTAACCTTTAAATGTTACATAGCTACATAGTAGGTAAGGTTGAAAAAAGACACAAGTCCATCAAGTCCAACCTATGTGTGTGATTATATGTCAGTATTACATTGTATATCCCTGTATGTTGTGATCATTCAGGTGCTTATATAATAATTTTTTGAAACTATCGATGCTCCCCACTGAAACCACTGCCTGTGGAAGGGAATGTCACATCCTTGCCGCTCTTACAGTAAAGAACCCTCTACGCAGTTTAAGATTAAATCTCTTTTCTTCTAATTTTAATGAGTGGCCATGAGTCTTATCAAACTCCCTTCCACAGAAAAGTTTTATCCCTATTGTGGGGTCACCAGTATGGTATTTGTAAATTGAAATCATATCACCTCTCAAGCATCTCTTCTCCAGAGAGAATAAGTTCAGTGCTTGCAACCTTTCCTCATAACTAATATCCTCCAGTCCCTTTATTAGCTTTGTTGCCCTTCTCTATACTCGCTCCATTTCAAGCAATCCTTCCTGAGGACTAGTGCCCAGAACTGGACAGCATACTCCAGGTGAGGCCGGACCAGAGTCTTGTAGAGTGGGAGAATTATCTCTTTATCTCTTGAGTTAATCCCTTTTTTAATGCATGCCAATATTCTGTTTGCTTTGTTAACTGCAGCTTGGCATTGCATGCCATTGCTGAGCCTATCATCTACTAGGACCCCCCAGGTCCTTTTCCATCCTTGATTCCCCCAGAGGTTCTCCCCCCAGTGAGCAGATTGCATTCATATGTTTGTCACCCAAATGCATTATTTTACATTTTTCCTTATTAAACCTCATTTGCCATGTAGTTGCCCACCCCATTAATTTGTTCAGATCTACTTGCAAGGTTTCCACATGCTGCGGAGAAGTTATTGCCCTGCTTAGATTAGTATCATCTGCAAATACAGAGATTGAACTGTTTACCCCATCCTCTAGGTCATTTATAATACAAATTAAATAGGATTGGTCCCAGGACAGAACCCTGGGGGACCCCACTTTCCACCCCCGACCATTCTGAGTACTCCCCATTTATCACCACCCTCTGAACTCGCCCTTGTAGCCAGTTTTTAATCCATGTACTCACCCTATGGTCCATGCCAACGGACCTTATTTTGTACAGTATACGTTTATGGGGAACTGTGTCAAATGCTTTTGCAAAATCCAGATACACCACGTCTACGGGTCTGCCTTTATATAGATGGCAGCTCACCTCCTCATAGAAGGTTAATAGATTGGTTTGGCAAGAACGATTCTTCATCTTCGAATCCATGCTGACTACTGCTAATGATACCATTTTCATTACAAAAATATTGTATATAGTCCCTTATCATCCCCTCCAAGAGCTTGCATACTATTGATGTTAGGCTAACTGGTCTGTAATTCCCAGGAATGTATTTTGGCCCTTTTTAAAATATTGGTGCTACATTAGCTTTTCTCCAATCAGCTGGTACCATTCCAGTCAGTAGACTGTCCGTAAAAATTAGGAACAATGGTCTGGCAATTACTTGACTGAGTTCCCTAAGGACCTTCAGGTGCAAGCTATCTGGTGGTGACTTATTAACCATTAAGCCCAGGACCATTTGGCTGGCCAAAGACCAGAGCACTTTCTGCGATCCGGCACTGCGTCGCTTTAACTGACAATTGCCCGGTCGTGCGACGTGGTTTCCAAACAAAATCAACGTCCTTTTTTTCCCACAAATAGAGCTTTCTTTTGGTGGTATTTCATCACCTCTGTGGTTTTTATTTTTTGTGCTATAAACAAAAAAATAACGACAATTTTGAAAAAAACGCATTATTTTTTACTTTTTGCTATAATAAATATCCCCAAAAAATATATAAAAATGTTTTTTTTCCCTCAGTTTAGGTCGATACGTATTCTTCTACATATTTTTGGTAAAAAAAAATAGCAATAAGTGTTTATTGATTGGTTTGCGCAAAAGTTATAGCGTCTACAAAATAGGGGATAGTTTTAAGGCATTTTTATTTTTAATTTTTTTTGCTAGTAATGGCGGCGATCTGCGATTTTTATCGGGACTGCGACATTATGGCGGACACATCGGACATTTTTGACACATTTTTTGGACCATTGTCATTCATACAGCAATCAGTGCTATACAAATGCATTGATTCCTGTGTAAATTACACTGGCAGTAAGGGGTTAACCACTAGGGGACAGTGAAAGGGTTAAGTGTGTCCTAGGGAGTTATTCTAACTGTGGGGGGCGTGGCTATGTGTGACACGACACTGATCATCGCTCCCGATTACAGGGAGCGGTGATCAGTGTCCTGTCACTAGGCAGAACGGGAAAATGCTTGTTTACATCAGCATTTCCCTGCCCTTCCTCTCCGTGAGACGATCGCGGGTATCCCCGTGGACATCGTGGACCCGCTATCACACTCACGGAGGTCGCGGTGGGAGCGCCCGCAAACCGCTTCTTAAAGGGAAACGTACAGGTACGTTAATCTGCCTATACATGCCCTTCTGGCGACGTGTATCGGCGTGAGCCGGTCGGCGAGCGGTTAACCTTAAGTTTTCCAAGTCTATTTCTAATTCTGGCTTCTGTTAGCCATGAGGGTGCTTTCTGTGATGTGTCATGAGGATAAACACTGCAGTTTTGGTTACTGAAGCACCTTGATTCCCTCGGAGGAGAAGAATAATACCTTTGCCATCTCACCATCCTTTGTAACCAGATTTCCTTCCCCATTTTTTATGGGGCCAATATGGTCTGTCCTCCCTCTTTTACTGTTTATATACTTAAAGAATTTCTTGGGAAATTTTTTACTCTCCTCTGCTATGTGTCTTTTGTTTCTATCTTAGCCGCCCTAATTGCACCCTTACATTTCTTGTTGCATTCTTTGTAAAGTCTGAATGCTGATGATGGTCTCTCAGCCTTGTATTTTTTGAAGGCCTTCTCCTTTGCTTTTATATGCATTTTTACAATGGAATTAAGCGAATGAAGAACAAAGTGGAATTGATTAAAAGAAAACAGTAAGTTACATTATACATTATGCAAATCTCCAATATGCAGAGGTTACATCTGGCCCTGCCCTTTTCTGCTTTCTTTGACTTTTACAATGACTGTTGATATCACCATGCTCTTGAAGTTAACCTTTCATCAAATGTTCAGTTTGAATTGCCCGGGTGTAGAAGAGTTTTTCTTACAATCAAGTAGACTGCTCTGTAATCTCTTTTTCTGTGCATCAAAATAATACTTCTATGAAGTGCTTATCCAGTGCAATTATATTCAGCAAACCCCCCAAATACAGCATTTATATACAGAATAAAGCATTTAACCCATAAAAAAGTACAATAGAATAAAGCACAGCAAAACAATACAAAAAAGCACAAAGCTAACACAGAACAGAACGTGTTCAACAGTATTAATAAGCCTTGACATTATCATCCTCTGCACTGCCTGCAGTCCATGAAAAATAAAATACAAAAGAATGGATGAAGGAATTTGTTCAATGATTCAACTTTTTTCTATACTGATACATATAATGGAATACAGCAATTCTGTACCTGCACAAAGAGCCTTGAAAGGAAATTGTAAAAGTACACTTCTGTTTAAAATGAAGCATCTATTCACCGAGAAAATAATAAACGGCTACATTCAAAAACTTTGATATTTGCCTACTCTTATTAACATTCACACACTACATACCAAACGGCACAGGGAAACTCCAAAACATGTCATAAAGTGCATTTCTAGCTACACTTTTTTTCCTTAGTTTTACATAGTAGAATAGGGGAAGGATAGGACTTCCTTGAGTGTGAGTTCCCACTACAGATTCCCCCTGACTTTCTGCATGTAGGAGAAATTACTCTAACAGGGACAAAATTAAAATGAAAACACATTGTATTAAATGAGTGGGGAAAGGGTAAAACCCCTGCTAGCTTTTATTTCTGTTTCCCTAGTGGAGATTTTCCTACACTTTCAGGCACAGTGGCAACTTTGTCACCAGTAAAGGAATTGAAGTAGAATAAAAGACTTTTTTTCCGTTTTGCATAGGATAAGGGAAGGTTATAATCCTTGTCTGTTTTTTTCCCATCAGTGTCTCATTGGGAATATTTCCCATCACTTCCTGTCCCATAGTAAAAAAACAGGAAGTGAGAGGAAGTACCATCAAAGTGAGGGAATCAGGATATTGGGAGATTTACCTTCTATTATTATTCTGGTGAAAACCCAAAACTTGGGAGTTTCTGTCCCTTTCACTCTTGATGTTAATGGTACAGTACAAATAGGGTACATCTTCTAATGGAGGGCATAGACAGCAAGAAATGCCTGACAGGTATTCAAATCTCTCTCCACACTATCCAATACTAAAGATATATGTGTCGTCTTTAGTTATAATTCAAGGGAAATATCCCAGAAGGGGACAAAGAAAGAAAATAAAAACCAAAAAAAAAAACATGATGGGTTCTAACTTATCCCTAAATAAAAAATGTGAATTTGCTGAAATTATGGAGTTCATGGGTGTATATGCAGGAGTTACACTATCACGCCAATCAAAGCGGCTGAAAATCTGGCGCCGGGAAGAAGTCAAAGAGAAGATGTAAGTATCACTGGAGCTGAGGTGATTCCCTGTAGACTTTATTGCTGCCTTAAATTGGTTTTAAGTAACAAATATGGTAATGAAAAAAAGGAAGGAACTTCTAATACTGTCCAAAAGATACTGTTGTTATGCTATTAGCCAATAATTTTCCTTTAAAGTTGTTCTAAAGGCTAAACATTTTTTACCTTAATGCATTCCCTGTATTAAGTTGAAATATGTCCCACTAGCTGTATCGCCCCCTCACCACATTTTATACTTACCTGAGTCGTATGTCAATCTAGTGTTGTGCTCATCTGCAGTGGAGCTTGCCAGTGTTCCTCTCCTTACAGACTGCAGTGATAGCCTTTGGCTCCCACTGCTGTCAATCAAATCCTGTGAGGAGGGAGCTGGGGGAGGGATGCACACAAGGACGCACACAGCCCAGCTCTGGAGTGAGCCCACAGGAAAAGGAGGAGCAAAGAGTCAAGAGACCCCAGAAGAGGAGGTTCGGGGCTGCTCTGTGCAATACAATTTCACAGAGCAGGTAAGGGTACTGCTACCCCCATAGGAGCCGCTTGGTAATTTGGGTTCCCTGTTCTGCGCCTCAACTCTAAGAACAACCTCAGACCCTCTGGCACACCTGGTTGAGTGAAAATTACTGCACGCACTTATAGGACTAAGTGTGGATAGATACCTTTATGTCAACTGTGAACAAGTATCAGGAAATAGACACAAGAACTTTTAGTGGTAAATGAACACAATGTATTGGTATGGGTTAGAGTAAATGGTGGTTTGAGCATAAATAAGCACACAGAGGAAAGATTCAGACGCAGTCTGCTAAACAATCTGATCTCTGGGCCAAAGTGACTTAGGTTATAGTTCTGTAGCACTAGACTGGAATCAACCAGCAAAATTAGCACTAAGCAGTGCATATAAACATTAACTGCAATGCGAATAATAATACTATAACCAATCTAGAGTGCACTCTAGGTGAATGGCTAGGATATGGTGTAATGTCCCCTCTTAGCATAAGCAATATGTGAAGGTCTCTGTGTAGAAGCTGTAAAGGGACAATCTTTAATTCTAACTCTTCAACTGGCTAGCGATGGGGCCTAGTTGTGCCGTTGGTGCATATGAGAATCGTCCAGGTCAAGCCTGCAGGCAGCAAAAGGGCTACTATATGTCTGCATGGTTAGTTCCTAAAGGGCTCAGTCTCTTTTTCTAACAGCACAGCAGAAGCTCACCAGTCCCACAGATATTTTAGCTCACCCTTTAGTCACACACAGCAACTAGTCCACTCTCCGCTCTGCACTCAGTGCAGTGCTGCATGACTCAGTTCAGCACCGCAGGACAGCAGCTACAGTGTTTCTCTGTTTTTCTCCTCATTCTCCATTCAAAACCAAGCACCTGGCTACACAAATATAACATGTTTGTTATTTTAATTAAAAAATATATCCTTTACAACCACTTTAATATAAATTTTACAGATTCTTTTGTATGCAGATTTAGGAGACTTATCATAGTTTGATTTGAAGAGGCACTGCTGCCTCCTGTTATCTAAAGCTACTTTCTGGACCAAAAATCTAAAGATACTGGGTCTGATTTTTCAAGCTTATGTGTGTACCCTGGAGTATCAATTGTAGACTAGATGTGCAACTCACTCAAAACTAGAACCATACTGTAGTCACTGAACATTAGTGTACAATCTACTCTGCTACTTTGTTCAACAGAAGTTGAACTCTGGAAGCTGTTTCCAAAAAGAGGACGTCAGGAGGCAAGTGACTTTGACTAGTCACCAGCATTGCATGTAGGCTACTTGCAGCTGATCATTCCCTATTACTTATGACTCATGACTTTTCTTAAAGCAGAGTTCTGCCAATTTTTTTTTTTAAGTCAGCAGCTACAAATACTGCAGCTGCTGACTTTTAAAATAAGGACACTTACCTGCCCAGGGCGCCCGCGATGTCGGCACCCGAAACTGATCTAACCCTAGGCTGTCAGGTGCTGCCGCCTCCATCCTCGGTAAGGATCCATGCGGCCTCACTTCCTGGTTCCCTACTGTGCATGCGCAACTCCCGCTGCGCTATCTCACTGGTCCTTGCTGTCTTCTGGGACCCTTGTGTATCGCACAAGACAGCGGTGAGGGGGGGAAGTGGCATAGATGCCTGCCGGTGGCTTGGGTATCTATGTCCGGAATTGGGTGCAGAATACCTGTATTAGACAGGTATCTGCTCCCCCCTCCCCCCTAATGTCCCAAATGTGACACCGGAGGGGAGGAGGAACCGGAAAATCGGAAGTTCCATTTTTGGGTGGAACTCAGCTTTAATTTGCTCTGCACTGATGCCTACATTTTGACAGAGGTAGGGGTTTGCTTCCTCATATCAGAGCCTCCAGGTACAAAGCAGCATGTAGTATCATCACCAAATCCCACTCCAAATGTCCTGAACATACAGTAGTAGTAAGTGACAGCAGTGCCTTAGATCCCACACGGAAGATATACAGCTATAAAACTGTAAGCACAGGAGTGCCTAGGCACACTCTCATACCAGCGCATTGCAATTTTTCAGGAGAAATGTCAGACAAAAGGATACTGCTTAGACCCAATGAGCACTCCTAGATGTCCCATATAACATAGCAAACATAGGTGTGCGCAGGATATTGCATTAGGGTGTGCACCCCAAAGTTCAAACAAACGTGCTTTTCTCGGCAGCCTTAGATGCACTGGACAGTGAATGAATGGGAAGTGCTCTATGCTGAGCGGCTTCCTGTTCATTCACAAATCAAAGCATAGTGAACACAGTTTACTATGCTTCAGTTATGAACACAGTGAGTGTGTTCACTGTGTTCATTTAGAAAAGGGGCTGGTCAATGACATATTGACTAGCCCCATCCCCCGCAGCAGCCGGGGGGAGAGGAGAGGAGAGGCGGGAAGCCAGCAGCACTGCAGATGGGGGGGTGCAAAACGGGGGGAGCCTGGGTAATTGGCACTGCACGTAGTGATTAGGGTGTGCCCAGGCACATCTGGCACACCCCCGGCGCAGGCCTATGATAACAAAAACAGCAAATGATAACTTTTTGAGTCCACTTTTCAAAATTAAAATGCCTGCATATATCCATACGTACATGCGAACCAGAGATGTAAGCATACCATGGCGATTTCTCCCTGCTCTTCGCCACTAATTTTTAGCAAATTAGACTCTTTAAATATTATGTTACAGCAACTGTTTGTACATTTTATGTAGATTATTTATGAGTAATTTAATTGTGATTATCTAAACATAATATTAGGATTATCTTGTTACTGACCATTTTAAACTCACAGTTCCAACACACACTATTTAGCAGCAAATACGCACAATGGAGTAAATGCTGTTTAGTTAAATGTATTAGTTGATTTAAATACGATATAACTGTTAGCATACCTCCCACAAATATGTGAGGACTAGAAAAGGCCGACTTACATTCTGAGAAATGTTTTAATAGCTGCAAAATCATGGACTTCAGCCCAGAGTATTTTAATCCATTAATCCCTCCTGTGCTAAAAGTTCATGCAGCTAGCAAAAAATAAATCACATCCTAGTCATTTAACATAAAAAACATAAGAAAGCGTTTCATACAGTAGGACAATCTGAGCCCCAGTAAGCATGTTCTGAACAAAATAATTATATGTATGTGTTAGAAAGAATACGTTTAGCTGGGTATACCATGTTTCAACTAAAGTTTGCGTCACTTTCAGAAATAAACTTGGACGACAACTATCAGATACAGAAAAGCTGTATGGTATTATTTTATTTCCCTTTCATAGCAGTGAATTATATTTCTGCACTTTGCAGAGAGTGCTGCTTCTTTCCCATCAGTCTCTGTCATGGTGTAATTTATAATCTATTATACCTAAATGTTTCTACAATACTTTTTTAAAGTGGTATTAAAATGTATTATATTGCAGCTTACAAATTCTTAGATGTGGTAGCTGTATTCGTTTTCTTTTTTTCCTTTATTTTCACCTGGTGCCCTGTCCAGAAAGTCTCCTATTTTTCGACTTCCTGTAACAGACCAAGCTGTCAAGGAAAAGTGACAGTTAGAGGGTTGAGACAAACCATTTAACACTGGCATGGGTGATTCATATCGTTAAAAACTTTACCCCAAAAGGAAAAAAAGAAACCGTTTCTGTAACTGATTGAAAATTGTTAGTTGGATTCTGGCCTCAAAGAAAAATCCCAGGCAATGCATATTTTTTTTTTTTTTTCAAATATAAATTTTATTTTCCAAAGAAAGTAAATGAACAGAAATAGAATTAAGTTACATTCTCCAGCATGTCATTCATTGTACACCGTTGAAAACATATCTGGGCAAAATCAGTACACTGGTATTTGTATTTTAATATTCAACATTGTTAACTAACAGCCAGCTAATGTAATCAGTTCTTGCAGGCATTACAAGTCATCGCCTTCCATGTGCTCTATACCTTCCGTTCCTGAAAAGTTTAAAGATCTCAGGCTCGCAGCACCAGAACATTAGATAGCCCAAAATAAAATAAAGGGAACAGATATGTTTCGATGAAGAACTCTGTAGAGTCATGAGTCAGTGAAAGACCAAGAAAAGAGTAAAAAGAAGAAAGAGAAGGAAGAGAGGGGGGAAGAAAATATTAGGGAGATGGGGAGGGGTGAAGGAGGAGGGATGGGGAATTTGACCCAGGTGTATCGGTTGCTATTGTGTTAGTTTGTTCTATGTGGCCAGAAGGGCTATTCCTTCGTCTGAAAGTATGAACATATTCCATAGCCTCCATGTCCGTATATGTCGCTCTTGTTTGTTTTGTGCCGTTTGAACCAGATCCTCCAATCTTCTGATCTCTTCCACCCTGCGCAACCACATCCCTATAGTCGGTGGGAGCGTTTTTTTCCATAAAAGGGGGATGCACGCTTTCGCTGCGTTCAGTAAGTGCCGTACTATCGACTTTTTGTAAGTTCGTGGCGAAATTGCCGTTGCATGAAGCAAAATTAGAGCTGGATCATCACTTATTGTGTAATCCGTGAATTTTTGCGTTACTGTACGAACTGTCTTCCAAAAGTGGGACAGGAGTGGGCAAGACCAAAAGATATGGAGGAGCGTTCCCTTACTTGTTTGGCATCTCCAACATTTGTCAGATGTATCCGGGAAGTATTCGTGAAGTCTGCTAGGCGTGTAGTACCATCTAGTCAAAATTTTATAATTAAGCTCCTGTGTTTTGGTACATAGAGATGTTTTAAGGGAGAATGTGATAATATTTTGTGTTTGGGCACTAGTAAACGTACGTTGTAGGTCGGTTTCCCATGCACGTATGAACGTCAAGTCAGGTTGTTCTACAGGAGAATTAACCAAGGCATAGGTTTTTGATAGAACTTGAGATAAAGTTCCCTCATCATTACAGTAGTTTTCGAAAGTCGTCAGGTCGCGGTTAAACCGTGAGTTAGGTATTGTACATAAGAAGTGATGTAAACGAATCGCAGTCCAAAATGGGAGTTGAAATTGACCACTTTCTAGCGTCAATGACTGTATGGATGGCCATTTATTGTTTATCAGAAAATGGGAGGCTCTATCTCTTCCTGTTGATCTAAGTGACCTAAATTCCAATCGTTCCAGTCCCAGGGGGAAACCTGGGTTACCCAGAATTGGATATAGAGGTGTGCTATCTGTGGATAAGGAGTTTGCGATTATCGCAGCGTGTCCCACTCGAAGTGATGTGCCTATTAAAGGGTGCGATTCCAAGGTCACTGGTAATCTATCAAAGCACCAGATCGCTCCCTTCAATGGTATCTCAGACTGTGCCTGTTCTAGTTGTGTCCATAGTTTGTTTCCGCCGTGTCTATTCCAATCTATTATTCTTCCCAGATGTACTGCTCTATAGTAGTTTCTCAGGTCAGGGAGGGCCAATCCTCCATAATGTTTGGGAAGTGTGAGGTAATTTCTACGCAGTCGAGGTTTTGATTTTTCCCAAATAAATTTGATGAAGATGGAGTGTATCTGCTTAAAGTATTGGGGCGGGAATTTGATTGGCAAAGTTTGAAACAAATATAAAAACTTCGGAAGTATGGCCATTTTAATTGGGTTACACCTGCCAAACCATGAATGAAACCCCTTATTCCAGTCTTCTAAAAGTAGTTTAGTTTTGGTCAGTAGAGGGGGGAAATTTAGGTCGAAGGTGTGTCTTAGGTCACGGGGAATCAAGGTCCCCAGATATTTAAGGGATGTATCTGTCCATCTGAACTTAAATTGTGAC
Organism: Lithobates clamitans; assembly: GCA_037952925.1. NCBI lineage: Eukaryota > Metazoa > Chordata > Amphibia > Anura > Ranidae > Lithobates > Lithobates clamitans. Next base: position 11,371,433 of record JBBGZY010000014.1, read on the forward strand.
TTTATAGAGTTCAGTCTAGTTGGTGTTAAATTAATTCCCATGGCCTCCGACTTATCAAAGTTGATTTTTAGATTGGAAAGATGGCCATATTTTCCAAATTCTTTCAAGAGATTCGGGAGTGACACTATAGGGTTGGTGAGGGAAAACATAAGGTCGTCGGCATAGGCAGATATTTTGTATTGAACATCTCCTATTGTTATGCCTGAAATATCGGGATTTAATCTTATATTACATAGAAAAGGTTCTAACGTTAGGGCAAAAAGGAGGGGCGACAGCGGGCATCCCTGTCTAGTGCCGTTTGATATAGGGAACGCATCAGAGAGGATTCCATTTGCCTTAATCTGTGCTGTGGGCGTAGAGTATATACTAGAGATCCATTTTATCATTTTGTGGCCTAGACCGATATGTTTAAGGACCGCCGACATGAATGCCCAGTTAACCTGGTCAAACGCCTTTTCAGCGTCTGTGCTGAGAAAGACGGACGGGATATTTCGTTTGTTCACTTCATGAACGAGGTTTAGCACCTTGGTGGTGTTATCCCTTGCCTCTCGAGCGGGGATAAATCCCACTTGGTCTAAGTGAACTAGCTTTGGCATAAACTGGGTCAGTCTGTTGGCTAGAATTTTTGTGAAGAGTTTTAGGTCCACATTAAGGAGCGATATAGGCCTGTAGCTGCCACATGTCGCTGGATCCTTATCTTCTTTGAGTATAAGAGATACGTGTGCCCGTAGTGTGTCCCTGGGTAATGAAGCTCCTTCACCCAGCCCATTTAACATCTTCACCATATGGGGGCCCAATGTGGTCAGTAATGTTTGATAATATTGTATAGTCAACCCATCTGGGCCTGGAGCTTTGCCTGGCTTCATCCCTCTCACCGCTAGCTGCAGTTCCTCTATTGTGATGGGCTCTTCCAATCCTACTTTGTCTTCTAAAGACAATCTGGGCATTTGGGAAGCTGTAAGATAGTCATTGACCGCGTCGTCTGTTGATGATTTGGTTGGGAGATTATATAATGAGGTGTAGTCATTTTTAAATACTTCCGCAATTTGGATTGGTGTGGTCTTTTTTTGACCCTCTAGGTTTTTAATCTGGGCAATGTACGTGTTAAGTCGGTGTTTCCGGATTGATCGGGCTAGAAGTTTCCCGCATTTGTTCCCGGACTCATAAGATATTTTCCTACACACTTGTAGGGCAGCTTTGGATCTATATTGCAGCAAATCAACAATTTGCTTCCTGAGGGATATTAGATCTGCTTCTATCAATTTGGTCGGTGCTTGTTTGTGTTTAGCTTCCAAGTCATGTATTTTGTCAAGAAGAGTCAGCAACAATTGTTCCCTTTCTTTCTTGATGCGTGCGCCGTGTTTTATAAATATGCCCCTTATCACCGTCTTGTGGGCTTCCCACACTATACCCGGACCGCATTCTCCTGTGTCATTAAGTCGAAAGTAATGCGTCAGTTCATTCTGTACATCTGTCAGGACCTCCGGTGTCTGTAAGAGACTTTCGTTCAGTCTCCAGAATTTGGATCTGACTGTCATGGACGATGACAAACAGTAACACATAGTGATGGGTGCATGATCCGACCATGTGATGTTGCCTATTTCCACCCTATGGATTGCCTCTAATTGGCTATGTGGGACAAAAAGGTAGTCTATTCTCGAGTATACTTTGTGTGGGGAGGAGTAGAAAGTATAGTCGCGTTCCCCAGAGTGGAGCAATCGCCATGTATCAATCAGTCGGGCATCATGTAGGTCTCGAGTTATGCATTTGTGTACACTAGATCGTATGGACGAGGAGCCGGATGACGTGTCCACCGAGGGGATCAGCGGCACAGTCAGGTCTCCCCCTAATACCAGTTGGCCCTCCGTGAATTCGGTGAGTAAGTTCAGTGTGTGGTGTAGAAAGGTGTCTTGTCGGTCGTTCGGTGCATATATAGTGGCCAGTGTTACTTTAGTGCCTCTAAGCGAGCCTTTAAGGAATAGGTAGCGGCCATTTGGGTCCGCCAAAGTATCTGTACAGGTCCAGGGTACTGACCCTGAAATAAGTATTGACATCCCTTTGGATTTGGACGCCACATTAGAGGCGTGGTAAGTATGTGGAAAGTGTCGGTTTTTTAAAAAGGTCTGATTCCCTGTCCTGAAGTGTGTTTCTTGGACGAATGCAACGTCCGCGCGAGCTCTTTTAAGGTCAGACAGAAGCATACGGCGTTTCTCTGGAATATTAAGGCCCTTGGCGTTCAAGGAGTATATATTGATTGAGTCCATTATGACCTGGGTCAAAAAAAAAGGGGGGGGGTGAGGATTGGATATGGGATAAGGGGGTGGGGGTTAGGAGGGTGTAGGATAGATAAGGAAGAGAGGGAGAGAAGAAAAAGAAAGCGAGCTGAAACTACTGTCGATTAAGACAGGTAATAGTTTGTGTATACCGTCTGTTTGCTAATTAGATTAAGCAAATTACTTTATAAAAGAGCAAGTCCTGGATCTCACCAGGAAACGTGCTCCAACCTATTGGGGAGAGGTAAGACTAAACCAAGGGAGATTCCCCCGGCCCGCCCCCACCACCTAGCTTGAAAACATTAGGAACCTCTACTTAAAAGCTTAATATAGATAATAGTGATTATGGCAGAAATAAACTGAAGTTAGCTCAACAAAAACCAGAGCAAATAACAAAAAATACTTTTTTTTTTTTTTTTTTTTTTTTTTAGAGTGTATATGGTGTGAAACACTTAGCGTCCTGTTTTACTACATAGCCACTAGATGTGGGCCATACACTTTACCATAGATCATAAGCATCTTTGAGAGAAGATAGGGGGCGTAAGTTACCCCCGCCCCCCCTGAATCCAACCCCGTCACCAATATCGTGTCCCCCTTCTTAAACTGGCCACTCCCCCCTTGCTAATTGTATCCTCCCTTATGAGGGGTCATGACTCCAAGTGAAGGATAGCCGAGGAGGTGTGTATACCGAGAATCCTACCCCCATAGCTAAGGGTCTGTAACCTCCCAAAATATCCCCACTATATGTGGGTTCATGTAGGGTGTTTTCCCGTTTGCTCTGAAAATATGGGTGAATGCTTTCTTCCACAACTCCCTCTCCAACCCAATCTCAAACCATCCCTCTCTGTCATACTCATGTTTGGTAGCCCCCTATCTCACCAATCCTGCCTTCGAGTGTATGTGTGTGGAAATCATCTGAAGATAAGTAAACAAGCCTGCCCCTGTAAAGTCTAGTATTGAAAACTCTGCACAAATATAATTATCACTATCATGGGTGCTATCCTTCATCCCCATCCACTCATCCAATATTTATCTTAATTGCTTGACTGTGCATAGGATATATTAATCCGATAAGATCATGTTGTGTTACACTCAATAACCTGGACCTAGTTTCTGGGTAGTCCCTTCAGTCTTCCTCAGTAGGTCGAGGGTGTCCGCAACAAATGTACTTCCAATAAAAGATGTCGGTCCGGGCATGAGAGGGCTGCGATAACCTCACAGGTTATTTCAATGGCAGTCTGTGCAAGCAGTCTCTCCTCCTTCATGCCAATTTGTGGGGCTAATCAATAAGGCTGGGATTCCTCCCTAGGCAGGGGGAGGGGGCGATATCCATCGAATCGCAGAGGAAGTGTAGAAAGAATGTGGACAAAAATTATCTGAGGGGAGTAACATCCAAAGAAAGGGTAAAGAGGACGGGGGACGTCCAACTAAAATGTGCGTATAGACGGGGGAAGGATGCCTATAAAGCTATCAGAGAAGATATAAAACAGTTGCCAATATCTCACCGTTCAGTCTTTCCTTGGCACTTCTGCCGAAGTGTAGCGTGATCTGCGCTGATTCCGCTGTGGTCTTGGTGATCGAGATCTCTGCCTGCCAGACGTTCCAGGCCGGTTGTTTGGGCGCTGCAGGAACTGTAGCCAATCCGGAACTGTCACAGGATCCACTTCTAGGAATGCAAACAAGGCTGGAAGTTCGGCAGGTGTCCGCAGTGTGAACGAGTGTTGAGCTTTCCGAAATGTCACTGAGATGGGGAAACCCCACCTATAGGTAAAACCAGCATTCCTCGCCGCCTCCAGCACTGGCTTTAATTGAGCCCTTCTCTGCAGAGTTGATTGCGATAAATCCGGGAGGATTCGAATAACCGCACCATCAAATGTGACATCACCTTTCTCCCAAGCTGCTCTCAGCACCATCTCTTTGTGTGTATATTGATGTATGCGACAAATAACATCTCTCGGTCTGCCCATATCATTTGAGCGGGGGCCCAGTGCTCGGTGTATACGGTCAAAGGATAGACCTGCTGGGTATTGCTCTCCCAGCAGGTCCCTGAAAATCGCTAGTGTGGACTCTGCCAGGTCCTCCATCCCCGTTGCCTCCGGTATTCCCCTTAATCGCAGGTTATTCCTTCTGCTGCGGTCTTCAGCCTCCTCTAACCACAGTTGTTGAGCTAGGATCACCGAGGCCTGGGTAGTTTGTGCTGTCTCCACTATCGCCAATCGTCGTTCGATCGTGGTCATTGATGATTCACCCATATCTACTCGGTCTGACAGGGTCTGTAATTCCTGTCTCACTCCCGCTATCTCCTGTCGGTGGGAAGCCTCTATTCTGCTCACAATGGCTTCTATGTCTGATCTTGTTGGGAGGGCCTGTAAAAGTGCCCTAAGCTCCGCATCAGCTCTCAGTGTCAGTGGCGTGTGTGACAGGGATAGAGACTCCTGTGAGTCAGTACGGAATATTCCGGGTATTGAGCAGTCTAATGTTTGCACCGTCGGCATCGACATCTGCTGTGAGGAAGCCTGAGGCTGCTGGTCCTTGTGCGCGCCGGGCCTCGTGGTGTCCGCCATCTTAGTAGCTGGTGCTGCTCTGGGAGTGTTCACTAAGAATCTCTGGATATCTCTGCCGTTGTGTGATTTTGGAGACCCCCGATGTCTAGATCTGCCTCTCCGCTTTCCAGCAGAGTACATACCGGGTAAGCAAGCAGAGTATGCGTGGATAAAAGCCGGTAATGGACGGGTCAGGCCGGGAGCTTCTCAGAGAAACGTCCTCACTCGGCCATGTCGAGACCACGCCCCCGGCAATGCATATTTTTACATACCGGTAGTTATAAAAATCCAGCTTGGACCAATGTAACTATGTACGTATCATATCTGGCAGATACCCCTGGAAGGTAGACACCACTACTCCAGTGATCTCCACTAATTCCTGGGCCCCCGAGCTGAGCAACCGGCCTTATGCATTGTGAACACGAGGTTGCCCACTCAGCAAGGCCTGATCACAGAAAGCGTTCTCAGCACGGGTCCCAGAAGCTAATGAAAATCACTAAAGTAGTGGTGTCAATTTCAGTGACTTCCAGCTTCCAGGGGCATTGGCCAGGTATGGTTTATACAGTACACAGTTACATTGGTCAACACTGGACCAATCTGGCTATTTAAAAGCATTCCATGCCTGGAATTCATCTTTAGTTTGTTAGTCAAGTCCATCTAAATTTACCAGTGGATCTAATGCCGTGTACACACGGGCGGATTTTTCGGCATCAAAGGTCCAACGGTCTTTCCGACGGACTTTCGGCAAACTTTTGACGGACTTCCGACAAACTTTCGAACGAACGGACTTGGCTACACATGATCACACCAAAGTCCGACGGATTCGTACGTGATGGCGTACGACCGGACTAAAATAAGGACGTTGATAGCCAGTAGCCAATAGCTGCCCTAGCGTCGGTTTTCGTCCGTCGGACTAGCATACAGACAAACTGATTTTTTGATCGGACTCAAATCCGTCGGAAAGATTTGAAACATGTTTCAAATCTAAAGTCCGACTGATTTTCAACCGAAGCTCACACATGGTCGGATTGTCCAACGGATTCGTTCCAGTGGACGAGTTCAGTCGAAAAGTCCGCCCGTGTGTACACGGCATAATATTACCCTCTCCTCAGATTAAAACAGCTTCAAAGGTGTCCCTGGTGCTTGCTCCTCTATCCAGAGTGGAGAAACCCTAATGCTGCATTCACACAATCGTTTTTTTCATCGGTAAAAGATACGACAGCTTTTCCAACGGGATTCCGCTCAAGTTTGCCTTGCATACACACAGTCAAGCAAAAGTTTACTAAACTTAAGACCGTCAAGAATGCGGTGACGTACAACACTACGACGAGCTGAGAAAATGAAGTTCAATGCTTCCGAGCATGTGTCGAATTGTTTCCAAGCATGTGTAGGAATTTTGCGCATTGGAATTGCCACAGACGATCGCATTTTTGGATAGGAACTTTTCCCGACCGAAAAATTGAGAGCATGCTCTCAATCTTTTGCTGACTGGAATTCGGCCAGCAAAAGTCCGATGGAGCATACACACGGTCGCATTTTCTGACGAAAAACTCTCATCGGTCTTTTGTGGGACTAAATTCCGATCGTGTGTACGCGGCATAAGACAAGAAGTGTGTTAGTGGCCAAATCACCAGGTGAAAATAAAGCAAGTAAGCCTAACACATCTAAGGACTGGTAAATTGCAATATACAAAATGTTCGTTTTTGGGTTTAGATAGGCTTTCACTGGTTTGCTCTACACTCTACAAAGCTGAATATTAGCAGTTTCTGGTGCTACAGTTTGGGTGCCAGATTTTGAGCTCAGGGGATTAGAAGCAGAAAGTCATACAGTACATGGCAGAAGTATAAACTTGCATTCACACCTGGGCAGAGAGTATTCCTAGTGATTGTACAAATGTGTTTGCATGTGTAGTTTGTGTAATAAGCATCAGGCATTTGTTTCCTGGGTTGAGCAAAGGGGAGAGCAGTTCTAGAGTGGGGCGTGGGGGGAGTTTTTTTTTGTTTTGTTTTGTTTTAAGTGCAATAAAATGCACAAGTATGTGTTGCATGTTAACTGGCTGACTCATTAAAATCTATGGGACAAAAATATGAAAATGCAAAAAAAATAAAAAAAAGTTTTTTTGAGTGTAGGATGTAGAACATAGGGCAACAGAACATACAAATATTACCAGATACAATTACTAAGAATGGGATTCTGCATGTTGAGTGTAGACCTGCGTAGTCAGGCATAGGAAAATAAGCTGAAAACGTTCACGTGTGAATGGGGGCTTAGGTGTAAGAATAAAAGTAATTTTTAAAGGATAAGTTCATCTTTACAAAAAATAATAATTGCACATTTTTTTGCAGGTAAAAAAAATATGATTTTTTTGGTTTTTTTTGTTAGGAAATTGTACTTGTACTTGTACTAATGTAGACCGAGTCTAATGAAGGAGAGATAAGCAGAAGGTAAGGTAGAAGACAGTGGAAAAGAAGGGAGAAAAAAAAGGAGGAAGAAAAAGGGAGTAATGAAAGAAGGATGCAATGGAAGAAAAGAACCTGTGAGAGAGGCCATAGCAGTGAAAAAAATAGCCAGAGGAAAGGAAGGGGGAACAATAGGGAGGTAGTGAATGTAAAAGGGGTGAGGTGGAATACCTGCTGATGGGTGAAGGAGGGCATGGGAGCCAAAAAGCGTGTGGATGCAATAAAAAACAAAATGTGATGAAAAGTGAACGGGGTGAGAGACACCTCTTTTCTACTGTCTTCTACCTTACCTTCTGCTTATCTCGCCTTCATTTTCCCTCACCTTCCATACACTTTATTATTTTTCACTCACTCAGTCATTCTTTGTTTTTTAGTGCTCCTCCTTATTGAGGCCACCTTTCTAGTCATCACCCACTTGTGTGTTTTTTTCCACACCCTGACCCACTCGGGGTTTGTCTGTGTTGGGTTTTCGTTGCCCGGATGTGCTCCCTCAGCTCCGGGATGTGGCACTTTTGGCTGGCTAGACTTTCATGGCTGCACCGCCATTGCGTATATAGTCCGCGGGTCAGATGTACTTATGTGGGGTTTCATGTTTTACATTTGCCCACTTGCTTTTCAGACTAGTTAAAATATTGTTGTTCTCCCTATTCATAGGTGGTCACTACAGTTTTGCTCCTGATGAGTGGCTATAAGGTCCCGAAAAGCGTAGAGCTTTCAACTACCATTATGTGCACACAATCATTACTCATGTATGCACGTTCCATCTTGATTTATCTTTTTGTTTTTGCAATTTTTCTCCAAGTGACACTTCAATGTGTCACACATCTATATATTATTATTTATATTTTTTATATGTCATTTTCTTCATATGTTTGCCCAAAAAGTCCTTGTTGGAATGTATTTTTTAATGGAATACAAAATACAAATTTATAGCTATGTGCATAAATATGTAAATATATGAATGTTTGAATTAATTCATTAAAAACTGCTATTTTATTCCAATCTATATTTCTGCTCCCATTTGCCTCATTCAAATCCTGTGTTTTGTTCCCTTTTTTCCTTTAATATATATATATATATATATATATATATATATATATATATATATATATATATATATACAAAGTATCTCACAAAAGTGAGTACACCTCCTACAATGTAAAGTGATGAGTGTACAGCTTGTATAACAGTGTAAGTTTGCTGTCCCCTCAAAATAACTCAACACACAGCCTTTAATGTCTAAACCGCTGGCAATAAAAAAGTGAGTACACCCCTAACTGAAAATGTCCAAATTGGGCACAATTAGCCATTTTCCCTCCCTCCGGTGTCATGTGACTCGTTAGTGTTACAAGGTCTCAGGTGTGAATGAGGAGCAGGTGTGTTTAAATTTGGTGTTTTCGCTCTCATTCTTTCAAACTGGTCACTGGAAGTTCAACATGGCACCTCATGGCAAAGAACTCTCTGAGGATCTAAAAAAAGGAATTGTTGCTCTACATAAAGATGGCATAGGCTATAATAAGATTGCCAAGACCCTGAAACTGAGCTGCAGCACGGTGGCCAAGACCATACAGCGGTTTGACAGGACAGGTTCCACTCAGAACAGGCCTCACCATGGTCGACCAACAAAGCTGGGTGCACATGCTCAGCGTCATATCCAGAGGTTGTCTTTGGGAAATAGACATATGAGTGCTGCCAGCATTGCTGCAGAGGTTGAAGGGGTGGGGGTCAGCCTGTCATTGCTCAGACCATACGCAGCACACTGCATCAAACTGGTCTGCATGGCTATCGTCCCAGAAGGAAGCCTCTTATAAAGAAGATGCACAAGAAAGCCCACAAACAGTTTGCTTAACACAACCAGACTAAGGACGTGGGTTACTGGAACCATGTCCTGTGGTCTGATGAGACCAAGATAAACTTAGTTGGTTCAGATTGTGTCAAGCATGTGTTGGGGCAACCAGGTGAGGAGTATAAAGGCAAGTGTGTCTTGCCTACAGTCAAGCATGGTGGTGGGAGTGTCATGGTCTGGGGCTGCATGAGTGGTACTGGCATTGGGGAGCTACCGTTCATTGAGGGAACCATGAATGCCGACATGTACTGTGACATACTGAAGCAGAGCATGATCCCCTCCCTTTGGAGACTGGGCCGCAGGGCAGTATTCCAACATAATAACAAACCCAAACACACCTCCAAAACGACCACTGCCTTGCTAAAGAAGCTGAGGGTAAAGGTGAAGGACTGGCCTATCATGTCTAAAGACCTAAACCCTATTGAGCATCTGTGAGGCATCCTCAAACGGAAGGTGGAGGAGTGCAAGGTCTCTAACATCCACCAGCTCCGTGATGTCGTCATGGAGGAGTGGAAGAGGACTCCAGTGGCAACCCGTGAAGCTCTGGTGAACTCCATGCCTAAGAGGGTTAAGGCAGTGCTGGAAAATAATGGTGGCCACACAAAATATTGACACTTTGGGCTCAATTTGGACATTTTCACTTAGGGGTGTACTCACTTTTGTTGCCAGCAGTTTGGAATGGCTGTGTGTTGAGTTATTTTGAGGGGACAGAAAATTTACACTGTTATACAAGCTGTACACTCACTACTTTACATTGTAGCAAAGTATAACTTCTTCACATGAAAAGATATAATGAAATATTTACAAAAATGTGAGGGGTGTACTCACTTTTGTGAGATACTGTATATATATATATATATATATATATATATATATATATATATATATATATATATATAATTTTGAGTTTTTTTTTTTTTTTTTTTTTTTTTTTACTATAGGCTGACAAATGCACAAACGTTGAACATTTTAAGACTTTAAAAATGTTTAACATTTATTTCAATGTATTAATTTTTTTTTCAATATTGCCACTATATCTGACATTTATTTCAATGTATTAATTGATTTACATATATTTTTAATAATGTAAATGTAGCTGAGAGTTACACCACAGGATGGCACTGCAGAAGAATATTGCAGCAAGAAGGTGTCAGTATTTTAGCATTTGCAGGCTATAGGCTTTTATTTTGTGAAGCCTCAAGTCTGCATCACTGTATCTTACCTTTCATAGTGATCACATGATTGGGAACTATTTATTGTTGACCCTGGCTGTCAGTGACGGGATTGAGAGCCATCAGCTGCATTCTCAAATTTCTGTGTATCCCACTGTGCTTCACGGTTCCTCCTGCCAACCTCTACGTCATTATAGTACACAGTCATGATGTGAAAGTAGGCAGGAGGAACCACTGAGCTCTGCAGATGAAATACAAGATTGGCAGTGGATTAAAACAGCATTTGGTGGCATGGGCAATAAGTATGTCCTTGAGCTATACGGATCTGCAGGTAGCTCTGTTACTGGAATTTTCAGCGTCACTTCAAACACAGATGAATTCTTAATAGTGCTTATGGCAAACCCCTACTTATGCTATCACTTAATCTTCCATTTTTTTCCTTATTAAAAGAATCATTGGAAGTAAACATAACTAAGAAAACAAAATCTTTCAGCTCACAGCAAATACAGATGAGCGCATTTCCTGGGGAAAATTGTGTTTGCAAGTAAATATATGGAAATGAACAAATAAAATGCATGTTCTAAGTCAGTCTCAAAAAAAAAAAAAAAGAAAACGCTCAAGAAAAGACTTTTTTTTAGTTCTGTGAATGTATTGTACTTTCAAATTACTTTCAGTACTTCATTTGGTGAGTACTTTTGATGTGTATATCACTTCCTTTGTTAGCTTTCCCTGCTAAAATATTTTGGAGGAGCTTAGAGATTACGAGCATCTAGACTTTTTTTGTGTTGTTAAATTGCTTTGAATAGCAACTTGTAACTGGACAAGGACAAAATTTGTTACTAAAGGAGATTTTTAATTCATCTGTAGATTTATCCAATACACCGCATTGAACTTGTTAATAGTTACAGCTATACTCTAAAGATATGTGTGATAGTCTACCTATAATATACTTCTATATAATCCATCTACTATTCCCCTATATAGGTCTTTATAATTCATAGTTTCATAGTTGGTAGGGTTGAATAAAGACATTAGTCCACCCAGTTCAACCTGTGTAGGTGTATGTGTGTCAGTGTCGATAATCAGTATGTATGTATGTTGTGTTCACTAAGATGCAAGCCCAAGAGTCTTTTAAAACTATCAATACTCCCCACTGACACCACCAATTGTGGAAGAGAGTCCCACATCCTTATTGCCCTGGCAGTGAAAACCCCCTGTGCTGCTTAAGGTTTAACAGCTTCTCTTCCGATCTGATTGTGTGGCCCGTGTCTTCTTATGCCGCGTACACTCGATCGGACTTTACGGCATACTTGGTCCGGCGTACCGGATTTCGTCGGACAATCCGATCGTGTGTGGGCTCCAGCGGACTTTGTTTTCTCAAAAGTTTGACGGACTTAGATTTGAAACATGTTTCAAATCTGTCCGACGGACTCGGCTTTCTAGCGTACAAACCGGCCGTCTGTGTGCTAGTCTGACGGACCCAAACTGACGCATGCTCTGAAGCAAGTACAAGACGGAAACGATCGGTCTGGTAAAACTAGCCTTTGTATTGAAGCTAGCACATTCCTCTTCTGTGATCATTTAATACAGCGCATTTTTTTCTTTATAATGTGAGAGGAATGAAGTTGTTTTGCTGCTTTATATTCACACAGAGGTCTCACAAACAGCTTTCTTCATGATTTATCCTCATGCCATGACTAATCTGGCTTTTAAAAAATTTCATATCTCCAGAACTAAAGTAGAAATTTCTTTTTTGGACTCATTTTTTTTTTCGAGATTTAAACAATATCTATTTTACAATGTGTGCTAAATGATCCAAAATATTATTTTATTCAATTTTTTTTGTCTTGGGTTTCTAGTTACCACAATAACCTTAATAATTTTTATTGTTTTAATGAACCTTAATGAGGTTGGTGTCCCTTGTTAATTATACATAGGGGGGTTATTTTCAAAAGGCAAATTCATTTTTCACTACAAGTGCAAACTGTACTTGGAATTGCACTGAAAGAGCATTTGGAAGTGCATTCGCTGTGGATCTGAGGGGCACATGCAAGGAACACCAAAAAAAAAAAAAACATTTCTCTTGCACATGATTGTATTATAAAATCAGCAGAGCTTCCCCTCATTTCAGATCTTCCCCTCAGATTTACAGCGACTGCACTTCCAACAAGTGCACTTGCAGTGCAATTTATCAAGTGCACTTTGCACTTGTACTTTGCACTTGAATAGCCAAATGATTTAGCCTTTTCTAAATAACCCACATAGTCTTTTTGACCTGTACCTGCCTACTCACAATCCAAATGTCCTTTTTGAATCAAAACACATAGTCAATAATGTAAGGTAACGAAAAGATACATTTATTTTGGTCAAAACAGAAATGAGGAAGGCAACACTGGAGACACTTTTGGAATGTGTGAAGCCTTTTGTCCCCCAGGACACACATCAAGTTTTAGGACAATAAAATTGGTATCTTGTGACTAGGGAGCACAGGGAGCACAGTCAAACCAGACAGAAGCCAGGCAATCACCTTCGACTCTTCCCTGCACACTGCCCTGCAGCCTTCCTGGGAGGCTGTGCCTCTGGTGGTGTACTTGGGGCAGGAGGAGGAGGAGGAGGAGTAGCAGGAGGAGTGGCTTCATCTGCTATATATGTTTTTGCAGTAAGCTCCCCTCTCAAGCCCTTCTGATAGGCTTGAAAAATAAGATTTTTTTAACATAACTTGGATATCAGATTACACAAAAACATTATTGAACAATAGCAGTCGAACATTATTAATATGTGTTATTTTTATCCAAAAAAATATAAACATAAGGCCCACTTATAAGATTATTCACCCCCTCTGATGGACCATTGATCAATTTGTATGTGGGCGTAGGGGTTCTAATTGGGGCCAAATACACACCTGACAGTTGCTCACATTTGAGGGGGTGGGGGAGGGGTTCTAATTGGGGCCAAAAACACACCTGACAGTTGCTAACATTTGAGGGGGTGGGGGAGGGGTTCTAATTAGGGCCAAAAACACACCTGACAGTTGCTAACATTTGAGGGGGTGGGGGAGGGGTTATAATTGGGGCCAAAAACACACCTGACAGTTGTTAACATTTGAGGGGGTGGGGGAGGGGTTCTAATTGGGGCCAAATACACACCTGACAGTTGCTAACATTTGAGGGGTGGGGGAGGGGTTATAATTGGGGCCAAAAACACACCTGACAGTTGCTAACATTTGAGGGGGTGGGGGAGGGGTTCTAAGTGGGGCCAAATACACACCTGACAGTTGCTAACATTTGAGGGGGAGGGGTTCTAATTGGGGCCAAAAACACACCTGACAGTTGCTAACATTTGAGGGAGTGGGGGAGGGGTTCTAATTGTGGCCAAATACACCTGACAGTTGCTAACATTTGAGGGGGTGGGGGAGGGTAAAGCAGTACAATGGAGCTGACAATATACATTGTTCAAGGGACTATAGGCTACAGGTATAAATGGACCCAGGATTGCATGGTGAGGAGGTTATTGAAGGTAAATATGCATGTAGGGCAAAAAAATAATTAACGTAAAAAAACAGGCATGCATGAAGATAAAGGGGACATTCACAGCATATTCCAAACATGGTAATTAGGTAACGAGGACATTTAGACAATACATTAGCAAACATGAAATACATATCATGTAATGTTAAAGGAAAAAAACTTACCTTCATATACTCCTTCTGCAGGACCTGAATAATAGCAGAACAGGTCTCTGGGATTATGATCCCCAGAGCCTGGGGGGAGATGCCTGTGAAGAACTTCAAGTCCTGAAGACTTCTCCCAGTCGCCAAGTAACGTAAAGTGGCAACTAGCCTCTGCTCCGCACTGATGGCTTGCCTCATGCAGGTATCCTGCCTGCTGATATAGGGGGTCAGCATAGCCAGCAGACGTTCAAAAACAGGGTCCGTCATCCTGAGATAATTCCTGAAATCCTCAGGATTATTCTCACGGAGCTCACGGAGCAAAGGCATGTGCGAGAATTGGTCACGCTGGCGCAACCAATTCTTCGTCTATGAACTCCTATTCGCCCTGTTCATGGACTGGACTCGGGTCAAAGTATTAACCCCAACACCAAGTCCCCATGCAGCACAAACTCGAGAACGAGTACGTCCACGCAACATGGCTTCAAAACAGTCGGCTGGTCAAACAAACTTAGAACAAACGCACCGAAGAACAGCAAGGCCTATGAAGAGCGACCTGAAAATCAGGAATGAGCGGACCAGAACGGCCTGCTAGGCAGGTTACGAACTGACCAACATGCACTAAAAAGCAGATACAAACCTCACAAGCACAAACTGAACCGCAGAAAACGATCGAAATAAGCTGAAGTGTGAAAAGCGCGAATCGTCTCTAACCAAACTTCTACTAACACGAGATAAACACGAGATTAGCAGAAGGAGCCCAAAGGGTGGCGTAGTGGGGCTTGAACTTCCTTTTTCTAGTCTCCTCGTACGTGCTGTACGTCACCGCATTCAAAACCATCGGACTTTTGGAGTTATCGCGTGTGTCCAAGTCCGTCCGTTTTTAAGTCCGGCGCACCTATGCTACGAAGTCCGTCAAAAAGATCGCCGGACCAAGTATGCCGTGAAGTCCGATCATGTGTACACAGCATTACACTCCGTGAGACTGAATAGTTTTCTTCCTACACTGGGATCACCATTGAGGTATTTGTATATCTCTATCATATCTTCTCTCGAGCGTCTCTTCTCCAGAAAAAATAAGTTTAGTGCTTGTAGCCATTCCTCATAACTAAGGTCCTCCAGTCCCCGTATTAATTTTGTTGCCCTTCTCTGCATTTTTTAAAAAATTCCAAAACATCCTTCCCGAGGATTGGTGACTAGAACTGGACAGAATACTCCAGATCTGGCCGAACCAGAGTTTTATAAAGTGGCAGGATTATCGTTTTATCTCTGGAGTAAATTCCCTTTTTTATGCATGCCAATATTCTGCTAGCTTTGCTTGGTGCAGCTTGGCATTGCATGCTATTGCTTAGTCTGTCTTCTACTAGGACCCCCAGATCTTTCTCCATCCTGGATTCCCCGAGAGGTTCTACCCCTGGTGAGTAATTTGTTTCCCTTAGTTAGACTGCATTTAGAATACAGTGTCCAGAGATGTCACTTACAAAAATATATTGATAAGATAGAATGAGTCCAGTGATGGGCAACAAAAATGGTGAAAGGTCTGGGGGATAAAACATATCAGGAGAGACTTCAAGAACATAATAAGTACAGTACAGTGTGGAAGAAAGAAGGAAAGAAGAGACATGACTGAAACCTTTAAATATATCAAGGGGGGTGAATAAGATTCAGGAGGGCAGTTTTTTCAATATGAGGTTAAGATTAAGAACAGGGGGACATGAAGTATTATTTGAACGAAAGAGTGGTTGATGCTTGGAATAGACTTCCAGCAGAAGTAGTGAGCCAGTCAACAGTAAGTGGATTCAAATACGCCTAGGACACACATATAGTAGATCTATACAAGAAAGTTAAAAGAAAAAAAAAATGGGGCACACTTAAAGGACCATTCGGTCTTTTTTCTGCCATCACTCTTCTACCTTTTAATGTTAAGGATTTGTAATTTTGCCAAGCCAGTCCTGAGATTACCACAGGTCTGCCAGACAGCAGAGCCAGATTGGTGACCTGAGTGCAGATAATCAATACGGCTTAGTTTCTTGCAGAATGTGTTATTTGACTATTCAATATGTTGCTGCTTCTAGTATCTTCCTGTGACTTATTTAGGTCTTTTTTTATTTAGCATTTGCAAGGAAGTTATGTCCGAGGACATTGAATTCCAGTGGGGGCTGCTCATGCAGGGCGCAGGGGCGCCGCCTGCTTACTCCATGCGCCCGGCCCCTAATCTACATGCAGGGTGGCGGGTGCATGGATTCCAATGGGTTTTTTTCTATTTTTAAAAGCACATGTTTAGAGCCAGACAACCTAATTGGCTTCCAAAAGGGTGGGGTCGGGGCACAGAGCACTGTGCCCAGAGCCCACCCAGTCGTGTGACAATAGCAAATTAATATTCGCTAATGTCTTCCTGTTTCTCCTCCCGGCCAATCAGGAAGTGGGTCCTAAAACCTGATTGGCCAGGAGGAGAAGCGAACACCGGGACTTGGGAGGGGATAAGTGCATGGGCTGGCTGAGGGCTTGGGGCAATGGGCGAGCAATGCAGTGATCAAGCGAGTGAGCGAGTGCCGGTGGGTGGGTGTTTGGTTGGCTGGCTAGCTGGCTGAGAAAAGGAGATGGCTGGCTGGCTGGCTGGGGAGGCTGCGGGCCGCCCCCCCCCCAAGAAGATTGAGCACCAGCCGCCACTGTAAACAACTCTACCTATATATTTATTTATTAGCACTAAATAAAATAAATAACAGCACGTAAAGGCAATGTTTAGCTAAAACACAATTTTTTTTATATTAGTCACCTATAATGAAGTATGTTCCATGATGTGCAACCTGGTGGATGTTGAAGAAATCTTCACTGCAGAAATTCCAGTCCTCTTCCTGCTGCTGAAATTTCAGCGCTGTTCTTGTTATGGCAGAATTTTTTTCAATGGAGAAGAGAACAGGAGAAGGAGTTTCCACGATTCATCCTCTGCATGCAGTTACTATTATTGTGAGTAGGATTCACTATAGTATTCAATTTGGATTTATCAGCAGTTACTAATATCAGATACAGATAATTATACTATTATGCAGTTATTATTATTAACTCAATACCAAAAATGTAATATATTGCAGCTTTCCAATCATTAGATGAGGGGACTGTATTCATTTTGAGGCTCTTTTCCCTCTGTTTTCACCTCCACTCTGGATGAATGAGCAGATGAGGGCACAGCAGACAGCAGCATTGTCAGTCTGGGGGAGAGGAGTGTTAGATGTACTTGCTGATTTAAGTACACTAACAAATTTAAGCCAAACTCCAGCTCACACTTTATAATCAGTTACAGCAGTTTTTATTCATTTTGGGACAACGGTTTTACATAAAAGAAATGATCATTGTAAGCACCCCTGTCAGTGTTAAATGGTTTGTCTTATACCTGTAGCTGATACATCTCCTGGAGAGCTTGTTCTTTTGAAAAACAACAGACTTACTGGCTAGAACATCAGATGAAAATAGAAGCAAGAAAGCCTAAAGAAGAAAACAAATGCAGCCATCACATTAAGAATTGGTAAGCTGCAATATAATGTTTTGTTTTTAATACTATGTAATACAAAAAGAGACTTATAGGCGTTATAGGCCTCATACATATGAATACAGAAAACGATAGGTACCAGCTGGTGAAAAAAAATCTCCAGCAACCTAGAAGTATGGACTATAGTGGCACAGCAAGGGAGCCCAAACTAAACTTAAATAAAATATTATCTTTATTGTACAACCATAAAAAGGATAAAAACATCAAAATAAATAAACAATACCCTCTACATATAAGTATATTTATAGCTGATATATAGAAAAGGTCACATATACATACTAAGATGATATCAGTACAATATAGATGGGGTGAGCCTTTCTTAATGCCTGTAAAGTCAATGTGTTTCACCAGATTTTTGGCTTCTTCAGGACTCAGGCACACAAAGGGGGTAAACTATGTAGAACAACATATACTGTATATCAATACATAATATCACACGACGATATTCAAAAACACATCATAAATATTGGGTTTACATGCTCATACCAGCAGATCTAAGCAGCAGGATGTCCACCCACCCACATGGATTTAGTTTAGTTTGGTCTCCCTTGTTGTGCTGCGAGTCCATACTTCTAGGTTGCTGAAGATCTCTTCTCCAGTTGGTACCTGTGACGGGAGTAACTTTGGGCTTGGGGACCCGTGGAACCCAGAATCGCTTGGAGAGGTTGGGAAACCCTTGTTTCAGCTCCCCATGCACCTCCTATGTCTAAGTTACCCTGTGTCTATTTGGGGCACAGGGTGACCGAGAACCCAAGTCTGATCTGTACTAATCGGACTCACTGTACAACCACACTCGAATGTTATATATATATATATATATATATTGTATATAGTCTCATACTGTTGTGGACTCTTTGCTGGGTCGTTTGGGGTTTGGCTGTATTCCATTGTTCTATTGTGTCTGTCTGCCTTGGGAGAAAAGTAAGTATTATGGGATGTGTATTTGCTGTGAGGAGAGAGGGGGGAATTCCTCCAACGGATCTCCCTGCTGATTGGACAGTCTACCCAGCTTTGAATGCAAAGGGAGGGGGATTGCCCCGAGTGTTGCTCGTGTACCTGTGTTTCAATAAACAGTACATGTTACAGCTTTGTAACTGAGCTAGTCTCCTCTGGTTCTTGGTTACAATAGTCGGCTGTGAAATCTGATATCTGAAGGTCCAGATTGGAGGAAGCAGTGTACTGATGGAAGCACCCAGATAGAGTGAGATGGGGATCTGTTAAGGTACCTATTTTTTTTTTGTTTTAATACTGCTTTAGGAAAAAGTGGTGCAGTATTTTTAGACGCAAATGTTTGAAAAACTATGTGGTGACCTGTGGTGTGTGGGATGAGTAAGGTGTTCAACATGTAAAAACGTTTGAAAATCAGAAATTTCATACAACTTTTTTTTTTCATACACAGGCCATGCACTGCTGTGATTTTTAAAGAATATAGCATGCATAAAAATGTATGTTTTTATAAAAACAACGTAATTATTGCTGGGGACAATCCTAGCCTAACATGGTGATTGTATTTTGGCATGACAGGCACACATGGCCTGAAAAATGGCTTCTAGTGCTTTAAAAAAAAAAAAAAAAACAGATAAGCCCGCCTCACTGCTCTTCCTGTCTCCAGGATGATTTGAGCTATTTTAGTCATCTTCACTTTCTTGACAGATACTTTTTGGAACAAAAAATAAAAAATAAATCACACACATTTATTATGCAAACATATGTTTCATGTCTATCAAGGTTTCAGAAAATTTGATCATTTCATGACAGATGTTCATTCAATAAAATGCGCTTGCACAGGGAGATTCATGGGAAAGATTTTTAATATACACATAATATTTTGTGTAACTGACTACAAGACTGGCCAACTGTGACTCTCCAGAGCCTGCAAGACTATAACAATGGCATAACATGCTTTAAATTGCTTGCCAATAAAGGAATTTCTTATATAGAAGGTGTGGGTGATTTGGCAACCACATGGGAATGACACTGTCAGAGTGGTCTACAACAGAATATAATTGAAATTCAGCAGTTACAGTGCATATTATCAATGGGTGGCGACTGCAGCTTTCACTGCGTTGGGCTTTGTGATAATTCAGAGCATTTTGCAAGGTTTCTTTGTGAAATGTATCTTTTACAAACAGATGCCTGTTTTTCATTTTTGGCTGTTTGATGGACTGTATTTTATTTATCTTTGTATGAATCTTAAGCTGGCTAGTAGTACCATTAGTAGAATTTGGTTAAAAAATTTTCATTTTAGGAACATTTGCTCAATTTTCTAATTGTTAGTGGGGTCAAATCGATGTTCATTTTCAAATGCAATAACAAGAAAATTCGAAAAAGCAGGATGGAAATTAGTGGATTAGTGAATGAATTTCTAACAGTGTATGTGTTTTTTGCTGGGGAAATTACATTCATTCCAAAATCGAATTTTAAAAGCAAACTATATTTTGAAATATTTTCAAACAACATTTGTCTAGTTGTCAGATGTACTGAGAAGGTTTGTATGAATTTCGTAAGAACGTTCATTTGAAAATCTACTAGTGTATGGCCAACTTTCGTCATTCTTGTTGCTTAACTGTGAACCATATAACTGCAGATGAATTATGGCTCCTAGGTTCCTCCTTAAAGCGGAACTTTACCCATAGCAACTTGATATAAAATAATGTTCTTTAGCAAGGAACATACATTCCACAATAATAATTAAGCTACCAAAATTAGTCTGTGCTGTAAATTGCCTCCAGCATTGCTCCTGTTTCTTCTTGCTGGCGGCTGCCATTTTACTAATGCCAAGAGCCCCTGAACAGCAGTAAATCATAAAATAAAATGAAAGCCATCGATTTAACGTTTACAAAAAAACAGTTAGACCCCTTTCACACTGGAGGCGTTTTTCAAGTGCTTTAGTGATAAAAATAGTGCCTGTAAAGCACCTGAAAAATGCCTCATCTACAATGCCAGTGTGAAAGCCCGAGTGCTTTCACACTGGAGCACTGCGCTGGCAGGGCATCAAAAAAAGTCCTGCAAGCAGCTTCTTTGAGGCGCTTTAGGAGCGGTGTATACACCGCTCCTAAAGCGCCCCTGCCAATTAAAACCAATGAGCCAAAGCCGCCAAAGCGCCTGCAAAGCGCCTCGGCAGCGGTCCTGCGCTTTCAGTGTGAAGGGGCTCTTACATTCCTGGAATGCTGAGATTGCTAACTGTCATGTTTGCTTGCCTCCTCCACCAAACTGTCAAACCATAAACTGGTTGGTATCGAAACTGATTACATGGCAGTTGCAGATCAAACAGAAGCAGCTTCATTACTTGTAAAGGATAGGAGGGTTTAATTCTATTTTAAGGCTGTCAGCAGATCGGCCTCAACAAACTCGACAATAAGCTTGTGCAGAGCGGGTGAGACAGTATTTTAGTGGATTTAAACAGTATAGACACTTATTTTGAATGTTTTATATAGCTATGCCTGCAAAACGAGCCAGCCTGAAGTGAGATAGCAGGACTTAATTTTGTGACTAAAGTTCCACTTTAGGCTGGCCATAAACTGAACTAAATTTAGCTGGTTCAGCAGGGACCATCCAAATTTTGACCAGTGTGTGGTTATCCCTGTTCAACAAAAATAATATTTTGATTGACTTTTGTCAAACTGACAAGTTGGAAAATTTTGCTCAATGAGTGGCTGCAACCACTAATCAGAGTATTGTAACAACAGCAGGTCCCACTGTCAGAAAACGGGTCCTGCTGTCAGAATACAATGTCCCAGCAGGGGGGATTCCTCCATCCACTAGTTGAATGAAGAAAACTACCCAACTAAGGCCAGCTTTAGTCTAGAGTCTGCTGTGGTATTCATAATATCAAAAATCACCAAGGGAAAAAACTGCTTGCCAGACAGCAACAGACTATCTGTAATATAAAACAAATAAACCACAATTTAAAAAAATGTGAAAATATATTATTAACCACATTCTGCAAATATAGCTTTATTGCCTTCAAATTGCCAAGATATGAAAAGCTAAAAGACAAATATCCCCATTAAAATTTAAATGCCCCGCTTTCCTCTGCAAAACTGTATCCAACAGTTTATTAAAGTGGAACTTCACCCAAAAGGGAAGTTCTACTTGTCTTCCCCCCCTTGGAACTTTATTTTTGTATTTTTTGGGGTGGGGGGGAAGAGCGGGTACCTGGTTTTGACAGATACCAGCTCCCACTTCTGGCCGGATCGCCCCCCCTCCTTCCCCTGCAGCCTTCTGGGACCTGCCGCAACCTGCCGGAACCTGGACCCAAAGACAGTCCAGGTTCCGGAAAACCTGCCGGAACCTGCCGGAACCTGGACCCAAAGACAGTCAAAGAGCCGGCTCAGGTGAGAACCACGCTAGATCCCTGGACAGGTAAGTATCCTATTATTAAAAGTCAGCAGCTACAGTATTTGTATTGTTATTTTTTTTTTTAGACCGAAGAACTGCTTTAAGAATATAATCAGTGGTAGCAATATGTCAATAAAATTGATCCACGCAACAGATGCGTGATGCCTATCTCAGCTGCGATCACATTTCAAAAATCACCCTTTCAACAAATGGCTGTGCAATGCTTTTATTGAAGTCCTCCAGATAAAACTCAAAGTCAATGAATGAATAAAGGTGATCATACTGACCTACCAGCTTTCTTCTAGTCCCATCAGTCCACCCAACTCCTTTAAATAAGCTTGGTACCACTAATGAACAAGGATCAGGGAACATCAATTTCTAAGTAGTGATTTGCAAATCTCAAAAATGTTGTCTGCTGCTAGCTCATTGAAGGCTGAGCTACACTCTGCTGGGCAGATATTCACAACATACCTATAAGATGTAGTTAATGTGTAAAAGAGTTCTTGAATCCCTTAGAAGTCCACTTTGGAATGGTAGGCACTGTAAAGGAAATTTTAAGTTCTGTATATAATTGTATTCTATTTTGTTTGTATTGCACACTGCACCCACTGTGCACACAGCATTAATATTGCTTTCAATACATGTTTGCAATCTTTCGAGTCCTGATTAGAATTAGCTTGCCTATGTTACGTCCCTTGTTACCATAAAAGTACAATTGCAATATTATTGTGATACCTACATAATCATGTATATAAAAACCTTCAATTGCGCCATAATAAAACAGAACAGTTATTTGTAAAGATCGGAGTGTGTATTTTGTGTCTGTTCCCTACTGCAGTAGTTATTATTCATTTGGAACCACTAATCAATATGAGGATAGGAGTTGCCTCTCTATAAAATTTCCAAAACAGCACTGTGCTGGAGCAGTCTCCTACACCTCATTCAATTGCTTCTAGTTAGCAAGTGACAGGATTCCAGTAAGGATCCCTCCTGTACTAAAAGACAGGGATTGCAAGACGTGGGCGTGGGATAGCGCCAAGATTCATCACAGTTGTTTTTATAATATACCACTTCTTGTTTTACCTGTTACCAAAGGTGTTACCAAAAGCTGAACATCCCTTCCAGAGATTACAAAAAGAGAAATCCAGATGTCCAAGTCAGGATCTTACGAGTATGCATTTTGTCTGTATAGACATGTTTTCTGGATGTCCAGTGGCAAATGCTACTGCAAAGGCCACAGTAAAACGTGTTATCAGAAGTAGTTTGTAAGTACAGAGTCCCAGAATCTACAGAGAGTAACAGAGGAACTATTTTTATGGGAGAGTCCTTACTAGAAGTTTTGAGGTTTCATTTACATCCCCTACTGTCCCATGTAGTGGAAAGAGTAGGAACTAGAAAACTACTGACTGAATGTTTTCTTATATTTTATTATGCCCCCAATGGGATATTGGACTCTCTCCCCTATGGGATTTAATTTGGGTGTGTGTTACTCATGTGTTACTCACTTGCTTATATTTTTTCTCAGCAGTTGAAGTCCTCCTCACAGAGAATGTTGCAGATCTTTTAAGGTTTTTGACAAACTCATTTATGTGTTTTCTCCCCAATTCCAGATCCTAATGCCGCGTACACACGGTCGGACTTTTCACCTGCAAAAGTCCGACGGACGCCGCCGGACAAAGTCCGGCGGAAAGTCCGACCGTGTGTGGTCTCCATCGGACTTCCGACGGACCGTTTCGGTCGGATTTTTGCGGAAATCCGACGTACTTTAGATTTGAAGCCTGCTTCAAATCTTTACGTCGTACCTCCGCCGGACTCAGTTCCTGACGGAAAGCCCGTTCGTCTGTATGCTAGTCCGAAGGACCAGATACGACGGAGGAGCAGGTTACTGCATCTCGCGCTCGCTGCAATAGGAAAAACAAATCTTCCTATTGCGGCGAGCGCGGGGCATACCAGGCCCTTAGGTCTGGTATGGATTATAAAGGGGAACCCCTACGCCGAAAAAACGGCGTGGGGTCCCCCTAAAATCCATACCAGACCCCGATCCGAGCACGCAGCCTGGCCGGTCAGGAAAGGGGGTGGGGACGAGCGAGCGCCCCCCCCCCTCCTGAACCGTACCAGGCCGCATGCCCTCAACATGGGGGGTGGGTGCTTTGGGGGAGGGGGGCGCCCTGCGCCCCCCCCCCCCAAAGCACCTTGTCCCCATGTTGATGAGGACAAGGGCCTCTTCCCGACAACCCTGGCCGTTGGTTGTCTTGTCGGGGTCTGCGGGCGGGGGCTTATCGGAATCTGGGAGCCCCCTTTAATAAGGGGGCCCCCAAATCCCGGCCCCCCACCCTATGTAAATGAGTATGGGGTACATGGTACCCCTACCCATTTACCTAGGTAAAAAGTGTCAGTAATAAAACACAACACAGGTTTTTAAAATAATTTATTAAACAGCTCCGGGGGGGTCTTCTTCCGTCTTCGGGGGTCCCTCCGGTTCATCTTCTCCCGGCGTCCGGTTGGTTCTTCTCCGCTCTCCGGCCTCTTCTCCCGGTGTCCCAGGTCTTCGGCCGGCCCCTCCGCTATCTTCAGGTAGCTCTATTGCCAGCGGCAATGTGCCATTTTACTAGCTAAATTTATTTCCAAGCTCCCCAACCAACTTCTGTATGCCCACCAAACTATAGATGCCTAATATCTTTGTACTTTGTTTCTCAGTATATTTTTATCTCCTATACATTTGCAGATTAAATTGTATAACTGCACAGGAAACCCCTTGAAAAAGGAATTCACATTTCATATATTCCGAAACATGTTGTATTCTTCCATATGTATCATACACGTATGAGTTCTTCATTAGTAGAACCTGTATGTATAGGATCATTTTGCAGTGTCTGTACACTTTACTGGTTTTAATTTTCTACATTATGTGCAATTTTGAATAAAGTAATACAATATTTATACACTCTGTTATCCTCCACCTTTATACTTTTCTTTACTCTTTGCCTCCCTCCCACCCACAAAATCCCTGGGGTCGCCACCCTTTCGGGGTCCATAGATATACAATTTTTCTTCATCAGGGCTAAGTAGAGATGTGCACGACGGAAAAATTTGTTCATGTTTTGAATTCATTTGTTAAGTTAATAATTTTGTTTTGCCATATTAGTTATGTTAGAATGATTTGTTTTCGGAATTTGTTTCATATATTCGTATTCGAATTTGTTATTTTCAAATCAAATTCAAATTAAAAAATTAATTTGAATTCAAACTGGAAAAATATTGCAATAAATACAGTAAGGTATAAAAGTGAAATAGGATGATGATGCCTACTTAGGCTGCTTTATAGAATAGAAAAGAAAATAGAAAAGAATAGAAAATAAAGGAATATAATAGAATATAATAAAATATATTCTATTCTATGTTATTCAATTCTTTTATTTTCTATTCTATGCTATTCTTTTCTATTCTACTCTATAAAGAAGCTTAAGTAAGCTTAAGTATACAGTAGTAGTATACCTTACTGTACTTATCACAATAATTTTCGATTTCAAATTCAAATTATTTATTTTAATTCAAATTCATTTTTTAATTCCAATTTGGGTAGTTCGTTTCGTTATAATTTATTTTGGATTCACCGAAATTCCATACTATCGTGATTCAGTAATTTGGATACATCTGAATCTCCGAATAACAGAAAATGTGTTTGAATTTTGATTTGTAACGAAAGGAATCGCACATGTCCAGGGCTAAAAAGCTTTGCCACAGAGAGATGTATTGGATTTTCTCTTTGAATGTTTTGGCCCCTGGAGGGTTAAATGAGGATTTTGAAATCAGTGCCATACTTTAGAACTTCATTCACCATTACATCCTCATTTTCATATGTATGCTCATTATACCGTGCCCATATTCCCCTTAGGTATGTCCTCCATTGGCCAAGTGTATTCTGTTTTTCCTATAGGATGTGTACATGTGTGTGTGTATGCGTGTGCACATAATGATTCATCCAATGGACGTTTGTTTGCGCCTTTTTTTTTATCTATGCGTTTTTTTTTCATCAATGCGGTTTTTTTTGCATTTGTGGTTGTTTCTTGTGCACGCACGCATGTATACCTATGTACTTTATTCTGTTTGTTATCCCCAAATATTGATTCAGTGATCGTCTTTTAAACAATTAATTTTTAGTGGCATCTGCTATTGAGGAGCAATGTACGGTTTGACCGTTTTGTTCTATTTTTATATTATTCCATTGATTTCAAGTTCCTTTCCTTATATGTACTTTTGTAATGTCCTGTTGTATTTGTCTTGCCGTTTTTTGTGTGCGGGCTGCATCCCGCGTTGTCTTTATGTTTACTGTGCAGTTTTATGCCCATGGATCACACTACTTCCTGGGCTGCTGCAGCATTGTTTTTCTTCCCTTATCACCGCCCAAAGCCCCACTCACAGCTCCGCCCATAAGAAGCTCAGCTTCTACAAACCTGTTGTAATTGGCTTGAAGAAGGAACCAATCAGTAGTTCCGAAACGCGTCCCATTTTGATGACATATTTCCTGTTTGCGGTCCATGCTGGTTGTTGTCCCCTCCCGCTGGCGTCATTTCCAGGATTCATGCTCCACGCTGACTCAGATGACGCGATTGCTGCACCAGTGTTCCCAGAGCCTGGGGTGTTCACCTGCTGGTTATCCTGGGACCTACTGCTGCTGCATATCATTATCCCTGGAAAGCTGTGATACACTGGGGACCTCCTGATGCCGGATTACCTGCTTCATACATCCATGTTATGCCTTTTCTTATCCATGATTCTGTAAGTGTTTTTAATCTTGTGTGAGGATATTAAAAGTTTTAATTCTGCACTTAGAGGCACCTTTTTTCTTTTATTTGTTTTCTATTAAAGATTGCTCCCCTCTTTGAGTGCAGCTCAAGTGTTTGAAAACCACTTCATCTGTCCAATAAAGACACTATCTGCCTGGTCCTGACTATCTGAGCGCCATTGACATACGTTTTATCTAAATTAAATGTCAGAATGTTAAATTGACTCAACATATTCATATGCAGACTGATCTGCAGGCAGATTGTGTTATAGTCAACAATCAGCGCTGGTTTTTCCAGTAATCACAGAAGGAAAGATATGTCAGGGGTTCAATCCCCTCCACTCTCAATGCCAAACTAAAAAGAACCCAGAGGAGAGAGCACCTGCGAGCTGGAGTTGAGGATTGCAGAGGTTTTAGGAGCAGCTTCATCGTTTGAACATAACATGCTTTGACTGGAGTTGGACATTAAAACTGAAAAGCAGGTATTTTGAGTCTTGCCCACTCTGGGATCCATGCCATCTATTACCTAGAACAAGGGAATTTCCCCTGAGGGTAATAAGCACTTTGCAAAGAATACCCAAATACATGCAAGGCAAATAAAAAACAGTATATTTACTTGAACATGATGGGATGATGGAAGGCAGCTACTGAGGAAAATGACCATGTGAAATGTAACTTCCCCTGCAAAGTGAACAGCTATTTGCCTCCAGTAAATCAACCCCTAAATGTCTAATCTGCAGGCCTGCTCTAGGTCAGTGACTCTGAACTGAAGCCAGGCAGCCAATAGTCTCAAAAAGAGAACAATGGCAGCCCCTGTATTTCTCTTGGTAAAAGTGTCCTTTAAGATTAACTGGTTGGACTTTCTTACTTTAGTACAGCTTGAATGTTTCCTCAGCAGTAGAATCAGTTTACTAATTGATGCCTGGAGTTCTTCTTTGAGAAGTTCAGAAATCCCACAAAAAGGGAAGCATAGCTCAAAGGCTCAGTAATATGCCCACCATGAATAAAACATTGCAAATATCTTCCATGCTGAGTATAATATTGTTACATGCTTTGCCGCTTTGATTTCTCACCCATAAAGGTCTTTTGGAAAAACGGAGTGTGAATCTTCTGGGTGCATTCCAGCGTCTAAGATTGCATTCATAGTAGATGTGATGTTATCACATGTACAAATGGTGCTGGCATAATCATTTGAAAGGAAAAATAGGAAATTGTAGATTGGCTTAAAGAAGAATGCAAATAAAATGTACTTTAATGGTTAACTGTCAGTACAGGGGTGGATCCAGAGTCTAGTCTCTGGAGAGGCACTGCCAGAAAATCATGCGGGCGATTTGTCGGGTCAGTGGCTGGTGTTGGCGCTTCAATCATCACGGCACCATGGTTGATATGGTGTCAGGATGATTGAAGCGCATTATTTCTATTATTACCTTGTAATCTAAAATTAAATAGTTCAACTCGCCATAATCATAATGCAGAATCAGTAGGAGCCCTGAGTGTGTCACTTGCCACCGTCGCCTGCCACCAGATGCGGATTGTCACTTGCCAATGTCGCCTGCCACAAGATGCAGATTGTCATTTGCCAGTGGCTGTGTCCCAAAGTGAGGGCGGGCAGTGAGAGATGATGTAGTCTCCCTGCAGCCTGCGCCTGCACAGTGATGGTGGTGTTCTGTTAGTGCCAGTCAGTGCCCATCAGTGACACAAATCAGTGCCAATTAGTGACACCAGTCAGTGCTGCCTTTCAGTGCCCATCAGTAGCTGCTCATCAACGCTGCCCATCAATGCTCATCAGTGCCTTCCATCAGTGCCACCCATCAGTGCCCACCAGTGTCGCCCATCTGTGCCACCTATCCGTGCCACCTATCAGTGCCCATTAGTGCCACCTATCTGTGCCCACCATTGCTGCCCATCAGTGCCGCCTATCATTGCTCGTCAGTGCTGCATATTAGTGCCACCTATCAGTGCCAATCAGGTGCCTCCTCATCAGTGCCCATAAGTGCCACCTCATCAGTACCCAAAAGTACCACCTCATCAGTGCAGCCTATCAGTGCCCATCAGTGCATCCTCATCAGCGCACATCATTGAAGGAGAAAAATTACTTATTTACAAAATTTACTGGCAGAAACTAAGGAAAACTTTTTTTTTTTTCAAAATTTTTGTTTTTTTGTAAAAAACAAAAAACCCAGCAGTGATTAATTACCACAAAAAAACTCTATTTGTGTGCAGAAAAATTTGGGTACAGTGTTGCATGACCGCGCAATTGTCATTCAAAGTGTGACAGCGCTAAAAGCTGAAAAATGGCCTGGGCAAGAAGGGGGTGAAAGTGCCCTGTATTGAGGTGGTTAACAACAGATGACTCATTCAGCTGTCAGTGGGGTTCCCCTGTTGACAGCTGAAGTGTAAACTGAAGTCCCAGCAATTGGAGCTGTCAAACAAAAAAGCAGCTGACAATGTTTATCAACAGCATTGCTCAGCGCTCAGCAGAAAAGTAAAAATAAACATTAGGCTTGATTTACTAAAACTGGAGAGTGCAACATCTGGTGCAGCTGTGCATGGAACCAATCAGATTCTAACTTCAGTTTGTTCAATTAAGCTTTGACAATAAAACATGGAAACTGATTGGTTTCTATGCAGAGCTGCACCAAGTTTTGAACTCTACATTTTAGTAAATCAACCCCATTGCTTATTTTTGCATCCTACTGTTTTTCTTCATCTACAGAGCAAAGGGATGAACTTCCATCTGCATATAAAGTCAGTTTAAAGCAACCTGTCAAGTAACATTTTTTTTTTATTATTAAATGCTCTACTGTTTAACTCCTTATTAACCTTAATTAACTCGTTATACTCCTCCAATTAATTATCATTTTTTTGCTGATTTTTTTTTTTTACACGCTATTAATAATTAAAACTTTTTTGTTTGCTTTGTTTGTTAATATTTTTACACCTTTAACATGGGTTCAATTGAAAATAGGTTCTTCTCTATTGAATCCTAAAGCTGCTCTTTGGCTTTGTTTTAAGGATATAGGATTACGTTCTTCTTGGCCTTTGCTTACCTATACGGTTTTGGAGTGTTGGCATCATTATTTAAAATTATTTCCTTTGTCTTCTATTCCAGCTCCACTTACTCCTTTAAAAGATAATCCTTCTCTTTCTATTGGTATTCATTCAAATGCTATCCTAAACTGGGAAAAATCTTATTGGCCCCAGATTAGACATATGATTTTGGAGGGTAACTTTATGTCATTTATAAATTTTCAAACTTTACATGATCAGAGAAAAGGTATATGTTTTGTTTACTTGCAATTGCAAAGTTTTTACTCCTCCTTGACACCGAAATATTCTATCCATGGACCGTTTACAGATTTTGAGCAGCTGTGTATATCTTTAGAACCACCAATACACACTATATCTAAAATATATACGCTATTATCTACTCTTAATTCACTCGGTTTTCCATCATATACAACCAAATGGGATCTGGAATTAAACTGGTTAACACAAGAGGAAGATTGGGATAAAATTTTTATTAATACTCATAAATTTTCAATAGCTTGTGATACCCAAGAGCGTAATTTTAAATTGCTATCTAGATGGTATTGCACTCCAGTTAATTTAAACCAAATTTTTCCATCACAATCAGATCGGTGTTGGTGATGTAAAGTCGCTATAGGTACGTTATCCCATCTATGGTGGGCCTGTCCCTCTATTCACAAACTATGGGATCAAGTAATTCATCTATATAATACTTTTGTGGATGAATCGATCAATAATTCTGTCGAATTGGCTCTTTTTTCTTTCTCACCTCAACTATTACCTAAAGCCAAAAAATCTCTTCTTTGCTTTTTTTATCAGCAGTTAGACAATTGATACCAATATATTGGAAATCTCCTATGGTTCCTACAATTCCAGAGTGGGTTGAGACTCTTAATAGTATTATGCATATGGAGAAACTGGTAGCTGAAGATAATGATACTATACAGAAGTTTAATGGGGTGTGGCAGACCTGGATAGCATTTAAAAATTCATTAACTTTTTTGGAAATTTGTTAATTTTCAAATTTATTGCTGTTGGAATATATATATATATATATATATATATATATATTCTATTTCGTTTAAAACAACTTTAAAAGGTTGAAGAAAGACTCTATGATTTTGTTAATGTGAGACACCACTATTTATGTTTTTTGCCTATTCTTCCCCCTCCCCCCCTTTTTTTTTTTGTCACTGAATATATAGAGGAGGATTTTTTGAATAAATGTATAATTAAGAAAGCTAAATTATTTAGTAATTATAACTTTAATGAACATCAAAGGTTAAATATGTATTCTGAATGACTTTATATTTTTTGTGTATGTACATGTGTCTTGTTTGTATAAAATTTAAGAAAATTAATAAAAATATGTTGAACTAAAATATATATTTACATGTTTCACATTGAAAAAAGTGCAGCGTAAATAACTTTTCAATGCTTTGTACCATTGCTGACAGCTGAAGTATAAACAAAACAGTTGCGGTAGGTATTGTAATGGGTATCAGTGAGTACTAAAGATAAAAGTATCGGTACTCATACTCGTAAAAATAATGGTATTTGTGCATCCCTAATTATGACCTTATAATTTGCTGCTGGTAAGGCTATCTCACTTTATTGGTTTACTCTATTTAATGAATCATGTACTGAACTATTAAAAAAAGATTTAAGTTACAGTAGTCGTGACATTGTTGGTCACTTCCAATTGGGCATTTGTTTAATGGAAAGTGGAGCCCTGGGTTGTACGAGACCCAAAATATTCTGGTGGCTACATGATTCTGTAAATACAATGGCAAGGACAATTGTTGTCCTTTATAGTTTATCCACTTGCCGACCGCCTCACGCCTATATACGTGAGCAGAGCGGCACGGGCAGGCAAAATCACGTACCTAGTACGTGATTGCCTTCCCGCGGGTGGGGGGTCCGATCGGACCCCCCCCCTGTGCCAGCTGCGGTCGGCATTTGGTTGGGAGCGATTACAGACGAGGGGGAGACCATCCGATCGTGGCCCCCCCCTCGCGATCGCTCCCAGCCACTGACAAACATCCCCTGCCTCTGTATAGTACACAGAGGCAGAGGATGTGATGTCATCTCTCCTCGGCTGTCAGTTTCCGTTCCAGCGCCGAGGAGAGATGACATGTAAGTAAGTGCACAACACAAACACACACAGTAGAACATGCCAGGCATACATTACACCCCCGATCCCCCCCCGATCGCCCCCCGATCCCCCCCCCCCTGTCACAAACTGACACCAAGCAGGTTTTTTTTTTTTTTTTTTTTTTTTTTCCTGATTACTGCATAGTGTCAGTTTGTGACAGTTAGCAGTGTTAGGACAGTTACTGTAACCCCCCTGTAGGTCTAGGGTACCCCCCTTACCCCCCCTAATAAAGTTTTAACCCCTTGATCACCCCCCCTCACCAGTGTCGCTAAGCGATCATTTTTCTGATCGCTGTATTAGTGTCGCTGGTGACGGTAGTTAGGGACGTAAATATTTAGGTTCGCCGTCAGTGTTTTATAGCGACAGGGACCCCCATATACTATCTAATAAATGTTTTAACCCCTTGATTGCCCCCTAGTTAACCCTTTCACCACTGATCACCGTATAACCGTTACGGTTGACGCTGGTTAGTTAGTTTATTTTTTATAGTGTCAGGGCACCCGCCGTTTATTACCGAATAAAGGTTTAGCCCCCTGATCGCCCGGCGGTGATATGCGTCGCCCCAGGCAGCGTCAGATTAGCGCCAGTACCCCCCCTAATAAAGTTTTAACCCCTTGATCACCCCCTGTCGCCAGTGTCGCTAAGCGATCATTTTTCTGATCGCTGTATTAGTGTCACTGGTGACGCTAGTTAGGAACGTAAATATTTAGGTTCGCCGTCAGTGTTTTATAGCGACAGGGACCCCCATATACTATCTAATAAATGTTTTAACCCCTTGATTGCCCCCTAGTTAACCCTTTCACCACTGATCACCGTATAACTGTTACGGGTGACGCTGGTTAGTTCGTTTATTTTTTATAGTGTCAGGGCACCCGCCGTTTATTACCGAATAAAGGTTTAGCCCCCTGATCGCCCGGCGGTGATATGCGTTGCCCCAGGCAGCGTCAGATTAGCGCCAGTACCGCGAACACCCACGCACGCACCGTACACGCACCATACACCTCCCTTAGTGGTATAGTATCTGATCGGATCAATATCTGATCCGATCAGATCTATACTAGCGTCCCCAGCAGTTTAGGGTTCCCAAAAACGCAGTGTTAGCGGGATCAGCCCAGATACCTGCTAGCACCTGCGTTTTGCCCCTCCGCCCGGCCCAGCCCACCCAAGTGCAGTATCGATCGATCACTGTCACTTACAAAACACTAAACGCATAACTGCAGCGTTCGCAGAGTCAGGCCTGATCCCTGCGATCGCTAACAGTTTTTTTGGTAGCATTTTGGTGAACTGGCAAGCACCAGCCCCAGGCAGCGTCAGGTTAGCGCCAGTACCGCTAACACCCACGCACGCAGCGTACACCTCCCTTAGTGGTATAGTATCTGAACAGATCAATATCTGATCCGATCAGATCTATACTAGCGTCTCCAGCAGTTTAGGGTTCCTAAAAACGCAGTGTTAGCGGGATCAGCCCAGATACCTGCTAGCACCTGCGTTTTGCCCCTCCGCCCGGCCCGGCCCAGCCCACCCAAGTGCAGTATCGATCGATCACTGTCACTTACAAAACTCTAAACGCATAACTGCAGCGTTCGCAGAGTCAGGCCTGATCCCTGCGATCGCTAACAGTTTTTTTTGTAGCGTCTTGGTGAACTGGCAAGCACCAGAGGCCTAGTACACCCCGGTCGTAGTCAAACCAGCACTGCAGTAACACTTGGTGACGTGGCGAGTCCCATAAGTGCAGTTCAAGCTGGTGAGGTGGCAAGCACAAGTAGTGTCCCGCTGCCACCAAAAAGACAAACACAGGCCCGTCATGCCCATAGTGCCCTTCCTGCTGCATTCGCCAATCCTAATTGGGAACCCACCGCTTCTGCAGCGCCCGTACTTCCCCCATTCACATCCCCAACCAAATGCAGTCGGCTGCATGAGAGGCATTTTCTTTATGTCCTCCCGAGTACCCCTACCCAGCGAACCCCCCCAAAAAAGATGTCGTGTCTGCAGCAAGCGCGGATATAGGCGTGACACCCGCTATTATTGTCCCTCCTGTCCTGACAATCCTGGTCTTTGCATTGGTGAATGTTTTGAACGCTACCATGCACTAGTTGAGTATTAGCGTAGGGTACAGCATTGCACAGACTAGGCACACTTTCACAGGGTCTCCCGAGATGCCATCGCATTTTTAGAGACCCGAACCTGGAACCGGTTACAGTTATTATAGTTAGTTACAAAAAAAAGTGTAAAAAAAAAAAAAACACAAACAAAAATATAAAATAAAAATAGTTGTCGTTTTATTGTTCTCTCTCTCTCTATTCTCTCTCTATTGTTCTGCTCTTTTTTACTGTATTCTATTCTGCAATGTTTTATTGTTATTATGTTTTATCATGTTTGCTTTTCAGGTATGCAATTTTTTATACCTTACCGTTTACTGTGCTTTATTGTTAACCATTTTTTTGTCTTCAGGTATGCCATTCACGACTTTGAGTGGTTATACCAGAATGATGCCTGCAGGTTTAGGTATCATCTTGGTATCATTCTTTTCAGCCAGCGGTCGGCTTTCATGTAAAAGCAATCCTAGTGGCTAATTAGCCTCTAGACTGCTTTTACAAGCAGTGGGAGGGAATGCCCCCCCCCCCCAACATCTTCCGTGTTTTTCTCTGGCTCTCCTGTCTCAACAGGGAACCTGAGAATGCAGCCGGTGATTCAGCCAGCTGACCATAGAGCTGATCAGAGACCAGAGTGGCTCCAAACATCTCTATGACCTAAGAAACCGGAAGCTACGAGCATTTTATGACGTAGATTTCGCCGGATGTAAACAGCGCCATTGGGAAATTGGGAAAGCATTTTATCACACCGATCTTGGTGTGATCAGATGCTTTGAGGGCAGAGGAGAAATCTAGGGTCTAATAGACCCCAATTTTTGCAAAAAAGAGTACCTGTCACTACCTATTGCTATCATAGGGGATATTTACATTCCCTGAGATAACAATAAAAATGATTTAAAAAAAATAAAAATGAAAGGAACAGTTTAAAAATAAGATAAAAAAATAATAATAATAAAGAAAAAAAAAAAAAAAAAAAAAAAAAAGCACCCCTGTCCCCCCTGCTCTCGCGCTAAGGTGAACGCAAGCGTTGGTCTGGCGTCAAATGTAAACAGCAATTGCACCATGCATGTGAGGTATCGCCGCGAAGGTCAGATCGAGGGCAGTAATTTTAGCAGTAGACCTCCTCTGTAAATCTAAAGTGGTAACCTGTAAAGGCTTTTAAAGGCTTTTAAAAATGTATTTAGTTTGTCGCCACTGCACGTTTGTGCGCAATTTTAAAGCATGTCATGTTTGGTATCTATGTACTCGGCCTAAGATCATCTTTTTTATTCCATCAAACATTTGGGCAATATAGTGTGT
The DNA here is from genome assembly GCA_037952925.1 of Lithobates clamitans. Lineage (NCBI taxonomy): Eukaryota > Metazoa > Chordata > Amphibia > Anura > Ranidae > Lithobates > Lithobates clamitans. The sequence continues at coordinate 11,406,644 of JBBGZY010000014.1, forward strand.
TTTAGTGCATTAAAATGTAAAAAAGTGTGTTTTTTCCCCAAAAAATGCGTTTGAAAAATCGCTGCGCAAATACTGTGTGAAAAAAAAAAATGAAACACCCACCATTTTAATCTGTAGGGCATTTGCTTTAAAAAAAATATATAATGTTTGGGGGTTCAAAGTAATTTTCTTGCAAAAAAAAATTATTTTTTTATGTAAACAATAAGTGTCAGAAAGGGCTTTGTCTTCAAGTGGTTAGAAGAGTGGGTGATGTGTGACATAAGCTTCTAGATGTTGTGCATAAAATGCCAGGACAGTTCAAACCCCCCCCAAATGACCCCATTTTGGAAAGTAGACACCCCAAGCTATTTGCTGAGAGTCATGTTGAGTCCATGGAATAATTTATATTGTGACACAAGTTGCGGGAAAGAGACAATTTTTTATTTTTTTTATTTTTTTTTGCGCAAAGTTGTCACTAAATGATATATTGCTCAAACATGCCATGGGAATATGTGAAATTACACCCCAAAATACATTCTGCTGCTTCTCCTGAGTACGGGGATACCACATGTGTGAGACTTTTTGGGAGCCTAGCCGCGTACGGGACCCCGAAAACCAAGCACCGCCTTCAGGCTTTCTAAGGCCGTAAATTTTTGATTTCACTCTTCACCGCCTTTCACAGTTTCGGGGGCCATGGAATGCCCAGGTGGCAAAAAAACCCCCCAAATGACCCCATTTTGGAAAGTAGACACCCCAAGCTATTTGATGAGAGGTATAGTGAGTATTTTGCAGACCTCACTTTTTGTCACAAAGTTTTGAAAATTGAAAAAAGAAAAAAAAAATTTTTTTTTCTCGTCTTTCTTTATTTTCAAAAACAAATGAGAGCTGCAAAATACTCACCATGCCTCTCAGCAAATAGCTTGGGGTGTCTACTTTCCAAAATGGGGTCATTTGGGGGGCGTTTGTGCCACCTGGGCATTCCATGGCCTCCGAAACTGTGATAGGCAGTGAGGAGTAAAATCAAAAATGTACGCCCTTAGAAATCCTGAAGGCGGTGCTTGGTTTTCGGGGTCCCGTACGCGGCTAGGCTCCTAAAAAGTCCCACACATGTGGTATCCCCGTACTCAGGAGAAGCAGCTAAATGTATTTTGGGGTGCAATTCCACATATGCCCATGGCCTGTGTGAGCAATATATCATTTAGTGACAACTTTGTGCAAAGAAAAAAAAAAAAAAAAAAAAATTGTCACTTTCCCGCAACTTGTGTCAAAATATAAAACATTCCATGGACTCAACATGCCTCAAAGCAAATAGCTTGGGGTGTCTACTTTCCAAAATGGGGTCATTTGGGGGGGGTTTATGTCATCTGGGCATTTTATGGCCTTCAAAACCGTGATAGGTAGTGAGGAGTAAAATCAAAAACGTACGCCCTTAGAAATCCTGAAGGCGGTGCTTGGTTTTCGGGGCCCCGTACGCGGCTAGGCTCCCAAAAAGTCCCACACATGTGGTATCCCCGTACTCAGGAGAAGCAGCTAAATGTATTTTGGGGTGCAATTCCACATATGCCCATGGCCTGTGTGAGCAATATATCATTTAGTGACAACTTTTTGTAATTTTTTTTTTTTTTTTTTTTTTTTGTCATTATTCAATCACTTGGGACAAAAAAAATGAATATTCAATGGGCTCAACATGCCTCTCAGCAAATTCCTTGGGGTGTCTACTTTCCAAAATGGGGTCATTTGTGGGGGTTTTGTACTGCCCTGCCATTTTAGCACCTCAAGAATCGACATAGGCAGTCATAAATTAAAGGCTGTGTAAATTCCAGAAAATGTACCCTAGTTTGTAGACGCTATAACTTTTGCGCAAACCAATAAATATACACTTATTGACATTTTTTTTACCAAAGACATGTGGCCGAATACATTTTGGCCTAAATGTATGACTAAAATTGAGTTTATTGGATTTTTTTTAGAACAAAAAGTAGAAAATATCATTTTTTTTCAAAATTTTCGGTCTTTTTCCGTGTATAGCGCAAAAAATAAAAACGGCAGAGGTGATCAAATACCATCAAAAGAAAGCTCTATTTGTGGGAAGAAAAGGACGCAAATTTCGTTTGGGTACAGCATTGCATGACCGCGCAATTAGCAGTTAAAGCGACGCAGTGCCGAATTGTAAAAAGTGCTCTGGTCAGGAAGGGGGTAAATCCTTCCGGGGCTGAAGTGGTTAAAGAGAGTTTTTGAATAGCTGAATATATTTCCAAAGCACAGAAAAGCAAGTACAAAGATATGAGTCCTATAGAACAGAAGAATATTGTGCCCATGAATGTCAACAGAAACAGATAAAAAAACATAGTTTATCTTCAAAGCACTAAATCATTTTTAGATGTGAAAAGTTACAAAGTAAGTGCTCCTCTGTGAACTCTTCTTTGAAAACAATCAGAGTGTTCCACCTGCAAAAACAATCACTTGAAACAGAGCTGTCAAAACAACCCAGCCCTCACTGTCATAGTACTGAACAGAGCCCAGAGGCTGCCATTACTAAAGCCTATCAACAGCAAAAAAGACACTCCACACACATGAAATATGCTGCATGAATTAAACAGAATTTATAAGCTTTGGGAGAAGTTTACTGTGATTTATATATGTATATACAATATAAGAAATATATAAATCGTACCAACATTTAACAATTCAATGATTCAATGCATACTGTCCAAGAATCATTCTCTGTGATGGGATTGTACCAACATACCCGTTACTTCAACAGATATATATATTAAATATTAAAATATTGGGGATTTTAAAGGTACACAAATATTTGTATCATAAAATCAATAATTTATTTGTACATCTAGTTAAAATCGTATTAAAAACAACATATTAAGACTGGCAAATTTTTTACAGCATTTTAACCCTAGTGGACTGCACTCTAAAGCTGTTCTTTCTCATATGTCTATAACTTGGAATCTTCTCCTTGACTACATAACACCTCTCTACGCGTTTCTTAAATAACATTCACTTCCTCATGGGAGCATAAATAAAAAATAGGTATTCAAAAGGAATAAATGTTATTTGTAAACTGTGCCCTGTCTTCAATGCATCATTGTGTATTGTAGCTTACACATGAGCTTTTAGACCTCTTTATGTATACAATGTAAATACATCAATCAAACTTCTACTTGTATAAATGACCAACCTAAAATGTACAGTATTTATGCCTTGCTCCACAAATACAAACCCCAGGATGTTACAACAAAGCCACAAGACATACCTTCTAAAAAGCCTACAATATCATTACAGAATTGTCAAACAGTCTCTCTTATGTTTTCCATAGATTATTTTTTGTAGTAAAGAAACTCGCAATTGTTACATATCTCAGTCTATGGATAATTGTTTGGCTCTAAGCTACGCTCAATGCACTGCATTTGCGACCTGTGTTTGGGGTATCATTAAAGCGGTTGTATACCGCTGGATGTTTTTTTTCCCCCCTGCAAGGTGAAGTCGTAATGTGCTAGCATGCATTGCATATTAGCACATTATGTGAAACCTACCTTAAAACAAAGCTGTTCCAGCGCTGCAATGTCAGCACTGCAGGGGCTCCCATCTTCACCCGTCTTGCTTCCGTGTTCGCGGGCTCTGGCTCTGTGACTGGCTGGAGCTGCGATGACGTCACTCCTGCACATACGTGTGTGAGACGCTGTTCACCGCACAGGGTTTCTCTAGGAGCGGCACGGGTGGACATACCTTTAAAGTGCATGCTCCAGTGATTTCACTGGCTGCATATAATGTAAACATCTCCTAAACGGTGCATGTTTAGGAGATATTTACACTGCCTATAGGTAAGCCTTATTATAGGCTTACCTATAGGTAAAAGTCAGTAAAGGAAGTTTACTTCCTCTTTAAATTAACATTGACACCCACTGCAAATTGCAACAGCAGTGCATTTAGAATGCGGGTTTCCTGCACAGTGCTCTGGTGTGAATGGGCACTAAATGTAACATGCTACTGAGCTTAGCCTTTATTACACTTTTTTCCAATATATTTTTTGGCAATTTGTACTCCAGTAATATTGTATCCAGTGGCGGCCCGTCCATTAGGGGCACAGCCCCCTAATCCATGCGTTCGGCCCCTAATCTATATGCAGTGTGCCGGACGCATGGATTCCAATGGGGTTTTTTGAAGTATGAGGCTCTAATTGGCTTGACAACAGCAAATTAATTCGCTATTGTCTTCCTGCTTCTCCTCCCGGCCAATCAGGAAGCGGGTCTAAAGGAGGAAGCCACTGTGAAGCTGGAGACGCAGGATGAAGCCGAAGCTGCCTACGGGGGGTAAGTGCAGGGCTGGTGGGGGGGGTCGGACAGACAAGCGAGTGACGGGGGGTGGGGGGTTTGACACTGAGCGAGCCACCGGGGGGGTTGTGGTGGCAGGTGTCGTTTGCTGCCCCCACCCCCCAAAAAAAAATATACAGCACCAGCCACCACCAGCCACCACCATTGTATCCCCTCAGAAGAAAATTCTACCAATACATGGTCATAGTTTCAATTTTTACCATTTGTAAAGAGATTTTAAGTGACTCCATTGGCCTGCCCTCCTAACATAGTCACAGGTTTAGCACCGGCTATATATTTTCTGAGTGGCAGACTTCCTTACACAAAGCACTATTTGTAAAACTTGTTATGTACAGCTAATAGCTAATGGTATCTTGTCAGTTAGCATGTAGTAATTATGCCTCAAAAGTTCCATTTGATAACAATAATGATTTGCAGTGCTCTTAATTAATCTCTATATACACAGTACCGGCTTGTATGGATGAACGCTGAACCTTATTGCAGCTATGTACTTTGAAACACTGTTGAAAGAAAGAGCTACTTGTTAAACGTATTCATTGTTTCATGTCCACAGTACATGTTTTATACTTCCTCTATGATGCATTTGCATAACTTTGAAAGTGGCTGACATGAAAATGTATAGGACATGCTGCATCCAAGAGATGTAAAGTAAATCAGATCAAACACAGTCTACCTTACCAGCTGAATGATCATCATCACTGCACTAGGTCTGGTGACATGTGCTTGGAGCACAATTTAAAGGGCTCGATGTAAGTACTAAAAGTGTATGTTACCCTATATATTTTTTTCTATGTGTGTGTTCACATATGTGTAATTTATAAATCATAGGGGTGGATTTACTACAACTGGAGCATTCAAAATCTGATGCAGCTCTGCATAGAAAAATCAGCTTCCAGGTTTTATTGTCAAAGCTTAATTGAAAAAGCTGAAGTTGGAAGCTCTTTAGCTACCATGAAATCATGAAAATGATAGAGACTATAGGGGAGATTTTGTAAAACTGGAACAATCTCCCTTATAGTCTCTATCATTTTCATGTACTTATTCCATCAGCTTAACTGGTTTATCCTGCCAATCACCTTTCTAAACTGACCACACAAAGCCCAGAAGCTGATCTGTGTTAGGTGGTCAGTTTTTATCCTTTGGCTGGCCATTCAGAGGTACAGGACAATATGCAGATACACAGCATGTCTGTATTGGGTAGTTTGTTCAGCTACCACACCCCCTGACCAATCACAGCCTGCCTGCCTCTGGCACACACCCCCTCCCAATCACAACATTCCTCTTGAACATGCCCCCCCCCCGCTGATAAGATTATGGAGTACAGGCACACTTTATGTGTGCACAGTGTCCTGTAATGCCACACCTACTATCAGGAAGAAGTGTGCAGAGTTGACAATCATTTGCTAATGATGGGTGTCCATTCTTGTTGACATGAAAGAGATTCACATCCTTTATTTGTGCGAGAGGAAAAAGAGCAGAAGATGTTATCTCTAACACCTCACTATGGCCTGGCCACACCCTAATCACCCTGTGTGGTGCAGATTCCCCCTGTTTATACCCAGCGGCGGCCGGTATATAAGGTGGCACCACCCTCCTAATCTCCATACGCCAGCCTCTAATCTCCATGCGGGGCGCCAGACGCATGGATTTCTACAAGGTTTTTGTTTATTTTGAAGCACATGATTAGAGCCTGAGTCCCTAATTGGCTACAAAAGGGTTGGGCACAGGGCACAGAGAACTGTGCCCCGAGTCCACCCACTTGTGACATTAGGGAATCAATATTCGCTATTGTCTTTCTGCTTCTCCTCCTGGCCAATCAGGACAGGAAGCAGGTCTTAAGACCGGATTGGCCGGGAGGAAAAGCAGCCAGATTGGCTGGAAGGAGAAGCCGCCGCGACCTGGATGGGATAAGTGCGGGTGGGCGAGTGAGCAGGCAGGCGGACAACAGACGGGCAAGACTTGTTTGCCACCCCCCTCACAAAAATGGTGCACCAGCCACCACTGTTTGGACCTCTGATATTTCACCAAAGTCCCCTAATGGGGCTCCTAAAAATATTGTAAAAAATACAATTGTAAAAAATAATAATAATGAAAACTACTGATACTGTCCACTGCCCTACTGACACCAATCTCTGCCCTAATGACACTGTCCACTGCTCTAGTGGCACTGTCAGTATATATACACATGCACACACACATGTTTGAACTTTGGGGTGCACACCCTAATGCAATAGGCTGTGCACACCAATGCCTCCTGATACGTAAAGTTCTAGCTGTTAAAGCAAAGCACTCTCAGAATTCCTTGGTAGTTCAGGCATCGGTTCCACTGTCGGCATGTTGTGCGTACATATTTATTCTCTACCCCTTTCAGAACTCTTTTTACTGACCCACCCGTGCCATTTCTTCAGGGCCCTGTGACGTGACCCATGGCTTGGGCCAATCACAGCGCTGGAGCCTGCGAACCCTGAAGAAATACCGGGGAAGAAGTCAGCTGCCTCAGCGGCGTGCGGGCGCCGCTGCAGGGCCTACATTGTAGGGTATGCGATGCATACTAGCTCATTATGCCTTTGTCTTACAGGTTTTTTCATTTTTTTATCGGGTTTACAACCTCTTTAAGATGATGAACTCTACAGAACAGATGTGACACACTTAAGCTATTGAAATATTCTGCATGCTTCATATTATTCAACAGACAGAAACACGATGGCTATTTTTATTACTAACTGAAACAAACATGTTTTTTATTCTTACAAGTTCTCTGATCTTAATACATGCAAATAATTCAAAGGATTTACGATTAGCTTTCTAACGTATTATACATATTTGTGTATCAACAGCCCACGGGGTGACATTTGCCTGCAGCAAAGACAAATGTCTATAGACTTTCCAAGCTATTAAATGCAAAGATTACCATGAACAGATAACTACATTTTCTTACAAATATATTTCTTTGTTTATTCAAAGAATTTTTTTGAAATTGTCATGGCAAACAGTTCAAAATAAAATCAAAACTACCAAATATAGATTAACGTATATTAAGCATTAGATTGAAAACATGTAATGTCTAAAATAGCATTTTTCTAAGTTAAATCATTAAATTATTTTAAACATGTATTTGTTATAACTAGTAAATACATCCTTGTTGGGGCAAATTTAGAAAAACTGGAGAAAATAAAATGAGAGTAAAAGTGGAATTGATGCTTACAGAGACCAATTGGAAGCCTGGTTGGATACTGTTAAGCCGCGTACACACGGTCGGACTTTTCGTCTACAAAAGTCCAACGGACGCTGACGGACTAAAGCTGGCTGGTAATCCGATCGTGTGTGGGCTTCTCCGGACTTTCAACTGACTTTTTTAGCCTCAAATCCGACGTACTTTAGATTTGAAACATGCTTCAAATCTTTCCGACGGACTCGAGTCCGGTCGAAAAATCCGCTCGTCTGTATGCTAGTCCGACGGACAAAAACCCACGCTAGGGCAGCTATTGGCTACTGGCTATGAACTTCCTTATTTTAGTCCGGTGTACGTCATCACGTAAGAATTCGACGGACTTTTGTGTGATCGTGTGTAGGCAAGTCTGTTCGTTAGAAAGTCCGCCGCAAGTCCGTCGAAAGTCCGCCAAAAGTCCGTCGAAAGTCTGTCGGACAGGCTGTCGGACTTTTGTAGCTGAAAAGTCCGACCGTGTGTACGCAGCATTCGTTTTTTGTCCTTTTTTGGTTATTCATTTGCAAACTGATTTCTGCTTTGTTTGCATTTTTAATATCTATGTTATATATAGCACTGGCTGGCAGGGTTGTGGACAGTGTATATGTGACACTAAGATTTCTTATCTACACATGGTGAGGGACTCTAAGCTTTTGGACTGAAATTGGGAACACAAACATTTTGTTTCCTCATATCTTAACAAATTCTGTTCTGGGCCCTGGAGTCCAGAGACTTTGTAGCTTGGGGTGTAAATATCTCTCCATTCCTAGGCCCACATATTACCTGTTAGCTAGACATTATTATTAGTCTGAGTTGTCCATAGGCCTTTATATGTAAGCTGACTAATGCTCATATCTCCAGCGCTCTCTGGTTTGGAAGCCTGGACGGCAAAACACTACAAAAGGTACAAGAGCTGCCTTTTTTTAATATAAATATACAAAAAAATCACCCTACTTTAAGCACTGAATGTCCGCCCCATAGCAGTTTTACTGCTACTGGGCAGCTCTCCTGTGCAGAATCACATATATATATATGTGATTTTGCACTTCCGCCTTCCAGGAGAAACTGATCTGTGGGTGCCAAGCACTCGACATCCTCGGCCACCCACCGATTGTTGGCAATGCACAGAGAACTGAGATATGCCTATGTAAACAAAACATCTAAGTTCTTACGGGGGGGATGTATTCTGTGTCTGCAAAGCAGGGACTAAAAACTAATAAAAGCAGCACACTGTGTATACAAAAACAGGTTAGGCACACAGGTAACCCTTTGAACACCCAAGATGTTAACTCCTTCCCAGCCAGTGTCATTAGTACAATGACAGTGCATATTTTTAGTATTAATCACTGTATTAGTGTACCTGGTTCCCACAAATTGTCAAATATGTCAGTGTTCGATTGTCCGCTGCAATATCTCAGTCCCGGTATAAGTCAATGATCACCTCCATTACTAATATAAATATAATATAAATATAAATATAATAATATAATATAAAAAAAGAAAAAAAAATCCATAAATATATCCCAAAAACATGTAGCAGAATACTGTACATATTGGCCTAAATTTATGAAGAATTTAGTTTTTTTATTGGATATGTTTTATAGAAGAAAGTAAAATTTATTGTTTTTTTTTTCAAAATTGTCGGTCTTTTTTTGTTCATAGCATCAAAAAAAAAAGCAGTGGTGATTAAATACCACCAAAAGAAAGCTCTATATGTGGGAATAAAATAGCATACATTTTATTTGAGTACAGTGTCGCACGACTGTTAAAGTAACGCAGTGCCGTAGTAACCAATGAAGGCAGGTCAATTCAGGCCTGATGGAGCGCATGCTTCCCAAACGCATCGTCTTTCCTCCACAACGTGCCCCGGAAGTGACATCATCATCGGATCCCTCCAGGAAGCGTCAGAACCCACCAGCACGGTCCTCCCAAGTGCCATACCGCAGAAGCCATCCTGATATCCAGCTTTACAGATGCTCTTGCACTATTGTGCTCAATGCCATTTGATGTTTTATCCTTGTGAGTATCAGTATTATTACCTGTTTTAAATTACCTTACTTACTACACTCAGATTTTCGCGTGTACTTTCTCTTCAGTTTGTGCCAGAGCTGCTTCTTGCTTCCCACTGAGCTGCCTTCAAAAGTGTACTTTTGTATGGACATAATGGACTATTTTTAAGCCTAATCTTTATGCTTTTTTATGCCACTTAATGGTTTTTCCATTATACCACATTGCTGATCTTAATATATTGTTTTATTTGATCCTGTGGGCTGACACTAGGCTTGGTGCATATGCGCCAATTCTTCAATGTGTGTTGTTACTGAACTTTCTTCTGGTACAATGTATTTTGGTATTCTAACTTTAAAAATAACTTTCAATAAATATGTTTTTTTTTTGTTTTTTTTACTGTTACAAATGAATTATTCCTATGCTTGTCACAGACAAAATTGATGTGAATGCAGGGCTTGGAGACAAGTTCTCAAATGCCTTGAAAGCTTGTCTAAGTAGTCACAGTGAAAGAAGTGGTCACATGACCTGGAACTACACCAACTTGAAAGCACATATTCAAAAAAAAAGTTGCCTTATATATTTCCTTCAAGTAAAAGGTCACTCTTTATGACTTGCATTTACCGTGACTGTGAGCACCAATAAAGAGATAAGGATACCGTGGATGGTTCCTTAAGAGACAATTTTTTAGCACTTTCTTAAAATAACTATACTTTATTAGAAGTTACTACTGCAAATCAAACTATTAGTAAGTATTAGGAAATCAGAGCCAGATTTTAATCACTAGAGAATGCAGAAACAAAAGCTTTGGCATCAAAGAACACCCCTGTGTCAGGCTCATCCCTTTTACACAAAATATTTCCAAATTTTACAGGTCCAATATTGTGACAGTATGTAAAAAGCCAGTGGCGGCTCGTCCATTGAGGGCGCACCGGCGCCACTACTCCTGACACCTCCATCGCCCTCCCTATTCATGTGCCCAGCCCCTTTCAGGACGCCGGACACATAAAATACTATGGCGGGGATAGGCGGGGGGGTGTGTATTTTGAAGCACGTGATTAGAGAAAGAGGCTCTAATAGGCTTCAAAATAGGGTGGGCGCGGGACGCAGCCTGTTGTGTGGCTTAGCAAATTCATTTTTGCTATTTTCACACTAACGTTCCTCCCTGCCAATCAGCAGGCAGGTCAGTGAGATCTGTCTCCCGATCTGTCTCCCAATTGGCCAAAGCATTAGGTGATCCTATTGGATGCCTAAAGCTTTAGTGGAAGAGGAGACATGGCGGAGGAAGCCTGAGGAGCCGAGAGGACACAGGAGCCACAGCCTCCACTTCCCTCCGAGGAGGAGAGCCGCCGCTTCCCGCTGAGGAGTACAGCCACCTCTTCCCATCGAGGAGGAGAGCCGCCGAGGAGGAAAACCCCTGTCACTCCAGGAGAGGAGCAGAGCCCCACCACATGAGTGGTAAGTGCCGCCGGACCGGCCGCAGGGGGGGGTTAGTGAAGTGACAGCCGAGCCGGGGGACAGATTTGGCTGCATTTGATGGGCAAAAGTGGCTGCATATACTGGGCACAAGTGGCTGCATATGATGGGCACAAGTGGCTGCATATGATGGGTGCAAGTGGCTGCATATACTGGGCACAAGTGGCTGCTTATGATGGGCACAAGTGGCTGCAATTGATGGGGACAAATGGCTGCATATGACGGACACAAAAGGCTGCATATGATGGGCACAAGTGGCTGCATATGATGGGCACAAGTGGCTGCATTTGATGGGCACAAGTGGCTGCATATGATGGAGCACAGTGGCTGCATATGATGGGGCACAGTGGCTGCATATTATGGGCACAAGTGGCTGCATATGATGGCCACAGAGGCTGAGTTTGATGGGCACAATGGCTGCATTAGATGGGCACAGTGGCTGCATTTGATGGGCACAGTGGCTGCATTTGATGGGCACAATGGCTGCCGAGGAGGAAAACCCCTGTCACTCCAGGAGAGGAGCAGAGCCCTGCCACATGAGTGGTAAGTACCGCCGGATCATCAAAGATCATTTAGAACTTACCATACTTATAAAACTTGGCTTATCAAACTTCAATATCACCTGCCTCTCATCAATTAGTAAACAGGAAGGTGAAGTATGTGACTAAGTGCCTGTAGACCCCAAAATCCTAACACAGATGCCTCCTCATCGACCCCCAATCTAGAGGTGAGTAAAGGTTATTTCCTCTTTTATTATAATACCCATACTGTACAGCTGGCTCCTGTATTTGCATATTCCTGCTAATTGTCTTCACCCTCCTACATGGTCTTGAAACTGAGTCTAGTAGTGTTTACTGGTTGATTCAACAACCTCTCTGTGAACCATAGCTGAAATGCCCACATAGCGGAACGTGAGAAGGAAGTTGCTCAGAACAGGATCACGTGTCAAAAGGTTGTAGTGCTTGGCAAAAGACCTGTGAAAATGTTGCTAAATATATAAACATTTATATATAAAGGTAAACGGAAAAGGTCTTCTGCCTATAGAATGGTTACAATGCTTTCTGAATAGTAGTAAAAATTAAGTGGTTGCCTGGAGTTCCTCTTTAAAAACCCTACTTGACGCATGAAGAAGGCATAAAAAAGAAAAAAAAAATTGAGTGTTTGTGATTAGCAGTTATTTATATACGTATACCAGCATCGAGGATACATTCATAAAGGTTAATCTCCTAGCTGTCTCACTCTGGGATTCTTACCCTTGAGTCTTCTCTCATTTCACGAAATCCCCCTGTGTGCCTGTATATACACTCCTAAACTAACTCCCAAGGTGGCGTGTTTCCTACAATAATAATCACACACTATCTTTGCCTAGAGTTAAGATACATAACAGCCATTAACTAATATAATAATGGACCACATAAACATTAACCTTTATCCAACAGCACACAATGTTCTGTTCTACTTCTTTGATGGTGACTTGGTTCATTTTAAACAATAAAAAAGAATGAGATCTAGTACACTCTACTAGACATATGTTCTTGAAAAAAGCTTAAAGAGGTGTTCCGGTGTTCTGCCGAGAAAGTTCTGCTCGGCGGATAGGGACCCCCTCTACTGCGCAGGCGCTGCGCCTGCGCAGTAGGATCCGGCGGAAATAGCCGAAGATAAATAGGGGAAAATCAGCTGTACACGGCGCTCGGCTCCTTTAGATTCCCCCTCTAGGTCCACTTGGATGGTGGGGAAGGAACCTGGACCCAGAGCGCAGGCGCCGTGTACAGCTGATTGTAGATTTTGTCGTTCGGCTATCTCCAGCGGGTGCTAGTAGTTGGTACTGCGCAGGCGCTGCGCCTGGGCAGTACAGGGGGGGGGACTTATCCGCCGAGGGAACTTTCTCGGCAAGACACCGGCCCCCCACGAAAAATTAAAAGTCAGCAGCTACAAATACTGTAGCTGCTGACTTTTAATATTAGCACACTTACCTGTCTAGGGTTCCCGCAATGTCGGCACCCCAGCCGATTCTTGGATCGGCTGTTGGGTGCTGCCGTCATCATTACTGGTAAGGGAAACTGACAGTAAAGCACTCAACCACTTGCCAGTAAAGTGGACCACAGCAGCTGCTGTGAATATGCCTAAGAAACCCCCTGGCTCAGACCTGCCTTGATATTGCCCCCTAGCCCCTTCAGGTTTTAGGAGGAATCCACCACATTTCATCCACTCTTTACCACCAAGGATTACCAATCATTTGTATACAGAGTACTAAAAGTTACCCCTTTCCCTGATCAAGGAATTAGTGACAGTCCTTGCGGTCCTGATCTGTGTGATTCCAGTGGGCTTGGGAGTTTCTTTGAGCCCTTGCAGGCATAGTGAACACCTCCCCCCCCACCACTTCACACAACAACTACAGTGGGAATCCCTTAGCCAATACAGTGGCAAGTCTTTTGGTGTCATGTGTGTTCAATCGTGCCATATATAGACATGTGCAATTTGTTTTGTTACGAATTTGTTTTCGGACAAAATTCGGCATACTCTTTTGACGAATGCATACGAAAACGAATTTTCAGAAAAAATGAAAACATAATGAGTATGAATGCATCCGAAGTTACGAATTATCTGAAGTAACGAATGCTGATCATACGAATGATCTGATAAACAAAAAAAACAAAAAAATTGAATGAGATGAAAACTAAACAAAACTAATTTTTCAGTAGTGCTCATGTCTAGTCATATACAAAAAGGAATAATTACACTGTGAATGTCTGTAACCCTGAAGAAGAGTCCAAAAGAATTTATTCGAAACGCATTGGGTATTTCTGTCTCCTATGGTACACAGACCCATGTGGGCAGAACCAGCAACCATTCCATCTATGTAACCTTGGAATATGGTATATACAGTAGAAGAGGACTCCAGTGGCAACCTGTGAAGCTCTGGTGAACTCCATGCCCAAGAGGGTTAAGGCGGTGCTGGGATATAATGGTGGCCACACAAAATATTGACACTTTGGGCCCAATTTGAACATTTTCACTTAGAGGTGTACTCACTTTTGTTGCCAGCAGTTTAGACAATAATGGCTGCATGTTAAGTTATTTTGAGGGGACAGCAAATTTACACTGTTATAGCTGCACACTCACTACTTTACAATGTAGCAAAGTGTAATTTCTTCAGTGTTGTAACATGCAAAGATATAATAAAATATTAGCAAAAATGTGAACAAAATAAAGTTTTGTTACTTTTATAAACACAGTTTTCATCCAATTGTCTGCCCAGTACAGTCCCACTTAAGGGGGTTCCTTTGCTGTTCTATATCATTTAGGGTTGTGGGCACAATTTACATACTCCACTTTAACCAGCAATTGTATTATATACCATTTTCGGTGCTCCTGGCCCCTCCCTCCTGTTGAGTGCCCCCGCAGCAAGCAGCTTGCTATGGGGGCACCGGAGCTGAGTCACAGCTTCCTGTGTTCATTTAGACACAGAGACCCCATTCGGCCACACCCCTCTCTCTCCTGATTGGCTAACTGACTTTGATTGACAGCAGCAGGAGCCAATGGCGCTGCTGCTGTGTCTCAGCCAATAAGGAGGAAAGTCCCGGATGGCTGAGGCATTTGTGGACATTGCTGGAGAGAGATGGGGCTCAGGTAAGTATTAGGGGGGCTGAGGGCGGCTGCTACACACAGAAGGTTTTTTATCTTAATGCATTGAATGCACTAAGATAAAAAACCTTCTGACTTTACATCCTTTAAATACAAGTAAAGCTGAACTCTGGGATAAGAAAATATTGTCTAAATATAGGAGGCATGTCTACTGTTACCTTTACCTTAAAGTGGAGTTCCACCCACTTTTACAACTCTTCTGCCCCGTGCACACGGTCGGATTTTCCGATGGAAAATGTCCGATCGGAGCGTGTTGTCGGAAATTCCGACCATGTGTAGGCTCCATCGGACATTTTCCATCGGATTTTCCGACACACAAAGTTTGAGAGCAGGATATAAAATTTTCCGACAACAAAATCCGTTGTCGGAAATTCCGATCGTGTGTACACAAATCCGATGGACAAAGTGCCACGCATGCTCAGAATAAATAAAGAGATGAAAGCTATTGGCCACTGCCCCGTTTATAGTCCCGACGTACGTGTTTTACGTCACCGTGTTTAGAACGATCGGATTTTCCGACAACTTTGTGTGACCGTGTGTATGCAAGACAAGTTTGAGCCAACATCCGTCGGAAAAAATCCTAGGATTTTGTTGTCGGAATGTCCGATCAATGTCCGACAGTGTGTACGGGGCATTCAGCATCCCTCACTAAATTGTGCACTGTAAACGAATTGGATATTTAAAAAAAAAAATTCTCAGCACCTACTGTATATCTGCTGTATTCATTTTCACTTCCTCCTGCCTGGCCGTGGCCCATCGCATCATTTCCTGTTTGCAATGCCTTCTGGGAAGGGGCGGCAACTTCCTCTGACACTGCCGCTGCTATGTAAACATGACCTGAAACCTATTACACTGCTTGTGCTGCACTGAGCATGTGCGAGATCTGCAAGGATGAGATCCAGGAAGAAATACAGTCTGGCTTCAGATGCCCACACTTAAGATGGCCACGGCCTGCTGTAAGTTTATAAAATAACAAACTACTGCTATAAACTAACAAAACAGACCTTAGTTTACAGACTAACTTTACTAGAACACATTAAGCTTGTGTATTATAGGGGTATTTTTATTTAAAAAGTAAAATTTCGGCCGGAACACCACTTTAAGCTCAACGTGCTTTCTGTATATTATCTAGATCTTTGAGCAGAAGCTTGTGGCAGGGTGACTGGTCTTGTATCCACCCCCTCCTGTAGTTTTCTACAGGCAACCTGTAGTGGATGGGGCCTGCTGTGTCCCGCTCACAGCTGTGTCCCTTTCAAGCTGCCCAGAGCGCAGCTTGAAAGTGGTTGTAAACCCTTACATATACCCAGTGAAGTGACTGGCCTCAGGTGATACACAGAGATGAAACAAATCCTCCTACATAAGTTGCACCTGTTTATCTGCGGCCCTCTCTCCTCTATATCTGTTCAAACTGCAGAATTTATACAGCCTGTCTGAGATTTCAGAAAGCAGGGGGGCAGAGAGCTGAAATTACACTCTTCTGAGTTTGGTGAGAGGAGCTCTGAGAGCTGATTGGAGGGAAGGGGCACACCCCCCTCCACACAGCTCACAGGAAGAGAGCTGATGCTGTCAATCATCTGGAGATCCCTCCCCTGTAATCGTTTATCTTTTGGTGTCAGGAAAACTTGCCAGAAGTCACTCATGTAGACTGAAGAGGAATGAAGCAGCAGACAGAAATGACACTCTGGATTGAGACAAGTACACACTTTAGAGGGATATGCTTTGTTCATATTTCATGTCTGAGGTTTACAAACACTTTAAATATATTCACCCTTTACCCTTTATGTCCCATACTATCCTTGCATCCCGGCCTTTCTCTTGTCCCATTTACATTCAGTTACTAGTACATCATGGGCACGATCCCACGAACCGCTGTAGCTATATGTCGGCTTGCGAGATCGGGATAGCAGGCGGGCGCAGTGCCAGAGCGTCGCGCACGCGCTGCCAGAACGCGCTGCCAGAATGCGATGACCGCCGGCCACGAGCGATCGCGAGCACGAGGGACAGAACATGGAAGTGTGTGTGTAAACACACAAATCCATGTTCTGTTCTGAGAGGAGTGACAGATTGTGTGTTCCTAATAGCTAGAAACCACGATCCGTCAGTTCCTCCAGTCAGTCCCCTCCCTCTTCAGTTAGAATCACCTCCCAGGGAACACAATTAACCCCTTCATCGCCCCCTATTGTTAACCCCTTCACTGCCAGTGACAATTTTACAGTAATCAATGCATTTTTATAGCACTGATCGCTGTATAAATGCCAATGGTCCCAAAAATGTGTCAAAATTGTCTGCCATAATGTCGCAGTCACGATAAAAATCGCAGATCGCCACCATTACTAGTAAAAAAATAATAATAATAAAAATGCTATAAATCTATCCCCTATTTTGTAGACGCTATACCTTTTGTGCAAACCAATCAATATACGCTTATTGCGTTTTTTCTACCAAAAATATGTAGAAGAATACATATCGGCCTAAACTAAGAAAAAATTAGCTTTTTTTAAAAAAAAAATGGGGATATTTATTATAGCAAAAAGTACAAAATATTGTATTTTTTTCAAAATTGTCACTCTTTTTTTGTTTATAGCGCAAAAAATAAAAACCGCAGAGGCAATCAAATACCACCAAAAGAAAGCTCTATTTGTGGGAAAAAAAGGACATCAATTTTGTTTGGGTGCAGCGTCGCATGACCGCGCAATTGTAAGTTAAAGCGACGCAGTGCCGAATCGCAAAAAAAATGGCCTGGTCATTCAGCAGCCAAATCTTCCGGGGCTGAAGTGGTTAAACTGCAGGGGGTTATAATTGTTCTGTGGCATGCTGACATCTAGTGGCACTTTTGGGCCACTACAACTTGCATACTATATGTTTTGGTTTCTGCTTCTGTTCTCCCCTCCTGTGTAGTGCTGGTTAGTTTAGTTCTAGCTGGATCCTTTTCTTTCAGGTTCCCTCAGTCAGTGTTAATTATTCACAGAGACAGGGCTTAGGAAAGTCATTTTCTTTTTACACTACAAAAGACTGAAAAAACATCCTCTGTGCTGCAATTAAGTGAAGAAAAATGACATTGGATTCAACTTCTGTGTCTTATTGAGGAGATAAACTGCCTGTGGATGGTAGCAGGTCGGCAAGTGACCATACTGACCTGACAGATTGGGTCAATGTCAATGTATAAAGTGACATTTGAAATAAAACAAATATCTATAAAAGCAGTTTTCCTTTTTTTAACAAAGTAACAAACTAATTCGACCTTTGTTTATTGCTATTTATGACTCCAATTGAGATTTGCCCTTATCCCTTTCCTCTGAAAAGAAAGTTTCATTTTAGGAATATAAAATG
Source organism: Lithobates clamitans (assembly GCA_037952925.1). NCBI lineage: Eukaryota > Metazoa > Chordata > Amphibia > Anura > Ranidae > Lithobates > Lithobates clamitans. The sequence continues at coordinate 11,424,632 of JBBGZY010000014.1, forward strand.
AAGCTTTACTTCTTTATTTAAGTTTTGCAGGCCTAAACTCGCTGCATTTGGATGTCGTCATTCGTCACACAGTCTTTAGGGTTGGAAAACTCTACAATGACATACAGATGATAAAAACTTCAGTAATCAGAACAATGACCACAGAATTACCGAAATGATATGTGTCAAGTGCAATCATCTGTCTCTATACCATGATTTTTCTATTCAGTCAATTCCTTGTAAATCTTTTTAATTTAAACTGAGTAGTTTGCTGCTCAGATGCTTTGATAAAATTCACAAGAAAAAACAGAAACTGCAAAATGCCCAACTGAGCTATTTTGAAATTCACAATGAATCCAAAGATTAATGCAAAATTGAAACTAAGGGATGTCACTTTTATTCAAGTGTCTGCTTACTGGATCTTTTATTGACGGTTGAACTATCAACCCGATTATAAGTACTGCATGTGCCACCCACCCACTGGCTTTATATATGTGGGCACACAATACTGACATCTCTGCAAGAGAGTTCCCAGCTCCACCCACTCATTCTCTGGCAGGATTCTTCATTTATATTAAAGCTAAAGAATGGTCTTCTACTTTTTAGATATGTGTGTAGACATTATAAGCTTGAAGCATATTTAACCCCTTGCCTATTGGGCTCTTTCACCTCTTCCTGCCCAGGCCAATTTTCAGCTTTCAAGGCCATCGCACTTTGAATGACAATTTCCCGGTCATGCAGCGCTATACCCAAATTACATTTTTATATTTTTTTTTCACACAAATAGAGTTTTCTTTTGGTGGTAATTAATCACCACTGGGTTTTTTATTTTTTGCTAAACAAATGAAAAAAGACTGAACATTTTGAAAAAAAACAAAAAACATTTTTCATAGTTTGTTAGAAAATTTTGCAAACAGGTAATTTTTCTCCTTTACTGATGTGCGCTGATGAGACTGTACTAATGGGCTGCACTAATCGGCACTGATAGGTGGCACTGATTGGCACTGATAGGTGGCACTGATGAGGCAGCACTGGTGGGCACTGATGAGGCTGCACTGGTAGGTGGCACTGATGGGCTCTGATAGGCGGCACTGAAGGGCACTAATAGGTTGCACTGATAGGCAGTACTAATAGATGGCACTGATGGACACTGATAGGCACTGGTAGGTGGCACTGATAGACAGCACTGATAGGTGATACTGATGTGGAGGCACTGATGGGCACTGATTGGCAGCACTGATGGGCACTAATTGACATCACTGATGAGCACTGATTGGCAGCACTGATGGGCACTAATTGGCAGCACTGGTGGGCACTAATTTGCAGAACTGGTGGGCACTGTTGGCACTGCACTGATAATCAGGGCACTGATTATCAGTGTTTTGATTATCAGTGCTGATGTCCCTTTAACACAAGCCGATTATCGGCTCTCTTCTTCAAAAGCTGATAACCGGCTTGTTTTTACATCTGTGACCAGCTGTCATTAGACACAGCTGATCACATGGTAAAGGGCCACTGTTATTGGCCCTTAAGTGCCGGTTCAGACTGGGGCGGCTTCAAAGTCGCCCGACTCTGAAGCTGCCCCTTACAGCGCAACTTCAGTGTGGCTTGCAAACAAATTCTTTAATAGAAGTCAATGCAAGCTGCTCTGAAATTGCCCCCAAGTAGTACAGGAACCTTTTTCTAAGTCAGAGCGACTTGAGTCATTCCAATTAAAACAGGTCCATTGCATTGCATGGAGCTCAACTTGTCAGGCAGCTAAGTCACCTGACAGATTACCTCAGTGTGAACCGAGCCTTATGCCCTGTACACACGAGCAGAATGTCCGAGAGAAAATATCCGGCGGAAGCTTTTCATCGTCTATTCCGATCGTGTGTAGGCCTCATCGGACTTCTTTTTTCGAAAATTCTGATGGACCTAGAAATGAAACATGTTCTAAATTTTTCCAATGGAACCAATTCCTATCGGGAAAACCGATCATCTGTATGTTGTTCCAATGGACCAACAATGACGCATGCTGTGAAGCAAGTATGAGACGGAAGCTATTGGCTACTGCTTATTGAACGTCCTTTTTCTAGTCCCGTCATAAGTGTTGTACGTCACCGTGTTCTGGATGGTCAGACTTTGGTCGGACTTTGGGTTGACCGTGTGTAGGCAAGACCGCGTGAATGGAATTCCGTCGGAGTTCCGTCTGAGAAACCTTCTGTGTTAATTCTGACGGCAAAACCGGTCGCGTGCTGAGCCTGAAGGACTCAACAATCACAGAGCACGCAGAGGCAGCACAATCACAGGAGAACGTCAATAGACGCCCGTCGGGCAAGGTAAGCACATGCTGTACATTTGGCTATAGTGTGGACAGGAAGGGGTAAAACCCCAAAACAATAATATATTGTACTACAGCTCACCAATCCTTAGATGTAAAGTCTGTGTTAGTTGTTTTTTTTTTCAGGCTTTCTTCCCTTTATTGTCACCTGGTAATTATGTGAATAACACACTTCCTGTCCCTATGTCTACTTCTCCACTGTATCTATAGAGGGAGCCATTTTTGTCACCCAGACGGCTGGATTTCAAAAATGTCCTCCTCTGTTCAACTCTAATACACGAGTAGTGAAAGGATTAGTAGTTTACACAACTAAGATACAACTGTCATTGCTTCTAGTTAACCTTACAGGAACTGACAAAGATACTTCATTTCTGGCCAACAGGTATTTTATGTGCTTGCTAAAAAATGAACACGAAAATGTTGCTGTGTCCTGTAGTGATGTAGTAGCTGGTGGGATAAACCACAGTGCACAGCAGGGGATGCAGAATCCAACCGCAGCTCTGCAAGAGATCGAAGATTGCAATTGCTGCCAACTGTAAATGTACTAGTCATCTTTTCTTAAAGGCTGCATATACAATAATCTACTTGTTCTAGCGAAAGGGTTGCAAAATACAGCTAAAGGCACTTGTTTTGCAATCTAAGCACCACATCTAGTTACTACATGATATACAAGCCGCATATGGTAAACATAAGAACCACCTTTACCCTACCTGATTGAGCCAAAATCCTCATTAACTGGTATAGCACACGTTCCTCTCAGACAATACAGCTCACAATGGGAGGGTTCCAGCAACAGAGGCAGTGCTGTCAACCTAGAAAGCAGTGGGCAGGACTAGGTTTGGCCAGGTGCTGACTGACAAGCTACAGGAATGTGAATCAGCAAAGGCAATGCTGACACCACACCCTGTGCGACATTTTCTCATCCCACTGTAGTGCAAGCAGACAAAGCCTAAATGAGAGTGTCAACTCTGCTCTGATTTAAGGAGCAGTGCAGCATTGTTGCCACCCTATTACAAGAAACGGCATTAGGTGGACTTCACTGCTGGAATCAACAGGTATTTGTGGGACTTTAATCTAATCACAAAAAGTGTATTTAAATTTGTGATTAGATTATTTTATATATGTAGTAGTAGTTGCCTACTAAGGGTAAAAATTATCAGTTCAATATACCCTTCTGGTGCATGTAGTATACTGTGTAAGCTTGCCTTTTCATAGCTGTTATACATAGTGTATTTGTGGTACTTTGTAGGGGGACTAAGAGAAAAATGCTGGTGCAGATTCAGTTATAAGTAACTGCTGCACATATTTATTGGTGGAACATGGTTCTACTTTATGTAGCACCCTCCTAGATAGGCTGCAAACAGCTGTAGGCAAATTTCGTTTTTTGGCTCGTCTGTAGCCAGTGGAGTGAAGTTTGATTGCTTTTTTCTGTTCTGGGTTCTGCTGGTTGCAGGCTCGACTGCTTTCCCCTGATTTCTAGTAGGTTCCAGATTTTAGTGGGTGTAAGAGGTAGACCCTCTCTTGTATATTGATACAGCATCAGCCAATCCCTGGTGGGAAGAATGTCCAGTAGGGGGCTGAGGTGTGAATAAACAGGCTGGGGCCTGGAACAGCATGGTCCTGATCCTGTGAGAGAAGAACCAGCCTGAGGTCTGAAATTTAGAAGAGACCATCTGGGTCCCATCTCCAGTGGGAGCTAGGGGCCCATGCCCAGAGTTCCTGAAAACAGTTGAAGGAAGTCCACAGAGGATCTGACCTGAAGGCACACAGTACTGAAACTGGCTGGTATTCAAGGAAAGCATGAAAGTACCCAGGGCACAGTGGGTACAAGCCTGAAAAGATCATAGATCCTAGGGTGGCTGCACCCTGAAGAGACAGTACAATTTAACCAGTTGCCGACCAGCCGCCACAGTTATACTGTGGCAAGTTGGCTCGGCTACACAAATTGCCGTACCGGTACTTCGGTTCGTGTCGTGGGAGCTTGCCTACAGGTCCGGCGGACATCAAGTCTGGCGGACACCCGCGATCGCTGGAAAGAGAGGCAGAACGGGGATCTGCCTTTGTAAACAAGGCGGATCCCCGTTCTGACAGGGGAGGAGAGAGAGATCAGCTGTTCCTAGTGATTAGGAACAGCGATCTCTCTCTACTCACAGTGAGCTCACCCCCCCTGACAGTTAGAAAGCACCTCTCTAGGGAACACTTAACCCTTTGATCACCACTAGTGATAACCCCTTTCCTGCCAGTGCCATTTGTACAGTGATCAATGCATTTTTATAGCACTGATCACTGTATTGGTGTCACTGGTCACCAAAAAGTGTCACTTAGGGTCAGATTTGTCCACCACAATGTCAAACGCAGATCACCGCCATTACCAGTAAAAACAATTAAAAAAAGGTCCCTAAATCTTTCCCCTATTTTGTAAATGCTATAACTTTTGAGAAAACCAATCAATATACGCTTATTGTGATTTTTTTTACCAAAAATATGTAGAATACATATTGGCCCAAAATGATGAATAAATTATTTTTTTATATTTTTTTTTAATATGTATTATAGCAGAAAGTAAAAATTAATGTGTTTTTTTCAAAATTGTCTGTCTTTTTTTTTGTAGTGCAAAAAATAAAAATTGTACAGGTGATCAAATACCACCAAAAGAAATCTCTATTTGTGGGGAAAAAAGAACATTAATTTTGTTTGGGTACAGAGTCAGAGAAACCGGAAGTGAAGACACAGGACCCGCCAATCATACACCACAGCAGGGTGCAATGCTATAGACGTATAGAGGGAGTGTTCAGATAACCTGTAAACATTTTTAAAAACATCGCCTATGGAGAATTTTAGGTATCGTAGTTTGTCGCCATTATGATTCATGTCTGATCAGACACAAACAGCCTGGTTTGGGATCAAGCATGCACAAATGCCCCCGTAGGAAGCATCATCCAATGGGGCACTCTTAAGGGGAGGATCCGGAAGCACTGGCGGGGGACCCAAAAAGGGGCGGATCGGGGCTGTTCTGTGCAAAACCACAGCACAGAGCAAGTAAGCATGACATGTTTTTTTTTTTTTTTAATTCAAGCTTTACAATTACTTTAAGCCCACCGGTATCTACCCATGTCTGAAATATTGGGTTTGTGTAGGCCGATCCTTTACTTAAAAAAAAACTGAAAATTCCCAATAACCTCTAATAGATTTTAGGAAATGGCAGCTGTGTGGAAGACAATAATACAGTGAACCAGTTGAGAAAGTGTGATAAAATATTGCTAAACCTGGGCAAATAAGCGCTGGCGTCAGAGAAGAAGCCAATTTGCATGGATCATGAGTTTTCAAGTAGTCTATTTACATATAAGCCTGAGTGATTCATGATTGACTATACTCTTACCAGCAGCAGCAGCATGGTGTCTGTGTAATTAGAGGTATGCGAGCATCAGCTGTTGGCTGATTCCACTTTTAATATAAAAATCCAAGTGACAGACTAATTATGATTGCATAATCGTGTCTGGATCATCAAATTATCAAAAATGGTTATTGAGAAAAACAAGGAGCAAAAGCAGGGAGGATACAGACATTTGTAGAGAAAAGCAACATGGCATGGCTTTCCTGATCCAAATTACATTTAGTATCGAAACACATTTTTACATATTTAGATATATATATATATATAAAAATGTTTCAAGATTTGTGCTTGTGTATTTGACAGCAAGCCTCGGCTGGCAATATCCTTGGTGCCAGAAGGGCTGATTTGGATTCTAATAGTGAAAAAAGGCTGAAAAATGTATTATAGCCAGGAAGACCTGGGGGAGGATGGGCGTTCAACACAAAACAGTATTCATTTATACACTGCCAACAAATTCTGTGCTGCTTCACAAAGTACATACTGTATACTATTCACATCAGTATTCCCAAGGAACTACTAATAACAGTAACACACTTCCTGTCCTATAGAGACAATTCTTATCTTGCCAGTAACACATTTCCTGTCTTACAGTAACACTATTTACCTTATCAGTAACACGTTTCCTAGCCTACAGTGACTATGCTAGAGTCCCCTGAAGACATGCATTGGGCGGAGTTATGGATGCTGATGTCACGCCACCGCTTCCGTTTTTTTCCGGACCGGCGGCCATCATATGAGCATTCCCCCTAGAGAATAGAAAAGTGGCTGAAGATTGTTCCCTGCTGGATAGGAGTGTTATAACAAGAGATCATCACCTGTACAGTGGAGCTTTGCTCATTTTTCCAACATGCGTTGTCTGCTGCTTTCTTATTCAGCTTAGGAGCTGGTGAGTGTGCAGTGGTGGCGGTTGTTGATGCACATGGTGACGCACTTTATTCATTGGTGTGTAGCACCCTCTACCCTAGGTAGGTAGGTGCTAGAGTAGTGTTTGTGTTTTACTGTCAGTGCAGGTAAATTTAGGCAGGCATGGCTGTATGAGTGCTGCCGGCACTGGGGAGCTACAGTTCATTGAGGGAACCATGAATGCCAACATGTACTGTGACATACTGAAACAGATCATGATCCCCTCTCGTCGGAGACTGGGCGGCAGGGCATTATTCCAGCATGATAACGACCCCAAACACACCTCCAAGACGACCACTCCCTTGCTAAAGAAGCTGAGGGTAAAGGTGTTGGACTGACCAAGCATGTCTCCAGACCTAAACCCTATTGAGCATCTGTGGGGCATCCTCAAACGGAAGGTGGAGGAGCGCAAGGTCTCTAACATCCACCAGCTCCGTGATGTCATCATGGAGGAGTGGAAGAGGACTCCAGTGGCAACCTGTGAAGCTCTGGTGAACTCCATGCCCAAGAGGGTTAAGGCAGTGCTGGGAAATAATGGTGGCCACACAAAATATTGACACTTTGGGCGTAATTTGGACATTTTCACTTAGGGGTGTACTCACTTTTGTTGTCAGTGGTTTAGACATTAATGGCTGTGTGTTGAGTTATTTTGAGGGGACAGCAAATTTACACTGTTATACAAGCTGTACACTCACTACTTTACATTGTAGCAAAGTGTCATTTCTTCAGTGTTGTCACATGAAAAGATGTAATAAAATAATTACAAAAATGTGAGGGGTGTACTCACTTTTGTGAGATACTGTATATCTATTGGCGCTGCATATTTAACTTTTTTGAATGCTTATCTTGCCAGTAACACATTTCCTGTCCTAGAGCGACAATGCTTATCTTGACAGTAACATGCTTTCTGTTCTACAGTGACAACGCTTATCTTACCAGTAACATGCTTCCTGTCCTAGAGTGACAACATTTATTCTTCCAGTAACACACCTCCTGTTCTAGAGTGATAACGCTTATCCTACCAATAACACACTTCCTGTTCTGGAGTGACAACACTTATCCTGCCAGTAACACACTTCCTGTCCTAGAGTGACAACACTTATCCTGCCAGTAACACACTTCCTGTTCTAGAGTGACAAAGCTTATCTTACCAGTAACACATTTCCTGTTCTAGAGTGACAACACTTATCCTGCCAGTAACACACTTCCTGTCCTAGAGTGACAACACTTATCCTGCCAGTAGCACACTTCCTGTTCTAGAGTGACAAAGCTTATCTTACCAGTAACACATTTCCTGTTCTAGAGTGACAACACTTATCCTGCCGGTAACACACTTCCTGTTCTAGAGTGACAACCCTTATCCACATTTACAGTCTTAGAAAGATAACGCTTACTCACTGTAGTGTGTCTGATGGATAGCATCACTCTCACCCTAAAACATTAAGTGTGTAATAACTACAAAACACATTCATATCTCCATAGCATAGGGGAGGTGTTTTGTAGTCCATAGAAAGAACTTGGAACAATGCAAACCATTCAGACTGCAGCACTAGATTTATTGCAGGGTCAACAGTGGGTTTGTGTTCGCACTTATTGAACAGTTCTATCAACATTTTTCCAATTGTCTATTTAACACATCAAAAGGGGGCAAATAGGAAAAGTTCATTGTTAGGGTTTGCATATGCAAGGCCGTTATTGGAACCTTCTCCATTATAGTAGATCTAAAGCAATTGTTAAAATTGCTAAACCTCTTAAATTCTTTTAACATGTTAAAACCAAACTACGAAAACATTTCATATTTTGAAGAGGAAAAGAACAAGCTGTTCAGCACTATAGAATATTTATGCTAATTAGTGGCTGGTGAAAGATAGATGTATGGGAATGCATATGGTTGTTTACACCACTGCCTCCTCTTCTATTGCTACATTTTTCCTGAGAGAGTTTGCCTTACCTGATTTTTAATATGATTTTTAAGAATACAAATTGATGTCATATTTTAGTTAGTTAATTGGCACCTTTAGGGCTCGTTCACAACATACGTGCATGAAATGGCAAAATGACAAAACCGACATCAGTTTCACATCAGTTTCACATCAGTTTCACATCAGTTTCCATCAGTTCTCATGCGCATCAGTTATGTGCCCTATTCACACCAATGTTGATGTCATGTCAGTTTTTTTCCCATGCAGAAAAAATCTGCACGATACCAGTGTTGTGATGTGAACAGGGCACATAGAGAACAATAATTTTTTTGTGCCCTTCAGAACGTGTGCAGAAAAACTGACGTCTCTGCACATGTTGTGAATGAGGCCTTTAAGTCCCCCAGCACAATATTCTGTTTCCTTTATTATTTCATTTTTGGAATGTGGTGACACAGTTCATCACCAGTTCAGTAACAAAATATATGATTTTTAAACAGATATTTAGAAAAGGCCCCGGCCAGTGAACACTTCCATCAGGAGCAAACACCCCCCCCCCTGCAGTACTTCTCTTTTACCACAAGATGCCCTCAGTTTTTCAGGTGATAATGCCCAGTCCAGCAGATTGAAATGAAACAAAAAAAAGCCTCTCATCCATTGACAGAGGATGTAGAAGATGGGGTATCTAAATATTACTACAGAGTGGAATTTCAAATAAGAGATTAGTCATCCTGAAAGTCCCTTTTAAATGGCTCGATATAAATCATCTGACTGGCATTTCCTAAAGTGTTTAAAATAATAAATTTATCTGTACAGTATATAGGTTGTGAGTTCATGTATGCACATGACAACCGTATTTGCTCATATGCTTCCTGTAATTTTTTCACTGTTTATCTCTCATTGCAAGGATGAGTCTGCTCAGACTCATTGAAAACAAAAGATTTCCTACGTTATCTCAGCAGTTGCTTTGTGGAGATGTGACCAATCATATGATATGCAGAAAGACACTAGAGCAGCTTTTAATCACAGAGAAACCCTTGACATCATTTTCAGGTCTAAGAGAACCCTTGCAAAAACATTTCATTGGTGACTAGTGGGAAAAATGAGTGGTGGTTATAATGTTAACCCTACAGACAATTAAACAGCTTGTTGCATTTAGGCAAATGGCTCTGCCAAGTGGCATTGGCCCCAGTACTATGCAGGCACCATCAAATTCAGCTTAAGGAACCCCTAGCAACCTCTGGAGGAACCCTATTTGAGAATGGCTGAACTATAGAGAGAATGTGTGAGGACGTGCAAATTCCTCACATATCCCTGAACTTTGCTATTATTAAGTTGGCCTAGAATAATGGTCTCCAAAATACAACAGGTCATGGGCCAGATTCTTTGCTTGCCTTTACCCGGCCCTTGGAGCACTATTCCTTCCAATGACACCAACAGTGGGACATAATTATTCCCAGTGATATAAAAAGGATAGAACATTTTTCCATTCACAGGGACCAACAATGGGCATAATTCCTTCCACTAATATAACTGATGGAACACCCTTCTTCTCACTGACACCAAAAATGGGGCAATATTCTTCCCACTAACATCATTGATGGGGCACTATTCTTCCCACTGCTACCAACAATGAGGAACCATTCCTTTCAATTACACCAACAAAAGGGCACTATTCCTCCCATTGACATCAATAATGGGGAACTATTCCTTCCACTGACACCAAAGATGGGGCACTATTCCTTCCACAGACAGCAACAATGGGACACAATTCCTTCCACTAACATCAATGATGGGGCATTATTCTTCCCACTGGTACAAAGGATGAGGCACAATTTCTTCCAATGACCTATAGTCTATCCAGTCTGTCCAAGAAGTAAGGCAGAAGTAATGGAGCAATGTTTTCAAACATCCATAAGGACAGTAAGGTGAGTGTGTGTAGAATGAATGGAAAGCTTTTTTATTTTTGCAAAAGAAGTACATTAATGCTATATTGGTACATAAGGGAGCTAGAATTTCAGGGAAAAAAAGGCAAACTTAGCCTTTGAAAAATCAGGTCTATTAAAGTGGAAAAAAAAGGCCCAAATTCTATTCTTGAAAATATTACCCCCCCCCCCTTCCTCCTACCTATCCTGCCTAACCTGTATAAAAAAAGATCTGTATACCCACCTATTTTTCATCCACACTGGTCTGGCCACGTGATCCTGCAGCTCCAGCTCAGCGAGCACTTGAAATCACCCATAGGTTCCCGAAGCCGTTATCGGTGCTCCAGTCTCATGTGACTGGAACAGTTTAAAAATTGGTAAGTACAGACATTTTTTAATACAGGTTAGGTAGGATAGATAGGAGGAGGAGCGAGGGAACATTTTTAAGAATAATTAGATTTCTCTTCCACCTTAAGCAAGAAAGCTGTCTGTTCAAACCGTTGGTCTACAAGTAAATCCGCCTATACCCATAATCCCACCACTGCGCTCATGGAAGTATGCAAGGACAATCCTACAGCTGCCACTTAAAAAAACAAATATGTGATCAGAATTCAAACCTCTATTTGAAAATAAAAGGATTAAATAATGGCCCTAAAAATATGTGTGTATAACTTCTGGTACAAAGAAAACTAATAGTAAAAATAATGGTGTCACCCTGTGATGAGTAACAAGATAAAATGAATCATGAATGATGAAATATCAAACTAGAAAATAAAGTACAGTGAGTAAACAATAAATTATCACCGCAATCAATAAATTAAAAACGCACTCACCAGCTACTTTAGCCTCACACTCTCGTGTTTGGCCAGAATTGCCTCAACCCACTCAAATAGGGGTTAAAATCAGATCATCAATATCCAATAATGTATATTCCAATCGCTCTCCATGAAGTGATAGCACAAAGAGTACAACTCTGAGCCAGGCTCAGAGTTTTTTTGAGGGGAGTAGAAACATTGGCACAGAGGTGTGGTGGATGATTACAAGAATCACTTATCTCATACCGGAGATCTTATCACTTATTGGACTTTCGTTCACACAGTTTATGGACTTCATATATTTACATTTATTTATATATTTTTTCAGGAGTGATATATTAAGTTCACACTTGTCACAGGGTGATAATTTATTGTTTACTCACTGTACTTTATTTTCTAGTTTGATATTTCATCATTCATGATTCATTTTATTTTGTTACTCATCACAGCGTGACAAGAAAGCTGTCTGCACTATTTATTAAAAAAACTTTAAATTGAAAGACTGATATTGGTCTATGATGTAACCTGCATCTTCATGCACACAAAAAGTACCAGCACTGGATCTAACATGAGAAACTTTCAAAGAAGACCTTGCATCAAAATACAAGACCTGCTTCCTGATAAAACCCCTACCCCCTATCTAAAAAAAATGTTAAAAGAAATATAAAAAAAATACATTTACCTTACACTCTGGTGTTTAACTCCGGTGCCAAGGCATAGGCCATGTCTTGAATCTTGATGTGAGGTCCTGGAGAAGCTAAGGATCTCAAATCGTGCTTGCACAGGAGTGTATTCTCATGAGTATCTGGAATCTCTCTGTTCCCAGGATCTTAATAGTAGGCCCAAGATGTAACCCTTGCCCCTTGCCTAAAGCTGGTCATACAGTTTTAGTTTCAGTGGTTATACTGGGGTCATGGCTGCCGCTGCACTAGGTATCTTTTTTTCAGCCGGCGATGTTGAATAATGTAAAAGCGATCAGAGGATACGAGTGGCTATAGAGCCCCCCTCCCCTGCCACATTCCGCTGCCTTTTCCCATTCCACCGTGGAGCCTGCTCGCTTTCTCAACCTTTACCTTCTTCTCCTTTCCCTCTTTTGGTGGATCAGTCTTCTGTCCATACTACTTGCCCTTGATTGCACGTGGTATTCCCATCAGCATTTATACCTCAATCTGCCGTATCTTCATGTTCATCACTTTTACACACATACACTTTCACATTCTTGGGCACCATTCGTACCTTCCCTATTTTTCCCATATTATTTATACACTTCTTATATGGAGCTATACTGGATTTTACTATCTCTTACTATATATTATCACTATGATTAATATTACTATATTTACACATATATCAAATATTTTGTTCCCAGATATCCTTGCTCCACGGAGTTATACACCATCTTTTTGGTCACATGGAGCTCTCATCCACACCTCAAGCTCTTGTCCCATCCGATGCTGCATTTCTGTACTATGCCGCCTCAGCTCCCTCGTTAAGGCCATATTCTCGGCCAACCCTTCACCGATCACCCCACGTTGCGATCTATGCCTGGATTGGTGAGTATTAATGGTTAACCATCTATATTAATAGAAACAACATTTTTGAATTTTTCGGAGAAGAACGGTTCCTTAAATCTTTTTATTCCATAGAAATTCCTGACGCAAACCCACGAAAAGCGTAGAGCTTTATTTTGATGTTGCAGCCATATACCCCATACGGATCGAGATTTATTTATTTATTATTAATACATGATGTTTTTTATACCATCTGGTGGATACAGATGTACCATGTGGGCGCATGTGCCGGTGTTAGGCCTGCTGCTTTTGGCACAGACATGTCATTCTTATGTATATGAAAATTCATCATTCTGACCATATGATGTTTTGCATATATTTTTCCACTCTACATACTCAGCCCTTGTGCACGCCTCTTGTGTATATATGATGTGAAATATTTTCTAATGTATGTAGACCCATGTTATCAGATAAATATGTTTATATTGTAATCCACCTCCACTACTCAATTGCTTCATATAAAGTCCCAACTTCCCTTTCCTATGACGCTATACATTAGGGTGCTTCATATAAAGTCCCGCAGGATGGAGGCACCTTAGGGTGCTTCATATAAAGTCCCAAACCCCCCCCCCCTTTTTTTATACACCGTGGAGCCTGGTACTGAAGCTGGCGCTTTCTCCAGCTGACCATAGAGAGGAACAGACCAAGGATTTTGTCACTTCTGGTTTCACTTTGTAGTAAACAAGATGTTACCAGCTTGTAACAGCATCTGATAAAGACAATCTCAGTTTGATCAGATGCAGCAAAGGGCAGAGGAGAGATCTGGGGTCTATAGGAGACACGAGCAAACGAAGAAGCACCTCTAAGTGCAATAGGACCAGTAATTTTAATACATCCAAATTAGGGCTACTCACATAAATTCAATAAAAACAAGCTCATCATGGAGATGTAGGTCTGGGACGCCAAGCTGGAAGGAAACCACATGCCGTTCTCCATGCTGCGCTCCATGCTTCGGTTCCCCAGACACAGAGCGATAAAGGCCTGCTTCCTTCCCGTCCCTGGGGCATACACAGCGAGACATTCCGCGGTTCCTATTGGCTTCCTTCCAGCTTGGTGTCCTGGACATCCATCTCTATGATGAGCTTGTTTTTGTTGAATTTATAGAGTAGCCCCTATGTGGATGTATGAAAATTACTGGTCCTACTGCATTTAGAGGTGCTTCTTCCTTTGTTCTTATCTCCTATGTACTTTATAACTTGCTTCAGCTCTTGGATCATTTTGCCCTAGTGACAGACTTGGATTTATATTCTATTTTATACAGCCGTTGTTTGTTTTATAGAAAAACCCTGCCTTTTGTGCCTACCACCCTTCTTTCTTTATGAGATCTGGGGTCTAACAGACCCCAGATGTCTCAGTAAAAAGTACCTGTCACTGCCCATGCTGCTGTCCATCCCTTGTGATAGCAATAAAATTGCTCAAAAACATTTTTTTTTAAGGAACAGTGTAAAATAAAATAAATTATAAAATATAAAAGAGAAGTGAAAGCTCCCCTGGCCCTGTGCTCACAGGCAAACTCATACTCACACACATATGAAAACTATGATCGCACCACACATGTGAGGCATCACCACGAACGTCAGAGCGAGAGCAAAAGCGAATAATTCCAGCATCAGACCTCCTGTGTAACTCTAAACTGGTGACCTGTAAAGGCTTTTAAAGCATTGCCTATGGAGATTTTTAAGTATCGTAGTTTGTTGCCATTCCATGGGCATATGCAGTTTTAAAGCATGACATGTTCGGTAGTATCTATTTAGTATCGAAGCTCCTAAGACTGGAGCAGACAGAATCTGGTGCAGCTGTGCAACCAGTCAGCTTCTAGCTTTCATTTTTAGAGCCTAAGAAAACAAGTTAAAGATAGAAGCGGATTGGCTACTATGCACAGCTGATCTAGATTCTGTCTGCTCCAGATTTAGAAATCCTCCCTCCCCAGGATATTATAATGCCATAGTGTATAATAAGCTTCACTTAATTTTTATCTTTTAAAAAAATGCATGATGTGTACTTATTGTAGGAGAGATGCTTATGTACCTTTGACAACGCTCTTGCTTCATTGTCAGCAGAAAACAGTGTAGTCCTGGCAAAGGTTTATGTTTAAAAACAGGAGCTGCATGGAGCCTTGTAACCTGCCGAAGTACTAGAAAATAAGAATGCAGGGAGCTCTCCAAGGTACTGCTGAGAGTTCGAGCCGTACAGAAACATATGTCCTGACATATTACAGCACCGTCTGCTGTTCACTGTCACATTAGCATACTGCGCCAAGCACACAGGAGGACAATTAGGACCATTCACATTCTACGGACACGCTGCATATGAAATAAAATGTGTCCAATTTCAACATGAATTATTCCCCTTACTCTGGATCAAGATTGAGTATAGAGTTCTGTATGTAGCCGTTTTCTATTTTATTTCCTTATTTATTTATGTTCTACTTTTTGAACTAGATAGACTGTTATCCTTTTTTTCAACCTGACCCACTGGGGTTGATTTACTAAAACTGGAGAGTGCAAAATCTGGTGCAGCTCTGCATCGAAACCAATCCGCTTCTAACTTCAGCTTGTTCAATGAAACTTTGAAAATAAAACCTGGAAGCGGATTGGTTTCTATGCAGAGCTGCACCAGATTTTGCACTCTCCAGTTTTAGTAAAAAAACCCCACAATGTAAGTATAAGTCTCCTAATATATTTTATAGATGCATACCCATACAAATTCACTCTATGGCTCTAGAAAAAAATATGGGGCACAAATAAAACACCCATAAGGGCACTTGTATGTTTATTTAAAAAATGATTTATGTGTCTTTATATACTACTAGCATATGTATCTGACTCTGATATCAGCCTCTTATCATCCCCTCCTTCTAGGAGAGGGGCATGCTCTGCCCTTATTGCCTGTATTTCTACCTAACCAAAATAACGTAGGTATTTGTAGGAAAAATCCTATGTGATACCATATCTCCAATATGACCAAATAGAAGAAAGCAAAGTGGAACATGATTTTAATGGTATGACCCCCTCGGCAAGTGATTCACACATCAAAATAGGTAAAATATGTATCTTTATTTGTGCAAAAAGAATATAAAAAGTCAGTTAAACAAAATTGTTAAAACCAGTCAAACATGAATATTTTACCCCCTGGTAAAACACCCCTCCCCCCCCCCCCTGCACTCCTAGCAATTCTATCTGTGGCCATCTTAAGTAAGGGCAGATGATTCATGTAGCATTTAATTAAAGTGTCTGTTACCCCAACACTTCCTATTCCTGATATCGTATGTGCCTCCTGTACCATGTACTTGTATGAGAAAGTCTCCTCGCTGTACCATGTACTTGTATGAGAAAGTCTCCTCGCTGTACCATGTACTTGTATGAGAAAGTCTCCTTGCTGTACCATGTACTTGTATGAGAAAGTCTCCTTGCTGTAGCATGTACTTGTATGAGAAAGTCTCCTTGCTGTAGCATGTACTTGTATGAGAAAGTCTCCTGTTCTCTTTGTTTTGCTTCCTTTGTGTGAAAACTGACAACACTCAGCAGAAGAGCACACAGTGGTCGGTTCTCTAGCTATGCTGGGAACTCTGCCTGTTCTCCTCCAATGATCTCACTTGTCCTAACATGCCCCCCCCCCCCTGCACAGCCATTCACTGAGAAGCTCAGTGTTCTGCTGCTTCTCCTCCCCCAGCTCTATTTGGCTGAGAACAGAGGGAATGTGATCACCTATTAAAAAAAGGGAAAAAAGGTATTTATAATGTCCTTTTATATCTATACAAAAATGTTTTGCCTTTCATTTTTATTTTAAACTGAATGTTTTTTTTTACAAGGTGAACTTTTATAATCACTTTAACCACTTGCCCACCGCCTTCCGCATATATACTGTGGCAAGGCGGTTCGGCTGCGCAAAACGATGTGCCTGTAAGTCGGTCTGTGCATGTGGTACTGCGGGCGCGCATGCCTGTCGCACGCCGAGGGTCCGGCGGACTCGATGTTCGCTGGCCACCTGAGATCGCTGTGAAGAGAGGCAGAATGGGATCTGCCTATGTAAACAAGACAAATCCCAGTTCTGACATGGGAGGAGAGAGAGAGATCAACTGTTCCTAGTGATCAGGAACAGAAATCTCTCTGTACTCCTAGTCAGTCTGTCCCCCTGACAGATAGAAACACCTCCCTAGGGAACACTTAACCCCTTAATGGCCCCCTAGTGTTAATCCCTATCATGCCAGTGCCATTTATGAAGGGATCAGTGCATTTTTATAGCACTGATTGCTGTATTGGTGTCACTGGTCACTTAGGGTCAGATTTGTCTGCCGCAATGTCGCAGTCCCGCTAAAAATCACTGATCCTTGCCATTACTAGTAAAAACAATTAAAAAAATAAAAAGTCCCTAAATCTTTCCCCTATTTTGTAGACGCAATAACATTTGCACAAACCAATCATGCTTATTGGGATTTTTTTTACCAAAAATTTGTAGAAGAATACATATTGGCGTAAATTGAAATTAGTTTTTTTATGTAAAAAAATATTGTTTTCTTAAAAAAAAAAAATTGTCAGTCTTTTTTTTGTTTATAGCGCAAAAAATAAAAACCACAGAGGTAATCAAATACCACCAAAAGAAAGCGCTATTTGTGGGGGGGAAAAAAAGGACACCGATTTTGTTTGGGTACAACCACGCAATTGTCAGTTAAGGCAATGTAGTGTCATATCGCAAAAAATGGCCTGGTCATTTAGTGGGTAAATCCTTCCCAGGGCCAAAGTGGTTAATGGAATCCATCTGTATGCAAGCAGGAGGGTATTCTTAGCTGAGAACCCTTCCTACCGTTCGGAACACCCCTGGAATATATAACACCATTTGCTTAAGCCTGGAAATCAGAGGTAATTAAAGAAGTGTAAAAAAAAGTTCAAAACAAGTAAATATGATATACTTTCCTATGTTTTTACCAAAGACTAGCAGCATATGGATTAAAAATAGTCTGTGTTAATTGAGAGAGTAAAGTTACGCTTTAATGTGTTCATGAGCAATTAATGGTGATTTATGAGAACATGTTCAATCACAGCTTTTTCTTTCCCTATTCACATACTGTACATGCCAAACTTTAAAAGAGATGTATGGGCTTTCTTTTTTTTTTTTTTTTTTTAGAATCATACTAGGTGGATGCCGCATCTGAAACCCAACGCCTCTAACACTGAGAACTGAGTAATCTAAGACAACAGATCGCTCGGTTCTCACAGTTCCCTGAGCAGAGAGCTGGAGACTGTCAGTTAGCAGCTCTCTACACTGCCCCCGGCCCCCCCCAGGCATGCTCACTAGAGCGCTGGGCTGTGGAAGGGGCAGGATCCAATCACATGCCTGGACAGGCACCTGGCTCAGCCTCCCAGGTATCCAGGCTCTCAGCAGGCCTGTACTGGCCATCGGGACCACAGGGAGTTTCCCGGTGGGCCGATGGCTCAGTGGGCTGGTTTCAGTGACAGCCTGTCAAAGTAATGGCTTTCTTGGTTCGCCCTCAACTTCACACAGTGATGTGAGAAAGATGAGAAAAATACAGAGGAGAATAAGTGAAATAGTAAAAGAGGTTAGTGAGGACTCCTTATGTTATGCTACTTATGTTTTTTTGCACAATTGCGTATAGTTTATATACTGTTTTTGTGCTTGTTTGCACAAATAAAGTGGGCCGGTCTGGGTGAAGTCCA
Source organism: Lithobates clamitans (assembly GCA_037952925.1). NCBI lineage: Eukaryota > Metazoa > Chordata > Amphibia > Anura > Ranidae > Lithobates > Lithobates clamitans. The sequence continues at coordinate 11,443,136 of JBBGZY010000014.1, forward strand.
GGGACAAATTTTTATCCCAGTCCAGCCCTGGCTCTCAGTGGCCACCTTGGAGGCTGAGCCGGGCGCCGGGCCAGGCATGTGGGCAGAACCCAACTTCATTGTCGTGATCTTGCCCAAGCCAGGACTGACTCTGTGGCGTCAGCCGACAGCGGGCTTCAGTCCACTGTCTGCTGAAAACGGGTCACAGAAATGCAGAGTGAACTGTGATCCACAGAAGTACAGCCAAACCAGCTTTGGCTGTACTTCTCCTTTACATTAGAAATAAGTATAGGAGATATCTATGGAAGGAAAGGGTTACTTACTGCAGCTCTGCACACTTCTACACATGTAGGTGGTGATGAAGTTATATTAAATACCTATATGACAGCTAATACATCAAGAAAACATATGAGTCCATTAGACTACAAAGGGAGTTCTATTTCTTGGAGATCGAAGTGACTCATACAGCAGAATGGTGTGTAATATCCAGCTATACCACCACACTGCTAGATGTGAGTGGCAGATCTACCAGGGTACAGTCTGCGGGCAATACATATACAACAGGATATAGTGTCTAAATATGAAGATACAGAACATCATTGTTGTTTTAATAATAATAGCTTACATTCAAAACTGAGCTCCGGGACAACAGCTAAATACAAAGGTAATATATTATAAATACAGTATATATACCGTATATATATTTATAATGTTTTACCTGCCATATGATTTGTAATTTTGTTCAGGCATTTCTGAAATTTGCACAGCTTTGTGACACAGCACAGCCACGTTGGGGACCTCACCTATCTGTATTGCAGATAGGGGAAACTGTTAGGTTACCTTCCTATTTATGGCCTGTGAGTGAAAAATGTAAAGACCAGAAGAATACTAACGAGTCATTACTCTGATCTCTCCTCCTGTCAACATGCTCGTTGTTAGCATATATGCATTGCAGCATAACTGATTGGCCTCTACCGCTTCGCCTCGTGTTCCCAGTCTGAGTGCTGCTGTATGGGAAACTGCAAGAAGCTGATACCATGTCCAAATCAGATACCTAAAAAGCAGTTTGAAAACATTTACCATATTGCAGCTTAGCAATTTTTAGATGCAGTCGCTGCATTCATTTCTTCTTTTTTTTTTTAGGCTTTTTACCAATATCAAAACGAACGCAGCCACCATATTGAAAGTTACCTATAACAATTTGGTAAAAAAAAAATAATGTTCTTGACAAAGGAACAATACTCCCAGATAGCGAACAATTGAGCTGCAAGTTTGAAAATGACTTGCTAAACTATTGCTAGACTTGCCAGGCTTCACAAGCTTAATGCACAATTGCAGCTTTCCATGACTCCGGATCAACTTTCTTTGCAAACATTCTGCAAGTCTTCTGCAAGGTCTGGTTCAGTTATGTTGTACAATAGTCATCCCACCCCAAGGGGCACTGTGACTTGCAGAGCTCTTGCTGTAGATTCACCACTGCAACTTTGCTCTTTTGCTCTTGCTAGAGACTTGCCACACACATTTGCTACAAATTGGAAAAGTGTCAATTAGAACTTGTGCTTCAAGTGCTCTGCAAGTGTACAACATTCCAGTGAATATGTGCAGCAAGTTAACAAGACTTACAATTCAACACTGCCACAAATTTGTAGCAAGTTATCCCTGCTATCTGGGCAGAACATTCCACATTAATAATTATGCTATGAAAATGAGTGTGTGCTGTAAATGGCCTCCAGCATTGTTTCTGTTTCTTCTTGCCAGAGGCTGACATTTTAATAAAGCCCAGAGCCCCTGAGTTGCAGTAAATCTTAAGGAGGAAGTAAATCCTAATGGGTTTTACTTCCTCTTTTTTCCCCTGCAAAGTAAAAGCATAATGGGCTAGTATGCAAAGCAGGGACAAGAAATAAAGAGATCTTTAGTAAAAAGTAAAATACAATCCCCAAATTAACACTTGTTAGGCACACATTTAACCCCTTGATTACCCGAGATGTTAACCCCTTCCCAGACAGTGTCATTAGTACAGTGACAGTGTAAAGTATTATCACTGATCGCTGTATTAGTGGGTTTTTTTTTTCAAAATTGTCAGTATTTGTTTGTTTATAGCGCAAAAAATAAAAACCGCAGAGGTGATCAAATACCACCAAAAGAAAGCTCTATTTCTGGGAAAAAATGACAACAATTTTATTTGGGTACAGCGTCGCAATTGTCACAGTAACACAGTGCTGTATCGCAAAAAATTGCCTGGTCATGAAGGGGTGTAAATCTTCCGGAGGTCAATTGGTTAGTGTCCTGATCTTCTTCTGAAAATGCCAGCTGCCTTTTTTTTTTCTAAATTTTCGGTCTTTTTTCATTTATATAATAGAAGATAAAAAACCCAGTGGTGATCAAATACCACCAAAAGAAAGCTCTATTTGTGTTTAGAAAAATGATATCAATTTTGTTTGGGTACAGATTTGCATGACTGCTCAATTACCAGTTAAAGTAGCGCAGTGCTGAATAGCAAAAAATGGCCTGGTCATGAAGGGGGTAAAACCTTCTGGAGCTGAGGTGGTTAATGAACACATAACTGCATCAAAAACACACCGGAACGCATCAAAAAGTGCATGTAGAAACTAATCCGGAACAATCTGGAGTGCATTTTTGTGGTGTGAACCGGCCCTTAAAGGCAGTGTGCCAGCTTTATTTTATTCAAACATTTCAAAATCAGTGTCCAATTAAGTTACCTGCTTTTCCATTAAAGGACACGTCATCATAAGATAAAAACAGAGCAGCCATTGCGGCTTCCTTCTGAAAACACTAGTTACCTGTCCTCATGCTGATCCTCTGGGGTATCTGCTTTTAATATTTGACCTGCAGCAGACATCATTCTGACTCGACTGACTGCATACTTGGTCAGTGACCCATAAGGTGTAGAAAGGATCACCATGAAAACAAGGCAGCTGGCATCTTCAGAAGGAGATCAGGGCATTAAAGTGGGGGTCCACCTATCTATCGTTTTTTTTTTTTTTTGAGTTCATTCACAAACTTTTCTTCTCAGCATTACATACTCACATATTGTGTGTAATATGTCCGCCTGTGTCAGATGTCATCGGAAAGAATAACTTATATTATTCACTGCAGGCGGTTTCCATCTTCATTGTGGGCATTTGAAGCCCACAAGCATTTATTTCCTGGATGTGGTGAATGCTGTGCTCCCAGCATTCACCGCTCGTTCCCGCACATGCTCAGTGGCATCCTGGGAAGCCTGAGACTAGCTCCCAGAAGACTGTGTGGAGTCTGGGAGAGGCTAGAAACACGCCTACTCCCATGGGAGGAGAATCAGGAAGTGCAAAGAAGAATAGAAAAATAAAAGGTAATTACGGCGATTTAAATTTTTTTAAATGGCATGTCAGCATCTAGGCAAAGAAGAGAATACATACAGATATTGTTCAAAATTTGGGCGGAACCCCGCTTTAATGTCAGCCTACATTTACACAACAGAGTGATAATTTTATATCTAACATTCGTTCCAAGCCAAACTGAGTCATGTCAAAGCTAAGCTCTGGGCACAAAAACGTTCACTTAATGATATTCCTTAATAGCCACACAGGATAGAAATCCAAAAGCCTTTGCAAACCCACATATTAAACTACCCATGCACACAGAACACAATAAAGTAAAAAAATAAAATATCATTACAAAAAGGAATTAAAAATAAATGGCAAAATACAGTATAAGTTACGTGAAGAATGTGAAGGTTTCTCTCAATCAACATTAACTATTTTTAATCCTTATGCTGTTACCATTAGTAAACAAATCGGAAAGCATATTATATTTCATTGTTTGAAACTTTTTTTTACATTTATTCAGTTGCTTCCTGGTTTCTGGCCTAGGCCAAAATTATGTCATAGTGTTAATTTTGTCAAATAAAACATTTTCATCGACTAAATTAATACTATTTTAGTTGACTAAAATATGACCAAAACTAAAATGCCATTTTAGTCAAAAGAGTACGACTAAAACTAAATTGAAATTTGACTGGTCTGTAGAGCATGTTCATACCTCAATACCATAAATAATAACATATTACATTTTTCACTCTAGCAGTATATTATGAGTTTGGAAATTGAGGCGATTCAGTTCGCATTTGCAGCGCTTTACAAATCATTCATTCATTCATTCATTCATTCATTCATTCATAGAGAAATGCTTAAATAATGCATTACAATGTAACTACACCCATTAGATTTTAGACAACTAAAATAATTTTAGTCAACTAAAATGTACTGGAGAATTAGTCGACTAAATACGACTAAAACAATTGCAGAAGACTAAAATGAGACTAAAACTAAAATGCCATTTTAGTCAAAAGACTAAGACTAAAACAAAATTGTTAGTTGTAAAGTTGTTGTAGTTGATGATTATGGCTTACAGCTAGTGAAAACCCAAAATTCTGTATCACAGAGAATTTGAATATCGTGAAAAAGTTCAATATTGTAGACTCATGGTGTCACACTAATCGGCTAATTAACTCAAAACACCTGTAAAGGTTTCCTGAGCCTTTAAATGGACTCTCAGTCTGGTTCAGTAGGTTACACTAGGGGTCTCCAAACTATGGCCCTCCAGTTGTTCAGGAACTACAATTTCCAGCATGTCTAATCGTGTCTGTAAATGTCAGAGTTTTACAATGCCTCATGGGACTTGTAGTTCTGCAACAGCTGGAGGGCCATAGTTTGGAGATCCCTGGGTTACACAATCATGGGGAAGACTGCTGACTTGACAGTTGTCCAAAAGACAGTCATTGAGTCACAAAAGGTCATTGCTAAATAATCTGGCTGTTCACAGAGTACTGTATCCAAGCACTATTAATGGAATATTAATTTAAAGTTGAGTGGAAGGAAAAAGTGTGGTAGAAGAAGGTGCACAAGCAACAAGGATAACTGCAGCCTTGAGAGAATTGTGAAGTAAAGGCCATTCAAGAATTTGGGGGATATTCACAAGGAGTGGACTACGGCTGGTGTCAGTGCTTCAAGAGCCACCACACACAGACGTATTCAGGACATGGGCTACAACTGTTTCATTCCTTGTGTCAAGTCACTCCTGAACCAGAGACAACATCAGAAGTGTCTTACCAGGGCTGAGGAGAAGAAGGACTGGACTGTTGCTCAGTGGTCCAAAGTCCTCTTTTTGAATGAAAGTAAATTTTGCATTTCATTTGGAAACCAAGGTCCCAGAGTCTGGTGGAAGAGTGGAGAGGCACAGAATCCAAGTTGCATGAAGTCCTTTGTGAAGTTTCCACAGTGCTGGCATTGGTCCAAAATGTTTCATCAAGTCCAATGTCAGTGAAGCCCTCTACCAGGAAATTCTAGAGCACTTCATGCTTCCCTCTGCTGAGCAGCTTTATGGACATGCCAATTTAATTTTTCAGCAGGACTTGGCACCTGCCCACACTGCCAAATGTACCAATACCTGGTTTAATGATCATGGTATCAATGTTCTTGATTAACCAGCAAACCTGCCTGACCTATACCCCATAGAGAATCTGTGGGGTATTGTCAAGAGGAAGATGAGAGACACTGGACCCACCAATGCAGGCCACTATCAAAGCAACCTGGGCTTCCATAACACCCCAGCAGTACCACAGGCTGATCGCCTCCATTCCACGCCACATTGATGCAGTAATTCATGCAAAAGGAGCCCCGACCAAGTATTGAGTGCATACTACACTATACATGGACATACTTCTGTATTAAAAATCCTTTTTTTTTATTGGTCTTATGTAATCTAATTTTCTGAGATACAGAATGTTGGGTTTCCACTAGCTATAAGCCATAATCATCAAATAAAAAAGAAAGAAATGCTTGGAATGCGTATATCACTTTGTGTGTAATGAATCAGTATATGTATATATATATATATATATATATATATATATATATATATATATATATATATATATGTAGCACTGGTAAATTTTTAATCTACCGCTGATAGGTAAATCTTGTGGGTTACTTGTTAGGTGAAGTTAGATTTGCCTCTGTTCCAGCTTGGCTGAGTTGCGTGTAGTTCCACACTGAGCCAGTGGGTGTCGTTGTCACCATGGGCTGGTGTTGGAAAGGCAACGTGTTGAAGCGTATGAGTGCTCCTCTGTCTCGGAGACAACTCGGTGGAGGTGGTCCTCCGAGTTGCATTCTGGGAGAGGGTATTTATGGGACAGACGCCATGTTTAGGGGTTCGTTTTCAGCCACCTGCTGGCCCTCCTGGCCGACAGGTATGCGTTAAAAGTACCACCTCGTGGTCCTCCGTGCCGAAGGCCCACGTCGCTGTGGCGTGTGGGTGGGCCCAGAAGCCTGTCTGGGGCCTACCACAGCAGCAGAGGAATGGTCCTGAGCTGTCTATTCTGAGTGAAGAAGCTGGACAACCGAGGAGATTCCAGGGGGGGACCCATCATGGAAGGATCATGCAGAGTTCTGGTCTGGAGAGGGGCCTGGTGACTCGGTTGGAGGAAGTATCCTGAAGTAATCTTACTGCATAGTACTGCCGGGTTGGCTTAAAGGTTCAAGTACTGTGTCTGACATTCATCGCAAACCAATATATCCTGTGGCAGAGGATCGTACGGGTTTTATTCCAAACAAGTCTGTGGCAGAGACTTTTGTTCGTGCTGCGTGCTGGCTGCTAGCTTAGTGAGAGAAACCTATCCAGGTGGGCAAAGATTGAATACTACAAGGGGAGTGCATTCAATTACAAGTGTTAAATTCCAAAGAATGTTCTAAAGAATACTAAGGAAAGGTATTTGAGCTTCCCTGCAACTTTCCTTCTGCCTCTTTCCTGCTACTTCCTATATTACTTGTTCATTAAAGCATTGGAAAATATATTCAAGTGTTTGGTGTCTACATCGTCCAGAGGTAAACTCAAGGGGACCCTAGACCCGTGTGCCGTGTGAAACAGAGGTATCGAGAGTGAAGGTATCAGCCCACTTTAAACCAGCAGCTCCACCGAGAGTTAGTGCTATATATATATATATATATGAGTTTCACTTTTTGAATTGAATTACAGAAATGAATGTACTTTTTGATGATATTCTAATTTTTTTGAGATGTACCTGTATACATTTGTTTCACTGCTCTTGTAGCCTACATTTTTAGGAATGGTCTACGTGGCAGTAACTATATGCTGTATTTCCATCTTGCATGACAGGTTCACTTTCAGATATCCCATCTTTGCCTGCATGCTGCTGGCATCTTTTGTCTCTGATTGTATCTCAGACATGAAAAACACACATCTACAGCTATCATGCTGTTTGTTAGCACCATTCAAGCTGACGGCTAAAAATGTATAAGCAGCTTACTGCACTTTCCCTTTTAATAATGAAAAACAAAACACTTGCATGAAACTCTGTTCAGTCTATTAAATTCACAGCTTGGTTCCTCCCGAATGCTATGTCTGGAAAAACAATTACATTAACCTGTTCCTCTGGATACATTAGGAGTTTACATTCATGGGAAGTACATTTCTAATATTTTCAGTGATTTCCAGTTCAACTAGAAAAATGCACACAGGAAACCCGCTTACAGATAACATAGAAATAATGTAATCAAACAGGAAGAATGTGGTTGCTATGACACACCTGTCAGCTTGAGTCTGTAATGAACTGCCAATCCTCATCCTCTTCCACTCATTGCTTGCACTGCTGCTGCCTGTCATCAACCAGGCGCACTGACTTAAGTGCGTAATCTACAAGCGGCAGGAGCACCGCTGTGGGAAGTCCAGAGAGGTGATCGCTGCAAAGCTAACCCATCACACAAGGGCTCCAAAGAAAAGTGTATTTTTTTACATTGGAAAATGTGTGCAAAATATCTCCATGCACTTACAGAAGCTCCCATATATAAATCACTGCATGAGCTACAGTACATAACTAATGGAATGAACACTCAAGGGATAAGTGCACTTTAAAGTATCCTAACTAATATCTTTAAATGGAAGTGCCCCAACCCCTATTGGGAAGTTCATCATCCCTTATAATTGAGCTTGAAGGCACACAAATAAGCCTACATGAGACTTACTGTAATGGGTACTGTAAATACCGTCAAATAGATATCTGATTAAATCTATATATAGTGTAAAAGATTCACTAAAATCTTATAAATAAAATAAAAGGCTGGTACATGCTTCAATACCATATTACTAAAGCATCCCCATCATACAACATCGCATCTGTAATGCCCTGTACACACGGTTGGACTTTGTTCGGACATTTCAACAACAAAATCCATGGATTTTTTCCGACGGATGTTGGCTCAAACTTGTCTTGCATACACATGGTCACACAAAGTTGTCGGAAAATCCGATCGTTCTGAACGCTGTGACGTAAAACACGTACGTCGGGACTATAAACCGGGCAGTGGCCAATAACTTTAATCTCTTTATTTATTCTGAGCATGCGTGGCACTTTGTCCGTCGGATTTGTGTACACACGATCGGAAATTCCGACAACGGATTTTGTTGTCGTAAAATTTTATAGCCTGCTCTCAAACTTTGTGTGTCGGAAAATCCGATGGAAAATGTGTGATGGAGCCCACACATGGTCGGAATTTCCGACAACAAGGTCCTATCACACATTTTTCATCGGAAAATCCGACCGTGTGTACGGGGCATAACACTTATTCTGTCCAATTTTTTTTATGGTGCACAATGAAGGGTTTAAAATTGAAACACAATGTGCTTTGTGAGCATTAGAGTTTGCTACACTAGAGAAAAGCAATCTACAAGCCAACAATTATCAAACAAGTCAACAATTGTTACCATACCCAGGGCACTGCATTCACTATATCTCCCACAGTACATAGAGCATGGAAATGAATTCATTTAGTAAATATAAACTGCTAAATACCTTTTCTCATCAGTAGTATATAACAGTCTTGTGACTTCTATCAGTGTCTGGTTAAAGCTTGTAGGAAGAGTTTTCATTCTACTTTGACTGTCCTATAAAGTTGCAGGACTCCTGACCTTCTGTCTGGACAGTGCTGATTGATATGATGTATATGATAACCCAAATGGAACCTGGTAGGAGTGCTAGCCCTGGCCCGCCTCTGTAGTATTCTTAGAAAAAGAAGAATGGCTGCACATCCAGCGTTTCACACAAACAACTTGTGCTTAATCATTACAATCATTGTAATGATTAAACACAAGTTGTTTGTGTAAAACGCATCTACGTGACTGAATTCTGGTGTCCCTGGTGTCATCACGGTGATTTTTAATAAAGACATTTTGGAACCTCTGGATGTGCAGCCATTCTTCTTTTTCTAAGCAATACAAACCAAACTGAGCATGTGCAGAGTGACTCCAAAGGCTCTGTCTTATCAGGAGATGGATTGGCTACAGTGGGAGAAGGGGAGGAACAGAGAAGACAGAATCAAACAGCCCTTTTTACACAATGCAGAGGATTAACCCTTTAGGTTCCACAGTGTGTATAACAAGCATGCTTTACTGCATATACAGACTTATTTTACTGTTGTGGGTTTAGTAACACTTTAAGTAAAATACAGAGAATACAGTGAATACTTTAAGGTGGTATTGACATATATTTTAAGATAATCTTTTTAGTAATCACCCAAAATAAGTGCTTACCATAATTGTATTATTTTTGTTTCTCTCCCTTAGAGGCCTGCTGACTAGATCAGTCCTTCAAACTCAGAGTGCATCTCCCATCTTAGTTAGTAACACTTTAAGGCCCCTTTCACGCAGGGGGCGGCGGCGGTTACACAGCGCTATTTTTAGCGCCGCCTTACTGTCGTTTTAGCGGCGGTATTCGGCCGCTAGCGGGCAGTTTTACCCCCCTGCTAGCGGCTGAGAAAGGGTTAAAACCACAGCAAAGCACTACTGCAGCAGCGCTATGATTTCAATGGGCAGGAGCAGTGAAGGAGCAGTGTATACACCGCTCCTTCACCACTCCAAAGATGCTGCTAGCAGGACTTTTTTTTACCGTCCTGCCAGCGCACTGCTCTAGTGGGAAAGCCCTCGGGGCTTTCACATTGGAGACACAGCAGCGGCTCTTTCAGGGAGCTTTGCAGCGCTATTTTTAGCGCTGTAGTGCCTGCAAAGTGCCCCAGTGTGAAAGGGGTCTAAGGCTGGCCCCTTTTGTAGGTATAGCTATTTAAAACAATAATAATAAGTGTCTATACTGTTTAACCACATCAATACCGGGCACTTTCACCCCTTTCCTGCCCAGGCCAATTTTCAGCTTTCGGTGCTGTTGCACTTTGAATGACAATTGTGCGGTCATGCAACATTGTACCCATATGAAATTCTTATCATTTTTTTTTAGACAGAGCTTTTTTGGTGGTATTTAATCACTAATGAGTTTTCTATTTTTTTGCTATATAAATAAATAAATATAACTAAAAAAGCTGAAGATTTTGAAAAAAATTGTTTTCATAGTTACTGTTATAAACTTTTGCAAATAAGTATTTTTCTTCTTCACTGATAGGCACTCATGAAGCGTCATTGATGTGCACTGATGAGGCTGCTCTGATAGGCACTGATGAAGCTTTATTAAAAAAGATCCTAAGATGGACTTCTGCGCTACTAAGTTTAAACTGTGTATAAATAAATATAGGTGATGCTGCAAAATCAAAAAATAATGAACACTACTCACTACCAAAAGGCTTCAAGATTGCACAATAAAAAAACAATTGTGTGTGTGATTCCGCGCAAAACCTCTAAATAAGTGATTCCAATAAATATACAATAAATATATAGATGCCCTGAGGAAGTCACGTGATATGACGTAACGCGTAGGACGTAACCGGAAATACATAGCGCGGACCGGAAGTGACATAGAGGGGATCGTTTCCACGCTGTTTTTTACTGTTGTTCGGCGCAACTACTTTTACCTTAATGTAAGTGGATAATTTTAATAAAATTCTTTGGCAAAACATTATTACCCTATTGGAGTCCCCTCTTTTTTGATTACCTTATATGTGGAGTCCATCAACCGTAGGGAGTGATCCCTCCCCATAGACGGAACGGAACGCCATCACCGACCGGACCAGAAAGATCACATCTCCAAAGGATTCATATAGGCACATTTATTGTGTCATCAAGGTGAGAGTTCCAGATCTTCTATCAAAGCATTCTCACTAATATCAGTCGCACTTTTATGTATTTTATGTATTTTATTTGATTTATTAGCACTTCAGTCACGTTTTAATACACGTATGGACAATCACTTATATATTTATCAGCTGTGTGTTATGCACATATTATTTTGAGGAATTTTATCACATTATATTTCATAAGAGTGTTTCATTTGTGCATCTATATATTTATTGGAATCACTTATTTAGAGGTTTTGCGCGGAATCACACACACAATTGTTTTTTATTGTGCAATCTTGATGAAGCTTCATTGATGTGCACTGATGAGGCTGCTCTGATGGGCACTGCTGAGGTTGCATTGATGGGCACTGATAAGCTGCACTGATGAGGCGGCACAGATGGGCACTGATGAAGTGGCACTGATGGGTACTAATGGGCACTGATGAGGCTGCACTGATGGGCACCAATAAGCTGCACTTATAGGCACTGATGGGCCCTTCTGGGGCTGCACTGATTGGCACTGATGGGGCTGCAATGATAATCAGTGAAGTATATCTTCTCTGATCCTCCCCTTCTTCCACAGTTCCCAAACCATCTTCTGATAGCACAGAGCCTTTGGGGTAAGCTGCATATGCTCAGTTTGGTGTGTATTGTAATGAAAACTCCTCCTAAAAGCTTTAACCAGTGTTCTGCTGAACATTGATAGAAGTAACAAGACTGCTATAAGACTGCTATAAACTGCTGATGAGAAAAGGTATTTAGCAGTTTATATTTACTAAAATAATTTCATTTCCATGTTCTGTATACTGTGGGAGACCAGATATAGTGAATGCAGGCTCCTGGGTTTAGTAACACTTTAAGTGACCTAATTTGCTTCAACTTTAAGGGGCATTTTCCTTCTCACTGACCACTAATGTAAGGGAGCATCCTTATTTCCACTGACCAGTGACCATCAATGTAAAGGGCTAGTTGTCTTTCCACTAGCTTTAATGTAAATAGGCTTTTCTTTTTCCATTGACTACCAGTGGGGATTAATATTCCAACTGGTCACTAATGTAATGAGGATCCTACATTACATACAAATGTAAGGGCCACTTTTCCCCGATCACCAATGTAAAAAGGCATTTTCCCTGATTACCAATGTAATAGGGTATTCTACACTGAACACGTTTTCAGTGGACACCAATGTAAATGAGCTAAAATATAAAGGGTATTTCTACACTGCCACAAATGTGAAGAGTCAAATATACACTGATCACCAATAGAAGCGGAAATCTACTCTGGCCACCAGTGTAAGACCCCATACACACTATTAGATTTTCTGCAGATTTTTGTCTTCAGATTTAACAAAACCATATAATATGAGGTCAAACCTTAAAGTGGTTGTAAGCCCCCCCCCCCCCAAAAAAAAGAAAAACCTGAAAGACAAAGGCATAATGAGCTAGTATGCATAGCATACTAGCTCATTATGAATTACCTTAGATCGAAGCCCCCGCAGTGGGTCCTTGTACACCGTTCTGGCTGGTGACATGGCTCCCAGAGTTACTTACGAGTATCGCGGACTCCGGTGCTGTGATTGGCCGGAGCCGCGATGATGTCACTCCCGCGCATTCGAGCAGGAGCTGCCAGTAACGGCACACTAACTAAAGCAACGGCACGTACGCACGTGCCGTTGCTTCAGTGCACATGTGCCGATGACATCGGCACATGCAGATACAGGGGATATCTCCTAAACCATGGAAGTTTAGGAGATTTTTGGGGTAGCTACAAGTAAGCCTTATTATAGGAGTAGAATTGTAGTAACAAGTGGTTGTAAAGGGTTTACAACCACTTTAAGAGTTTCAATTTGTATGCAATCAGGCAGGCCCTTGCACTATATGGTTTTGGTAAATCTGAAGACAAAAATTTGCAGAAAATCGAATAGTACGTATGGGGCTTAACAGATCTTATATTAGTGGGTTTTGGGGTTTTTACTGGCCACCAATGTGCACAGGTCATTTATTATGGGACTGTCCACACACCATCAATGTGAAAAGGGGGAAATAAAAGCGGCGGTGAATGGGCTTGCAATTTGTGGTACAAAATGTCTTTTATTGGAATGCGCCAGGGAAGAGGCTTAGGGCAGAGGACAAGCAGTGTGTCTGGGTATGGTGGTGGTGGGGGGCATCGCAATCTGCTGTCAGGTTATTATTTGTAGCTTTGCCCCCTACAAGTAAATAATAAAAACCTGATTGGTAAGGCAGCACTATTATAACAATTTAAGTTTGACGACAAATTATGAAAAGTGCCCATTGGTGGTTGGTTCTTTTTTTATTTTGCACAGCAAATGTAGATGAATTACTGCATTTAATATTTACTTTTAAAGTTTACAAAAACAGTATTAACAATAATAATCACAGTAATCGTAGCCGTAATAATAAACATGTCATTTCAATTGCTAATTTCTTTTTTCTTTTAAGAAACCAAATAGTACTTGTTAGTATCTGCACAGCATATCATTTGAATTCCGTTTTCTATCTATTTCTCCTATAAATGCTGTTCAATCTTAACCACACTTTCTTCTGTGCTATTTCTTTTGAATGATGATTCGTTTACAGTAGAAGCTGCTGTCAAGTGTGTTATAACGTGCAATAATGCTACTGTTACCATAGAGACAGGAAATCTGCTGATAAAATTCCTGTAGCCAATCTAGTTGCTTATAGAAGATGTAATCCAGAACTTGCTTTATAGCAGTGAATGCATAAATAAACTATGTAATATAAAGTTGCCGTATGGCTTTCTATGTGGCTATTGGTAAAATGGATGATGGGCAATTAAAGTCCTGTGTAGTTTAACATTCCATAGCAGCAACTGGTTTAAAGCAGTTTAAATCTCCAGTTTGGATTTTCTTTTTTATTATCTTTGCTGCATAGGAGGTCTTGACGTCACTTTTTTTCTTGTGTATATAGTCACATGTTTGACTTACAGGGCACATTTGTGTACTCTCCTCCGGCAACAGGTTTGTAGGAACGTTATGCCCCAGCAGCAGCTTCCTGTCATTTTTTTTACACCCCCTTCCATAGTTCAAAGTACTACAAGGGTAACGCAATGGTGCAATTGTTGTCTTTATCATTGGCCAAAACAGCACAGTAACACAGCAGCTTGAACTGCACATATGTCCGGGACAGACGCCTCTGTGCCGCCACTGCTCCCTGCCCACCGCCATACCACAGGAAGAAGAAGAATGGGACTGGAACAGCCCACTACATTTCATTCCTACAAATTAAAGTTATTTAACTAGAAGTTTAAGATAGAGAAAGAATGTACCTTGTCCAGAGGTAGGAATGTGGATTAGGAGACAAAACTATTTCTTTGATGCCCAGAGTTCTGCTTTAATACATATGTAAAGGGATTGTAAACACTCACTTTTTTTTACCTTAATGCATTCAATGCATTAAAGAAGAAGTCCAGCCAAAGCTTGTTTGGCTGGGCTTCACCTATGGATCACAGGAATGCAATTCGTTCTGCACTCCTGTGACCCGTTTATATCAGAGAGCGGGCTAAAGTCCGCTCTCTGCTGGCGTCACAGATATCAGTCCAAGCATGTCATGGCAACAATAAAGTCTGGATCCGCCAGATACCTGGACTGACACCCGTTTCAGCCTTCCAGTGAGCCACTGAGAGCCTAAGACAGCCCATTCCCCGCCCCTCCACAGCTCAGCGCCTAAATGAGTGAGGAGGGAGATGAGCAGAGAGCTGTGACTGACAGTCTACAGCTCTCTGCTCACGGAGCTCTGAAAACCGAGTGTGGGACAGTGTTCGATCGCTCGGTTCTCAGTGTAGAGGCGCCGGGGGACAGATGCAGCATCGGACTGATGCTGCATCCATCTAGGAAAGTATGAATCGGGGGTGGTTTGACCAAGTCCAAAAATTAACGGACTTTGTGGGCACATAATGAAAGAGAGAATCAGTAAAAAAGTATACATTTTATTACAACATAGTTAAAAAACATATAATCAACATACAAACAACACCCTGTATGGACACAGTTACCAGTTACCCAATAATGCAGTTTTAGAGGACTAGACCTACAGTACAAAGATTAATTTAATACTGTATCAAGGTGAAAGAAAAATTTCTGATCCAGTAATGCCTCCAAAAACGTGCTCGTCGACGCGTTTCACTAAAAAATTAGCTTCCCCAGGACAGATACTGGGTAGGTGCTGGTAAACTTGTGGCTCAAGGTGTGGGAGAACTTTGCCAAACTGACAAACAGCCAAAAAAATGAGCTTGCATATGTGTGTCTAAAGTACATATATCATGTGACACATGATCACACACATAGGTTGGACTTGATGGACTTGGGTCTTTTTTCAACCTCACCTACTATGTAACTATGTAACTATGTAATGTGGTCTGTAGTAGATACCACTGGTATATAGTGGTCATGTATAGGTATTTGAGTATAAATCACACACAGCGGTAAGTGGTCAAAAATTCCCACTATAAGCATGTTCAATGCAATATCAATAGTACTAATCACTTTAAAGTGTTTGTAAATTCTTGTTTTTTTTTCTCTAAAAATAACACACATGCTATACTTACCTGCTCTGTGTAGTGATTTTGCACTCCTCTTCTTGGGTTTCTTTTAGCTGCTCCTGGCTCCACCCTCCTGTAGAGTGCCTCCACAGCAAGCAGCTTGCTATGGGGGAACCAGAGCCGAGTCACAGCTCCCTTTATCCATTCAGAGCCCCTGTTTGGCCTCACCCCCTCTCTCTCCTGATTGGCTGACTGACTTTTATTGACAGCAGTAGACGCCAATGCTGCCGCTGCTGTGTCTCAGCCAATCAGGAGGAGAGTCCCAGATGGCTGAGGCACTCGTGGACATCGCTGGAGAGGGATAGCGCTCAGGTAAGTATTAGGGGGTGCTGGGGCGGCTGCTGTACATAGAAGGTTTTTTTATCTTAATGCATTCTATGGCTGATACTCATTGGCTGAGATAGCAACAGGTCACCATTGGATCCCACTGCTGTCAAAGTTAGTGAGCCATTGAGGAAAGAGAGGGGGCCGAGTCATGGCTCCATGTCTGAATGGACACACAGAGCAGCGGCTCGGCTCAGGTGCCCCATAGCAAGCTGCTTGCTGTGGAGGTACTCGGCAGGAGGGAGGGGCCAGGAGCACCAGTGGGACCCAAGAAGAGGAGGATCGGGGTTGCTCTGTGCTAAATTATTGCACAGAGAAGGTAAGTATAACATGTTTGTTTTGTTTTTTAAACAAAAAGAAAAACAAGACTTTAGTACCACTTTAAGTAATCAGCATTACAGCAGTTGTTTGATGTCTCAGCTACTCATTTACAAAGGATCTGCAATGGAACTGTTGGTGCAGAAGGGAAATATTACTGAACATTACGTTGCTAGTGGTCACATATAATATTTATAAAGTTCTTACATTGCAACTATAGATTGTCTTGATTTACTAACAACTCAAACATAATCCTCAGGGGTAAGCATCAGAAAAAAATAGTTTTTTGTATCTTAAAATATTCATGATACACTACAACAGTTAATATATTGTTCATTTGATTTCTGACTGCCTCTACTAAATGCTAAACAATCATCTATTTTTTATTAGCTATAAAAAAGTGTTTTAACAACAATCAGAATAATTAGTAGTATTTAATTGATCCTTGGGGGATTTAATGCTGCCAATAATCCTATTGATCCAGGGACTGCATCACATAGGAATTTTTCTTTTTCATTGTGAATTTTAATTTGCCAGCTGTCTGGTTTTGCTTTCTCTACTACTTGTTCTAGAATATTAGCCTATTATAAGAGAAGGCTGAGATTCAGTTTGACTAACTTTATTAGTTGTAATACTGAATTAAACACCACCAGGCACTCTAAAATGACCACATATAGTAACCACCATACAGTTTTATTAAACCAAAAACACTTTTTATGGGGCCCCTATGACCTTAACAGTTATATGGAACAATTTCAACATTAGAACCAGTGTGTGATTACTATACATGGTATAGCTGAACAGAGCTAAACAAGGAGTGAAAGACACCTGCTCCCATGGACTATTAGGAGCTAAGTCATAATTATGCAATAGTGGAGTGAACAAAAATACATCTAGTCTGCACCTACCACTCGTTACTAAAGATCTGTATGATGTTGGTGGTGCCAACAACATATTATTCGGAAAACGGAAGAGTAAGCCTCAAGGGATTATAGTCCAAAAAAAGGAAAAGAAAAATTATAAGGAAGGTACCATTATCCTAATGAAATGCAAAGTGGGGAGTACAGGCAGTTCCCCAAACTAGTCTCCACTGTAGAAATAAGGACTATCTCGGTACCGATATGACAATATACACATAAAGATAAAAATAATATTTTATTTTACATATAAAAAAGACTATACGTCATTTCCAATAATCAATACAGAACAATATAAAAACAAGAAGTGTTGATACAGTTGTGTAGATACTTAAATGTTCCAAGGTTGGAGTCAAAAGTATAGAGTTAGACTGTCCTCACGGGACATGTGGTCCTCTACATGTTTCGCTGTCAATGACCGCTTCTTTAGGAGGATATATCTACGATAGAAGTAACAAATTAAATGACAAAACACAATAACAAAAGATATATTTGTACATAGGTGTAGTAAGGCCACACGCATATGCAAATTGGGTATGAAATGTTTTAAATAACATAAGGGGAGAGGGCAAAGGGAATGGGTGCACAGCTGCTTACCCAAGAGTCCAGGGAGTTTGGACTCTCGGGTAAGTGGCTGTGCACCCATTCTCTTTGCCCTCTCCCCTTATGTTATTTAACCACTTGCTGCCCGCCCACTGTCATATGACGGCGGGACGGTGCAGCTGTTATCCTGGGCCGCCGTCATATGACGGCGCTGCCTTCCAGAATCCCTAGGGGGCGCCCGCGTGCGCCCGCCGCGTCACTCGGGTCCCGGTGCGCGTACCCGGCAGCCGCGATGTACGCCAGGGAACCCGCGATTGCCCGGTAACCGAGCAGGACCGTGGATCTGTGTGTGTAAACACACAGATCCACGTCCTGTCAGATGGGAGGAGACCGATGGTGTGTTCCTTGTACAGAGGAACACCAATCGGTCTCCTCCCCTTGTGAATCCCCTCCCCCCACAGTTAGAATCACTCCTTAGGAACACGTTTAACCCTACAGTGCCCCCTCCTGGTTAACCCCTTCATTGCCAGTCACATTTATACAGTAATCAATGCATTTTTATAGCAAGGATCGCTGTATAAATGTGAATGGTCCCAAAAATGTGTCAAAATGTGTCCGCCGCAATATCGCAGTCACGATAAAAATCGCAAATCGCCGCCATTACTAGTAAAAAAAAAATAATAATAAAAATGCTATAAATCTATCCCCTTATTTTGTAGACGCTATAACTTTTGCGCAAACCAATAAATATACGCTTATTGCGATATTTTTTACCAAAAATATGTAGAAGAATATGTATCGGCCTAAACTGATGAAAAAATGTGTTTAAAAAAAAAATTTAGATATTTATTATAGCAAAAAGTAAAAAATATTGTGTTTTTCTCAAACTTGTCACTGATGTTTTGTTTATAGCGCAAGAAATAAAAACCACAGAGGTGATCAAATACCACCAAAAGAAAGCTCTATTAGTGGGGAAAAAATGATAAAAATTTCATTTGGGTACAGTGTTGTATGACCGGGCAATTGTTATCCAAAGTGTGACAGCGCTGAAAGCTGAAAATTGGCTTGGGCAGGAAGGGGGTGAAAATGCCCAGTATGGAAGTGGTTAAAGATTTTGTTTATAGTGATACCAAAGAAAAAAGAATAAGCTATGAACGGGGCACATTAAAGGGCCAGGAGAGTGGTAGGGAACACCAGGTAAAATTAGGGTGGCCACCTGTCCGGTTTTGACCCGGACAGTCCGGGTTTTGAATGATGTGCCCGGGTTTCCCTCTGCCTGAGACCCGGACACCAGTGTCACTGACAGGGGGTACCATGAGGTCTCCTGTAGGGACCCCAGCACACAGGGGGACCCTGATGGGGGGATCAGAACGGCAGGCGGGGGGGCAATTACAGAGGAGACAAAAGAGAAGGGAGAGAGAGGGCCAGGTAGCCGCTGGTGCTGTAGATTTTAATAAATGAAATGTTTAAAAACAGCACTTTTTGACAGCACGCTACACCCCACACTGCCCGACTGAGACAGGGAGCTGCCAACTTCCGCACAGGGCCCGCCCCCGACATCCAATCCCCAACCCCCCCTCCCGGATGGAGGACACAACCAATCCTGCCCAATCAGCTTCACAGCTCAGCCCAGCACATGCCCCAGGAGATGGAAGGCCCAGCCTCTTTAGGATGGGGACCGCCTCTGAGTCCCGCACCAGCGCCAGGCTTGGAGTGTGTGAGATGGTGTCAGCAGTAAATGGGTGGGCAAAAGCCCAGGCGCCAGGATGCATTTTCTAGTCGCCATGGCAAGATCTGTTGAGCCTTGAAAATTGCTATAGATACTTTTTAATTCTAAATTATAGATATAATGTATATATATATATATATATATATATATATATATTAAACCTTATGACAGCTGTGAGCCAATACAACTACACTGTGTCATTGTCATCTTATTTAAATGAAGCAGTATAGTAACACAATCAGAAGTATACAGTAAAAATACAAAGTCTTGAAAAGCAATCCTGGAAGTCACCAGTGAGCACAGCATATCTTATAAATAATCTATAAACACAATGTAGCATAATAACATTTCAGCTTCTCTGACCAATATTGCGCTGTCCTGGGGAGCATTCCTATTTGGTCACACATTTGAATCACAAATACAATGCTATGTTTATTTTCTACTTTTCTGTTATTGCAAATAACATTGAATGTTTCCATGAATAATATATTACCATATAGATTTAGGAGAGAGCTATTTTTAATACTAAATGTCATTAGGCACTTAAAAGGGAAATGTCACCTTTTTTTCTGTTTAACTTTAATGTTATATCCCTATGGAATTAAATCTGAAGGCATTAGAAGAAAAATAAAACAAGTATCCTGATAATAAAAAGGCTTAAAGTAATCCCTAACTGAATGACATTTAGTTTGCAAAAGCATTGTGTGTCATAAAAATAGTTTTTTTTCCACCATTTTATGTATTTCAGTGCTGCTAATCTCCTCTAGCGTCTTTCAGGTGTTTCATGTCTACAAGCTAGGGCTCTAGTTATTTAGTTTCTTTAAATTCGATTGATTCGTTCAATTCGTATTCGGGATTCGTATTTGGAATTCGTTTTATATCTTTTTTGAATTTTCTTCGAATTTACAGATTTTTCGATTCAAAATGTTCGAATCAATAAATTTTGAATCGGTCAAATTGAAAACTTTTGATTTTTTTTTTTTTTTCGATTCGAATGTGGCAAAGTAAACAAACAAAATAAAAATATTTATCAAATGAATACAATGGGGGTTATTTACTAAAGGAAAATCCACTTTGCACTGCAAGTGCACTTGAAAGTGCACTTGGAAGTAAAGTCGCTCTAGATCCGAGGGGGACATGCAAGGAAAATAAAAAACAGCATTTTAGCTTGCACATGTTTGGATGATAAAATCAGCAGAGCTTCCCCTCATTTCAGATCTACCCCTTAGATTTAGAGTGACTGCACTTCCAAGTGCACTTTAAGTGCAAAGTGGATTTGCCTTTCGTAAATAACCCCCAATAACTCTTTAAATCACCTTTGGCTTAACAAAAACAGCATTATTTCAAAATGGTACTTTAATCACACACACAGTCTTTAATTTCTGAAATATGTTTACAGTTCAAATTCGACTGGAATTCGATGTAAAATTTGATTCAAATTTCAATTCAAATTTCAGAAATTAGTTTTGTTATTCAGAACATTCAGTAAACTTTGTTTGTACTGTAATTCTGAGATTCGGATATATCCGAATCTCCGAATAACTAAAAATTTGTCCGAATATTTATTCGGAACGAAACGAACATGTCTACAAATCACTGCTCTGGACAAGCTTTATGATAATGACGATAGTTGACCATGCCTTCTCATTGTGAGTTGGTAAGGTCTTCATCAGACGAGAACATGATATGAAGACAACACAAAAGAACAGCTGGTAGAGAGTGGTCACCTCTTAACGGATTTATCATGTACCAATTGAATGAAAGCTACAGACTGAAAATATTTAAAATTACTTATGATATTACAACAGCATGTTAAAGCTATTATGGTGACTGGTTTTAGATTTAAAGGGGGGCTGGCTTCTGAACCCAAAGAAACCCCAAGTGGATTTACTGGGAAGGACAGTATGTGAATTGAGGACAATCTATTATTAGAGGGGAGGAAAAAAATTTAAAGGAGGGTGAAGTTCCTCTTTAACCATAACTTTAAGCCTTTAATTTAAACTCATGTTTCCAAACCAAACACAAGGATATTAATTTCTGACAACTGACCTAATCTCAACACTAAACTCGCTCCCATTTTGCTTTAACCTTTACCCAGGCACATTACTCTAACCCAGTGGCGCCCCTTGCATTGAGGGCGCATGAACGCTGCCCCCCAATCCCTACCGCTGCCCCCCTATCAATGAGCCCGGCCCCTTTCAGGATGCCGGGCGCATGAATTACTATGGCAGGGTGGGCAGGTGTGGGTTTTTTTAAGCATCTGATTAGAGCCAGAGGCTCTAATAGGCTTCAAAAAAGGGTGGGCTCGGGGGTTTCTACCCGATTGTGTGATGATAGCAAATTCATTTTCGCTATTTTCACACTAATGTTCCTCCCCGCCAATCAAGAGGCAGGCCTAGTGGATGCCTAGCGATTTGGAGAACAGAGAGGAGACGCGAGAGGAGCTGACACCAGAGCCGCTGTCCGCACCCGAGGAGAGGAGGAGAGGAGACCACAGCCCCAGCCCTAGATCAGGTAAGTGTCTTACTGCTGGCTGCCAGATGGCTGGGGGGGTTCCAAAGATCTGTCAGCAAGATAATCCATACCAGATGATTAGCTGAAGGAAGTTGCTTGGATTCACCAAGCAGCCTATGAAGGAGACCCTGGCAGCAGGCAAGTGCCAAGTTAGGGTATATTTCATCCCCCACCATGGAGCATGCCAGCTGACTGTGGATGCCTTGTGCTGACTGTAGATGGCCAGAGCTGACTGTAGATAGATTCCCAGATTTGTGCATGCCAAGGGCTGACTGTGGATATATACCCTGATCTGTAATGCTGAGCTATATACCCTGATCTGTGAGGCTGAGCTATATACCCTGATCTGTGAGGCTGAACTATATACCCTGATCTGTAATGCTGAACTATATACCCTAATCTGTGAGGCTGAGCTATATACCCTGATCTGTAATTCTGAGCTATATACCCTGATCTGTAAGGCTGAGCTGTATACCCTGATCTGTGAGGCTGAGCTGTATACCCTGATCTGTAATGCTGAGCTATATACCCTGATCTCTGAGGCTGAGCTGTATACCCTGACCTGTGAGGCTGAGCTATATACCCTGATCTGTAATGCTAAGCTATATACCCTGATATCTGAGGCTGAGCTGTATATCCTGATCTGTGAGGCTGAGCTATATACCCTGATCTGTAATGCTGAGCTATATACCCTGATCTGTAATGCTGAGCTATATACCCTGATCTGTGAAGCTGAGCTTTATACCCTGATCTGTAATGCTGAGCTGTATACCCTGATCTGTGAGGCTGATCTGTATACCCTGATCTGTAGTGCTGAGCTGTATACCCTGATCTGTAATGCTGAGCTATATACCTTGATTTATCTCCTGTGCAGAGTTTAACCATTGTTAACATCTTAGTAGCTATCCCCTTCAGGGATTTTTTTTCTAAAGTATAACTGCCTTCCTGCCTTTAACCCCATTTGTGCCTAAGGGTAAAACAAATGTTAAAGCGGAGTTCCACCCAAAAGTGGAACTTCCGCTCATTTGTTTCCTCCCCCCTCTGGTGCCACAATTGGCACCTTTCGGGGGGGGGGGGGGAGGGGGGACAGGATACCTGTCTTTGCCAGGTATCCTGTTCCCACGTCCGGAGCCACAGCCATGGATATCGACATCACCACTTGGCTCCCTCCTCTTCCCCCTGTCGCCGGGCCAGTAGGAGAGAGGAGCGGAGCCTCATGCATGCACATTAGGGCTCCCGCCGTGAAGTAGTAAGGCTACACTGCCAGGTTCCCTTACTCGCAATGGAGGCGGCAGCACCTGACAGCTGATGGAAACATCAGCTGCAGTGCCGACATCACTGGACTCCAGGACAGGTAAGTGTCTGATTATTAAAAGCCAGCAGCTGCAGTATGTGTAGCTGTTGGCTTTTAATTTTTGCAGTGGTGGGCGTACCTCGGCTTTAATGCCTAACCACAATTTTGCAAAGTTGACGTGTTAGTAAAACTGTACATATTATCACAACTATTTGGTGCATCCAGGTGGATTATACCTTGTTTTTTCAGAACAAATTGGACTTTCATTTGGTAGTAAATGGTAATAGATATCTCCTGATTTTTTATTATCAAAAGAAAACTGGCCCAAAATATAATATAATAATTTTTTTTTTTTATTTAGCTGTATATTTCTTGTTACTTCCACAACCTACCACCAAAGAACAACCCAAAATAAATTCTACTACTCCCGACGATAACAGCGATACCACATATGTGTATGTTATTTGTTGTTTTTACCCATAGTACAGCCCAGAAACAATAGTGTGCATATTGCTTTTTTTATCCTACCTAATATACACTGACACTAACTGACACTAATACTATTCTAGAAAAATGTTTTATTTTTTTTAAATCCTGCCCAAAATATACTAACCATGACCTTTGACTCTGACCTTGACCTTTGACCCTTTCTTGACCCGAACACTAACCCTGGCACTAACCTAGATCAAACGTTGATCTAGGTATTTTTTATTTATTTTATTTTTTATTTTTTACACACAGTTGTTTGTTTCTGTCTCTCTCTGCAAAGAGAAAGATTCAATGTATCTTTCCTCTCCATTTATAGAGAGAGAAACACAGGGGTGGGCTTCACAGTGACTGATCACCGTGATAGTCAATTAGAGGCTATCACAGCGATCAGACGACCCGGAACCAGGAGTATGGGACCCGGAGCTCCCACTGAGACACTGGGCTCTGTATTGTGTGCGTGCTGTGTTGTGCGCTCCAGGACAAAGACAGATATGCATATATGCGGCCCCATGGGAAAAAGCCCAGTAGAGTGAGGCCGCATATAGCGTATGTGTACTCTCAGCGTAAAGGGGTTAAAATTCAAGCAAATATAACAATGTATTTTGCTTTTTGTAACTAATAACATAAACTAACCAAATATTCGTTATGCATATTTGCTAACTGTGAAGTCAATTGTTGTCTCCAGCCATTTATCATAGGCTGCCAACTGATCGCTTCAATAAGTTTATAATAGAAAACGATTTTCTTTACAGTGCCATTATCCTGTCTTTCTTCAGTTCCAAAAAGATCAGGAAATTCTGACATATGTACCTGTGAATGCTATTAACTGTTCTTTTTATAAACGAGAATGGGATTTTGATTCAGGGATCCTTTCAGTGGGCGGTATAGTGTGTTGCATTTTGTTAATTTATTCCCTATAGACAGGACTAAAAAAAATGTTTTATATTTGAACAAATAGACTTATTTATTTTAGAAAAGTAAGTATGACGTATTGCAAATAAAAGATGTGTATTTTCATTTTTAGTCAGCTGGGCTCTTTTTCAAGGCTAGTCTTTCTGGCTTTGCTGAAAAAAGGCCCATTGTTTACAGAACTCAAAAGCTCAAGGTGATATTTACACACAATGAAATAAAGCAGAACAGTGACTCAACCAACATAACCGAAATCCAAGATGTAACTTGAATCTTACACAAGACTGAACATATACTCCCCCATAGCCAACAGTACCAGGAATTTCTCTTAGCTTCCATTAGGCAAACCAAGAGGTGAAAAAAGCTAAGGCAAGATAGGTATATGCTGCTAAGGAAAGGAAATGTGGGCAAAGCAGGGGTTCATGTTAGGTACAATGGTTTATTGGTTATGCATGATTTCAACAGCTCTTCATTTTTAAAGCAATAGCCTGCCTTACAATTAGGTATTCTCAAATTTATATTTTTACTAAACAAGTCTAAGCATCTTTCATTGACAACCATGTCCCCATTCTTAGCACTCATGTTAACATGTTTCAATTAAGTCATGCCACTTGTTGGCTAAGTGGAGCACTCTGTTCTGCAGTCATAAACAACAATCAAATTCTCTTGAAATTCTAAGTCAAAAACAATGTTTCTCTGCTGAGTGGCTTTAGCGCAATCCCATCTGTTTTGTGGTTCACCAACAAGCTAGGATGAAAATAAACGAGCCCTTGAGGACATATCATCTTGCAAATTAAAATCTTAATTGTTTTGCAGGGATGAAAACATTTAATATATTTAGAGTCTTGTATAGAATTATAGCCTCATTTCAAGCTACTGTTTTAAAATAATTGCTTTATATTTCTTTCTGTTGCCTGAGAACTGTGTTTTATTATTTTACAGTTAGTGTGTACTAATGAACAGAGCAGCAGAATTATTTTATGTACAAGGGGTTATTTTGGAAGGCTATGGACTTTCCACTCTGAATGCTAAGCATTTATTATCATTTTGTTTTTTAGTCACCTAAATTAAAATTTCAAGTCTCCAAGTATTTAAAGCAGTGTTGAACCCCAAAACAAACTTTTATTATATTGCAGCTTTCCAATTCTTAGATCTGGTGGCCCCCCAGAAGAGGACATTTGTTACGAAACATGCAGAGCCCATGCTTGTGATGTCATTATGTATTATTCTGAAGCAATCTGCGTATTCCCCTGAGGAGTTTGATTTGTACAGCGCTGTATATATTTTTATTTATTTATTATTATTATTATTATTTATTTTATTTTTATCAGAGTAGTATTTTTTAAATTAAATATTTGATACCATTTATTTTACACTATGTGGAGCATTCTTATTTTCCATGCGCAATCCCCAGAGTGGCTGTCGATATGTACTGTGAAGTGAAGTGACGACACCATATATGCAGGACTTGAGCTAATCACTTTCAAGCACTATATGACTTCTCATTGGAGGTTCATACTGTTCTGGTAAGCCACTAATTTGGGCACTGGTGTGGGAGTACGGAGTGTGTATTTTTCACCTGGAGGAGTTTTCCACATTATCATGCAGAGATTTATATGAAAATCCCACCCAGAATTCACGGTGGGGTTCTTTTGTTTGCATGGACATTTTATGATAGATACACACACACTGTACTGTTAATAGTTTTGTTTCGATTTTGTTTTATGAGCTCTGCATTGAATTAAGGTTTCTGAATTTTAAATAAAACCCTTCAACACTCCATCCAAACCCAAAAAAGTGATGACTTTAGATACACTTTAACATTAGAAATGCCTCTAGAAATAAATTAGTAGTTATTTAAAGCAGAAAGACAATCACAAACAAAAAAAAGGGATTTTTGAGTTACCTGTAAAATTCTTTCCTTGAATTACATCACAGGACACAATTGGTTAATTCTTAGATCAATGAGTTATATCCCACATCCAGGGGATTGAACTCTCTCAAAGATGCAAATCTAAATACCGGCTCAGTATAACCCCTCTCATTCTCATCATGTCTTCATTTTTTGGCAAATGTACACTATATTGTCAAAAGTATTGAGGCGCCTGCCTTTAAACACACACGAACTTTAATCGCATCCCAGTCTTAGTCCGTAGGGTTAAATATTGATTTGGCCCACCCTTTGCAGCTATAACAGCTTCAACTCTTCTGGGAAGGCTGTCCACAAGGTTTAGGAGTGTGTCTATGGGAATGTTTGACAATTCTTCCAGAAGCGCATTTGTGAGGCCTGGCACAGATGTTGGATGAGAAGGCTTGGCTTGCAGTCTCCACTTTAATTCATCCCAAATGTGTTCTATCGGGTTGAGGTCAGGACTCTGTACAGACCAATCAGGATCCTCGACCCCAATTTCGCTCATCCATGTCTTTATGGTCCTTGCTTTGTGAACTGGTCCAAATCATTTGGTGGGGGGGGGGGGGTTATGATGTGGGATTGTCTTTCAGGGGTTGGGTTTGGCCCCTTAGGTGAAGGGAACACTTAAGACATCAGCATACCAAGACATGTTGAACAATTTCATGCTCCCAACATTGTGGGAACAGTTTGAGGATGGCTCCTTCCTGTTCCAACATGACTGCACACCAGTGCACAAAGCAAGGTCCATACCTCAACCCGATAGACCACCTTTGGGATAAATTCGAGCGGAGACTTCGAGGCAGGCCTTCTCATCCAACATTAGTGCCTGACCTCACAAATGCGCTTCTGGAAGAATGGTCAAACATTGCCATAGACACACCCCTAAACCTTGTGGACAGCCTTCCCAGAAGAGTTGAAGCTGTTATAGCTGCAAAGGGTGGGCCAACTCAATATTGAACCCTACGGACTAAGACAAGGATGCCATTAAAGTTCATGTGCGTGTGAAGGCAGGTGTCCCAATACTTATGATATAGTGTACTTCAAGAAAAAATCTTATTTCACAGGCACGGAATTGGCTACTTCTTAGATCAATGGAGTGTTAAAAAGCAATACAATGAGGGGTGGCTAACAAAGGCTAACAGGTCCCCAATACAAGAGCAAAATAAGACTTACTAGTAGAAAAACACGTGTATCGCCTAAAGGCATTAGCAAAAAAATGAAAGCATGCTGGGAGTGGGAGGGGTTTTGCAGGACTGGTTTTCAGCTTTGCTTTTTGCCAGTGTCCAATTACTTTGGTGGTGCATAGCTTATAGTTCTAAGATTTAGGCATTGTGCCCTGTGATGCACAATAAAGAAAATACAAGAAAACAAAGGAAGCGCACAGACTAGCGCAATTAATCACTTTATTCAAATGTAATCCTTGCTAGCCAATCATGAGCTAGTGTAGAAAGCAAAAACATCTAAAGGGATCACTTTGATAAGTCTGAATAGAGAAAGCTCTGTGTTTGCAGACAAGCCTATCAGAGAATAGAAGGAAATCTATACTACTAGTAGAACCCATTGTGACCCCAGTAGATTACTTACCTGAATAAATCAACATCCTAATGTACTTTAAAAACTGTACTCTTTTTTTTGGATGTGGTTACACATGTATTTTGAACAAAAACAGGACATTGACATTCATTGACAGAATTGAAATTGAAGCATCACACTACTGCTATGAGGTTCAGATACAACTTAATTCCATCAAAATTCAGATATACAATCCAAAAAAAGTATCCAACACGTTTATTGGGTCTAAGCGCCCCCTTCATCAGGGCTTGACTGACAACAATGTGAAGAAGCCAGAAGTGAAATGGACATATAACGGTATTCTTTCCAGTGTGAAATACAAGCACTGGCCCAGCTTGTTTGGCAGCCTAACATGCTGCTGATAAGCTCTTAGCAGTGGTGTGGCGCTTAAATTTCAATTCCCATTACATAACACTACAAGCCAAAGAGACTGCAGAGATCCACTGGCGTGTAGAAGCTGCCTGCCAAGGAACCAAATCATTTACACTAACATCAATACCTTAAGATAACAATACCAGTAAGATAACCCTTCGAGTCCAACGCTATCTTTCCACTTTCTTCAATCATTGACAGCCATTTAAGACATTTAACCACTTAAGAACCGAGCCTCTTTTTGAGATTTGTTGTTTACAAGTTAAAAACAGTTTTTTTTTGCTAGAAAATGACTTAGAACCCCCAAACATTATAATTTTTTTTTCTAAAACCCTAGAGAATAAAATGGCGGTCGTTGCAATACTTTCTGTCACAGCGTATTTGCACAGCGGTCTTACAAGTGCACTTTTTGGGAAAAAATACACTTTTTTAAACTTAAATTTAAAAAATAAGACGGCAGTAAAGTTAGCCCAATTTTTCTTTATATTGTGAAAGATAATGTTACGCCGAGTAAATTGAAATCCAACATGTCACGCTTCAAAATTGCTCCCATTCGTGGAATGGCGACAAACTTTTACCCTTAAAAATCTCCATAGGCGACGTTTAAAAAATTCTACAGGTTGCATGTTTTGAATTACAGAGGATGTCTAGAATTATTGCTCTCACTCCACCAATTGCGGCGATACCTCACATGTGTGGTTTGTATGCGTTCGCTTCTGCACGCGAGCTCGGCTGGACGGGGCGTGTTTACATTTTTTTTTTAAATTTATTTTACCTTTTATTTTTTATTTTTACACTGTTCTTTAAAAAAAAAAGTGTCACTTTTATTCCTATTACATGGAATGTAAACATCCCTTGTAATAGAAAAAAAGCATGACAGGACCTCTTAAATATGAGATCTGGGGTCAAAAATGCGCCACTTTACAGGCATACTATAGACACACACCCCGCCCCAGGTACGAAATCTAAAGGAATATTACACTTTTATTGTTTCACTTTAAGCATTATTAAAATCACTGCTCCCGAAAAAAAGTTCGTTTTTAGAACTTTTTTTTGCATTGATACATGTCCCCTGGGGCAGGACCCGGGTCCCCCAACACTTTTTATGCCAATAACTTGCATATTAGCCTTTAATGTTAGCACTTTTGATTTTTCACGTTCGTGTCCCATAGACTTTAATGGTGTTCGAACAAATTTTTTGCCTGTTCGCATGTTCTACTGCGAACCGGGGGGTGTTCGCATCATCCCTACTTGTCACCTTGCAAATGTCAATCTTGAGCTCATTCTGTAGCAGATGCCCTTTTAAGATTGTATGTAATTTGTATATTATATACATTTATTTGTAAATTTGCTGTATGTAAAATAAGTCCTATAAGTCATAGTCATTACTATGGGTGTATGAGAGTGTCATAGAGTTGTCTGTTCTAGAGACATTGGTCCCATATTCTCACATGTATATATAAATACGATTATTGACTTGGAAATGTATCCTGTTTCTTCTAAAAAAACACTTTGAATAATTGTATAAAGTGTGCTTTCTGAGCAATAGAAAAGTGCTCTTTAAATAGAGGGTAAAGGATGAATGAAAGGTCAGCCTCCATTTACAGAGTGTTTTTCATTGCAGGAGCTACAGTACAGCTATTATGAATGGAGGAGAGGGGAGGAATAGGTGGGCATAGTCTGTACTCTTGATGAATGCATATGACTGGTCCAGCGGCTCATTTTAACTCCTGCAGCACCAGAAGATTACTGCTGCAGGGGTATACAGGGCTTGCAAAGAATGGAAGATTTAATCAAATAGAGCAGCCACCAGCGACAATTCTCATTCAATGTAGGTACCACCCCTGGTGCTGATAAAAAAAAATGAACTAAACTTAAGGAGTAACTCCACTTTGGTTGAGCAAAAGAATATTCCTGTCTAGGTGATCTATGTACATTGCAGGGAGTTTAACAAACTTTGTTGCAGATTCCTACTATTTTTTATTCTAAAGAAATAGCTGTTTGTGTCCATGTGGAAAGGGAAGCTGTATGGAAGTGGCTCTAGTGAGGAAAATGGCAGGGTCTGCATCCCTTTAGACGTGATTAGATATGATTTCCCTTGGATAGTATCTCAACAAAAATGCCATTTTTATTGCAGGGGATGCTCAAAATCAAGCGTGTATCTTAGTGCAGACTTCTGGTAAAATCAGTAAGCCAATCACACAAGCAGGAAGTGACATTTCTAGGGGGCATTCTGTACATCATCTGTGTACAGAATACCTCCAGGTAGCTATATTGCACTGCATTTTACAGAAAAAAACAATGCTGCAGATTGGATCGGAAAGGTAATTTTTAATAACATTCAATTACAATATGACTTTTGCTACAATTGTATACGCTATATTATTTAATTTATTTTTTTGCATATTATTTTTTCCCACGAAAGTTGAGTTACCATTTAGGCTTCGGTATTAAAGGTAACCTATTCTGAAATGAATATGGGGGCTGCCATTACTGACATCATTTTCACAATATTAGCTGCCTGGCTATTTCTGGTTTCTATGCCTTAACTTACCCAGGAAAATGCAAATAGAAAGTGAGAATGACATCAAAACTTCTGATCTGCATGTTTGTTTCAGATCACTGCCTCAAGAAGTACTGATGCCAGTGAATCAGCATGGTATCCAGACAAGTAGCATTTTTCAGACGAAAAGGTAAAAAATTGCATTATCCGAATAACAGGCCGCACACTGAAGACATTCAACTCAAGCAAAGGTTTATTGCAACATGTTTCATCCACAGCAGGGCTTAATCATGTTCCCCATAATTAAAATGGATGTAAAGTCAGAAGGTTTCGTATCTTAACCTTTTCACGCCTAAGCCTATTTCTGACATTTGTTGCTTACAAGGTAAAATCTGTATTTTTTGCTAGAAAATTATTTAGAACCCCTAAACATTATATATATATATTTAGCAGAGACCCATGAGAATAAATTGTTGATCATTGCAATACATGGTATTTGGGCAGCGGTCTTTCAAACACATTTTTTGGGGAAAAAAAGACACTTTCATAAATTAAAAAAAAACTAAACAGTAAAGTTAGCCCAATTTTTTATAATGTGAAAGATGATACGTTGAAAGATGTTACGTCGAGTAAATAGATACCTAACATGTCATGCTTTGAAATTGAGCACACTTGTGGAAGGGCGACAAACTACGTTACCTAAAAATCTCCATAGGCAATGCTTTAAAAACATTTAGCGGTAATCAGGTTAACGTTACAGAGGAGGTCTTTTACTAGAATTATTGCTCTCACTCTGACAATAGCGGTAATACCTCACATATGTGATTTGAACACTGTTTACATTTGTGGGCTGACTCAGCAGCGGGGCGCCATTGGCTCCCATTGCTGTCAATCAAAGTCAGTGAGCCAATAGGGAGAGAGAGGGGCAGGGCCGAGTCACGGCTCTGTGTCTGAATGGACACACAGAGCAGTAGCTCGGCTTAGGTAACCTCATAGCAAGCTGCTTGCTGTGGGGGCACTCATATGATCCCTTTGATAAAGTCACGTGGTGTGACGCAACGCGTCAGGGTAAGAGGAGTCAGGTGCCGACGCTTCTCGGGGACGGCCGAACCCGGAAGCTCAACACATCCACTGATCGCTGTGATTTTATATGTAAGTTACTACGTTTGTTAATAAAACTTGTTCATAACTACTACACCATGAGACCTCTCCTTAGTTCCTAAACAACTGCTGGGATTACTGGGAGCGGCGGGAGGAGATTCAGAGAGACAGATCCACTAACATCGCTCCAGGAAACACATCCTCTCCTAGAATATCCATCCGCTCTACTTGGCCCACTGGGGGCCGCTGCTGGAGGTGAGAGGCTGGGGGAAACACTTGGTGTATGCACCAGAACGTGTATAGAAGAAGAGCACCAGTCACTGCACACTTTGCACTTTATTCAAAGACTGTTCCTTGCGGACATCACTCATCACAGTTGCACTTTCTTATGGACTAAATTGCACTATTGTCACTGTTTGGGACGGCATCTCTGTTGTGGGATTGTCTGTCCTTATATTTATTATTTATTATTACATTTATTAATTATTCACCTATAGTGCATTAGAACGTTTATATTGTCATGACTGCACCATTATCACCGCTTGAATTTAATTTTGATACTGTGGATTCATATCAATACGGAATTTCTGCATGCCTCAGATTTTTTTGCACTTTATGATAGTTTGCTATACATATTTTATGTGATTCACTTTTAAGATTTATTTGATATCAGCACTAGAGATTATTTGATTTTCAGCTGCTACTTGTGACACACTTTAAGATTTATTTGGTGTTTTGCCTATCATTAGGGATTTTTTTGTTGTTCAGCCTGTTTGGGAAGTCATCACTTTTTATTTACTGTTGTCACTTCCCTTTAGGTGGGGTGGCTGATACAGTATATATTTATTTTACTCCCACTGAGCACTTTAATGGTTGTTATTCACCTACTTATTTTCATATTTTAGAACTGATGTCTTCTTTGATGGACTCCTGTGTGGTGCTATTAGTCCTAAGGTCATTATAATTTTTTCTTGCCTTGAATTTATGTGTTGGAGTCAACTTTGTCAACTTCATCCTTTATCTTAGATGATTACGGTTAAGGTTTTTAATTGTCTGATTGTTACTGATTGATAGAGTAGCGCCACATATTTTATCATTTTTATAGCAAGAAGAGTGCTTTGGACTACAGTGGGGCAAGAGCAGACTCCAGGGACTTTGAACCTGGCTGATTGCAAGGAACTGAGCATACAGGCTGGCCTTTGAGCCATTAAAGGGGTTGAGTTCTTCTAAAAAGTGGCTTTGCAATATTTTCTACAGTTTTCCTTTAACCACTTGACCACTGGGCACTTAAACCCCCTTAATAACCAGACCAATTTTCAGCTTTTGGTGCTCACATTTTGAATGACAATTACTCAGTCATGCAACACTGTACCTATATGAAATTTTTATCCTTTTTTCACACAAATAGAGCTTTCTTTTGGTGGTATTTAATCACCGCTGGGTTCTTTATTTTTTGCGCTATAAAAGAAAAAAGACCGAAAATTCTGTAAAAAAATGCATTTTTCTTCGTTTCTGTTATAAAATTTTGCAAATTAGTAATTTTTCTTCATATATTTTGGCCAAAATTTATACCGCTACATATCTTTGGTAAAATAACCCAAATCGGTGGATATTATTTGGTCTTTCTGAAAGTTATAGAGTCCAAAAGCTATGGTGCCAATATCTGAAAATTGATTACACCTGAAGTACTGATGGCCTATATAATTTCTTGAGACCCTAACATGCCAGAGAAGTACAAATACCCCCCAAATGACCCTTTTTTGGAAAGAAGACATTCCAAGGTATTTAGAAAGATGCATGATGAGTTTTTTGAAGTCGTCATTTTTTCCACGATTCTTTGCAAAGTCAAGATTTTTTTTTTTTTTCACAAAATTGTCATATTAGCAGGTTATTTTGTCACACACAGCATATGCATACCACAAATTACACCCCAAAACACATTCTGCTATTATTCCCGAGTACGGCGATACCACATGTGTGAGACTTTTACACAGCGTGGCCACATACAGAGGCCCAACATGCACGGAGCACCTTCAGGTGTTCTGGAGTGCCCAGACCAATTCTGACATTTCTCTCCTACATGTAAAAATCATCATTTATTTGCTAGAAAATTCCTTTACATCCTAGAGAATACAATGGCGATGCAACTTTTTATCTCGCACGGTATTTGTGCAGCAATTTTTCGAAAGCTTTTTTTGGAAAAAAACAGTAAAGTTAGCAAAATGTTTTTGCATAATGTGAAAGATGAAGTTATGCCGAGTAAATAGATACCTAGCATGTCACCCTTCAAAATTGCACACGCTTGTGGAAGTAGCATCAAACTTCGCTACTTAAAAATCCTCATAGGCGACGCTTTAAAATTCTTTACTGCTTACATGTTTTGAGTTACAGAGGAGGTCTAGGGCCAAAATTATTACTCTCGCTCTACCGATCGCAGCGATACCTCACATGTGTGGTTTGAACACAATTTTCATATGTGGGCGGGACTTACGTGTGCGTTCGCTTCTGCATGCGAGCACACGGGGACACATAGGGGAAAATACAGTTTTTTTTTTTTTTATTGTTCATTTTACTTTATTTATATTAGTTTGACACTTTTGTCCAAAAAATACATTTTTTGATCACTTTTATTCCTATTAAAAGGAATGTAAACATCCTTGTAATAGGAATGTGGCATGACAGGTCCTCTTTACAGTGAGATATGGGGTCAATAAGACCCCACATCTCACCTCTAGGCTGGGAAGCCTGAAATAAAAAAATAAAAAAAACAACCCCGGCTTTAATCGTAGTGGTGAGTCGGTAGAAGCCCCTGAGGCGGGAGGGGGGAATGTCCCCTGTCGCCTCCCGTAAGAACGATCAAGCAGTGGAACAGCTCATTCTTATGGTGTAGGGAATCGCCGGCTGAAAAAGCTGATATCTGAATGATGCCTGTAGCTGCAACCATCATTCAGATATCCCTGCACAAAGTCAAGGATGTCGTATGACAGCCGGCGGGCGGGGAGTGGTTAAAATGCATTTTTTTTTAACACAAAGTTGTCCATTCATACAATATTTCTAACACGTAGCATGTACATACCAAAAATGACACTCCTAAATAGATTCTCCTACTCCTCCTGAGTACAGCGATATCACATGTGTGAGACTTCCACAGCCTGGCCACATACAGAGGCCGAGTACAGCCGAGTACGGCTGAGCATGGCTGAGTATGGCTGAGCATGGCTGGGTATGGCAAAGTATGGCTGGGTATTGCAGAGTATGGCTGAGTATTGCAGAGTATGGCTGGGTATGGCAGAGTATGGCTGGGTATGGCAGAGTATGGCTGGGTGTGGCAGAGTATGGCTGGGTATTGCAGAGTATGGCAGGGTATGGTAGATTATTGCAGAGTATTGCAGGGTATTGCGAGATATTGCGGAGTATTGCGGAGTATTGCAGAGTATTGCAGGGTATTGCAGAGTATTGCAGAGTATTGCAGGGTATTGCAGGGTATTGCGGAGTATTGCAAGGTATTGCAGGGCATTGCAGGGTAGTGCAGACTATTGCAGGGTATTGCAGGGTATTGCAGAGTATTGCGGGGTATTGCAGAGTATTGCAGGGTATTGCAGGGTATTGCAGGGTATTGCAGAGTATTGCAGGATATTGCAGGGTATTGCAGAGTATTGCAGAGTATTGTGGGGTATTGCGGAGTATTGCAGGGTATTGCAGAGTATTGCAGGGTATTGCGGAGTATTGCAGGGCATTGCAGGGTATTGCAGACTATTGCAGGGTATTGCGGAGTATTGCAGAGTATTGCGGGGTATTGCAGGGTATTGCAGAGTATTGCAGGGTATTGCAGAGTATTGCAGAGTATTGCGGGGTATTGCAGAGTATTGCAGGGTATTGCAGAGTATTGCGGGGTATTGCAGAGTATTGCAGAGTATTGCAGGGTATTGCATAGTATTGCAGGGTATTGCAGAGTATTGCAGGGTATTGCAGAGTATTGCAGGGTATTGCAGAGTATTGCAGAGTATTGCGGGGTATTGCAGAGTATTGCAGGGTATTGCAGAGTATTGCGGGGTATTGCAGAGTATTGCAGAGTATTGCAGGGTATTGCATAGTATTGCAGAGTATTGCGGGGTATTGCAGAGTATTGCAGAGTATTGCAGGGTATTGCAGAGTATTGCAGAGTATTGCAGAGTATTGCAGGGTATTGCAGAGTATTGCACAGGGAATTGCAGAGTATTGCACAGGGAATTGCAGAGTAGTGCAGGGTAATGCTGAGCATGGAGGGATGGCTGAGCATGGATGGATGGATCCATGACTGTGACTGCACATGTCACAGAGCAGCGCTGTGGGCACTACACATCCAGCCCACAGCGCTGCTGCCATCCGATCCCTCTCCCTCTGTACCGATCGGTACAGAGAGGGGAGGGAGGAACTGGCGTCATGACATGACGCCGGTTTGTTTACATGTGATCGCTCCGTCATTTGACCGATCAGCGGCCGTTTACCGTTATCCGTGATGCACCGGGTCCGGTCACGGATGTTCCCGTGTGCGCGCCCCAGGGGGCGTGCGGGAGCGTTTTTCTGGGATCACGTCATAGTATGTGCTCCCAGAGTTATCCAACCGCCCTGCAGCCATCATTTGGACCGGTTGGTAACTGGTTAATGAAACACTATTACTTTGCCCACTTAGGGCAAATAACCTTCTGTGTAAAGACTGCTTTTTATTCACCTCTCCACCACCCCCCTGCTCTTTTACCCATAATACCCGGTGTTGTACTGCATCATGGGAGGAGGCCATGTGCTCCCCAATATCCAGAAGCACACACTATTTTGCCATATGGTGGCCACAGAAGAAGTATGGTTGGAGAAGTGACTACAAAGTGGTAGGGGGTGGACTACTACACATTTCAGATATTTACCACAATTTGATGAACTGATTTCCTGATGGATATTTTTATATATTTGTCTGAAGTTTATCCTTAAATGTAAGTAGCCTTTAGTTAAAATCTTCTACTGTGGATGACTAAGCCATTTTTATACTAGCTTTTAGGCAAACTGAGCTTTAAAGTGATTGTAAAGTCTTGCAGCTAAAGTCTTTGCAGCTTGCTATGGGGGTACCCACGCCAAATCACAGCTCCCTGTGTCCATTCATAAACGGGGCCCCACCCCCTCTATCTCCTGATTGGCTAGCTGACTTTTATTGACAGCGGGAGCCAATGGCAAGACTGCTGTGTCTCAGCCAATCATGAGGGAGAATCTTGGACGGCTGAGACACTCATGGACATCGCTAGGGTATGGGTGTTAGGGGACCTGGGGGGGCTGCTGCACACAGAAGGCTTTTTATCTTAATGCATAGAATGTATTAAGATAAAAAAATCTAATGCCTTTACATCCCCTTTAATATCTAGCATTCCTGCAGGTCTTGCCCATACATTTGCAGCAGCTCACACAAAGCTTTGATTATCATTTGTATTGGTATCCTCTTTATGTACATTAAGTGCCTTTAATGGTACAGCAAGGTTTAAACTCACCTCTTCATATGCCACCTGACATGAACATATGTAAACGTAATACAATTATTATCTTGTCACATTTTCTGCAGATATGTTTATGAAAGCACACTTTATACGATTATTCTAAGTGTTTTTATAGAAGAGACAGGATACATTTCCAAGTCAGTAACCTTATTTATATATACATGTGAGAAAATGGGACCAATGTATCTAGAACAGACAACTTTATGAAGCATACAATTATAGTGATGACTATGACAATATATAGGACTTCTTTTAAATACAGCAGTAGGGATGAGCTTCGAGTTCGAGTCGAACTCATGTTCGACTCGAACATCGGCTGTTCGCCAGTTAGCCGAACAGCGAACAATTTGGGGTGTTCACGGCAAATTCGAATGCCGCGGAACACCCTTTAAAAGTCTGTGGGAGAAATCAAAAGTGCTAATTTTAAAGGCTTATATGCATGGTATTATCATAAAAAGTGTTTGGGGACCTGGGTCCTGCCCCAGGGGACATGGATCAATGCAAAAAAAAGTTTCAAAAACTGACATTTTTTCGGGAGCAGTGATTTTAATAATGCTTAAAGTGAAACAATAAAAGTGTAATATCCCTTTAAATTTCATACCTAGGGGGTGTCTATAGTATGCCTGTAAAGGGGCGCATGTTTCCCGTGTTTAGAACAGTCTGACAGCAAAATTACATTTCAAAGGAAAAAAAGTCATTTAAAACTACTCGTGGCTATTAATGAATTGCCGGTCCAACAATACACATAAAAGTTCATTGATAAAAACGGCATGGAAAATCCCCACAGGGGAACCCCGAACCAAAATTTTGAAAAAAATGACATGGGGGGTCCCCCTAAATTCCATACCAGGCCCTTCAGGTCTGGTATGGATATTAAGGGGAACCCCGGCCAAAATTAAAAAAAAAAATGGCGTGGGGTCCCTCCTTAAAATCTATACCAGACCCTTCAGGTCTGGTATGGATTTTAAGGGGAACCCCACGCCAAAATAAAAAAAAAAACGTTGTGGGGTCCCCCCAAAAATCCATACCAGACCCTTATCCGAGCACGCAACCTGGCAGTCCGCAGGAAAAGAGGGGGGGACGATAGAGTGCCCCCCCTTCTGAACCGTACTAGGCCACATGCCCTCAACATTGGGAGGGTGCTTTGAGGTAGCCCCCCAAAACACCTTGTCCCCATGTTGATGGGGACAAGGACCTCATCCCCACAACCCTTGCCCGTTGGTTGTGGGGGTCTGCGGGTGGGGGGCTTATCGGAATCTGGAAGCCCCCTTTAACAAGGGGACCCCCAGATCCCGGCCCTCCCCCCTGTGTGAAATGGTAAGGGGGTACCTACCATTTCACAAAAAAACTGTCAAAAATGTTAAAAATGACAATTAACAGTTTTTGACAATTCCTTTATTTAAATGCTTCTTCTATCTTCTATCTTCTTTCTTCTATCTTCCTTCGGTTTCTTGCTCCATCTTCTTCTTCTTCTGGTTCTTCTGGTTCTTCCTCAGGTGTTCTCGTCCGGCATCTCCTCCACGGCGTCTTCTTATCTTCTTCTCCTCGGGCCGCTTCGCATCCATGATAGCATGGAGGGAGGCTGCCGCTGTGTGACGCTTCTCTCTTAATCTTTTTCTTCATCTTCTCCTCTTTATCTTCTTCTCTTTATCTTCTTGTCTTCATCTTCTTTTCGGGCCGCTCCGCATCCATGATGGCATGGAGGGAGGCTCCCGCTGTGTGATGCTTCTCCTCTTCTGATGGTTCTTAAATAACGGGGGCGGAGCATCTCGGTGACCCCGCCCCCCTCTGATGCACGGGGACTTGACGGGACTTCCCTGTGGCATTCCCCGTGACGCCAGAAGGGGGAGGGGTTACGTAACGGCCCCGCCCCCCGTTATTTAAGAACCGTCAGAAGAGGAGAAGCGTCACACAGCGGGAGCCTCCCTCCATGCCATCATAGATGCGGAGCGGCCCGAAAAGAAGATGAAGACAAGAAGATGAAGAGAAGAAGATGAAGAGAAAAAGATGAAGAGAGAAGCGTCACACAGCGGGAGCCTCCCTCCATGCCATCATGGATGCGGAGCGGCCCGAAAAGAAGGTGAAGACAAGAAGATGAAGAGAAGAAGATGAAGAGAAAAAGATGAAGAAAAAGATGAAGAGAGAAGTGTCACACAGCGGGAGCCTCCCTCCATGCCATCATGGATGCGGAGCGGCCCGAGGAGAAGAAGATAAGAAGGCGCCGCGGAGGAGATGCCGGACAAGAACACCGGAGGAAGAACCAGAAGAACCAGGAGAAGAAGAAGATGGAGGAAGAAACCGAAGGAAGATAGAAGATAGAAGAAAGAAGATAGAAGATAGAAGAAAGAAGAAGCATTTAAATAAAGGAATTGTCAAAAACTGTCTCTTGTCATTTTTAACATTTTTGACAGTTTTTTTGTGAAATGGTAGGGGTACTTTTGTACACCCTTACCATTTCACACAGGGGGGAGGGATGGGATCTAGGGGTCCCCTTAAAGGGGGGTTCCGATAAGCCCCCCGCCCGCAAACCCCCACAACCACCGGGCAAGGGTTGTGGGGATGAGGCCCTTGTCCCCATCAACATGGGGACAGGGTGTTTTGGGGGGCTTTACTTGACAGCACCTCAGATAAACACATAGGGGTTGATTTAACACAACACTAGAGAATGCAAAATCTGGTACAGCTCTGCACCAATCAGCTTCTGGTTTCTTTTTTTATTTTTGTCAAAGCTTAAGTTTGAAGCCGATTGGCTACCTTGCACAGCTGCAACAGATTTTGCACTCTCCAGTCTTAGTAAATAAACCCCATAGTTTATTTTGTTCTAAATTTATATTACCCAACATGTTAACACATTAACACATTCACATAAACTTAATGTCTAAAACTAAGCCCGTAGGGGTGAAACATGTTAGCAGGGGCAACCTGTAGGTGGGGACTCTCAGTGTGCTCGTGCTGTCTCAATAAAGATTTACAACAGGTGAGGTTATTGGTGTGTGGCCGTCCATTTGTCTGTAAACATACATCTAATGTCACAAATGAAAGTATTCAGAAATATTTTTAAGCAGTTGGTTTCTATTTGGCAGAGATGCTAATTTGCTTAGTAAAGTCCATTGTCCTCCTATGTGAAGCATGGCTGCATCTATTGTATTGTTGGAATTAATTAAGCACTTTTGATTCAAAAGCACTGTGAATCCTTCATTAAGGCCACATATTACATACAACAAGACTTAGACCTCTTTCACATAGGGCTGTCTGTTTTGACAGACTCCGCTTGCTTAGCAGGAATCGCTCTATTGATCCCCACTGAGCCGGCGGATGACAGGTCCATCTCAGTTCACTGTGCAGGAATGGACCTGTCAGAGCCCCGCTCTCCTCTATGGGGATCGGATGAAAATGGACCGCCTGTCCGTTTTCATCCGATCCAATCCGCCAGACGGATGGAAAATTGGGTTTCCATCTGTCTACATTAAGCGGATCGGAGCAGATCGGATGTCAGCGGACATGTCACTGCTGACATTCGTCGCTCCATAGGGGTGCATGGAGTGTCAGTTCAGGTCTGCCTGAAAAACTGACAGGTGGATCTGAACGGTCCGCATGTGTGAAAGAGCCCTTCAATGGTCTATTAGCTACAGTGTTCAGTCTCAGCACCAATTAACAACATCATTTTGTGTTTCTCATACATACCACACTTGGAGATAGTTTCAACTGATTTCTCAAAATAATATTTAATCAGCACATAAAACACAAAATGAATATGTCACACTTAGATGAGTATTATATTGTAACAATTTTCTGTTGAAGCAATTTTATCTTCAGGATGTCTTGCTGTTAATAAAAAATAAAAATAACTGAAACATGCAGTGAACAAACCTAAGTTGGGCAGTGGTAAATGGGAGAATTCTACATGTTTAAAGTGTGCAGACATTTTCAGTAATACAAGTTGTAATTAGTGGTAATGCCTAGAGTTGGGAAGGCCTAGGAAAAAAAATGAAAAATTGCGGGGGAAATTTTTTTTTCTGTTTTTTTTCAAAGCTGTTTATTGCCTTGCATACACACGGTCACACTGCCAAGAACGCGGTGACGTACAACACTACGACGAGCCAAGAAAATGAAGTTCAATGCTTCCGAGCATGCATTGAATTGTTTCCGAGCATGCATGTTTTTTTGCGTGTCGGAATTGCATACAGACGAACGGAATTTCCATCAAGAACTTTTTCTGTCGGAAAAATAGAGAACCAGCTCTCAATCTTTTGCTGGCAGAAATTCAGACAGAAAAAGTTGGATGGAGTATACACACGGTCGGAATATCCGACCAAAAGCTCCCATCACACTTTTTTTGACGGAAATTCCGCTCGTGTGTACGGGGCATTACAGAAAAAGACTGTCACAATATTTGACACAATAGAGGTGTCCGGTGAGACACCACTTATGTTGTGGGGAAAATCCAACAGGGCAGTTATACAGAAGTTGTTCGGTAGATTGACTTCTGTATAACCTCCCTGCCTATACATGGATTGAAATTTGGTTGGTCCCTGCTGAACAGGCTGAATTTCCAGCCATCTATGGCCAGCTTAACTTTACCATGTAGCCTACTGAATGCTGCAATTTGAGTAGAGCTAGTCCACCTGTCAATGTGATACAAAATTATGATCAGTATAATAGACTGATGTAGTAGGGCTGGCCACACACACACAGAATTTCTTTCTCTGTCATCTTCATACACTGCCTGAAGAAAACTAGCAAATTTCCACAATCATTGATGATATGGGGTTGCATGTCAGGTAAAGGTAGGGGGGAAATGAAAGTCGTTAAATCGTCAAAAAATGCAAAAGTTTATATTGAAATTTTGGACACTTTTCTTATTCAAATTAAAGGATGTTTGGTGATGATAACATAATTTTGCAAATAGTCCGGACCTCAATCCAACTGAAAATCTATAATGGCAATTAAAGTAAAAATGGTCCATGACAAGGCTCCAACCTGCAAAGCTGATCTGGCAACTGCAAAAAGAGAAAGTTGGAACCGGATTGATGAAGAATACTGTTTGTCGATAGTTAAATCCATGCCTCAGAGAATTCAAGCTGTTATAAAAGCCAGAGTGCTGCAACAAAGTACTCCTGGTGTACTGGGAAAAAAATGAAATTTTTTGCTGCAGAAAAGTGCTTGACTCGAGTATAAGTCGAGGGGGGCACTTTCAGCACAAAAAAATGTGCTGAAAAACTCGACTTATACTTGAGTATATACGGTAGTTTTTTTTCTACACAATTAAACAGTTGAATGAACATTTTCCAAGAGTGGTGATTCCATCCTTTTTTGCCAAGGGTTGTATATACAAAAATGTCAGTCTGCAAAACAATAATATGACCAACTTATGTTGTGATTAATAAACTGAATTTGTTAAAGCCCAATTGAACTTTCATTGGGTGCATCAAAACGAAAGATATTAAAAGCCTTGCAGTTCATTTTCTTTAGAAAGCAACCATAACCTGAGCAAAAGCCTGTCGCCTGCCAGCGTGCTGCAGAGTGGGACTTTTGCTCTCTATGTGGAAGCTGTGGTCTCTCTGCAGAGGTCAAACACACCCCCTACAAGTCAGTGCTAAAGCTCTCCAATCAACAAGGAGCCTAATCTTTGCTCAGCATAACACTATAGTCTGCCTCTGTAGGAAGCGTCTCAAATCTCTGCAGAAAGAATGTGCCTCTGCACAGAGGGCAAAGGTCTCACTCTGCAGCTTCTGGCAGGAAACCAACTTTTCTACTTCGTCTGTGGCTGCTTTCTAAACAAAAATGAACAAAATTAACTGTAAAACTTTGAACAGCTTTTATTTTGATGTCCTGCAATGTATTTAACTAAATTAAACTAAAAGTTCAGTTGAGCTTTAAATTGATGGCCAACAGGCAGTCACAGTTATGTATAAGTGGGGGTTGGTGGGGATCCTCTCCAACAGAAAGTTTTTTTACCATTAGGCTTTAGAACCACTTTAACCACTTCAGCCCCGGAAGGATTTACCCCCTTCCTGACCAGAGCATTTTTTGTGATTCGGCACTGCGTCGCTTTAATTGACAATTGCGCGGTCGTGCGACGTGGCTCAGAAACAAAATTGACGTCCTTTTTTTCCCACAAATAGAGCTTTCTTTTGGTGGTATTTGATCATCTCTGCGATTTTTATTTTTTGCGCCATAAACAAAATAAGAGTGACAATTTTGAAAAAAACGCATTATTTTTTACATTTTGCTATAATAATTATCCCCAAAAAATATATAAAAATCATCTTTTTTCCTCAGTTTAGGTCGATACATATTCTTCTACATATTTTTGGTAAAAAAAAGAGCAATAAGCATTTATTGATTTGTTTGCGCAAAAGTTATAGCGTTTACAAAATAGGGGATAGTTTTATGGCATTTTTATTAATAATTTTTTTTTTACTAGTAATGGCAGCGATCAGCCATTTTTATTGTGACTGCGACATTATGGCGGACAAGTCGGACATTTT
Source organism: Lithobates clamitans (assembly GCA_037952925.1). NCBI lineage: Eukaryota > Metazoa > Chordata > Amphibia > Anura > Ranidae > Lithobates > Lithobates clamitans. The sequence continues at coordinate 11,487,272 of JBBGZY010000014.1, forward strand.
TTACACATTTTTTGGACCATTGTCATTTGTACAGCAATCAGTGCTATAAAAATGCATTGATTCCTGTATAAATGACACTGGCAGTGAAGGGGTTAACCACTAGGGGGCGGGGAGGGGTTAAGTGTGTCCTAGGGGAGTGATTTCTAACTGTCAGGGGGATGGGCTGGTGTGTGACGTCACTGATCTCTGCTCCGATGACAGGGAGCAGAGATCCAGTGACACTTGTCACTAGGCAGAACGGGGAGATGCTGTTTACAACGGCATCTCCCCGTTCGTCCTCTCCGTGAGCACCGTGCCCGCGGGACTGGAGGACTCCATGTTCGCCAGTCTCCCGGCGATCGTGTCACGGAGCCGCAAAACGGGGAATTGCCTATGTAAACAAAGCATTTTCCCGTTCTGCCTTGTGACTTGACAGAGATCACTGCTCCCTGTCATCGAGAGCAGTGATCGCAGTCATGTGAGTTGAAGCCCATCCCCCCCACAGTTAGAATCACTCCCTAGGACACACTTAACCCCTTCATCGCTCCCTAGTGGTTAACCCCTTCCCTGCCAGTGTCATTTACACAGTAATCAGTGCATTTTTATAGCACTGATCGCTGTATAAATGACAATGGTAACAAAATAGTGTCAAAAGTTACCAAAAATATGTAGAAGAATACATATCGGCCGAAACTGAGGAAGAGATTTGTTTTTTTTTATTTTTGGGGGGATATTTATTATAGCAAAAAGTAAAAAATATTGTTTTTTTTTTTTCAAAATTGTCGGTCTTTTTTTGTTCATAGCGTAAAAAAATAAAAACCGCAGAGGTGATCAAATACCACCAAAAGAAAGCTCTATTTGCGGGGGGGAAAAAAGGCGTCAATTTTGTTTGGGAGCAACGTCACACGGCCGCGCAATTGTCCATTAAAGCAAAGCAGTGCTGCATCGCAAAAAGTGCTCTGGTCAGGAAGGGGGTAAAATCTTCTGGGGCTGAAGCGGTTGAAGGCAGTCAATGAGATGTCTATGGCTCCCAGCAGAACAGATGGACCTGTATTCTCTGGTTACTCTGGTGTTTTTTTTGGCTGACTATCCAAGTAGATTTAGCATCTGGTAAATAATGTAGTGGGAAAATAAATGTTTATTCAGCTCAGGTACCAAGATTGCTATCAATGCATAATCCACATTAGCTGTTAAACAGCTATTCTGAGGAGCTAGTGGAAACCAATTAGTGAATTTCTAATGCTATCCAGAAAATATTGCAGCTGTGCTCAAGTCAAAGAGACTGATGTTGACTGGCTTGAACATACACATTTGGTGACGTCACTGTTTGCCTAAGAAAGGAACTATGTGCTCTGAAATTCACATTCACTGTGAACAATAAATGGCCCTTTCTTTGAGTTTTCTGATGTGCTGATAAGATTTGATATTCCAACATCTCCTCTCATCATTATTCTTTGCATTACCTTTTTGAATAAGTCTGATAGTGTAGAGTAGCACTTGCATGGAGAGCAATTCTTAATGCATAAACCAAACCCCTATCCGCATTACCACTGTAATAAAACTGAAAAAGCCGAAACACAGCCCAACAAGCTAAGAGTACTTATATCCGATCATCATGAAGCATGAGTGCTTTTGTGAGATGCCGCTCTGATGTTCATTTAGCAGAAGTAAAGGGAATCAGTTCTTCAGTAGAGATTTACTGTGGTCTTTGCAAGAGATCTTGTACACTGTGTTCGCTGATTGTCCCATCTCAAATATGTTCTGGCAGAAATTGTGACTGAACACAATACAAAAGATGTCTGGGCACATACATGTGCACCTAGATTCATTACTTTAAGTCACAACATGGTAAGAAAATGGATTGTCTAACAGTGCATAATAGGCTCAATTCACTGAGTGGTATTTACTGCTTTAAGATCAGCAATAAAACAGTGCATAGAGTTTTTACAATAGTTTTTTTGCAATTCACTAAATAACGACTACTAAAATACCACATGTGCTATTTCTTTAAGTGATGCTATATTTTAGTAGTGAAAACTTGCTGTATATTAATGCTGGCACCAGGAAATTGCTAGTTTTTAAGGAACCAGCAGCTGCCGGTGTCCTTAACAACCAGTAAATAACTGGTTGCTAAGGACACCTGCCATGCCCTTAACTATTATGATTCATCTGCTGTCAGCGGGATTTCCTGCTGACAGCAGAATGTAAACAAAAGAAGAGCCAGCATAGACAGCAGAGCCAGCCTGGCAAATCAGGAAAGAGAGGGGTGGGCACGAGCGCCCCATCCCCTCCTGAACTATACCAGGCCACATGCCCTCAACATGGGGGGGGGGTTGAGCGTGGGACTCCCCCCCACCAAAGCACCTTGTCCCCATGTTAAGGAAAAAGGCCTCTTCCCCAATACCCTGGCCTGGATGACTTACCCTAGATCCCGGCTTCCCACTTATGTGAAGTATGAGGACAGTTTTTGACGTTAGTCCTTTATTTAAAAAAAAAAAAAAAAAAGTCCCCATAAGTAAATCTAGTGTAAATCATGATAAACCCCACCAGCAAGAAAGAAAAAAAGCTCAGTCCGCACTCGACGCTTGCCTCCTGCTGACTGACAACTCCGCTGCCCACCCGCCACTAAATAAACCACACCGTGATGTCCGCCCCTTGTGACATCATCACCTGGGGCATGCTGGGTAGATGAAGTCACCTTTAGATACCCTCTACAGCAGAGGTCTTCAAACTATGGCCCTCCAGTTGTTCAGGAACTACAATTCCCATCATGCCTAGTCATGTCTGCCTAGTCATGTCTCAGAGTTTCACAATGCCTCATGGGACGTGTTTTTTGCAACAGCTGGAGGGCAGTAGTTTGGAGACCCCTGCTCTAAAGCGTCCCCGCCCTAGTGTCCAGCATGCTCTCAATTTTAGAAAGCTGTAATATGTAAATTACAACACTTACTGATAGTGCTGACAGTTTGTCCATATTATCCTTCCTCTCCCTCCTATTCGCCTACTGCTATGATGTGCTGCCGTATTGGCCAAAAAAGCAAAGGTAAGTAAGCTCTTGATACTATCTAAAAGAGAGGGCATCTAAAGGCATTAGGGCTCAACCTGTGGCCCTCCAGCTGTTGCGGAACTATAAGTCCAACAAACATGACTCCCACAGGCAGAGGCATGATGGGACTTGTAGTTCTGCAACATCTGGAGGGCCACGGGTTGGGCACCAATGCATTACAGTATTGCCAGGTTTACTTTATAGGTCTATTTATTGAAAATGCTGTACAAATGTGACAAACATTTGCACAGGCACAACAAAAATAACTGTATTTAAAGTAATATGATATTATCCTGTAATTGTCAGCACTATCTAGTGGCCATGATGCAGTATTTTTCCTGACTGAAACATTGCAGGAAAAGTACCATGTTATGGCCACTAGATGCTTAGAAGAGGAGGTGTAGATCATGCTGGACTCACTCGATCAATCACTGTTGTAGGTTATATAGGGTATGGGCAGATGGAAAAAATTGATTTCTAGAGGTTTGTGCCCAGTTGGAGGAAAAGGAGGTGGTGAGCCCTGTTCGGGACTGGGCTGCTACCTTGGGGTATGGCCTTATGGTCAACACCACATGTGTTTGGAAGTAAATAAAAGTAAAGGAGCGCCCGATATCCAGTAAAGGTAGGTATAAAGGTAATTTATATGAAATTTCAGCAATAGAAAGAGTCCAATGCGTTTTGGGGGACTAAGGACTTCATCAGTGCTGCTAATACAAGTGGTTATGGAATGATCCTGTTGCAGGGTGCCTTAGGCACATGGATCGGACCGCTAGGTGTCCAAAACGCTGGCAGCAATTGCGATCCATGTGCCAAAGGTACCCTCCAACAGGATCATTGTATAACCACTTGTATTAGCAGCCCTGATGAAGGGGCAGTCCTTAGTCCCCTGAAACGCGTTGGCCTCTTTCTATTGCTGAAATTTCAAATAAAATACCTTTATACCTACTTTTACTGGATATCGGGAGCTCCTTTACTTTCACTTCTTTCCAAACACTCATGACCACTAGATGGCACTGATGTCCATAGGAAATAAACATATTACACAAAATATGTAGCTATGCGAATGTTTGTCACATTTGTACAGTGATTTTTAAAATAAACAAACCACTAAGCTTTATCAATAGATTACATATTCAAAAGCATTAACAAAATGATTTCCTGAACAAAATGGGACAGACATAATGTACCTGAACCATATTTGGGTCACATTAGGAAGATTTCCGGGATATGTAAATGGAATTCACTACAGAGATAAAATTCTGGAATTACAGAATCCAATTCAGTAATATTAGCACAGCATCTTTCCTGACATGGAATATTGTGAATGTTCTACTACAGATAAAATAAATCATATTTCTGTTCTCACCCCTTATATTCACACTAAATTCTGACATATCCAGGCTGACCTTAATCTCCTATTTAATACAGGCTGTATTTTGACTTGCAGCTATAAATAACTAATACCCAGAATAAATTTGTTCATTTTCCTTTTTTATGTCTTGCATGCTAATGTGATCTGACAGATCTTTTATGAATAAGCTGTGTTTGCATTTCTTAAATGATGTGATAATACTGCCATCTGTAATCAGGTTATACCCACAATTTCTAAAGTGAATATCTGCATATTACTACATATACACCAGAATTCCTTGTTTCTAGCACAATTCTAGAAAAAGAATCTCCAGAAAATAATATTACACCCACATGAATGTTTTCACTACATTCTAAATGTGATATAAACTGTACAATTGATTTAACCATTATTATTATTTACATTATATATTATATACATTATTAATATTAATCAACATATAAACATGACTTGGCTTCAGTAACTTATTCTTATAATAAACTTACTGCTTGATTCCCCTTATTGACAGTCATTTGATCAATGTGACTGTTTTTTGTCTAAAATCCTAATGTCGGCCATTATCCTAACAACAATTTCATTCAATATGACTGATTCCACTAAATGATCATTTGATCCACAATTGAATATACGCAATAAAGAGGAATAATGAATCCTGGCAAAGTATCCAATCAAATTCAAGCAAATCGATTTTTGTTACGTCAAACACTTGTTTTTGAGAAAAAGATCATTGAAAACATTCAGATAAATGAACAACAATTTATTATTATGTTTATTGTCAGATTGAGGGTGAAGATAATTTAAGCTGAAATCCTTTATATACTGCACACATACTACTTATGCATATTACTATATACTATCACATTTTACCAAATAATATACATATGTCATCTTTATAAAGCCTAATGCTGAAGTTTAGGTATGGACTCTTTGGCATAGTTACACTGCGGTTTATTTACTAAAGCTGGAGAGTGCAAAATCAATCTCACTTGTGCATAGAAACCACCAGCCTCGTTTTGGATTTTAGGTGTTTACAAGTTTAAAACAGGTTTTTTTGCTAGAAAATTACTTAGAACCCCCAAACATTATATATTGTTTTTTTTTTCTAACACCCTAGAGAATAAAATAGCGGTGATTGCAATACTTTTTTTTTGCACTGTATTTGCGCAGCGGTCTTCTAAGCGAATTTTTTTTGGAAAAAATTCACTTTTTTGAAAAAAAAAAATAAGACAATAGTAAAGTTAGCCCAATTTTTTTTTTATATTGTGAAATATAATGTTCCGCCAAGTAAATTGATACCCATCATGTCACGCTTCAAAATTGCGCCCGCTCGTGGAATGGCGTCAAACTTTTACCCTTGAAAAAATCTCCATAGGCGACGTTTAAAAAATTCTACAGATTGCATGTTTTGCGTTACAGAGGAGGTCTAGGGCTAGAATTATTGCTCTCACTCTGCCAGTCGCAGCAATACCTCACATGTGTGGTTTGACCACCGTTTTCATATGCGGGCACTACTCACGTATGCGTTTGCTTCTGCGCGTGAGCTCGTCGGGACAGGGCGCTTTAAAAAATTTTTTTTTTTTATTATTTATTTTACTTTATTTTATTTATTTTTTCACTGTTTTTTAAAAAAAAAAAAAAATTTGGATCACTTTTATTCCTATTACAAGTAATGTAAACATCCCTTGTAATAGAAAAAAGCATGACAGGTCCTCTTAAATATGAGATCTGGGGTCAAAAAGTCCTCAGATCTCATATTTAGACTAAAATGCAAAAAAAAAAAAAAAAAAAAGTCGTTCAAAAAAATGACACAAAAAAATTGTGCCTTTAAGAGAAGTGGGCGGAGCTGACGTAATGACGTCGCTCCGGCCGTCACATGGTATGGAGACGGGTGGGGGCCATCTTAGCCACACTCATCTCCATACCTAAGCAGGGAAAGGACCCGATCGCCTCCGCCGCTACCGACGGCTCCGGTAAGCGGCGGAGGGTGCGGGAGAGAGGCGGGAGGGGGGGTGGCACCTCTCCCGTCGCCGATAACGGTGATCTTGCGGCGAACCCACCGCAGAGACCACCATTATCATGTACGGAACCGCTGGCCCTAAAGATGGATACCTCGGTTGTGGCAGCAGCTGCTGCCGTTACCGAGATATCCATCTTCAAAAAAAGGACGTATATATACAGTGGGCGGTCCGGAAGTGGTTAAAGTGGAGTTCCAGCGGTTTTTTTTTGTTTTTGTTTTTTTTTTAAATCACGTTGTTTGCACATAATCCAATGGCATTTGGCATTATTAGTTAATGTGGCTTTTGTCAATGTTATGTATTTTAAAAAATGTACTCAATTTTTATTGTACACTTGCAAATCAATCTTAACATCTTGTTTAGTGTTCTATGTTAATTTTTGTGGGTATGTTACTAAATATACTTAGGACACATACAGGCTTTACTGTACATTTCATGTTGCTAATTGTAATTTTTTTTTCTTTTGTACATTTTTATAAATTTCTACAATGAAAATTTCAATAAAAATATATATAAAAAAATGTGCTTAGTAGTCTTCGAGTGCGCTCCCATCTTCAGTGTTGGCATCTGAAGCCTACTGGCATCATGTTCCGGGATACGGCGCTACATGCAGCTCCCAATCTCACGCATGCGCATAAACAACAAAGCACAGTGCACTCATTATGTTCAGATTGCCATAGCAATGGCAACGTCAATGTTATGGCTAACCTGTCACTCAAGAATAAAACCCAGCAGCAAGCTAGCCTTTTCAAAAATGGTGCTTAACTCCGCCTTGCATTGTGTTACTTCCTTTTTGGAAATACTGCAATGCTACAAACGGCGGAGGGGCCTTGACTCCTGGGTTTGATGACACTCATATCCCAGGAGCCAAAGGAAGGCCAAACATGACGTGCCTCTTTGTGGCAAGATACTGCGGAAGCGGGGAATTTCAATACAAAAAAAGTAGTTGCATTGCTTGAAAAAAAAAATAAATGCAATGACAATACAGGAAGTGATCACGAACGCGCTCGGGGGGGTTATAAAATGGGGTAAGGTAGGGACCGATGTGAGTGTGCGATGTACAGGGTTAGGGACAATTGTAGACACGCACCCACACTCACTCAGGTTGAACTGGGTGAACTGGTGTCTTTATTCAACCTTACTAACTATGTAACTATATAAAATACCGGAAACTTTGCTTTAATTGAACAAGCTGAGGTTAGAAGCTGATTGGTTTCCCTGGAGATTTTGCACTCTTCAGCTTTAGTAAGTAAACCCCACTGGTCCAGTGTAAGTATATATGTGTCATATCAGACCTACCCCCCTGGAAGCTGGGAATCACTGTGGTAGGCACTACCCATTTCCCCAGGTCCTGGCAAGCAGTTGCCTTGCTGGTTAGTGAGCATTTAGCAGGGTATTCAGGTGATGAAGGGGTATTACAAGCTAGTACTGAAGTGGTTAAAGTGATTGAAAAGTCTTGTTTTTTTCCTTTAAAAATAACAAACATGTTATACTTACCTGCCCTGTTGCAGTGAATTTGCACAGAGCAGTCTGAATCCTCCTCTTCTCGGGTTCCTTTTCGGTGCTCTTGGCCCCTCCCTCCGGTTCAGTGCCCCCACAGCAAGTAGCTTGCTATGGGGGCAACTGAGCCAAATCACAGCTCCCTGTGTCCATTCAGACACGGAGCCCTGCCCCCTCTCTCCCCTAATTGGCTATCTGACTTTGATTGACAGTAGCGGAAACCAATAGTGTCGCTGCTGTGTCTCAGCCAATCAGGAAGGAGAATCTCAGACGGCTGAGGCACTCGTGGACATCACTGGACAGAGAAGGACCTCAGGTAAGTATTAGGGGGGCTGCTGCACGCAGAAGGCTTTTTATCTTAATGCATAGAATGCATTAAAATAAAAAACCTTCTGCCTTTACAAACACTTTAAGTAATGTTGTGCATGGGTTTGTAGGCACCTAATATAAACACAGGTACTTATACTAGCTGTGTTTGTAAAATTGTTTTAATAAACACATACCTAGATAAATTTTGTTCTTTTATTTCTGCTTGGAGTTCACCTTTAACAGTGAAAACACTATAATTGTTACTTTATTTAATAATAATCAACCTATGACCTTAATTTACCCATGCTGAATGAACATGAATTTAAAGTGTCATCGTTCTGATACCTATTTATAGACCAGGCAAATGAATGCTTTCAAAGACATTTATTTATAATCCCTGAATTTTTATAGATCATTTATCACCCTTTCACATCCTTAAGCAGAGTATTCTTAGACAATTAGCTCAGAACTTGTTAACATTTCATCTTCACTTTATAGACTGTGAGCGCTGATAAATTACGACTTTGTCCAAACAGAAGAGTGGTCTTTTGTTACCAAAGGAGAGATTAGGTTCCAATGTAACAATATCTGTGGACTTGTTCAGGAAAGTGTGTAAGTAAGGCCTGTGTCATGTCCATGGTGAAAAGACTGCAGGATAAACACTTTGACTTTAAGATGCTGATTACAACTGACAAAGTTGCCCCCAAGGGGGAATTTAGTGTAATCTAAGACCTCTCCTGCAATCCCGTTCTTCCAGCTCCCTGGAAGTCACAAAATGTAACAGAAATCCCAAAATACATTTGGCTGCTGCAGGAACTGCTGCTCTGTGATCCCACAAGGTCACTCAGGACCAAATGTCTAGGAGTTTACACTGTTTATGCTAGAGGCAAGGCTTAGAGTTCAGCCTGGCTTTTAGCAGACTGGCATTTAGCCACATGACAGGTCGTTCTGGGATCCCAGAGATAGTTTCTGCAGCCATGGTAAGAATTTTGTTATATTTTATGACTTTCAAAAAGGAAGGTAGATTAAGAGGGTAAAAGGGTTAGTGGGTCCCTGCAGATGCCTTCATACTGCTTTCCATCCTCTGTGTAGAACTTCCACATCCCCCAAGCCTGGGGGTACTCTGTAATGCAAAATACTGACTAATTTCCTGGTTGCTCACCCTTTACTGCCTTGTGCACCATATTCATAGCTTATCACTGTTACCCTGCTAATAGTAAGGCTAGTGGTAGTAAAATGTAGGTTGGAAGGGGTGGATCAGAGCCAAGGACAAAGGAGCTGGCTTGTATTGTGCATAATGGTATACTTTGACTTTTGGTAGGCTTAAAGGTTATGTCCAGCAAGACAAAATCCCCTCCCTGTCCACCTCTCTGCACCTAAACTATATTTTTTATTTTATAACATCCCAAATTACTTAACTTAGCTTAAAAAATATGTGTCCCACATTGTGCAGACAGCTGGATCTTGGAGAAATTTTTACTGCAAGGATGTCTGTCCTCTTCCTGTCTCTGAACATACAGCGCTGCAATGGTCTTCAGCAGAACAGCAGTACAGATGGGCTGATGGGGACATGCTCCCTGTTTCCTCCTCCTCCACTAAGGTCCCTTTCACACTGGGGTGGTTTGCAGGCGCTACTATTGCGCTAAAAATAGCTCCTGCAAACCGACCCGAAACAGCCGCTGCTGTGTCTCCAGTGTGAAAGCCCCGAGGGCTTTCACACTGGAGCGGTATGCTAGCAGGACGGGAAAAAAAGTCCTGCTAGCAGCATCTTCGGAGCGCTGAAGGAGCGGTGTATACACCGCTCCTTCACCAGTCCTGCCCATTGAAATCAAAGGGGCAGCACGGCTATACCGCCGGCAAAGCACCTCTGCAGAGGCGCTTTGCGGTGGTTTTTAACCCTTTCTCGGCCGCTAGTGGGGGTAAAACCGCCCAGCTAATATGACCACCGACGCACCTCCCTCCCCAGTGTGAAAGGGGCCTAAGAAAAGTTCTTTCACTGATCACATTGCCTGTAACACAATCTGTGAATGGGGGAGAGTCTGATCAGTCACAGGATTCTCTCTCTCATTCACATTATATGTAATCTGTGAAATAACTTTTCTCAAGGAAGGAGGGGCATGTCTGAAGAACTAAAGGGATCATTGCAGTGTCAGAAGTTCAGAGACACAAAGAGGACTGGGAATCCATGCACTGAACATAGAACATACTTCATAAGAGGTAAGTGATGGGACCAAATGGTAGGTTTTTTAATTTGTAGCTAAACTTCAAATGATTGTAAATGTATATTTACCTTCTCTGTTCAAAAGGTTTTGCACAGAGCAGCCCTGATCTTCCTCTTCTCACATCCCCCGCCAGCACTCCTGGCTCCTCCTGCCTTCTGAGTGTCCAATAGCAAGCAGCTTGCTATGAGGCACTCATGTGGGCTTGGTCACGCGCCGTGCTCTGTGTGTGTATTGACACCCACAGCACCGTTTAGCCCCACCCCCACTCTCTCCTCACAAGCTGTAATTGATAGGAGCCAATGGCATCCACTGCAGCCTCCATATTGACTAAAGAAGGAAGAGAGAGGAGAGAGCTGCTGCTTTCAGGCACAGCGCTGAATCCAGATTGGGCTCAGGTAATAGGGGGCTGGGGAAGGGGGTGGGGGTGCTGAGCACAGAAGTTTTTTTTTTACCTTAAGCACACAATGCATTAGGTAAAAATACCTTCTGCCTTTAAAACCACTTCAGCTTTAAAACTCCATATAAAAGGTGTCTCAGGTCTTCTTTCTTCTGGTCTGTAGTGCGGAAAGGTTTGGTCTGCAGTCCTCATGTTGTTTTCTGGTTTTGTGAGCTGCCACAGGGTTCTAAAACATCCATCACAGACTCCAAAAGCATTTCAGCATGAAATCACAAGGAGTAAGCACAAGACTGGTCAGCTGTGAAATGGACATTGAAGAGAGGAAATTCCAATTACTGGTTACTGCTCGAATAAGAGGCACCATGGTGGATCAAGCAACAGCTGATTTAGGTAAGTTATTGGGTTTTAGGGTTTTACAAAAAAAAAAAAAAATTTTAAGAAATTAGAGATGGCCATTTGATGGTTTGACCGTTTGGTTAAGGACACAAGTAAATGTGGCAATTACATTCCTGGAATGTCAGGAATGTTGCCTTTTTTTTTGACACTGTTAGATCGATGAGTTTAATTCCGCTTTAAGATTTACTGCTGGAGCTCTGGGCTTCAGCAAAATGGCAGCCTCCGGTAAGAAGAAACAGGAGCAATGTTGGCTGCAATTTACAGCACACACTCATTTTGATAGCATAATTATTAATATGGAATGGGATGTTCCTTGATAATGAACATTATTTTTTTGCAAAATGTTATAGGTAAAGTTCTGCTTTAATTGAACAAGCTGGAGTTAGAAGCTACCATGCAGAGCTGCAACAGATTTTGCACGTTAGATACGCAAGTGTATCTAACTCCAAAAGCAGCTCCCTCCCTTAAATGTTTTCCCTTATTTTCTGTAGATTCAGCCAGTAAGTCTGTCATTTTTTAACTTCTTTTAAGAAACCAAACTATCCATTTACCACTGACAGGGATGCTTACAATGATCAGCTTTTATTCATTTATGTAAACCTTTATCCTAACAGGAAACAAAACAGCTGCTATAACTGGGAGAAACTGTTTCCTGTAACTTTTAGGGAGAAAAAGACGAAAGAAAAACCAAACAAACAATGCCACCATATTTAGGGATTGATAGACTACAGTATATTTTTGTTTTGGGAATTAAATACACTTTTAGCTGGCCATATTCAAGGTCAATCTCAGCCTGATCTTTTACTAATTTGACCAGTCTGGTCCTCAGCACACTTGCATGGTGAAGGAAGATGAAACCACACAAGAACCACATACATCTGCTGATGTGGTTACCATACAATACAGGTTATTATTTTATTTAAACAATATATATGAGGTGGAGAAACTTGGGGCAAGGGTGCATTTTCAAACAGATCTAAAACATCTTTTGAAATGTATGGTGCCTCTAGTAAAGAGCAGTCTTGTGCAAAGAGGAAGACTGCTACATGGAGCCTGACCACTTATGTTTAAAGCAATGATTGACAAGTAAATACAATTACAAATCTACCAGATAAACTTCTAAAGCAGCCTTTCTCAACCTTTTTACCCCAGGGGAACCCTTAAAATAATTTTCAGGTATCGGGGGAAACCCTGAAAAAACCCATTCATTGGGGGTCAGTGGGAACAATGCACCTTACTTTGGTGGTCGGTGAGAAGAATGCCCTTTCTTACAGTGGTGGTAAGAATGGCCCCCTTACGGAGAACTAGATCATTGGTGTCATACCACTGACTCCTCCAAGTGACATTGGCTCAGAACTATGTAGACACCATCAAACAGGAGGTAAATCAGCCACAGCTCAGGGAACCCCTAGCCACCTCTGGAGGCACCCTAGGGTTCCACGTAACCCTGGTTGAGAATGCCTGTTCTACAGACTACCTACCATAAGAAAAATACCTGGGCTGCTATTGCTCACCTTTTTTCTGAAAATACTAAATGCTACCATGCAGAACATTTTCTTTCAATGCTTAAAACTTCATACTACTTTTGGGTAGATAAGGCTCTACATAGTGAAGCCAGAGGAACAGTAGGGTAGCCAAGCAACTAGCATTTTAAAAAGATATCAGGAATGGCAGCCCACATGTTTCTCTCATGGCTGATTCCTTTTAAAAAGCAAAACAGTGACATTTTTTAAAAGCTATTGCACAATCACGCCGTACTACATCAAATCATAATGTGTGCCTATTTCAGTTTTAGTAAATATGTAGGTTTCAATGTTTGTTCTGGCTCCCATGAGTAAAAAACATATCAAAAATCAAAATCACAATGTTCTGAATATGTTTACTGCTATAGCAGCTGAAGTAGTTGGGTATGCTTATGTGCTGCAGAAAATAACAAGGGAGACGTGCTGTAATGCCTCTTGAATACGAGCTACATAATGATATGATTTCAAGGCATGGCAATTTTTGTCTTCTAGCCATAAGCACGGTACAGGCAGTACACCGTAATGGTGACTTCGAGATGATCCCAGGAGAGTTGGGAAGTTTTACTGTATGTGCGAATGATGGGCAGGATCAATCAGTAGAAATAATTCTACTGGTGCACTGAAAATTATCAGATATTGGTAAAAAAAAATGCATCTATCTATTAATGCTATGAAAGTGCAAACCATAATTTAACCTTCATATATGATCATTAGTAGAGAAAAAGCTAAACTAATTTTTGACTTTGACTATAATCTAATTCGTGTTTATCTCATGCATATCATAATTCATATACAGAATTCCACTATATGGTCCAAAAATGTGTAGAAACTTGACCATCATACCTACCTATGGTCAAAAGTATGCAGATGCTCCTCAAAACTATTGAGTTCAGGTTTTTCCAGTGAAAGGTACTGGTAATGATGCAACATTCAAGGACATTTTAGACAATTGGCATGTCTAGCTCAGTGGCAACAGTTTAAGGAAGGCCATTTTATTTTCTAGCATACCGTCTGCAAAACCAAGACAACTCCATAGAGACATGATTTATCAGGTTCGGTGTGGAAGAAGTCGAAAATCTGCACAGATCTCTGACCTCAACCCTACTGACAACCCTTGAGAATAATTGAAATGGTGATTGCAAACCAGGTCTTTTTGTCCAAACAATATCACTACTAGGAATGAGCTTGGGTTGGGTTTGAGCCCATGTTCAGCTGAAGCCTGAAGGAAGCTGTCAGTGCCGGTCCAATTAACTGTGTCTGTGACATTACCCACCTCGCAGCTGCTGGTAAACAAAGGAGCAGGATGTTTGTGACATCACTGACTTAAAGTGATTGTAAAGGTAAAAAAAACAAAAAACAAACAAACATATTGTACTTACCTCCACTGTGCAGCTCCTTTTGCACAGAGTGGCCCCGAACCTGCTCTTCTGGGGTCCCCTGGCGGCTCTCACGGCTCCTCCCCACATCTGATAACCCCCTTGGAGAAGCGCTTCCCTGAGGGGGTTACCTTGCGGGCACGCTCCCGAGTCCAGCATTCGGCGTCCATAGAGGCCGAATGCAGGACTCGGCCCCACCCCCCGGCGCTCGCGTCATTGGATTTGATTGACAGCAGCAGGAGCCAATGGCTGCGCTGCTATCAATTTATCCAATTAAGAGCCAAGAATCCCGGGCAGAGAGACTACACGTACCCGCCAGGTCAAGTTCGAGGATTCAAGTAAGTAAAACGGGGGGGCTGGGGGGCCGGTCACTGCCAGGTGTTTTTACACCTTAATGCATAGGATGCATTAAGGTGAAAAAACACAAAGGTTTACAACCCCTTTTAATATGTAACATGGCCACATTTGGTCAATGCAATTGATCTAAAAAGAAGGTGCAAAATGGTCACAGTAGGTCAAAAATATCATGAGCATCCCATCCATTTGTGTACATGCAGCTGCAGGACATACCCTGGCCACAGCTGATTGGGTTGGCACTGACAGCTTACTTCCCAGGTTTATCGCTAATCACTAACTGATTTCACAAATGCGCTTTTGACTGAATGGGCACAAATTCCACATACAAACTTCGAAACATTATTAAAGTCTTCCCATAAGAGAGGAGGCTGGTATTTCTGCAAAAGGGGAAGCAAACTTCATATTAAAGCATAAGGAGTTAGTTTAGCAAGCTTATATAGGTGTGATATTCAGGTGCCCACAAACTTTTGACCATGTAGTGTATGTTAGATAGATAATTTAGCATATTTTGAATGAGTTGTTGGGTTTCAGTGTTTTTCTGTAATGCTCAAAGCCCCATAACAGTTCAGGGTAGGTTCCCAGAAGTTCCTGGAGTCTCTGACCCGTTCTGATGTCTATGGAAACTTTATGGAAATCCCCTGTAGCTGCTACCAAAATTATACTGAGTTTCAGAAGATAAACAAATGTCAATCCAACTTCACCATTTGATAGTAAAGTGACATTTTGGAATTGATTTATCAAGGCCTGTTCACTTTGCAAAGGAAATGGCACTGTGCAAGAGAATCTGTCACCGAGCTTAGTGAATGAGGTGAAGCTCTGTTGACCTCCATCATCCACCAGTAAAAAAAATGCTATTTTTTTTTCCCTTGCACGTGATTGGGTATTCTTTACACATTTACTAAGGTCTGGTGAAAATTCCCTTGCAAACTGAACAGCCTATTTGGCTTTAGTAAATCAACACATTTCTATCAGAAGCTGGTATATTTTAATTGGTATTACTATTCACATTGACTCAGGGGATGGTCCTGTAATGCCGTGTACACACGGGCGGCATCAAAGGTCTGACAGTCTTTCCAACGGACTTTTGACAGACTTTTGACAACTTCCGACGGACTTTCGAATGAACGGACTTGCCTACACGCGATCACACCAAAGTCCGACGGATTCGTACGTGATGACGTACGACCGGACTAAAATAGGGAAGTTGATAGCCAGTAGCCAATAGCTGCCCTAGCGTTGGTTTTCGTCCGTCGGACTAGCATACAGACAAGCGGAATTTTCGACCGGACTTGAATCCGTCGGAAAGATTTGAAACATGTTTCAAATCTAAAATCCGTCTGATTTTCGCCTGAAAAAGTCCGCTCGGACGGATTGTCCGACGGATTTGTCCCATCGGACCTGTCCGGTCGAAAAGTCCACCTGCGTGTACACGGCATAAGACACACTAGATACAGCAGTTCCTACTAAATGTCACAGCTTTGAAAGGGAAAACACATGAGTTACATGTCCAATAATTTAAGAAATAAAGCCCTACTATGATATTTTCGTTGTGCTCAGGGGCGTTGCTAGGTGGCAAAAAGACCAGGGGCTTCAGCCCGAAGTCCGATGTTGGCACCGATGGGGGGGGGGGGGGGGGGTCGTGAGTGGTCATGGCACGGGGTTTTTTGGCTGAGCTCTGGGGTTGTGTGGTGGGGGGTAGGCTTACTTGCTGGTTGCTGCCTGGGGCTTAGCAGTGCCCATCAATTTTGACCACTAATCTCATCGCAGCTACCTGACACACTGACCTACCTAACATACACTGACCTGACATACATACATACATACATACACCTACCTAACATACACTGACCTGACATACATACATACACCTACCTAACATACACTGACCTGACATACATACATACACCCACCTACCTAACATACACTGACCTGACATACATACACCCACCTACCTAACATACACTGACCTGACATACATACACCCACCTACCTAACATACACTGACCTGACATACATACACCTACCTAACATACACTGACCTGACATACATACACCTACCTAACATACACTGACCTGACATACATACACCTACCTAACATACACTGACCTGACATACACTGACCTGACATACATACACTGACCTGACATACATACACCTACCTAACATACACTGACCTGACATACATACACCTACCTAACATACACTGACCTGACATACATACACCTACCTAACATACACTGACCTGACATACATACACTGACCTGACATACATACATACACCTACCTAACATACACTGACCTGACATACATACATACACCTACCTAACATACACTGACCTGACATACATACATACACCTACCTAACATACACTGACCTGACATACATACATACACCTACCTAACATACACTGACCTGACATACATACATACACCTACCTAACATACACTGACCTGACATACATACATACACCTACCTAACATATACTGACCTGACATACATACACCTACCTAACATACATACATACACCTACCTAACATATACTGACCTGACATACATACATACACCTACCTAACATACACTGACCTGACATACATACATACACCTACCTAACATACACTGACCTGACATACATACACCTACCTAACATACACTGACCTACCTAACATACACTGACCTGACATACATACATACACCTACCTAACATACACTGACCTGACATACATACACTGACCTGACATACATACACCTACCTAACATACACACATACATACATACACCTACCTAACATACACTGACCTACCTAACATACACTGACCTGACATACATACATACATACATACACCTACCTAACATACACTGACCTACCTAACATACACTGACCTGACATACATACATACATACACCTACCTGACATACATACACCTACCTAACATACACTGACCTGACATACATACACCTACCTAACATACACTGACCTACCTAACATACACTGACCTGACATACATACATACACCTACCTAACATACACTGACCTGACATACATACACTGACCTGACATACATACACCTACCTAACATACACTGACCTGACATACATACATACATACACCTACCTAACATACACTGACCTACCTAACATAAACTGACCTGACATACATACATACATACACCTACCTGACATACATACACCTACCTAACATACACTGACCTGACATACATACACCTACCTAACATATACTGACCTGACATACATACATACACCTACCTAACATACACTGACCTGACATACATACATACATACACCTACCTAACATATACTGACCTGACATACATACATACACCTACCTAACATATACTGACCTGACATACATACATACACCTACCTAACATATACTGACCTGACATACATACACCTACCTAACATATACTGACCTGACATACATACATACACCTACCTAACATATACTGACCTGACATACATACATACACCTACCTAACATACACTGACCTGACATACATACACCCACCTACCTAACATACTGACCTGACATACATACATACATACATACATACACCTACCTAACATATACTGACCTGACATACATACATACACCTACCTAACATACACTGACCTGACATACATACATACACCTACCTAACATATACTGACCTGACATACATACATACACCTACCTAACATACACTGACCTGACATACATACATACATACACCTACCTAACATACACTGACCTACCTAACATACACTGACCTGACATACATACATACACCTACCTAACATACACTGACCTAACATACACTGACCTGACATACATACATACATACACCTACCTAACATACACTGACCTGACATACATACATACATACACCTACCTAACATACACTGACCTGACATACATACATACATACACCTACCTAACATACACTGACCTGACATACATACACCCACCTACCTAACATACACTGACCTGACATACATACACCTACCTAACATACACTGACCTGACATACATACACCTACCTAACATACACTGACCTGACATACATACACCTACCTAACATACACTGACCTGACATACATACACCTACCTAACATACACTGACCTGACATACATACACCTACCTAACATACACTGACCTGACATACATACACCTACCTAACATACACTGACCTGACATACATACATACATACATACACCTACCTAACATACACTGACCTGACATAAATACATACACCTACCTAACATACACTGACCTACCTAACATAACGTGACATACATACACTGACCTCACCTACCTGACCAGGAGACAGACTTCATGTGTCCAGGTGTCCTGCAGTTCAGTTCAGCCGTAGTGTGTGGTGTGCAGCCCACCCATCATGTGGCACAGCAGGCAGCCAGAGGAGAGGAGAGAAGAGGAGAGGAGACTGCTTGAATTTCATCGCCTGGACCTTGGAGCTCCAGGCTTTGTCCTGCACGTAGATATACAAAGTATAGCCTGCCTCCCAGTCCCAGCACAGCCAGCAGGCACAAGGCGGTATGGAGAAGACTCTTCTGCCTCCTGCTGCACACTCCGGTGCCCATGATCAGATACACCGAGATCCGGAGCTCTTCACTCTGCCATCCGCCCCCAGCACAGCTCCTCTTCAGGTTATCCTCATCCCCGCCTCCTCTACAATAATCGGTGCAGTCACTGGCAGTGGCACATCTCGCCAGATCGCTCCTCCGCTGCCCTGATCTATCTGAGCGGGGAGCGGGATCTCAGTGATGTGGCGCGGCGGATTGTAATTCCCGCCTTCTGGAGCGTGCAGCGCCTATGATGGACGTCACACGTCCCGCAGTCCCAGCATTGGACCAGTGGGATGTCCATCATAGCTCCAGAAGGCGGGACCTGTATGTCATTCGGCCACACTCGGCCGCACTCGGATCAGATCGGTCCCCGCTCGTCAGCGGCCGGCGGCACTCGGGGCTACTAATTAAACGGTACTTTCTTGACACTCGGGGCTTTTCGGGGACCAATTCGGGGCTTCAGCCCCCCCTAGCCACCCCCTCCCGACGCCCCTGGTTGTGCTATCTTACATTTGTACAGTCAAGAAATCAATGCCATTAGTTTCAAGCTATATAGACATGGGGAAGCTGCACACACAGTTTGACAGCAAATCCTTCTATACACTTCATGCAGATAATCTTGTTGTTAAGCTGTCTGTGTGATATCTAGTTCTCCATAGGATCAGATTCATTTCTCATTGTCAAGTTGGTCGGACAGTGGACTTAAATTGGGGGGGTTATTAATAGACAGCACATGAGGCCAAATTAAGCTAATTATAAGTGACCAAGTGATGCTACATCCATCATGTTAAAGTGGACTCCAGGCATATATTTTTAAAAATTCTATTTCCTTGTTCATCCATGTGTCATCCTTCTGGCTATACAGAGTGACAGGTGTGCGGATCACAAGAGTATATGAGCAGAATGATAAGTATTTTGAAGAGGAAAACCAGTCCTCGGGCATATAGTATACAGTATATATATATATATATATTTCAAAGCTTAACTGCCTTATTGCAAATGCTTTAAAAAGTAAGCATTGCTTACAAAATATTACAGATGTGCACATGGCATCATAGCTGGCAATTAACAACAGATGGCAGCTAAGTCCTGCTACATTTGAAAGTGTAGAGATTTGACAATGAATATTTTAATCACCAGCCGCAGAGTGTGTACCACACTAAAATCCTAAGCATTTGACTAACTATTGGTGTATGCCACAATAAATTTAGGAATTTGCATAGTGCAAGGATTGTGTTTTGTAATTTGTTTACTGACAAAGAGCTCTTCAGTAATGGTTAAAGGTGTTTATGCATTTGTAACTCCAACCAATGTTTTTAAATCTGCAGCCCTCGTTAAAATAATGGTGATCCTGCCATTATGGTCCTTGCTCAAGCAATTCCTGTTATGAGTGGCAACTCTCTCAATCAGGGGCGTTGCTAGGGGGTGGCTTTTGGGGCTATAGCCCCGAATCTGAAGCCAATAGCCCAGAGTCTCTGCAGGAGTCCCCAAGGGGAGGGGAGGCTCTCTGGGGACCCTGATTTTAAGGCCTAGGCTCTCTAGGGACCCAAATTTAAGGGGGAGGCTCTCTGGGGACCCTAATGTAAGGGGGCCTCTCTGGGAACCCTGATGTACGTGGGGGGGGCCCTCTGGGTACCCTGATGGAAGGGGGAGGCTCTCTGAGGACTCTAATGTAAGGAGGAGGCTCTCTGGGGACCCTGATGTAAGGTGATGTAAGGGGGGGCTCTCTGGGGACCTTGATGTAAGCGGGGGGCTCTTTGGGGATATATATACACCCACACGTATAATACTGTATATACATGTGTATGCCTTTCTTTACTACGCTGCTATGGGCTCTAGCCCCAGATCTTTTGTAGACCCAGCAACGCCCCTGCTCTCAATACACATTATTTAGGGATGTCCAATGTTGTCACTATAGGAAAAATGCCCTGAGATATGCCATGCATGTAGACAGAAAGTAACTGAAAAGAAACTGAAAGAGATCAGCAATCCTGAGATGCAACAAAGGATTAAAGCAAGTATTTTATTTAAAAATAGTTATTATTTACAATACACAATGCTTTAGCAAACTACATATTATTCAGTTAGGGTTTACAGTTACTTTAACCACTTGTCGACTGATGAACGCCGATATACGTTGGCACAATGGCAGCGGTGGGCAAATGGGCGTACCTGTATGTCCCCTTTGAGAGGTGGGGATAGCAGGTGCGTGCCCGTCGCATACAGCGTGACTGTGCCCGCGGGACCGCGCCAGGATCACTTCTCCCTGTCATCGGGAGCAGTGGTCGCTGTCATGTGACTTGAAGCCCATCCCCCCCACAGTTAGAATCATTCCCTAGGACACACTTAACCCCTTCCCTGCCAGTGTCATTTACACAGTAATCAGTGCATTTTTATAGCACTGATCGCTGTATAAATGATAATGGTCCCAAAATAGTGTCAAAAGTGTCCGATGTGTCTGCCATAATGTCGCAGTCCCGATAAAAATCGCAGATCGCCGCCACTAATAAAAAAAATTAAAAATAAAAATGCCATAAAATTATCCCCTATTTTGTAGACGCTATAACTTTTGCGCAAACCAATTAATATACGCTTATTGCAATTTTTTTTACCAAAAATATGTAGAAGAATACATATCGGTCTAAACTGAGGAAAAAAATAGGGGTTTTTTTATATATTTTTGGGGGATATTTATTATAGCAAAAAGTAAAAAATAATGCGCTTTTTTCAAAACTGACACATTTTTTTGTTTATAGTGCAAAAAATAAAAACCGCAGAAGTGATCAAATACCACCAAAAGAAAGCTCTATTTGTGGGGAAAAAAAGGACATCAATTTTGTTTGGGTGCAACATCGCACAACCCCGAAACTGTCAGTTAAATTGACGCAGTGCCGAATCGCAAAAAGTGCTTTGGTCAGGAAGGGGGTAAAATCTTCTGGGGCTGAAGTGGTTAAAGTGTTACTAAACCCAGGACCCTGCATTCACTATATCTGGTCTCCCACAGTACACAGAACATGGAAATGCAATTATTTTAGTAAAGATAAACTGCTAAATACCTTTTCTCATCAGCAGTATATAGCAGTCTTGTGACTTCTATCAGTGTCTGGTTAAAGCTTGTAGGAGGAGTTTTCATTCTCCTCTGACTGTCTTATACAGGGCCCCTGACCTTCTGTCTGGACAGTGCTGATTGGCCCTGTGCTGATCACATGCACCCTCCCAAAGAAAAAAAAAAAAACAACTCTCTAGCAATACACATCAAACTGAGCATGTGCATGTGCCCCCAAGGCTCTAGACTATTAGCAGATGGATTGGGGACAGTGGAAAAGGGGGAAGATCAGAGAAGACAGAATCAAACAGTTTTTTTTACACAATGCGGAGGATTAACCCTTTAGGTTCCACAGTGAGTATAACAACCATGGTTTACTGCATATACAGACTGATTTTACTGTTGTAGGTTTAGTAACACTTTAAGTTCAATTTTAAAGTTGAACTGCAGGAAGAAATCAAATTATAAAAATGTAATCCTGTTATCATTTAATCCATTTTTTCTCAAACTAACTTAAATATGTGAACTTGTCTTAATACGATCCTCTAATGCCGAGCACAGCTGGACTAGGAGAGGAATGGGTAACATTCACAAATCAAAGCTCTATAATTCTCTGAAATTCTTGACAGGAGGAGAGAGCACAAAAATGAGCGCAGCTGAAAAATATACAGAAGGTTGCTTTTTTTATTTATTTGCATTACCATTTTATTTTTCATAAGAAGGTTCCCCACCCCCAGAGTTATCTTTTACTATCATGAATGAACTAGCAACTATCATTCATAAAAGTGACAGGTCACTCAGCGTTGTGACTCTGTGGGATTGATTTACTAAAACTGGAGAGTGCAAAATCTGGTGCATCTCATCATAGAAACCAATCAGCTTCCAGGTTTTATTGTCAAAGCCTAATGCCCTGTACACACGGTCGGATTTTCCGATGGAAAATGTCCGATCGGAGCGTGTTGTCGGAAATTCCGACCGTGTGTAGGCTCCATCGGACATTTTCCATCGGATTTTCCGACACACAAAGTTGGAGAGCAGGAGATAAAATTTTCCGACAACAAAATCCGTTGTCGGAAATTCCGATCGTGTGTACACAAAGCCGACGGACAAAGTGCCACGCATGCTCAGAATAAATAAAGACTGCCACTGCCCCGTTTATAGTCCCGACGTACGTGTTTTACGTCACCGCGTTCAGAACGATCGGATTTTCCGACAACTTTGTGTGACCGTGTGTATGCAAGACAAGTTTGAGCCAACATCCATCGGAAAAAATCCTAGGATTTTGTTGTCGGAATGTCCGAACAAAGTCCGACCGTGTGTACGGGGCATAAGAGCCCATTCACACAGGGGCAACTTTGGATCCAACTCCAAGTCGCCCCTAGTCGCCTCAGGTCGCGCTTGCTGAAAAAATCAATGATAGAGAATGGATCCGTCTTAATGTACACTACTGCAGTCGCTCCGACTGCAGAAAAGGTTCCTGTACTACTTCAATCCGACTTCTAGGCGACTTGTACCCATTGATTTCAATGGAAGTCGCCTCCAAAGTCGGATCGTGTCTTAACTGAAGCAACAATATAGGAAGAGAAGATGGTTTTCTCAAGCAAACCCCTCCCTCCCACAGAGCTGATTGTTGTTTGATTGGCCACTGGAAAGTCGTCTGTCCTGGAGGCGACTTGAAGTCGCCTTGTAAGTTGCCCCAAGTCGCCCCAAGTCGCGCTGTGGTGTCGCCCTCAGGTCGTGTCCAGGTCGCCTCGCAAAGTCGCGGCCAGAGTCGTGTTGCCCCTGTGTGAATCAACTCTAATTGAACAAGCTGAAGTTAGAAGCTGATTGGCTACCATGCACAGCTGTACCAGATTTTGCTCTCTCTAATTTCAGTAAATCAACCCTCAGTGTGTCCATCAGAGGCTGCATATACACATACACAGCCCAGGATTTCAAAGCACTGCAGTGATCTGTAATGTCATGCTGGTCCAATATTGCTCATTCATAAAACTGAAAGCTCACACAGTGCTGTGTCCGCCATTGACTGGGCTGTGGGATTTTTTTTTTTTTTTGTTAATGGCAGCTCTGGTCTCTGGAGTGGTCCCTGCTGCCAAACACAAGAGCTGTCAGTTATCAACATCCATCATATATATCCACAATGCAGCTTACCAGATAGACTTGCAGGGGTCTCAAACTGGTGGCCCTCCAGCTGTTGCGAAACTACAAGTCCCATGAAGCATTGCAAGGCTGACAGTTACAAGCATGACTCCCACAGGCATGATGGGACTTGTAGTTTTGCAACAGCTGTAAGGCCGCCAGTTTGAGACCCCTGCCACCCTCAATGGTTAAACAAACAACAGAAAGCAAGTTTTGTATTAAACCATCCAAGGTCAGCTTAGGGTCCTCCCAGGGCACAGGGCACCAGCCTCCCAATCACCTTTTCCAAATGCAGGGCTCAAGTGTGGAGCCTCCTGGAATTGATACTCTCACAAAACTAATGGAAAAAGAGGAGAAGGCTCCAATTGTGCTGATCAATAAAGTTTATTCAAAGTTAGAAAAAAATATATAATTGTAAAGGGCTTCTATTCCACCCACTGCTATCTTCTTTATCTTCCTTCTTCAAGTTCCTCTTCTTTGGCCATTGGGTGGCCACTGTTAAGTTAATTCTGGAGTTACATTATCCCACCATCCAGTTAGTTCTCAATGTCTTACAGATGCCAAGAGTGTATTGGGTCTGTACACTGCACTGTATGTGTTTCAGAGGCAGTGCACACAAAATGAAAAAAAAATATATAATCCTAGGAGCAGGAGGAAAGGGATTGTTATTTTGGAGAAGAGACATGTAAAGCCTGCTCAGCCAAAAAAACTCTTTGCATTTTTTTTTTTTAAGTAAATTTACTCTTTAACTTTAAAGTGTTACTAAACCCACAAAAGTAAAATCAGTCCGCTGCTTGATCCTGTCTTTTCTGATCCTCCCCTTTTTCCACTGTCCAAAATCCATCTCCTGATAAAACAGAGCCTTGGGGGCAAGCTGCACATGCTCAGTTTGGTGTGTATTGCTAGAGAGTTTTTTCTTTTTTCTTGTAAAAGTGCATGTGATCACCACAGGGCCAATCAGCACTGTCCAGACAGAGGGTCGGAGGTCCTGCAGCCTCATGGGAGAATCAGAGGAGAATGAAAACTGCTCCCACAAGCTGTAACCAGACACTGATAGAAGTCACAAGATTGCTATATACTGCTGATGGGAAAAGGTATTTAGCAGTTTATATTCACTAAAATTATTTTGCATTTCGAAATTAATTGCATTTCAATGTTCTGTGTACTGTGGGAGACCAGATATAGTGAATGTAGGCTCCTGGGTTTAGTAACACTTTAACTACTCCTTGGACTGTATCTTCATTCACAACACATTTAAATGAATGTGCTGCTAATGAGGATTTAATCCCCAGTGTAACCCTAGAACTTAGTGAGATACTCTCTAAAGCTTATCTTCTTCTAAAGGAAGAAGACACTGCAGCTTTTCTCATTACAGCACTGAGATTTACTCAGGTGGTTATAATGAAATCAGACCCCTCTTTACTGAAATCAGTTCGAGAAAGGACATGGTGAAACCAACAGACATTTGTTCAGAGCAGAAACAGCTCACTTAAAGGGGATTTTATTTTTTGAAGCAATGCGGAGTTGGAATTTCAAGCTTATCTTTTTAAGATGCTATTTGTTTATGAGGTGGCTGAGCCGTTGTGTTTGCCATAAATAACCCTGTTTGTAGGCAGAGCTTCAGTATCAATTGTAACTAATCCATATTTAAGGGAAAGCAAAGTTAAAGTGTTACTAAACCCATGACCCTGCATTCACTATATCTGGTCTCCCGCAGTACACAGAACATGGAAATGCAATTATTTTAGTAAATAAAAAACTTCTAAATACCCTTGCTCATCAGCAGTATATAGCAGTCTTGTGACTTCTATCAGTGTCTGATTAAAGCTTGTAGGAGGAGTTTTCATTCTCCTCTGACTGTCTTATGCAGGGCCCCTGACCTTCTGTCTGGACAGTGCTGATTGGCCCTGTGCTGATCACATGCACCCACCAAACTGAGCATGTGCATGTGCCTCCAAGGCTCTATATTATCAGCAGATAGATTGGGGACAGTGGAAAAAGGGGAAGATCAGAGAAGACATAATCAAACAGCTTTTTTTACACAATGCGGAGGATTAACCCCTTAGGTTCCACAGTGAGTATAACAACCATGGTTTACTGCATATACAGACTGATTTTACTGTTGTAGGCTTAGTACCACTTTAACCTGGCCCTCTGTCTGGACAATGCTGATTGGTCCTGTGCTGATTGTGACTTCTACGAGCGTTTAGTTAAAGCTTGTAGGAAAACTCTTTAGCAATACACACCAAACTAAGCATGTGCAGCCTGTCCCCTGGTTCTCTATTATCAGGAAATATATTGGGGACAGTGTAAGAAGGAGAGGATGAGGGGAGAACAGCCTTTTTACACAATGCAATGATGATTAACCCCTTAGGTTCCAAAGTGAATATAACAAGCATGCTTTACTGCATATTCAGATTGATTTTACTGTTGTGGGTTTAGTAACACTTTAAAGACTGTCTATCCCAAAGGGTTAACAGGTGTAGAGGTGGGGCATCTTGCAATGTTTGTTAATGATGACAGACTTGGGACAGGCTCACTATAACATTGTTCAAAAAAAACTTGCAGTAAGGCATAACACCTCCTCCTGTCAAACATCTAAATTTTTTAACATTTTTTGGGCATGCTGACTGAATGGGAACACAAAACATAGTGGGGTTTTCTCTAATTTGACTGCAAAAGTGGAAGCACGTTACCTCTAGAGGAAGCATTTATAAGATTTTTAAATAAAGCACAATTTCCAAATTAGCAGGCTAGTTAACTGTCTTTATTTAAATATTATTGTAAATCAAAATGCGAGGTTAGTAAAATCCAGTACAGTTTCCCTTTAATTGATATTGAAAGAGATTCCTCTACTTAGTCTCTCCACCTGCTGTCTAGTCATGCAGCACCAACATAGCCACGGATGCCTCTACTTCAAACAGTGTGACATCATTGGTTGATGTATCTAGATGGCTGCTGGGAGAAACACATCTCCCAGCTGTTCTAATGTAGAATGCATACAGCATGCTGTCAGCTAGAAATGATCCAACTTGTAAACAACACAATGAATCAAAGGCTAGCCTTGAGCAAATTGCAAAAAGTCTCAGGGCCAGTAACAGAAGGGGTTAAGGGAGTTACTTTACAACGCTGGGAAGCCTTTTACATACCATAAGCCAAACAAACATAATAAAATCTGATAAAGTTTAAGTTCCTACCACTGAGCTGTGTTTTCTAGAAATATCTCCTTGTTTCATGATCTAAATGTGATGGCATTAAGAGCTCTCTTCCCCCAGTGCCAGGACATTATATGAAGAACACGCTGATGGGCGTGTTAGTGACTGTCACAGCAGTCTAAGCTGTCACGCTTTGCCTGCTCTGTAATTAACAATTGATGAGCATTTTACAAGAACTGCAACGCAGGATACACCAATGCAGAAGTACACTCTACACAGGCAGCTTGTGCAGTTTACTTTTTACATTAACACCTATGTTTAATTTTACACATATGTTTAAAATATTTTTTTTCAGAATTTCACACATAATGAGTACTTATTGCTGATTAGAATATGACATAGTAGGCCAGATGGTAATGACAAGTTAAAAACTCTCTTAAAAAAAAAAAAAAAACTGATTTAAAAAAAAAAAATCTGGTCCATAAAATCATGTTCAAATACAATGCTTTGTCTTTCTCTCTTCTAGCTAATGGGTTTTAGAAGAAAATTCCTCCTATAGTTATTGTCTTCCTACTTTGCTGCTCCTTCCTGATAGATGCCCAATTTCTGGGTGTTCCTTCACTGAATGCAGGCAGAGCCAGCTGCTCCTACCCCCTTGTTTAGTGAGGGCACCTATCAAGGATCTGTAATGACAGTGCATGTGTGTAGATCACAGGCAGAGCTCTGCTGTGAAGACACTTGTCTTGGAGGGGGTTCAGCTGACACTCCCCCTCCTCCTATGCTCCTAGGGCATGCGCATTGTGCTGTAGACAAGCACTATTCGTGAAAGCTTGTCTCCTGGTTAGCTGTGTGGTCAGACATTGGTAAGGAAGGAGGTAATGTGGACCTTGCTATCTCGGCTTCAGCACCACCTAGAAAGACGAGACAAAGGGGTTGATTTACTAAAGGCAAATAGACTTTGCACTTTGCAAAGTGCAATTACCCCAGAGCTAAGCAAATGAGCAGAAGCTCTGCTGACTTCAATCATCCAATCATGTGCAAACAAAAATGCTGTTTTTTTTTTTTATTTCCCTTGCACATTATTGGGTATTCTTTGCAAAGTGAAGCTTTACCTCAGTTATTTAACTCTGGAGCAACTGCACTTTGTAAAGTGCACAGTCTATTTTCCATTAGTAAATCAATCCCAAAGGGTTACATGTAGTGTGTATCCTGGGGGGACAAAGTTAACAAAAAAAAGTAGGGGAGATTTCTACATTAAAGGTTAAAGACTGCAAAAGCTTTCGAACTAGCTGTTGCAAAACCAACTTGGGGTCTCAAAAGTTCTAAATCATTGCTTATATATCAGTGTAACGTGTCTGTACGGAGAACTTATTCTAAACTGAACCTAAATCATGCATGTCAGATTGGTGTTTTATGGGCTGCATGTGGCTTCTCTCTCCTATTCTATGACCCTCTGTAGTTTAAAGATAAAAAAAGCATAATTAGCTACCAGCTGTTCTCGTTTGATAAGTTACTCTTCTGCGCATAATATTGTAGCTAAATACTTCAGAAAATGTTTTATGTCCTCCTTCTCTGTGAGTAAATTTGATCATTTACACTTTTTACTATAATGCTATTTTTTTTTAATTAAGCAGGGGCAACGCTCAGTAGGCATAATTCGGCAATTAAAGATTTAGTCCCTTCAGTTCAGTCCACTGTTTAGCATTTTCATATGCCTAGTCCAAACCCTTTTAGTGGGGACTGCAAAAGCTGAGAGATGGATTGTACATAGCCAACATAGGATGTGGTGTTGCATGGCAGTCCTGACACAGGCAGTTTGCATCTACTCACATATCATGTTGCTGACTGCCAGTAACACAGTCTGTGGAATAAACTGTTCAGAATGCACCCCTACATGCCACACCAATCCAGGTTGGTCATTATTTTTGCTGGCCCCCCATTGTGTGTCCATCTTGAACAGATATATCAGTCTGGATGTCACACCATTTCCTCAAACTCAATTATCTAAAACTAAACTTATAATTTTTCCTCCACCACGTGCACCTTCCTCTGATCTCTCTGTGAAAATCCATGGCACAACTATCAGCCCATCCCTGCATGCCAAGGTCCTAGGTGTAGTCCTGGACTCTGAACTCCCCTCCTTTAAGCCCCATGTCCAATCACTGTCCAAATCTTGCCGCCTCAACCTCCGCAACATCTACGAAATACGCCCCTTTCTAACCAATGACACAACAAAGCTCTTAATTCACTCCCTGGTTATCTCTCGCCTCGACTACTGCAACTCCCTACTCAATGGCTTACCTCTACATAGGCCATCCCCCCTTCAAGTCTGAGTTTAAGAGGGAAATTGGTCTATAGTTGCAGCATCTCTTCTTAGAATTGGCCACCGTTTAAAACTTCATTGAAGGTGTTCACTAGGTGAAGGGCTAGGATGTCCCAAATTTTTGGTAGTATTCATTAGGGAAGCCATCTATACCAGGCACTTTAGAAAGGGGGAGGTCACAGATAACTTTCAGAACCTCTGGGACTGTGAAGGGACAGGAGATAGTTAGCCTTTGTTCCTCGAGTAAGGAACTTAGGGAGAGATCACGTAGAAAGCAATCAATTTGATCATCTGTGGGTTGTGAGGTGGTTGGGTCAGGTTGTAGATTGTATTGATCAGAATAGAAATTTTTAAAAATCTCAACTATGTGGAAGGGATCATAGGCTTTCGAGTTATCACTAGAATTCTTCAGGTAGGGTATTCTAGTAATCGCTACTTTATGTTTGATACATCTAGCTAGGTAAGGACAAGACTTATTAGCTAGGGCATATCTTTTTTGCTTTAAGTTTCTTAACCTGTTTCTCATGGTTGTAAAGTAACAGTTCCCTTAGTGCATTGCAAAGATGGAATAGTTTGGCAGAGTTGGCAAAGGAGGGGTCCCGCTTGTTAACCTCTTCAATTTTGCGTACAGATTTGGTCAATTGCTCCTACTGTTGGAATCTACGTTTCTTTTCACGGGCACCAATTTAGATTAGCATTCCTCTGGTATATGCCTTATGGGCTGTCCAAATCGAGAATTTACTAACCTCATTGGTGTCATTGAATTCAAAATAAGAATTTAATGCCTTCTCAATTGCTTGGCTATGTTCAGAGATGGAGAGAAGATATGTGTTGAGTCTGCATAAAGGATTGCCCTTGGATGTTCCCTGTCCTGAGAGACGTAGGGTGATAGGGGCATGGTCTGGCCAGGTGATGGTTTCAATGGATGAAGAGGTAACAAGTGGTAGGGTCCATCTATCAACTATGAACATATCCTACCTCTCACCATTCCTATTCAATTCTTGAATAGAAATGGTGAGAGGTAGAGAAGAAGGAGTAGTCCCTTTCACCCCCATGTTGGCATCTTAATACGTCAAACAGACCATGCCTAAAAAACATTGAGTTCAAGCAAGCCGAAGGTCTTCTAGAGTTAGGTGTTGTGTCAATCGAGGGATCTGCAATGGCATTGAAGTCTCCTCAAATAATCAGATGTCCTTGTTGGCACTTAGTGAATTGCTTGAGTAGTTTATTTTAAAAAATGGTCTGTTTCACGTTTGGGGTATAGACATTAACCAAAGTGTAAGTGACATCATCAATATCACAAGCCAGAATGATAAATCTACCATTATCGTCAATTATAGATGAGTTAAGCTGAAATTTAAGAGAGTCTTTAATGGCGATCAGAACACCTGCTTTCTTCTTGTCAGCGTTTGCTGTAAAAATCTGCGAGAAATGTTTAAAGGTGAGATGTGGGGGGGAGCGTTTGAGAAAATGAGTTTCCTGAAGAAAGATAATATCTCCATGAAGAGATTGGATTTCTTTCTGTAGTGCCATTCTCTTATGAGGGCTGTTAAGGCCTTTTACATTGAGTGAGACAATCTTAGGATTCATGTTCATGGCAGTTGTAGCGAGGAATAATTTGATCTAATGCATGTAGCGCTATGGTGAGGTACCACCGTGATCCAGGTCTTGTGACAAGATGCCAGGGGAGTAGAAGACAGTCTTTTAGAGTCATGGTGAGCATCCTGGTGAGATGTAGTACGAGCTTTAGGGTTAGTATTAGTATGCCGTATCGAAGTACTGTAGGGAAGGTACAAAACTGTAGGAAACATAAAAAGCAGTTTGAAGCAAAAACTGAGCTCAATGTGCAGTAAGTAAGCCTTACTGCATGGTGTGGGGGGAACAAAAAGGCAACAATAAGTAACCAATAAGTGTTTGCCATGCGAGTCAAACGTAGACTGTGGGTGAGAAGATGAAAGATCTGGAGTGAGATGCATAAATCCAGACTTCATTTAGGACCATTCCATGGGCAGTTTAGAGGGAGGAGATATGATAGGTGGTGGCAAATCTGGGGCTAAGATGTTCCAATCTTTCAGCAGTTGCATACCTTTATCCAGCGAGTGTACCACATGTTTCCTTGATGCGTGATGATCAATTTTGTGGGACAGTCCCACTGGAATGTGATCTTGTGATTATGCAAAGCTTTTGTTATAGTAAGAAACTGTCATCGGGTTTGAAGGGTGGCTGCTGAGAGATCCGCATATAGAGCTACCCCATTGAATTTTTCAGATACTTTTGGTTTGTTACGGGCAGCTGACATAGCTTTCTCCTTGGTGGTATAAAAATTTATACAAGTCAGAACATCCCGTGATATGTCATCAGAGAGGTATGAGGGCTTAGGGATTCTATAAGCTCTGCCTATGAGGAGTTCCATATCTGATGCTGTTGGCAGTAATTCAGATGGTGAAGATATTCGTGCAGCAACAGTTGCAAAATAGCTTAAGGTATACCGCAGAATTTTATCTTGTTGCGGTGTGAGCGATCTTCGAGGTCTGCTAATTTGGCTGACATTCTTTTTAATTTCATCCTCATGGTCGTTATGGGCATCGATTAGGTCATTATGAGCGTGCCATATGTCCCCAATTTTCTCCTCAGCCTGAGACATTCTAAGGGAGAGGTCCTGAACTGCGGATGTTACATTGTTAGGTATGGCAGACATGTAAGGAGTCTCTCAGAGACAGGAGCATGCCCTTAAGGTCTGCTATAGTGGCAGGCTAAGTGGAATAAGGATATTCCTCCAGTGGTTTGGTTAGCTGTGTATTGGAATATGGGGCAGGTAGTAGCTATACATCAGCATCCTCCTCTATCTGCTTGGGCTTTTTAGCTTTAGCCGGGCTACGTGTGGTGGGTGAATCAGGTGGGGAAGACTCACCATTTGCCTGGGCTGTGTTGGGCATGTCTCTGCTGTGTAGGAGCTCTAAAGCATGTCTCCCGGCTGCAGCTGCTTGAAGCCTGTGTGAATCGTGTGGAAAAAGGCCGCCGCCATTCTGTTGAAGCCTGCTCCCGGCCAGCGGGTAGAAATCTATCAGTTTTTGCGGTCCGCATCGGGAATTCCACCACTTGGACATAGGGTAAGAGGATAAGGCAGATGCAGCTGGTGGTCAGTGAGAAGAGGGGTCACTCCTGTCGCTGTCAGCGGTCGATTGGAGAACCTCGGCGTTGGAGCACTCTCACTTTGCTGACATACAGACCCGCAGTCGGCCACGCCCCCGACATCCCCCCCTTAAATCCATCATGAATGCTGCTGCTAGACTCATCCACTTCCACAATCACTCTGTGTCTGCTACTCCTCTCTGTCAATCCCTCCACTGGTTCCCACTCACACAACAAATTAAATTCAAAATACTAACAACAACTTACAAAGCCATCCACAATCTCAAAATGCCAACCTAATCTTTCTCTTTGTTCCTCTCAAGACCGCTCTCTAGTTCCCTCGTCACCTCCTCCTTTGCTCGTCTCCAGGACATTTCGAAAGACAGATCGGACACTTTTGACACTTTTTTGGGACCACTGACATTTATACAGTGATCAGTGCTAAAAAATAGCCACTGATTATGTCACTGACAGGGAAGGGGTTAACACTAGGGGGCGATCAAGGGGTTAAATGTGTTCCCTCATGTATGTTCTAACTGTGGGGGGATGGGACTGCCTGGAGGAGGAGACCGATCGCTGTTCCTAATCTTTAGGAGCAGCAGATCTGTCTCTCCTCCCCTGACAGAACAGAGATCTGTTTACATTGATAGATCTGCGTTCTGTCTCTGTCAGGAGCGATCGCAGGTGGCCGGTGGGCATCGCGAAAGCCGGCCACGTGCATCGGTTCATGGGTTGCGCCACGGGCGCGCGCCACCTACAGCTCTTAAAGCGGCCGACGTACAGGAACGGCAATTTGCCCAGGAGAGCCAATCTGCCTCAGTATAATTGCGGAGGCTGGTCCTTAAGAGGTTAAACCCACAGGTGCTTTTTTTTACCACTACTATTGCTTTATAGTGGCTATTGGAATTTACAAATGCAACAATTTAGAAATGGGATGAATGGTTTAGCACCGTAAAACACTTTTTGATAGATAAGTAGTGCATTTTATATACAACTTTATAGAGCAGACCAAAATGAGGGACAAATGAGGAGGAAAGAGGGACAGAGGGAGTTTGTTCCGAATCAGGGACAGTCCCTCGAAATCAGGGACAGTTGGGAGCTATGTATTACTGCTTCATAGGACTTCCTCTAAGCTTGTTTAATATATTATGGGAATACAATTTATTAAACAAATGCAATTATCACAGAAATAATTTATTTTACATTTTTACTGTAAGCTGTTTCATACAATGGCTAAACAGAGACTACAATCCAATGGTGAGTCCCAGAGATGCAACTATTGAGGTTGATGCATGTAGAAATCACTCCTCAAATGTGCTTCTCAGTAAAATCTACCCATCTATGACCACCCTTCCTATATTTTATTGTCTGCTCTCTATACCAGCATTAAAGTATATCAAAACCCAAGACCTTAGATGTTGTCCCTGCATTAGTTTCCTTTTTCTCAGGATTTTATTCTTTATTTTATCTAGATATCCTGCCAGTAACATACTTCCTGTCCTAGGAAGACAAAGCTCATTCACTGTTCTGTATCTATAGATAAGTGGCATTGTCACCCAATCATCTAAAGGACTACAGAACACCCCCTCTCTTCTCCATAACATGGAGACAACAGTGTAGCACAGGCAAAGAGTACAAGAAGTTTTCAGCTCATTGGATTTCTGGCAGGATCAACAGGTACTTTATTAAACGTATTAAAAATAGTTTCAATAGTGTATTTACCAGACCAAAGTGGAGCAAATAAGACTTGATTTTCATTTACATGCACTTTAGATACTCACAGCTAAATCCTCTTTGGCAGAATAGCCAATGCGATCATTTCTAAGCTACATCTGTGAGTGTTTTTCATTGATTAGTACCATCCAAAGGTATGTAATGGGTCAGAAAACAAAAGTTCACATTTCTAATGGGACCAACAGTGTGCTGCCTGAAGTATAATTACTATTTCGTAATCCCTTCGATACACCTTTGCAGTAAGCTATCAGCTACAGCAGCATCTAATCCTCTCGCTGAACCATAAACTGACCATTACCATAAAAAAAGAAGTTAAACCAGAAACCATGTGCTGAGTATAAAACTAATTTCATGCTTTCAAAAGCACACAGTGGCTGAGAACGAGATAGTGGCTCTGGGACCTGACAGATTGGCTAACACAATTGGTTTGCTTCTGATGCCGTCGGAATAAAAGCCAAGCTGGGCATCTACAGGCAACACATGGAAAGTCTAGAATCTTCTGTGATATTCAAATCAATACTGTATCCAATGCTTAGCTGACGGCTGCCATTAAACACCTGTCTCATTAGCGCAATTAGCATAAATAAAACCGGCAATAGCACAAGCCAAAAGAGACTTGAACAGATAAAAAAAAAAGTTTGTCAAGGAATTTTATCTAGTAGTCTAAGAAACAAGTCTAAGGAATAATAGTCTAAGAAACAAGCACAAGCTGTAACAAAATCCTTAAAACTAAAGCTGGCCATACATATAAAGATCTCTTATAGGTTCCAAATATCTAAGCCATCGGAAAGCAACTGAAGGAGTTCTACTCCTGATACAAATGCCTGTTTCATCTATTGGAGCCGAACTCTAAATAGCTTAATCCAGTTTCCAATCCAAAAAAAAAAAATTGTATTCTTAAAGTGATTGTAAACAATCACCTTGTAAAACAACCCATTCCGTTTAAAATAGAAATGAAAAAACATTTTTGTAAAGATATAAAAAAAACATTATAAATAGCTCTTTTCCCTTTTTATAAGCAATCACATCCCCTCTGTTCTCAGCTGCATAAGAGCTGGGGCAGGAGAGGCAGCAGCACACTGAGCTTGCCAGTGAATGGCTGTGCAGTGGGCGGGCGTGTCAGGACAAGTCTGATCATTGGAGGAGAGCAGGCTGAGTTCTCAGCATAGCTAGAGAACTGACCACGGTGTGTGTTCTCCTGCTTAGTGTGGTCAGTTTTTAACAGGAAAGCAGAGGCACTGGCAGTAACAACAGGGATTTCACACAAAGGAAGCAATACAAAGAGAACAGGACACTTTCTAATACAAGTTTTTGGTATAGCAGGCACATATCAGGAATATGAAATGTTGGGGTAACAAATGCTTTAAATACAGACGGTGTAATGACCACTTCCATCCTTATATTAGCTTTCTTTAATGACCTGCATGGCAGGACTCCGACTGGGAAAGGGAGGGGCAGCATATTGAGCCAATTAGGTTCTACATTACTGAACAGTGCTAACTATTCAAGACAGAGAGCTTGCTGACAGCAGGAGAGAGCAGAGAAAGCACTGTCATGTTCCCCTCAGTCTTGTGATACTCCGTCATTAAAATGCATGTAAACCATCACTATGTAAAACAACCCATTCCTTTTAAAATAAAAATGATATACAAAACATTTGTCTATAGCTATAAAGAAAGAATTTTTTTTCTTTTTTTATAAATGATCACATACCCTCTGTCCTCAGCTGCATAAGGAGCTCAGAAAGCTGGGGGAGGAGAAACAGCACTACACTGAGATTCCCAGTGAATGGCTGTGCAGGGTTTGGGGGTGTCAGGACAACTCTGAACTTTGATAGATTGCAGACTGAGCTCCCAGCACAGCCATAAAACTGACAACACTGTGCTCTCATGTCTAGTGTGGTCAGTTTTTGATAGGAAAGCAGGGGGACAGGCAGAAATACCGGGGATTTCACACAAAGGAAGCAATACTAAGGGCACAGGATAGTTTTTATTTCATACAAGTACATGGTACAACAGACATATATCAGGAATATGAAATGTTGGGTTTACATCAGCAGGCTGGCGAGGGTCAGTGACCTACTAAGTGAAAGGAAACTTAGAGTTTTGCCATGCCACTGTCCTGGTATTTGGATTTGAGAACTGAATGAAAATAATGACTTGTTAAGTAGTTTACCTACATATACTGTATATATATATATCTATATATATATATCTATATATATATATATAGATATATATATAGTATATATCTCTCTATATATATATATATATATATATATATATATAGATATGTATATAGATATAGATATATATATACATATATCTGTCTTTTTGTAATAAAGCTTTAGAAATGCAATGCACAAATCATAAACCATCCCACGTCTATCCATTTCAACTCTGTATTTAGCTGGTTGCTTAGAGTTCTGCTTTAATTCCCATCGCTGATGGAGGCTTATGATCAACCGCAGAAATGTTCAGCCTGATGGAGGTATATTGCAGGTTAATCAACACTATTAAGACTGTTACTTCATGCCACTTGTTAATAAATAAACTGATTATGACAAGCATTTAAATGTGACAGAAAAACCATATGCCATGTGTTGAATAAAATGATAAAATGCAGCAACCAATCCCATTTCAATATAACGATGTTACATCGAGCAGGAGGTATTTTCTGATTGGCTGCGGTGGTTTACAGAATTTTTTTTTTTTGCACATTTTTTTGTACTGCCTGCTGTTTAATCTTTTTAGTATGTAGTGAAATAATACAATTATGCTGTAAGACTAACAAAACACTTTTAAAAGATTAAAAAAAAAAAGAAAAAAGAAAATGCATTTTTCAATATACTTTTTTTAATCTTTAGAAACTGTAGTTTTGTTTTTTTTAACACTTTGCCATTTCAGTCTAATCTAATGCCAGCATATTTTTAATGATATTTCTATGGTTGTTATGTTGCATCTTAAAAGTCCTAAGGAACCCCTTTATTTCTATTAATGCCAGCATATATTCCAGACACATCGTTTTACAAAAAAAGAAAAAAACAGTTTACAACTGTTACTTATATGTCATTTTCCTGTACTCAGTTGAATCGTGTCTCCAGCTGAGCCGACCCTGTCCTCTTATGGAAAGAAGAGATAGTTCTGCATATCTCATCAATCACTTGGTATGTTTGTACATCCTATTAAACCATGCAACTAAAAAAAAAATGAACTATTTTTCATTTTTCCCCTATGTACAAAACAAAATTTTACATTGACACAGGGGATACAACCATTTAGATTGGTCCTTGCACTAGAGGAGCTTACAATCTAAAACCCTTACTATAGCCATACGTTGTTTAAAGAAACCAGAGCATCCTAAGTGATCATAGAGATCATAAGAGATAACTCCTATAATAATAAATGTGCACTATAATACAACAGCCTCATGGTAAAATTGGGACATATAGGAATGAGCCCAGGCAGGATGCTCCATGATACATTCAGGATAGTCCAGGATTCTATTCTACAGATGACTAGAACTTGGCATAGTTGAACACACACCTCAATCCAGACCTCTGTCTCGTATTCAGCACCCAAAGCCCTCGAAGGAGGAACGTGCAAGAGAACACCCTGCTTACCTCGACGCGATAATCCACTCCACATTTTTGTAGAAGAGTATGGCTAGTTAGCAGTCACTAGCCAGCGACTAGAGTTAGACGAGAAGTTCCTAAAGGTAATCGATGGGATCTAAAGGACTACAGAGCCTTGGCTCGAGTACCGATCATCTGTATGTCTGTGCAGTTTGAAATCAATGCAGCTCCCAGAGCCCTCTAAGCTGGTTCACCCCGGTGCTCATTGAAAATCCTTTACACGCTGGCATCGTTTTAGGCAGGCAGAAACGCACACTGAGACATTTGTAAAGAAAAGCAAAGCAATTACAGTCCTGTGTCTTGCTGCAGACTGAAACGTGGAGCTGTGTCACACCAGAAAGCCTGATGTGAAATTATGCAGGCAAAAAAAAAAAAAAAAGGCACCTAAGCCTTCATTATCAATGCATGAAATCAGCTACTGTGATCAGATTCACGCAAGCCTTCGAAAGGCATGTGATTATGAAAGGTTCCACAAAATCAGTCCTGAACTGTGCACAATGAAAGGAGTCATCTTGATCGACTGTGCTCTTAAAAACAGCCCTTTCCCATTTTTTTTTTTAAATAATGGACTGTGGAGGCAGAGAATAATCAGTATTCTGTGGGGTGATGAGTAATTGTTTTGGAGGCTATTGCAGAAGGAAAAAAAAACTAGTTTAAAAGAAGACGTTCAGGCTTATTGGATAAGGCAGTATAAAGAGCTGCAAAGTGTCCATATCTATATAGATGTATAGCTACCAATCAGATTTAAGCTTTCATGAGATTATAAGCTAGCAGAACAATGAAAAATGATTACTGATTGGCTGGTAGTGGATATTACACTTTTAAATGAAGAACAGACTAGCAAAGAATGTACTGAATAATCACATAGGGGTTGATTTACTAAAGGCAAAAAGACTGTGCACTTTGGAAAGTGCAGTTGCACACGGCAAGAGCAGTTGCTCCAGAGTTTAGTAAATGAGCAGAAGCTCTGCTGACTTTCATCAACCAATCATGTGCAAGCAAAAATGCAGTTTTTTTTTTTATTTTCCTTGCATGTGATTGCGTATTCTTTGCAAAGTGAAGCCTTACCTCATTTACTAAGCTCTGGAGCAACTGCACTTGCAGAGTGCAACTGCACTTTCCAAGGTGCACAGTCTATTGGCCTTTAGTAAATCAACCCCATAGACTTCTGTGGCATATGTTACAGAGAGTACAGCGTATACTTGCTTTATAACATTTTATTTTGGAAGAAGATAATTCTTTGTCACCCATCAATAAGAGAAAAGGCAGCTGAAATCATTTTCAAGGCACATGGTTACAATTTCCCCTCCAATTTTGGCACATTTAGAGCTTTATTGGTACTGAACAGTCTACAATGCTACAGCTAGCACAGCTAATATACTTTTAAATGCCCTCTTCAGAGTTTTGGGTTCCTCAAATCCCAGGGCACTGTATTATGCCATTGTTAACATTTTCTGGTACTGTATAGACAGAGCAATCCATCTCCTCCTGCACATTAACATGATGGGTGTCCTGACTGGTCATAACTAAAGTGTATATCCTGGATAAAAAGACAGTGGAGGTCCTGACCTCTTGTTTGAAGAAAGCAAATGAAACATTCTGAATCACCTGGATGGTATTCAACTTGACCTTTTTGGATATTCAGATGAATATTACATTCCTCTGAAAAACTCTCAATGAACAGTATCCCCTCTTATACTATTAGCAATTTATAAGGTGGCCATACACTGATCGAAATTCAGCTTGTTCAGCAGGGACCGATGTCCATGTGGCCATCCCCGTTTAAGAGAAGTCTCTTTTTTTACCTCCCAACTCCCCCCACCTTCCCCGTCCACACACACTTTTTTTCTCTTCATCTTTCTCTTCACCTGCTCCCTACCCTCTATCAACTCTTGGTATTTTTTATCTGATTGGAATGCTTACTGGTCTTAATAATATGTATTATTTATGGCTCTGTGTTTGATGCTGTCTTTCTCTTGAGTAATAACTCAAGAAAAAAGAAAAAGGAGGTGCAAGATGCATGGGCAAGCTCTTAACACTGGCAAATAGTGTTGAAATTTGCATATACAGTGGCTTGCAAAAGTATTCACCCCCCTCCCCCCCCCGGCATTTTTCATGTTTTGTTGCCTCACAACCTGGAATTAACATGGATTGTTTGAGGATTTGCATCATTTAATTTACAGAACATGCCCACAACTTTGAAGATATATTTTTTTTTATTGTGAAGCAAACAACAAAAAGGACAAAATAACAGAAAAAGTCAATGTATATAACTACTCACCCCCCTAAAGTCAATACTTTGTAGGGCCACCTTTTGCGGCTATCACAGCTCCAAGTTGTTTTGGATAAGTCTCTATGAGCTTGCCACATCTTACCACTGGGATTTTTGCCCATTCCTCCTTGCAAAACTGCTCCAGCTCCTTCAAGTTGGATGGTTTGCACTTGTGATCAGCAATCTTTAGGTCTGACCACAGACTTTCTATTGGATTGAGGTCTGGGCTTTGACTAGGCCATTCCAACACATTTACATGTTTCCCCTTAAACCACTCAAGTGTTGCTTTAGAAGTGTGTTTGGGGTCATTGTCTTGCTGGAAGGTGAACCTCCGTCCTAGCCTCAAATCACACACAGAGTGGTACAGGTTTTGCTCAAGAATATCCCTGTATTTAGCACCATCCATCTTTCCCTCCAGTCTGACCAGTTTCCCAGTCGCGACTGCTGAAAAACATCCTCACAGCATGATGCTGCCGCCACCATGTTTCACTGTGGGGATGGTGTTTGTTGGGTGATGTGATGTGTTGGATTTGCGCCAGACATAGCGTTTTCTTTGATGGCCAAAGAGTTCAATTTTAGTCTCATCAGACCAGAGCACCTTCCTCCATACATTTTGGGAGTCTCCCACAAGCCTTTTCGCAAACTCAAAACGTGCCATTTTGTTTTTTGCCGAAAGTAATGGCT
This sequence comes from Lithobates clamitans, assembly GCA_037952925.1. Taxonomy (NCBI): domain Eukaryota; kingdom Metazoa; phylum Chordata; class Amphibia; order Anura; family Ranidae; genus Lithobates; species Lithobates clamitans. The sequence goes on from JBBGZY010000014.1 coordinate 11,528,468, forward strand.
TTCTTCTGGCCACTCTGCCATAAAGCCCAACTCTATGGAGGGTATAGCTTACAGTCATCCTATGTACAGATAGGCCAGTCTCTGCTGCTCCTCCAGGGTTACCTTAGGTCTCCGTGCTACCTCTCTGATTAATGCCCTCCTTGCCCGATCCGTGAGTTTTGGTGTGCGACCGTCTCTTGGCAGGTGTGCTGTTGTGCCATGTTCTTTCCATTTGGCTATGATAGATTTGATGGTGCTCCTAGGGATCATCAAAGATTTGGATATTTATTTATAACCGAACCCTGACTTGTACTTCTCAACAACATTGTCCCTTACTTGTTTGGAGAGTACCTTGGTCTTCATGGCAGTGTTTGGTTAGTGGTGACTCTTGCTTAGGTGTTGCAGCCTCTGGGGCCCTTCAAAAAGGTGTGTATATGTAATGACAGATCATGTAACACTTAGATTGCACACAGGTGGACATCATTTCACTAATTATGTGACTTCTGAAGGTAATTGGTCGCACCAGAGCTTTTTATGGGCTTCATAACAAAGGCGGTGAATACATGCCAATTATCAGTTTTTTATTTCTGAAAAATAGTTTTATGTATATATTTTTCTAATTTTACTTCACCAACTTAGACCATTGTGTTCTGATCCATCACATATAATTCAGATTAAAAAAAACATTGAACTAAAGGCTGTAATGTAACAAAATAGGTAAAAAAGCCAAAGGGGGGGGGGGGGGGTAAATACTTGCAAGGCACTGTATGAAATCAATAATCCACTATTTGGAAAGAGCGAATATTACTGGAGGCTGGATTTTCCATGAAAGAATAAGAACTCCTGAGGCTGGTTGAAGGGTGGTGATTGTACAAATATGGAGATAGAAAGATTTTCTACAGAGATTAAACTAGCACTGGATACCACAGTATAATGCCCTCAATGGATCCTGCATAGGTAAGCATGGAGAATCCCTTCCACAAGAAGGAATTAAGAAGTTAAATTTTAGCAGAAGCATAGTCGTCTAAGTAAAACCAGCGCAGGTGGAAAATCTCCCTGCCTGAACCATAGACAACAGTAAAGACCCACAAGGTCAAAAACCCTTCTTCAATCCAGTTCCTTGACTGATTCAGATTTTCCACTTGGCATCTTGCAACTGAAAGTCTTATTTAATATATTCTTCTGCATTCTATGGTCTACATTTTCTTAATAGGCTGTGTAAAAAATAAGACTAAGCTAAGTTTTCTTTGTTTGCGGTGGCTCTCTCGTTCTGGGACACGGTCATATGACGTTGTCCCACTCTCATTCCGACTTGCGTGCCCACGGGGGGAGGGAACAGTCCAGCAATCGGTGGTGCACTCTGTAAAGAGCCGATGACGAGCCTCTTTACCCATGTCATCAGCTGTGTCCAATCACAGTTGATCACATGTAAGCAAGGAAATGCCGTTTAATGGCATTGCTTTCCTAATACTGACAGTGTGTGAGGAGAGGAGAGACGATCAGCGGCACACTAGTAGCATTTAAATATGACTGTTTTGGGAAAGAGTTAAATTGGTGGTTTTAGTTTCTTTTAAGCTTTTTCCATCAGCAAACACCAACATTTTTAGCCAATATCATGTTACAATACTTCTCTTTAAGCATAGGCCCTTTGAGTGTCTGTTTTTCAACACACATGTAAGGTAATTTATCTAATGTTTAAGACCACATTAAACATGGGTTACTTCACAATGGTCCTATGCGTTGAATCAGTGGCCTGGTAAATATATTGCACAATGTATAACCAAGTACCCTGTATAACACCGAGAATACAAGTTACTATGTAGAAGACATATTAAATATCCCAATAAAATGTTGAAATTCTAAACTACAATTTGCTATTTTGAGAAATTTGCAGTTTAATAATGATACTTAATTACTTCTTGGATCATCGTAAAATTAAGAAACATTCGCTATAGGAATTAAAAATTAGGCCAAATGTGAGCTGGTTTATTAACCGAATGCAAACATACCCCCATTAATTGAAACAGCTGTGCTCCAAAAATTTGATTTTTAATGTGCAGAGGCACATAAGATGTAAAAATGTGCTGTGAGTTTCGTTATTGGTATTCCTAAATTATATTGCAGCCAGTGAAGGTACACTCTAGTTAAAATTGAAAATTAAATCTTAAGATGCTTACAGAGGGCAGAGTCTCACTGCTCAACATTTCAGTTTTTCATATATCATTACAATTTATAAACAACTCCTATAGTGCACTACTCAATGTCTCTCCCATTTGTCAGTAATCTGTGGATCTGAGAACCCTCTCAATCACCCTAAAAGAGCTGTTCCCAAACACGCACACTGCAGGTACCCCTGCTCTCTCCCTTTCACACACATATGAAAATCCTGAAAAAAATGCTAGTAGTAGGAAGTTTCTCACAGCCAACAATAGGCATCACACTGCACAGGAAGATCACAGGAAGTACAATCCTTTTTTTTTTTTAAACAAATAGCACACACATATATACACATATATATATATATATATATATAAACTGTGTTTGACAAAGGATTCACAGAGCACTGCAGATAATCTAAAGGCTCACTCAACTCATCAACTTACATGTATACATTTTAACTTTAGTTACTGAGTTCTGTAAACATTCATTTTTATTTTTTTTTTAGCACAAAGTAACGAGAGACCAGAAATGTGTAAAAAGGAGCCTGAAGCTCCACCTGCTGTCAGAAAATAAGAATGGGCAATATTAATGCAATACTTAATAATGTGTATATTAATAAATTCTAAATTAATCACTGCGCTAACACTAGTAAAGCAGCTGACATAAATTGTATGGTAACAATAAAAAGCATAAAAGATGAGTGTATGCAACGCTAAACATAAAATTATAAAGCAAGAGTCCATAGTGTTAAAACAGAATCCTTGTTCAGGGAAAAAGCTGGAACCACCCACGGTGTAGACAGAGACACAATAAAGTGAGCATGAAATTATCTTCCACCGAACATGAACACACCGGGCCTCTTACCAAAGAAAATGGACCATAGAGTTACAGGTGGTCAGACAAGTATGATATATCCACAGCACCACGGAACCACCTCAATTGGATCATAGATGGCTTGATCTTGTAGTCTCACCAAATGAAAATTCATAGGTACATGCAAAAAATACAAAAAGACAACTCCTCATGGTGTAGTATTTAAAACCAGGGTGAATTTATTTCATAAAAAACAGCCAGGGTACTCACATTTCGTTAGATAAAAGCAGGCATGTCAAAAGCTACAATTTGTCATGGATATCAATTGTTTCCAATCGCAAAGATGGCCGTGGTTGGCACTTTACAGTGTCATGATGGCAGAGCTCCACCCTACGTGGCATTTCGTTCAATAGGAAAGTCGTCAGGGGCATTCCTATTAGACGAAACGCTGCTTAGGGTGGAGCTCTGACGTTACGACGCTATAACGTGCCGACCGCGGCCATCTTTGTGGTTGGAATACTCTTTTTATTTGAATTTTATCAACAATTAAAATGATCTTAGATTCTTTTATCATGGTTTTGGTCTGTCACTCCTTTCTGTATTGCCATTTAGTTACCATTGAGTGCCCATCGAGGGAAACCTTGTTGTGTAGGAGCCGTTTCACTAAAGCTATTGAGTTTGTTTGAAGTTGTCCATCTGACTACATATGCAAGTCTAATTATTCTGGGAGCCTCTTTGAGTATCTTGATCTGGAGGTTTTTATTTCTGTCTATGTCTTGATTGGGGAGATCCTCCCTTCTATTTGTACTGGTGACCATTTTCACAGAGAAAGAAAATGAGTAGAAAAAAGAGAAGTGGTTGTAAAGGCAGAAGGTTTTTAATCCTACTGCAGTCTATACATTAAGATAAAAAAAGCCTTCTGTGTGCAGCAGCCCCCCTCAGCCCCCCTAATGCTTACCTGAGCCCCATCTCGATCCAGCGATGTTGCACGAGAGACTCGGCTGTCTGGAACTCTCCCTCCTGATTGGCTGAGACACAACAGCAGGCGCTATTTGCTCCCGCTGCTGTCAAAGTCAGTGAGCCAATGAGGAGAGAGCGGGAACGAGCCGGGACTCTATGTCTGAATGGACGCACAGAGCAGTGGCTCGGCACTTGGCAGGAGGGAGAGGCGAGGAGCGCCGGCGAGGGACCCGAGAAGAGGTGGATCTGGGCTGCTCTGTGCAAAACCACTACAAAGAGCAGGTAAGTATAACATGTTTGTTATTTTTAACCCCCAAAAAAATTTAGTTTAAAGCGGAGTTCCACCCAAAAATGGAACTTCCGCTTTAAGTGCAGGTGACCCCCTGACATGCCACATTTGGCATGTCATTTTTGGGGGGGAGCAGATAGCCTCTTTTTAGAGGGATCCAGCTCCCACTTCCTCCCAGGGCCCCGCGGCGCCGGAAGGAAGATCACCTCTCCCCCCTCCCTCTCTGTAATCATCTGGGACTAGTCACATGTCCCAGATGATTGCCCGGCCAGTCACAGTGCGCAGCACAGCGCCGGCTTTGTCACTGTGGGAGCCCTGCTGTGGCTTCACAGCCAGGCGCCCACAGTGACAATGCTGGCGCCGCAAAGAGGAGGGGGAGAGAAGCGAGGCTTCGTATGCCCGCATCGCTGGACTGTGGGACAGGTGGGTGTACGATTAATAAAAGTCAGCAGCTACACTTTTTGTAGCTGCTGACTTTTATATGGGTGGAACTCCGCTTTAATATCACTTTAAAGCCTCATGCACCCTGGACTTTTTCCAAACTCTCCCAGAAGCCTTCCTCCTGGCAGCAGCATTTTGGCAAAATTTAAGGCGCTTCTAAAAGTGTGAGCGTGTTTACCTGCATCAAGTGTTTGGGCATTAATTCATTTAATTAACCATAATAAATCATTTATTCTGCCCTCTGAAATTAATTAACGCTCAAGCGATAAATGCACATTAAGTATTTTTTCTACCAAAACTCTGCTGCTCCTGGGTGCACTGGCAGAGAGTTTTTTTCTGCCTCTAAACTCACCTGCCACTAAACTCTGCTAAAAGCCTATGTGTGCATGGACACATGGGCTAGCATGTGTGGCATGAAAAAAAAACACCAGATGCCCCCAGGAGCAGCTGTAAAAATGTCCAGTGTGAATTAGTCCTAAAGCCTAGTACATATGATGAGAAAATCAGGTGAAAAATATTGCTTTCGGAGCAATCATTAGTACACACCTTTCGAGAGCCGACCATGAATCATTCAAAAGTTTGAGTTAAAAAAAAAATAACAAACATGTCATACTTACCTGCTCTGTGCGGTGGCATATTGAGAAACATATTAGTTTATAGGCTGCTAATAGGTGAAACAACCCGTGGGCCTTATACCAGGCCATCTTTGTACATTCGGCGGAGGGGTCAAGCAGGACAGCACCTATCCACCTAGGCAAGCTATATGCATAATAATGGCATTATAATAACAATAGTGACCATTATGTCATCCAACACTGGACTTATTTATCTTACCCCCCAAAAATATATAATTATTGTATACTTAGAAAAATCAAGTGTAGCAGCAACATATCCTTTGAGGGACGTTGTTACATACAAAACTTAGACGGAAAAAAATTAGGACTTTTTAAAAGTGCTTTTAATACTTGTTCAGAATGTGTAAGTACTATAGTGTATGGAAACAGGTTCACTTTAACCACTTCAGCTCCAGAATGGCGTGGTCATGTGTCACTGTACCCAAATAAAATCAATGCGTTTTTTTTTCCTACAAATAGAGCTTTCTTTTGGTGGTATTTGATCACCGGTTTTTATTTTTTGCGCTATAAACAAAAAAAGACCGACAATTGTGAAAAAAAACAATATTTTCTGCTTTAAAACTTATCCAATAAAAAAATGTAAAAATTCAAATTTCCTCATCAATTTAGGCCAATATGTATTCTGCTACATGTTTCTGGTCAAAAAAAAAAATCCCAAGAAGCGTATATTGATTAGTTTGCGCAAAATGTATAGGGTCTACAAACATATGCAATATTTTTATGGAATTTTTATCTATTTATTTTTTTTCTAGTAACGGCAGCAATCGGCTAATTACAGCGGGACTGTGACATTGCGGCGGACAAATCAGACACGAAGTGACACTTTTTGGGGACCAGTGACACTAATACCGTGATCAGTGCTAAAAAATATGCACTGTCATTGTACTAATGACACTGGCAGGAAAGGGATTAACATCAGGGGTGATCAAAGGGTTAAATGTGTTCCCTGGGTGTGCTTGCTAACTGTGTGGGGGGTGCTTTTACTGGGGGGGAACAGAAATCCGTGTTCCTGCTTAGCAGAAACACAGGATTGCCATCTTCCTCTCTCACAGAACGTTGATCTGCCTCTCTCAGGAATGATCTTCGGGTGCCCGGCAAACATCGGGTCCGCCGGAACCACTGGTTGTCTCCAGTTGTGCCTAACCATAGTGGGTCGCCAATGGCACATATGTGCACCCCAGACCCAAAAATAAAGATGACGTACAGGCCGTGCGCAGTACATGTACATGGGGCGGTCTAGAAGCAGTTAAGATATTATTCAATGCAATAGCAATAGCTATATGGCACTAATAAGGAAAGAAAATGTATTTTACTACTGTCAAGAACTGATTTCTAGAGCGATACATTTAGGATATTTACTACACTATAGAATACGCCAACTCTCAAAATTTAATATAATGACATGTCTGTGCACTCCTGGGTACATTAACTCTACTGGCTTTTTCAGGCTTGAACAGGTACATATAAAAGGAAAATATCATCACAGGCAGCTCAAGTGATTAGGATAATGATTTTGCCTCTTATATAAACAGGTCTTTTCGCTTTGTGCTTTTATATGTTCACTGAAAAAGGATTTGATCGTCCTAAGATGCATTTTTTTTGTTCTAGAATATATACCACAAAATGAAAAAGGGGGTGACAGTGACAAGTTGCTTTTGCATCGAGAGGCTCGTTGGATTCACAACTTGTCGGCCCTCAAATATCCTGGATTAAATTATGCTCTCAGTTACAAACCTTTTTTTGTGACAATGGGACCATCACTAATTGGACTGGCAGATCAATATGGCCAGTCCAAGTGGGTTGCTATTATTAGATGTTTATTCTTTATATGGGATCCCATCTGATGTGCTGCTGTACTATGCGTGCTATTGAATTAATAATGTGTGCCTTTCAATATATTTTTTCAGATGCATAAACAAGTTCATTGAACTTCATTTATATTTTACAATTTTTTATAGTATCTTTGCTTGGATCCCCATGCTGGGTCCCAGTGGGTTTAGGCAGCCATACGGACGCGCCGGATACTTGCCCCTTGGGTGTCTGACCAATCGCCCTAAAAAGGCTTAAGCCCTTATTTGTACAGCTGATGCGTGTTGCTGGGTGAACTTTCAATTACCATCTTGCTGACCAGGGGTTTTCCTGACCTCCTGCCTCATCTACTGATAGTTGCCATGCTCCATGATGCACAGGGAAAGGCCCTGGCCCTGTGCTGAATAGTGGCATGGATTTTCCAATATGGTGATGTGAATCACGACGCATCTGCACGTGACATTACATTGGACAGGGGAATAGATAAATTGTGGCGTCCAGCCATCATTTACTGACAGAGGATTTGTGAGAGAGTGTGTATGTACATCTCCTCTCCCTCTTTACATTGACTACTGGATCCCATAAAGGTCAGGTAAGAACTCTCCACTAGCTATTTTGCCCATATATATATTTTTTGACTATGCTGCTGGGGGTATGGGGCTAAGGACTCCCTGATCGCCAGCTTTCTCTTCTGTTGGGGAGGTTTTTGCACCATCTGAGACAGGCTATCTGCCTCCCAGTCATGGAGGGACAGGTACCTGATCTCTCTCCCCTGCCTGGCTGACATGGACGCCCCGTCTCAACCCTCGCTTTGTCATTCAGTATGAAACAACTTCTACTCATTTCCCTTTCCTTAGGATTCTGCCAGTTGATTTTTTTGGCGGAGATTGTTTCAATCAAGACCACACAGTAAAAGAGGTTTTCGCTGTCATTTTTACAATCTAGGACATGGTTTTTGCGAATACCACCCATATATTGCCCTCTCTCCCTCCCCCCCCCCTTCAGCAGCTGAATGCCCCTCTTTCAAGTTTTAAAAGGGGAACTAATTGGTCATGATTGAATCTGATATGATTAAGGTAAATTCCCACTATGCAATCAAATTAATCCATGCTTGACCAATTAGAGATATATAAATAATTTTCCTTTTACATATATGTTCTAGGTGATTTTCTTTTGTCCTTTCCCTATGTTTGCACACCTGTCCCAGGGGCTCTGGCTCTAGAGGAATTCATGTACTCAATTGATCCAAGTCTTGAATTTTAAGCATCCAGTAGGCCTCTTTCTTAATTCAATATATTGTTCATAATGATTTTTGTAAAGACAAATCTTAAAGCGGGGGGTCCACCTATCTATCATTTTTTTTTTTTTTTAGTTTATTCACAAACTTTTCTTCTCAGCATTACATACTCACATATTGTGTGTAATATGTCCGCCTGTGTCAGATTTCGTCGGAAAGAATAACTTATATTATTCACTGCAGGCGGTTTCCATCTCCATTGTGGGCATTTGAAGCCCACAAGCATTTATTTCCTGGATGTGGTGAATGCTGTGCTCCCAGCATTCACCGCTCGTTCCCGCACATGCTCAGTGGCATCCTGGGAAGCCTGAGACTAGCTCCCAGGAGTCTGGGAAAGGCTAGAAACACGCCTACTCCCACAGAAGTAGGGAACCAGGAAGTGCAAAGAAGAATAGAAAAATAAAAGGTAATTACGGCAATTTAAATTTTTTTAAACGGCATTTCAGCATCTAGGCAAGGAAGAGAATACATACAGATATTGTTCAAAATTTGGGTGGAACCCCGCTTTAATGACCATGTGATATCTGTAATAATATTATTTATAAACAGTTTATTTTAAATATTTACAAATGTTTATCTTTTTCATCAATAGCATCAATTCTATGCAGCACTCCTAAGTCTCCTGAGGAAGCTCTTCGGGGGGAAACATGTAGAGCAGAAGTGGCTGCACTGTTGTATGAATTGTACAATATGTGATAATTTTTATTATTTTAAACTTGTTATTTATTAAAATTTCTTACTCTATATGAATATGTTGTAAATTCGTTTTTAGCACCTTTTAAAGTCCCGTTTCTTGTGTCCTCAAATTCCCATAGACACACTCCTAAACCTTGTAGACAGCCTTCCCAAAAGAGCTGAAGCTGTTATAGCTGAAAAGGGTGGGCCAACTCAATATTGAACCCTACAGACTAAGACTGGGATGCTATTAAAGTTCATGTGCATGTAAAGGCAGGTGTCCCAATATTTTTGACAATATAGTGTAGTTTAAAGCCCAATACCTAACAACAAAAAATTAAAATGACACAACAACTACACCTAGTACAAGCTAGACTGGAGAGGGGAAAGTACATTTTAGCAATTCCTCAAAAAGTAATCGCACCTCAAAAGTTAAGTTAATTAAAAGCTTGAAGTGTGTTCCTCTGAATTAGGGTAAGCATACAAAAAAGAGGGGAGAAGGTAATTTCCCAAGTAATTATTCAAGAAGGAACAGCCGGAATCAGGGGCGTTGCTAGGGGGTGGCTTTTGAGGCTATAGCCCCGAATCTAGAGCCAATAGCCCCAAAGGGGAGGGGAGGCTCTCTGGGGACCCTTATGTAAGTGGGGGGCTCTCTGGGGACCCTGATGCAAGGGGGAGGCTCTCAGGGGACCCTAATGTAAGGGGGGCTCTCTGGGAACCCTGATGTAAATGGGGGGCCCTTTGGGTACCCTGATGAAAGGGGGAGGCTCTCTGAGGACTCTGATGTAAGGAGGATGCCCTCTGGGGACCCTGATGTAAGGGGGGCTCTCTGGGACCCTGATGTAAGGGGGGCTCTCTGGGGACCCTGATGTAAGGGGGGGCTCTCTGGGGATCCTGATGTAAGGGGGGGCTCTCTGGGGACCCTGATGTAAGGGGGGGCTCTCTGGGGACCCTGATGTAAGGGGGGGCTCTCTGAGGACCCTGATGTAAGTGGGGGGGCTCTCTGGGGACCCTGATGTAAGTGGGGGGCTCTCTGGGGATATATATACACACACACGTATATTACTGTATATACATGTGTATGCCCGTCCAAGCTTATGACTTTCTTTACTATGCTGCTATGGGCTCTATCCCCAGATCTTTTGTAGACCTAGCAACGCCCCTGGCCGGAATTATCAAAAAATATAAATAATTCTTTATTGAAAAAATCCACATAAACACTGATAACTAGTAAATATATAAATGAAAAACCTCCACCACCTAAAATAAAAACAAACAACATTGTCTCGGGACACAGATGGCCACCACAAGCAGACACACACTCCTCGCCAATATCATGAGTTGCTGATTCTTATAATAAAGTCCCAGTATGGACATGGATAGATGTACAGTAGGTTTAGAGAAATTTTCTCAGTATTTCATGACTATCACACATTGAGCATTTAACCTGTCCAAAGCTAAAATGGATGTATGATATTAAAGAGCAATTCACATATATATATATATATATATATATATAAATATATATATATATATATATATATATATATATATATATATATATATATATATATATATATATATATGTATATATATATATATATATATATATATATATATATATATGTATATATATATATATATATATATATATATATATATATATTTATATATATACTGGTAAAACAGGTTGAAAATTGATGATGCACAATTAGCAAATGTAATGATAGAATGGGAATATAATTTCCTAATAATGCAGGTCAAGCAGAATGGACACGGCAGGAGTGTTCAGGGTTCCCCCAGGTATTAGGGTGTATGGTAACTGACCAGATTGTCAGTGACAAGTGGGGACAGGCTGTTGGATCTCTAGGGGGCAGATGAGTGTGTGTATGTGTATACACCTCCCAACCGGAGGAGAAATCAATACAGCTCACCGCTCTCCTGATGTCCATCTCGTCCACAGCATCAGAGCAGAGCCGACATTCCACCCATTTCCAAAAGAGATGGGAACCACAGGGGGTAAAGAAAGACCTTCGCCCGCCGCTCCACGTGTCACATAGGCATCCAGTTCCGTTGATGTTCAGCGATGTAATGCCTGCATGTACTCCGGTATTTTTTCAAATCTCCTGGGGAATGCGGAGGGGGGTTGTCCGCTGGTAGGTGGTCTGTGCCCTCACTACAGAGAGCATGATGGCGTCATGCCCAATACCTACCTTTACTTTTCTTTAGCTTTGACTAACTTGAAAAGAGTAAATACTTTTCTCAAGCTTTACTTACTGTCCATGTTCCATTTGGGAGATTTTATCTCACTTCCTGTTCTTCTGATAGCAGGTCAGGAAATGAGGGGAGCAGCTGATACTGGCAAACATTCTACCCTAGCTTTCCTGAAAAGTTCCCCCAAAGCTTCCTGTTCAAACAGGAACTGAGGATATATTTTCCTAGTGGGGACACATGGGTGATTGGAGAGGAGTGCCTAATGTCCAAAAAAGTCTCACTTGAATTGAACATAACACTTTTACAAAGTGCAAAGCAAAAATCTGTGAAAACATATATTGGACTTTAAATAATAATTATATTTAAAGTCCAATGTGGATATGTTTTTATTTTTTATACAAATCGAAAAATGTTCTTAGAGACCAAATGGGGATTCCACTTTATCTTGAAGCTATGTATAACAACACAGAATTTAGTTTTTCACGTTGTACACATTCTATAGACTGGCTATGGATTTTTAACATGTATCTTTCTTTCTATATACTAGCCCTGAAGAAGAGAGAGGCAGTTCCCCCGAAACGCTTTGGCTCTACTTGTATACTTTTATCTTCATAAACTATAAAAATCATCAAAATGACATTGGGCGCTTCTCTCCAATCACCCAAGTGTTTCCTGGGGTAACGTCCCCATTGCCGTTACCAGAAAGTTAGAAGCCCTAGACCCCAACAAGGTCTATCACCTACCATCTACAATTGTGATTCAACCCAATGGAAGCATTGCCCTCTACAGTGCCTTGAAAAAAGTATTCATACCCCTTGAAATTTTCCACATTATGTTATAACCAAAAACGTAAATGTAATTTAATTTAATTAATTTTAATCTGATACACCTAACTAAAATCTAGTGCCTTCAGAAGCCACCTAATTAGTAAATCGAGTCCATTAGTGTGTAATTTAATCTCGCTAAAAACGCTATGTGTGGCGGAAAACTAACACTGCACATCACCCTGAACACACCATCCCTACTGTTAAACATGGTGGTGGCAGCATCATGTTGTGGGGATGCTTTACTTCAGCAGGGACAGGGAAGCTGGTCGCAGATGATGGGAGCCAAATTCAGGGCAATCTCAGAAGAAAACCTGTTACGCCGCGTACACATGAGCGGACTTTTCAGCATCAAAGGTCCGACGGACTTTCGATGGAGTTACTACAGACTTTCGAACGACCGGAATTGCCCACACACGAACGGACTAAAGTCCATTCGAAAGTCCGCTAGTTTGAACGTGATGACGTACGAAGGGACTAGAATAAGGAAGTTCATAGCCAGTAGCCAATAGCTGCCCTCGCATCATTTTTTTGTCCGTCGAACTAGCATACAGACGAACTGATTTTTCGACCAGATTCGAGTTTGTCGGAAAGATTTGAAACATGTTCTAAATCTAAAGTCCGTCTGATTTTTCAACAGCAAACGTCCGATGAAGCCCACACACGATCGAATTGTCCGGCGGATTTGTTCCGTCGGACCTTTGCTGACGAAAAGTCCGCTTGCATGTACACGGCATTAGAGTCTGCAAAAGACTTGAGACTGGGGTGGAGGTTCACCTTCCAGCAGGACAATAACTCTAAACATACAGCCAGAGCTACAACAGAATGGTTTAGATGAAAGCATATTCATGTATTAGAATGACCCAGTCAAAGTCCAGACCTAAGTCCAATTGAGAATCTGTGGCAAGCCTTGAAAATTGCTGTTCACAGATGCTCTCCATCCAATCTGACAGAGATTGAGCTATTTTGCAAAGAAGAATGGACAAATATTTTACTCTCTAGGTGTGCAAAGCTGGTAGAGACACCCATAAAGACTTGCAGCTATAATTGCAGTGAAAGGTGGTTCTACAAAGTATTGACTCAGGGGGGCTGAATACAAATGCACACCACACTTTTCACATATTTATTTGTAAAAAAAATTTGAAAACCATTTATCATTTTCCTTCCACTTCACAATTATGTGCCACTTTGTGTTAGTCTATCACATAAAATCCCAATAAAATACATTTATGTTTTTGGTTGTAACATGACAAAAGGTGGAAAATTTGCAAATATGAATACTGTATATCCTCCACACAGTAAACTGCTGCTAGCCAGCCTCCAGTGGCACCAGTCCAGTGCTGTCCTCCACCCAAACTTAATTGGGACACAGATCGCAAGCAAAAACTTTGGAAAGGTTCTTTCCCTCTCTGCCCCATCTCCAGTGATCGTGACCAACCTGATAACATTAATCCTGTAAACCCAATTCATTTACTACCACTCACACCTATCTTTACCTAACTTCATATAAAGACGAATTTCGGGCCATTACCCTGGGCGAACTGAAAAAGGTATCTAGTGAAGAACAAGCGATATATCATCATACTTAGATAACCATATCAGCATTTTATTAGTGTGATCCGTGGGTAGTAAAAGTACGCTTCCAGTGTACTAACAGGAAATTAAAATATAAGTTAAATGCAAATGCTTGCCTAATTGTAGAACAAATACATTGCTTTCATATATATTTATATATAAGTAATGTTCCCTTTGTAAAAGATTATTTTAAAAAGCCTCCAGTATAAAAACATCTTTTGATTCAGCACTGCACAAAGGAATTATTTTTATGTTGCCCTTTGAATAGACATCATCCTTAGAAAATCACAGACATCAGTGTTAAGCCTCCTGCAGCAATTATCTGTGTGTTTTCAGTACCGTGATAGGGCAACAAGTTCCAACATCTTTTTTAGGTGCTGGAAGGAATTTAATGAGCTCAGACCAGAGGTTTTTTTTCCAAACCTGGGTGACTTGCACCTCTGTGCTAATAAGTACTAACATTTACACTAAATCTTTATTGTTGCAAAACCATTAAATCCTTGCTCCAGACAGGAAAAAAAGAATTACCCCCTCCGCCAACGCTGCAAGGGTTAATTGCCCAGGGGAAGAATAAAAGGAGATATACCGGTACTTACCTGATCCTGTGATCCTTCCTTCAGCTAGACCAGTCCCCACAGTTTCTGCGCCCGCCAGTGGTCTAGGGCCCTGGCATCATCAAGACCAGAGAGCAGGGTCCATAGCTCTGTTCTGGGCATAAGAATGATGATGGACAGTAAACCCCCCAAATTGTTGGGGGAGAGCTGCCTCCTGGAGGAGCAAAGGATCAGATAAATAACACTGCTTCTCCTCTCCCCTAGACAAAATGAGCTATTAACCCTTGCAGTATGGGCACAGCCCCACTGCAAGGAATTTTTTTTATCTACTCGGAGTTCGAACCGGTTTGTAAAAGAACTCATAACAACTTGATAAAAGTCATTTTCTTTAGCAAGGAACATACATTCCCCATAAATAAATGTGCTGCCAAAATTAGCGTGTGCTGTAAATTGCCTCCAGCATTGCTCCTGTTTCTTCTTGCTGGTGACTACCATTTTACTGAAGCTTAGAGCCCCTGAACAGCAGTAAATTATAAAGCGGAACTAAACCCATCAATTTGAAAGTTTCAAAAAACACTTACATATCTGGAATGCCGGAATTGCTAGGGCTTAATGTACACGGGACGTTTCACAACCTCTCCAGAACGATTTAACTTTACAGATAGTAACGGACATTTAAAAACGTCCATTTTGCCACATTTACATGCCGCTTTTAGCCACATTTAGAAGCGCTTTTTTTTTTTTTTTAAATAGTCAAAAATTAAAAACGCCTGTAAACGAAATGCGGCTAAACGCAAGTTACCGCGTTTACAAGCTGTTACAGGCATTTGGCATTTCAAATGCCTCTGAACATCCGTCCTGAACGAATTTTTTTGTTTTTCAAAAAATGCTTCTAAACTCAACTGCCTAGAAACGATTATAAATGAACCTGTGTACATGTACTGATAAGATGACATAGAGGAGAGTTCAGGGGCAGCTGAAAAAAATGCCCATCTGCTCCTAAATAGGGATGAGCTTCGAGTTCAAGTCGAACTCATGTTCTACTCGAACATTGGCTGTTCGCAAGTTCGCCGAACAGCGAACAATTTGGGGTGTTCGCGGCAAATTCGAATGCCGCGGAACACCCTTTAAAAGTCTATGGGAGAAATCAAAAGTGCTAATTTTAAAGGCTTATGTGCAAGTTATTGTCATAAAAAGTGTTTGGGGACCTGGGTCCTGCCCCAGGGGACATGGATCAATGCAAAAAAAAGTTTTAAAAACGGACGTTTTTTCAGGAGCAGTGATTTTATTAATGCTTAAAGTCAAACAATAAAAGTGTAATATCCCTTTAAATTTCGTACCTGGGGGGTGTCTATAGTATGCCTGTAAAGGGGCGCATGTTTCCTGTGTTTAGAACAGTCTGACAGCAAAATGACATTTGGAAGGAAAAAACTCATTTAAAACTACCCGCGGCTATTGCATTGCCGACAATACACATAGAAGTTCATTGATAAAAACGGCATGGGAATTCCCCACAGGGGAACCCCGAACCAAAATAAAAAAAAAAAAAATGATGTGGGGGTCCCCCTAAATTCCATACCAGGCCCTTCAGGTCTGGTATGGATATTAAGGGGAACCCCAGCCAAAATTTAAAAAAAAAATTGACGTGGGGTTCCCCCTAAATTCCATACCAGACCCTTCAGGTCTGGTACGGATTTTAAGGGGAACCCCGCGCCAAAAAAAAAAAAAAACGGCGTGGGGTCCCCCTAAAAATCCATACCAGACCCTTATCCGAGCACGCAACCTGGCAGGCCGCAGGAAAAGAGGGGGGGACGAGAGTGCGGCCCCCCCCCCTCCTGAACCGTACCAGGCCACATGCCCTCAACATTGGGAGGGTGCTTTGGGGTAGCCCCCCAAAACACCTTGTCCCCATGTTGATGAGGACAAGGGCCTCATCCTCACAACCGTGGCCGGTGGTTGTGGGGGTCTGCGGGCGGGGGGCTTATCGGAATCTGGAAGCCCCCTTTAACAAGGGGACCCCCAGATCCCGGCCCCCCCCCCTGTGTGAAATGGTAAGGGGGTACTTACCCCTACCATTTCACTAAAAAACTGTCAAAAATGTTAAAAATGACAAGAGACAGTTTTTGACAATTCCTTTATTTAAATGCTTCTTCTTTCTTCTTTCTTCCTTCATCTTCTTCTGGTTCTTCTGGCTCTTCTGGTTCTTCCTCCGGCGTTCTCGTCCAGCATCTTCTCCGCGGCGTCTTCTATCTTCTTCTCCTCGGGCCGCTCCGCACCCATGGCATGAGGGGGGAGGCTCCCGCTCTTCTCTTCATCTTCTTCTCTTCTTCATCTTCTTCTTCATCTTCTTCTTCTTCTTCTTCTTCTTCCTTCTTCTCTTCTTCCTGTCTTCTCCGGGCCGCTCCGCAGCCATGCTGGCATGGTGGGAGGCTCCCGCTGTGTGACGGCGTCTCTTCGTCTGACGGTTCTTAAATAATGGGGGGCGGGGCCACCCGGTGACCCCGCCCCCCTCTGACGCATGGGACATGACGGGACTTCCCTGTGGCATTCCCCGTGACGTCACAGGGAAGTCCCGTCAATTCACCGTGCGTCAGAGGGGGGCGGGGTCACCGGATGGCCCCGCCCCCCGTTATTTAAGAACCGTCAGACGAAGAGACGCCGTCACACAGCGGGAGCCTCCCACCATGCCAGCATGGCTGCGGAGCGGCCCGGAGAAGACAGGAAGAAGAGAAGAAGGAAGAAGAAGAAGAAGAAGAAGAAGATGAAGAAGAAGATGAAGAAGAGAAGAAGATGAAGAGAAGAGCGGGAGCCTCCCCCCTCATGCCATGGGTGCGGAGCGGCCCGAGGAGAAGAAGATAGAAGACGCCGCGGAGAAGATGCTGGACGAGAACGCCGGAGGAAGAACCAGAAGAGCCAGAAGAACCAGAAGAAGAAGAAGATGAAGGAAGAAAGAAGAAGCATTTAAATAAAGGAATTGTCAAAAACTGTCTCTTGTCATTTTTAACATTTTTGACAGTTTTTTAGTGAAATGGTAGGGGTAAGTACCCCCTTACCATTTCACACAGGGGGGGGGCCGGGATCTGGGGGTCCCCTTGTTAAAGGGGGCTTCCAGATTCCGATAAGCCCCCCGTCCGCAGACCCCCACAACCACCGGCCACGGTTGTGAGGATGAGGCCCTTGTCCTCATCAACATGGGGACAAGGTGTTTTGGGGGGCTTCCCCAAAGCACCCTCCCAATGTTGAGGGCATGTGGCCTGGTACGGTTCAGGAGGGGGGGGGGGCCGCACTCTCGTCCCCCCCTCTTTTCCTGCGGCCTGCCAGGTTGCGTGCTCGGATAAGGGTCTGGTATGGATTTTTAGGGGGACCCCACGCCGTTTTTTTTTTTTTTTTTTGGCGCGGGGTTCCCCTTTAAATCCATACCAGACCTGAAGGGTCTGGTATGGAATTTAGGGGGAACCCCACGCCAATTTTTTTTTAAAATTTTGGCTGGGGTTCCCCTTAATATCCATACCAGACCTGAAGGGCCTTGTATGGAATTTAGGGGGACCCCCACATCATTTTTTTTTTTAAATTTTGGTTCGGGGTTGCCCTGTGGGGAATTCCCATGCCGTTTTTATCAATGAACTTCTATGTGTATTGTCGGCAATGCAATAGCCGCGGTAGTTTTAAATGTGTTTTTTCCTTCAAAATGTCACTTTGCTGTCAGACTGTTCTAAACACGGGAAACATGCGCCCCTTTACAGGCATACTATAGACACCCCCCAGGTATGAAATTTAAAGGGATATTACACTTTTATTGTTTGACTTTAAGCATTATTAAAATCACTGCTCCTGAAAAAACGGCCGTTTTTAAAACTTTTTTTTGCATTGATTCATGTCCCCTGGGGGAGGACCCGGGTCCCCAAACACTTTTTATGACAATAACTTGCATATTAGCCTTTAAAATTAGCACTTTTGATTATTCATGTTCGTGTCCCATAGACTTTAACGGCGTTCGCGTGTTCGAACGAATTTTTTTCCTGTTCGCATGTTCTGGTGCGAACCGAACAGGGGGGTGTTCGGCTCATCCCTACTCCTAAACGTCCTTTTACCAGCAGCAGTGTACATGAAGCCTAACTATTACATTTACTCGTGTCCTGAACCAAACTGTCAAACCATCAAATGGCTGGTGTCATAACTGATCACATGTGCAACACCATGGTAGTTACAGATCAAACGGAAGCAGCTTCCTTGGCTGTAAAGGATAGGAGTGTTTTAAGGATAGATTGTGCTTTAAAGCTTTAAGCAGATCTGCCTCTATAAACTCAGCATCGCTAAAAAATGCCTAAAAATGGACAGCAACTGAGCATGTGCAGAGCAGGGTGAGACATTGTTATACTGGATTTTAAACAGCATAGGCACTTATTTTTTATGTTTTACATAGTTATATCTATAAAAAGGGGCCAGCCTAAAGTGATCTAGCAAGACCTAATTTTCTGACTAAAGTTCCACTTTAAAGTGTTTCTAAACCCAGGACCCTGCATTCACTATATCTGATCTCCCAGTACACAGAACATGGAAATGCAATTATTTTAGTAAATATAAACTGTTAAATACCTTTTCTCATCAGCAGTATATAGCAGTCTTGTGACTTGATGGTGAAGCTTGTAGGATGAGTTTTAATCAGGGTGGATATAAATCCATGATTTAAAAAAAAAAATTCAAAAAACAGATTTTTTTGATTTAAATCTGATTTTTTTTATTTAAATCGATTTTTTTGATTTTATCAAATTTATTTTAATAAAATGCCTTTGGAGTAAAAATCTAAATCTAAATATCTAAAATAGTTTTCTATTTAAGATGCATTAATAATTTAGTTTATTCAGCATGAAATGGAGCTTAGTTATGTAGCATGTTCTGCAGTTTTTACATTTTTGGTAAACTCATTCAATGAATCCAAGCTCTGCAATCTGAGATAACATGCACTTCATTGATGCATTCACATAATTTCACAGTAACCATGAGATAAAACAAAGTTCAGGAATATTCCTTTTGCCCATTGTTTTGCAAATCTATGTACATTACAAATTGTATGATTAAATCGGATTTGATATTGCTGTTCTACTAACTTGATAGCTTATTATTCTAAATAGGAAACCTTTATTTTGTTTGCAAATATTATAATAAAGATTCTAACTACCAGCAAGAATAAGTCCTTACTTTTAAAGAGCACCTGTCATTTCAGATCCATCATGGCAGAGCCTATTAGCGGGCATCCACTCACCTGCTGCCGTCACGTCCCTTACCTTTTTGTGTCACGGCCGCATCACCAGCCATCCCAATAAAGTGAATGGGACTGTCGGTGAGTCAACAGTGGGTCAGAGGAGCAAATGTGGGACAGAGATGAGAGTTGCTCTTTAAAAATGATGATTTAAATCGACTTGATTTAAATCAAATCCACCCTGATTTTCATACTCCACTGAGCTGTCCTATGAGGCTGCAGGGCTCCTGACCCTCTGGCTGGACAGTGCTGATTGGCCCTGTGCTGATAACATGCACTCTCCCAAGAAAAAAAAACTCTCTAGCAATACACACCAAACTGAGCATGTGCAGCCTGACTCCAAAGGCTCTGTCTTATCTGGACATGTTCTGGAGTCAGTGGAAGAAGTGAAGGATCTGTGCATACAGGATCAAACCTTTTTACCCAATGCAGAGGATTAACCCCTTAGGGTCCACAGTGAGTATAACAAGCATGCTTTAATGCATATACACACTGATTTTAGTGTTGTGGGTTTAGCAACACATTACGTCTAGGGGTAGAGGAATAAGATGTAACACTTACCTTATTCCTTACATTCTATGTGAGGATGGTAATGGTCTACCCAAAACCCAGAAAACTAAAAGAAGAGCCTTCCTCCTGCTCCATTTTTCTGTTATCAGCATGATAACTTCTGAAAAGTTTTCTGTCAACTGTGATAAAACCAGGCTGATTTTTGTGTCAGGGTGGGTGCTATAAATAGATTAGCAGAGAGCTGGTCTATTCACAGTACAGCTCTGCAAGTCTCTGCCTATGTGGAGAGGGGGAGTGTGCCTTTCCTCCAATCAGCTGTCTCACAGTGTATGAAAAGAAGCCACACCCACAGGTGAATCAGGAACAGAAAATTCTAACAGGACGTGCACTTTTTAAACAGTATATAAAGCTGAAGACAGCAGATATACATGTAAAACGTATGCAGGAGGATTTGTTTCATCCCTGTGTATCCTCTAAAGGCTGTTCACTTCACTGGGTATATACAAGGGTGTACATCCACTTTAACAAGAATTTATAATTGTAATTTATAAATGTATCTAAACCCAAAAACAAACATTTTATATATTGCAGTCCCTAAATGTGGTGGCTGCATTAGTTTTATTCAAGCTTTTTGTTCTTTATTATCACCTGTTGATTACGCTTGTAATACACTTCCTGTCTAAGGGGTGGCTACTCTATCTATGGTTGAGCAATAGAGACACCCTTGGACAGCAGCAATGTCACCCTGTGGGGGGAAGGTAGTGTTGGAATAGATGGACTAGTAGATTTATTTGGACATGAATGACCAACAAATTAAAGCTAAACTCCGGCTAATACTTTATAAGCAGTTACAGTAACATGTTTTCCTTCTGGGATGAATGGCCCCCTGTAAGGCCCCATTCACACTTGGCACTTTGGAACCGCAGATGGAATGGCAGGTTGCCAGCTTTCATTGCATAGGCATCCTGTCATCCTGGTTTTGGAAACCTTGATTCAACATAATCATTAAGGGAATTGTTCCCATCAAATAGTATGCAACAGCCCCGATGAAGGGGGAGTCTATGCCCCCGAAATGCGTTGGCATGATGTACATATTGCTACTTTTTAAAAAACATCTCTGAACCATACTTTAGAACAGGGGTAGGCAACCTCGGCCCTCCAGCTGTGGTGAAACTACAATTACCATGAGAAATTGCAAGACCCTGACAATCACTGGCATGAATCCTAGAGGCAGAGGCATGATGGGATTTGTAGTTTCACCACAGCTGGAGTGCCAAGGTTGCCTACCCCTGCTTTAGAAGTTTAGAAGTTTCTCTGGATAGCAAGTGCTTCCTTATTTTTATCTTAGTCTACATGCTGAAATAACCATAAGGTCACACAGAAAAGGCAGCAGCCCAATCCCCAAGAAGACCTATTGCCACCATCCATCACTGGGCACTATTCACTGGAAGCCATACCCACCCAGGACCAGTGACCAATCCAGTCAGTCCAGCACAGTCTCCAACACAAGCACTTATGTTTAGGGGCAGCGAGAAACACTTTTACTTACCCAACCCACCCCTACTCTAGCAGACAGCGCCATGCTCCAACGGTGGAATGCCCCTTGGCACCCCCATGTCCAATGCTGGTCACTGCATTGGTCTTGATGACGTCAGAGGAATTTAGACCACCAGAGCATAGGGGGAGGAAGCTGCAGAGACTGGTCTAGCAGCTCAGAGGAGCCTGCAGGAGTGGAGGATCAGATATATAATCTCCGTTAACAAATCCCTTACATAAAACAAGCATTTAACCCTTGCAATGCAGGCACAACTTTAAGGTGGCCAAGAGAAGGCTGCACAGAAAAACGTAAGGCTCAGGTCAAAGGAGTATTTCACCTAAAATTGAATAAAATATATTTTTTAATACATATGTTATAATCAGAATTTGTCTTTATGTTAGCTTTAGTAATACCTTACACAGCAGGAATAAAACCAAGAGTATGAGCCAATAAAGCTGCATTGGATTGCTGTCAGTCTAGCACTGCAAGCTTACTGATAGAAGAAAAGAGCAGAGTGATGACCTGTCAGTGGGATGATGCTCTTCCAATGTCCAATCTATATGCTGAGAGTTGAATTGTTTAACTTTCATTTAAAAAAAAGGGAAATTACTGATCAGGCTATATTGTCTACCAGTGTCCCTGGATCACAAGACTGACTGACATGGCAGGACTGAACTGGAAGAGATAAGGGCAAGAGTGTGAGCCAATCAAGTGATAAGGGCAAGAGTGTGAGCCAATCAAGAGATAAGGGCAAGAGTGTGAGCCAATCAAGAGATAAGGGCAAGAGTGTGAGCCAATCAAGAGATAAGGGCAAGAGTGTGAGCCAATCAAGAGATAAGGGCAAGAGTGTGAGCCAATCAAGAGATAAGGGCAACAGTGTGAGCCAATCAAGTTGCCTTGCCTTGCTTTTAATCTAGCACTGCATGTTTACTGACAAAGGAAGCGAGCAGAATGATGTCCTGTTCAGTGCTCTTTCAATATCCGATCTACAGGCTGAGAATGGATCAGTGACCAGGTTAAGTTGCATAACTGAAGTGGAGAAAATTGAGGTCACTGACCAGGTTATATTGTCTAGCGGAGTTCCTGGGTCAAAAAAATTGCAAATCAATTGTCTGTCTTACCTCTGTATGTGGTCTGAATGTAACATTAACACCCTACAACACAGTGCTGCATGAAAATAACTTCAACAATATCCAAAAGATATGCTTGCTACCTAAAACATCAGAATGAAGATCAGTAATAAGTCACAAGTAGATAACAGAGATCCCACACCTTATTGCAGTGATTCAGTAATTTGATAAAACATGCTGTGACTTTACAATAAATTGGTCCTCCCCACGGCTTGATTAGAGCAGTAATGTGACTGTGGCACCATCTAGTGGCACATTTCTGCTTTTTTTTAATTTGATTTCTTTGAACCTGATGTACGTTAGTACTAAGAACTGTTATTTCACAGCCACCAATCAGGTTTCAAATATCAATTGGGGTTGCCCTGGGCAGTTTTGAATCCGACTGGTAGTTGTGGGAAAGTGTTACCAGTTCTTAGAACTGATACTTTGATCTAAGCACCGTGGACATGTCTGCATTAAACATACTATTAACATGTCAAGTTGCAGAAATTTAAAGCCTCACTCTAGACAGAAAAAAGTCCCCCCTCCCAAAAGCAGGGGTTCATTGATTGTAAAGTCTACAAGCAGAGGAATAAGCTGTCTTATAATTACCTTATTTACCTTATTTCTTGCTCTGACAATTCCCCGAACCTCTTCTCCAAGGCACTCCAGCCTGCGGTCACATATATACAGTGCAGGACTAATAGTCCTCAATTGTATGTGAGGACACTAATGTCCACCCACAACTCAGACCGCTAGAGAGAAGAGCCCCGGCTGCTGGGAGAGCCAGGAGAAATTATTGCTGCCTTTTTTTTCTACCCCTAGATCAGCCGTCACTAAATGGCGGCCCGCGGTCCGAACACGGACCGAGTAATGCTCCTGTCCGGACCATCAGGCCACCAGTGTACAGCGCCACATCCCCGCTGCTCAGCTCAGCGGTCATTGGTTGCTGGGGCCATGGGCGCCCTGCAGCCAATGACATCACGTGTGCGCCCTGTACCCCCCGCTTTCTATTTTGCAGCTCCCGGCCGGAGCCGCGAGGCAAGCCGTGACGTCAAATGCATGCCCCCTGCTGTTGTTATTGAGTGAGAGTCGGGAGCCGCGAGATATGATGTGCTATGCGCGCCGCCTCAGCAAAACTCCCAGCGCTGCTCTCGTCCCCTGCAGCTTGTTACCTACTGATCCCTGCCCCTGCCACAAGCTGTGTGGGGTGGGGTGTTTACAGGGGCACTCTGATGGGCATATTTAATGCTAAGTGGGCACTCTGATGGGCATATTTAATGTTAAGGGGCAGGCACTCTAAAGGAAATATTTAATGTTAAAGTGATTGTAAGGTTAATGTTTTTTCTCCCGCTCTCCCGGGAGATTACCTTGCGGGCACGCTCCTGAGTCCACCATTCGGCGTCTATAGAGGCTGAATGCAGGACTCGGCCCCGCTCCCCGGTGCCAGCATCCTTGGTTGTGATTGACAGCAGCGGGAGACAATGGCTGCTCTGCTATCAATTTATTCAATCAAGAGCTGGGAACCCTTGGAGAGAGAGACAACGCATCCCCGCCGACTGAATGAAGGGGTTCAGGTAAGTAAAACGGGGGGCTGGGGGGCCGGTGACTGCCAGGTGTTTTTTCACCTTAATGCATAGGATACATTAAGGTGAAAAAACACGAACCTTTACAACCCCTTTAAGGGGCACACTGATGGGCATATTTAATGTTAAGGGGCACGCTGATGGGCATATTTTGTTGTGCCCATCAGCAGCGCCTTAACATAAAATGTGCCCATCAGCGTGCCCTTTAACATTAAATATGTCCATCAGAGTGCCCCTTAACATAGATTGTACCCATCAACATGCCCCTTATTTTATGTTAAGGAGCACACTGATGTGTGCCCCTTAACATTTTATATTAAGGGGTACTCTAATGGGCACATATGTTAGTGGGGGCACAGTGACAGGCACATATTTTTTAAAGGGGCACGCTGATAGGCACATATTATTTTAAGGGGGCACGATGATGGGGAAACATGATGTAAAGGAGCACTCTGATTGCAACACCTGATGTAAGGTGGCACTGTGATGTGGATGCCTGATGTAAAGAGGCACTCTGATGGAGGCACCTGATGTAAAAAGGCACTCTGATGGGGGGACCTGATGTAAAGAGGCACTCTGATGGGGGCACCAGATGTAAAGAGGCACTCTGATGGGGGCACCTGATGTAATGGGGCATGCTGATGGGGGCATCTGATGTAAAGAGGCCCTCTAATGGTCACACCTGATATAAAGGGACACTCTGATGGGGGCACCTGATGTAAAGAGGCACTCTGATGGGGCACCTAATGTAATGGGGCATGCTGATGGGGGCACCTGATGTAAAGGGGCACTCTAATGGTCACACCTGATATAAAGGGGCACTCTGATGGGGGCACCTGATGTAAAGAGGCACTCTGATGGGGGCACCTGATGTAATGGGGCATGCTGATGGGGGCATCTGATGTAAAGAGGCCCTCTAATGGTCACACCTGATATAAAGGGGCACTCTGATGGGGGCACCTGATGTAAAGAGGCCCTCTAATGGTCACACCTGATATAAAGGGGCACTCTGATGGGGGCACCTGATGTAAAGAGGCACTCTGATAGGGGCACCCAATGCAATGAATTACTGTGGTAGGGGCACCTAATGTAAGGGGGAACACTATTTGGGACATTTACATTCACAGGGTATTACCAAAGGGTGTGGAGGAAACAGTAAGAAAAGTGCCAGAGAGCGTGGCTTGTGCCAAAAAAAGGAAAGTGGACACATACAATCTTTCATGACACAGACTTGTGATTCCTACCTCGGCCAAAATTTATTTTTAGTTACTGGACCTCCTTGAATTTTAATTCACTACCCCTGCTCTAGACTAACAAACATTTAACCC
Organism: Lithobates clamitans; assembly: GCA_037952925.1. Taxonomy (NCBI): domain Eukaryota; kingdom Metazoa; phylum Chordata; class Amphibia; order Anura; family Ranidae; genus Lithobates; species Lithobates clamitans. The sequence continues at coordinate 11,554,023 of JBBGZY010000014.1, forward strand.
AGGAGGGGCAGGTCACTTCAAGAGTATTTTTTGAGCTTTGAAACATTTACAAAGGGTCTACTTAACACTGATGTTGGGATTTTGTACAACAATGGAAAACCAGGAGGCAAACTGTGGTTTTCGTTGTTGTAGTGATCCAGAAGGTAGACCTTTCATTCATCCGCTCGTTCTCTATTCATAGAGTGCTTTTCATCGAAGGAAGATATAGTACATCTTCTATGAATGGAGACGGTGGCAGAAAGGGGCCTTGCCAAGTACCTGAGATGGGTTTAGCACTTGCAATAACCCCTGCAACACTGGAAGATTATGGCTGTGGGGTTATCAAGGGGGGGACAGATAACCTCAGAATTTAAATAGGAGAGCCAGCACCAGCATAATGAACACTTCTCATTAGTGTTAGTTCACCTTTACCAAAAAACTGCCTAGGTAAGGGGCACCTGTAGATAAAAAAGTGGCTCGGGTTGACTATGCCTACCTAACGGGCCTGATTGAACATTGTTGGGACTTTCTAAACTACTTGACCCCCGGAAGATTTATCCCCATTCATGACCAGGCAATTTTTTGCTTTTTGACACTGTGTTACTTTAACTGAAAATTGTGTGGTCATGCAACGCTGTACACAAATGAAATGTATATAATTTTTTTTCACACAAATAGAGCTTTCCTTTGGGGGTATTTAATCACCACTGGGTTTTTTAAATTTTTGCGCTATAAACGAAAAAAGATCCAAATCCATATTTTTTTGCTGTCTTCTATAAAACATATCCAATAAAAAAAAATGACAAAATTAGATTTCTTCATAGATTTACGCCAATATGTATTCTGCTACATATTTTTGGTAAAATAAAAAATCCCAATAGACATTTATTGATTGGTTTGCATGAAAGTTATACAGTAGTATCTGCAAACTATAGTATAGATGGATTTTTTTATTTATTTATTTTAATACTAGCAATGTTGGTGGTCAGCGACTTATAGCGGTACTACGATAGTATGGTGGGCAATCTGACACTAATGCCGCGTACACACGGTCGGACTTTTCAGCTACAAAAGACTTTCGACAGACTTTATAACGACCGAACTTGCCCACACACGATCACACCAAAGTCCGACGGATTCGTACGTGATGACGTACACCGGACTAAAATAAGGAAGTTGATAGCCAGTAGCCAATAGCTTCCCTAGCGTGGGTTTTTGTCCGTCGGACTAGCATACAGACGAGCGGATTTCTGGGTCCTGCGGAGTTACGTCATAAAGATTTGAAGCATGTTCCAAATCTAAAGTCTGTCAGATTTGCGCCTGGAAAAGTCCTCTGAAGGTCCGGTGAAGCCCACACACGATCGGATTGTCCGCCGGATTTGGTCGGTCGGGTCCGTCGGACAAGTCCGGTCGAAAAGTCCGACCGTGTGTACGCAGTGATACTAATACAGTGATCAGTGCTAAAAATATACATGGCCACTGTACTAATGACACTGGAAAGGGGTTAACATCTAGGGCGAACAAGGGGTTAAATGTGTGCCTAACAGTGCTTGGTCTATTCACTGTGTGTTGTTTTTACTAAGGCCAGTGCCAGTTTTTATCCCCTACTTTGCAGGGAAACAAAAACTGGCACATCCCTGCTGACAGGACAGAGCTCTGTGTTGTTTACATTTTTTCAAAAAAACAAGCTGTCCAGCAGATGTAGCAGTTGCAGTTTTGAGACAAACCATTTACCACTAATAGGGGTACTTAAAATGGTCAGCTTTTATCTACTTTTTTATTTATGTAAAACCTTTATCCCCAAAGGAAAAAAAAAACTGTTTGCTGAAACTGCCTATTAAGTGTTAACTAGAATTTGGCTTCAATGTGTTAGTGTATTTAAATCTGCTAGTACATTTAACACTCCCCTCTCCTAAGACTGACAATGCTGCTGCCCAAAGATGCCCATGTACTTCTTCATTCACAGTGGAGGAACCCTAATACGGGACCTGTGTTACTGGGCAGATCATTAGGTGAAAACAGAGGGGAAAAGCCTAAAAAAAGGAAAATTAGAGCAACCACATCTAATGATTGGTAATCTGCAATATATTACATTTATTGGTTTTGGGTTTAATACCACTTTAGTTTCAGTGCTTGCCAGGATGATCAGAAGCTTTAAAGGCAATAAATCTACATTACTAAGTAAAGCCTAGTATACACTACTAGTCTTTTCTTTATTCAACCCAGGCTGAACGTAAAAAAAATTGACAGCTCAGGAGGAGCCGCTGTACTAACTATGCAATGTTAGTAAAACGATCTCCTCCGCTGAGCCATTGTGTCCTGACAGGGGGGACAGCTCCCCGCCAGAACACATCGGTCAGAGTTCTCATCCATTGGCCGAGAGCGCTGATCGGATGCCGATCGGCAGACCTTTTTTTGTTGCTGCCCCTTAGACAGAAGCCAGACGAATGGCTGCCGTACACACGGGCTAAATGTTGGCTGTTTTCTATTGAACCGGCCGATGCCGTCCGATATTCAGACCCTGTGTATGGCTATTAAGACAGCTAAATAAAGCCAAACACAGCCCATAAAGGTTGGGGGGGGGGGGGCTGACTAGCAGCAAATCTGAAGTCTCTGACTGTATGTCTGACATGAGCTGTTCTTGATTGGAAATGTCAAATGGGGTTCAGGGATCAGAGTCAACAACAACTTTTTTTAATAATACAGCACTGGATCTGTGCTATATTTACTTGCAGACAGATTTTCTATGTTTGAAATGCCTCAACAGCTCCATCAATGGGGTTCCCTTCCACCCCCAGGCTCCATAACATCTGCATTGGCTGCTATGGCTCATGTTACCTGCGTTCAGTCTACTTTTCAGTTTTAATAATTTTCATTTAACTGTTGTGATTGTTGTCAATATATTGCCCAATTATAACCCAAGTTAAAAAGAAACCTCTTAATCAATATCTCTGCTTGTTAAACTCTCAGGCTAACGATCTTGGTAAACACAGATAATTAGAGCTTATCCCGCTAAAGTGAATCATCTCCACAGTAAAAGCAACAGAACAGGCTACAAAGACAGCAGTATGACCCAGTATGCATTGTGTTTTATCTGAACTCTTTATTGGCCACCATTACGGGACAAGGATCTTTGTTGTTCTAATTAAAAGGTGTGAACTGTTATGAATAGGGTCATCACATGCTTCCAGATACCAGATACCTAAAGCCGAGTTTCGGCCGAAATATGACTTTTAAGATAAAAATACCCCTAGAATACTCATGCCTCGTGCAATGTAACAAAGTTATGCTGTAAACTATGCCCAGTTTTCTATCTGTGCAGCATCGTTTTCTTACTTTATGAAGTTCCTGCACAGCGTGGCCATCCCCAGTGTGGGCATCTGAAGCCACAGTGTCCTTCTTCCTGGATTCTGTGCATGCTGGCTACCCAACATGCACCTGCCGATCTTGTGCATGTGCAGTGCGGTGCAATCTTGGTCAGCTTGCCATGCCAAGCTGACCAAGATTTTCCATAGACGCCAATGTTAAATGTTACTTGAGCCGTGCCATGCCAAGCTGACCAAGATTTTCAATGGATGCCAATGATGAATGTTACTGGAGCCGTGCCATGCCAAGCTGACCAGAAACATCCGTAGACGCCAATGTTAAATGTTACGGGAGCACTGCCATGCCAAGCTGACCAAGATCTCCCAGAAGCCAATGCAAAACCGGAAATGACACACGGTGCCGCAGCGACTAAAGGAGGAAGTGAAATTAGATATAGGCATAATTCAGGTAAGTGAACAGAAAAAAAAAAAACAATAAATTGCCAATTCACTTTAAGGATGCACATTAGTACTGCATGGTGAGGAGTGAAAAATGTGGGTGGAACTTCGCTTTAAAGCCTCATAGGAGGTCAATTTTTCAACACATCCAGGCAAAATCTTTCCTTTGACATGTTTCACTCTTAGCAGAGCATACGTGTTGAATTTTTAAAAGTGTTTCATTTCTCAAAAGGTTCCTAATGTTTATGAAAACATTATGACTACTACAGTATATGTTCACTTTATCAAAATTTTGTATTTGCTGTAGAAAACCAAGTTTAAAAAAAAAAAATTTAAGAGGGGCCAAATTTGCTGTTGACATTACAGGGACAATCACTGTCAAATGCAATTACATGATATAGTCAGTCATAATATGCCTGCATTGAATAGAGATGCAGACATGATGATGACATCACTGGAACAAAAAAAGGTGTGTAATGAAAATGGAAAGATTTTCTCTTTTAATTGTATTAGCATCATGATGAGGGGAGCTAGAGGAATCAGGGGAGGCAAAATAGAAGCAAATAAATGTCAGCTTTATTCGCTGTAATCAGTTGCATACTAAGGGGTGCAGTCTGCACTGGGTATAGACTGGGGGAGCTGCAGCCACCTGGCATCTATTTTTTTGTCCCACAACATCGTGCAACATAAAACAAGGAAAAATGTCAGGTGGCCATGGCGCCCCCAGTGAGTCCGCACCTGGTACATCAATGACAGCCAATGTAGCAGGATACAGAATTTGCTGTTACACCGGAGCTCAATGTGGGAGGAAGCCTCCTCCCTTGCTTTGCCCACATGACAGAGCTGTGAGGACTCCCCCTCACAGTGTAGGAAGGGGATCTGTAGTGATGGGTCTGTACTAGGGGGGAAAGGCTGTGTACTGAATGGTGTGTACTCTAGGTTTGAGGGAGTGGGTCTGTGCTGGTAGGGATGTCGGTCTTTGCTTGGAAAGACTGTTTGTATGGAGGGTTCTGTACTGTGGGGTTTGGTTTGTGCTGGGGAGGGGAGTCTGTAATGGGTGATTTGTGTTGGGGTGTCTGTACCAGGGGTGGACTAACCATTCAGGCACTAGGGCACTACCTGAGGGCCCATGGCCAGTAGGGGGTCCCATGACAGGTTCCACTGCGATCTACCCATCAATCACAGGTAGCTGACTGGTAGATCGGGTCCCTGCTCCCTTGTAAGTGGCTGTAATCAGGCCTCTTGTGGCGTGCTCCTCCTCGTCTGCCCCTCCTTCCTTCCTGCCCGCCCCAGGTGCTTGTATTTGACATCGCCTGGGACAGAAAATAAAAGAGGAGGGGCCATCAGGAGGAGTGTGCCACAAGAGTTCTAATTACAGCTGCTTCCCGCGCTACTCTACATGTAAAGGAAACTGCAGCTGCACCCTTCTGTGTGTCCCATGCCCTGCTGTGTGCCCCATGGCCCGCTGTATGCCCCAAGCCCTGCTGTGTGCGCCATGCTCTGCTATATGCACAGCTGTGTGCCCCATGCCCTGCTGTGTACCCCATGCCCTGCTGTGTGCCTCATGCCCTGATGTGTGCTTGATGATGTGCCTGTGCATCATGATGTGTCCTGCTGTGTGCCCCATGATGTGTCCTGTGCCCTACTGTGTGCCCCATGCCCTGCTATGTGCCTCATGATGTGCCCAGTGCCCTGCTGTGTGCCTGATGCCCTGCTGTGTGCCCAATGATGAGTCATGTGCCCTGCTGTGTACCCCATGATGTACCCTACTGTGTGCCCTATGCCCTGCTGGGTGCCCTTTGCCTTGCAGTGTGCCCCATGATGTGCCCTGCTGTGTGCCCCATGATGTGGCTTGTGTCCTACTGTGTACGTCATGATGTGTCCTATGTCCTACTATGTGCCCTGGTGTGCCCTGTGATGTACCCCAAACCCTACTGTGTGCTCCGTCATGTGCCCTACAGTGTGCCCTGTGATGTGCCCCATGCCATATTGTATGCCCTACTGTGTGCCCCATCATGTGCCCTGTGCCCTACTGTGTGTCCCATGCCCTACTATGTACACCCCCGTGTGACCTGTGATATGCCCTGAGCCCTACTGTATGCCCCATGATGTGCCCTACTGTGTGCCCTGCTGTGTGCCCCATGATGTGCCCTGTGCCCAGTTATGTGCCCTGCTGTGTGCCCCGTGATGCACCATGCTGTGCCTGATAATCTGCCCTGCTGTGTGCTCCATAATGTGCCCACTTGTCCCATGTAATATGCCCTGCTGTGCCCATAATGTATCCTCTTGCCCCTATGTAATATGTCCGGTTGTGCCTCATAATATGCCCTGCTGTGCCCCCCTGTAATGTGCCCTGCTGTGCCCCATAATATTCCATGTCACCTCGCTAATGTGCTCTGCTATGTCCGATAATGTGCCCTCATGTCCCCATGTTATATGCCCTGCTGTGCCCCATAATGTGCCCTGCTGTGCCCCCCTTCTGTAATGTGCCATGCTGTCCCCCTAATGTGCTCTGCTGTGCCCTCCTGCCCCATATAATTTTCTCTGCTGTGCCCCATAATGTGCCCTGCTAGCCCCTGTAGTGTGTCCTGCTGTGCCCCTCTGCCCCTCCCCCCCTGTAATGTGCCCTGGTGTGCCCCATAATGTTCTCTGCTGCCCCCCCATGTATTGTGTCCTACTGTACCCCCCTGTAACGTGACCTGGTGTGACCCATAATGTGCCCTGCTGCTCCCCATGTAGTATGCCCTCCTGTCCCTCTCCACATATTGTGCCCTCCTGACCCCCTGTGCTCTGACCTGCTGACTCCTATACTTTGTCATGCTTTCCCCTGTGTACTGCTTATCTCAGGTTCGACCCAGAATTGAGCATCTGCGCAGAATTCTGCAAGAACAAGTTTCACATTAAATAGGTAAGCTTTAATATTTATAAAAAATGTTATGCTGTTTCTAAAGATAATTGTTGTATCAACAGCTTGCTGATCATGCTAATGTTCAGTGAGCTGTAGAACTGAACATTATTTCAGGGCTTCCCTGAGATCTTAAACTTTTTGCCAAGAGTTCCTTGGTAAAAAGGTTGAGAAATCCTGCTTTATTGGGTCTCCAGCTTTAAGTTCCTGCTTCTCTAGATGCCTCCTCACCCCACACGCTTCAGCCCGTCATATAATCACGTGTCACGTGTCAGGGATCACGTGTCATCCCCCTGATGATGACACGTGATCCCTGTGTCGAAGACGCGTAGGGGAGGGGTCAGGACGGAGAGACTGGCACGGACTTAACACCAGCGCTGTCCAAGCACAGCATACCGCACCAAACATCCAGTGATTTTGCATAGAAAGCCGTTATAGTATGGTGCATTGACGCACCAGTGCCATGTGAGTACCCCGGTGTGGGGAGCGTTTTCTTTTAATAAAAGTATTTTGACTATATTACACTATATAGTTTCCTTTTCATTTATATGTATGGAGCCACATTGTTTCCAGCTGGAGGAGTGCAGCAGACACTGAGACTGAGCCCAGGGGTGGCTCCAAAGCATATTTGGACTCAGGGTAGAAGCTGAGTCACACGCTCTGAGGTGAGCACATTAGCTTAAGGGGGTCACGAAGGAGCACAGGAGCATGTTTTGCAGCACTCAGGATATCTTCGGCATGATGTTGGATTGTTGTCACAGCTGAACGCCACCTGCACACATTGTTTTATTATCACTGCTGGACATTATTTGCACGCACTATTTGAGTGCCAAAGAGAACTTTTTTTCATTATTTATTATTTATTATTTTTTCATTTAAAATAGCAGGATACTTTATATTGAGCACTAAGCACTTTTTATGTTGATTAAGACACTATGTATGGTGTAACAAGCACTATTAAGCACAAATTTATGGTGTAACAAGCACTTGTTTTTTCACACCTTGTTTATTTATTCAACATTCATATTATTTGTATTTAATATTATCGCACTAGTAAGCACAGAGATGGTTATTATTAATTTTGTTTTTGGGGTCACTCAAGCGCAGCGCATAACTTGTAAATTTATTTTATTATTGTTTGCCTCTCAAGACCTCTCACTGTTTAACCAAGCACTTTAAAGAAGAATTCCAGGTATGGATATTGTATGTATGGTGATACCGTATGTTAGTTGGTTATATGCAATCATTTGGACCAATGTATCTATGTAAATACATGCTTGACCGATGCCCCTGGAAGCTGGAAATCAGTGAAGTAGACACTGCTTGTCCAATGATCTCCACTTGTTTCCAGGTCCTGTGCTGATCAGCTGTCCCTTTGCATTCTAAAGACCGGAGGTTGCCCACTTGGCACCCTCCACCTCGTCCAATCAGAGAACTCTGCATTAATTTAGAAAACAGCCAACCTCCTGTATTCAGAAAGAATCAAGGAAACCACTTAACATAGGACCCAGAAGAAAGTGGAGGTCACTGGAGTAACAGTGTCTACTTCAGTGAGTTCCAGCTTCCAAGGGGATCGGCCAAGCATGGTATTTGCATAGTTACATTGGTCCAAGCTGGACCAATGCAACTATGTATAACATATCCATGCCTAAAATTCTTTAACACACACGTATTTTGACTACATCTCCGATTTGTTTACATGGATCACAAACTGCCCCAAGGTTCCCCAAACAACATACCTATATGTGTCATTAACCAAATTTACCCAATATGCATCACCCTGATAAAGAATTGTGAGGGAACAATCTGCTTAGTTAAGGTGTACAAAATCACAAAATGTATAGGCATCTTATACCAATATAGATAGATAGAGATCTGCAGAACCAGCATTGGCCAACAAGGGATTTCTCATCATAGATAAAACTACTGCAGTACACATAAGTGTTCCCTGACTGCGGTGTAAGTAGATTAATGACAGCTACACAAAGTGCCAGTATCACAGCTGAAGTAATGTTTGAAACACTTACAGGTAGATTAATCTCTGTGTGCAATGCTGCTGACCTTTCTAGTGACCTACACGTAAATCCCCAACCTGCAGTGCAAACATATTTTTTACTGCTGATTCTGACATCGCAATGAGTATACATATCTCATATATCAGGTAACTAAAGTTAGACTTACCAGTCAAGGACAAATACAAGTCTAGTGGGTCTGACATAATATGATACACTGCTCAACATGGCCTACGTTGCTTAATTCAGTTGCATGGAGAACTATGTGTCTTAGTACTAAATACAGGAAGGCTTTTACTTTCTGATTAGTTAAAGAACTAGTCCATCCAAAACTGGAAGTTTGGTTATGGTGTACACTGGTGGGTGGAGTCACACAGTGGTATCTGATATCCCCAGGGGACCTGTTATGACTTAGGTATTCACTCCAACCAGAGGTGGAGTTGCTGAGCTGATTGAGGCTGCAGTGCAGATGGTGGCAAAAACCACAGAGAAGACATAGCACGTTTGGTATACTTGCTCACTTAGTGGTGGAAACCCTGAAAAGGGCCGAGACTGGTCCACTTGGTCTTCACCATAGGGGGTGATGTTACGTTGCAGGCAATGCCTGGGTTGCAAAGCTTTGACTCACTCAAGCAGGCTGCAACTGAGAGCAGGTAAAAACTCTCCTGCAGTGTTGGCGCACTGGACTCACAAGACAGGAGGGTACATAGGGAAATATTAAGAAAGCACAGGAATACACTGAGAAACAAATAAGAAACACAGGCTGGGAATGCACCAGCGCTAATAATGAGGATGGCTGGAAGTCACAGGGGAAACAGACTGGTGCAGAGACCATTCCAGATACACTTCAGTGGCAGAAATTACCAAGGCGCTCTTAGCGCTCTGCTATTTAGGCCCCCTCCATCTATATTACATATAACTAAATAGATACTGTAGAAAACATATAAATAATATTAAAAAATATGTGGTCTGTAGCCACAAATATTGGAGCCTGCAATGTAGTCCTATTTTGTTTGAATGCTGGTAATTTATTCCTATAAATAGCTCTGGGAGGAAACTAAAGTGTATAGTACTTAGCGGCTCATGGTTCTTCTATCCTTTGCTTTCAAATTTGTGCCTGCAAATGTAATGCCACTGTCAACAATATGTTATTATATATAATTTTCAATTACAGTAGCATCTTGAATTATGAGCAAAATCCATTCCAGAAGAATGCTTGTAATCCAAAGCACTCGTATATCAAAGCGAGTTTCCCCATAGGAATCAATAGAAATTCGTTCCACAGCCACTGCTTGTCTATGCAGTACCGCATGTGGCCAGAGATGGGTGCGCCAGAGAAACTCGGAAACACTTGGAGACACTCAGAAACACTCAGAAATGGAGAGGTGCAACCCCGCACCACTGGTCAAATATGGTACTGCACACCCCAGAAGCTTGAATCCTGCTCGTCTTGCGAGACAAGGCTCGCAAACCGAGTCAGGGTTTAAAAAGAAAAAACAGCTCATATTGCGAAACGCTCGTAAACTGCGTTACTCTTGATCCAAGGTTTTATTGTACTTGTAACTTGTATATGTAGACTTATGTGCATCGGCATACCTGCTGATTGGCTGGGGATGTCTTTAAGAGGACTACATTTGGTTTGCCGTTGTACAGTGTAGTTAGCCTCTGTTGTGCATTTGCCAATAATGATGTTTGTCTGCAACTTTGCTTTTCCCAGCTACCAGCTGTGACCTTGCTATATTTCCTACTCCGTCTTCTATTGCTCCAATTTTGTACTGATGCCCATCTTGGTTGTCTTCCTCAGGTTGACCCATGGCATGTTTACATGTAATGACTGGTCTAATGCTAATGCTCTGGCAATGAATGTGCCTATTTAGCTAAGACTTATTGGTGTCTTAGGTGTGTCCCATTTTTGGTAGTTCACCTGTTTGGTTTAAAATTCCTTTGCACGTTGGAGATAAATCACCTCATTCAGTCTTGATCATTCAGCACCCAATAAGAGAAGAAAGGTTTGAAAAGGAAATTTGGATGATGAACTTTATAGGCACAACATTAACTATGCAGTTTAAAAAGGATATACATTTTTATTTACAAAAATACATTTGAAACAATATTAAAATCATTGACTATTCACAATGTTGCCTTGAAGCTTGAATAGTCAATGATTTTAATATTGTTTCAAATGTATTTTTGTAAATAAAAATGTATATACTTTTTAAACAACATAGTTAGTGTTGTGCCTAAAAAGTTCATCATCCAAATTTCCTTTTCAAATTCAAATATATCTGGACGTGGCATATATATATATATATATATATATATATATATATATATATATATATATATATATATATATATATATACCTATTTTTCATATCCACAGTACCGCTCTGTAATGATGTGAATTTAATTTGTCTAAGAGAAGAAAGGTGGCTGCTACAGTTCAATTACCAAGCCTGGACCATCATTTGACCCTTACATTTTTTTTTCTCAGTCTAAATACTGCTTTGATCATCTCTACTGGCTCTGCAAAAACTCTGAAATTCAAGGATTTTGATCAACATGAGAAACTGGTTTGGAAATATTTCTTTAGCAAATGCTATATACAAGAAAAGATCAACAGCTTACCTACAAAAAAAGAGTTCCATTTGTAAAAATCTTCATGAACAATATTTTTATTACAGAAAATGTGAAGTGCTACTTGTCAGAATGAGTAAAACTATTAGGAAATCTGGGAATGGATGCAAGTCTATGGAACAAGCAAAAGTCAACAAAGGGAAACAGAGATTACAGAGTAATCACCAATCAAATGGGTATACTGTGGTGCACTAATATACTATCCGGATGGACGTGCACATACTGGGTCCACAAAACTATAACAAGTGTGCACAATAGATCTTGTAGCCAAGTTGCAGCTCTGGTTAAACTAGTCTAGCTTTAAGCCTAGGTTCACACTGAAGGGATTTGGCATGCGATTTAACATGTCAATGTAATGTAGCACTGGGTTTCTTTATGAATGTAAATGTAAGAACCAGTAATAGTGATTGTGTGCCTTGTGTTTCCCTCCCTTCATTGGGTTACAACATTTTGAGCCTCACTGTATTCCATTCTTTTATTGTCTTTCTACACTACGACCTTCTTTCCTTTACAAAGTTTCATATCCATGAACTTTTCCCGCAGATCCTATTATAATTTATTTATTTTCTGTCTTACCTTTATTTCTTTTTTGTTAACTACACTTTATGGTTAGTAGACTCTTAATAATTTCTTGATATTTCTTATTTTTACATGCATTTGTATGTAATTTATGAACATCATATTATTTTTTTTCTTTTAGTTACAGCTATACATTATATTTTTGTATTATTTAATAAGTAGCATAAAATAGTCTGAATCACAATCCCCTCCTCTTGTGCTTTCAGCATTCATTATATCCATTTGGTTCCTTGCTCTTTGATCTTTTTATGACCAAAACACACTTCTTATCATCTTCCAGAGTCACTATGTTCAGGATCTACTAAGCTTGTTTCATGATTCTTGCATATTTCATGCAAACTAAAGCCTGACGCATAGTTAGGCTATATGCGTGTTTCTAGACATTCAGAAAAATGTTCTTTTATTTCTTCATCTACTTCCCTATTGGGCAAGACAGTATAAATATTAGATGTCTAACATTTTACCATTCGTTTTTAGAGTACATAAATGTGTATTTACATGTGTAAATTACAGCTTATTGAATTAAATATCCACTACAAATCCAGGTTTAAAAGTGTAATTTGCATGCTCACTATGAAATAACTCTGTAGTTAAAGCAGTAGTAAACCCGCACATGAAAAGAAAAAAAAAAAGGAAAAAAAAAAACCCTGCAAGGCAAAGACATAATGAGCTAGTATGCAGCGCATACTAGCTCATTATGAAATACTTACCTCAGAATGAAGCCCCCATATCGGAGCCCAGTCCACGCCGAGGGAGCTGACATCTTGCCCTCGGCGTGTCTTCCAGGTTCGCGGCTCCGGCGCTGTGAGAGGCCGGAGCCGCGATTACGTCACTCCCGCGCATCCTGGCAACGTCCGGCAGCACTGCCGGACCTTCAGCAGGGCATTCAGAGACCATGCGCCACTGTCGTCAGAGAGCATGAGCTGCTGTCGTCAGTGGCTGCATGCAAAGGGGAATATCTCCTAAACCGTACAGGATTTGGGTATACAACCGCTTTAATAGAATTTGTTACCTTAAGATCTTCCTTTCTAACCTCTTCAATAGCTACAGTATCACTTATTTTTTTTATACTCCCTCAATTAAGGGCATCTGGTCTGCTTATGCACAAAACCTTTCAAGTTGTTGTCCTTAAAACTTTAGCTTGCTTCTTAGTTGATGCCTATTATCCATCCAGATACTTTCTTCAGGCTTCCAAAAATTCCTTTTTTTCTGGATTAGGTTGTTAGCCCAAGCCAAACCCCCACACTGGAGGACTGGGGTACCCCTTTTGACTACATCACATCAAGTACAGTCATGCTACCACTGATATAGCTGTGAAAAACATTTGACTAGACAAGCCCAACCACTACACCAATGTAGGGTTACCATTAGCTGATATAGCTGTGAAAAACACTTGACAAGACAAGTCCAACCACTACACCAATGTAGGGTTACCATTACAGTCAAATACTCTGTAGCTAAAAAAACTATTATGGCCAAGAACTGTGTTTTTCCAAACTATTGCTATTTTACCATGGTTATAATAAGTAAGCCAAGCCTATTATATCACCACTATTGAGCCAAATCAGTTTCCAATAAGCCAAAACCACTCTCTTGTCCTTATCCAGTGCTTTATCCAATGATTTTGGATATTTAAATGTTCTTCTTTGCAAGTTAGGAGATACCGATGCTCTACAAATTGCTAACGACGTTCCTAAGGTGATGTTTAATCTCCAGCAGCCAAACATTTAATTTTTCAATAAGGAGAGCAAACAATCCTTTTGAAGCATACAGGCTGATTCTTAACAGTGAACGGCTCAGAAGTGTGTGTCAAGGCTCTGCTTGGTGTAGTGTAGTTGCTGGGGCAGATATAAAAACTGGCAGTTAGATATCTGCCTTTGGCCAGTTCTTTACAATCTAGGTTCACATAAAGCTATGAAGCTGAAAGATAAATATGATGAACTACTATCAGCATGTCACTGATACTATGTAGTTGGTATAATAGCTTCTGACTGCCTTTGGGCCTTTAGTGCCTGGACTTCAATATGTCCTGGTTTTGATTTTTAACACTCTCGTATACACCTTTAAGCCAAACAACAAAGTGTTGAGTAAGAAACACTAAAGAATATATTTCAGGCACAACCAAAATACAGCCTTTACATTTGCAATGATATTGAGTAATTATAATATGAAAAGGATACTTGTTCTGCCAAGTGGTGCTCAATAGTATTCATAAAGACAATTTTACAAACATGCACCTACATGATTTGGCAGTATTAATCAGTGGCATTAATAAAGCCTATTATACTTGTACGCAAAGCACCCACAGCAGCTTAGTTCATCTATCCCCCAAAAATCTGCATCAGCTGGCGAATGTTCATAAACAATAAGCATAAAACGGATAATCCTTGCTTCCTACCTGCACTGGTGCTCACAAGTACAGATCCAGATGCCGTACCACTTGGTAGTTTTCCATTGTTAAGTTGCTTAACTCTTTTTAGGTGAGATTTTCCATTGTAATGGATCTGAGCCTGTGCTGCAGAGTTGAGCTGTATATTGCACACTTCGCACAACGAATAGAAAATCTTCTTTTTTTCATTGGAAAACTGGCATTCGGAATTGTCAGTCCAGGTCACCTTTTCCTCAAAGCATCGTAAAAACATGGCAGTGCTCATCCTCCCATTTTCAGGCATGTGCTCAGGACTCAAAGGGCGCTTCATGGCTGCAAAAATAGTCACACATATGACTTTGTATTAGTATTATTGTTATTATACGTTGACACATGTAGTTCAGTTAGCAGATCTGAAAACATCTTGATGTGCTGTGACTGTGGTTTCTAGAGGTGATCTGGTCAGCTGTAAAGCCGCTCAATTACTTCTACAAAGTGGCTACACCTCCAAGGATTGCGAATATGACTGTCTTTCCTGGGAGCCCAGTATCTCATAAGTCAGCATCACAGTGCAGATCCGGGGAGATTGGGGACAGCTTTTCCCCAATCTTCCCTGGGTGAAGTCATTCCAGAAGTACTCAAATCTGAGCGCTTCCAGGCTCAAAACTGTTAAATTTCTACTACTGTGAAGAAACAGCAGAGTAGGCTCTCTCTGTCCCCAATCTGCTTGAACAGAAATGGAGGCATCAGGGGTATAATGTCAGCGTACAGTCACTCAATCTAAATATACATATTTCAGGCTAGATCAATTAAAATGTATTTTATGACTATGTGAATGAACATTGTTATACTTTTTTTTCGCTGTAGGATTTTTTGCTCCACCTTATTTCCAGGACCTGTAGGTGAATATTAGAGTGGGTGAACTGGACTGCTTTTCTACCTCTCATACATGCTTTGGTGACTAGAATACACATCATTCAGTTGCAATAGTTCAGTCCACTGGACTGTTACTTGGTGCTTGCTGTGTGGTCATTGTCTTTTTGGTTGATAGCTTGTATATGGGTCAAGATCCGGAAACATGAAATTTGTTATGTGCCTAGTGCTTTGATACATACTTAAAGTGATTGTAAAAAATTACCTTGCAAAACAACCCATTAAGTTTAAAATAGAAATGGAAATCAAAACATTTTTGTAGAGATATGAAAAAAAATTATAGATACTCTTTTTCCCTTTTTCAAAAGTGATCACATTCCCTCTGTTCTCAGCTGCAAAAGAGCTGAGGAGAGGAGAAGCAGCAGCACACTGAGCTTCCCAGGGAATGGCTGTGCAGCAGGAGCGTGTCAGGACAAGTCTGTTCATTGGAGGAGAGTACACTGAGTTCCAAGCATAGATAGAGAATTGACCATGATGTGCTCTTTTGTTCAGTGTGATCAGTTTGTAATAGGAAAGCAAGGGGACTAGCAGGAACACCAGGGATTTCACACAAAGGAAGCAATACAAAGAGAGCAGGAGACTTTCTAATACAAGTACATGGTACAGCAGGCAAATATCAGGAATATATGCTTGGGTTTGGGTATGTTTGGGTATATGTTTGGGTATATGTTTGGGTAACAGATGCTTAATTAGCAAATAATCTTAGCTGTTTCAAGCAGCTCCTTAACAAAATGTCATATATGCAAGTAGATTTTATTGCTATTTTTCATTTGTGCCTACATTTTGGAAGGCAACATGGTTTAATAGTATAGTTCTGGAGTTTCTTTCTGGTTGAAACAACCAAGTTGGAATGAAACAAGTTGCACATCAAAGCTTTGTAGCATATCAGAATATTCAGAGATCAGGCCTCCATCAAGGCTAAACAAAAGCTTGGCTCCTGGTCGTCTGGTGTGATAACATGGAAATCCTTGATTAGCCCCCTGCAAGGAAGCTTCAAAAAGACCATAGCTGACAAGATGATTGATGAATGTCCTGCTACAAAGATCAAAGGATCAAAAGGCATTGAAGATACATAGACATAATACATGGACAATGCTGCCCCTAGAGACCAAAACAGCAGGACAGACAGAAATATAATATATTGAGAAGGACTGCCCCAGAACTAATTTCATTAGTTAGAAACCTAAATGGGCAGGCAATGGGGTTGGGTCTGGACGGTGTACAGATGAAGTTTAAAAAGTGCACACAGGAGGGAAGAAGTCCCTTTTCGCTCTTGGCTCGTGACTGATGGTTCTCTGAGCCACATGGCTCCCTCTACCATTTTGAGCCTCATGGCTCTCTCTCTATCATCTTGAGCCCAGCCGAGGAGACCGTGGGATACATATCTTTGATGTTCTTGTATTATATGTTCTGTTGTTATATGCCTTGTAATATCTTTCTTTAGTATTTTCATATTAGCGTTTTCCTATTTTCTTGGGAAATAAATAAGACATTGGTTTAAACCGTATGTTTGTTTTCATAGCTAACCTTATATTATTGTGCTATCAACAGTAACTATCAGAGTTTTAATAGACTAGCTAACTATAGGAATAGACAAATTACTACATATATGGAATAAATAGAGGGAATCCATGACCACTCTCGGATAATATTTAGTTTAGAACTTATTCCAATTTCAGAATGTATTTCACTACAAATAGGTTAAAATGATGATGTAATTCTGATTTAGGAGTAAATCCCTTTCTATTAGTATTTTTGTAATTTTCCTGTAATAATGGTGTGCTAAGATATCCAACCAAGATTTTTTTATTTTTTTATTTTGCTACACTGTTTTTTTGGATAAAAAAATGAATCATATTCTCTGGACAATTTATTTTTTTATCTTTTTGCATAGCTCCTAATCCTTGTATACCTTGACCACTTTTTCTAGTTATTAAAAACTAAAAAACAAAGTTTTGTCTTTGCATACAGATTTTATTAAAGGGCTACTGCATAGGTTTTTGGCTAATGAACCAGCCTCCTTTGAGAAACCAATATTCATTTGAGAAACCAATATTCATTTCCAGACGAACTGCATTCAGTGAAAATCACTCACACAAAAAAATACACTAAATTCACAGATGAAAATCAAAAAGGCAGCTGTTTTACCTGCTTTTGGATTTGTATTTATGTTCATTCAGTTTTCAGAGTTACACATGTTTGCCACAAAGCATATCCCTGTCTGGCAGGTCAGGTCTTGTCCCTCCCCCAGCCTGTGACTGGACAGTGAAAGGAGAAGCAACATACTGATCAGCTCCTCTCTCTGTCATGCTGCTCCCTCCTCCAGTCAGTGAGTTTCTTGTTATACATAAGCACTACAGAAACAATAATTGGCTCCCAGTCCTTCTCCTTTCTTTTCAAATCTGAGCTCTGCTGTATAGATGGTTGCTAGAGGCTAATACCAAAATAGATTAATGTACTTTTACTGCTTGCATTTAAAAAAGTACATTTAATGATGTATTACTGAATACAGATCTACAGTATTTTTTATTCTATATCTGAGTGAAGGTCATTTTTAATGTAAGGCATTCATCCAGAGTACCAAATGCCCTCTGAGGATGTGCCCTTGCATGAAATGCATTAGAGCTGAAAGTCACGCTGCCATTTCTGGGGATCGGAATTGGAGGCCACCTTAACCCTCTGGTGTGGCTCTAGTTGGTGAGCATCCTCTTTCCATAAAGCCCTTGTATGCACAGTGTGATGCCTCCCTCTGGCAAACATTAAAACTTTGGACACCTATGGACCCATCTAGCTGTTGGATGGTTGTGTATGAAAGGCTAGGAGTTTTTATCTGCAATTAAAGCGCAGCTTGCTGGCAATGACAGCATAGAATCTGGTGAGTGCATTATTAGCACTGAGCACAAGTCGTGGTATGTTAAGATTCAAGGTGGAAGGTTTTCTTTGGACACTGGAAGACACCCCCCTTTTATGTCTGATAAAAAAAAAAATTTAATTGGAATATACGTTATTCTGGGACTTTATCATTCAATATATTATCACAGTTAATAAGACTTTTTTGCTGTATATATGATTCATATACACATATTGTTTTCTTCATATACACTCACCAGCCACTTTATTAGGTACACCTGTTCAATTGCTTAATAACACAAGCTGCTAATCAGCCAATCACATGGCAGCAAGATGTGGTGAAGATGACTTGCTGAAGTTCAGTGCATCAGAATGAAGCAGAAAGGGAATTTAAGTGACTTTGAACATGGCATGGTTGTTGGTGCCAGACGGGCTGGTCTGATTATTTCAAAAATTACTGATCTACTGGGATTATCACACACAACCATCTTCGGACCATACAGAGAATAGTCCGAAAAAGAGAAAATATCCAGTGAGCAGCAGTTGTGTGGACGAAAATGTCCTGATGATGTCAGAGGTCAGAGGAAAATGGGCAGACTGGTTTGAGAGGATAGGCAACAGTAATTCAAATAACCACTCGTTACAACCAAGGTATGCAGAACACCATTTCTGAATGTACAACACACACATTGAACCTTGAAGCAGATGAGCTACAGCAGCAGAAGACCACACCGGATGCCACTCCTGTCAGCTAAGGACAGGAAACAGAGGCTACAATTGGCACAGGCTCATTTGGACAACAGAAGATTGGAAATACGATGCCAGGTCTGATGAGTCTAGATTTCAGGTGTGACATTCAGATGGTAGGGTCAGACTTTGGCATAAACAACATGAAAGCATGGATCCATATTGCCTTGTATCAACATTTCAGGCTGGTGGTGTAATGGAGTGGGGAATATTTTCTTGGCCCACCTTGGGCCCCTTAGTACCAATTGAGCATTGTTTAAATGCCACGGCCTACCTGAGTATTGTTGCTGACATGTCCAGCCCTTTATGACTACAGTATACCCATCTTCTGATGGCTACTTCCAGCAGGATAATGCACCATGTCACAAAGCTCAAATCATCTCAAACTGGTTTCTTGAACAGGACAATCATGTCACTGTACTCCAATGGCCTCCACAGTCACCAGATCTCAATCCAATAGAGCACCTTTGGGATGTAGTGGAACGGGAGATTTGCATCAGGGATGCGCAGCCAAAAAATCTGCAGCAACTGCGTGATGCTATCATGTCAATATGGACCAAAATTTCTGAGGAATGTTTACAACACCTTGTTTAATCTATTCCATGAAGAATTATGGCAGTTCTGAAGGCAAAAGGGGCTCCAACCTGGTACTAGCAAGGTGTATCTAATAAAGTAAATATATATATAAAGTATATATCTATATATATATAGATATATATCTATATATATAGATATATATCTATATATCTATATATACACACGTTTATATAGAGGCACTGCACATTATTGTTTATGTTTTAGTTGGGTTTTGTATGTAGACCTATTGCTAGCTGCCTTCTCTATACAACTAGCACATACTTCTTTTTACTATTTGCATTCATCTCAAGACACCATTTGCACCTACTGTGCGCATCATAATCAGCAAATTTCCCTATACACATTTTTTTTATTATTAACAACTTGCAAATATACCAGTTCATAATTGGTCATTTTGCAAATTCTTCCAGTGAACATTGGTTGATTCATTAATAGCAATCTTTAAGTAATTATAGGTCATTGTTACATTTTGAATTTTGCTAAATAGTTAAATCAGTTAAGAGCTAAAATGGTGTTATTGATCACATGCATTAATCTGTCACAATTACACTGTTTGAAAGTTTTTTGGGGGTTATATTTACTTTAATTACTTTGAAATGGAATGAAAATACATTGCCTAGTTCTTCAGTAGAGCTGATTCATTTTATGAAATATCTGTTCTAACAAATTCCAGAGCCACCGAATCTGACTGTTTCCACTTGCTTGAAACTGCTAAATAAAATTAAATTTCTCCAACCATCAACACTGCTTAAGAAATATGGGGAAACGAAATCCCCGGACAAGTGATGTTAAAGACTAATGACCAGCATCTCATCAATCAACGGAAACAGGATTTATCTCTGAAACAGAGGTATTAAATAACAATGAAAAATGTTTTAATAATGAGAATCTTCAGAGCTCCGAGGACAACCTTGAGAGAATGTTAGTTCAAAGTGAAGCTATTACAAAGACACTGTGTAAATGATACTGTATCTCATTATCTCAGTTCAACAAGCAAGAAGCATTGATAATCACCTTTACACGCCTCCTGCTCTCTGTTCTAACACTTGCATACTTAAAAGATTATTCTAACCCTCGTTCCCCCTTAAAAAATATCACAGGTTTTAATAAACTCACAATATACAGCTGGAAAAGGGGACGCTCTACAGCTCTCTAAAGTCGTTACTGAATTCCACGCTTAAAAGGCACCATAAACTACTATGATATACTTATTTATTTCAAAATATGGTAATGAAAACCATGAAATCATAGCAATAACGTTCAACAAGTTATAATAAGACCTTTTGATTATGTTCAGTGGCATGCAGAGGATTGGTGATGCTTGAGGCCAACTCCTTGACTGTATGCCCCAAAGGGCCAATTCACACCAGGATGCACAAGTTCCTGTGCAATTCCATCGCATTTTCCTACATTGCATTTTGACAGAACGTTCATTTGAATGGGCTACAAAATGGACTGGATCACAGAACAAGTAGTGCAACCACTACTTTTTGAAAATGCACTGCAGCTAATTCATGGTACTGCGGCAGCATATTGGTGTTTTTTGGCCACATGCAGCCTTTGCATCTTCCTTGTGGCCCACTGTTGTTTAGGAATTTAAAGTATACCTATACTTTTAGTACAGGTAAACTTATTTGGGCGATCCCCAGTTCCAGCATTCCCCTCTAAGTCCTTCAATCACCTGTCCCTAACCTGTGGAAAGATCTGGGCCTCCAACTCAAGAACTGCACAGCCTCCTGACATAAACTTCTTCGCCTAGTTAGTTCAGGTACGCCGCAATCTCCATTCTGGTTAGAACTTCTATAATACTGAAAGACAATGCACATTTGAAAATATGGTCAATACTGAAATGTATTTTTTGTGATTAACTTACTAGACTCATCAAATCAGACTGTATAATTGATAGCCCTTGGTTAGTACACATTAATGGACTATCCACTTTGTCTCAAACAACTGTTTATATTCTCATAAAGACCTATGCAGATTATCATTTGAGCAATTTAAAGATCCAATTATTACGCTACAAAATATACAAAACAATCAAACACGTTCCAAAATTTGAATAAGTGTTTTATGGTAATACTGCCTTTCACCCGGTCCTATCAATAACCAATGTGACACTTTTACTGCTGACATCTCAATGCTATCACAATGCGCTGCATGACAGTAAGGACTGAACTGCCTGACACATGGGCACCGCGGCTTTGCAAAGGCTCTTTTCAATGTCATCAACCGGGGTTAGATGTAACAGATTGCTGGAAATGTTTGCATTTCTGTTTAATTAGTGCCTAACAGCATCCTATTAATGACAGGATTAAGTCTGAAAAGGGATATTTGCTGGTAGCTGCCAAGTTAATTTCAGAGTTTCTTTTAATGAATATACTTTATGATCAAGATGTTACATAATAAAAATATAATAGAACATAATGTTTCGGAAGCAGAAAATGGGACGGGTAATCGTAATATATAGAACCAATTTATTAAATGTCTGGTTGATTTTGATGTATACATTTAAAGCCCAACTCTGGACTCTGGACCTTTTCCCAGAAGCCCCCCTCACTGTTTGAGGACCCCCCAGTAGTAAATATTAAGACGATTACTATTTACTTCTTGTCCCAAAGACACAACAGAGAGGGAAATCCCCTATAAGTCAGTTGTCATGGGAACAGGTGTACACTTTGGAAGATTTACGGTGACCTCTTGTTCTGGTGACAACTCTAAAATGCTGAATCTACGATCAGTTTCTGTCCCAGTGACAGTAGTCACCAGTGCAAATAGAGAGGGTAAATCTCCCCAGTAGGGACACAGGCAGCAATAGATAAATAAACAAGCGTAAAAGGAGTTCTATACTTTCCCTACTCTATCCAAAAAAAATAAATACATAATTAAAAACTGTTTTGGTAATGCATACACTTTAAAGTTGATCTGTGACATTTTTCCTTACCACCTCTATTTGCCCCTGTATATCCAAGCATTTAATTTATTATCTTTAAACTGAAGCTCTGAAATCCCTTTGCTGATGACGTTACATGGGTTGAAGCTCTTCTCACAGTAAGGGAGCCAGAGGGAGCGTTTCCAATGCTTCACAGTTTCAGCCAATGATCTTATCCTCTGCAGCACCAGAAGACTATCTATAGTAGGCAGCAACCAGCAGGAGACACTTTTTGAGGTGAGTTATGCACCTGGTGCTGTATCCACAACAACATTTTTATTTAAACCTTAGCTTTCATTTTTAGCCTCAGCATACTGGTCAGGTTAAGGTATAGCAGCCCATAGATCTATTCTGATTTTACTTTTCATCTATATAATTTTAGATAATTGAATCATGCTTGCTCTGTATTACTATACTTTATTCCACCTAGTTGCTTTTTACTTGGCCTTAAAGTAGAAATCCATGCTATCACTAACTAATCTTAAAACTGCTCCCTTCTAACACCAATACTAACTAACCTGTAGAAGAAAAATGCAAATGCTTACCTATTCTCAGGTAGCTTGGATCGTGTCATGTGATCGGCTCCCTATGTAAACCAGTGGCTGGCTTTAGGGGAGAGGAGGGAGCTCTGGCAATGGATGGCCCATGGTAATCCAATGGGTGATGTTATCGCTCAGGCATTCCACCCATTGTCGGATCACTCTTTCCTCTCCCCTGTAGCTGGCGCTGGCTGACACAGGGGAGATCACGTGACTGGACTGGACCTGCATGAAAATATCTAAGTATAGGCATTTTTCTTCTACAGGTTAGTTAATATAGGTGTTATAAGGGATTGGTAGCCATTTTAATATTAGTTAAAGCGGAGCTCCAACCAAAAGTGGAAGCTCCGCTTGTCTGCCTCAGGCCCCCCCGCCGGTGCCACATTTGCCACCTTTCGGGGGGAGCGGGTACCTGTTTTTGACAAGTACCTGTCCACCACTTCCGGGAGACCTTGGCCCCCCTCCTCCTTCCTCCGCCGCTGGGCCAGTTAGAAAGTGCAGCATTCTTCGCTCATGTGCAGTAGGGAACCGGCTGTCACTGCTGGTCTCCCTTACCACAAATGGCAGCGGCAGCACTTGAGAGCCGATTGGAAAATCGGCTGGGCTGCCAACATCTTGGGATCCCTGGACAGGTAAGTGTCCTGATATTAAAAGTCAGCAGCTACAGTATTTGTAGCTGCTGACTTTTAATTTTGTTGGTGGGTGAAGGGGGGGCTCCTCTTTAATGATATCCCAGACTTCCACTTCTACTAAAAAATTCACTTTCTCTGGTTTAGTCTATGAAATGTATCAATGTGTATGTTCAGTATTAGTTGTTCATTTCCATGTAGGAAAACATATACAGCACGTGTATTTGCTGTGCCATTAAAACTTCCCCAGCCAGTCAATGTCATAGATTTTCAATCCAATTCCTAATGCCTCTGGAAATGGGATTAAGATGACATTCAAGGACACTAAGTGCTGACTCAGGAATAAAACTTGACTTTCTGATTTTAAATTGTGTCATAGAAAATTGAAATATGTGTCATTAATACCTAAAGTGATAACCACCATTTCTTTTCTCCCTGCAAGAGGATTGTCAGTATGCTTACTATGAAAAAACATTACGAAGGATCTAATCTTTTTGCTCAGCAGCTGTAATTTAATCATTGTGCTGCATTGGTGAAAAAAAAAAAACATAATGAATGTGAAATTTAGATATACCCTAAAGAGAATCCTTCATTTAAGTAAATAATGTATATAATGTAAAACATTTTATCAGTGTGTAACTATTAGATCTTTTTGTGACCAGATCAAATTTAGAAGTCTGTTAACTTGATGACAACTACAGTATCTCACAAAAGTAAGTACACCCCTCACATTTTTGTAAAAATTTTATTATATCTTTTCATGTGACAACACTGAAGAAATGACACTTTGCTACAATGTAAAGTAGTGAGTGTACAGCTTGTATATCAGTGTAAATTTGCTGCCCCTTAAAATAACTCAACACACAGCCATTAATGTCTAAATCGCTGGCAACAAAAGTGAGTACACCTCTAAGTGAAAATGTCCAAATTGGGCCCAATTAGCCATTTTCCCTCCTGGTGTCATGTGACTCGTTAGTGTTACCATGTCTCAGGTGTGAATGGGGAGCAGGTGTGTTAAATTTGGTGTGATCGCTCTCACTCTCTCATACTGGTCACTGGAAGTTCAACATGGTGCCTCATAGTAAAGAACTCTCTGAGGATCTGAAAAAAAGAATCATTGCTCTACATAAAGATGGCCTAGGCTATAAGAAGATTGCCAAGACCCTGAAACTGAGCTGCAGCACGGTGGCCAAGACCATACAGCAGTTTAACAGGATAGGTTCCACTCAGAACAGGCCTCGCCATGGTCGACCAAAGAAGTTGAGTGCATGTGCTCAGCATCATATCCAGAGGTTTCCTTTGGGAAATAGACATATGAGTGCTGCCAGCATTACTGCAGAGGTTGAAGGGGTGGGGGGGGGTCAGCCTGTCAGTGCTCAGACCATACGCCGCACACTGCTTCAAATTGGTCAGCATGATTGTGTCATCCCAGAAGGAAGCCTCTTCTAAAGATGATGCACAAGAAAGCCCATAAACAGTTTGCTGAAGACAAGCAGACTAAGGACATGGATTACTGGAACCATGTCCTGTGGTCTGATGAGATAAACGTACAGTGAAACCTTGGATTGTGAGCATAATTCGTTTCAGAAGCATGCTTGTAATCCAAAGCACTTGTAAGTATCAGTATGATAACACTGAAGAAATTACACTTTGCTACAATGTAAAGTAGTGAGTGTACAGCTTGTATAAAAGCATAAATTTGCTGTCACCTTAAAAATAACTCAACACACAGCCATTAATGTCTAAATCACTGGCAACAAAAGTGAGTGCACCTCTAAGTGAAAGTGTCTAAGATGGGCCAAATTAGCCATTTTCCCTCCCCAGATGTTATCGCTCTCACTCTCTCATGCTGGTCACTGGAAGTTCAACATGGCACCTCATGGCAAAGAACTCTCTGAAGAGCTGAAAAAAAGAATTGTTGCTCTACATAAAGATGGCCTAGGCTATAAGAGTCAGCCTGTCAGTGCTCAGACCATATGCCACACACTGCATCAAATTGGTCTGCATGGCTGTCCTCCCAGAAGGAAGCCTCTTCTAAAGATGGTGCACAAGAAAGCCTGCAAACAGTTCGCTGAAGACAAGCAGACTAAGGACATGGATTACTGGAACCATGTCCTGTGGTCTCATGAGACCAAGATAAACTTATTTGGTTCAGATGGTGTCAAGCGTGTGTGGCGGCGTACAAAGACAAGTGTGTCTTGCCTACAGTCAAGCATGGTGGTGGGAGTGTCATGGTCTAGGGCTGCATGAGTGCTGCCAGCACTGGGGATCTACAGTTCATTGAGAGAACCATGAATGCCAACATGCACTGTGACATACTGAAGCAGAGCATGATCCCCTCCCTTTGGAGACTGGGCCACAGGGCAGTATTCCAATATGATAACGACCCCAAACACACCTCCAAGATGACCACTGCCTCGCTAAAGAAGTGGAGGGTAAAGGTGATGGACTGGCCAAGCATGTCTCCAGACCTAAACCCTATTGAGCTTTTGAGGGGCATCCTCAAATGGAAGGTGGAGGAGCGCAAGGTCTCTAACATCGACCAGCTCTGTGATGTCCTCATGGAGGAGTGGAAGAGGACTCCAGTGGCAACCTGTGAAGCTCTGGTGAACTCCATGCCCAAGAGGATTAAGGCAGTGCTGGAAAATAATGGTGGTTACACAAAATATTGACACTTTGGGCCCAGTTTGGACATTTTCACTTAGGGGTGTACTCACTTTTGCTGCCAGTGGTTTAGACATTAATGGCTGTGTGTTGAGTTTATTTGAGGGGACAGCAAATTTACACTGTTATACAAGCTGTACACTCACTACTTTACATTGTAGCAAAGTGTCATTTCTTCAGTGTTGTCACATGAAAAGATAGAATAAAATATTTACAAAAATGTGAGGGGGGTACTCACTTTTGTGAGATACTGTATATAACTAATTTGCTTACCAAAATATATTTACACTGTTTTTAACCACTTGACCTGCGGAAGGTTTTACCCGCTCTCTTGACCAGACCTTTTTTTTGCTATTCAACACTGCACTACTTTAACTGGCAATTGTGCAGTCATGCAATGCTGTACCCAAAATAAATTTATATTATTTTTTCACATAAATAGAGCTTTCTTTTGGTGGTATTTAATCAGCATCAAGGTTTTTATTTTTTGCTATATAAACGAAAAAAGACCAAAAATGTTGAAAAAAAGATATATATTTTTTCTACTCTCTGTTATAAAACATATCCAATAAAATCAAATTTCTTTAAAGTGGAGTTCCACTTTTTGGATTCCTCCCCCATCCGGTGTCACATTTGGCACCTTTCAGGAGGTGAGGAGGGAGCAGATACCTGTCTAATACAGGTATTTGCTCCCACTTCCTGGCATAGATCACCGCGGCACTTGCGGTGACCTATGCCACTTCCGGCGCCTACTCCGTCCTCCCCCGCTGTATTCTCTAAGACACAGAATACATGTCTTGGGTAAGAAAAAATCCCAATAAGTGTATTTTAATTGGTTTGTGTGAAAGTTATAGCGTCTATTCAATCTTGTAATTTTTTTTAAACCTTTATTTTTACTATTTTTTTTACATACTTTCATCAGAGTAGTTCAGTGTCACCAGTGTACTACACTGTACTACTCTGAGGGCGGTGATTAGGGATCTATTTTACACTTTGAGTAAATGTACTGGGTATTGTTTCTTTGATAGAATTTTTTTAATGTAATTATGTAATTGTATTTTTTTTTTCAAATTTAGTATTTAGTCTCCTAATGCACAGTAGCGCTTTTAAGCTTCCAGAAGCTTTTATTTTTTCTGCTTCTAGAAGCTATATAGTGTTATCCTACTTTAGGCTATTAGCATTTTTAAGCTTCAGCATCTAGGAGCAGAAAAAAAGTTGTTTTTATAGAGTTTTTTTTTGGAGCGTTTTTCCAGCAGAAAAAAAACACTTAATGCTCCTAAGCGCTTCTAAGCACTACTAAAATGCTCTCAAAAGGTTTTTTATTATTATTATTATTATTTTTTATGTACTGTAAAAAAGCTAATAAAATGCTAATGCTCCTAAAAGCTTCTAAAAGCCTTGAAGGCTCCATGCACATTTATTTTTTTCATAAGCTCGAAAAAAGCTAGATGAAAAATGCTGAATGAAAAATGCTGATAATAGATTTTTTGTGTCAGCTTCCTGGAAGCAATTTAGTAGCTTTAGAAGCTTTTAGGAGCATTTAGGAGCATTAACATTTTATTAGCGTTTTTGCAGTACATGAAGAAAGCTAAAAAAAAGCTAATGCTAATATCCTCAAGTAGTGTGGATGGACACATAGGATAAAACTATTTAGCTTCTCGGAGCAGAAAAAAATGCTAGTGTGCATGGAGCCTAAAAACTACTAAAACGCTACTACAAACTGGCAGAAAAAGGCTATTATCAGCACTTTTCATGCAGCATTTTTTTTTCTAGCGCTTTTGAGCTTATAAAAAATGCTAATGTGCATAAAGCCTAATGCCACGTACACACGACCGGACTTTACGGCAGACTTTGCCCGGCAGACGGGATTTGGTCGGATAATTCGATCGTGTGTGGGCTCCAGCGGACTTTGTTTTCTCAAAAGTTGGACGGACTTAGATTTGAAACATGTTTTAAATTAATCCGTTGAAATCGAGTCCGGTCGAAAAGTCCGCCGTCTGTATGCTAGTTCGATGGACAAAAAGCCACGCTGTGGCAGCTATTGGCTACTGGCTATGAACTTCCTTGGTTCAGTCCGGTCGTACGTCATCACGTACAAATTCGACGGACTTTGGTGGATTGTGTGTAGGCAAGTCCGTTCATTCAGAAAGTCCGTCGTAAAGTACGTCGAAAGTCCGCCGGGCAAAGTCTGCCGTAAAGTCCGCTCGTGTGTATGTGGCATTATAGTTGCAATCTGCTGGCCACTGCTGTCAGTGTACCTCTCTCTGTATGGGGCACAGTGACAGCTGAGGCGGCAGGTGGTTCCCGATTATTAGCGTGAGATCACAGCTGTTAGTGACATTGCAGTCCTGGAACTAGGAGCCACACTGCTGTGTATTAGTAGCTTCTCAGTGAAACACAGATTAATGTTCCTACAGCATGGAGCATTGTGTTAAGACAAGTTAAGTTGGGTACATATGTACCAAAATTTGCCCTGATTTTGAGGGACTGTCCCTGATTTGGAGCAATGTCCATCTGTCCCTCTTTCCTCCTTATTTGTCCCTCATTTTGGTCTGACCTATAAAGTTGTATATAAAATGCACTTTTTATCTATCGAAAAAATGTTTCCCAGTGCTAAACCTTTCATCTAATGTCTAAATTGCTGCATTTGTAATTTCCAAAAGCCAAACTAAAGGAATAGTAGTGATAAAAAAAAGTACTTAGTGGGTTTAATTAATAGTTTTTTTGTACAATTCTCCTTTAAGGGGGCGTGGCAGGGGGTGTGTCCTATGCCTTCATACTTTTGCTTATAGGTGTCCCTCATTCCCATCTCAGAAAGTTGGGAGGTATGGGAACCGGATGACTTTAGGTCTTCTGCACTGCTGTCTGGGCTAACAACCGGCTTCTGTTGGATGGTCCTGCTGGAAAACCAACATTTGATCAGCGCTTGCAGCCAATGACTGCAAGTGTTGATCTGTGTGATCTAGTGATTAAATACCACCAAAAGAAAGCTTTATTTGTGTGAAAAAAGTGAAAAAAGGACGCAAATTTCATATGGGTACAGTGTTGCATGACTGAGTAATTGTCATTCAAAGTGTGAGAGCGCTGAAAGCTGAAAATTGGTGTGGGCAGGAAGGGGGTGTAAGTGCCCTGTATTGAGGTGGTCAATTGAGACAAGTACACACTATAGAGGGATAGGCTTTGTTCATATTTCATGTCTGAGGTTTACAAGCACTTTGCGTCTTTTGGGGGTTGCTGGAGAAAGGAGGTGTCATATAAAGGATACCTGTGCTAAAAGTATCCTTTAAACTGTGTCTAATGAATCGGCTATGAAAGTGCCTTGAAATCTGGAAAACAAGACTTGTTAGTGCTCCTTGAGGACTGGAGCTGGAAAACACTGACATGGATCATTTCTGATTTTGTCACAAGTGAATGATTTAACATTTCAATCAGGAAAGTAGCTTTCTAGAACGTCAGCCTTTTCCCAGAAAATAACAGTCACTGATTTGCTGATCGCCAAATTTCATATCAGATCTGACAGAACTATTGATTTGTCATAAAATATCTAACATCCATGAAAAGAGGTAGAAATGTTGAACGGATTAGGAAAATCATCTAAAAAGCAGCTTTTGCAGTTTGCATATTTTTTTCTAAAATATATATTTTTTCCATTGCTATTTGTGCTGTATTATTGTAGATTTTTCTTAACTTTTTTTTTTTTTATAATTTTTCAAACTCTATACTTTTAGACTGCTTTCACACTGAGACGCTTTACAGGCGCTATAGTGCTAAAAATAGTGCCTGCATAGCGCCTGTAAAGCGCCTCTCCTCTCACTCCAGTGTGAAAACCCGAGTGCTTTCACACTGGAGCGGTGCGCTTGCAGGACGGTAAAAAAAGTCCTGCAAGCAGCATCTTTGCAGTACTGTAGAAGCGCTGTATACACCACTCCTACAGCGTCCCTGCCCATTGAATTAAATGGGCAGCGCCGCTAAATCGCCGGCAAAGCGATGTTCCAGTGACGCTTTGCCAGCGGTTTTAACCCTTTTTCGGCCGCTAGCGCCCAAATAGCGCTGCTAAAATGACGGCAAATCGCAGCTAAAGTTAGTGGCGCTTTACCGCCCACACCCCCAACGCCCCAGTGTGAAAGCAGCCTTAGTAAAGGAAACACCACATTTTCAGACTGTTTAGGGAACACATGAAGTCAAACTTCACCAAGATGAATTTTTACAACAATAATTTCCTTCTTAAAATGTTGAGTTCACAAACATAACTATGACTTAGGTATGGAGTCACGATTTTTACATAAAATGGACATTTAAAGTGATATTTTAGGTACATTTAAATAAAAAAAGAAATAAATTAGGGCTGTTACTGATTAACATTTTCGTGTTCGATTAATTGTTTTTTTTTAATTGATTAATCGACTTATTTTGATTAATTATAACGCACATACAGATCCAACTACTTTTAGCTGCTGTCATGCGTAGCTCCTCCCCCGTATGCGTTACGTTCAATCAGAACTTCCTCAGGGGGCGGGGCTATGGCGTCACCCTACAGTCTATATAAATAGCACCGTTGTGCATCAGGGGGACCGATGGAGAGCCAGAGACATCCATCACCTGCTGAGACAGCAAAGTGTCAGCTCTTTGGAAAAAAAAGTGCCCTCATCATAAATGTTTCTTGATTGCTGGATAACCAATCAATTTCAGTTCATCGTCAAACTGACTTACAGCCAGGAAAGCCCTCAGATATGTTGATTTTCATAGCCAAGTCCAGGATTTACATAGATGTTTATCTGAATACTTTGACCAGTGAGATCAATCAAATCATTAGGATCTGTCTTCCTCAATTTATGATTTCATGGACATCGACGTCACCGGACTCCTCCCCCCTTCCCTTCGTTAGCAGACAGAGGCACTTGGGGAAGGGGGGAGGAGTCCGGTGACGTCGACATCCATGACGTCACTGGATCTCCAATGGAACTCCCTGAAGACCCGGAAGCCGGCAGAGAGGTGAGTACCGATAAAAACAATTTTGATCAATCGAAAAAATGAACGATTAATCGAGGAATTAATCATTAATTTCCGCAGCCCTAAAATAAATGAAAAAAACTGTTATCCTTACCTACTCTGTGCAATGGTTTTGCTTGGCCCCGCCCCTGCTCCCGCCTCACTGGCTGTGATTGACAGCAGCAGGAGCCAATGGCTTTCATTGCTGTCTCTCAGCCAATGAGGAGGCAGAGACCAGGGAGAGCTGCTCTCATGCACATTGCTGGATTGTGATCGGGCTCGGGTAAGTATTGGGGGGGGGGGGGGTTGCTGCACGCTGAAGGTTTTTTTTTACCTTTCTGCATAGAATTTTATAAATGCAAAAACTTCAATAAAAATTATTGGGAGAAAAGAAAAAAACCTTCAGCCTTTAGAACCACTTTAATTATTGACAACCTTTTCTCGTGAATCCATAGTTTGGCTGGTAGTCACACCCCTCTAACTGACACTTTTGCTGGACAGCTTGGTCTGTTAAAAGAAATTGAAAACTAACAGACATAGTGGCCGGATCACCAGGAACATTTTAAGGCAAATAAAGCCTAAAAAAGAAAACAAATGCAGCCACCACATTTATAGATTCGTAAACTGCATTATATGCAAATTTTGGCTTTTGGGTTTAGATATAATTTGCAAGAGAATGACCTCACTGTGCAGCAGCACCTGATAGGTTCCAACTGCTGGCGCTACTTCTCCTAGGCTTCAGTGCAGGGAAACACAAGGGTCAAATTCAACTAGATATAGTATCTGTATGTAAAAAAAAAAAAAAAAAAAACATTTAATTTGTTTTAATGAATATACACCTGATTTGTTTTTTTACCTGCCTTTAAAAAAAAAAGAAATCACATTGAGCTTGTGCTTATCTCGCTATATATCAGTCTGGTAATTTCTCTTTTTTTTAATTTACTGTCAGCTTAGCAGGCACACAATCATTTTCCTGGCACCCTGATCATGATGGACTTTCTGCTGATGTTTGACAGATACATCATTATACCTTGGCAAAGCAAGCAATGAAGCAGCCAACTTAAAATTACTAATAAATGCAAATTTACAGTTCTCATTTTACATTGATTTCCACAGTTACAAAATAAATATAAGGAGCTGAAGCATTACATACAATCAGCCACTAGAGTGTGCATTATAGCTACTAGCAAATCAAGTCATTAGGTAAAATCATATATACACACAACAAATGCTCAGAAAGCATCCTTTACCTTTTGCCTTTGTAGATCTGTTAATCTTACAAAAACAGCAGGTTCACTTATTTAAAAAAAAAACAAAAAAAAAACATTATAATGAATGAATCATTCATATTGAACAGACTACCTCCAGGTAGGTGAACAGGTATATATTTGTATTTGTATAAATGTGTATCTTTACTGGAAATATTACTGATTCCTTTGTAATTGGGGTGTTCTATAGAGTCATGACCATCATGCTTGATTATGGTCTAAAACAGGGATATGCAATTAGCGGACCTCCAGCTGTTTCAAAACTACAAGTCCCATCATGCATCTGCCTCTGGGTGTCATGCTTGTGGCTGTCAGAGTCTTGCTATGCCTCATGGGATTTGTAGTTCTGCAACAGATGGAGGTCCGCTAATTGCATATCCCTGGTCTAAAGGATTCAGATTTTTAAATCTGAGAAAATATATAAAAACTACAATTTATTATAGTTTTACATTCATAAAAAAATCAAATTTATTTTGACATATAGTTATTCTGCCCACTTATATGTATTTTTTTCTTTGTTGTTCTGTGTTGTATTCAACTACATCAGGTAATATTGTTCTGTAGTATGCTGACATCTAGCAGCGGTTTAGAGCCACTACAACTTGTTTATTGTGTCATTTTAGTTCTTCCCTCTGTCCGCTCATCCTGTTAAGAGCTAGTTCATCCAGCCCTAGCTAGAACCCCCCTCAATTCTTTCATGCTCCCTCAATCAGTGTTAGCACTTCACAGGGCTTAGGAAAGTAATTGTCTTCTTACACTTCAAAATACTGGATAAACATCCTCTGTACTGCAACTATTTAAAGTACGGTTGTGTTAGATTCAAATACTGGGTTTGATTTACTAAAACTGGAGAATGCAAAATCTGGCGCAGCTCTGCATGGTAGCCAATCAGCTTTTAATGTCAGCTTGTTCAGTTAAGCTTTGACATAAAAACCTGGAAGCTGATTGGTTTCTATGCAGAGCTGCACCAGATTTTGCACTCTCCAGTTTTAGTAAACCAACCCCTCTGAGTCTTAATGAAGAGTTAAGCTGCCTGTGGATGGTGCAATGTCAGCAGGTGACCATACTGTCTGGACACACTGGGTTAGAGGTATGCCAATATATGGCATTTGATCTGTTTCACTTATCTTCTTGATGTTAATCTGTCTTGGTATAAAACTCCTGTAAAACCTTTAACAGCAGCACTCCGACTAGGAGCAGGAGAAGCAGCTTTCTGAGACAATCAGGATAGTTCTGCATATGCATATGTTTCCAGGAGATGAAAGCCAAAGATGTCCCTATTAATGTGCTTCTGATTCTCCACTGTCCAGTCACATGCCAGAGAAGACAGGTAGTTAAAGAACAGTTTCAAAGAGAAGTATGGCTAAAGCTTTTTTGCTCTCCTGTGACCCAGAATTAGCCGACAGGGAGCCAAAACCCATCTGTCAGCTGATGTCACAATAATGTCAGGATCCACCCAGATGCCTCTCAGTGTGCCGCTGAAAGCTTGAGCATGCCACTCCCTCTCCTGCTCGGTGCTCCAGTGAGCACTGGGGGGCACAGCAGAGAGCGGTGACTAACAGTCACCGCTCTCTGCTCAAAGCGGACAGAGAACTAATCGGTCATGTGATTGCTTAGTTTCTTGGGCTTAGAGCCGGCAGGGGACATCATACTAATGCAGCAACCGAGGAAGGAAGTCCACACTTCTCCTATAACAAGCTATTCCTTTAGTCACCCAACAATTGGGTGTGTGCCATTACCATGATTTGAAGGGACAGTGTGCTGAACAGTGTACTTGCAGCTATAGCTTTGCTATAAGCCTAACTCCAGGAATTAGAAAAAATCTACACCTGCAGTGCCCTTTTAATAATCTATGTAACAAAATTAAAGTGGTTATAAAGGCTGAAGGTTTTTTACTTTCATGCATTCCATGCATGAAGGTAAAAAGCTTCAGTACGCTGCTCTCCCCACAGTCCTCCCCCAATACTTACCTAAGCCTGATGGCAAATTCTTCGGTGTGCAGCTCCCCCCTCAACCCCCCAATACATGCCTAAGCCCGATCTTGATCCTGCGATGTGCACGAGAACTGAGGCTCTCCCAGGTCTCTCACTCCTCATTGGGTGAGATGCAGCAGCAGGATCACAGCCAGTGAGGTGGGAACGGGATTGAGCTGCGCTCTCTGTTTCTTATAAACATAAAGAGCTGGCTCGCGAGCGAGCCTGCACGAGTGCCACCATAGCATGCGGCTTGGCAAGGGGGAGGGGCCCACAGCGCCGGTGAGGGATCCAAGAAGCGGAGGATCAGGGCTGCTCTGTGCAAAAGCTTTGCACAGAGCAGGTAAGTCTGACATGTTTAATATTTAACAAAAAATTCTTTACAAACGCTTTAAGGGAAGCAGTAAACATTTGACAAGAGATCTAATCCTTCCTGACTATATCTAAAAAAATAAAAATTAGGGTTGCACTAATACCACTTTTTTAAGACTGAGTACAAGATTCCGATTACTGATACTTTTTTTTTAATGTCATGTGACAGTGGCACTAATATGTAGCACTGATGGGCACTGATAGGTGGCACTGATGAGGTGTGGACTGCATCAGTAGTTTTTTATTTTTATTTTTTTTATAATTTATTTTTTTATAATTTTTTACAACTTTTTATTTATTTTTATTTATTTGGGGGGGCGGTGGACAGGGGCAGGGTTATTTTAATTTAATTTTTAGAATTGAATCTTTTAAATATGTTTTTATTACAATTCTTTATTTTTTTATCAGCCCTGTTGGGGGGCTTTGGTGAAATATTAGGGGTCTAAACATCTCCCCTTTGAGGCAGGGAAAGGGACTGAGGACAGAGATTCCCCAGTCACTTTCTCTGCAGCCTCAGCTGCACTAAAAATGAATGGATGGGACACAGAGGCCCCTCTCCATTCATAAACTGAAACATAGTACACACAGTTTACAATGCTTAGTTATGAATGGACAGAGTCAGTGACTCTGTCCATTCAGAAAAGGAAGGAGCCAGTAAATGGCAGATTTACTGGCTCCTTCCTCTGCTTTCCATCCTGACAGATCCTGGACAAGGGGGGGGCAGAGGAGCACAGAGGGGGACCAGAGCAGACCCGGGGAGCCGGCAGAGGACCTGGAGGAGGACCCGGGGAGCCACAGGAGGACACAGGGGGAGACCGGAGGAGCACAGAGGTGGACCAGAGCAGACCCGGGGAGCCGGCAAAGGGCCTGGAGGAGGACCCGGGGAGCCACAGGAGGACACAGGGGGAGACCGGAGGAGCACAGAGGGGGACCAGAGCAGACCCAGGGAGCTGGCGGAGGACCTGGAGGAGGACCCGGGGAGCCACAGGAGAACACAGGGGGAGACTGGAGGAGCACAGAGGGGGGACCAGAGCAGACCCAGGGAGCCGGCGGAGAACCTGGGGAGCCACAGGAGAACACAGGGGGAGACTGGAGGAGCAGAGAGGGGGCCAGAGCAGAACCGAGGAGCCGGCGGAGGACCTGGGGAGCTGCAGGAGAACACAGGGGGAGACTGGAGGAGCACAGAGGGGGCCAGGGAGCCGGCGGAGGACCTAGGGAGCCGCAGGAGAACACAGGGGGAAACTGGAGGAGCAGAGAGGGGGCCAGAGCAGAATCGGGGAGCCGGCGGAGGACCCAGGGAGACGCAGGAGGACACAGGTGACAATCGGAATGATCTGTGCGGGCAGTTACAAGCACCGATCTCCCTGTATACCTTTTAATAAAGCAACTGAAAGTCACAGGAGGGAGAGGAAGAGAAGAGACTGTCAGCTGCTTTATTAAAAGGTATACAGGGAGATTGGTGTTTGTAACTGCCTGTACCAATCATCTGTAAAGCTGCCTGGCCCCCCCACCCCCCTGCAATGCTAAGGATGCAGGTATCGGGTCAAGTATTGGAGCATTTGCACGAGTACAAGTACTCGTGCAAATGCTTGGTATTGGCACTGATACCGATACTAGTATCAGTATCGGTGCAACCCTAATTAAAACGTACTTGTTAATACATTTAAGAGCCTAAATCACTTTCACCGCATTTACAATATGCAAAACTGTAACCAGGGCAGAAAATAGGATAATAACAGTAATTATAATAATATCTCTATAAGCAAATTGGTATAATTATGGAGTAGCTGTAAATACATTAACACTATATTAAAGGACTTAGGCAGGTCTGATTTCTTCTGAAATGAGATCTTCCCAGTTGATTGCTGACTAGTACGTTCTCTAAAAGATAAAGAAAGGATTACCCATGGATGACCAAATGGTAACATGACGCTGCCAAATTAGAATAAAGCACTGAAGCGTGATGGCACATGATTACGAAGTATTAAAGGATAAATGCACATTTAGTGCACACATCCTTCTGAGGGCCCCTCCACTCCTCCAGCATTTTTGTTATATAACAAAGTTACCTAAAATGCATCTCCCCAGCGGCTTCCACTATGCCACGCTGCAATTCTTCAAAACTCTTACTTCTGCGCTTCGTCTTTAGGGTGTATCAAACCCCAAAAAACAAAAATATACTATGTTGCAGCTTACCAGTTCTTAGATGTGGTGTTTTTTTTAGCCTTTTTTTCTTTAAAGCTTAAGTTTACGTTAAGGGAAAAAAAAACAGATAAACCAAAAAAAACACCACAAGGGATATTACATACCTTCAATGTGATGTGTCTGTTGTGCCGCTGTGTTCTGGTTTAGCAGAAATCATTGTCCTCCGATGTCCCCCCCACTGGCCCGTATTCTTCTGGTGTGACAGGGGTTATTAGAACTGAGTGATCTCTAACAGGCATTCATCAAGAGTGACTATGCCTGTCCTTTCTGCCCAGCTTCCCCGTTCATAGAAGCCGCGACTAAAGCTTCTATGAGTGAAATGTGATCTATGAACAGAGGACAAGTAGGTGATTGAAAGGTCTACCCCCTCCATTCATAGATCACCTTTCATTCATATATGCTTTAGTAAAGGCTTATATGAATAAAGGGCAGAAAAGGCAGCCCTACTGCAAGGGTTAACTCCTTGTTTAGTCTAGGGGAGAAGGATCATGTTTAAGCTGAATGGAGTTGGACTTTATCTCCCCAATAACCCTAACATACTTTGTTTAACTGTGTCATTTTGTAGAACTGCAAGTCCCAGCAATGTGTGTGAGGAATCATATGCTGAAACATAGCCAGGAGTGTAATGTAGGACAAGGACATATAGAGTTAAATGACATCATGCTGGCTAAGCTGGAGAAGTTATAGTAATTAATTCACATTCTGTTTGGGAAGGACTGGCCTGGGCATCACATATCTTTCACAGACACCTCACTGATTCAATGTGTGTAGAGCTATCCTGTATCCCAATATTGATGCAATACAGGCATGTGGGAATTAGTAGTGGCAGTTCTCAGACAAAGCCAAATATTAAAGCCCCATCAATGACCACCAACCCCAGCTACAACACATACAAGCACACAATTGCAACTATAGATAGCTAGTTCAATAACTAATTTGACTCTCGTGCCTGTTTTACTGCCCTACCCCTTCAGATGCAGTGAAGAAAATTAGCAGCAATCTCAGAGCACCTGACAACTACAACAAGGGTGGTTCCACCACTGACACCCTTTCCTGCCTGGAAATGCAATAAATATTCCTTTAAAGTGTAGCAACAGCATACATCATGTGTATGATGTATGTGTGATGGACCAACAGAAGTGAGAAGTGAGGTCTGGTTCTGATAGCTATACAACAAAGTGCGTCTTCCTTTAGGCCCCGCTCACACCTGAACAATTTTCTGCTTGAAGCATGTAGTTCTACAATGCTCAACAAGCCAAATCCCATTAATTTCAATGGCCCCTGTTCATATCTAAGCGTTCTGTTGCCTGAAGAAAACCACCTGAAGCTCAAAAAATTACATGAACTTCTTTTTGGCAGATTACAAGTGTTAGAAATGTCTGACTTGAGCATTTTACGAGCGTTCTCTGCTCAAAAGGAGCTGATCCATGATGAAGGTATAGTGTATGTGGACCTTGCTCTGGTCCTAGGCTGCTATCTCTCTGATCATGACAAAAAGAGCACTCAGCAGATGATAAACTCTGGGTGGGTATTGAGGAGTGCCTAGTAGAAAAGATCACATTATGTAAAGCCCTTTTAAAATGTTTTGTCACAGTCAGGGGTCAGACTTAGTGGCTAATAGCTATATCTGTGGAAAGGTTCACACAGAAACCAGCAGGATAAAAGCACAAGCAGGTCTCCCTGCCGGATGATGCAGGCTTCCCTGAAGCGTGGGGACTAAGCAACAACCGGTCTTCACCAGAGCTCCTGATGGTGGAGATGGGTTGTGCTGTGTGCTAGTGCCAGGTTGCAGTCCTCAGGATCGCCCCAAGATGTGAGCAAGCTGGGGTCCGGTAGTAGATGTATCAGGTAGAGAGAAAGCAGAAGCATAGTCAGTAAGCAAGCCAAAGGTCAGTAACAACTGGCTGTGGGTTGAGATTAAGTAGAAGTGTAGTCAAGAAGCAAGTCAAAGGTCAGTAATGAGTGGTAGTAAAGATACAGATGGCAGCTGAAGCGAAAGGAGCAAAATCTTGGCTAGATAAAAGTACAATAATTTGGCAAAAAGGAACTGCAGGGACATGGCTTAAAAGGGGAGTTCATGGGAGGAGCAAGGGGAAGGTTCACCAGAAACAAAATACAAAGTAAGGTTGTCCAAGAGATCAGGCAGAAAGTTGACTGGCATCTGAGGTGGCAAGATCCATAGCCAGACACCACAGAGTTTCCAGGTTGAGATCCAGATACTGGCACCTTTATTGGTTAAAAGCATCAAATACAGCAAATGTGAATCAAGGCAAAGGCCTCCCCATTCCTCCCCATCAAGAGGTGAGCAAGCTGGGGTCCGGTAGTAGATGTATCAGGTAGAGAGAAAGCAGAAGTGTAGTCAGTAAGCAAGCCAAAGGTCAGTAACAACTGGCTGTGGGTTGAGATAAAGTAGAAGTGTAGTTATGGAGCAAGCCACAGGTCAGTAACGAGTGGTAGTAAAGATTCGGATGGCAACTGAAGCGAAAGGAGCAAAATCTTGGCTAGATAAAAGTACAATAATTTGGCAAAAAGGAACTGCAGAGACATGGCTTAAAAAGGGAGTTCATGGGAGGAGCAAGGGGAATAAGGTTCACCAGAAACAAAATACAAAGTAAGGTTGTCCAAGAGATCAGGCAGAAAGTTGACTGGCATCTGAGGTGGCAAGATCCATAGCCAGACACCACAGAGTTTCCAGGTTGAGATCCAGATCCTGGCACATTTATTGGTTAAGAGCATCAAATACAGCTAATGTGAAGCAAGGCAAAGGCCTCCCCATTCCACTGGGCTTGAGCAGTGGATGTTATTAGAATTATGATGAGATGCAAGGGGTTGATAAAGACTGTTGCATGCTTTTGGTCCCTAATGGCATCAATAAGAGCACCTGAAAAGGGCATGCCTCTTCTTCTCCTAGTAACTGGCTTTTCATTGGCTAAAACAAAACTTTCATGCCTGAAAATGTCCAAAAACGCATGTATAAACATGCATAAAAAATGCTCCAAAAACACTTAAAGAAGCTAAAGCTCAAGTGTGAACCTAGCCTAAATCATGCAATGCATACTAGCACATTATGCAATTGTCTTACAGGGGAAAGTGTTTTTTATTTACTTTTTATTATAAACTGCGGTTTACAACCACTTTAATAAATACTCCAAAATTACCACAAAAGCAGCACTTCTCTTCTTGGTCTGCCTGCCCACTATTATGCAGAAGACTATGAACAACAGCTTGAAGGACCTGTAACAGTGCCTGATAGAATCAAAGCTAAAAAAAATGTAGTACCATTTATTTTTAGTAAGTTCAGGGTTATCGTGGAAAAAGTGAAATAATTAAATCTTTTAAAGGAAAAAATACATCTCTGAAAATTTACAACAAACAATCTACCATTTGCTTCATGTAATGTACAAAAGAATGTGTTTACTCTACTTAACTAAAGAATAATAATTAAAGCTTGTTAAAATAATGTGCAGTGCTCGGTCTGCACAATTTATTGCGCATTGTGAAGCCAATTATACTGAACTCCAGAGTTAATTGTACACAGTAACTTATTTTTTGTATTCATGTCCAATAAACACATGCATTACCTTGTATTAACATTTGTTAAAAGACCAGCAAGGCTTTTAGTAAAGAAAATATAGCTGTAACAGTTTGTGAAAGCCTGGGAAATTGCAGCTATTTTTATATTGTACAATACAATAGTTTTTCTGTAATATTTTCCACAGTTATAGTTCCATAATTACCACTTGCAACCAGAGGGTGGAGCTTCATGTCAGTTTGGTTCTCTGTGAAGTCTCATCTCTACAAGCCATGGAAGAATGTTTCATACAATTTTTAAGATTTTAGGATGAAGTTGACTATTATATTTTAACTTTAAAGAGACACTCTAGTTAAATAAGCTAAAGCTGAAGTTTAAACTGCGTATGCTTTGCTTTCCTCTTAGTAGTGGTCTAGGCATGCAGTATTTGTGAAATGTGTACTGGTTGTTAACCACTTGAGGTCCAGGCCATAGCCGAATGACGGCCACAGCGCGGACCTCAATTTCCGGGAGGCCGTCATAGGACGTCCTCCCCTGTGCATGCGCACTGCGCGCACCATGTAGGGCGCGCTGTGCGCGCGCTGTGATCACAGAGTCACGGAGACTCGGATGATCACAGATCCGAGTAAGGGGCCGATTCCGGCCCCTTACCATGTGATCAGCTGTCAGCCAATGACAGCTGATCACATGATGTAAACAAAAGCTCGGTAATCTTTTTGGAGAAAAAAAAGCCGATCACCGGCTTATGTTAAAGTGACATCAGTCCTGAAGAGGAAAGAGGCACATATGCCTCATCTGTGCCTGCCAGTGCCACCTGCCATTGCCACCTGCCAGTGCCCACAGTGCCCAGCAGTGCCACCTATAAATGCCCACAAGTGCCACCTATCAATGACTAATAAACGTAGGAAAAAACCGCGCTAGAAAATATGACCATAAAAAACAAAAACTGTAGCTGCACAAACAAACACCAATATCCGTGTAAACATAAATCAATAATCAAAAATAAGTGCGCTTACAGCTTGTATGCAAGAATTGGTGACAATAATTAATTAAAAGATAAATTGTGAATTTCCATGCATAATAGTGAAATCTAAAATATATATCATAAAGAGTGATGCAATGATAAGCAACTGTAACAACACTGCAAATATACCATATACTAAATGAATAATTACATCAAACTACTACAGGACAGAGTGAACTTCATTAGTAGTAAAAAACCAAAAACTAGTGATGCAAGTCCATAAATTAGAAAAAAGAGCGAAAAGGCAAAAAAAAGTTCATGAATAGGTATCCGCTTCATGCAGATAGGGAGACACATCCACGCTCCGTCCCGCCGTGACCCATGTAGGTGAAGGAAAAGGAAAGGAGTATACAGATGTGACTCTCTGTTAAGGTGACTCCAAAAATAGTGCTAAAGATGGACCCTTACCACGAACGGTGGACCTCCCTTATAGCTAAGTTTATCTATCGAGCAAGCAAATCTAGCCCTCTGCAGGGACCGTGACGTGAAGCCGTCCAACCCTGTTGCTGTGTCCAGCATCTCCAGCCTGGCACAGTCCAAGTAGTCTACCTGGTATAAGGGGGGAGCACTCACTTGTCCTCAAGAAGCTGGTCTGTGTATCAGCCACCTATCAATGCCCACAAGTGCCACCTATCAATGCCCACAAGTGCCACCTATCAAAGCCCACAAGTGCCACCTATCAATGCCCACAAGTGCCTTCTATCAGTGCCCACCAGTGGTGCCAATCAGTTCCACCTAGCAATGCTGCCATTAGTGTAAGCAATCAGTGCCCATTATTGCCACCCATCAGTGCCCATCAATGCCACCTGTCGGTGCCCATCCCTGCCGCCTCATCAGCGTACATCAATGAAGGAGAAAAATTACCTGTTTGCAAAATTTTATAATAAAATATAAAAAATATATACTTTTTTTTTTTAAAACTTAGTCTTTTTCAATTTTTTTAACAAAGAATAAAAACCGCAGAGGTGATCAAATACCACCAAAAGAAAGCTCTATTTGTGGGAAAAAATTTATAAAAATTTAATTTGAGTACAGTGTTGTATGACCGCGCAATTGTCATTCAAAGTGCGACAGCGCTAAAAGCTGAAAATTGGTCTGGACAGGAGGGGGGTTTGAAATTGAACGTGAAGATCTGGATGCCGCACACCGGATTGAATTACAAAAACGCCTTTATTGTAAAAGCTGGATCACAAAAAGTACAGGACAATTTGGCAGGATGTACAGGGCTCAGCTGACGCGTTTCGCACTCATGATGAGTGCTTACTCATAGCTGTTTCCTTGTGTTCATCTCCAAAAAGGAGGGGGGTTTAAGTGCCCAGTAAGCAAGTGGTTAAGGAGCAGAGCGGCCAGTAAACAACATGCTTGTTAGGAGCAGACAGCTGCCGCGTCCTTACCAAACGATGAGTCATCAGGACTCCCAGTCAACAGCTGAATGTAAAAAAAGGATTGCCATTAATGAAAAAAAAATCTGAAAAATATACCGTGTGCCCCCTCCATGGATTTTGAAGGGAACCCCCACACTAAAATAAAAAAAATGGTATGGGGCTTCCCCCAAAATCCATACCAGACCCTTATCTGAGCATGCAGGAAAGGGAGAGGGAGGGGACGAGAGAGCCCCCCAACTATACAAGGCCACCAAGCACCTTGTCTTCTGGTTGACTGGGACAAAGGTCTTTACCCCACAACCCTGGTCAGTGGTTGTGGGGGTCGGTGGTTGTGGGGGTCTGTTGGCAGGGGATTATTGGAATCTGGAAGCCCCTTTTAACAAGCCCACAGATCCTG
Organism: Lithobates clamitans; assembly: GCA_037952925.1. Classification (NCBI taxonomy): domain Eukaryota; kingdom Metazoa; phylum Chordata; class Amphibia; order Anura; family Ranidae; genus Lithobates; species Lithobates clamitans. Next base: position 11,597,303 of record JBBGZY010000014.1, read on the forward strand.
CCCCCCCCCATGTAAATGAGTATGGGGGGGCAGGATCTGTGGGTGTGTTAAAAGGGGCTTCCAGATTCCAATAATCCCCTGCCCACAGACCTCCACAACCACCGACCCCCACAACCACCGACCAGGGCTGTGGGGTAGAGGGGTAGAGACCCTTGTCCCAATGAAGGTTCCCTTCACCAAAAAGAAATTGTGTAGTGTAAAAAAGACATTAGACAGTTTTTGACAAGTCCTTTACTTAAAAAATTAATTTAAAAAAATGTCTCCTGGTGTAGATCAATCATCAATCAAGACGCCCGCTGCCTCCGCTGACCCCAAAAAATAAAAAAAAGGTATGCTCCCACCATCTGACAGCTCTGCCATCTGACAGTTCTTAAATAACTAAGGGGAAGGGTCACCCAGTGACGTCAGCGGATGACCTTATGCCATGGTTATGCAGTAATGTGTGTCTGTCAGCTCACCTTTCCTTCTGTGTTCACCTTTAGAGGCCAGCCACCCTCACCTGACTGTTTATATAATCTTCCCTCAGCATAGCTCCACCCCGGTCTCTAATTAGGAACACTATATTAACCTGGGCATTGCAAGCTAACCTTGCTGATCAACCATTGTGTATTCATTGTGTGTTTGGCTTCCTAATTCCTGCTTGCCGTGTGCTCTTCGTTTGTCTCTGTTATTGACCTTGGCGTGTTCTCGACTATTCCTGTCTGCTCGTTACTCTGACCTTTTGGTGTGTTTCCGACTATCCCTGTTTGCCTGTGACCCTGAACCTTTGGCGTGTACTCTGTTTTTCCTGTCTGCTAGTCGCCTTGACCTCTGCCTTATCCCATTACTATCCTTGTTGTTCCAGCCTGTTGCTTCCTTCTCCTGTAGTCTACCGTGAGCGTGAGCTTTGAGACCCTAGGGGTTGTGAGCCGGAGCCAGACTGCAGCGCAGTCCATCCTCACCACTAGAGGCTCTGGTGACCACCTGTTGGCTCTTAGACTCCGCGCCCTGGGGAATCTATGCTCTAGCTCCCACTGGGATCTGTGTTAGTGATCCAGTAGACCTGCTTCCTCAACCTCCCTGGGTACTATCCGCAGCAGTCAGTCCTAGAGTCCACTATCTTAGCGGTGCACTTCCGAGTCCTACAAAGTGAATCTATCACCTGGTCTCAGGTGACCTGACAGTTTGATCAGCCATGGACCCGGCTGATGTGCTGCTACATGCAGATGATCCGTTGCAGGGCCTAGTTCGCAGACTTGAGACCCAGGAATCACATCAGACCCAGGTGATGTGATTCATTCAGGATTTGGCCTCCCATTTTGAACAGGTTCAGGCCTCATTAGGATCCCCGGTTCAACAACCTCAACCGCTATCTGCTGCTGCACCTATCGCACCAGTGGTAGCCACACATTCATTACAACTGCCGCTTCTCTGGGGACTCCAAGGCCTGCAGGGGGTTCCTTAGCCAGTGCACAATTCATTTTGAACTCCAGCCCCAAAACTTCCTGTCCGATCGGGCGAAGGTAGCCTATATTATATTCCTCCTGTCCGACGAGGCGTTAGCCTAGGCTGCTGCTCTGTGGGAACTGAATGATCCAGTGATTTCTTGAAACTTTTTCGGAATATCTTCAAGGAATCAGGTCGTGTCTCCTCAGCAGCCAGCACTCTTTTACGTCTCCGTCAAGAGTCCACTTCTGTGGGACAGTATGCTCTTCAGTTCAATATCCCTGAATTGAGCTGGAATAATGAGGCCCTAGTTGCAACCTTTTTACATGGCCTCTCTGATAGAGTGAAGGATGAATTAGCAGGAAGATCCCTCCCTGCTGATCTGGACGGTGTCATCCCCTTGTATAACCAGATCGATATTCGCTTTGAGGAGAGAGCCCTGGAAAAAAGACGCCAGAATTCCCCGTTCTTTAGGCAGCCTGAGCTCCCTGTCCCTTCTCTTCGATCCAAGGAGCACCCTCTGCTTGCTGAGGAACCTATGCAGCTGGGCCAGACCAAGTTATCTCCCGAAGAACGCACTAGGCGCAGAACTCTGGGCCTGTGCCTCTACTGTGGGGTCAAAGGTAATTTTCGTGACACTTGTTCTCTTCGTCCGGAAAAACACTCAGGGCTAATACATCTGGAAGGTGGAGTATTAGACCCTGAAATATCACCTTCACCTTCTCGTCTTCTCCTTTCTGTATTCCTTCATATCGGTGCTTCCTCTTGTTCGGTCTCGGCACATCTGGATTCTGGAGCCGCTGGCAATTTCATGGATTGGGAAACTGCATCTTCCATGAGACTTACCCTTTTGCCCCTTACAACGCCATTGCTGGTCTTGGTGATTGATGGCACTGTTCTCCCAGGGGGCCCTATCTGCTTCCAGACCCTCCCTGTCGGTAGGGACACTCCACCAGTAGTAGATGTCCTTCCTTGTCTTACCTAAGGCTTTATCTCCTGTCATATTAGGTCTTCCTTGGTTACGGCTCCATTCTCCACACGTTGACTGAACTGCTGGACAGATCCTGGCTTGGGGTTCCTCCTGTTCCTCTTCCTGCCTACTCAAGGTTACCTCAAAAGAGAAACTTCCTGTTGCCACCATCCCAGTATCTTCTGCTCTTCCCGCTGTATATAGCGATTTCTGGGATGTGTCCTGCAATAGTCGGACTCATGCACTCTCTAGATCATGTGGCACTCTGGATGAAGAGCCCACCTATGAACCTGAGCCGATCATTCACTCCAGTTTGCATAACCATTTACCTTTGCCTGTCCCTAAACTCCCTTGGAAGCACAGCCAGGCTAACTTGTCCGCAAGTTCCACAGTCGCTACGCCCTGAGATGTAATTGAGATAGTCGCTACACCTGGCGATACTATTCAGTCGGCCTCTGCACCAGTTATGACAGTCCAGCCCATGCTCAGTGAGCTTCCTGCTTTTTCTTATTTGGGACCTTCTGTAACTATGTCCATTCAAACCTGTCTAAGAGGCTCAATCCATCCTTTGCATAGACTGTCCCATTCGGCCAGGTGGGGTTTTCAATCTTTTTTTCAGGGCTCTCTGCATTCTGTTTGTGTTTCAGCTATCCAGCTTGACTCTTGTGACACGTCACCTTCTAACCAACCTGACCTCAGGGATCCACTGACCTCTGCCCAGCCTGATGGTCCTGTGCTGGATGTCCTGCTCATCTTTAAGGGTCTGGGGGACCCTGCTCAGACTCCTTATGGTCCTCTCATGCCCTTACCCATTCCTAAAAAGCCTTTAGTCCTCAATAAGTCCTCTCATCCTCTCCCTACCTCGGTTCTGGTCTCTGAGGATAATCTAAAGTACGAGGTTAGTCAAGTTTTGGATTCCCGGCTCCGTTTAGGCATTCTTCAGCAACTCGTACATTGGAAAGGGGTTGGTCCTGAGGAGAGGTCTTGGATCACTGCATCTGAGGTCTTTGCTCCTCGTCTGTTGAGGAGTTTCTATCTGGAGTTTCCCTTTAAGCCTGGGCCCAGGTGGGGGAGGGGGAGGCCTCGTAAGAGGGGGGGTACTGTCATGGTTATGCAGTAATGTGTGTCTGTCAGCTCACCTTTCCTCCTGTGTTCACCTTTATGTCTCCTGGTGTAGATCAATCATCAATCAAAATGCCCGCTGCCTCCGCTGACCCCAAAAAATAAAAAAAAGGTATGCTCCCACCATCTGCCATCTCTGCCATCTGACAGTTCTTAAATAACTAAGGGGAAGGGTCACTAATTAGTCTCTAATTAGGAACACTATATTAACCTGGGCATTGCAAGCCAACCTTGCTGATCAACCATTGTGTATTCATTGTGTGTTTGGCTTCCTGTTTCCTGCTTGCCGTGTGCTCTTTGTCTCTGTTACCGACCTTGGCATGTTCTCGACTATTTCTGTCTGCTCGTTACACTGACCTTTTGACGTGTCCCTGACTAACCCTGTTTGCCTGTGACCCTGAACCTTTGGCGTGTACTCTGTTGTTCCCATCTGCTACTCGCCTTGACCTCTGCCTTATCCCTTTACTATCCTTGTTGTTCCAGCCTGCTGCTTCCTTCTCCTGTAGTCTACCGTGAGCGTGAGCTTTGAGACCCTAGGGGCCCCGACCTGGAGTCAGACTGCAGCGCAGTCCATCCTTACCACTAGAGGCTCTGGTGAACACCTGCTGGCTCTTAGACTCTGCGCCCTGGGGAATCTATGCTCTAGCTCCCACTGGGATCTGTGTTAGTGATCCAGTAGACCTGCTTCCTGAACCTCCCTGGGTACTATCACTCAGTCCTAGGGTCCACTATCTTAGAGGTGCACTTCTGACTCCTACGGAGTGCATCTGTCACCTGGTCTCAGGTGACCTGACACCCTTGCCCCTTCTGACATCATCAACCCAGAATTCCCCTGGCCGATGAAGCAAAAAAGGGGTGGTGTCTTTATCCAAGCATGCAGCCTGGTAAGTTCTGAAAGGGAGGAAAAAATAAAAAAAGGTCTGCTCCCGCTGCCTGACAGTTCTTAACCACTTCAATACAGGGCATTTTCACCCCCTTCCTGCCCAGGCCAATTTTTAACTTTCAGCACTGTAACATTTTGAATGACAACTGCGCGGTCATGCAACACTGTACCCTAATGAAAATGTTTTTCCCCACAAATAGAGCTTTCTTTTGGTGGTATTTGATCACCTCTGCAGTTTTTATTTTTTGTGCTATAAACAAAAAAAGAGCGACAATTTAAAAAAAACACAATATTTTTTACTTTTTGCTATAATAAATATCCCAATTTAAAAAAAAAAGGCTGGTATTTATTCTTCTACATATTTTTGGTAAACAAAAATCACAATAAGCATATATTGATTGGTTTGAGCAAAAGTTATAGCGCCTGCAATATAGGGGATAGATTTATGGCATTTTTATTATTTTTTTTTTTTACTAGTAATGGCGGTGATCTGCAATTTTTATTGTGACTGTGACATTATGGTGGACAGATCGGACACTTTTGACATTATTTTGGTACCATTGACATTTATACAGCAATCAGTGCTATAAATATGCACTGATTACTGTGTAAATGTCACTGGCAGGAAAGGAATTAACACTAGGGGGCAATCAAGGGGTTAACTGTGTTACCTAGGGGGTGATTCTAACTGTGGGGGGATGGGACTGACTAGGGGAGGAGGCCCCGGTACAGTCGGGAAGCCGAGGACGTCATATGACGCCCCATCAGGATGGGAGATCCCACCTGCAGATGTCATATGACAATGGGCAGTATTGAAGTGATTAAATAACTAAGGAGCGGGGTCACCAGGTGACACCACCCCCTTGTGATGCCATCAGCCAGGGGCATTCTGGGTTGATTATGTCAGAAGGGGCAGGATCATCTGGTAACATCATCTGGTGACCGTGCCCATTAGTTATTTAAGAACTGTCAGATGGCAGGAGCAGACATTTTTTTTATTTTTTCCTCCCTTTCCTGACCTACCAGGCTGCAAGCTTGGATAAGGGTCTGAAATAGATTTTGAAATGAATTTTTGTAAGAAAATTTTGGAATGAGATTCCCCTCAAAATCCATATCAGACCCGAAGGGCCTGGTATGCACTGGGCGGGGGGGATCCCACGCCTTTTTTTTGCTGGCAATCCTTTTTTTTACATTCACTTGTCAGCAGGGAACCCCGCTGACAGCTGATGACTCACTGGGTGCCCACTCCTTAACAACTAAGTGGTTTACTGGTTGTTAAGGACACAGGCATCCGCCCGCTCCTTGACAACACCTATTTATTAATGTAAATAAATATGCCGGATAGTGTCAGGCGCTAAGTTACTGCATGATTTCACTACTAAAATACCGCAAGACTTCATAAAATAACTCATGCGGTATTTTAGTAGCTTTTTTTTGTGAATGCCCAAAAAAATTTTTTAAAAACACTGAACTATATTTTACCTCATTTTTGAAGGGGAAATACACCACTTTATGAATGGAGCCCAATATCTCTACCCAACTTGTTCATTTTAAAGCTTGGTGCTGTCCCCCAACCATGCTGCCCACTCACTTGTCTACAAGTGATACTAGTAAAAACTAGCTATTTGCTGTGGGAAATGGGAAGGGTTGGGTTGGGGTGTCTATTTTTTAACTTTGTTAAAGTGATTAGGGAGATGATTTCTACAGTGAACAGATATGCCAAGGATTACAATGACAAGTTCCTAGTGGCAATTGCAGCTGTGAGCTTATATTAACCCTCTAACTGCCCAAACAGCATGCGTCAGCTGAGTGGCACAATCATGTCATTTACAATATGCCCTTGATAGTCAAAATGGTTACAAACGGTTTCTTGTTTTCAAAGTTAATTATTGTAAGAATTAAAAAGATAAGCAACTGGTGATGGTGTTTAGTAACAATACATCAACCTTTTACGAAAACGGCAACTGAACGAAAAAAACCTCAAGGTCGCCGTGCAGTGAACTCATTCGGAAGCTACAGCTGTTCTGTTTCAGGGATTTGCCTTAATGCTCATCATTATCTTTCTGTTAATGCTCTTTCATGGACCAATCAGTGGTCATATGCTGTTTGCAAACCCTGGTCACTTAACCCAGTGGAAGAGCGCTCGTGCTATAATTTGTACCTCAATGCAATCAGATTACGTCTAATCTGAATGATTTGTGTCCTTTATGGAACAGATAAAGTGTAATCCGGGGGTTTCTAGAGCATGGAGTGTCCTTATGATACAACATCTCATTGTTATGCATGGGGGTGGAAGGATAAGGGTGCATTATGTGTTACATCTGTGTGATGGATGAGCTTATTTTAATTAGGCAAAGGATACAGAGTAAAATATTCCTGTTTGTTTCTTTATACACTTTGCTATGTATTTGTTATGTGTGTGTGTATATACAGGTATATACATTATTAAAGTATATTATAATATATATATATATATATATATATATATATATATATATATATATATATATATATGAGAGAGAGAGAGAGAGAGAGAGAGAGAGAGAGAGAGAGAGAGAGAGAGAGAGAGAGAGAGAGAGAGAGAGAGAGAAAGGAGAGAGAGAGAGAGAGAGAGAAAGAGAGAGAGAGAGAGAGAGAGAGAGAGAGAGAGAGAAATACAATAAGTATGTACACACACTTAAAGAGCTATGGAAATCAAGGTACAGTAAAACCTTGGATTGCGAGCATAATTCGTTTGGGAAACATGTTTGTAATCAAAAGCACTTTTATATCAAAGCGGATTTCCCCATAAGAAATAATGGAAACTCAAATGATTCATTCCACAACCATTTATTCATAAGTCCTTCAGTTTATAGTCCATATAAAAAGATTGTAGCAATGTGACCAGGTTGTGCAACCATAAAATGTCCATCCACAAATGGCAGCCTCCACAAGGGGATTAGAAGCAAAATCCAGCAGGGGCTACAGAGTATAAAAGAGAAGAGAGGCGCCTCTAAGTGTAGCAATATGTTGCTAAATGTTGTACCTTCATTAAATGTAACCATATTGCTACACTTAGAGGTGCCTCTCTTTTCTTTTATATTCAGTTTTGACATGACGCTACTTGTATACCAAGACATCGCTTGTTTATCAAGTCAAAATTTATTTTAAAAATGTGTTTGTCTTGCAAAACGCTCTCAAACCAAATTACTCTCAAACCAAGGTTTTTCTGTAATTTCATAACTATTTTGCATGCAAGAACAGCTAAAATGCTTTCCAGGACCGGTGTACGTCTTAATGTATGTTGCTCCTCCATCTAATGCTTTATGCCGACAACACAGTTTACAAGATTTTCACATCACAGAAACAATTATTACTTAGATTTGTTTAGCAATAATTTGCCAAGAAAGAGGATTTGCTATTTTTTTGTTTTCCTCCAAGTGTTCCTTTGGGTTTCCAATGATTAAGCTATTAGGGGCAGAGTGAAACGCATTGGTGGCGTGGCCTGGCAGGAGCCCAGGTTGAGACTGCCACATACTTTACTACAGCAGGTTTGCTTCGATGTGCAGCCCATGGGATACAGCTTTTGTTTCATACTGACGTTTGGAGACAAGATGAGCTCCCTCCCAGGCCGGCACTCACAGCAGTGTTTACAGGGCTAGAACCCCTTACAGCCAGAGCAGCACACACTTGGTTCCTTTAGGGACCCTTTTGCACACTGCGGATTCCTCTGTGATCAGCAGGGGATCTGTGAGCTGATCCTTGCTGATTGGAGGAGAGAGGGTGGATTACACATCTGTGTCCACTCAGGATCTGCAGTAGACCCCTTCAGAACCCACTCTGCTCTATGGGTGGCCGGAAGTAAACAAACTCCTCTGTCTGTTTATACCCAGCTACCTTCGATCTGCTTCACCTAAGCAAAAGAAGGGGAGTTATTTAAAAAAGCTGGAGAGTGCAAAATCTGGTGCCCCTCTTCATAGAGATCAATAATCTGATAGGCTACAATGCACAGCTGTACCAGATTCAGAGCACAGTGCTCCAGTTTTAGTAAATCTCTCCCACACAGTCCTATCCCATTTTTTTTAGAGGGCCTGATCAGATCCAGAGGTTGGCGGGTGTACCCCGCCTGTCTGTAGGGATGAATGGACCTTCTGATCAGGTTCACCTGATCAAAAACCCTATCTGAAAGGGACCTTAAAGGGAGGAGAAACCCCTAAGCATTACTGCCAGCAGATCAAATTTTTACAAATGTAATCATCTCTATGAAGAAGCCCTGTTAAATATTATATGTTACTTTCCTTTACAGATATGAATGCAAATCTGTATCCTGGGATTTCTCTAGTTATAAGGGATTCTGTAAGTTACTTACATTTTATGATGATTTTCATAATATCATTTTTTTTAACAAATTATTTTATTGATTTTCAGCATAAACAGGCAAAAACCAAAACCCGGAAGCCAAGCACACACAGAGGTAGGCCATCCAGAACAATATAGGTACTACGTACCACAGTATTACCATACAAAAAAAAATAACAATAAAAACCAAAAGAACCAATAAAATACATTTAAAAACAAAAAAAAGGTCTGCATATATATGGCTTGTGCTGTGTCCACTGAGTATATCACTGATAAAAGCCCAACACTGTAAGTAAGTAATTAGTATGCAATCAATATACCTCCTGTCCCTCAGCCCACTCCCATATACAAATGGTAACCACACGGTGGTGGTAGCTTCTAACCTTTTAACCCAAAATGTTTCAAACCTGTGAATGCAACCCCTATTTGCATAAGTGACTTTATAAAGTGGTAGTTGAGAATTAACAAGTTGTTTCCAGTATACAATAGTGGGAGCCATGAGTTTTTTCCAGTGCAGCACGAGTGCCTTTCTGGCATAAAATAGCAGTAATCTGGGTAATGTCCTACCAGCAATTGTATTGGAGAGACCCTTGACAAGGCCCAGCAGACAGATTCTTTAAGAATGTCTATACAATATGAGCTGAAGGAAATAAATATATTAAGCAATACTTTAAATACTTTATTTCTGCCAAAACAACAGCAGCAAACCATAAAATATCATAAAGTAAAATAAGAGAATAGCAGTGCTCCAACAAAACTTTTTTTTACAGACTAGGGAAAAGTTAAAACCTTGATCAAGTTTTAATTACTGTGTTTGTTCCTCGAGAAGATTTTCTCCCACTTCCTGTCCTCTGAAAAGGTATCACCAGGAAAGGAAGAAAGGGGAAATCTTGCCAACAGAGACAACAGTTAGACGCTCAAAGAAAGCTGGAGGTGAGGTACTGGACACAGATCCTTAACCAGTAGTGAGGAGTCATCGGTTATGGCTAGTGGCTTGGCTTCGGCTGCTCTCCACCAATAAGGTGGCTCCCCAAAAGACAGGTCATCTAAATTAAGAAATCCACATACAAACAAAAAAAGAGACAGCAAACACTCATCTTAAGAGTCCAAGATCTATCACGTAACAATGGGAAAGAAGGAATTATTGTGTAATTGTGCCTGCCTCTATGGTTGAGTGATCTGGCTGTACAGGCAGGTGCAACCAAACAATAATTATTTCTCCTTTCAGACATTTATATTTAAGAGTTTTTTCTTTAATTCCAAAAAAACCCTTTTTGCTAAATTGTTCTAAACCTGATGAAGGGAGGTTGTTGGCTCTGGAAACACAATTGGCTGTCTTGTTACGTTTGGAAATAACAATAAAAAACCTTGAGTTGATCGTTTGGCACTCTTGCTTTCTTCATTTTCAAATAGTCAATTAGAAGCGGACACTGACATAGAACAAGCAACAAAACTAATAAAAGTCTGGGAAAGTCAGATTTCCTTACCTTTCCAGGTGAGTGACTCAAGGGGGTAATTTATTGAGAGAGTTTGACTCATTCAAGTCTATTTTTGCATATCAGGAATGGAAGGGGACTTTAACGCTAGGTTCAAACCTATGCGTGTTGCTGCAGGTATGGAAATCTCAGTGATTTCCGCTCCTGCAACCACCACAGTGAAAACATGCTGCTCTTAGGAGACGCACAGGGCAGCCATTCATACTGAATGGAACCCCCATGCATCTCATCCCGCAGCGCATTTGTTGGTGTGGGAACAGCAGAGAAATCGCAAGGTCAAAATGATCATGGGATTTCCCTGTGGACGCCTTTTTGAAAAGGTGCATGGACATTTTTTTTGCGGAAACGCAGGCACGGCAGCCATTTATTTAAATGGGCTGCTGTGCCTGTGTAAACGCGGGTCACAAAGCCACTAAGGTGTGCACCTAGTGTAAAGAGCAAAGGACTCAACCTGTTGGCTTGAAAGTGGTAAATGCAAAACATTCTCCTTACTTGTATGAGTGATCATTTATAGGTAAAGTTGATCCAGGGAATATCTCATTGCCTCTCAGGGGATCAGAGGAAATTTTTCCCCTGCTGGAGCAAATTGGATCATACTTTGCTGGGGTTGTTTGCCTTCCTCTGGATCAACTGTGGGTATAGTATTGTGTATATGGGATTGTATCATTTTTTTCCCCCTTTTATTGGTTGAACTAGATGGACTTGTCTTTTTTCAACCTGCCTATGTATTTGTAACTATGTATGCCTCCTTTATACCAAAAATAGTATTACATGTGACGCAAAATTACCTAAATGTCAAAAATCTGTTTCATCACTACTAAAGTTAAACATACATAAAGCAATCTTTTTGTTTTAGGATACCTAGCGACTTAATTTGAAAAAGGAACCTACTCATCACTCAGATAGTTCCCCCCCACCCACTACTTTACAAACAGAACGTGCCATACATATAAGTTCCATTTAAAGCTAGCAGAGTTCATTTCATCGACACTGCTGCTGAATTTAAATTGTTATATTTATCTCATGACATCACAAGTTGAATGAGTAAACAGTATGGAAGAGTTTAAGACAAGCCCTGAGCATTCATTCTTGGAAGTAATAAACCATATGGCAAGCAAGCAGCTTACTTTCAAAGGACTTTATGTAATCAGTTTGCAAAAAAAGGCATTATGCAGAGATTTAGTAGCTTGCACTGTCATAACGGTTTGTTCCGCGTATATATTCTCTGTAAAAGACTAATACTCAGTAATGGGCTGCACTTTGTACTTTATATCTGCAGAACAGACTTGTCATGCCTTAAATATATACTAAAAAGGGGTTTTGAAAGAAGGAAAAATAACATATAATTGGATCAAGATATACACCAATTTGCAAATTTCTTGGCGTGGTCATTTTACCAGTTAGTCTCTAAAGGACCCTGTCATCAAAAACATGTATCTACTGTTTATCATAAAAAATAAGTATGGCCTAAATTTTTTTTTGGCTATACTTCTCTTGAGGGTTACAGAGGTGCATTTACAGGCAGTCCCCGAGTTACGAACGGGCTAGAGACTGTAGGTTTGTTCTTAAGTCGAATACGTTCGTAAGTCGGAACAGCATGGGCAGAACGGCAGATATGTCGTTTTCGATGTTCGATGTAGCCGCCGTCGAAAAGGGTCCGTCGAATGTGCACGCCGTCGAAAAGGGTTCGTCGAATGTACCTGCCGTCGAAAAGGGTCCATCGAATGTGCCCGCTGTCTAAAAGGTTACGTCGAATGTGCCCGGCATCCCATTCGTAAGTAGGAGTCGTTCGCAAGTCGGATGTTCGTAACTTGGGGACTCCCTGTACTTTTGTTCTTCTGTGACCCACAGTCAGCTGATAAGGCAGAGCCACGCCAGAAGGATACCAACAATATTGTCAGGATCCACCCAGCTGCCAGAATGACAAGTGACTCCACCTGCAGCTGAAAGCCAAAGCCAGCTGCACATGACCCTCCATTCCTTGGAGGAAAAGAGCGGAGAGCAGTGATTGACAGTTACTGTTCTCTGCTCATAGCAGACCGAGAGCAGGGCAATCAGCTGACATGTAATTGCTCAGTTCTTGGTCTTAGAGCCAATGTATGACAGCTGCAGTGTCAAACAGATGCTGCAGTATGGAGGTAAATATGTGTTTTTTTTTTTGTTTTTTTTATATAAGCTCATACTTCTTCTTTAAATCCTAACAAATTACCTCTCTTATTTAGAAGAATAGACAAATGCCTACAAAGAAAACTATTGCAGCCATCAACACTGTTTGCTTTGAGTTAAATACTGCTTTAACTGCACCCCAGGGAGGTGGATGGAAGCTGGGATCCAAAGTAATTTTTTGCAAAAGAGCTTTATTTTTTGCATCTTTTATTTATTATGGATTTTATTTGGGGAAACTCTCAGCTAAGTGGACCTTCATTTTCATGCAAGGTCCGCTTTAAACTGACTGATTCTCCCAAGAATGGCACCTCCACAGCGCCTGAGAATCTGTTCCCGACTAACAACTGTCCTATCTGTTCTCAATAAAATATTGTTCACTCATCTATGGTCACCTTTAGTCTTTGTGATTTTTCATCTCGGCCTGGCTGCAGGTCACAAGATAATGATGCTGTTACCTTTTGTGTTCTTACATTTACTTTGGCTAAGGCACCCTTTATATGTCCTTTCAAATGATCGAATAACAAGCAACACTGTTGGAAAGGATTTTTTACTATATCATTAAATCCAGGTTTCTGTGCTAACATTCTAAGGGGACATAAAGACATATATCTCATTTATAATAAATTTCATTCTACTTTATAAGCAAGGAGGATGCACAGGTCACCTATATTCAACCAAATGTATAAAAAAGTAATGTCTCCCATCCTGGACCTTCAATATACAAGGTTGCAGCAGGCACAGGAACATTAATGAAGTGGCCTATGGTAATACAGCCAGAATACCCAGTTCAAATGTCAGAAGCATCTTATTATTCACACACTAGAAAGAATCAGGCCACTCACTGATGGTGTTAAAGTTTAATCTGCACACAGAAAGGACAAAGCTCTCACAAGCCCTGTAGGGGGTGAATGCGTCATGGGCTTGGCCTTAAAGTGGTTGTACACCCTGTGACGTCACGCGACTATGGCCAGTCACAGAGCAGGAGTTTGCGGCCTCGGAAGGAAGAGGGGTGAAGATGGATGCTCGCTGCTATTGGGGGCAGCGGTGACATTGCAGGCTTCAGTTTCAGGTAAGTGACACATAATGGCCTACTATGGATCGCATTATGCTTTACCTTTGCATGGAAATAAAGAGGAAGTAAACCCATCAGGGTTTACTTCCTCTTAAAGTGAGAGGTTTTCCTGTGTCGCTTTGTGGCACTTTGTTAGTTTTGCATGCCTATTAAACTTTACTGAATGCTTCAATGCCATTGATGTGCGGCCTGAACATTTCTGGTGTGTGATCAATGTGCAGCGGAAGTGGGTTCTTGGGCTTTGGCACATGGCTGTGCCGTAGGATGAAGGAATGACAAAGGAGGCTTTGGAGCAATGGTGTATTTGGATCATCTAACATCTCATTAATGTTCAGGAGTCTTGTTCCTATAAAACTCTGCCCATTTACTGCTAATTTCTGCCCCTTGACAGATTCATATACTATATTACCAAAAGTATTGGGCCTGCCTTTACACGCACATGAAATGTAATGGCATCCCAGTCTTAATCCATAGGGTTCAATATTTAGCTGGCCCAACCTTTGTAGATATAACAGCTTCAACTCTTCTAGAAAGGCTGTCCACAAGGTTTAGGAGTGTGTCTATGGGAATGTTTGACCATTCTTCCAGAAGTGTATTTGTGAGGTCAGGCACTGATGTGGACAACAGGGCCTGGCTTGCAGTCTCTGCTTGAATTTATCCCAAAGGTGTTCTATCGGGTTGAGGTCAGGACTTTGTGCAGGCCAGTCAAGTTCTTCCACCCCAAACTCGCTCTTCCATGTCTTTGGGGCCAAGCCATGGGGGACCAATAAGTGTCCAATCAGTGTCCAGTGTTTGGCTGTAAGTGGCCAATAAGAATATAGTGAGCAGCAGTGGCAAGTATTAGAGTTCCATCGTTGTTGTGAACAATGTGTGGAATGGTTGCTGCCCTCAGTGTTACCCCTGTTGTGTGCCCGGTGATGAGTGCTTGGCTTCTCCAACATAGGAGGCCAGGGATGAAGGTCATTGCTTCTCGTTATCTTTATCGGTCTTGTTTTAGTACAGGAGGAGGGAATTGGAGGGCACTATGTGTGGGGGTTTTTATGATAGTCATCAAGGGTCCTGTGTGTGGTGGAACTAGAGATTGAGGGTGCTGTGTGGTATACTGGTAGAAGTGGTAGAAGTGGGTAGTTATTGCCTTTTCTTTGTCCCCACCAACAAGCTGGGGAACTGCTCTCAACCTCATAGCTGTCCACTTCTATAAACGAAGCAAATACCCCCATATACTCCATTCACCCTCTCCCACTCTTCACCCTCCTCACACGACTCTTCATTCTCTCTTGACACCTCTTTTAGCCCCCATCCCCATCTTCACCGCCTTGTTCCCATCTTCACCCTCCTCTGCATGGTTGTGCTGCAGTGGTGAACATTTGAAACAGGCAGTGAGGAGGTGACATATCACTTACCAGCCACCTGTCAACTGCCCTCTGAAAAGCTATCCACTGTGGATCGCTTTTCAGAGGGTAGCAAGGGCTGACAGCAGTGTGAGCAAACCCTAAAATTTGGAACACATGTAATGTACTCTGATCTCTGGCACTGTTTATGTTATGCACGCCTGAAACCTACACCTCTATGCGTTACACACTTCTGATTTTATTTAACAATGCTCCTTTAAGACCCTCCCACTGTTAGTGCAATTTGGTCACACCCACCATGTGGCACAGCATGCACAATGCGCGTTCAGGGGAGAAAAGGGGGGGTGTTGAATTCCTGCATCTATTCTCTGACAAAAAAGTTTTTATTTTAGATACTCTTTAGGAACATTTATTTTTTCACAAACTTCATGTGCAATCTATTTTAGAATTTGTTTTGTTATAGACTGCCCATATATTCCTAAATGGTTAGCATCCCTGTATGTGTGCACAGTTTACCCATATTATAACATATAATAAATTACTATAAGTCAACACGCATACCAAGCAGCCCAAAATTAATCATATGTATTTAATTTGCTCCTATTTAATATGATTCATAATCCAATCTTCACAGCGTTATAATTGATGGGATGTCTGCCATTCATTTCCTAGAAATACATTTTTCTGGCACAAAAATATTCCCCCACTGAAGGGAGATGTCTTCTTTGAAGATTAGTCATGTTTTGCTTTTACTAGAACAAGATGAGGAACTAATTCATTTTACGTGTCATAAAAAACAACATTCTGCTTCAGTATACAAGAACACTTGTTTATGTAGATGAAGAACATGGCTATTGGTAGGACATGGCACAAAACATTTCATAAGTAGCTTAGTTTAATGCTTGAAGTGGTTGTAAACGATCACCTTGTAAAACAACCCATTCAGCTTAAAATAGAAATGAAAGGCAAAACATTTGAGTAAAGATTTAAAATAAAACATAAATACCTTTTTTTCCCTTTTTTAATAAGTGATCACATTCCCTCGGTTCTCAGCTGCATAAGGGCTGGGGTGAAGAGAAACAGCAGGACACTGAACTTCCCAGTGAAAGGCTGTGCAGGGGGGGCATGTCAGGACAAGTCTGATCATTGGAGGAGAGCAATAAAGTGATCATAAATCAAGCGTGACAAAAAAAATGATCAAAGAACGTGATTAAAGTTCATAAACTCCTTAGGAAGTATATGATGAGTCCATTCATAAACACAAAGAGCCAGCAAGTCCAGTGGGGAAGGGTCACACATCCAGATTCCATCCACCTTAACCCGCATATGAGGAGAGGGGAAGAGGGATATGTGAAGGGAAGGGCATGGCTACGCACTATACGCCATCACGTTTACGCCCCATGTTTGTTTTTGTGCACGAGTGTTCACTACCAATTTTAACTTGCCGGCTTTTTAATTATGTTTATGGCAGAGAAGTGTGCTCTGTCCTTTTGAGCAATAAAGGCTTATCTTTTTTACTACACTATTGGAGTCTTTTGCGATTTTTTGCACTCACGGCCCTCCGGACCAGTGAGTGTTTCTTCCTAGATTGACATCTGGGATTTGCTTGCCCCTGGAACGTCACAGACATCTGAGGATCCAGACGTGGGAGTTCATCTGTCCCCGTGGAGGAACGTGGGAGTCCATCTGTCCCCGCCGAGGGCTGTATCTGCCTGTGCGTTTGAACTTGCTCTAAAGGAGGTCCACCGGTTTCATTAAGGGCATAATCTTACTGTCATCTGGATTCACCTTCAGCCTGGATGTTCCCTTCACATATCCCTCTTCCCCTCTCCTCATATGCGGGTTAAGGTGGATGGAATCTGGATGTGTGACCCTTCCCCACTGGACTTGCTGGCTCTTTGTGTTTATGAATGGACTCTATCATATACTTCCTAAGGAGTTTATGAACTTTAATCACGTTCTTTGATAATTTTTTTTGTCACGCATGATTTATGATCACTGATTTATGTCACTTTATTGTTAGATCACTGATTTATGTCACTTTATTGCGAGCGCACTTATTTATTCTTCCTAGTTTTCACTACATTAATATTTGTGGTTTTTGTTGCAGCTGCAGCTCTTTTTGTTATTTTTTTGCTCTTTAGCGCGGCTCTTTCTTTTAATATTTATTGGAGTAGAGCAGGCTGAGTTCCAAGCACAGCTAGAGAACTGACCACGGTGAGCTCTCCTGCCTAGTGCAGTCAGTTTGCAATAGGAAAGTAGAGGGACTGGCAGGAACACCAAGGATTTCACACAAAGGAAGCAATACAAAGAGAACAGGATACTTTCTCATACAAGTACATGGTACAGCAGGCACATATCAGGAATATAAAATGTTGGGGTAACAAACGCTTTAACTCCAAATGTAAAACACACAAACTAATGCAACACTGCATTCTTTAACACATCTTTAAATATATTTTTTTTAGATTCAAGCAGTGTAAGCACCTGAACTCGACTTGGTATAAGTCTTTCACAGTCTTTGTAGAGCAGAGCTTAAATGGGACGAGGGAAGCATGCTATGTCTCTTCCTCAATAAAATAAACTTACCTGCCGGTTTGTAGTCTGCAGAATGTACACAGAGCTGCACATGGACCTAAAGAACTCCCATGCATGAGTATAAGTTATGGCCAATATAAACCGCTTAAGACTGGCACCTGGAAGAAACAAAGGAGATGCCAGAGCCACAGAGAGACCTCATGGGCATTGGAGCAGAGGTATGTATTGCAGACTTTAATTCAGCTTTAAATATTTTAGAATAAAGTCTTGCTACTCCTTTTTTTTTAAAGCCATTCCACCTAGAAACAATATAACATAACTATGAGTAGGTTGCATTGGGCCAAACCAGCCACGTACATCTGATATCTCTCAAGAGTTCTAGAAGTCTTTCTGGCTCCTGTTTCCTTCACAATGGGTTAATGTGCATGATAAAACTGGTGGGAGGACTTGAGAAATGAGGAGCACAAATCCCGCCACCATTGGCTTTAATAGATATGCACAATTGATAAATGACTTAACCCACTGACATCTATAGAATAAAGATTTCTATAGATGCCAGATTTGGGTAAACTTGGTCCTAAATATATAAAAAACACAGACTTCTACTATTCCTGCCTTTGGCAGGTAAGAGTTATGATTGGGCAGTTTCGGCTGAATGTGAGCTGCTGTCTTCTCTAAATCTTAGTCACTCGCCAGTTTAGAATTCGGGGAAGTTTCATTTAATTCTTTCTCAAAAGCCAAAGTAATGAAGCATTCTAGCTTTTTTTAGCCTGCTGTGTAGAAGATACTCCAGCTTGGAGACACAAAAAGGCACACTTGAGCTTTGCCTGCTTTAGGGAAGTTCTCTAGTCCCTCCATTTTGTATGCAATGGCTCCTTCTAGCCAGTAACATCACAAGCTTTTGGCATGAGCCAACCAAGTTTTTCTTAAATATTGGGGAAGATGATGGAAGCAGCATTATAACAGAAAGGCTCTATAATCAATTTCCCCACATGGGAGGTGCTGGTTGTCAAACAGACCTTTTACCACCTATCCCAGATGCCCCATGTTCTGCATTAGTGTCCAGATGCCCTATGTACTGGAGGTACCAATTGCATGTACCTAATGTACCTCAACGTCAGGGGGGAGGAAATGTACAGAAATCACAAGAACTTACATTCACTAAATGTTCAAGTCATGTGTGATGCACATTTGTGTATTCTCAGTATCAGCTCTCGCTTACATGAGAACTACCATGAAACATCCATTTTGAGGAGGTCTAACCTAGACGTGAAATTCCAACAAAGTACGATACCAGTGAGCTGGCTTGCTGGCAACTGCATTTTGCATGTTGGTACTATACCTTTCAAATGTAGCACTTCCTTGAAGTGTATTGATGTAAACAGCAGATCAATTGTATATTTCTTTTTCCACTCACTCCCTGATCATCATAAGCCATGACATAACCAAAACAGTAACATAGCAGTCCATAATTCTACATATTTTCTGTTTTTTTGTAAATGTAATGTTAAGATAGAGATCCCTGTTCAGAGTAGAAAGGCAGTCAACCTTTTGTCACTTTTGTTGGGCATCCTAGTCTGCCTGTGGCTATATAGAACAATATAAAGCCTCAAAAAACAAATACACTGAGGGTTGATTTACTAAAACTGGAGAGTGCAGAATCTGGTGTAGCTGCACATGGTAACCAATCAGCTTCTAACTTCAGCTTGTTCAATTAAGCTTTGACAATAAAACCTGGAAGATGATTGATTTCTATGAAGAGCTGCACCAGTTTTTGCACTCTCAGATTTTAGTAAATCACCCCCTGTGTACTCCCCTTAATGCTGTTGAGAGGCATGTGACATTGCAAGTAACCAAGAGATATGAGGCACTGTATATAATAGAGAGGTTTTAGGCACTGTGTGTAATACAGAAGCAAGAGCAAAGCTTGCAATGGAGTGAAAATGTGTACTAGAGAATCAGACACACAAATGTCTTACGTAATTTAACAGACCTATAAACATGAGCGTGTCATCTAACTGATTTTTTTTTTCCATAAAGTTTTTATTAAAGTAAATGAAACGTACAGAAATACATTTTCACAGATGATATCATAAGTACAGTTAGGAAATAACTGGTAGAACAATAAAACATATGAGCTATCAGAGGTCTATGGTTAGCATATGTAAGAAAATAATAAGATATGATATGCGTTTTCATATCAAAACTGTACATACATAAGTTTTATATTTCCCTGTAAAGACGTATGTCATTGTTTGCAAAGTTTGGTTGTATGGTATTTATGTTTAACATTGAGCTATAATATAATTTTTGGAAGTAAAATATTTTGAGGTTAAATTTATTGTATGAGGTTCAGAAAAGAGAAGAAGGAAAAAAATAAAAAGGGTGTTGAGGTAGGGTAAGGGAGGAGAAAAGGTAGATAGGGGGGGAGGAGGGGAGAGGGGGAGGTGAAGGGGGGAGGGGGAGGGGACTCTCCGGACTCTACTCTCTCTTGATTCAGATTGATGATGAGCAATAGAAAATTTGAAGAGGTGATATCTTATTGATAGACGAATATGTAGGTCCCATTTTTCAAAGAGGATTGCATTAGGGACCAGAAGGGATAATGTTAGGTAGAGTGGTTTTGGATTTTTATTTCAGTAATGTTCTTGTGTCACCCGTCATTTATAGAATATGCATCTGTAGTCTTGAAGTGTTGCCAACTGTACCATTTGGGTAGTTTTTTGAGAGAGATGCTGATAAGTTCTTCAATTTTTTGCTATGTTGTTGAATCTGCGGTACCACTCCTCTTTCGTTGGGGCAGATGGAGAATGCCAATGGCATGGAATGCATTGTCTGGCTGCATTTATCATAAACATGGTAAGCGACTTGAAATATCTCGTCTTAGGTATGTTGGTGTGATGGAGCATGTAAACAGCAGGTGAGAAGTCAACTTTATTTGAGATGATTGAAATTATGGCGTCGTGAACTGTCTGCCAAAATGTTTGGATTACAGGACACGCCCACCAAATATGAAGCATTGTTACTTCCTCTGCATCTCAATGCCAACATCTGCTAGTGATTAAGCTTGAAAATTTGTGCAGTAGTGCAGGGGTTCTCTACCATCTCGAGAGGATCTTAAATCCGCATTCTTGGGTGGCTACATTGAGGGAACCCTTATGAATTTGGGAGCAAATTAGTTCCCATTCAGGGTCAGTGATTCTTATATTTAGGTCTTGTTACCATGTAGAAAATGCCTTGCTGGAGAACGCTGAACTATCTTTGAATAGTGATCAGTACAGGGCAGATATAAGATGTCTTTGGGGAGATTTTTTGGAACATAGGTTTTCCAGAGTGGACAGGTCTCTTGTCCAGTGATGCGTAGTTGCGTTTCTCAATTGCATGTATGTCAACTGTAGTATACGTTTGGGAGATAATTTAGCATTTAGGTCTTCCAATGTTAGGAGAGCTCCTCTATTAAGCAAATGATTTGCTAATACGTCTCCGTGGGGCCAAATATAAACAAGGAAGTTGTCATTTGTGCCTGGGGGGAAGTATGGGTTTGCGCGTAGTGGAGTTAGCGGGCTCAGCCAAGGAGTGGGGTTTGTTGATTTGGTTGCTTTTGGAATATTGTCAGTGTGGGGCCTATTAGGGGGTGATGTTTGGTTTGAGAGTATATGTGTTTGGGGTGTAGCCATGGTAGGGATCTCAAGCATTGGGGGGGTGATGGAGTGTTCTAGTGTGACCCAATCTTTTACTTCCTGGTGGATGTTCCAGTCCACCTTCCTTGTAAGGTGTGTTACTCAATAATATCAGCGTAGATTTGGGAGGGCTATTCCTCTTTTGACTTTTGGAAGGGTGAGATGGTCAGATTTGATTCTGGGCAGTTTGTTTCTAAAAATAAAGGAAGAGCAAGCTTGTCGAAAGGAGTTAAAGAAGGAGGTGGGGATTTGTATTGGGATGGTGTGTAGTAAGTACAGGAAACGGGGGGAAGAATGGTCATTTTGAGAAGTGAGGCTCTGCCGAACCAGGACACATTAAGAACGTTCCATCTTTTTAAATCCTCCCTAGTTTCTTTTATAGCTGGGGCAAAATTGTATTGGAAGAGGTTTGAGAGAGATTTTGGTATTTTAATTCCAAGATATGTGATTGGGTCCTTGGCCCAGGTGAAGGGAAAATTATTTTGGCACTGTGAGACAATCTCTGGCGGTAATGTTATGTTTAAGGCATTTGATTTAGAATAATTTATCTTTAGGTTGGAGAAAGCCTGGAAATGTTTGGTATCGAGACATGTGGGTCTGTTAAGAAGAGTAGGAGATCATCAGCAAAAGCTGCAAGCTTACAGGTTTGTTTTTTTATTGTAATACCTTTGATGTCTGGGTTAAGTCGTATTTTGTTGAGTAAAGGTTCAAGAGTAAGGACAAAAGAGTATTGTGGAAAGGGGGCATCCCTGTCTGGTGCCACTGTGGACCTGAAAGGCATTTGATAGGTGGCCCTGTGGCCTTGACATGGACCATGGCAGTGGGTGAGGAGTAGAAAGCTCTTATATATGACAGCATTAAGTTTGGTATTCCAATAACTGCAAGGACCGAATCAATATAATCCCAGGCCACCCTGTGAAATGCCTTTTCCGCATCCAAAGAGACAAAGAAACCTTGTTTACCATATGAGATGAGCCAGTGGTGTATGTTTAGGGCCTTGATAGTGTTGTCTCTACCCTCTCTTCCGGGTATAAACCTTACCTGGTCGAGAGAAATTAGGAAAGGGAGAAGCGGTAGTAAGTGATTAGCAAGGATTTTGGCGTATATTTTTACATCTACATTAATAAGACATATAGGGCGATAGTTCGATACAAGAGAAGCGTTTTTTCCTTATTTTGGAATAACCGCTATGTGTGCTTCTAGCATTTGTGTGTGTGTGTGTGGGGGGGGGGGGGGGTATGTGTGTTGGAATCAAAGATCAAACTGAAATTATGTCTCCATTGTTGCAATAATGACAGAATAGGCAAGCATTTTTTGAATCTGGGACAGAGCTGGGCCCCGAGAGGCGATGGGTTCTGCAACAGATGTCACCTCTACTTCCCCATAACTATGCCACTTGATCAGCTGGAAGGGTTAATTGATTCACAGAAGGAATTATTCTGCATGAGCTTTATGAGTCCTGCTGCACAAGACACACTATTCACATAGAATATCTACAACTTGACCTAATAAAGTTTCCTTTCCATTACCAGTTTTGACTTACACTAGTGAATAAAAACCACAACACAATGTTAACATAAAATGATAAATGCACCGTCCTGCAATACATTATAAAACGTTAATTAATATTTAGTTTTGTTATAAATTAAGACTTCTAAAATATCATTAAAACCATATTACAAATTAATTTCTACTTCTGCAAAGTAATCTCAATGAGAAGTAAATGAAACCAACGACAATGGTGTTTTAATGAGCTTTAAATTATATTCTTAATGAAAAAAATCAATGATTCATCTAGTGACCATTTGGATGACTGCTTAATTTTCTTTTGCTCTTGCCGCAGAATATTATCTGCATAATAGCCTTATGATAACAAAAAAAAAAAAAGTATTTAAGCACTGTATTTAACCACTTCCGGACCGCCCACCGCATATATACTGAGAGAGGCAGAACGGGGTAAACAAGGCGGATCCCTGTTCTGACAGGGGAGGAGAGAGAGATCAGCTGTTTCTAGTGATCAGGAACAGTGATCTCTCTCTACCTCCAGTGAGCCCATCCTCCTGACAGTTAGAAAGCATCTCCCTAGGGAACACTTAACCCTTTGATCACCACTAGTGTTAACCCCTTCCCTGCCAGTGTCATTTATACAGTGATCAGTGCATTTTTATAGCAATGATCACTGTATTGGTGTCACTGGTCACCAAAAAGTGTCACTTAGGGTGAGATTTGCCCACTGTAATGTCGCAGCCCCGCTAAAAATCGCAGATCGTCGCCATTATTAGTAAAAACAATTTAAAAAAATTAAAAGTCCCTAAATCTTCCCCTATTTTGTAGACGCTATAAGTTTTGCGTAAACCAATCAATATACACTTATTGGGATTTTTTTTAGCAAAAATATATAGCAGAATACATATTGGCCTAAACTGATGAATAAATTCGTTTTTTTATATTTTTTTGGGGATATGTATTATAGCAGAAAGTTAAAAATATTGTGTTTTTTTTCAAAATTGTCAGTCTTTTTTGTTTATATCGCAAAAAATAAAAACCACAGGTGATCAAATACCACCAAAAGAAAGCTCTCATCAGTTTTGTTTGGGTACAACGTCGCACGACTGCGTAATTGTCAGTTAAAGTGATGCAGTGCCGTATCGCAAAAAATGGCCTGGTCATTAAGTGGGTAAATCCTTCTGGGGCTGAAGTGGTTAAAAGTATATTTATATTATTCCCCAAATCTCCATATACCTTCGAATTGTATCTTACCCTTTTGTACCTTAGCGTGATTCTAAAGCTAAAGGTTTTATTACCTTAACCGCTTCAGCCCCTTAAGATTTTACCCCCTTCCTGACCAGAGCACTTTTTGGGATTCGACACTGCATCGCTTTAACTGACAATTGCGAGGTCCTGCATTGTTTCACCCAAAAAAAACTGACGTCCTTTTTCTCCCACATATAGAGCTTTCTTTTGGTGGTATTTGATGCGGTTTTTATTTTTGCGCTATAAACAAAAAAAGAGCAATTTTGAAAAAAAAACGCATTATTTTTTTCATTTAATATATAATAAATGCAATAATAAACATCCCCCAAAAAATATATAAAAAAGCTATTTTTTTACTCAGTTTAGGCAGATATGTATTCTTCTACATATTTAACATACACAAAAAAAATTGCAATAAGGGTATATTGATTAGTTTGCGCAAAAATTATAGCCTCTACAAAATAGGGGATAGTTTTATGGCATTTTTATTATTCATTTTTTTTTATTAGTAATGGCGGTGATCTACGATTTTTATCGGGACTGCGACATTATGGTGGAGACATTGGACACTTTTGACACTATTTTGGGACTATTGTCATTTATACTGTGATCAGTGCTATAAAAATGCACTGATTACTGTGTAAATGACACTGGCAGGGAAGGGGTTAAACACTAGGGGGCGATCAAGGGGTTAAGTGTGTCCTAGGGAGTGATTCTAACTGTGGGGGGGAATGGGCTACTAGTCACATGACAGCGATCACTGCTCCCAATGACTGGTAGCAGCATAGTGGTGTAGTGGTTAGCACTCTCCCCTAGCAGCAATAGGGTCGCTGGTTCAAATCCCGACCAGGACACCATCTGCCTGGAGTTTGTATGTTCTCCCTGTGCATGCTGGTAGGTTAATCAGATCCTGTCTACAAAATTGGCCCTATTATGTGTATATGTGTATGTGTTTGTAAGTGCGTTGGGACCCTGCACGGTAAAGGACTGCGCTACATCAAGATGCAACTCAACTCTCAACTCAGTGATCTCTGTCATATCACAAGGCAGACCGGAGAAATGCCTTGTTTACATAGGAACTCCATGACACGATCGCCGGGAGACTGGTGGACATTGAGTCTGCTATCCCCGCCACAAGGTTAGCTGTAGTATTTTTTAAATGCTGTCCACATGATGAGGAAGCATGTTATGAAGAACCTGTTAGGTGATGTTGCTCTTCAGTCTAAGGAGAGGTATAGTTTTTTGGGTAGGGAAAGCAAAACTAAATTAAAATGTATCTTAACCCAAAAACAAAAATGTAATAAATTGCAGCTTACCAGCCCATAGATATGGTGGCTACATAACTATTTATTTTTACAGCTAATCTCTAGGAATTCAACCGCTTTGTAAAATGTTCTGGAATACTACTGGTTAAGTCTAACAACCCCGGGAGCATATCTATTACTATACTTCTGGCGTCCCAACACTGGATTTTCTGGTCTCAGCTCCAGAAAAAACGATTATAGGAATAGATGAGATAGTTACATATGTATATTTAAGTAGGGAGAATCTGAAATCCCCCTACTTATCTCAATATACTATAATTTATAGACTCTATACCTTTCACGCAGACTAAATAATTTATGCCTATTTGGGGTTTTTTCATCAAAGAAATGTAGCAGAACACATTTTTGCCTAAATTTATATTAAAAAAAAGATTTTTTAACCAAAACTAAGAAATTTTTTTTTTTTTTTTTTATGTTTGGTCTTTTTATCATTCATATAGCAAAAAATGTACATTACAATAAAACATGTAATCAAAAAGAAACCTCTATCTGTCACAAAACAAAAGATATAACATCTATTTTTGTACAGTGTTGCATGGATGAGTAATTGTCGTTCAAAGTGTGACAGCACTGAAATCTGAAAATGGCTTGGACTGGGAGAAGATGAAACAGTCAGGACTTGAAGTGGTAAACTAATAGTATGCCAGCCCATTTTACAGCTTGGATGAATTCATGAAGTTCAGTCTTATGGCTTTTTCCCTTTATTTATACCCAGCAAATAGCACTGTCATGTCCTGTTGCTGTGCATCTGCGCTCATTTCTCTATTGTATTGCTGGGATGAATAATGGTTGTCACACAGGCTGGAGTTCAAACATCTCTATTTGTCACCTTGATAAAGAGGGTCATTGTTCCTCCTGTATTGGTGTCATTGTTTTTGTGCTGATATGGGATTCCAGTAAAGAGACACATTGGACTTCAAGTTTGTGTGTTTTTTATGTGGTATCACCATCTAGCCATGAACCCACCCTACTAAAGTTTTGTGCGTTGTGGTTTGATGTGTCGTATGCATGGAGTTCATTAAAAATCTGTCTTTATTCATCTCTATTACTGTACATGGTGAATTGATAGGATTAGTAGTTTACAAAATAAATATGAGGATATTTGTACTTTCTATGAGGCTCACAGCAATTTACAATTCTGCCAATATCAACAGGTACTTTCTGTACTTGCTTAAAATGTCCCTTGCCTGAAAAATGAAAACGAATGCAGCCACCACATCCTCAAATGTTGCTAAACCTAGTAAAATGAAAAAAAGTCCCCCCCCCCACAGTGCCCACAGTTTATAAATCTACTTTTTACATTAAAATACTGCCACTATATACCTTTTTGAATGATCTGTATACCACGGTTACATGGTAAACAGAAAAGTTTCTCCAGTGCTGAGAGTAGATTTCCACTGCAGCCTGTATACACGCCCACATGTGTGATGTCAGCATCATGTGACCTGGCTGTCTCTGAGAACAAGTACCATATATACTCGAGTATAAGCCGACCCGAATATAAGCCGAGGCACCTAATTTTACCACAAAAAACTGGGAAAACTTATTGACTCGAGTATAAGCCGTGGGTGAGAAATGCGCAGCTACTGTAAGTGGAAAAGAGGGTCAACAATGCCCATTTGCAGCCTCACTGTGCCCATTTGCAGCCTCACTGTGCCCATTTGCAGCCATAGGTCCCCCGAACTTTAAACTCTGCAGTTAAGGGTTCCTAGAAGCCCCCTAGCTGCAGCCAAAATTCAAAGTCTCTGGACCCAAAGGGTCCCAAAATGAAATTGCTGCAGATGGACAGCTGGGGTTCCTAGCACCAAGTGGCCCCGAGATACGGGGCCCCAAAGTCGGTTTGGAAAATGCCAAGCACTTTTCTGCAGCAGAGAATGACATTTTCCGAACCGATTTTGGGGCCCCGTATCTCGGGGCCACTTGGTGCTAGGAATCCCAGCTTTGGATATGTTGTAGTGCTAGTTCCACTGGGTTTGCTTTGGGGTTCCTAGCACCAATTGGCACCGAGATACGGGGCCCCAAAGTCGGTTAGGAAAATGTCATTCTCTGCTGCAGAAAAGTGCTTGAGTCGAGTATAAGCCAAGGGGGGCATTTTCAGCACAAAAAAATGTGCTGAAAAACTCGGTTTATACTCGAGAGTAACTGTTCTCTCCAGCATAAAAGACAACTGAGCATGTGCAGCTCGGCTACTCTGCCTGTGTTAGCTGACCTTCCCCAGATAGACAGTGCAGGAGGGGAGGATCTGTGCATACAGGATCAAACAGCCTTTTTACACAATGCAGAGGATTAACCCCTTAAGTTCCACAGTGAGTATAACAAGCATACTATGCTGCATATACAGACTGATTTTACTGTTGTGGGTTTAGTAACACTTTAAGATTAGTGATCTGCAAAATATAACAT
This sequence comes from Lithobates clamitans, assembly GCA_037952925.1. Lineage (NCBI taxonomy): Eukaryota > Metazoa > Chordata > Amphibia > Anura > Ranidae > Lithobates > Lithobates clamitans. The sequence goes on from JBBGZY010000014.1 coordinate 11,624,827, forward strand.
TAGGTATAACAAATTAGGGTTTGAGGTTTAGTGTATACTAAGTAAAGACAAAAAATACATATGCCAGAGATTCCGTACATCCGGCATGCCATGTATTCTTATGGAAATTCACTTGCTGTAAAGAAGACAGATGGGGACAGAATATTTTCCTATTAGAATTTTTCCCAATAAAAAGAACTATAGGAAAAACTTTTTTTCATTTTGTAAGGGAGGATTATAACCCCTGTCCATTTATTTTCTTGCCATCTGTATCCCATTGTGGATATTTCTGTTAAATTCCTGTCACATAGCCACAACAGGAAGTGAGAGGAAATCCCTGAAAATTAAGTTAATCCCTTGGGGACCCCCAAGGGAACTAGTGTCCCCATTAGAAGATTTTCCCTCTATTCGTTTTCTGGGGACAGCCCAAAATGTGTGATTTTCATTTACTTTTACTTTCAATGATAATGGTAAACAAGACAACAGGAGCGGTCCATAAGGGGCGCAGCCCCCCTAGTTTGCATGCAGGGATGCATGTGGGGAGCTAGGCTCAGAGGTCTCTATGAGTTTTTTTTTCAAGCCACATAATTAGATCTTGAGGATCTAATTGGCTTGAAAAAGGTTGCGCAACCCACTTGTGATACTAGCGAATCAATATTCATTGTTGTCTTCCGGCTTCTCCTCCCGGCCAATCAGGACAGGAGACGGATCGGGTTGACTGGGAGGAGAAGCCAAGGAAGCCACGACGCCGTGACTGTGAAGGGGTGAGTGCGGACCTGCGGAGAGACGGGGGTTATTTGCCCCCCCAAAAAAAAGTTTAGCACCAGCCGCCACTGGAGGGGGAATCTCCCTGACGGGGCACAGACAGTAATACAAACTGACAGTTGTTCCAGTTGCAGGAGATGAGAGCATTGAGATGGCTTCATCAGTCTGATGCTGCTCTTTCCCTGTCCAATCACTACAGGCAAGAAGGTGACCTAGGTGTTATATATCTTTGGATACCATATATTACTTTTAATATTGCCTCTGTAAGAAGTTTAGGTTGTGGAAGACTTTGACACTACTTGCAGTACAGTCTAAATGATAGGTACACTGTCACACTTGAAGTGATATTAAATTTTTTTTTTTTTTTTTTGTAAAATTAGATAATGATAGCAGGACTTACATGCTATTGCTGGTTCTATTTTTATTTTTTCCCCCTCTGTGCTTGTTAATCATACTCTCTCCTGGCCCATAGGGAGTACCAATATACCTAAAGTTGGGCAGCTCAGCCAGGGGGCAATATGATCAACAATGGCCCAACCTTAGATATATGGGTGCCTCCTATGCCTGCTGGGACCTATATAGTCCTGTTGGAGTCTCCACTTCATGCGCTCTCTTGTTTTGAACTACAGAGTCTCATACAATCGGAAATACAGTGCTTTTGCGCATCAACATAAACATGTGCATAGGGTGCATTCCCCAAACACATTTCCATGTATATGAGGCCTAATAGCTCTACCAGGATTTGATAATAAGTAATGAGGGTCTGTTTTTCAACTATAGTATACAGTAAAACGGTTTAATTTTGATGACTAAATATAGAATTCCACTTGGTCCATTCTGCTTTTTTTTGCAGAGTTTCCAAATGAAAAGATGGAACCTAAAACTTTAATAGATACAGCAAGCTATGTTCCTTTAATGTGTCAATAGATACTATAAACTAAACATTTTTATGATCATTTGTTTTTTTAAATTCTAAAATGAATGTACAGTATATTTCAATGAACCCAAAAAGTTGTAGGTATTATCACAAACTAAAGCTTCCCTCTTTGGTACTTTATGATGCTAAAAGTATATTACAGTGAAATGGCACCCATGATACCTTCTTTATAACTGTGTTTGTTAGACTCTACAGTAACCATGCACAACTACCCTTTAAATTGTCAAATAGGGAAAAGTAAAAATCTGCTTGACTGTGAGCCTAACTTAAAGTAAGACGGTTGATATACTAAAGAACTAGAGTTTGTTCACTTTGTAAAGTGAATGTTCATTTAGCTTAGAGAATCCACGATAGGGTATTTGTAGTGAACAAAGCTTTACCTTATTTCCTAATCTATTCGAACTTGCGCTTTAAATTTACATTTGACTTGTAAGAAGCAGGATGGAATGTATTTAACCACCTCAGATCCAGAAGGTTTACCCCCCTTCATGACCAGGCCATTTTTTGCAAAATGACACTGTATTACTTTAACCTCCTTAGCGGTAATCCAGAGTGTGGCTCGGGGTGAATTTTCCATACCAAAAGCGGTAACCCCGAGCCAAACTCAGGATCGCATCGCAGGATCCAGGCAAAGTTACCTTGTCCCCAGGATCCTGCGATGTCCTCCCCGCTCTGTGTGCGAGCTGTTCTCTGCTGGATCTATCACAGTGCCGAGCTCCATTCCCTGCGAGCGTTGCGACAAATTCAAAAAGTGAAAAACACACAATACATACAGTACACTGTAATCTTACAGATTATATTACTGTATCACATTATTTCACCTCCCATTTGTCCCTAGTGGTTTGTCCAGTGCCCTGCATGCAGTTTAATATTATATATAATGTTCTTTATATATGTTCTTTCTGCCTGAAAACTGGAGATTGTCCATAGCAACCAAAAAGTGTCCCTTTACATCAAAGGTAGTTTTAGACCATCTAGAAAACAGCGATAAATTAGAATCACTTGAGCGATAGTGATTTGTGGGGAAATTCATCATCAAACACTGAAAGTAATGACAGCGATAATTCTGCAACTGAGCAAATTTCAGTGTTTTTGATTTATTATATTATAATTTATGATTTTGTGTTTCAAACGTTATCATACCTGAGATGTCTACTAGACTCTTGTTTGGACATATTTAAGTGTGTTAAAGAATTACAGGCCTACAATATAGAACGCCAAATTTCCATGCAAAACATTGTCCTGCTTTGAGCATCAAAAATCTGACATAATCATACTGCCAGGGAGGTTAACTGACAATTGTGCGGTCATGCAACATTATACCCAAAAAAATGTACGTCCTTTTTTTCCCACAAATGGATGTAAATATGTGTCCAAAAACTTGTAGAGAAAAATGGGACTCTAATTGTGCCTCGGAGGAGTATAAACAGAATGAGATACAATATATTTATACAAGAATAATCAAATTTTTATTATTTAAAGGACAAAGTTTAAAATACATTACAATCTTGGTAATTCAATTTGAATTCAAGGATGTGCTGGTTCCCAACAAATTATACAAGGAATGGCCTACACCATTTTTTTCCCACAAATGGAGCTTTCTTTTGGGGGTACTTGATCACTTCTACGGTTTTTATTTTTTACGCTATAAACAAAGAAGACCGACAACATATCCAATAAAAAATTTTTTTTAAAAAATCGAATTTCTCCATCAATTTAGGCCAAAATGTATTCTGCTACATATTTTTGGTAAAAAAAAAATTCCAATAAGTGCATATTGATTGGTTTTCGCAAAAGTAATAATGTCTACAAACTCTGTGTATGTGTGGTGGGAGGTCGTAAAGCAGTTAAACTTAAAGATGAACTCCAGCTTTTGATACACATTACATAGTTAGTTTAGGCCAAGCTTGCCCAAACAAACTACAGTATGTCCCTCACTAACATGTGAGGCCGCTAGATGTGCGGTATAAACTGTATGTAGCTGAGGCATTAGAATTAGGGTGACAAATTACTCTCCAGGCATGAAAACAATTGTGAATCAAACTGAATAACAAAGATTCTCGCTGATATTTAAAAAAACAGAATAAAAGTATATTTTTAGAGTGAAATTTGTACCAATATATTTTTGTTTGCTTTCAAACCATCTTTACATTTTAAAGGGGAATTGCTATGTTATTTCCTTAAATCCCTGGTGATCCCTGAACTCATCCATATTGTTCAGTTAGATCTCCGCTTCCCCAGGATTGTCTACTCTTGGTGTAAGCTATTAGTGAGTTACGTGACATGTGGACAGTAACAAAAGTTCTAAACCTCATCTATAACGTAAATCTAGGAGAGTGGGACAATACTGAATCAGTGTCTGTAGACACAACTTCAGTAAGAAATTGAAAAATATGTATTCTGCAACACATTCAGTCTATATTTGGTTGTACTTAAAGGGCTAGTTCATCTTCAGAGAAAAAATGTAAAGGTGAACTAACACCAGACACCCTACCTACCTACCCCTCTTGTTTCCAACGTTACTTTCATCTGGTGGTTGCCAAGTTGTCAGCACCCTTGCAGCTGCTCCTTTGAAATCCCTACTCTTCTCCCTATTCTCTATCAGTGCTTCTAGGGTGGACCAGATGGATCCTGACTGGTTAGTGGCGTCAATGTGAGGGAAATTCTGAAACAGGGACAAGCAAAGAAACGAAAATCCGGCAGGGGTTCTAGTCTTCCCCCATTCTACTAAAAAAAAACATTTTCATTTCTGTCTGCTGAAGAGTTCCTCCTTCTTCCTGTCTAGCTAAAGCATCTCCTTCTCTATGAAAAGCCAAGGGGAATGTCTTGGCTGGCCATACACCTAAAAACAAAAAGAAATATGGAACGAGAGGAAATTTCAGTATTGATGTATAAGGAACATGGTGATGTCACTCTCCTTTGCAGTACAAGTATCCATGTTGAAAAGGCGGGGAGCCACTGAAAGAAAGGTCCACAGACACACTAAAATGTGCTGCAAATGAGGTGACCTCTCGTTAGTGAACAGATTAACGCCAAGTGCATGCAAATATGCAGCCTCTCGTGGCCGGCCTTGGTGCCGAGCGGCCACATATTTGCGTGCAATAGAATTGTGCCGAGTGTGTGCACCCTGCACGCTCCCGACACAGTTATGGGCGGCTAACTGAAAGCTCCAATTTGCATCTTGCGATCAGGAGCTTTTTGATCATGTGACTGCTGTGACAGCCAATCATGGTGGTCACATGACAATAAGCCCCTCCCACCTCCTAAACCCCTTTAAGGGCCGGCATGTGTCGGCTCTAAAGGGATTATAGTTATCCATCTAGCCCTAGTCTAAATATGTCTACACTCACTGCTGAAGTTTCCTAAACTCCCTGACCCTCCTTTCTTCATAGGCATAATTATGTATGTTCTTCAAAACGATTTGCATGTTTGTTCCACAACCTTTCATTTAGAAAGATGGTCCAGTCGCTTAATCAATAAAGCCTGTAGGCCAACTTGGTGTTCCTAAAGGTACTGAAGCATGTCCATAATATCACAAAAACTATTTAAATAACAGAAGGTATCTAAAACATGACTGCAACTGTGTTATAATATAAATATGGACTTTTCAATGAACATCAGCTATTTCAGTATTTGTGGAATTGAAAAGTTAAAGAATTCCATTATAAAATATTCTCCACAGACCTCCATTATATTTACAACTTAGTCACTCAGAAAAACTGATAGAAGTTCTGAAACTGAATGATTCTAAAGAGACTCGGTAAAGGAATGGAAATCATAAATTATAGCTATTTCACAGTCCTAACACACACAACAAAAAGAACTTGGTGTTGCAACAAGTGGAAAAAAGAAAAAAAATGAAAATAATGTAATGTTCTTTATGTGCTCAATCATATCTGAATTTATTTATTGTAGGGATAAAATATAGCAACAAATAAGATGCAACCAATATTCTCTGGTATGCAGCAATAAAGTGCAACCTGACAAATTATTGCTTGCTTCAGACACCAAGCTTCTACTATGGAGGCTCTGAGTTAGGACTGCAAATAATACTGGGGTGCGGTGAAGTGGCTCTGAAGATTATGCATGTATTTGCAAATAAGTGAAAACTAAACCCAGGGGCAGACTGACCATTGAGCCACTCGGGCACTGCCCGAGGGTCCTGGGCCACTAGGGGGCCTCATCAGGGTTGCTAGCCTATGTAAAACCAGGGACAGTATGTATAAATCTGTGTTTTTTTTAACATCTGTCTGTGTATACTGTGTTTACATGTATGTGTATACTGTGTGATTGTATACTGTGTGGTCCCATAATCTCTGATTGCCTGGGGGCCCCATAATCTCCTATTGCCCGGGGGCCCCATGAGTTATCAGTCCGCCCCTGACTAAACCCCTATACCGTTAGACAGGATAATTTGGTTGGTTGCAGGCTGGTTGGTAAGTTGAGCTGAGAATTTTCTTTGGTTTTGTATACCAAGCTCCAGAGCGGCACATGGCAATCTTCATATATATTTTTATACTAAGTTAGTTTAATTAGTTTTCATTTAGAAATGAAAGGATATGAAACGAAAGCTGCTTTCACATAAATTTAAATATTTTACATACCTGCATACTAATAATAATGTAGATGGTAACACTTGACGATTATCTGAGGAGATGGAGCCCACATTTACTCTTATCAACTCTTTCTATATTAAGTAACTTGTAGTTGTAACAGAGTAAACTAAGTTTAGGGTTGCTATCTATTGCTTGTTTGCATTAAATGTATTGTATATAGTTCCTGTATTACAACGACCAAGCAATGCAAAAATGTCATACATGAGTAGTAATGAGCAGCTATGAATTGAACATACCTGGGTTCAGTAAACCTAAAGCAGAGTTCCACTCAAAAGTGGAACTTCCACTTATATGTACCCTTCCTCCCTCACATTTGGCACCTTTCATGGGGGAGGGGGGAAGGGTACCTATTTTTCACAGGTCTCCCTTCCCCACTTCCCTTGAAATTTCTGCCCCCCTCCTCTTTCCTCTGCCGCCAGGCCAATTAGAAAGCGCAGTGTGCCTCGCACATGCGCAGTAGGGAACTGGCTGTGAAGCCGAAAGGCTCCACTCTCAGTTTCCCTTAACAGGAATGGCGGTGGCAGCACCTGACCCAAAAATCGGCTGGGGTGCCAAGATCAAGGGAACCCTGGACAGGTAAGTGCCCTAATATTAAATCTCAGCAGCTACAGTATTTGTAGCTGCTGACTTTAAATTTTTTTTTTGGGGGGGGGGGGGGCAGAACACCTCTTTAACTAGAGTTCAGATGCCTAATCTTAACCCTGTTGAAGTCAAGGGAAGCCAAATCTTTTTACATAAATATACATACCAGACCTTTAACTTCAACGAGGGTCTGTTATGGATTTAAAAAAACAAGAAAAAGCATGGGATTCTCCTCTCATAACTGATCAAATATGGTAATGTCCATATTTGGTCAATAATGTCACCCGGAATACCCCATCTCTTGTTTATATTCTGTCTCAGAGAACGGGAGCTGTCATTCATGAAAAGTAAGCAACATGACCGGATGTGTCAATGGGTGGGTCGGCATGTACTGTTCATCATGACTGTCCAGGATGTGTATTTAGAATGATGGTAAATATTATATGCATACTGTAGATAGATAGATAGATAGATAGATAGATAGATAGATAGATAGATAGATAGATAGATAGACAGATAGATAGATAGATTTTTTTTTAATAAAGAACTTGTCAAAAAAGTGTCAGGATGTTTATTTAATGTTTACTTTTTTGTGAATGAGTAAGGGTATGGTGGGGAAGAGCAGCAGTTGAGGGCCTCCTTATTTTTTAAGAGGGGCTCACATTCCAATAAGCCTTCCAGCCCACAGACCCCCACAACCACCAGACCAGGGTTATGGAGAAGATGTCCTTGCCTCCATCAACACGATGACAAGGCACTTTTACCTACTGGTTGTGAGCATGTGGTGAGGTATGCTTTTCACATTAAGATACATGCACACATCCTCCCCATTCCCAACCCTGTCTCTTATTTTAAAGCGGAACTAAACCCTTCTATCTTTTTCAGCCAAGGGGGCTGCCATTGTGACCTCTGTTTAATCTGTACCTGCCATGATGCTGCACATGGGATCAGTTATGACCCCAGCTATTTGATGGTTTCACTGTTTGGTTGAGGGCAAACACAAATGTGACAGTTAGCATTCCTTACATGCCAGGAATGTAACTTTTTTTGGAACCATTAAATAATAAGTTTTGTTTTACTTTAGGCTCTGTTCACACCTAGGCGTTTTTGGGTGTTTTTCTGCTGTAAGCCTCAGCTTTAAAAACGCCCAAGAAGACAAATCCCATCCATCCTGTTTTGTCATCTGAAGTAAAACACCTGAAGCTTAAAAAAGTACAGCGGGGCGTACCTCTAACCCTTCAGGATTCCTGTGACAGTCTGGTCCATCTGCCGATTGGGATAATCCTTGCTTGATTGACCTGTTGTCACTGACAGTCGGGTCCAACAGTTCCGGTAAGCGTGTATAAGTCATACCATTTGCTTGAAAAAAACTTCCATGTGATGGTCTATACGGCTTTTGTGACACTGTTACCGTGATATTCTTTAACCATCATGATGGACATTTTTATTTCAATTTTATTTTCATCTGTGGACTTAAAATATCTTTTTTTATATTTGTTTCACTACTTTACCATTTAGTGATTTATACACATTTCACTGGTTTGATTATTTAGCGCTACACTTATACCTACATCCTTTCGAATTTTGTCACATTCATGTGTAGCTGCTCACTTTTTTGTTTATTTTTTGGGTAAGAGCAGTCATTTTCTTTATTCACATCCACAACTGCAAACCTACCAAGAAACTAACACTGCACATCACCCTGAATGCACCACCCCCACTGTAAAACATGGTGGGGGCAGCATCATGTTGTGGGAATGCTTTTATTTAGCAGGGACAGGGAAATGGGTCAGAGTTGATAGGAAGATGGATGGAGCCAAATACAGAGCAAACTTAGAAGAAAACCTGTTATGCCGCGTACACACGACCGGACTTTCCGGCAGAAAAGGTCAGACAGAATCATTTCATCGGATATTCTGATTGTGTGTGGGCTACATCGGACTTTATCTTTCGAAAATTCCGACGGACCTAGAAAAGGAACATATTTTAAATCTTTCCAACGGAATCAATTCTTATCGGGAAAAACGTTCGTCTGTATGCTATTCTGACGGACCAAAAACAACGCAAGGACAGCTTTTGGCTACTGGTTATTTAACTTCCCTTTTCTAGTCCCGTCGTACGTGTTGTACATCACCGCATTCTAAACGATCAGACTTTGGTGTGATCGTGTGTACGCAAGTCCGTTTCAGTGGAACTCCGTCAGAAAAAATGTCAGAGTTTTTTCTGACAGAAAAACCGGTCGTGTGTACGCAACATTAGAGTCTGCAAAAGACTTGAGACTGGGGCAGAGGTTCACCTTCCAGCAGGACAACGACTCTAAACATACAGCCAGAGCTACAATGGAATGGTTTAGATCAAAGCATATTCATGTGTTAGAATGGCCCAGTCAAAGTCCAGACCTAAATCCAATTTAGAATCTGTGGCAAGACTTGAAAATTGCTGTTCACAGACACTCTCCATCCAATCTGACAGAGCTTGCGCTATTTTGCAAAGAGGAATGGGCAAAAATGTCACTCTCTAGATGTGACAAGCTGGTAGAGACATCCCCAAAAAGACTTGCAGCTGTAATTGCAGTGAAAGTTGGTTCTACAAAGTATTGACTCAGGGGGGCTGAATACAAATGCACGCCACACTTTACACATATTTATTTGTAAAAAAATTTCAAAAACATTTATCATTTTCCTTCCACTTCACAATTATGTGCCACTTTAAGTTGGTCTATCACATAAAACCCCAATAAAATACATTTACGTATTTGGTTGTAACATGACAAAATTTGGAAAATTTCAAGGGGTATAAATACTTTTTTCAAGGCACTGTACCACATTATGGCTACTAGAGGGAACTGAAGATCATAGTAAATAAACATGTTAGACAAACCGTGGGGATTATTCTAGTTTTTTTTTGTTTTGTTTTTTATAAATAGACCTCTACAATATGTGTTTAATACAAAGACAGATTTCCTGTAATTAAATTTGATGAACAGAAAAATAAATCCATCACTTCTGAGGAATATTGAAGTAACCTGAATGCTATTTTAAATATCTGTGGAGTTTTTTCTTTAAGACAAAAGAAATAAAAAATATATATAAATGTAAGTTCATAACATTATAAAACACAAATGCATGCAAGAAGTCAACTAAAAGAGGGAATAAATGCTAAAATGAACCCTTAAATGTCCTTAAATTGTACCTTGTGGTGTTTTTTTTTTACACATAGGCACTGCATTACATCATTTCTCTAAAAATACTTCTTAGAAACTCAAAGTAAATACAGACCACTCCCTACCTCCAATTTATTTTGGAATATTTAAGTCTGCCAGTAGCATGGTGTGTACTGGATTTAACCACAAAGTCCAGTTTTAGTACTAGTGTTAATCACCAGCTACCAAAAATAAAGTCTCTGAGTGCAGCTGCAACCAACAATTTACTTTGTACGCAGCCAGATGTTATAACAAAAGTCTAGTTTCAAATTATAGGTCGCCTTCATACAAATATGCAGTTTATACACAACATACACAGGTTTTTTTTTTTTTTTTTAATTACAGACCTTTGCTTTTCGTTATAGGCAAAATCAGTAGAAAAATGTGGTCAGATCATGCTTGTTGCATATTATCTATTAAATAATTGTTGTATTGAAAGCGTATGTAAATGAAAAATGATTTCGTTTTGCATTGAGTGGGGTTACCTTTATTTTCTTTGCTGTCTCTCCTCCAGGGAGATGCACCCTTTTTTATCTATCTGATAAACACTATCTCATGGACAAAAAGTGAGGGGAAATCCAACCTTTTAGAGTTGTCACCAAAGCAAGAGGTGTGAGTCCATTATCCAATGGGGACAGATATTCTGGTGACAACTAACGAAAAGGGCAATTCCCCTCACGTTGGTTAGATTTCCTTTCATTTCTTGTTGCGTCTTTAGAACAAGAAGTGAAGAAAAATTATTACAGCGGGAAATAACCTAATTGGTGTTTTAAAATGTGAAATATCAGCACTCTGGTGAATCTATGCATATACAGTGCCGGTGCTACCAATGGGCAAACTAGGCAGCTGCCTAGGGCGCACTGCTGCCTAGGGCACCCTGCCACTGGTGTTCTTACTCTCTTCTCTCTGCAGCAAGCAACTAAGTCTTCAGCATCAGCAGGCAGCTGCCGTTCACACATAGTATCAGAGGTGCAACGGCGGTGGAGGACTGTGTCTGTGTCCCGACTCCCGAATGAATGGAAGCAAGCAAACATTCATTGATGGGCGCTGGTGAGGCTGTATTTGATGGGTGCTGGTGAGGCTGTATTTGATGGGTGCTGGTGAGGCTGCTTTGATGTGCGCTGGTAGGCTGTATTGATGGGCACTGGTGAGGCTGCATTTGATGGGCGCTGGTGAGGCTGCATTGATGGGCGCTGGTAGGCTGCATTGATGGGCGCTGGTAGGTTGCATTGTTGGGCGCTGGTAGGCTGCATTGATGGGCGCTGGTAGGTTGCATTGATGGGCGCTGGTGAGGCTGCATTGATGGCCGCTGGTGAGGCTGCATTGATGGGCGCTGGTGAGGCTGCATGTGATAGGCACTGGTGAGGCTGCATTGATGGGCGAGTGTGAGGCAGCATTTGATGGGCGCTTCATTAAAAAGGTGGGGTTTACATGGGAAGAACAAAGGGGGTGGAGTCAGGGGGGGCAGGGGGGGGGCAAAATGAGGTTTTGCCTAGGGTGTCAAAAATCCTTGCACCAGCCCTGTGCATATTTTAGCTGCTGAGATACTAGATACTCAGCACAACAGATAAAAGTACAGTAGTACCTTGGATTATGAGCATAATTAGTTCAAGAAGCATGCTTGAAATCCAAAGCACTCGTATATCAAAGCGAGTTTCCCCATATTAATGAATGGAAACTCAGATAATGCCTTCCGGTGCCACTGCTGGTGTATGCAGTACCACATGTGGCCAGAGGTGTGAGGGCGCCGGAGACACGCGGAAACACTCGAAGATGCTCAGAGATGCTCAATGACACTCTGGAATGGAGTGTCTCCGAGTGTCTCCGAGTGGTATCGCGTGTCACCCATGCCCCCACACTTCTGGCCACATGTGGTACTGCACACCCCAGAGGGTTGAATCCTGTCTGTCTTCGAGACAACGCTTGCAAACTGCGTTACTCACAATCGGAGGTATTACTGTATATAATAAGTTGTGGATGTATATGGTGACAACAGACAGAAAAATTCTTGGTGTTTCTGTGAATGAGAGGAGGCTGTAGAGAGTGACTTTTCCCAGGGGGAATTACACTATGCGCATGTGACCACTCTTACTGTATATGAAGAGTTGCGTTATTTGGTGAGCCCTGTGTGTGACCAATGACATTTGGGAGACCTTGCAAATGTTTTACAAATGGTGATGGCCCGAGGAGCTCATCCTATTTTCTCATCACAACTTGTGGGACTCTTTATTCTGTCCTAGTGTATTTTCCAGTGTCTATGCCTCTATATAAATTTCTGTATTTAAAAAGTAACTACAGTCTGTTCACAATAAGCTTCCCTCCAACCACTTTGCATATTATATTTTATATACTGTGATTCTGTACTTGTCAACTATGCTGCAGAAATCTCCCTCCACTAAGTCTGGCTGCATCCATTTTGCTTGTTCACTTCCTGGATTTACACAGAGGCACAACTCCAGCTGTGCAGCCTACATTGGCCCTCTTATGACTCACCCCCTCCCTTCCTGGCAAACTCTCACAAGAGGGAGAGAGAGCTGTGCATGAAGTCATAAGCCTAGGCTAATGACCAGACAAGAAACAGGAAGTGGGCTGTATAAGGTATTTACTGCCAGTAGTGGTGCACCGAAAATTTTGTCCGCTGAAAATTATCGGCCGAAAACTTTTCGGCACCAGCCAAAAGAAAAATGCTGATAATGGAGGGCCAAAAAGGGGGCGGGGTCCGCTCCGGGTGCCGCCCATTGTAGGGGTGTCATCCTGGTGCACCCCAGTCCTCTGCTCCCTCCTCCTCGCGCAGAGCAGCGATCTCCATGTGTTGTGGAGCTGATTTGTCCGGGCAGCAGAAGTAACAATGTCCCTCCTTCTGTGATAGATGGCTCACCAATCCAATGGTGGGACACTGAATCAGTGTGACGTGATTACAGGAGGCAGGACATTGTTACTGCGGCTGGGAAATTCAAATACAGCTCCGTGACACACGGAGATTGACGCTCTGAACCGGGCACAGGTAGGCTGCATCTAACAGTCACTGAGAGGCTGCATCTGATGGCTACAGGCAGGCTGCATCTGATGGGCATAGGCAGAGCCGCATCTAACTGGCACAGGCAAGGCTACATCTGATTGGCATGGGTAGGCTGCATCTGACTGGAACAGGTAGGCTATATCTGATGGGTACAGGCAGGCTGCATCTAAAGGGGCACAGGCAGGCTGCATCTGTCTGGGAGGCTGCATCTGACTGGCACTGGGAGGTTGCATCTGACAGGCAAAGGTAGGCTGCATCTGACAGGGACTGGTAGGCTGCATCTGACAGGCACTGGCAAGGCTGCATCTAATTGGTAGGCTGCAGCTGACAGGCACTGGTGAGGCTGCATTTCATTGACACTGGTGGGGCTGCATTGATCTCTTGTATCATGTCTGCAGTCTCTAACCATCTCCTGTATCATATCTGCTAGAGGTGCACCAAATGAAAATTTTGCTAATACTGTTAGCAGTGTGTTTATGTGTGTAAGTTTAAGTAGGAGATTACAGACATGATACAAAAGATGGTTAGAGACTGAGGACATGATAAAAGAGATGGTTAGAGACTGAGGACATGATACAAGAGATGGTTAGAGACTGAGGGCATGATACAAGAGATGGTTAGAGACTGTGGACAATAAATCCATATTAATTTAAAATGATGATATTAATTAAAAAGTCGAATATAATACATTTATATATAAAAATATAAATATTTTTTAAAAACTGTCATTTTCGGTTTCAGTTTTCGGCAAAAAAAAGTTTTACTATCCAATAATTAATACTATCTATTGGATAGTTACTATCCAATAGAAAGTTGAAAAAAATACTGAAGGTCCGCTTTAAGCACTTTGTGATTTATGCTTTGAAATATTATCATAATATTTCGGTTTACGCAAAGCATTTTGATTACACATATTGCTGTTAACAACAACTGCATTTGTTATATACCTATAATTGGTGTTCTCAGAAACTAAAGCACCTCACCTCCTTCCTCACAAGCTGCATATTCACTTCCATCCTATGGCCATGGCCTACTGCAATTGTTTACATCCTTTTTTGAAAAACTTCTTTTCACTTGGCTTTCTTATTTCTTTACCGAGGATGGCGGCGGCAGCTGCCGAGAGCCGAAGGATGGATCGGCTTTGGCTGCTGACATCGTGGGCTCCCTGGACAGGTAAGTGTCCATATATTAAAAGTCAGCAGCTGCAGTATTTATAGCTGCTGGCTTTTAATATTTTTTATTTCAGCGGACCTCCGCTTTAAACACTAAATAAAAATTTTTTAAAAAAAACATTTTGCTGATTACTAGCCAGGGAGAGTCATATCTTTTTCCAAGTTTGCCCTTTTATATGACTAGAGCAATGTTTCTCAACTCCAGTCCTCAAGTACCCCCAACAGGTCATGTTTTCAGGATTTTCCTTAGATGAAATGGCTGTGTTAATAAGGCAGTAAAACTGATCTAATCACCTGTGCAAAATAATGGTAAGCCTGAAAACATGACCTGTTGGGGGTACTTGAGGACTGGAGTTGAAAAACATTGGACTAGAGAATGGTCACTAGTCTACTAGTCACAGAGATCATGATTTAAACTTTCCATTTTAATACAACCAATTCCAATGGCTTGGATGTCAGAGGCCATTAGACCATTGCAGGTCTTTTGCCAAAGGAAGATATTTCCTTACTAACCACCGATTTAATGGAATCCATCAGCTATTTTAATTAACCCAAAACTTCCCCCTTTCCATCATTTTAAAATGTCTGTACCAGAAACATGGAGCACAATAGCTGGCCATTTTACAGGCTTACTGTCATGCAGTTTGGTAGACCCTCTGTATTGTCAGGGGCAACAGGCAAGAGGCAGGTCAGATGCTAAAACATTGTAAGTCCTCAGACAGATGGTCAGAGCAAGCGAAGACAGTAGCAAAATGAGCAGGCTGATGGCTGGGTCTGGCACAAGACCTCAGGAACAGGGCCCAGATTTCAAACAGGAAAAAGGGACCATGACAGTCAACAGCAGAGAATAATAGGTCAATGATCATATTAAAACACAAACTGAATAACAATGCAGATCAAATCACAGACAGGAATGATTCAAGTCATAAACAGAGACAAGTCAGAGATAGACAGAGCTCTATTCAGGGCACAACCAAGCAGAAAGCCTCTAGAAATAAGCTCATTAGGAGTAAAACACATCAGAGGGAGGAGTTCAGTTGCTCTGTTGTACATGGGATCACAGATTATGGCTTTTTACTCTGGAGCGGAGCTAGTTTCTTCTCTTGTAGTGATTGAAAATAGAAAACCTGTTGGTAAGACACTGGCTTGTAGCTCTGACCTCACTTTACAGTGTTAATAAACCGACAACAGTAAAATCAGTTTGTATATGCAGTAAAGCATGCTTGTATACTCACTGTGGAACCTAAGGGGTTAATCCTCTGCATTGTATAAAAAGGCAATTTGATCCTGTCTTCTCTGATCCTCCCCTTCTTCCACAGTTCCCAATCCATCTCCTGATAGTACAGAGCCTTGGGGTCACTCTGAACATGCTCAGTTTAATGTGTATTGCTAGATAGTTTTTTTTGGGGGGAGGATGCATGTGATCAGCACATTCCAGACAGAGGGCCAGGAGTCACGCAGACTCATAGGGCAGTAAGAGGAGAATGAAAACTCCTTCTAAAAGCTTTAACCAGTGCTTGGCTGGACACTGATAGATGTCACAAGACTGCTATATACTGCCGATGAGAAAGGGTATTTAGCAGTTTAGATTTACTAAAATAATAGCATTACCATGTTCTGTGTACTGTGGGAAACCAGCTATAGTGAATGCAGGGTCCTGGGTTTAGTAACACTTTAAGGCCCACTGATGAGATTAGATGGGCACAGCAGAGACCTGAGCTGCAGTACTTAGTAACAACCAGCAGATGGCAAAGTTACACTTACACTCAGTGACATACAGAAAATAATTAGGTTGCTCTATGGCGACCCTTGAGCACTTTCCCCCAGAGCTGCAGCGCAGGCGCAAGCTCAGCCAATCCTGCACTGCAGAGGTATTCCCCATCACGCAGCATGCCCCTTGCAGACATGCCTCTGGAATATGGAAAATGGGAAAAATACTGCGCTACCACTATACAAATAAAACCCCCCAAAGAGCAGCAGTTTAACTGTTTAACTGTGGCAGTATAACTTGTCTGTGTGCAGCGTAATCACCATCCACCATCCACAGTCTCCTCTACACTCCTCCTAGGAGTAGGAAGAGTAGGAAGAGTGTAGAGGAGACTGTGGATGGCGGATTGTGATTTAGTTTACAGCAATAAAAGTCAATAGCAGTGTCCTGCCTGGAAGCCTCCTGGCAGGGGAAGTTACCTGCGACAAAATCCAAGGACTGTTTAACTGCGATAGCAGTTCTGGACTCTGCAAGTCGGCCTTTGAGCTTGAGTGTGTGGATCTCCTGTTGCACTTCCGCAGTTACGCTGCACACAGACAAGTTATACTGCCAGCTGGATATCCCTGGTTTGGTCTGCATACAAGCTTTTTCTGCTTGCTTTTTGGTAAGCGCAAAATCTATGTGGTGAAGGATCACTGTGAGCGGTGTGTCAATGTAATTTTCACAATCAAGTCCTCTTTGTAAAATATTGAGGGGCTTTCCTTTGGGACTTTTCTCATTTTCACTCGAGGTCTCTGTTTTTCTTCAGTCAAGATCATTTACGAACTCTGATATGCATATACTGACTCACAACCTTATTTGCATTGTTTGTCACTGCTCTTTTATGATTTATTTGATTATTGCACATTTTTGGGATTTCTTTGGTGTTGTGATTTCATAAGAGGAATCTTCTAGATTTATATTTCATTATCTTATGCCTCTGCAATAGCTTGGGCAGGTTCAGGCTGTTCTCTGAACACGCCTGAGTTCTTCCTCTCAGTGTAGTACACCCAACACACTGATCTATTCAAGGCGTTTGTGTGTGATATCATGTGGGATGGATGAGAGAGGAGAGCCGATGGGGATCAGCGGCAGAACAGGTACAGTAGATCTGCCAGAGCAGCTTTCCAGTGCCACTCTGCATCAGAAAACAACTTCTGTGCCTTGCTGACACCACAGTATCATGCCCTCCCGACTCCCAGTACTGTGCCCTCATGATACCACCATTAGCATGCCCTCCTGACCTCCCAGTACCATGCTCTCCTGACCTTCCATTACCATGCTCTCCTGACCTCCCAGTACCATGCTCTCCTGACCTCCCAGTACCGTGTCCTCCTGACCACCCAGTACCATGACCTCCTGACATCCCCAGTACTGTGCCCTCCTTACTTCCCAGTACTGCGCCTTCCTGAAACCCCCCAGTACCTTGCCCTCCTGACCTCCCAGTACCATGCTCTCCTGATCTTCCATTACCATGCTCTCCTGACCTCTCAGTACCATTCTCTCCTGACCTCCCAGTACCGTGTCCTCCTGACTACCCAGTACCATGACCTCCTGACATCCTCAGTACTGTGCCCTCCTCACCTCCCAGTGCTGTGCCTTCCTGAAACCCCCCAGTACCTTGCCCTCCTGACCTCCCAGTGCCATGCCCTCCTGACCACCAAGTACTGCACCTTCCTGACTTCCCGGTGCTGTGCCCTCCTGACAACCCCAGTACTATGTCCTCCTGACCCCTAGTATCGTTCCCTCCTGACATCCCCAATACTATGCCCTCCTGACCCCTACAGTACCCTACATTCCTGAACTCCCAGTACCATGCCCTCCTGACCTCCCAGTACCGCACCTTCCTGACTTCCCAGTGCTGTGCCCTCCTGACAACCCCAGTACTGTGTCCTCCTGACCCCTAGTACCGTTCCCTCCTGACATCCCCAATACTATGCCCTCCTGACCCCTCCAGTAGCATACCCTCCTGACCTCCCAGTACCATGCCCTCATGACCTCCAAACACCACATCCTCCTGACCTCCCAGTGCCGTGTCCTCCTGACACCCCTAGTACCACACCCTCCTGACACACCTAGTATCGTGCCCTCCTGACCTCCTAGTACTGTGCCCTGATGACACCCCCAGTACCCCGCCATCCTGCTCCTCCTGAACCATACCCTCCTGCTCCCCCTGCCCATACCTTCCTGGTCCCCCAGAACTGTGCCCTCCTGCCTCTCCTGTACCATGCTCTCCTGCCCCCCTGTACTGTGCCCTCCTGATCCCTAGTACCATACCCTCCTGACATTCCCAGTACTGTGACCTCCCTACCTCCCAGTATCATTCCCTCCTGCCTCCCCTATGAACCATATATTCCTGCTCCCCCTGGACTCTATCCTTCTGATCCCCCAGTAAAGTGACCTCCTGCCCCCCCTCCTGACCCCCTGTCCTCTGCCCTGCTGATGCCCTGTCTTCTGCCCTGCTAATCCCTGATCTGCTCACCCATCCTCTGCCCCTCTGATCACCATACACTGCTCCTAATACTACTGACATCTGTACACTTCTCTTCATCCTGTTGACTTTTGTACACTTGCAAACACCCGTCTGACCTCTTTACACCGCCCTACATACTACTTATACTGGCCAGAAGTCAGAGTAGAGAGTAGAGTCAGAGTAGACAGCCAGGCTAGCACTGAGGCCAGACAGCCCTGAAACTAGAGGAGCAAATCAGACTGCAGTACCAGATGTTCTGCTTTAATGATGGATGGCATCAGTCTTGTGGGGTGACCAATTACTCCACAAACATTAAAAATGATGAATAAATGTGAATGCAGGGTTTCTCAATGAAGCTACATTTTAATACAGGCTAAGTTTATATTTACATTGGCATTTGTTTTATTAGATTTTTCTAAGTTTTCTTCATGCTGTCTTTACTTTTTATTCGGAACTTGCTAGTTCAATTCTTAAAAAAGAAAATAGTGGCGCTGCACCCCGGTGCTCTTTGATCTCATCTATGTTACCCAGGTAGATCTCCACCTCTCAAAGCTTGCCTACCTCTGCTCTATTGATATATGAAGCAAGACAGACAGCACAGGAGGAAAACCAGGATCAAAGATAATAAAATAGATAGGCTGCTGCCTGAATTACTTCAAATATAAAATGTTTGTCCCTAACCACAGTATAAAAGTATCAATGATAACAACAAAAAATAATAATAATAATATCGCTAGAAGCAGTTTGTTAGTTTTGGAAATGATGGAAATATTTTTCAGATATGATTCTCATGACATAAGCTCATGAATATACATTTAAAAAATGCAATACATAGCATTTATGCATTGATTTTTTCCTTTCTTGGGCTAAATAACTGTCAGTCCAAAGTCACTTTCATTCCCCTGGTTGTTCTGAACCTGTCTTAATGGATAATTACTAAAACCAGATGTGCTTTTTGTAACCTAGTTTCCTGCCTGAGCCTATCATTTATAATACTCCTCAGAGAATAGAGGACATGAGCCCAATTTATTTTTTGTCCTATGCCCACATTGTTAGGAAATGTTGCCTGGAGGTAAAATACAAATGGAGAAACATAGGACAATAGGGTTATTGCACAAAACTGATTGAATGTACACTGTTTCATTAATGAAGCCAAGCAATTTTATGATAGTTAATTGGAACCAATCAGGTACTCTACTGTATACCAGCAGTCTGTGTTGTATTTCAAAATACCGTATATACTCGAGTATAAGTCGAATTTTTCAGCACATTTTTTGTGCTGAAAGTGCCCCCCTCGACTAATACTTGAGTCAAGCACTTTTCTGCATCAAAAAAACTAATTTTCTGAACCGAGTTTAGGGCCCTGTATCTCAGGACCACTTGGTGCTAGGAACCCCAAATTTGGGGAACTGGTACCACAACATATCCAAAGCTGAAGTTCTTAGCACTAAGTGGCCCCAAAATCGGTTCGGAAAATGTCATTCTCTGCTGCAGAAAAGTGCTCGACATTTTCTGAACCGACTTTGGGGCCCCATATCTCAGGGCCACTTAGTGCTAGAAACCCCAAATTTGGTGTGCAAACCAAGTGGAACTGGTAACATAACATACCCAAAGCTGGGTTTCCTAGCACCAAGTGGCCCTGAGATACGGGGCCCCAAAACCGGTTCAGAAAATGTCATTCTCTGCTGCAGAAAAGTGCTTGACAATTTCTGAACTGATTTTTGGGGCCCTGTATCTCGGGGCCACTTGGTGGTAAAAACCCCAGCTATGGCAATTTTATGGTGCTATTTCCACTGGGTTTGCACACCAAATTTGGGGTTCTTAGCACTAAGTGGCCCCGAGATACGGCCCCAAATTCGGTCAACTGTGTCCATCTGCAGCAATGTCATTTCGGGACTCTTTGGGTTCAGAGACCCAAATTTTGGCTGCAGCTAGGGGGCATCTAGGAACCCTTAACTACCGTGTTTGAAGTTCAGGGGACCTATGGCTGCAAACGGGCACAGTGAGGCATGCAAATGGGCACAGTGATGCTGCAAATGGGCATTGTTGACCCTCTTTTCCACTTACAGCAGCTGTGCATTTCTCACCCTCGTCTTATACTCGGGTCAATAAGTTTTACCCATTTTTTTGTGGTAAATTAGGGCCTCGACTTATACTCGGAACGACTTATACTCGAGTATATACGGTAAGGTTACTACAAACAGTATTTAGGCATCTTGTATATGGCCTCAAAAAAAAAAAAAAAACCCGTCTGGTAGATTTACTAAAACTAGTGCACTCAGAAGCTGGTGCAGCTGTACATGATAGCCAATCAGCTTCTAACTTCAGCTTGTTCACTTAAACTTTGGCAATAAATTGTAGAATCTGATTGGTTTCTAAGCAGAGCTGCTCCAGCTTAGGTAAAATAAACCTTAGTGCTTCTTATGCACAAGTACCACTCAGTTGTGCTAAAAATTACTACTGCTAGGGAAATGAAAATGAGGGCTCTACCTCCTGGCTAGAAACAAGGCTACATAACATACAGTATTTCACAAAAGTAAGTACACCCCTCACATTTTATTATATATTTTCATGTGACAACACTGAAGAAATGACACTTTGCTACAATATAAAGTAGTGAGTGTACAGCGTGTATAACAGTGTAAATTTGCTGTCCCCTTAAAATACCCTCAACGAACAGCCATTAATGTCTAAACTGCTGGTGAAAATGTCCAAATTGGGCCCAATTAGCCATTTTCCCTCCTCGGTGTCATGTGACTCGTTAGTGTTACAAGGTCTCAGGTGTGAATGAGGAGCAGGTGTGTTAAATTTGGTGTTATCGCTCTCACTCTCTCAAACTGGTCACTGGAAGTTCAACATGGCACCTCATGGCAAAGAACTCTCTGAGGATCTGAAAAAAAGAATTGTTGCTCTACATAACGATGGCCTAGGCTATAAGAAGATTGCCAAGACCCTGAAACTGAGCTGCAGCATGGTGGCCAAGGCCATACAGCGGTTTAACAGGACAGGTTCCACTCAGAACAGGCCTCACCATGGTCAACCAAAGAAGTTGAGTGCACGTGCTCAGTGTCATATCCAGAGGTTGTCTTTGGGAAATAGAGAGATGAGTGCTGCCAGCATTGCTGCAGAGGTGGAAGGGATATGGGGGGTTAGCCTATCAGTGCTCACACCATACACTGAACACTGCATCAAATTAGTCTGCATGGCTGTCGTTCCAGAAGGAAACCTCTTCTAAAGATGATGAACAAGAAAGCCCAGAAACAGTTTGCTAAAGGAAAGCAGACTAAGGACATGGATTACTGGAACCATGTCCTGTGGTGTGATGAGACCAAGATAAACATATTTGGTTCAGATGGTGTCAAGCGTGTGTGGCAGCAACCAGGTGAGGAGTACAAAGATAAGTGTGTCATGCCTACACTAAAGCATGGTGGTGGGAGTGTCATGGTCTGGGGCTGCATGAGTGCTTTCGCCACTGGGGATCTACAGTTCATTGAGGGAACCACGAAGGCCAATATGTACTATAACATACTGAAGCAGAGCATGATCCCCTCCCTTTTGGAGACTGGGCCGCAGGGCAGTATTCCAACATAACGACCCCAAACAAACCTCAAAGAAGACCAGTGCCTTGCTAAAGAAGCTGAGGGTAAAAGGTGATGGACTAGCCAAGCATGTCTCCAGACCTAAACCCTATTGAGCATCTGTGGGGCATCCTCATATGGAAGGTGGAGGAGCGCAAGGTCTCCTAACATCCACCCATCGACTCCAGTAGCAACCTGTGAAGCTCTGGTGAACTCCTTGTCCAAGAGGGTTAAGGTAGTGCTGAAAAATAATGGTGGCCACACAAAATATTGGCACTTTGGGCCCAATTTGTGGCATTTATTCTGTGTTGTCACATGAAAAGATATAATAAAATATTTTCAAAAATGTGCGGGGTGTACTCACTTTTGTGAGATACTGTAAATATGCAATATGTTAAATTGTAACATTAGTTAAAAGTGTACTTTTTTATTGGTTATAAAATAGAAAAATCTTCACAAAACCACTATACATTACCTTTAACCAATCTTATGTGTAGAATAACTAGCATAATGGCAATTTCCCCAATATAGTTCACTAAACTATTTTGTGATCAGCCATTTAAACTTTTACAAAGAGAAATATATAGGTTACCATTGCTGTCCTCTCCTTTGGCAATGCCAGTGACTGTCATTATGTTTCAAGGGCTTTAGCAATTTCTGATTCACTGATCTAGAACAAGTAGAGTGGAAAAGGGTTAGAATTCATGTTGGGAATTTTTCTGTTATCTGGGGCTTTGTTAGAGAGATTTTTCTTCATTTTATGTTCTTCTGAAAACTCCAACAGCAACACGGAAATAGTAGGGGGAGGCTGGAACCCCTATTACGATCTTTGTCCCTGCTGCAAATTTTTCCTCACTTCCTGTCTGGTAAAACCATTGTAACCGGGACAGAAGAGGAAATACCTCTAATAGAGGCCTGGATAGCAGTAAAAACAATGGTTCTAATCCTTCTCCCCTCTGTTTAAACATAAAAAGGTTTTTGGCTTGAGATACATTTTAAAGACAATTAGCTACCATTTTTTGTAGGGGACGTCATAGTCATCTCAGCATAAGTTTCTGGTTCTCATTAAATAACATGACTTAAAGAATGATGTAAAGTTTTAAAGTGGACAAGTGTTCAATATTTAGGCTGCACATTTGTATTCAACTTATGCAAAAAAAGAAATAAAAATGTACTCTTAAAAAAAAAGTGGAACATAGAGATCCCACATGGGGGGTCACACTAGTGAAGTGGACCAGTCACGACTGCAAATATTACAAATGTTAGAGATACTGGTTATTATGTACTTATTGCACTAGTTTATTGTGTAAGGACAAAGTTGTACTCTACCCCGTATGGAGTTATTTTCATTGCATTGTCCACTCATACGTCGATGCACAACGTACAATGTTCAATTGTACAATGTATACTCTGTGAAAATTAATAAAAAATTATTGACTAAAAAAAAAAGTGGAACTTAAGTCTGCAATAGTAACCTCTTCTTCAGTGGACCGAGATCCCTCATTGGCACCGGAACCTCCTTCTCCCCTCTTCTGGGTGCCGGTCTTCAGCCGTCTCGATTGGCCAATGTGGGACCTCAACCCTGTGCTTGCACAAGTGTACAGTCTTCCTGGTAGGCAGGCACTGTGCCAGAATGAAAACTGAGCTGCGTATTTCAGAACTGACAAATTATCCAAGCTTAGAGCAATTTTCTGAGGATGGAGGTCCCCATGATACCATTGCCCATATTTGGCTTAGTCCAAATCCACCCCCAATTTTGAAGAACATGTGGGCTTTTATCAGCATAACAGGGAGCTGCACACTCACAGCTTCCTTGCAATGGGGATATTGGGCCACATGCCTGGCTAATTAGTTCTGGGGGATTTTTTATTTTATTTAAAAAAATTAATTTAATACTCTTGACAGGAGTGCTCTCCGTGGTGCTATATATATATATATACAGTGGGGACGGAAAGTATTCAGACCCCCTTACATTTTTCCCTCTTTGTTATATTGCAGCCATTTTGCTAAAATCATTTAAGTTAATTTTTTTCCTCATTAATGTACACACAACACCCCATATTGACAGAAAAACACAGAATTGTTGACATTTTTGCAGATGTATTAAAAAAGAAAAACTGAAACATCACATGGTCCTAAGTATTCAGAAAAACAAAGAAAGAAACAAGAGAGCGCACCAGCCTAGGGACCCCGATACCAATCAGATCAGTCTGGTTCAGCCTAACATGTGTATATAAAAAGTCGGCAGGAGACTGCCACCACTAAGGCTCTGAGGAAGAAGGTCAAACCTTCGAAACGCGTAAGCCAGCGGCGGTCCGTGTGCCTCCCTCCTGGGACCTGGATAGCTGCCTACCATTGGAATTATTGCCTTTGTGCGGTTGATATGCTATTTTACCTGCGACTTTTGTGAGTAGCTTTTTACCTTGTTTTTAATTTATTAAAATTTGCCAAGGATAATGCGCTAGGCTGGTGCGCTCTCTTGTTTCTTTCTTTGTTTTTCACTATTAGGATAATCCCATCCTTCGAGAGCAGCAAAGCCGAAGCCCATAGCCCCTCTTGAATCTCTTTAGCCAACACACCAGTGCGCAAGAGTACTTTTTTCGTGTTCCTAAGTATTCAGAACCTTTGCTGTGACACTCATATAATTAACTCAGGTGCTGTCCATTTCTTCTGATTATCCTTGAGATGGTTCTACACCTTCATTTGAGTCCAGCTGTGTTTGATTATACTGATTGGACTTGATTAGGAAAGCCACACACCTGTCTATATAAGACCTTACAGCTCACAGTGCATGTCAGAGCAAATGAGAATCATGAGGTCAAAGGAACGGCCTGAAGAGCTCAGAGACAGAATTGTGGAAAGGCACAGATCTGGCCAAGGTTACAAAAAATTCTGCTGCACTTAAGTTTCCTAAGAGCACGGTGGCCTCCATAATCCTTAAATGGAAGACGTTTGGGAAGACCAGAACCCTTCCTAGAGCTGGTCGTCTGGCCAAACTGAGCTATCGGGAGAGGAGAGCCTTGGTGAGAGAGGTAAAGAAGAACCCAAAGATCACTGTGCTCCAGAGATGCAGTCGGGAGATGGGAGAAAGTTGTAGAAAGTCAACCATCACTGCAGCCCTCCACCAGTCAGGGCTTTATGGCAGAGTGGCCCGACGGAAGCCTCTCCTCAGTGCAAGACACATGAAAGGCCGCATGGAGTTTGCTAAAAAACACCTGAAGGACTCCAAAATGGTGAGAAATAAGATTCTCTGGTCTGATGAGACCAAGATAGAACTTTTTGGCCTTAATTCTAAGCGGTATGTGTGGAGAAAACCAGGCACTGCTCATCACCTGTCCAATACAGTCCCAACAGTGAAGCATGGTGGTGGCAGCATCATGCTGTGGGGGTGTTTTTCAGCTGCAGGGACAGGACGACAGGTTGAAATCGAGGGAAAGATGAATGCGGTCAAGCATAGGGATATCCTGGATGAAACCTCATCCAGAGTGCTCAGGACCTCAGACTGGGCCGAAGGTTTACCTTCCAACAAGACAATGACCCTAAGCACACAGCTAAAATAACAAAGGAGTGGCTTCACAACAACTCCATGACTGTTCTTGAATGGCCCAGCCAGAGCCCTGACTTAAACCCAATTGAGCATCTCTGGAGAGACCTAAAAATGGCTGTCCACCAACGTTTACCATCCAACCTGACAGAACTGGAGAGGATCTGCAAGGAGGAAAGGCAGAGGATCCCCAAATCCAGGTGTGAAAAACTTGTTGCATCTTTCCCAAAAAGACTCATGGCTGTATTAGATCAAAAGGGTGCTTCTACTAAATACTGAGAAAAGGGTCTGAATACTTAGGACCATGTGATATTTCAGTTTTTCTTTTTTAATAAATCTGCAAAAATGTCAACAATTCTGTGTTTTTCTGTCAATATGGGGTGCTGTGTGTAATGAGGAAAAAAATGAACTTAAATGATTTTAGCAAATGGCTGCAAATTGGCAAATTTTAGCAAATTTGATGTCCCCAGTCTTTTGAGGGCAGCGAGGAGCGCATTATCCAGATGCAGAAATGCATCAAGAAAGGAGTTTGACACCATGTTGGGACTTATCGCACAGCGCAGGAGAGTGAACATAGTGACATTTCCCTAGGCTTCAATGACCTCTGATCATGAAAAAGTTATGTGCACGTGCGCTGTACCAAAATATGCTTGTAGCTGGAACTGGAGTTAGCCACAGGGTGGTAGAGCTGGCAGAATAGCATTCCTTTATAAGGTGCAGATGTCAAATCATTGTGAACATTATTGGACAAGACCCAGTAGCTTGTGTGCAGGCTCCAGTGGTAGTGAGCAGTGGCATGGGGCTGCAATACAAACCCATGTGTAGAATGTAAATTTCAAAAATGAACAGGTGACTATAGGCAATTACTCAAACCTCTCTTTTAATAACCCTCAAAAATATTCCTGCTTTGAGAAATTGTAGAATTTTTGCAAATACTTGTATTCCCCCTGTAGACTGGAGAGCGAGTGAAGGATATACAGACAATATCAAGGAACTTTCAATTGCCCCAAGAGAAAAGGGTTAATATCTGAAAACAATAAATATTTCAGTATATACTGTATGGCAGGAGATACATTGCTGCTGCTGTGACAGATTGTATTCAAGTGTCATAAGTCATGTAACCACAGATTAAGTGTATTTCAGTGCGGAAAGCCAAGTGACCGCAGTTTAATTGTATTCAAGTGCTTAAAGTAGGATAACAGCTGTGCAAGTGTTTCCTGACAGCACATCTGAATCTCTATTTGGTTAATGAGTTAAATAAAAGCTGCACATAAAACAGAAGAATCCTTCTTTTCTAGTTACTACCCCCTGCCACTTACATAAACTCTAAATAAAGCCCTACCTTTGACCTACAAGTCACGTCAAAATCTTTTTTTACCATGTTTTGTGTTTTTTACACCCATATTTAGGGTGTTCCAAGGCCCCCTACCCCAAATTACAGAATCAGGGGGTTCTTCTCCTTGCCAGCTCATGCTATTTCTTTAATTTTATGCAGCTGTGCATAGCCTTGCTTGCACAGTTGTGTTATTCATACACAGAGATCTGTGAATAAAAAAACTACAAGTGACACCTGACACCATGGCAGAGGAACTATAGTTATCAATGGAAGACAAGTGCAGTGACATCACTGCATCTGTAGCCTATTGATAATTCCTCCAGCTCTATAACCGAAGGTACGTGTGTTGGTATGGACCTGAGTGGGGGGAAGAGTCTGCAGGAGCCAGAGCATTGCACCCATGATCGGCTGATCCAAAGCAAAATAATAATACCTGCACATGTTTGCAGTATGGAGGGCATTTATTATTTTTGTAAAGGGTGGAATTCTCCCTTAAAGCCTTATTTTTTACCAGTGCTTCTTGTTTGGAGAAGGTGGTATAATAGTTTTTTTTGTGCTGGCAACCTAGTGCAGTACAGTAGTCTCTGAAAGTTTCAGGACCAAAACAAATGATAAATTCTCTTAACCACTTGCAGACTGCGATATAGCCGAATGACGGCTACAGCTCGGGCGACTAGTTCTGGGAGGCTGTCATATGACTGTCTCCCATGATTGCGCAAACCAAACACCCGCGGCAGGGCGGCTCTTTACCATGTGATCAGATGTATCCAATCACAGCAATAAATAGAATAGAAGCATGTAAATAGAAACCAGTTACATAGTTACATAGTTAGTCAGGTTGAAAAAAGACACAAGTCCATCCAGTCCAACCATAAAAAAAAAAAAAAAAACAAAAAAAAAAAAAAACAATATACCCAATACTATACCCACAGTTGATCCAGAGGAAGGCAAAAAACCCCAGCAGAGCATGCTCCAATTTGCTACAGCAGGGGAAAAAATTCCTTCCTGAT
Organism: Lithobates clamitans; assembly: GCA_037952925.1. Classification (NCBI taxonomy): domain Eukaryota; kingdom Metazoa; phylum Chordata; class Amphibia; order Anura; family Ranidae; genus Lithobates; species Lithobates clamitans. The sequence continues at coordinate 11,652,787 of JBBGZY010000014.1, forward strand.
CCCAGAGAGGCAATCGGATTATCCCTGGATCAACTTTACCTATAAATGTCAGTACCCAGTTATATTATGTACATTTAGGAAAGTATCCAGGCCTTTCTTAAAGCAATCTACAGTTATCGCCACTCCTTTCCTCATGCTGACAGCATGAGGAGCGGAAAAGAGAGCTGATAACTGGCTTCTCTAAAAGGGACATTTGCACTGATTATCAGTGTCCTGATTATCAGTGCAGTCCCAACAGTGCCCACCAGTGCTGCCAATCAGTTCCCACTAGTGCTGCCAATCAGTGCCTCATCAGGGTCACCTATCTGTGCCGCCTAATAGTGCCCATCATTACCGCCCATCAGTGCCACCTATCAGTGCCGCCTATCAGTGCAGCCTCATCAGTTCAGCCTCATCAGTGCCCACCAGTGCCCCCCTGTGCCCCCTCATCAGTGCCCACTGTGCAGCCCATCAATGCTGCTAATAACTGCCCATCAGTGCTGCCAATCAGTGCCCATCAGTGCCTCCTCAGTGTCACCTATCAGTGCCGCCTATCAGTGCCACCTATCAGTGCCGCTTTTTAGTGCAACCTCATCAGTGCCCACAGTGCCTCCTCATCAGTGCCTACCTGTGCCACCTCATCAGTGTCCATCAGTGCAGCCTATCAGTGTCCATCAGTGCAGCCTATTAGTGCCTCTCATCAGCGGACATCAGCAAAAGCGAAAAATTACCTGTTTGCAAAATTTTATAACAAACTATGAAAATGTTTATTTTTTTATTTTTTTATTTTTTGGCCTGTATTCCTTTATTTAGCAAAAATAAAAATCCAGTGGTGGTTAAATACCACCAAAAGAAAGCTCCATTTGTAAAAAAAAAATAATAAAAGTTTTGTTTGGATGTTGCCTGATTGTGCAATTGTAATTCAAAATGCAACAGCGCTGAAAGCTGAAAATTGGCTTGGGCAGGAAGGGGGTGAAAGTACCCAGTAGGCAAGCGGTAAAGGAACGATTACAGATATGAATATTTTATACATAGTTACATTGGTCCAGCGTAACTATGCACATACCATACCTGCCCGCTGCCCCTGGAAGCTGAAAATCACTAATGATCTCCACTTGCTTCTGGGTCTCATGTCAAGCAGCTGCCCTGATACATTCTGAATACAGGAGGTTGGCTGCTCAGCCCAGTATATTTCAAAGAATGCTTTGCATGAATAAATGCAAAGCATTGCTTGATTAGGCAAGCCCCACGTGACACATATATGCCATTATTCGCAGCAGCGGCCATGTGACCACAACTTTAAAATGATTTTTAGGTTAAGTAGAAGAGAACACAAAATACAGATAGTTACTTAGGGAAATGTAAGGGATCTGCCTATGGCTTCATTTTCAATCCTAGAGTTGGGCTTAATATATTGCAATATGCTAAAAACACAGATTAAAATGCAGCAAAAGCATGCTAAAAAGCAGTAAAACACAGCAAAATGCACATTAAAAATAGATGCTAAAACAGTGATCTGAATGCATCTCAACACAGCTATTGTGTACACAGCATTACTTCAAGCAATTATTTGTATTTTATATGCAGTTTCCCATGTGTTTAAGTGTACAAAAGAGCACAGATGGGTGAATGGATCCAAAGCGTTCCTACATCCATTTAGGAAGTGGATTGCCATGCTAAAACCTCTGTTGTTTTTGTAGTGTACTGCACATTCACTGTTAATTTTCCCTTGTGTATAACACTATGCTGAATCCCTGTGCTAAAGAAGCTTTAACAGGAAGGTGTTTCATCCTTCGGCATTCACACAGATTAGTGCCCAGAGATAAGAAATGGAGACGTTTCCAATAATGCACGGCTTTAGACTTTTAACAGCTCTTTGCCTGCAAAATGGAGCAGAACGTAATGCTGTGTTCACAGAATTATATTTATGTTATGGTCTGTAATTGATTCCAATTGTCTGGTGGTACTCAGAATAAAGCAGGGATATATAATACAATATGATTCAGGCTCATCTTGCATATTTACACCCTTGTGCAGAGACACATTTGTTCAATAGCCTTTGAAATATGTCACATTAACTGGAAAGTAATGTTAATTAATTAGGAAAGAGACAATTGCTTTTAGCAGAGTGCTGAGTCTACAGGAAGCCAAAGAGGAAATTACGAAGACGAGCAAAGATTTTAGGACTTAATGTTGAAGAACGTTTGTAAGCAGCATAACAGATATGCAATTTAACATTTGTTTTTGTTACTAATAGCTCTGAAAAATAATTTAAAGCACATGTCCAGTCAAAAAATTGTAATATTAATAGTTATAAAAAAATAAAAATAAAAAAAAAATCACGAAAATAATAGTTAAGGGGAAAAGGAGAAGATGGAATTAATTAGGGATGATAAGGGAATGCTAAGTATTAGGATGCATACTGGGCATAAAACCAGGATAAATTGATAAAACCATAAATTGATAAAAATGCTGGAGATAGTTTACTGGTGCCTGAACAACAGAAAAAACTCTGTAGCATAATCTGAAGATATACAAGAGTCCGGCAGCACAGTATAAAATTTAATCTATTTTATTAGTAATCACTTAAGACATAAGGGAATTCAATATGCAAAAGTTTGATGCGTTTCAGCCCCCACAAGGGCCTTAGTCATACCCTTATGTCTTGATGGATTACTAATAAAGAAGATTTCATTTTATATCATGCTGCCGGACCCTTGTATAGCTCCCCCCCCCCATGTTAGCCTATGTGTCTTTGCACACATAGCTGTGTACAGGCGTTTAGAGGCAGAAAAAAAGCCCATCGGTTGCACGTTCAGGAGGGGAGTGTTCTGGCAGGAAAAAAAGCTGAACACGCATAAACACGTCATAACTTGCCTAAGCACTAGGCACATTTAGAGCTTAAAGTGGTTGTAAAGGCAGTAGGTTTTTTTATCTTAATAAAAAATTAAGATAAATATATATACATACATACATATATATGTATACATTAAGATAAAAAGCCTTCTGTGCTTAGTAGCCCCCCTCAGCCCCCCTAATACTTACCTGCGCCCATCTCGTTCCAGTGATGTTGCACGAGAGACTCGGCTGTCCGGGACTCTCCCTCCTCATTGGCTCCCAATGCTGTCAATCAAAGTCAATGAGGAGAGAGAAGGAGCAGGGCAGTGGCTCCGTGTCTGAATGACTCAGCTTGGGTTCCCCCATAGCAAGCTGCAGGAGGAAGGGGCCAGGAGCGCCAAAGAGGGACCCGAAAAGAGGAGGATCAGGGCTGCTCTGTGCAAAATCACAGCAGAAGAGTCTCATGTTTGTTATTTTGAAACAATTTCATGCATTTTAATGGTCAGAATAAATTAATATTCTGGCCAATTAAATGACTGAACACCCAAACGCCTGATATGTGTGAATGTGCCTAAACACATCTAAAAACATTTGCAAAATGCAGTTTTAGGGACATTGTTAACGCTGCTTTTCTCCTACTTTTCTCCCGTTTGGCTCCTACATTGAAGAACATGAAACAGAGGCCAATGTGCCCAGCTATTTCAATTAACACGTATAGTTCAGAATCAAACAAACCAGGAATAGTCTTTATATATTTCCTGGAAGATGATGTGGATAAATATTACTGTCCCTTCTGAAGTAATCCAAACCACGTTCTCAGTGTCCATTAATTGGTAGTCCATCATTAGAGAATGATCTGTTCTCTCCCTTGGCCGTAGTCAGTAGATAAGAGGCTTGCTCCTAGTCCTCTCCAGAAGCCCCCATCTCGGTTAGGTCTGTCACAGTTCTTATCATTAGGCTGTGCACACTGAAGATTTGATGGTACCCATGTATTTACTGTAACTTCTTTGACCAAGTACTGGATATTTATCTTTGCTGAAGTTGATGCTGTTTTTTTGTTCTTTACATAACATTATGCATTATGGTTTCTGGTACCTTTGATCATGGTACCTGCCATTATGTGGATGCCTTCAATGTCTCCAAATGCTTCTGCTTTATTTGCTGAAACACTTCCATAGCAGATATGATTTCAAACTGCAGAACTTGAGTCATACCTGGGTGCATTAAAAAACAGAGTTGATCAATATTCATCTAGATTGACCTGATAGTAGTCAGTGGGGGAATGCAGAGATACTGGATTGCTTACCCAAAGCCAAATAGACTCTTCACTTTGCCAGAGAAGTTGCACATTGTAAGAGAAATTGCACTCTGCATGGTAATTTTCCCTTAGTGAATAAAGGAAAGCTCTCCTGATTTCCATCATTCAATCATATACAAGAAAAAAATGCTGCTTTTTTCCTTGCATGTGATTGGGTATTCTTTTGTAATGTGACATTTCACTACATTTACTGACCTCTGTGAAAAATGCCAATTCAATATGCAACCTTGCAAAACTAACAACCTTTTTGCCTTAAGGTACAATTCCATTTGAATTCTAACTATACCTAAGCTGCTCCTATCCCCATTCTAAGCCTATTCATACCACCCTGTAAAGGAAAGACGTCTATACTTACCTATTCTGAGGAAGCTCTAGTCCGGTCACATCTCTCCAGCGTCCGGCTTCAGTGAAGAGGAGAGATAGCCAACAACAGCTGCAAAGCCTGGGTTGTGATGTCACCCATTGGCTTACTATGGGGCATTTGTTGTCAGCTGTCCCTCCTCGACTTTAAAGCCGGAACTAGGAGCCGATCATGTGACCGGACCGGAGAAGCTTCAAAATAGGTAAGAATAAGCATCTTTCCTTTACAGGGTAGCTAGAATAGGCTTAGAATGGAAGTGGGAGCAGGTTAAAGTATAGTTAGGAAAGTGAGTTGATTTACTTAAAGTAGAATTCCAGTCAAATCCTGAGTGCTTTGTTAGGCTCTTTGAGATCATAGAAGCAATTCAGATGATTTTTTCCAGTAATCAAAAACTATTTTACCCTTGTTGTAGGCTCCTGACTCCTGCCACTTTAAGCTTGAAAAGTGTTGGCTTAGATTTATTCATGATGGCATCAAGTATCCTCCTGCAAGTAGCAGGATATTCCAAGAACATCATGGCAGAAAAGCCCAGGAGACAAATTCTACATTGACACAGCTTTGAAAAAATTAAGGAAATATATGGTATATTTGTGAAGATAAGTGGAAGATGTGGACTAGAGCAAGATCTGTAAAAGTAATCTTACAGTAGAAGTATAGGAAAAAATTTTTTTTTCATTTTGAATAGAGCAAGGGAGGGTTATAACCCCTGTCAAATTTTTTTTCGCCATCTGTGTCCCATTGCGGAGATTTTCCTTAACTTCCTGTCCCATAGCCAAACAGGAAGTGAGAGGAAATACCTGAAAATTAAGGGAATTCCTTGGGCCCCCCAGGAAAACAGAACTAGTGTTCCCCTCTATTACTCTTCTGGGAACAACCCAAAATTTGGGATTTTCGTTTACCTTCACGTTCAATGATAATGGTAAAAAGGACAAGTATAGAGGGTGAATCTCCTTAACGGGGACACAGACAGCAATAAAAACTGACAAGTGTTCTAATCCCACTCAACTCTATCCAAAACTTGTTTACACCAGGTGTGATGCAGGAATCTAGCAAATACACATGCATTTGTGCCGGCAAAAAACACATGGTACTGTAGTACCATGCATTTTGTTGTTGTGCTATTTGTGCCGTGCGGGAACACGCAAAAAAGCATGTGTGCTTGGGCGCACATCATAGTGTGAATTATTCTTCCCTGACCCCCTCCCATAGCTTCCAACTGTCCCTCATTTGGAGAGTCTGTTTCTCATTTGGAGCCACATCATATGATATTATGAAAAAGCCAATATGAAAAAAAAGTAGGAGGTAAAATACACTTGTGGGATAACCAACCATGTTTTTCAGTATTAGTTCTTCACTCTCTGTATACTGTATATGTTGCAGAGGAGGGGTATACTCTTTGAAAACATACTGTGCGCTAAAAGGTGTCCCTCTCTTTATCTTAAAAAAGTTGGGAGGTATGCCCTCCCTCAGAATTTTTGTAATATCTTACACATGAGGTACAGTGCAGGACTACAAACATTCTAAAGCCAGGGTTTACAGAACCTGCAGAACTTTGCAAAGGTCTCATCAGAGCTGTATGTTAAAAAAACAGTATCTGTAAAATTTCACACTTAGCCTTTTACCATTTTACGACAGCGTTACGTATATATGCAGCACCAGGGCAGCAGGGATTAATGCTCAACAGCTCACAGTCAACTCACAGTCAACTCACAGTCAACTGCTGATTATCAAGAGTGGGCAGGCAGTGCTCATAATGACGGCAAGATTGGGAGCCCTGCCTGCTGGCTCTGGGCATCATGGCCCATTTAAAGTGCCAGCTCTGGCCAGTTTAAAGATGTTACAGTGCTGGTTCTATGTGCAACCTTGTGCTGAATTCAAGCCATTCGCTTTCATTGGTTTTTAAAACAGCAATCATGCAAAATGCCTCTTTTTCACACTTGTGCTGTGTTATTCTATACATAGGGCACTATTTTGCCTTCTGCATTTTGCTATACTCTTTGCAGTTACTGAAATGAGCACTGGTTGTCTACATACATGTCTTGTGTCTGTAGTTTGTCTTTTGGACATTCCGTTCTTCCTGTTGCTTCTCTGATGTTCCAGTAGACACACAATAACACCAGCTTGTGATTTAAATGTTTCATTGGTTCAGTAGAATGACACAGCTCTGTCTTCCAGACATACATGTTTGATTTGTAAAAATGCTGTTGCTGGGGAAGCATACTTTTCTAGCATTACCAAATTTTTTCGTTTTCCTTTTGGGTGCAGATTTCAACACTATGTTGTCAATTCAGTAAGAGTTAAATAACGGCTAATAAAATGCGGCAAAATAGCACATGCGGTAACAATTGTGCACGCGTTCAATTCACTAAAATTTTGAGGTAAATACTGAATGCGGTATTTGATCGATTTAGCGGTAATTTCTGCATTCGTTAATGTGGTAATTTACAGCATTGAGCTGGTTGCTAAGGAGCGGGCTGGGAAGCCAGCCACCTCATCCTTAACAACGGATGACTCATCAGCTGTCAGTGGGTTCCACGCTGACATCTGAATGTAAAAAAAAAAAAAGCCGACAATTAAAAATGTTAAAAAAAACTGAGTGGGATCCCCCAATGCATACCAGGCCCTTCGGTCTGGTATAGATTTTAAGGGGAACCCCACGGCAAAATGAAAAAAAACAAAAACGGCGTGGGGTCCCCCAACAATCCATACCAGACCCTTATCCGAGCATGCAGCTCAGCAGGTCAGAAATGGGGGGGACAAGTGAGCATCCCCCCCCTTGAAACATACTAGGCCACATGCCCTCAACATGGAGGGGTGGGTGACCCGCCCCCCCACCCCCCACCCCAAAGCACCTTGTCCTCAATAGCTCCTGCTATTGTAATCTTAGCAGAACGAAAAATAAAAAAGATTCATTATTGAGAGTTACGGGGGATCCTGAGCATTGGATCATTGATCACAGCAAATTGAGGCTGCCGAGGGACCAAGAGATCCGTAACCCTATTCCAGAAAGTACACAATCTATGAAGCATACTATGCCCACCATATATGAAGCATAGTATCTCACACAGAACATCCTCTAAAACAAACCGGTGAAGCATTAGCATCTTAGCTAGGCAAGAAGGAAACAAAAAACATCCAGTTAAAACCTTAAAGGGGTTGTAAGCCCTTGTGTTTTTTCACCTTAATGCATCCAATGAATTAAGGTGAAAAAGCTTCTGGCAGTGACCGGCCCCCCAGCCCCCCTGTTTTACTTACCGGAACCCCTTCATTCACTCTGCAGAGACATGCTCTTCCTCTGCCCGGGGTTCTTGTCTCTTGATTGGATAGATTGATAGTAGCACAGCCATTGGCTCCCGCTGCTATCAATCAAATCCAATGACGCGTGCGCTGGCGGGCGGGGCCGAGTCCGGCATTCGTGTCTATGGACGCAAATTCTGGACTTGGGAGTGCACCCGCAAGGTAACCCCCTGGGAGAGCACCTCTTCTAGGGGGTTATCTGATAAGAGGAGGAGCCGCAAGAGCGACCGCGGGACCCCAGAAGTCGAGGATCAGGGCCACACTGTGCAAAACGAACTGCACAGTGGAGGTAAGTATGACATGTTTGTTATTTAAAAAAAAAAAAAAGATGAAGCCTTACAATCACTTTAATGTTTGCCTCAATCAGTGCTGTCTTGTCTTTTTTTGCAGAACTACAGGTGTGGTTCTGATAAACCAGGGCAGGAGGAAACACAGCAACAGTGATTTAAAGATATACTTTTTTTATTAAATGAATTAGTGGAACTAGTTATCAGAATTCAAAACATGAAGTTCCATGTCATGACATACCTAAAGAAGAACTTCTCCCTAAAGGGGATGTTCCGCTTTTCTGCCTCCTCCTCCTCCTCTTTTCAATTTGGACAGTTCTTCTGTGGGGGAGCAGTTTTGACAGGTACCCACCTCCATTTGCTGTTGGATCGCTGCTGTGGATCCACTGGAATTTCTTTCCCCCTGTCCAAAACCTTCTAGGGCATGTCACAGGTCCCAGAAGGCTACGGGGCCATTCACAAAGTGAAGCGCAGTTTGTGCATGCTCAGTGGGCAGCTGGCTATGAAGCCACAAAGAGACACAGCCGTCTGCCCACAGTTAACATGCCGGCGCTGGGGACTGAAGACCATTGAAAAACTGGCTCGGGTGGAAGATGGTGCTGGATCCCTGAACAGGTAGGTGTCCTTTTTTTTTTTAAGTCAGCAGCTACACTATTTACTTTTCATTTTTTTATTACTAGGGTGAAAAACTGCTTTAAAGTAAAGTTAAAACACCAGACCAAATTTTGTGCTTTAGGAGCTTTTCATCATAAATAAATAGAGAAGGTGAATCTTCCCACCCAGGAAACAGGTCACATTAAAAAAAACTGCTACATTGAATTTCTTATCTGTACATGTGTGTATCTCAAAGTTTAAGCAGCTGCTTTATTTTATTTTAGGTATTGTGGGTTTTTTTTGCTTTTTGTTTTCAGCGCGGTAATCTTCATTTTTCCACATTAAAAAAAGGTTGCATGAAAAATAAATCAGCAGCACACTAGCGTACAGAGTGATAAAGATCCTCATCATTTGTCTATTGTCAGTTTATAGACAAATGAAAGAACAATGCATTTAACAGTCTACAGATCTCATTAAACAGTACTAAAGAAACACAACCACTTCACAAAACAGATAATAAATGAAATAGATCAAACAATTACAAGTACTATATTAGAAGACACGCAATTTCAAGATAATGTAATGGAAGCTATTAAAATGCTATTACAATACATGCTTTTATCAATGCTGAGTGATATCAACAGACAGAAAATAATACATGACTGTACATCCATAATTCATACCGAATGGACAGAGAATATAGTTGGATATAGTAATGCATAGTTTTTATACCTTCAAAATTCTAATAGTAGCAAATTTTAGGAACCATGCAGCGACAAAACCATTGTATGACTTCCTAATCAAAGAGAAACTCCAGCAAAAACATGCCTATGTTTATACGAATAGAATAAAAACCAACTCTGGGCACAACAATAAAAATACACATGCACTAGGGTCCCTCCCTACCTGCACTGCAAGGATTAAAATGCTTGTTAAGTCTAGGGGTGCACAAATAAGGTGTAATACTTACCTTATTCCTCGCTCCAGGAGGGTCCCTCCAGCTCTGTGCCCGTTCCTGCAAAGTCTCTTCTCTAAGGAGAGCTTGGCCACAGTCGCACACCTGCCTCCTCCAGGAACAATGCAAGGATAATAGCCCTGCATTGTACGAGATAACAACAAGGGATAGCCCAAAGCTTCAGAAAGAACAGTACAACACTGGATCAGCGAGTCTGGGTATGTAATACTGCTTGAGCCTCTACCCTCCAGACACAATGTAGCACATGGGGTGAAAGCACAGGAAGGGTAAATTTTATTTTTTATTCCCAGAGCTAGACTTTAAGTTTGTGTATTTATTGTGTGTTTAGTGTAAAGTAGGCCTGGGTAAGGCTGACTGCTTCAACCGCCACTACCCCCCCCCCCCCACACACACACCTTGTGCTCTATCACCTGAATAAAGTCACATTCAATGGGAGGTATTGCCGCTGTACGTGACCCATAAATATTTGAGGCCATGATGCATCTGTTGCGGTGTGGTGGTTCAGCCTTTTTAGGGTTAATACATGCAGTAAGGAGGTCAGCTCATCACCTCCTGCCAAAGGCCCTCTAAAAAGTGATCCACTGGGGATTACTTTTCAGAGGGGCAGAAAGGGCTGCTGAATCTGAGAACGAGTCTTGAGAACACTGACTTTCAATTCCGACTCCCCACCATGACCGAGGGTGGGTCCTGCATAATGATAATGCACTAGCTGGTTACTCACACTACTCAATGCTTCTGCCTCACTCAGAAGTCATCATGAGCCACAGCGTAGATATTGCAAGGCATTCTGTGATTGGAGGAGGGAAGATTTTGGCATTAATCCACACCTTCACCACTTACAGAACGCCTAGCATTTTGTTTAAAAAATACTTTTTTCTAAAATGAGGAGGTGCTAAACAACTAGTCTCCTGTGATATCTGTAATACAGCTGGTACTACAATTCTCATAACTGGATATTCATTGCTGACAGAAGACTGTGGGCTCAATAAAAGTACAAAGTATAATTGCTACAGCAGCCAGAGATAAGGCACACTTCATTAGCGGTAACTTATTTTTAATGAGGAAATGTAAAAAAAATCATTAACATTTAATCTCCTCCATAAGGCTGAAACCTAACCTCCAAACTCTGAAAAAGAACTCTCAATACCCCTACATTTGACATTTAACTGTCCCTAACAATTAATTTCCTAATACCTAACCTAACAATAAAATCATCCCTTAACAGTTCATACATCCCTAATACTTGACCATATTACTTCCACTAGACGTAACCGCTGACTCTAATGCCTTGTACACACGGTCGGACTTTCCGACAGGATATGTGCAATCGGAGCTTGTTGTCAGAAATTCCGACCGTGTATACGCTCCATCAGACTTTTTCCATCGGAATTTCCGACACAAAAAGTTTGAGAGCAGGCTATAAAATTTTCCGACAACAAAATCCGCTCACGTAAATTCCGACCGTGTGTGGACAATTCAGACGCACAAAGTGCCATGCATGCTCAGAATAAATTAAGAGACGAAAGCTATTGGCTACTTCCCCGTTTATAGTCCCAGAACGATCAGATTTTCCGACAACTTTGTGCGACCGTGTGTATGCAAGACAAGTTTGAGCCAACATCTTTCGGAAAAAATCCATGGATTTTGTTGTCGGATTGTCTGATCAATGTCCGATTGTGTACAGGGCATTAGTCTGATAACAAACATACTTTCTCTGAAAATACTAGTTCCCTGTGCTGAGTCCAATGGACTTGGATCACTTATGCAGACCAGTAAAGTTAGAGAAAAGTCATAGTCCTTACCTGCATATATATTCTGGTTCAATTATTCAATAAACAGCATGAAAACTAAGCTTAAACTTAGTTTTCATGCTGTTAAGCAACACATCGAGATGTATTTATTTAAAAAATTGCATTGGAATTTGCCCTGTGAAAGTACATGTACATTTGTCCTGTGCGAATGTGGCAAAAAAACCCCCAAAATCTTATTAGGCTATTTACTGTGCTGGTGGAACATTTTTCATTGATTTAAAATGGAATATACAGTATGTGGCCACTAGATGGCTCTATGTATCATTGGAATTCCCCATCTAGTGGTCAATTACAGTATTTTCTGTTTATCCACTAGCCAACCGCGCTATAGTCCAGTGTTTCTCAACTCCAGTCCTCAAGGCGCCCCAACAGGTCATGTTTTCAGGATTTCCCTCAGATGAAACGGCTGTGGTAATTACTAAGGCAGTGAAACTGATCAAATCACCTGTGCAAAATAATGAAATGTCTGAAAACATGACCTGTTGGGGCACCTTGAGGATTTAAGTTGAGAAACATTGCTATATGACAGCTACAGCATGGCCAGCCAATTCTGGGAGGGCATCATACAACACCCTCCCGTGATCGTGCACGCTGTGGGACACAGGCGGCACGCTCTGTGATTGCACTGGACACTGCTGATCACAGATTGAGGTCAAGAGCCAATCAGCACCTCTTTAACACATGATCAGCTGTGTCCAATCACAGCTGATCGAGATGTAAACAGAAGCTGGTTATCATCATTTCTTTGCTCATGCTGACAGCATAACTGGCTTGTGTAAAAGGGACAAGTACACTCATAATCAGAGCACTGATTATCAATGTCCCAACGGTATCCATCAGTGCTGCCAATCAGTGCCCACAAGTGCTTCCAATCAGTGCTCACAAGTGCTGCCAATCAGTGCCCATTAGTGCTGACAATCAGTGCCCATCAGTGCCTCCTGATCAGTGTCAACCATCAGTGCCGCCTACCAGTGCCCATTAGTGCCACCTATCAGTGCCACCTCATGGGTGCCCATCAATGCCCACCAGTGCCACCTCATCAGTGCCCAGCTCTCGTTAGCGCACATAAGTGAAGGAGAAAAATTACCTGTTTGCAAAATTTTACAACAATGAAAAGGGTTTTTTTTTCTAACATCTTGGTCTCTTTTCATTTATTTAGTAAGAAATAAAAAATGCAGTGGTGATTAAATACCACCAAAAGAAAGCTCTATTTTTTTTTGAAAAAAATACCAATTTTGTTTGGGTACAGTGTTGCATGACCGCATTCAAAGTGTGACAGCACTGAAAGCTGAAAATTGTCCTGGGCAGGAAGAGGGTAAACGTGCCCACTAGGCAAGGAGTTAAATCAAAACAAAAGCATTCAACCTGAACAAGAAAAAGACTAGTAACATTTTTTCCCCCAGTCACACAGAAAGAATTTACATGCACTTTCACTGGGTGCGTTACTATGCATTTTTTCTTTTAAATAAATCAACCTCTTTAAATTTATTAAAAGCCCAAAAATGTTTTTTTTTTTTCTCTTAAATAAATAAATAATAAATGCACATTTTTTTTTGTAGGTAAAGGATGTGCATTTATTTTTTACATTTTTTTGGAGCCTGTAAAGCATTGCCTCCGCGATCAGCAGATCACTGGTGTCATGCAGGTCTCCTGCAGACCTGTCCGTGTATACACTGACAGGAAGAATCGATGAACTACCACGGCGCTCCACAGGACTTGTAGTTGATTCATACACAGAGCTCTGTGTAGGAATGACGCAGACATGCGGGGATTCGTCCTGATTTAAAAAACTGACAGCTAGTATGGGGAACTTCACCCCGTACTGCTGTCACAGGGAGGGAGGGAGGATTGAGCAGCAGCTGCAGCATTGTGAACATGTTACATGTTCCACCCTAAAAATAGGTAAAACATGTAACATGTTCCCAAAGGTGAACTTATCTTTTAAACCTGCTGTTGTTAATTTTTGCCATCTATAGCCCATTGGTTTAGAATTCCAGGAAGTGGGTATCTCTTTACCTCCTGTCCTGCAGTAACATCAGAAATTATCGAAAAATATCTTCAAAGTGACAAGTGTCCCCATTGGGAGATGTCCCCTCTATTCCTATTCTGATGACAACTCAAAATTTTGGACTTTCCCCCTCACTTTTAGGTGACCAGTACGATAGTGAGGTTTCTATCTCTGGACACAATACAAAAATTAAAGAGGGTCTTCTATTGTGAAAAAAAAAAAAAAAAGAGGGTCTAAACTCTTATCACTCTATCCAAAACGTATGCTGCATACACACGACCGGACTTTACGGCATACTTGGTCCAGCGAACCGGAGTCTGTCAGACAATTCGATCGTGTGTGGGCTCCAGCTGACTTTTTTTCCCCAAAAGTTTGACGGACCTAGAAATGAAACATGTTTCAAATCTTTTTGACGGACTCGAGAGCGGTTGAAAAGTCCGCTTGTCTGTATGCTAGTCCGACAGACAAAAACCGACGCTAGGGCAGCTATTGGCTACTGGCTATGAACTTCCTTGTTTTAGTCCGGTCGTACTTCATTACGCACGAATCCGTCAGACTTTGGTTGATCGTGTGTAGGCAAGTCCGTTCATTCGGAAAGTCCGTCGGAAAGTCCGTCGTAAAGTCCGTTGAAAAGTCCGCAGGACAAAGTCTGCCGTAAAGTCCGCTCGTGTGTACGCGGCATTATAAAAAAAGGTTTTGGCTATAGATACAGTACACTTTCATTATTGGGCTAGCACTTGTCTTACCCTACTCCAACGGGTACCAGGTCCATGTTAAAGCAGAACTCCAGCCAAGAATATTAAGTTCAAAATGAATAGCCCATCACAAGATAAAATAAAACCAGTAACATTCACCTTCAATCCAGAAATGTTCCCCTGTAGTATTTTTTTTCTGCCCTTATATGTGTGGTAGCCTATATCATCAACACACTTTGGTTTCTTGCACACGGTGCCTCAGCCCCGTTCAGCGTAAATTCTGGAATTTCCCCCTGCCCAGGCAGCCCAGCTTCTGCAGGCTTCCTTTCAAAGACATGAATGGCTGCATGCGGCTCTACTACAGGTATATGGTGGTGCTATTGTAAACACAAGTATAGCGTACAGGCAATACAATTGGAAATGTTCTACTCTATGCATACACCTATACGCTATACTTGTGTTTATGATAGTACCATTGTATACCCAGAGCACAGCCACGCACAGTTCTTTATCAATATGCGATGCTGTGTGAAAAGCCCCTTTTTATCCTTTTTGTCGTTTTGTGCTCCTCTTGGGATGTGGTGCCACGATAGGAATTTGTGCTTTATTATGTTCAATTATATGCTGTATGCAGCACCTGGGATACCTGGGCGGGGGAAAGATGCCAGAATAAATGTTGATCCTGCTCAAGTGATCATGTGCAAGAGTTCTTATGCTAAGCCTGGCCCTGCCTGTGACTGGACAGTGAAAGGAGAAGTAGTACAGTAACGAGTTCATCTCTGTCACTCTGCTTTCTCCTCCTATCAGCATGATTCTTGCAAGCACATGGACTGATTTTCTCTTTATGCTGCTTCTTCCTTTCACGTTTCTGATGGCAAGAGGCTGATACCAGGTGAAATTCAGGTAGTTACATTGCTTGCAGTAAAAAAAATACATTGAATAATTTATTAATGATTGCAATATTTTGTATTTAAAGTGATTGTAAAGTTATACTTACCCCCTCTATGCAGTTGGTTTTGCACAGAGCAGCCCTGATCCTCCTCTTCTCGGGTCCCTCTTTGCTGCTCCTGGCCTCTCCCTCCTAGCGAGTGCCCCCACAGTCAGCAACTTCCTATGGGGGCACTGGAGCCGAGTCACAGCTCCTTGTGTCCATTCAGACACGGAGCCCCAACCCTGGCCCTGCCCCCTCTCTCACTTGATTGGCTTACTGACTTTGATTGACAGCCGTGGGAGCCAATGGCGCCTTTGCTGTGTCTCAGCCAATCAGGAGTAGTGTTCTGGACAGCTCAGACATTCGTGGACATTGCTGGACAGAGATGGGGCTCAGGTAAGTAATTAGGGGGTGCTGGGGGGGGGCTGCTATACACAGAAGGTTTTTTATCTTAATGCATAGAATGCATTAAGATAAAAAACCTTCTGCCTTTACAACTCCTTTAATATATGCCTATAGTTCAGCTTTAAGTCATTTTGTTTAATAATATAGAGTATATTGTATGGGCAAAATTCAATTATCAAAGAACTAAAACAAAGCAAAACATCTGGGAACCTGGAAAAAGCTTTATCCTGAAATAATAATCAATTATTGGAAAGATACTTAGGATACATCATTGTCTAATAATCAGAATCTCATTTGGTTTGCTGTACTTAATACAATACCAATTAAAAGGAGCTTAATGAGATTCTGAACAAACACTGACCAGTTATGCAAGAAGACAATACGCTCTGTTAATTAGTACCTGAAAAGCAACAATCTGGGCATCACAGTGGTCCCTTGTGTCACAAAAACAGCATCAAGCCAAGAAGACAGCTTAACAGAAGAAAACAGAAGCTTCTCCACACATGCCCAATATCTTGCTAAACAGAACAGTAAAGGATTTAAATAATAAAAAAATAGCTGTGCTGCTGTATGCATCTCAAAATACATTTTTCATTTCTGGCTGGAGTTTTTTAAACGGAAACCAATCCCTAAGCATGTAAATGTAAGGGTACCATCTTAATCCACCCCATCAGCTGATTCAAGGGCTCTATTTCCTTTTCTTCCAATATGCACTCTAAGTTGACTTAAAAATGTAATTAAAAATAATGTTATAATAAGGAAAAATGATGACCACTTCCCTGAATGTGATATAAATATTACACTTTAAACATAATGAGGAAATATTAATAGGAATCGATACCGTTAGAAGAGGACGTACAAGGTGGTATCAAAAAGTTTAGAGACTAGCTCTGTTTACAAGAAAGTACTTTATTTATCTACGTTTACACACTATTACCTTCAAAATAGTCCCCTTGCACAACTATACAGCGTTCCTGACACTTCTGTAATGTGTCCTGGAAGTTTTCTTTTCGAAGCGTGTCAAGCGCCTTCTGCTATTCTTGCTGGATCTCCGCAATGGTGTAAAAACAGCAACCTTTGATCTGGATCTTTAACTCCTTGCAGCATCACCATAAACTAGCTGATGCAGAATTTCACATTTGCTCTTTGTTCTAATTTGCTGTCCTTGATGAAATAGCAGAAGTGGTAATGCACGTGGTCAGAATAGCACCAGTTGCACAGCTCCCGATGTACACAGGACGATGTCTTTTGGCACATTGCCTTATGAAGGTTGGTGCCCCCTGTGACGCGTGCAGCCTTGTGCTACCATCCTTTGGTGTGTTACAAAACTAGTTTTAATACCACCTGGTACGTAATATAAAAATATTTTATGCTACATATTTCTTTTTATCGAAAAATAATGCTCTGGGTAGGCACATTTTGACTTTTTATCAAAAGTCAGAAGCTAAGGCATCATCTCCATCTGTAACCACTCCCCCTGACTGAAGAGAACAGTGACCCATGGCTGTCAAAGGAAGGGCAGAGCTGTCTTGACTTCTGGGCTATAAACTGACAGTCTGGATTTCTCTTCTTTATACTAGGAGCCAAGACAATGGGACCCTGTGGAGGCATAACTGAGCCCCAGTGGATAGACCAAAACAACAGTTAACCTACTGAGTTGCTCATAAGCTCATATTTAACTTTGTAAACACTGGAAAAGTAAAGTTTTGGTTTAAAGTGATTTGGACCAACAGTATCTCACAAAAGTGAGTACACCCCTCACATTTTTGCAAATATTTTATTCTATCTTTTCATGTGACAACACTGAAGAAATTACACTTTGCTACAATGTAAAGTAGTGAGTGTACAGCTTGTATAACATTGTAAATTTGCTGTCCCCTCAAAATAACTCAACACACAACCATTAATGTCTAAACTGCTGGCAACAAAAGTGAGTACACCCTTAAGTGAAAATGTCCAAATTGGGCCCAATTAACCATTCTCCCTCCCTGGTGTTATGTGACTCTTTAGTGTTACAAGGTCTCAGATGTGAATGGGGAGCAGGTGTGTTAAATTTGGTGTTATCGCTCTCACTCTCTCATACTGATCACTGGAAGTTCAACATGGCACCTCATAGCAAAGAACTCTCAGAGGATCTGAAAAAAAGAATTGTCGCTCTACATAAAGATGGCCTAGGCTCTCAGAAGATTGTCAAGATCCTAAAACTGAGCTGCAGCACGGTGGCCAAGACCATACAGCGGTTTAACCGAACAGGTTCCACTCAGAACAGGCCTCGTCATGGTCGACCAAAGAAGTTGAGTGCATGTGCTCAGCATCATATCCAGTGGTTGTCTTTGGGAAATAGACATATAAATGCTGCCAGCATTGCTGCAGAGGTTGAAGGGGTGAGGGGTCAGCCTGTCAGTGTTCAGACCATACAACGCACACTGCATCAAATTGGTCTGCATGGCTGTTGTCCTAGAAGGAAGCCTCTTCTGAAGATAATGCACAAGAAAGCCCGCAAACAGTTTGTTGAAGACAAGCAGACTAAGGACATGGATTACTGGAACCATGTCCTGTGTTCCGATGAGACCAAGATAAAATTATTTGGTTCAGATGGTGTCAAGCGTGTGTGGCGGCAACCAGGTGAGGAGTACAAAGACAAGTGTGTCTTGCCTACAGTCAAGCATGGTGGTGGGAGTGTCATTGTCTGGAGCTGCATGAGTGCTGCCGGCACTGGGGAGCTACAGTTCATTGAGGGAACCATGAATGCCAACATGTACTGTGACATACTGAAGCAGAGCATGATCCCCTCCCTTAAGAGACTGGGACGTAGGGCAGTATTCCAACATGATAACGATCCCAAACACACCTCCAAGACGACCACTGCCTTGCTAAAGAAGCTGAGGGTAAAAGGTGATGGACTGGCCAAGCATGTCTCCAGACCTAAACCCTATTGAGCATCTGTGGGGCATCCTCAAACAAAAGGTGGAGGAGTGCAAGGTCTCTAACATCCACCAGCTCTGTGATGTTGTCATGGAGGAGTGGAAGAGGACTCCAGTGGCAACCTGTGGTGAACTCCATGCCCTAGAGCAGTGGTTCTCAACCTGGGGGTCGGGACCCCCTCGGGGGTCGAATGACGATTTGCCAGGGGTCACCAAATCCTGGGCTGTTCCTGAAGCCCGCGCCACTCTCCCAGCCTGTTTGCGGCTGCCCAGCAGGGCTGTCTCTGAAGCCTGTGACCACCCAGCTGGGCTGTTCCTGGAGCCCACGGCCGCCCACTCAGCCTCTTTTCAGCCACCCATTCAGTTCACGGCATGGTTGGGGGGCAGAGATTAGAGGTCAACTGACTGGTGAGGAATGTGAAGTGGGAGGGGCTGGAGGAGACCCCATCTCCTGATTTTGGCATAGGTGTCACTGCTACGAGACACCACAGAGCTGGAGACACAGTGAAGCCGGAGACAACACTGCCTGTGATTAGAGTTGCCATTAAAAGTCCCCACTACAGTTCTCGGATCAACAGATGACCTTGATCAAGAGCACCCAAGTTGTCTGATCAGAACTCCCCCCCAGCGCTGCCACTGATCTCACCCCCCACCAGAACTGCCATTCATCCCAACTCCCCCACCCCCCACCAAGGAATAAAAATAGAATATACATGGAAGGGAGAGGAAAAGAGGGGTAGGAACAAAGAAAAAGGAAGAGAAAGAATAAGAGAAAGAACAAGAAAGATGTCTAGAGAGAGGGATTGGGAAAAAAACAAGAAATTAGGATAGAATTAGGATAGAGAAAGAAAGGAGAACAAAGAGAAAAAGAGTGGTACATCCTAAAATGTACCAGAAGGGTTTTTAATACTATACGAGTGGAAGGGACTCGGAGAGCACTAAGTGTCCATGGGTTAGGGGTGCAAATTGTCTTGCCTTGGGTGCTGACAACCCACGCTACGAAAATAATTTTACTGTTAGGGGTCACCACAACTTGGGAAATTTTATCAAGGGGTCACGGCAGTAGAAAGGTTGAGAACCACTGCCCTAGAGGGTTTAGGCAATGCTGGAAAATAATAGCAGCCACACAAAATATTGACACTTTGGGCCAAATTTGGACATTTTCACTTAGGAGTGTACTCACTTTTGTTGCCAGCGGTTTAGACATTAATGGCTGTGTAATATGTAAAAAAGTGTCCCTCGCGCTACTCGGAGTGGCTGATGCCTAATAACAGAATTGAAGTGATAATGAAACCATAAAACCTGCAGAAAAACCTATTGGTGTTCACAATACACACATAAAATCTATATAAATATGGCTGTAATGGCTGTGTGTTGAGTTATTTTGAGGGGACAGCAAAATTACACTGTTATACAAGCTGTACACTCACTACTTTACATTGTAGCAAAGTGTCATTTCTTCAGTGTTGTCACATGAAAAGATATAATAAAATATTTAATGTGAGGGGTATACTCACTTTTGTGAGATACTGTATATTTGGTTGCTGAACCTACACATAATTATTGTTCTCTGCACTGTCTTACTGAATAAAATAACTAGTAAACATTGCACATGTAAGCTTGAATGCTATGTAGTTCTTTTTTGGTGCACTGATGTTCTTTGTTTTCTTTTTTCTAGGCTTGCTTACATAAGGTCACTTTTTCACCTATTGTGTGTTGTGATATGATAAAATACAAAATGTTCTATTTTTTTCTAACGCAAGTAAACTAGCTCTACTCAAAACCTAATTGTTTTAGGGAATACATGCCAAAAATACTATAGGCGATTTTTTTGCACGTATTATACATATGTCTTTTTTCCCTTTTCTTGTCAAATTTGTTTGTTGAATTTTAACAATTAGTATACATAAGTACATATATGGTGGCAGCAAAAGAAAAGATCACATATATGTTAATAATATCGAGTTGTAGTTCAAACATAAACAAAAAGTAGTTTAACTTAAACAATTTTAGCTTGGATCTAACTACTCAAAATATTGTGTCATACATTGTATAAGCGGATAAAACCAACTTAGACCAGGTTAATATAAGATGGCCTCAGATTAAAAAAAAAGGTCTTAACCACTTACCAACCGGCCCATAGCCGAATGACGGCTGCAGGGCGGTTGGATAACTCTGGGAGGGCGTACTATGACGTCCTCCCAGAATTCCCCTCTCGCGCGCCCCCCTGGGGCGCGCACCCGAACACATCCGTGACCGCCGGGTCCAGAGGACCCGGCGCATCACGGATCCCGGTAAATGGCCGCTGATCGCGGCCGTTTACCATGTGATCGCGCCGTCAAATGACGGCGCGATCACATGTAAACAGACCGGCGTCATCTGATGACGCCGGTTCCTCTCCTCCCCTCCCGTGTACCGATCGGTACACTGTGAGCGGGGAGGGGGATGGATGGATGTCTGCAGCGCTGTGGGCTGTATGTGTAGTGCCCACAGCGCTGCACAGAGACATCCAGCCATCCATCCATCCATGCTCAGCGATCCCCACTACACTGCAATGCTGTGCAATACTCTGCAATACCCCCACAATACTCTGCAATGCTGTGCAATACTCTGCAATACCCCCACAATACTCTGCAATGCTGTGCAATACTCTGCAATGCCCCCACAATACTCTGCAATGCTGTGCAATACTCTGCAATGCCCCCACAATACTCTGCAATGCTGTGCAATACTCTGCAATGCCCCCACAATACTCTGCAATGCTGTGCAATACTCTGCAATACCCCCGCCATACTCTGCAATGCCCCCGCCATACTCTGCAATGCCCCCGCCATACTCTGCAATGCTGTGCAATACTCTGCAATACCCCCACAATACTCTGCAATGCTGTGCAATACTCCGCAATACCCCCACAATACTCTGCAATACCCCCACAATACTCTGCAATGCCCCCACAATACTCTGCAATGCTGTGCAATACTCTGCAATGCCCCCACAATACTCTGCAATGCCCCCACAATACTCTGCAATGCTGTGCAATACTCTGCAATGCCCCCGCAATACTCTGCAATGCCCCCGCCATACTCTGCAATGCCCCCGCCATACTCTGCAATGCCCCCGCCATACTCTGCCATGCCCCCGCCATACTCCGCCATGCCCCACCATACTCTGCCATACTCCGCAATACCCCACCATACTCCGCAATACCCCGCCATACCCTGCCATGCTGAGCCATGCTCAGCTGTACTCGCCCTCTGTATGTGGCCAGGCTGTGGAAGCCTCACACATGTGGTATCGCCGTACTCAGGAGGAGCAGGGGAATCTATTTTGGGGTGTCATTTTTGGTATGTACATGTTATGTGGTAGAAATATTGTATAAATGGACAACTTTGTGTTAAAAAAAAAAAAAAGCGTTTTAACCACTTCCCACCCGCCGGCCGTCATACAACGTCCTTGACTTTGTGCGGAGATATCTGAATGATGGGTGCAGCTACAGGCATCATTCAGATATCAGCTTTTTCAGCCGGCGATTCCCTACACATGAGAACGATCATAGCGGCTGTTCCACTGCTTGATCGTTCTTACGGGAGGCGAGAGGAGATGTCCCCCCCTCCCGCGCTTCTACCGACTCACCGCTACGATCGAAGCCAGGATGGTTTTCTTTTTTTTATTTATTTCAGGCTTCCCAGCCTAGAGGTGAGATGTGGGGTCTTATTGACCCCATATCTCACTGTAAAGAGGACCTGTCATGCCATATTCCTATTACAAGGATGTTTATATTCCTTGTAGTAGGAATAAAAGTGGTCAAAAAAAATTTTTTGGGAAAAAAGCATCAAACTAAAATAAATAAAGTAAAATGAGCAATAAAAAAAAATTAAAAAATTTTAAAGCGCCCCTGTCCCTGCGTGCTCGCATGCAGAAGCGAACGCATACGTAAGTCCCGCCCACATATGAAAACGGTGTTCAAACCACACATGTGAGGTATCGCTGCCATCGGTAGAGCGAGAGTAATAATTTTGGCCCTAGACCTCCTCTGTAACTCAAAACATGTAACCAGTAAAAAATTTTAAAGCGTCGCCTATGGGGATTTTTGAGTAGCAAAGTTTGGCGCCATTCCACAAGCGCGTGCAATTTTGAAAGGTGACATGTTGGGTATCTATTTCCTCGGCGTATCTTCATCTTTCACATTATGCAAAAACATTAGGCTAACTTTACTGTTTTGGTTTTTGTAAAGCACAAAACAGTTTTTTTTCAAAAAAAACGCGTTAAAAAAATTGCTGCGCAAATACAGTGCGAGATAAAAAGTTGCAATGACCGCCATTGTATTCTCTAGGGTCTTTGCTAAAAAAACATATATATAATGTTTTGGGGTTCTATGTAATTTTCTAGCTAATAAATGATGATTTTTACATGTAGGAGAGAAATGTTAGAATTGGCCTGGGTGCTCCAGAACACCTGAAGGTGCTCCCCTGCATGTTGGGCCTCTGTATGTGGCCACGCTGTGTAAAAGTCTCACACATGTGGTATCGCCGTACTCGGGAGTAATAGCAGAAGGTGTTTTGGGGTGTAATTTGTGGTATGCATATGCGGTGTGTGAGAAATAACCTGCTAATATGACAATTTTGTGGGAAAAAAAAAAGTAAAAAAAAAACCTTGATTTTCCAAAGAATTGTGGGAAAAAATGACAACTTCAAAAAACTCACCATGCATCTTTCTAAATACCTTGGAATGTCTTCTTTCCAAAAAGGGGTCATTTGGGGGGTATTTGTACTTTTCTGGAATGTTAGGGTCTCAAGAAATTAGATAGGCCCTCAGTACTTCAGGTGTGATCAATTTTCAGATATTCGCACCATAGCTTTTGGACTCTATAACTTTCACAAAGACCAAATAATATCCACCGATTTGGGTTAATTTTACCAAAGATATGTAGCGGTATAAATTTTGGCCAAAATATATGAAGAAAAATTACTAATTTGCAAAATATTATAACAGAAATGAAGAAAAATGTATTTTTTTACAGATTTTTCTGTCTTTTTTCTTTTACGGCGCAAAAAATAAAGAACCCAGCGGTGATTAAATACCACCAAAAGAAAGCTCCATTTGTGTGAAAAAAAGGACAAAAATTTCATATAGATACAGTGTTGCATGACTGAGTAATTGTCATTCAAAATGTGAGAGCACCAAAAGCTGAAAATTGGTCTGGTTAGGAAGGGGTTTAAGTGCCCAGTTGTCAAGTGGTTAATTATCATCAAGAGTATAGTTATTAAATAAAATAAAAAAAGAAATAATTTATTATAGAATCTAAAATCTTATACTACATATTGGGACTATGTACAATAGGTATATTGATAACCAAGGAAATAAAAGTTCTGCTACCAGAACTATATAAAGAGTAAACTGAAAGAGGAGAGAGAGAACAGGAGGAAAAGAAGATAAAAGAAAAAGTAATCTTAGGTAGAAGAAAAAAATAGATAGGGAAGAAAGAAATGAGAGGTAGTAGGGGTCCCCGAGGTAGTACATGGTAATAAACACATACCATGAATGCAGAGAATGGAAGTATAAATCGAGATTACCAGTGTCTTAGTAGGGAAGCATCAAAATTGGAAGGCAAAAAGTGAGTCACCCAGGAATTCCATATATTCTGAAAGTTGGATATTTTATCTTGAGTTATAACCTCTGTTTTGGCATGGATCATTGCTTGATTTACTCTATTTTTAGTTTCAGCAAGGACAGGGATTTCCAAGCTTTGGCAATTGTTTGTTTCACGCCTGTAGTGATCTGTAATAGGAGTTTGAATTGGCGGTAGGGGAGAGTGGCCGGTTTTAAGTTTAAAAGTGCTATTGTAGGATCAGGATTGATAGGGATTTCAAACAGTGTTGAAATCATAAGAAATACATCTTTCCAGAATTTTTTTGCTACAGGGCAATCCCACCAAGTATGAAGATGTAATCCAAGATCACTACAGCCACGAAAACAAGATGGGGAATAATTTGGAGCATATTTCGCAATTCTAAGGGCCCTTTCACACTGGAGCGGTTTGCAGGCGCTATTGCGCTAATAATAGCGCCTGCAAACCGACCTGAAAGTGCCGCTGCTGTCTCTCCAGTGTGAAAGCCCTCGGGGCTTTCACACTGGAGCGGTGCGCTAGCAGGACGGGAAAAAAAGTCCTGCTAGCAGCATCTTCACCGCTCCTGCCCATTGAAATAAATATGGGACAGCGCGGCTATACAACAGGCAAAGCGCCTCTGCAGAGGTGCTTTGCGGTGGTTTTTAACCCTTTCTCGGCCGCTAGCAGGGGGCAAAACCGCCCCGCTAGCGGCCGAATACCGACGGTAAAGCGCCGCTTACAATAGCGGCGCTTTACCGCCGACGCCGCCCCCGCCCCAGTGTGAAAGGGCCCTAACAGGGACCAAATACCACCATGTGAGTACTTTGTAATTTGTCTCTAAGGCAGCTATGTTTTGTGAGGATGACTTAGTTGTGATCCAAATCTTATCCCAATCTGCTTCCAACGAAAACCCAAGATCCATCTCCCACGTATCCACATATGATGGTGGGTCTGAGTTGGGTTTAGTAATAAGATGAGTGTAAAGAGTTAAAATAAAAGTTCCTTAGTGTGTGGGTCACGTTTACATATATTTTCAAAGCCCGTTAATTTATTTAAGTTAATTCTTCCTTGTTATATATATAACATATAAAAAAAAACTTTTAATCTGAAGATATCAAAAGAGCTCTGAATTAGGAAGTTTTAGTTGAGTTAAATTAGTGGAGGTCCATGCTTTAAAAGATTTAGGAGAAGACCAAGCAGGATAGAAAAGTGGATTTTTAAGAAATGATAAAAGAGGTATGGGGAGATTGTAGTCCACTAATTTAAATTTATCCCAAATGGCTAGTGTATGTTTAGTTATAGGATTATTCAGTTTTTTTACGTTTGGAGGAATTAGACCATATGAGATTGGTTATTGAAAATGGGTCGTAATCTATTGATTCCAACGCAACACAAAGCTGAATTTCACGTTTTGCGTGATATTTAGGGACATGGGTTAATTGAGCTGCATGGTAATAGGTGGTAAAATTAGGAAACCCTAGTCCCCCTTTGGGCTTTGGAAGGTAAAAGAGTGTGTTTGGGCAAATGGGGGTTCAAGGAGCCCAGAGTGAAAGTTAATGCCTTACGTTGTAGTATTCTGAGAAAGTATGCTGAAACAGGGATAGGCAAAACTCAAAAAAGATAAAGAATTTTGGGCAGTATAGCCATCTTTATTACGTTAATTTTACCTATCCAAGATAATGGTAGAGAGGGACCATTGTGTCAGAAGATTAGATATTTGATGCAAAATTGGAGGATAATTGGCAGTGAAAATGTCAGAAAGACTGGGTGTGAGAGTTATCCCTAGGTAAAGAAGGCGTGAAAAGGACCACGAGAAAGGGAGGGATGTTTGCGCTTGTAAAATATGAGGAGGTAAAGATATATTTAAGGCTATAGATTTTTGAGAGTTAATAACTAGACCAGATACGTGGGCAAAGTGATCAAGTTTACTTATAAGATTAGGAGCAGAAATATGAGGGGATGACATAAAGATTAAGGTATTTATCAGCAAATAGGCAAAGTTTATGTTGGTGACCAGCTAAATCTAGACCTTTAATAGAGGGGTCAGTACGGATTGATTGAGCAAGGGGTTCAATAAGTAGGGCAAATAAGAGTGGGGAAAGTGGACATCCCTGATGTGTACCCCTACAGATGTCAAATAGGTTTGATTTATATCCAGCATATTTAACATAAGCTTTGGGATTTTTATATAATGAGGAGACCCAGCTAAGAAAATGAGTACCAAATCCCCAACGCTGCAGGACAAAATGTAGGTAATGCCACAAAACTGTATCAAATGCTTTTTTGATATCTAAAGGTAAGAGACAGATGGGTATGTGTCGATATTTAGCTGCTTGAATTAGTAAGGTAGTCCTGCGTACATTATCTGCCGCTTGGCACTATGGGATAAAGCCGACCTGGTCTTTATTTATTAAAGAACCTATTACACTATTTAAGCGGGTCGTTAAGACTTTCGCTAGTAACTTAATGTCAAGGTTGAGTAATGATATGGGTCTATAGTTAGAACGAGATGTATCGTCTGACTGAGGTTTGGGGATCATTGAAATTATAGCCGTTAATGTTTAGGGGCAAAAGGATTGATCGGTAAGGAGAGAATTAAATGCATCTGTTAACATTGGAGCAAGGATATGAAAGAATTTCTTATAGTATAGGGCAAAGAAGCCATCTGGGCCTGGACGTTTATTTGGTTTAAGAGAGTAATTGCTAATTTAATTTCGATAGCTGTAATGGGGCTTTCAAGACAATCGCGTTGGGCTAAAGGAATAGTAGGAAGTTTGATTTGTGAAAAAAATGCTTCTGCTAAAGTTTGATCAAAAGATCCTTCCTTTTTATATAAGGAGGTAAGATGTTTTTGAAAGGTGTGGAGGATCTTTACTGGATTACTAGTAAATGTATCATGAGATAATTTCAGTCGAATCAGTCGAAGCGGTTTAAAGGGGCAATTTCATTTTTTAAGTACTCGGGCTAAAAGAGTGTCTGCTTTATTCGCTTTAAGATAAAATTTATGTTTAGACTTACATAACATGTTATCTACAGATTTTGACAAAAAAGGACAACGTTTAAACGTGCTTTATCAAGCTGTAATTTCGTCACAGGGGTAGGAATGGATTGAAAGATTGCATGGCATGTTTTAAATTCTGCTTCTAATTTTTGTTTTAGTTGTTGTTTTTCTCTTTTAATAAACGAGGCTTGGCATATACAAACCCCACGGAGAACAGGTTTAAGAGCTTCCCATAGGGTCACTGGGGCTTTTTTCTCTTTTTATGTCCGGCCACCATTGCTGAATTCTCATGCGTCCTGGGGACGTAAAAACAAGAATACACATTGGGGTAGATTTACTAAAACTGGAGCACTCAAACTCTGGTGCAGCTGTGCATGGTAGCCAATCAGCTTCTAACTTCAGATTGTTCAAATGAGCTTTCAGAATAACATTTGGAAGCTGGTTACTATGCAGAGCTGCACCAGATGTACTCTTCAGTTTTAGTAAATAACCCCCATTGACTCAAGAGATATATAACTAATATATTAATTTCAATAATTGTTAGTGGCCATTGAACTAGCAGTTGGACTTGTTAGTATACGATTTGCTGTAATTTGTTTTTAAGGGCTTTAAGCTTGTGTATTTTAATCTTTTGTAATAAAGTGTTATGTATTTTAAATAAATATCAGTGTGATCCCCTTCAATGCCAGTAAGGCCCCTTTCACACTGGTTTGCTTCAAAACTGCCAGTAAAACGCTGAGCGCTTTTGAGGCATTTGCGTGCGGTTTTTAAAGGACGTGTGACTCAAAACCTGCACCAAAGATGTTTTTAAGGCACGTTTGATGCGTTTTTGAAGCACTTTTCATGCGCTTTCTATTCATTTCATGTTTTTGGGGTGCTTTTTTTTAGCTCTCCAAACATGTTTCAAAGATGCTGCATGCAAGATTTCACCACACTGCCAACGCACTGCCCCAGTGTGAAGCCATTCATTGATTTTAATGGGAATCATTTTTCTTGAGCTTTTCAAGTACTTTTTTTTAACCCAAAAGCGATTGAAAAACTCCTCAGTGTGAAAGGGCCCTTCTTTTTTACATGCTTATACAACAATTATGGATGTGGCAGATCAGTGGTATATCTTCATTCCGCAACTACTGAAAAAAAGGCTTTTTGACTTGCCCTTGTAATGAGCCTGCATGGAGCAATGCAATCCAAAGCAGGTGTTGTGAACAAGCCTTTACAGTATTTTATAGTACAGCATCCATTACCACCGATCCCCCCCCCCCCTCCCCTGAGCACATAACCTATTTCCTCTCTATCTTTGTATATCTAAAACCACACGGGACCAGTGACCTCTAACCTTTAGGCTTTACATTATATCAATGTAAAATATGTTTACACTGCATCTTTATGAATGGTCATATTCTACTATTCTATATTATAGCATTCATTTTAAATAATGCATGCCTAAGATGTTCTTTCATAATTGATCTGTGCATAATCTGCTTACAGCGGAAATGGGACAGATGGAAGAAGAGAACACTCTAAGAAAAGATACAGCAACTTAGTATACGTCAAACTAATAGCTATCAATAAAATGTAAAATGGCATACATAATGCAGGCTTGCTGAATCATACACATTTTCACCCATAATAGTTATTGCACTCCCTGCTGTTTGCTTGGAACGTCAGCTAAATCTCCTGCAGATGTTTTGTCGTTTTCCTTTTTTGGTTGAAGAGTAGTTTGTTGTCCCACTGAAATTTAAGTTTGCAAGCGTAGTTAGCAAATATGTCAGAAATTCATAGCTGAGCTGTGATTTTCCTTGTGTACAAGCTAAAGCTGACATCATCTCCTATAAAGAAGGTATTAATTGCTGCATTAAATATGTATTAGATAACCTGAGCTGCTGGTGTTTGTGGATGCAGGAAGACCTCTTAGCCAAGAAGTACTACATAATACGTATCAGTGATCATTGTTTGGTAGCAGCAAGGCAGTTGTTCAGCAAAATCATTTATACTTGCAAAATATTTGCCAATTACCATGTAGGGCATTTTTAAAGAGTTGATAAACAGTATACAGTAGATATAAAAAGTCTACACACCCCTGTTAAAATGTCAGGTTTCTGTGATGTAAAAAAATGAGACAAAGATAAATCATTTCAGAACTTTTTCCACCTTTAATGTGACCTATAAACTGTACAACTCAGTTGAACAACAAATTGAAACCTTTTAGGTGGAAGGAAGTAAAGATAAAAAAACTAAAATAATATGGTTGCATAAGTGTGCACACCGTTAAACTAATACTTTGTTGAAGCACCTTTTGATTGTATTACAGCACTTAACAGTCTTTTTGGTTATGAGTCTATCAGCATGGCACATCCTGACGTGGCAATATTTGGCCATTCTTCTTTGCAAAAACACTCCAAATCTGTCAGATAGTGAGGGCATCTCCTGGGCACAGGCCTCTTCAGATCACCCCACAGATTTTCAATCAGATTCAGATCTGAGCTCTGGCTGGGCCATTCCAAAACTTTAATCTTCTTCTGCTGAAGCCATTCCTTTGTTGATTTGGATATATTCTTTGGGTCGTGTCATACTGAAAGATGAAGTTCCTCTTTGTGTTCAGCTTTCTAGCAAAGGCCTGATGGTTTTGTGCCAATATTAAGTGGTATTTGAAACTCTTCATCATTCCCTCTACCTTGACCAAGACCCTTGTTCCAGCTGAAGAAAAACAGCCCCAAAGAGTGATGCTGCCACCACCATGCTTCACTGTGGGTATGGTGATCTTTTGGTGATGTACAGTGTTGTTTTTGCACCAAACATATTTTTGGGAATTATGGCCAAAAAGTTCAACCTTGGTTTCATCAGACCACAACACATTTTCCCACATGCTTTTGGGAGACCCTTTAGATGTGGTTTTGCAAAATTTAGCTGGGCTTGGATGTTTTTCTTCGTAAGAAAAGGTTTCCACCTTGCCACTCTACCCCATAGCCCAGACCTATGAAGAATATGGGGGATTGTTGTCACATGTACTACACAGCCAGATATTCCTGCAGCTTCTTTAATGTTGCTGTAGACCTCTCAGCAGCTTCCCTGACCAGTTTTATTCTCATAGTTTCATCCATTTTGGAGGGAAGTCCAGTTCTTGGTAATGTCACTGTTGTGCCATATTTTCTCCACTTTATGATGACTGTCTTTACTGTGTTTTATGGTATATCGAATTCCTTGGAAATTCTTTGGTATCCTTCTCCTGACTGATACCTTTTAACAATGAGATCCCTCTGATGGTTTGGAAGCTCTCTGCAGACAATGGCTTTTGCTGTAGGGTGCGACTAAGAATATGTCAAGAAAGAACTTCTAGAACAGCTGATTTTTATTTGGGGTTAATCAGAGGCACTTTAAATGATGTCAGGTGTGTACTGACTCCTATTTAACATAAGTTTGAATGTGATTGCTTAATTCTGAACACAGCTACATCCCCATTTATAAGAGGGTGTGTACACTTATGCAACCACATTATTTTAATTTTTTAATTGAGTTGTACAGTTTATAGGTCACATTAAAGCTGGAAAAAGTTCTGAAATCATTTACATTTGTCTCATTTTTTTTTACATCACAGAAACCTAACATTTTAACAGGTGTGTAGACTTTTTATATCTGTATATGCTACATTTGTTCTTTGCATGTCACTTAAAATGCCCTATGCTTAAGCACCCCTAACACTCTTGCACCTAACACCATGCCCTAAAACAAGTCCCTAACACTTAACACTTTAAGCCCAGGTTCACACATATGCGCTGCGAATTCGGTGCAAATTTTAAGCGGTACACGGTGCGAATTTGCAGTGGGATTTTTGCTTGCCATGTGCAATTTCAATGCAAATTTAGTGCAAATTTTTGATTAGAGTGGTCACATCTGTGATTTTATTTTCTATAGAATCGAGGCAAAAAAATATATAAAATTTGCAGTGATGTCAACACTGGACTGTAATTTCAATCTGGTCCCAAAGAAGTCTATGGAGCTAAACCGCACCGCCCCAAACTCGCACAGGATCCTTTTTTTAACTGGATCAAATTTGCACCTCATATATGTAAAAATTCTTAACTGGAAATAATGCTTTTTTACATGACTTGCAAATCTATACTTTTCGGATCACATCGGATCCGCATAGAATTCAGATACGTGCGAACCGGGGCTAAATGTATGTATAGGCAAAGCATTTATTTTAGTGTTATATAGAGTAGAAAAGGGGTTAAATCTTTCAGCAATGTATTTTTTTTTATTGCTGTCTATGTCCTTTTGGTGGATATTTCTTTTCACTTCCTGTTCTAGAGATGCAACAGGAAATGAGAGGAAATCTATACATAGTGAAGCAAATTCACAGTTGTCACCAGAACATTTGTCTATATTAGAAGATTTACCCTTACCTTTTGTTCTGGTGAGAGCAGTAACATTTTACATGTCTTTACATGTCTTTGTAAAGTTTGTAGCTACATACAGTGCCTTGAAAAAGTATTCATACCCCTTGAAATTTTCCACATTTTGTCAAGTTACAGCCAAAAATGTAGATGTATTTTATTGGGATTTTATGTGATAGACCAACACAAAGTGGCACATAATTGTGAAGTATAAGGAAAATGCTAAATAGTTTTCAAAATGTTTTACAAATAAATATCTGAAAGGTGTGGTGTGCATTTGTATTCACCCCCCTTTACTCTGATACCCCTAACTAAACTCTAGTGGAGCCAATTGCCTTCAGAAGTCACCTACTTAGTAAAAAGACTCCACCTGGGTGTAATTTAATCTCTGTATAAATACAGCTGTTCTGTGAGGCCCTCACAGGTTTGTTAGAGAACCTTGGTTAACAAACAGCATCATGAAGGCCGAGAACACACCAGATTAGACCAAAATTGAACTTTTTGGCCTAAAAGCAAAACACTATGTGTGGCGGAAAACTAACACCGCACATCACCCTGAACACATCGTCCCCACCGTGAAACATGGTGGTGGCAGCATCATATTGTGGGGATGCTTTTCTTTTTTTTCTTTTTAGGGACAGGGAAGCTGGTCAGAGTTGACGGAAAGATGGATGGAGCCAAATACAGGGTAATATTAGAAGAAAACCTGTTAGAATCTGCAAAAGACTTGAGACTGGGGTGGAGGTTCACCTCCTAGCAGGACAATTACCCTAAACATACAGCCATAGCTACAATGGAATGGTTTAGATCAAAGCATATTCATGTGTTAGAATGATCCACTCAAAGTCCAGACCTAAATCCAATTGATCATCTGTGGCAAGACTTGAAAATTGCTGTTCACAGAGGCTCTCTATCCAGTCTGGCAGAGCTGAGCTATTTTGAAAAGAAGAATGAGCAAAAATGTCACTCTCTAGATGTGCAAAGCTGGTAGAGACATCCCCAAAAATACTTGAAGCTGTAACTGCAGTGAAATGTGGTTCTACAAAGTATTGCTGAATACAAATACACGCCACACATTTCACATATTTATTTGTAAAATATTTTGAAAACCATTTATCATTTTCCTTCCACTTCACAATTATGTGCCACTTTGTGTTGGTCTATCACATAAAATCCCAATAAAATACATTTATGTTTTTGGTTGTAACATGACAATATGTAGAAAATTTCAAGGGGTATGAATACTTTTCAAGGCACTGTATGTATTTGGGCGTTAACATGTTTGCTTATTATGTATGCTAAGTCTTTTTGCTGCGGAGTAAAATCTTGGTGATGTGTATTCCTTCATCTCACTGAAACTCTTCTGGACAGGTGAGATCTAGGTGAAAACACAATCGGTGCAATCTCTAATGACATTAAAGCGGAACTTCATTTTTCATCTTTCCATCTATTAAATCTTCTGCCCTTGTTGTTTTATTTTTGGATAGTAAAACATTTTTTTTTTCTGCCAGTAAATACCTTACATAGCCCACTTCCTCTTTCTTGTCTGGTAAAAAGACTAGGCTTATGAAATCGTGCAAAGCTCTCATGAGAGTTTAACAGGAAGGGAGGGGGAATGAGTCGTATGAGGGCCAATGAGAGCTGCAGAGCTGGAGGTGTGCCTCTGTGTATCTGTGTAAATCCAGGAAGTGAACAGGCAGCATCTTCAGTTGCCCACAGTTAAAATGGATGCAGACAGACTCAGTGGAGGGAGATTTCTGCAGCATATTTGGCAAGTACAGAATCACAGTATATTTTAAAACAATACACAAAGTGGTTGGAGGGAAGCTCCAGCATGGAAAAGATGTTTTTATTTACAAATTATGTGAGCAGACTGCAGTTCCTCTTTAAGTGTCCATAATGTTCCCGGTAGCCAGAGGCCAGGATAATCCCTTTTAATTCCTGGGCAAGAAAGCTTAATGTAATTTAGCAATGCTGGCATGCCCTTACTATTCAGGTGAATGCAAATGTTTCCAGCAGTGTTATTTGTACCCCAGCGGGTACTTTTCCTGTCAGCACGAGGAAAGAAATGCCAAAAAACAGCTTGTGTTTACATTGTGATCAGCTATGATTGGACACAGCTGATCACATGGTAAAGAGCAGCTGATTGGCTCTTTACCTTGATTACAGAGCGCCGCCCACGCACAGCAGTGGGCGCGCAATCACTGGAGGAAGTCATATGATGCCCTCCCAGAACTCCCTGGCTGGGCTGTAGGCATCATCCAGATATAGCGTGGTCGGCAAGTGGTTAAAGTGTGTGTTAAGGCATATATATAAGTCTATGCCAGCCCCTCTATTAGAGGTTGGCATAGCACACTGTGTATGTTGTATTTAAAAATGAATGCAGTAAATACCGAATATCAGCTGTCTTCAAGCCGGTCTCATCACTTGTGGCCGCTTTCCAGCTCTGATAGATGTCTTCTGTGGGAGGGGCCGTGCTGTCAGAGGGAGATCACGTGGTCATTCATCCCCTCCGCAGAAGACAGAGCTGGAAAGCATCCACGAGTCATGTGACCGGCCTGAGGACAGCTGATATTCAGTATTTACAGCGCTCGTTTTTAAACAAAACATACACAGTGTGATATGACAGCCCCTAATAGAGAAGCTGGCAGTGACAAATTTTATATTTTAATATTAAAATAATAGCGGTGGGGCTGCCGGAGACAGACAGAAAGGGCGCTGACAGGGAGGAAGGAGGGGGTGAGGGGGGAGAGAGGAGAGCAGAGAGCAGGCAGCCTATCACAGAGGGAGGCACTTTGACCACGGTGATCAGGGCGGAGTTGCCCTTCTTATAGTGGTCTGTTTAGAGAGGGCATACAGGAAGTGGTAGGTTTAGGGTTTTTTTTTTTAAAGTTTAGAGTGGGGCAGATTACATAGCACAAGCACTTTGCACAAAATCTGCTTTAAGGGACCAGAATTTACTTTTTTGGGGGGTTAACAAACACTTTAAGATTATTCTCGCCGGAGAAGAGATGTTTAAGATGGGATATGATAGAAATATACAAATATTTTAAAGGTGATTCCAGCATTGGGAGGAAA
The DNA here is from genome assembly GCA_037952925.1 of Lithobates clamitans. Lineage (NCBI taxonomy): Eukaryota > Metazoa > Chordata > Amphibia > Anura > Ranidae > Lithobates > Lithobates clamitans. The sequence continues at coordinate 11,687,292 of JBBGZY010000014.1, forward strand.
CTATTCACTCAAGAAAACACAAGGCCACTTAATGAAGTTGGATGAAAAGTGGTTCAACCTAAAAACTGCATAAGGGTCTTTTTTACTGTTATGCCCTGTACACACGGTCAGACATTGATCAGACATTCCGACAACAAAATCCATGGATTTTTTCCAACGGATGTTGGCTCAAACTTGTCTTGCATACACACGGTCACACAAAGTTGTCGGAAAATCTAATCGTTCTGAACGCGGTGACGTAAAACACGTACATCGGGACTATAAACGGGGCAGTAGCCAATAGCTTTCATCTCTTAATTTATTCTGAGCATGCGTGGCACTTTGTGCATTGGATTTGTGTACACACGATCGGAATTTCTGACAACGGATTTTGTTGTCGGTAAATTTTATAGCATGCTCTGAAACTTTGTGTGTCGGAAATTCCTATGGAAAATGTATGATAGAGCCTACACACGGTCGGAATTTCTGACAACAAGGTCCTATCACACATTTTCCATTGGAAAATCCTATCGTGTGTACAGGGTATAAGAGTGGTAACGATGTGGAACTCCCTTCCACAATCAGTGTTTGCAGTGGGAAATGTTGCTAATTTAAAAATGTATTAGATGGGCATCTTATTGAACACAGTATACAGGGATATGAGAAGTGGTAGAGACATAATACATACTCACATCCACACAGGGTGAACTGGATAGACTGGTGACTTAATTCAGCCATACCAACTATGTAACTATGTTATCATGTCTGTTGGGGGTCTCTGTCCTGGTGAGCACTGGGCAAATCTTAAAGTGGTTGTAAAGGCTTAAGGTTTTTTTAACTTCATGCATTCTATGTTACAAAGGCCCTGGTATAAAAGTAGTATTAATTTTGTATTAATTTTGTCTTATAAAAATATATTTTTATGTATTATTATATTGCACAAGCATAAGATTATATTAAAGTGTTTGTAAACCCACTTTACAAAAAAAAAAAAAAACTAACACCTGCAAGACAAAGGCATAATGAACTAGTATGCATAGCATACTAGCTCATTAAGTATACTCACCTGAGATCAAAGCCCTCGCTGCGGTGCCCGTACCGCGGTGCGCCTGACATCACTCCGGGGGGTTACTTCCGGGTATCACGGCTCCGGCGCTGTGATTGGCCAGAGCCGCGATGATGTCACTCCCGCGCATGTGCGTGGTAGCGGCACATTCACTGAAGCAACGGCACATAGGTGCCATTGCTTCAGTTTGTGTCAGTGCACATGGGCCGATGACGTTGACACATGCAAATACAGGGAACGTCTCCTAAACGGTGCAGATATCCTGGGTAGCTACAGGTAAGCCTTATTATAGGCTTACCTGTAGCATAAAATGGTCTATAAGGGTTTACAACCACTTTAATGTAAATATATAATATTGTATATAATTTGTATTCTCAATTTAATTTACACAATTGTCTTTTAAAAAATGACCTATTAAACATTTTGAACTCACCAGAACAAAATAAGACTGGAAATTATAAGCATAACTGACTCATTGTAAATGAAACTTCTTAACAATCTGTTCTACAAGGTATATTCAACATTATGAATACCAAAAAGGACACTGCTGAGGTTATGTGACATCTCTCAATGGATGCCGTGCAATAAAACTGAAGCAGTATTTTAAAGCAAACAAAAAAGTCCAGTATCGAATATACTGTAGGAGCAACCAACTTCAAAAATGTATCTTGGATTTGTCGTCAAGTATGGTAAGGTGACAGATAACATCAGGACAAAAATTAAATCCCTGTACTGTAAATCTTCACACGGATATGTCACTTTCAGGCTTTAAATTGAGTTCTTTCAAAACAACATATATCGTTAGCGTGTACTTGTCATGTACGTCTGAAAAATGTAACATTAATCACGTAGCTTGAGCAGAGCTCTGAAAGCCAAATCAACCAATCTGAAACATATAATACAATAAAATACCTCCACATCTGTGTTTTTGTGAAATATTTTTGGCATGATTTAGATTAGCTGTGGGTGGGCCATCCAAACATCAAAATAATTCAGCTTTACATAAAGTGCATAATAACTATTTTGGGCATACTCTACCACCACATAGGCACTGCAACAGTATACAATGTAAGAAAAAGTAGAACCATCATACTTGTTTTAAATTGGCACTATTTTTTTTTTTTAATAAATAGTGGTAGCAAACAAGGCTGGATTTTCCATTAGGCTGTCGTAGGCACATTTCTAAGGTCCCTAGTACTGAAGGGGTGCCTGTTCGCATCACCTAAGGCTGGCTACATCTGTCATGCAATATAACCTATAGATCTCATGTTCCTTGCTGGTGATCAAAAACAGACATTCAGAGCTACACAAATCTTGCCTCAACACAGCAGCCTGTGTTTATATGGTGCAGAGAGAGCCCAGAAAGTGGTGTATTTTATGGATGCGAAAAACAGCATTCATATCCCTTCACTAACTCATGCATCATCACAACAGGTGCCGCTTTAACATTGTCCACACACAGCCCAGAATCAGAAGGCAAGTGGAAGGGAAGGGAATCTTTTTTCCAAGTACTTGGAGGGTTGAAGAACAGATAAGAGAAGGTGAAGAAAGCAGCAGATGGCTATACAGCTCACCAAGGTGCAAGAATAATTTAGACTTTAAGCAAATCTTGCTGCAATGGGGTAGTTTGTGTCTGGGGGGGGGTTCACCCTATTAATTCAGTATTATTAGGAGGCCCTCGTGTAATCATAAGTGTCAGCTACTAGGCAGTATCCTAACTTGTTACACCATCAGTAATGTTTAACATTATATTAATATAAATAATAGTTTGGGGCTTATTGATTTTACATATACAGTATTTCTAACTAGTTAGTTCCTTGCCCCTTGAGCTGGCATGCTTACCCCTTTAAGACCTCATAACTATTATACAGTATGGAGCATCAAGAAAATATGATTTCTTACTGGAGATTGAATATGTGTAGCTGTGTTGGTGCTGGCAGTACACTAAATTCCACACTTCTAGTATGGAGACCGAGCTGTTTAGGCTTCATCATTATGGGATTAACAAGGGTAACGCTGAATCAATTCTGCTTTGATTTTTTTAATAGCATAGTAGGGATGTGGCTTATGGTGTAGCGGGCTTAAAGGTATTGGCTTTTCCACACCACTTGACTCCCAAAATATAAAGGACCCAACGGCAGAACATCTTGGGTCAATGGGCCATTGGACTAAAATGTCAAACCTAGATGACAAACTTTATTACTCAACAACGGTATATCTACTGAAGTTTTATGGCACCCTATAGACAGATTGAAATGACATTAAAAAAAAAAAAAACATGATGGAAAAACTTTCCGAGGAGGCTGTGGAAGTACAATTTACTTTAAAATCAAAGTTGACATGCTTTTTCCATTACTGTCAAGGAGACCTATACACAGATGTGAACTTCTGCTTAAGGCTGCCCATACATTATACAACGTTCTTGTAAAACTTGCTTTAGATTTACCAAAACCATATAATATGCAGTCAAACTCCTAAACCCTTTCAATAGGTATGTAATCAGGCAGGCCCTTGCACTACATAGTTGAAGGAAAAGCTAAAGGAAATTGAATAAGAACATTTTATAATATATGGCCAGCATTAGATTGAAGGTTGGACATTAGGCAACTGCAATGCTGTGAATCTATAACAATAATGGGTTACTATTGTCAGTGTAATACTTTACTTTCAATTTGGTGACTTCATCACCCTAATCTTAATACTTATTTAAACATAAATTATAATAAAATAATTCATTTTGGTGGGGTTCTACTTATGTGAAAGTTCTAAAGTCACAAGCATAATTGCGCTATTCCCAAAACCACTATTTGCCATCTGTGATATAATTTGGCTCATTTTGAAGAGATAAACCCCACTTACATAAGAGGTTACTACCAGTTGCCACACTTTACACAGACTGAGCATTGTGCAAGTCATAATTCGTAACAGCCAGATTGGCTAATATCTGAGAATTCTCTGCAATGCATGCACAATTGGTGACATTGGAGTGTTTCCTGAGTGTCACCTCATGTGGCACCTGGACATATCATCAGTATAGAGCTGGATGGCCATTTGCAGTAATAATTTTTTGTTCAAGATTTCAATTTTATGCCATGATATTTAAAATAAAAGGCAAGAGCTAAAAAAAAGTCAGTTTTCATTTTAGTAATGTAGAAACTCCCTTGAGCAATCGATTTTATACATAATTTTCATTCCAATCTTCTCAATAATAATAACAAGTAATCACAACAGCAGAAGAGGTCAGTCTACAAACTAAATGATGTCAAGTGCAATATTTCCTACAAGCAGAGCGGCATGAATCCATTATACTTGTGCAGTGTTGCCTTAAGAGATTTTCTATCAATTAATTAGATGTTAACACAGAATACATGCTCTCTCACTCACTATAGTGCTTGGCCGATATACATTAATTATAAGAACTGGTTTGAAATAGCATTAAAAAATGATGTTAAGATGGAATATACAATATGGAAATCTCATCTTCCCATATACTGTACAGATATGGAAATGACAGTTACAGCAAGCAAAGCAGACCACATTTATTAATCAAGCTCATACCAAAATTATAGACATTTGCCACAGTCCCTGGGAGAGCCGTGTAACATGCAGCAGTATTATATTCCATAATGGTTATGAATAATTATTTCCAGGAACAAGCAGCAGAGGCCATGGAAGTGCAATTACTCTTGAAGTCAAAGTAGAGGTGCTGCAGGTTGCTCACTTAAAAGGGATCCTGGGGTCTCTAAGTATTTAAAACAGGCAGTCCCCAGCAATAGAAGACAGTGTTTACACCTCACTGCAATAGCGTGTTTCTCCTTTGTCCTTTGGGTTTCACTGCTAAACTCTCTGAAAGCTTCTTTGGTATTTAACACTTCCTGGAGTGCTGGATGCCTGTGTCCCTCACTGGACACCATTGCTCCTTCCTCCAACCTAGGGTTTACCAAAGAAGGGACTATCCAAAGCACTGATAAAAGGGCTGGAGGTCAATAAGTGGTTTATAAATAACAAAAGGTCCATTGGGGTCAAATAAAACCTTGTGAGGTCTCTGTAGAGCTCCATACCAGTCCCTACTCCTGAAGGTACGTTGACTAGTGACTCAACAGTGTTGCCCATGTTAGGATGGTCAGCCACGATTGGGAGAAGCCTTGGGCTGTCTCTAACAGATGTGTTACATTATCGGCCTGGTTGTCAGCCTACTCTGCTTTTTTACATCTGTGACCTCACATACCTAAGTACATGTTCACTTTTCATATTAAATATGCTCCCTACCTTAAACGCTCTTGGAAAACCAGTGAGTAAACTCACCTTAAACTCTGATGGAAATCCAATGAGTAAACTCTCCTCAAACTCTGTTGGAAAACTAGTGAGTAAACCTTCCTCAATTTTTTTTGGAGACTCAGTGATTATGCCCAAAATGACAGGAGTGGTGCCAAAGAACTGACTGCTGTGCATTTACTATGAATTCAGCATTATAACAACCATAATGGCAGCTTCTGATACCAAGAGTGAGTGTTGACAGTATTGACAAGGATATTCTTATTTTTATTACCCATTATGATTTATGATTATTATTCTTTTTGGTTCTATTTCTAATAATAATACAGGTTCATTACAAAACCAGGGATACCACATCCAGAATATCAATAAAGAGAAAAGATACGTACCTGTATTTATCAGCGTATAACACGCGCCGGCGTATAACACGCACCCCAAGTTTAGGAGGGAATTTTAAAGAAAAAAACTTTTTAAGGAAAAAACTTACATTTAAATGCCCATCAATGCAGCCTTATGAGTGTCCATCTGCAGCCTTGTAGTGTCATTTGCAGCCTTGTCAGTGTTATCTGCAGCCCTGTAGTGTCATTTGCAGCCTTGTCAGGGTCATTTGCAGCCTTGTAGTGTCATTTGCAGCCTTGTAGTGTCATCTGCAGCCTTTTAGTGTCATTTGCAGCCTTTCAGTGTCATTTGCAGCCTTTTAGTGTCATTTGCAGCCTTTTAGTGTCGTCTGCAGCCTTGTAGTGTCATTTGCAGGCTTGCCCAGTGACACTGCAGACTTGTCAGTGTCACTGCAGTTTTTAAATATGGCGCTGTCGAGAGACACAGAGCTGGTCCTGTGGCTCTCGGTGGCTCTCGGCTGCTTTCAACTCCTCTCGTAGTCCTGTGGGCGGAGCCGTGCGCCGCCGATATACATACATAGCCGTCCATCATAGGGCGGGACTGGGCGTGACTGTGTGCGGAGCTAGCCGAGTACACTCGGCTATGTATGTATGTCGGCGGCGCTCGCTCCTCCACTCACAGTCAGTGGGGGATCGGCGTATAACACGCACCCGTGATTTTCCCCTGATTTTAAGGGGAAAAAAGTGCGTGTTATATGCCGATAAATACGGTATATCATATACTTATAATACATATATTGCTTACTTGATCCAGAAAATGGTCACCATATTGAGGATTGGCATATAATTTTAGGGGTTCAAAGACAGGCAACTAAATACAGTAAATAAAATAAATGGAAATTCCTAACTACTGTTAAAACTTTTAAAAAGCTGGATATTTTTGCAAACAACTGTATTGACATACCCAAGGTCAGTATAAAGATCTGGCAAATTAATATATTATCCCATGGTCTGCACAGAGAACAAGTTGAGACATTAATTGTACATTGATAAACATAGGCTGGCCATACATTATACAATTTTCATTGTACAATTTACCTTTAGATTTTCCATATAAAATAAAATCAAATCTTTAAAGTAAATTAAATAAGAAAATTGTAAAATGTAAGACCAGCTATAGATTTTACCATCAGTTTAGGAAGGGGTTCTTTAAAGTAGATATAAACCCCATCACTAAGGCCTCATTCATAAGTGCGTACCTAAGTGTACACCTATGTGAGGGCTGTGTTTTTCCCACACAGGATGCAAAGGCGTTCCTGTACAGGCAGTCCCATTCATGTCAACTGGAATGCAGCAGCTGTACAGACACAGCCACTGCTCCCAATTTGACATCAGTGAGGGTGCAGGTCCCTAAGCTCATACTGTTTGCGTTCAGAGACCCATACCCACACGGATGTCAAATTGGGAGCAGTGGCTGTTCCGGTGCAACCCGTTCCTCCTAACTGACATAAATGGGACTGCCTGAAAGTGGCTGCACAAAGTACCTGAGGATCCCGTGTGGGCAAAACAAGATCCTCATATGGGTGTACACTTAAGTAGGCCTGTGTGAAAAAGGCCTTGAAATCTCATATTATATATAACATGTTAATATAATTTAAAAAGTCACTGCTGATCACAGATTGAGGTAAAGAGACAATCACTGGCTCTTTATCACGTGATCAGGTGTGTCCAATCACAGCTGATCTTGATGTAAATAAAAGGCGGTTATCAAAAGCATAAGGAGAGGAGAAGAGAGCCGATAACTAGATTGTATAAAAGGGACATGTACACTAATAATCAGGACACTGATTATCAGTGTCCTGATTATCAGTGCAGTCCCAACAGTGCCCCCCACCAGTGCTGCCAATCAGTGCTGCCAATCAATGCCCATCAGTGCCTCCTCATCAGGGTCACCTATCAGTGCCAGTGGCCATCAGTGCCGCCTACCAGTGCCCATCAGTGTGGCCTACCAGTGCTGCCTATCAGTGCACGTCACTACAACCCATCAGTGCCCCCTATCAGTGCACATCAATGCTACCTCATCAATGCCCATCAGTGCGGCATATCAGTGCCCATCAGTAAAGGAGAAAAATTACCTGCTTGCAAAATTTTATAATAAACTATGAAAAAGTTTTTGTTTTTCAAATATTATTTATCATAAAAATCAAAAACCCAGTGTTGATTAAATACCACCAAAAGAAAGCTCTATTTGTGTGAAAAAAAATGATAAAAATGTTGTTTGGGTACATTGTTGCATGATCATGCAATTGTCATTCAAAGTGTGACAGTGCTGGAAGCTGAAAATTGGCCTGGGTAAGAAGGGGGTAAAAGTGCCCATTTAGGAGATATTTATATTGATATTTATATTCATTTTACCTACAAGTAAGCTTTATTATTAACTTATCTGTAGGTAAAAATGGCACAAAAACTCCGCACTCCTATTAATTTTGGCCATGGAACCTTTGGCAGAGGCGATCCGATCCCACCCGGACATAACTGGTGTTGAGATAGCAGGGACACCCCATAAGATATCACTGTTCGCAGATGATATTCTCCTAACCCTAACAAACCCTAGAATCACCCTACCTAACCTGTTCTCTTTACTAGACTCTTTTACCTCCCTTTCTGGCTTGTCCGTTAACCCCACCAAATCAAAAGCCATGTCAATTAATCTTCGGTCCTCAGACTTGATAACCTTAAAAAACACCTTCACGTTCCAATGGCTGACCTCATTACCCTACCTGGGGATCCGGCTCACCCCAACCTACGCGGGACTCTATAAGGCAAACTTTCCTCCTATACTTAAGAAGCTGACGGACATGTTGTCCTCCTGGACTCATCTCCCATTATCCTGGTTTGGCAGGATCGTGGCAATTCGTATGACATACCTGCCGAAATTACTCTACTTCTTCAGAGTCCTACCGGTCCCAATCCTGCCGCATATCCTACGAATACATCAGCGCAAAATCCTGAAATTTGTCTGGGGTTCGACCCGCCCCAGAATCAATAAGCAAATACTATATGCCCGCAGAATCAATGGTGGACTTTCAGTCCCTAACCTACAAGCCTACTATATAGCTGCAAACATAGCCCCGTTATCCCAACTCCATGCACAACACCAAATGCCGCTATGGGTCACTATGGACCTAGTGGATTCACACCCAACACCAATCTCCTCATTGCCCTGGCTCCCTTCCACACATCACCCTCTCGTGACGGGGCCATGTCTGGCCCATTCCCTTCGCATGTGGGACTCGGTAAAGTATTCGGCCGGCCTGATTTCTCCTCATCTACCCCTACTTCAATTTCTCCAGTGCCCATTGTTCCCACCAGACTGCAAAAAACCCCAGCAATTATCCTGGTGGAAGACAAACGGATTCACGGACATTCACTCTTTTCCCCCCCCACCAGGATAATATCATTTGAGGCTCTACGCTCCTCTCACGATATCCCGTTACGTGAACACTATAGCTACCTACAGATTCGTCACTTTCTCCAGGGGCTTATAAAATCTCAACCGACCCCTTATATTTTGACCCCCTTCGAGAACTTCTGCAGAGCAAGACCCCAAACCTCGGGTTTAATATCACTGATATATTCCTCTATTATTACCTCTAAAAAACCACCGACACGGCTCTGTCACCTTCAATGGGAAAGGGAACTAGGAAAACAGCTCGATCCGGAGGATTGGCAGGTCATGACTTTAGCAATATCCAAATGTTCAAAGAATGTCTTTTTAGAAAATGCCTATAAGATACTTTACAGGTGGTACTACGCGCCTGCTAGACTGGCCTGGTTCATCCCAGCCAACTCTCCCTTGTGCTTCCGAGGGTGCTCCCAGGAGGGCACAATGTCGCACATCTGGTGGACCTGTCTGAGGGTATGCAGGTTATGGATTAGAGTTTACTCCCTCCTCCGAAACATACTCCATGCTGACCTCAAAAAAGATCCGTTCGAAGCACTTCTCTGCAAACCAATTGCGGAGCTGCTTCGTCCGGAGCGCCAGCTGGCTCTGCATCTCTTTACTGCAACCAAACTAACAATAGCTAGGGCATGGAAGACACAGACACTAAGTTTTGAGGCGGTTAAGAATCGCATGGACGATATAATGGTTAATGAAAAGCTGACTGCAGTCCTTTCGGACACTCATGATAAGTTCCTGAAGGTATGGAGGCCATGGGTCGAATATACTAAACCTACCAGATTTGATACCACCCTTCTTCGGATTTAATGCACTCTTGCTCCCCACCGCGAGGACCCACCCTTCCCCCTTTCTTCCTCTTCTCTCCTTTCCCCCTATTCTTTATTCCTCCCTTCTCAGCTAATCTCTGCCCCTAGCTCTTCTTTAACCTCCCTCTCAAAACTGTTTTCAAACTCTGTTATATTCTTATTGTTTTGTTTTTCTTTGATTTACTAGCATACTTATTTTATTTATAAGATGCTAAACTTTTTGTTATGATTATTCATGATGCATTATCTACACTGTTAAACTGTGAAATTGCTATGATTATCAATAAAACCCTTTGTAAAAAAAAAAAAATGGCACAAAAAATGTTTACTACATTTCAAAAAAAAAAAATTAGGTTTACAATCACTTTAAGAGTGGTTAAGCTGTGGACTGCTTTACCGCAGGAAGTAGTAATGACAAAGCAATTATGAAATAATAAAAAAAATACTTCTAAAAATACTAAGTGCTAATTAAACATATTTGATTTGTGAGAGGTTAAAGTGATTGTAAAGGAAGATTTTCAAAAAAAACAATAACAAACATTTCTATACTTACTTTCTCTGTGCAATGGAGTTGCACAGAGCGGACCCAAACCTCCTCTTGGGTCCCCCAGCGGTGCTCCTGGCTCCTCCTCTCTGTTCAGTGCCCCCATAGGAAGCAGCTTCCCATGGGGGCATTCGCACTGGCTCGCTCCTGAGCCTCGCTGTTGCGTCCATTGACACAGACAGCAGAATGCGACCCCACCCCCAGCTCCCTCGTCACTGGCTTTGATTGACAGCACTGGGAGCCAGTGAGACACTAAAGTGAGGGGAAAGAAGAGCTGCAGATGTGCACAGCGCTGGATCCAATGAGGGGTCAGGTAAGTATAAGGGGCTGAGGGGCCAAATTCAATGCTTAAACATTTTTTACCTTAATGCAAGGAATGCATTAGGGTAAAAAAATGTTTAGGCTTTAGAACCACTTTAAACTTGATAGATATGCATCTTTTTTCAAAGATATTCGTAATAAACAAATTAAAAGTAAGGACACTGATAAGCAAATGAGAAAAAAAACAATTAGGTGATAGTTATAGGAGGTGATTTTCCTGTGGGGTATGGCACAAAGAAAATGTGTATATACCGTATCATCAATCTGATGGGATCCCTCCCTGAAAGCCGTGGGCTGTATGTAGTGAAAAATAAAAAGGGGGAGGGACACATATGTGTCCCCAGAATTCAATCAATGGGAGAATCAACCACGTTATAATTGAAACAAAATTTTTCACTATGGCACAAAAAAAGCTAGTCATCTACGAATCTGTGAGAGAGTTACTGGTATAACATGGTCTCTAGTTGTAAGCTCCTGCTCTTTATTACATTCTGCAGAAAAAGTACAGGTAAATATTTGTCTATAGTTAACAAGCCACTCAGAACACAAACTGAACACAATGAATCACTGCTCCCAGTTCTCACCAAACCGTTACTAAAGACAAAACAGTTTTTTTGAAAGATTTGGATAGAGTGATGAAGGATTAGAAAGGTTTCTTTTGCTGCCCGTGTTTCCATTTGGCTGCATTAACACTTCAGCGCTTTGAATCGTGGGCAGCTTTGCCGCAATTCTGCTCTCGATTTGAAAGCGCTGGAGTGTGAAGGACAAATCGCGGGCCTCAAATTTGAGAAGCCATTTATTTGGATGACACCTAAAAACGCAGTGCGGGTCTGCCGCGATTGTCACGCGAATCACGGCAACCCACATCGCGTGGAGCATGTCGTCCAAAAAAAGTTCAGGAGCTACATTCTTCATGTGATGTGGGTTGCCACGATTGCAGCACGATTTGACGCGCGCATATGTAGTAGGAAATAAGCTGTGAGGCCGCAAGGCTTCACTTCCTGTTTCCCTTAGTGAAGATGCCAGCGCCTGCACCCAGAGTCGATGGACAAATCGGCTTGGAGCGCCGACATTGCGGGCTCCCTGGACAGGTAAGTGTCCTTATATTAAAAGTCAGCAGATACAGTATTTGTAGCTGCTGACTTTTATTTTTTCCCCCCAGACTGGAACTCCTCTTTAAATATGCATTAAAGCGGAACTTCAGTCATTTTTTTCATCTTTCTATCTATTAAATCTTCTGACCTTGTTGTTTTAACTTTGGATAGTAAAACATTTTTTTTTCTGCCAGTAAAAATAAATACCTTATACAGCTCACTTCCTGTTTCTTGCTTGGTAAAACGCCTAGGCTTATGACATTGTGCATAGTTCTCTCTCTAACTCTTGTGAGAGTTTGCCAGGAAGGGAAGGGGTATGAGTCATAAGAGGGCCAATGAGAGCTGCAGTGCTGGAGGTCTGTGTCTGTGTAAATCTAGGAAGTGAATAGCCAGCAGCTTCAGCTGCCCACAGTTAAAATGGTTTCAGCCAGACTCAGTGGAGGGAGATTTGGCAAGTACAGAATCACAGTATATATGAATAATATGCAAAGTGCTTGGAGGGAAGCTTCAGAATGGCAAAGATGTTTTAATTACAAATTAAGTAAGCAGACTGCAGTTCCTCTTTAAAGTGATTCTAAAGTCTTGTGATTTTTGTTAAAAATAACAGACATTGTATACTGTGCACTTGGTTTTGCACAGAGCAGCCTGGATCCTCCTCTTCTCAGGTCCCTCGCTGGTGCTCCTGGCTCCTTCCTCCTGCCCCCACAGCAAGCAACTTGCTATGGGGGCCCCCTAGCTGGGCCGCTGCTCTACGTGTCCATTTAGACACGAAGACGCGGCTCGGCCCTTCCCTGCCCCCTCTCTCTCCTCATTGGCTTACTGACTTTGACTGACAACAGCAGGAGCCAATGGTGCCCGCTGCTGTGTCTCAGCCAATCAGAAGGAAGAGTCCTGGATAGCCGGGTCTCTTGTGCAACATTGCTTAATAGAGTGTGGGGGGGGGCTCAGGTAAGTATTAGGGGGACTGAGGGGGTGCATTAAGATAGAAATAAATTATAACATTTTCAGGAAATTAACACCAATGAGGTTTACATCTTAAGGGTGTCAAAATTCCATCCTTAGAGATTCTATCTTTTCTTCTGTTATCTTGAAGTCTCCCCATTCCTGCTATCACAATGAAAGTCTTACTTCGTATGCACTTTCCTGAGTGAAAAACTTTATTTTATTGTACTATGTTTAAGTTTTACAGTCCACACTTAAAACTCCTTACTACCTATTTGTTGGTGCTATGCCTCCCATCTATGATCACATGATTGGATGTAACTATTTACTCATGTTCAAATATGAAAAAATTGTACATGGCTACATTATATTCCTTCTATAAAAATAGTTCTATTGTTTCTCATTTACATAGTTACATAGTTACATAGTTACATAGTAGGTGAGGTTGAAAAAAGACACAAGTCCATCAAGTCCAACCTATGTGTGTGATTATGTGTCAGTATTACATTACATATCCCTGTATATTGCGGTCATTCAGGTGATTATCTCATAGTTTCTTGAAGCTATCAATGCTCCCCGCTGAGACCACTGCCTGTGGAAGGGAATTCCACATCCTTGCCGCTCTTACAGTAAAGAACCCTCTACGTAGTTTAAGGTTAAACCTCTTTTCTTCTAATTGTAATGAGTGGCCACGAGTCTTATTAAACTCTCTTGTGCGAAAAAGTTTTATCCCTATTGTGGGGTCACCAGTACAGTATTTGTAAATTGAAATCATATCCCCTCTCAAGCGTCTCTTCTCCAGAGAGAATAAGTTCAGTACTCGCAACCTTTCCTCATAAATAAGATCCTCCAGACCCTTTATTAACTTTGTTGCCCTTCTTTGTACTCGCTCCATTTCCAGTACGTCCCTCCTGAGGACTGGTGCCCAGAACTGGACAGCATACTCCAGGTGCGGCCGGACCAGAGTCTTGTAGAGCGGGAGAATTATCGTTTTATCTCTGCAGTTGATCCCCCTTTTAATGCATGCCAATATTCTGTTTGCTTTATTAGCAGCAGCTTGGCATTGCATGCCATTGCTGAGCCTATCATCCACTAGGACCCCCAAGTCCTTTTCCATCCTAGATTCCCCCAGAGGTTCTCCCCCCAGTCTATAGATTGCATTCATATTTTTGCCACCCAAATGCATTATTTTACATTTTTCTACATTGAACCTCATTTGCCATGTAGTCGCCCACCCCATTAATTTGTTCAGGTCTTTTTGCAAGATTTCCACATCCTGCGGAGAAGTTATTGCCCTGCTTAGCTTAGTATCGTCTGCAAATACAGAGATGGAACTGTTTATCCCATCCTCCAGGTCGTTTCTGAACAAATTAAATAGGATTGGTCCCAGCACAGAACCCTGGGGGACCCCACTACCCACCCCTGACCATTCTGAGTACTCCCCATTTATCACCACCCTCTGAACACGCCCTTGTAGCCAGTTTTCAATCCATGTACTCACCCTATGGTCCATGCCAACGCACCTTATTTTGTACAGTAAACGTTTATGGGGAACTGTGTCAAATGCTTTTGCAAAATCCAGATACACCACGTCTACCTTTATCTAGATGGCAACTCACCTCCTCATAGAAGGTTAATAGATTGGTTTGGCAAGAACGATTCTTCATGAATCCATGCTGATTACTGCTAATGATATCATTCGTATTACTAAAATCTTGTATATAGTCCCTTATCATCCCCTCCAAGAGTTTACATACTATTGATGTTAGGCTAACTGGTCTGTAATTCCCAGGAATGTTTTTTGGGCCCTTTTTAAATATTGGTGCTACATTGGCTTTTCTCCAATCAGCTGGTACCATTCCAGTCAATAGATTTGAATTCTCACTGTGAATTGAATTGCCCATTGTACACTATCATCACTTTTTTCACATAAGTTTTGTATACCTATATAAGCTCAGTGTATTTCTTTCCACACAGTCAACCACCAATTCATATTTTCACTTTAATATCTTAATTTCCTTCTATGGGTGTATACACACTAATCCTAACCACTTGCTTGCTGGGCACTTATACCCCCTTCCTGCCTCGGTCAAATTTCAGCTTTCAGCGCCCTGACATTTTTAAGGACAATTGCGCGATCATACAACGCTGTACCCAAATTAAATTTTTATAACTTTTTTTTCACACTAATAGAGCTTTCTTTTGGTGCTAATTAATCACCACTGGGTTTTTTCATTTTTTTTTTTGCTAAACAAAAAATGAGTGAAAATCTGAAAAAAAAAATGTTTTTCATATTTTGTTATAAAATTTAGCAAACAGGTAATTGTTCTCCTTTGCTAATGGGCACTGATGAGGTGGCACTGATAGGCGGCACTGAAAGGCGGCACTGATGGGCACTGAGAGGGGAGTATTTGATGGCACAGTGGCAGCATTTGATGGCACAGTGGGGGCATATCATATGGCACAGTGGCTGCGTTTGATGGGCACAGTGGCTGCATTTGATGGCACAGTGGCGGCAATTGATGGCACAGTAGCTGCGTTTGATGGTACAGTGGCTGCAATTGATGGTACAGTGGTGGCAATTGATGGGCACAGTGACTGCGTTTGATAGCACAGTGGCTGCATTTGATGGTACAGTGGCTGCGATTGATGGTACAATGGCGGCAATTGATGGGCTCAGTGGCTGCGTTTGATGGTACAGTGGCTGCGATTGATGGTACAGTGAGACTGCAATTGATGTTTTTTTTTTCAGAATTTTTCAGTTTGTTTGCGCCCCCCCCCAAAAAAAAATTTGAGCATCAGCCACCACTGAACATACCCATGCCATTCTTTCAGAGCTGTGTGCCATGGCCAAGGCATGCATGGTAGTGGCGTCATTGCGGATCATGTAACATCAAAAATAAAATAAATCAATATATAAATAAATGTGAATGTATATTTTAATACTGCACAACCTAGTGGTTAAATAAAGTCCTGAAAAATCAATCAGTCCTGAAAACTCAATCAGTCGGTGCAAATGTCTGTGTGTGAAGTCCTTCTTGCAATGCATAACAAACTTCTCCTTGACCAAGGCAAAGCCGACAGAAAGGAGGGGGGCGCTTACTGGATGCGATGGACCCCTATTACGGGGGTCGTACGAGCCCTCAGATGCCGGATCAGGCAAGCAGGAACAGTTGGTGGATTGCGGTCTGTCCCAGGTCCCCCACGGGCAGTGGGAGCACAATGGAAAAGGCAGTGCAGATACGCTGGACCCCTATTACGGAGGTCATACGAGCCGACAAATGCCGGATCAAGCAAGCGGGAGCAGCTGGTGGATTACGATCCGTCCCAGGTCCCTCACTAGCAATAGCAGCACAATAAAACAGGCAGTGCTTCCGTGGGATCATCTATATGTGGGGGAGATCAAACAGAAAGGAAATATTCCATAGTGTAGTACTTCAAATACTTTATTAAAGGATAAATTGCATTGCTGACATCACAGGTTGAGCAGAAAGTTAAGCAAACAGACAGCACGGCCGTGGTAAAGCCGGCCAGCTGATAGTGTGGTGACGTCAGGTCTCGTGACTCCTGTCCAATGCAGCGTTTCTCCGTAAGAGGCTTCTGCTGGGAAAGGAGGCGGTTCAGCCATTCAAGTGGCCGCAGCCTACGAACCGAGAAGGAAGACTGGGTGAAGAAGGAAGCCTCTGCAGCAGGGGCGTTGCTAGGGGGTGGCTTTTGGGGCTTTAGCCCCAAATCTGGGGCCCATAGCCCGGAGTCTCTCAGAGACGGCCGTGGTCTTGGCCTCTTGGCAGCCGGGCCGCGAGTGCGGTGAGCAGCACCAGAGAGTGGGCAGGCAGTACGGAAGAGCCGGGCAGGCGAGAGAGCAGAGAGATGTAAGGAAGGGGCTCTCTAGGGACCCTGATGTAAGGGGGATGCTCTCTGGGGACCCTGATGTAAGGGGGGCTCTCTGGGGACCCTGATGTAAGGGGGAGGCTCTCTGGGGACCCTGAGGAAAGGGGGAGGCTCTCTGGGGACCCTGATGTAAGGGGGGCTCTCTGGGGACCCTGATGTATGGGGGAGGCTCTCTTGGGACCCTGAGGCAAGGGGGAGGCACTCTGGGGACCCTGAGACAAGGGGGGCTCTCTGGGGACTCTGAGGTAAAGATGGGCTCTCTATGGACCCTGATGTAAGTGGGGGGGCTCTCTGGGAATCCTGATGTAAGTGGGGGCACTCTGGGGACCCTGATATAAATGGGGGGCTCTCTGGGAACCCTGATACAAGAGGGAGGCTCTCTGTGGACCATGGTGTAAGAAAGGGGGCTCTTTGGGGACCCTGATGCAAGAGGGAGGCTCTCTGGGGACCCTGATGTAAGGAAGGGGGCTCTCTGGGGACCCTGATGTAAAGAAAGAGCTCTCTGGTGACCCTGATGTAAGGAAGGGGGCTCTCTGGGGACCCTGATGTAAGTGGGGGAGGCTCTCTGGGGACCCTGAAGTAAGGGGAAGCTCTCTGGGGATTCTGATGTAAGGAGGGGCTCTCTGTGAACCCTAATGTAAGGGGGGCTCTCTGGGGACCCTGATGTAAGGGGGGGCTCTATGGGAACCCTGATGTAAGAGGGGGCTCTATGGGAAACTTGATGTAAGGGGGGCTCTCTGGGGACCCTGATGTAAGTGGGAGGTTTCAGGGGACCGTGATGTAAGTGGGGGCTCTCTGGGGACTCTGATGTAAGGAAGGGCTCTCTGGGGACCCTGATGTAAGGGGGAAGGCTCTCTGGGGACCCTGGGGGCTCCCTGGGGACCCTGATGTAAGGGCGAGGCTCTCTGGGGACCCTGATGTAAGTGGGGGCTCTCTGGGGACCCTGATGTAAGGGGGCCCTCTGGGGACTCTGATGTAAAGGGGAGGCTCTCTCTGGGAACCCTGATGTAATGATAATATATGTAATATACAGTATATATATATATATATATATATATATATATATTTATATATATATATATACACACACGTATATTATATACATGTGTATGCCTGCCCAAGTGTATGACTTTCTTTACTTCGCTGCTGTGGGCTCTAGCCCCAGATCATTTGTAGACCTAGCAACGCCCCTGCTCTGCAGCATCATCACATGTGCAGCAGCATGGCATTTTCAGATCAGAGTCCAAGATTGCAGCTCCCTTGGCTGTAAAGTATAGGAGGGTTTAGTTCTGTTTTAACTTTAAGTGAAAGCAGGTGTCTGCACTGTGTACAGGGCTGAATATTCCATTAAGCACAGTAGGCATGTCCCTTCAGGCACCATTCCTGGAGGGATGCCTGACTGTATGAGCATGATCTCTCTCTCTTTCTGAACCAGGCCACATGTTAAAGTCCAGACACACCGGGCTGGTTCCGCGCCTGTGGCAGAGTTGAGCAGACAGGGATGGGGGGAGTGTCTTGCTGTGGTCTGTCCCCTGAACTGAGGTTTGCTGTGTTGTGCATGCTGAAACTTTTGAAGGAACAAGCTCTGTGTGCCCTGCTGGAGGTGGTGGAGTCCTGGGGGGCGACCCTGGAGGGGCTTTTTGCTGGTTATTCGGAGAGGGCCCCCTCCTCACCTGCTGCGCTGTAGACTTTTCCGCTGGCCAGAGCTGCAATATTCTGGGCAACTGAAAGCCCTGAGCGGGTGTCAGGGAGCCGGATGAGCTGACATGTGCTGCAACCCTTACCACTACAACAGGCTGTGTGGCCCAGGTGTGTGAAGGGAGACTGCAGGGAATGGTCTTCATTAATGCTCATGCACTGTGCCCATGGCACACAAAAAAAACACGTTTATGCTTTATGTACACTTTGGACCTATTCGTTTTCATTGAAATAAATGGACAAAGAGTTGAGACACACACAGCCAGGGACATTTCCTCCAATTCATTTTTGATATCTCTCACCCTCTCCCCCCCCCCTTTCAAACTAGCACCCCACATTGCAAGGAGACCTTTGCGGACCCTGATTTAAAGGGGAACCCTGCTGACTGTCATGTAAGGGGGGGGGGCTTTGATGACCAAAGACCACCTTACATCAGAGTTCCCCTTTCCATCAAAGTCCACAGCATTCTCCTTTACACGTATAAAAAGATTTATATAAAAGATTTTTATCATGAAAAAAAGTCGGTCTTACTGTCAATTTTTGCGGAGATGTGAATCCTGCCCTGGTCGTATATTTTAGTAAATGTGAATAATGTCTCATTGACATGTGGCATAATACTTGCTCATATATAGCACAATCTGTGCAGCGCAATAATAAATAAAGCATGTATCAATAAACAGTTCCAGCATGCAAGATGATACTCCTCTGTGTGCACTGTGCCTGATGTCAAACGAGACAGTGATCAAGAGTGAATGAAGCCCGTCCACCACAGACAATCCTAGCCTCTCACATCAGACATTCAACCTGAAACAGGTCACATAGCATGTGTCCCACACCTGGGGGCATCAATATCCAATGAATCAGCAATACACAGATTGATCCAATCATGAGTTATATATGTGAATAAAGATAAAGAATCCAGTGCTCTCCATTGCATACATTTTAATGTAAATAAAATAATAAAATCTCACTTACAAAGGAAGCACTTCAGCCAAGTGCGAGCATGTAGGCATTCAAATGTTTCAAACCAAAAAGATGGCCATGGGTAACACGTTACGTCCTATGGGCAGGACTTCCTCAGCGGGTTAGGAGACACGTAGATGGCCCGCTCTGCTAAATAGTCAATGCCATAGCAACCTGACACCAATCAGACCAGTCTCCATGGACAGAGCGGTGCAGCCGCACATACAATCCTGCCTTACTAAGAGAGCAGTGGGAGAACCAATAATCTGCAACTCAACTGTTACATAAATAAAAAAAATGTACATATAAAAATATAATATAAAAATGATTCTTACCGTAGAATAAAACCTTGTGGAGCGTAGAGTGGACAGACATACAAAAATGTTCACATTTAAAAATCAATGCATAATATCGCTACACATTAAAGGGGCACTCTACTCAAGGTAAACATAAGAATCAATATATACTAAACCCTAAAATTTAAACACTAATGATGTCACACCATGGCCATCTTTGAACAACATATAAAAAATAAAATAATGAATTTAAAATTACTATCTATCAGATATAAAACAATTTAAGTCGAAGTCTACATTCAAGCCAGCAGGGGTCATAACCTTCATCTCATATATCCAGAACGACTCTCTATGACTCAACTGACGTATATAATTGACACCCCTGGGCGGCCATAGGACGTAATGTGTATGGGGGGAGGAGTCACGTATGACGTCACCCGTGGCCATCTTTTAGGTTTGAAACAGTGCTTCCTTTGTAAGTGAGATTTTATTATTTGATTTACATTAAAACCTATGCAACGGAGAGCACTATATTCTTTATCTTTATTCACATATACAACTCATGATTGGATTTATCTGCGTTTTGCTGATTCATTTGATATTGAATCCCCCCCGCGTGTGGGACACATGCTGTGTGACCTGTTTCAGGTCGAATGTCTGAGGTGAGAGCCTAGGATTGTCTGTGGTGGACAGGCTTCATTCACTCTTGATCACTGTCTCGTTTGACATCAGGCACAGTGCACACAGAGGAGCGCCATGTTGCATGTTGGGACTGTTTATTGATACATGCTTTATTAATTACTGCGCTGCACTGATTGTGTTATATATTATTTTCAAGGTTTATTTTGAATTTATCCTTGTAGTGTTCAGCTGGCAATAATTGTATCTGTTTCTGTTTCTTTTATCTGCACTGAATATTTTTAGTTATACAATACTTGTTCATGTCCCTTGTAGTGAAAGGGTTGAAGTCTGACGTTATCTGATGGCCAAAAACTACTCTTTCAGGATGTTAAGCATAACAGATTCCAATGTTCTGATCTTTTATTTGTCCTGTAAATCACAAATGTTTCTCATAAACAAGGCGAGAGCAAAAACCATTTAGAAAGTCTGAATACATTAGGTAGGGAAGTGCATTCTCTCGTCTAGAAGTAAGCATTAATAATGTAGCTTGAAAGAAATGAGCGCTACAATAAATGTGGAGGAGCGTTCAATCTAAAATACAAGTTGCTCAGCAATAACGCATTTGGAACATTCATACATTTTTCCAGTTTTTTAAGTTTGCTCTCAGCTTCAGAAGGGAAATATGGATGTATTGTTAGTTCTGTTTTCTTTCCCCTGAGCTTCTTAGCCGTGTCTGCTGAGCCTTTGTGACTTGTTCACAATGCACGTGGAAACCTCCAAGTTGCACATCAGCCATGCATTATATATTTACAAAGCCACTGACTTAGCTGGCACAAAGCCTGATACATCGAGTCACAAAATAGAGACAGGGCTTTTTTTTTAACTTTACAAAATATCAGACTTTAAGGAGGTCTCTGCTGAAAACAGAAAATTTTGCCTCCAGGTTTTCCTTTACTGTCCTTTCGACAGCCATTACTGATCATAGACGTACGCAAGGAGTGTGCCCGGTGTGCCTGGGCACACTCTAATCACTAAGTGCACATTAACAGTGTCACTTTGCTTGCCAGCAGGGCGATCTATATATATATACACACACACACACACACATATATATATATATATATATATATATATATATATATATATATATATATATATATATATATATATATATATATATATATATACATTTGTGCTCATAAGTTTACATACCCTGGCAGAATTCATGATTTCTTGGCCATTTTTTTTCTTGGCAGGGCACCCTCCCGCGGACACGCCGCAGGAGAGCGTGACATCGAGGCCGACGGAGAGGGGAGGCTTTGGCCGACCCTCCTTCTCCCCGCCGCCTGAACCCCACGAAGCGTCGCCCTGGGCCCGCTCACCTCTTGAGCACCCCCCGCGGCGACCCCGACAAGGCGGATGGCACCCCCCTTCGCCCACGGCAGGCAGCCCTCCCCCCAGAGGCTGGTTCCGATGACGGGCTACCTGGTTGATCCTGCCAGTAGCAAAGATTAAGCCATGCACGTGTAAGTACACATGGCTGGTACAGTGAAACTGCGAATGGCTCATTAAATCAGTTATGGTTCCTTTGATCGCTCCATCTGTTACTTGGATAACTGTGGTAATTCTAGAGCTAATACATGCTGAAAAGCGCTGACCCCCAGGGATGCGTGCATTTATCAGACCAAAACCAATCCGGGGGCCCGGGGGCTCCAGCCGCTTTGGTGACTCTAGATAACCTCGGGCCGATCGCACGCCCCCATGATGGTGACGATACATTCGGATGTCTGCCCTATCAACTTTCGATTTTTCAGAGAATATGAATGATAACACAAAAACTTTTCTTTCACTCATGGTTAGTGTTTGGCTGAAGCCATTTATTATCAGTCAACTATGTTTACTCTTTTTAAATCATAATGGCAAGAGAAACTACACAAGTGACCCTGATCAAAAGTTTACATACCCCAGTTCTTAATACCGTGTATTGCCCCCTTTAACATCAATGTGGGAAAATTACTCAGAACCCCCAAACATTATATATATATATATTTTTAGCAGAGACCCTAGAGAATAAAATGGCGGTTGTTGCATTATTTTATGTCACACTGTATTTGCACAGCGGTCTTTCAAAAGAAATTTTCTTTGAAAAAACAATTTTAATGAATTTATAAAAAATTCAACAGTAAGGTTAGCCCAATTTTTTTTTTGTATAATGTGAAAGATGATGTTACACTGCGAGATTCGTGAGAGAATCATGATCTTTATTCTAAGCAAAAAAATTGTGACTCCAATTTTGGCCAGAATCGTGCAGCTCTACATACAGCAATAAAAGACTGATAGAAGACCAAACCCTTCTCCATGCTACTGAAAAAGGCAAATTTTGCCCCCAGGTTTTCCTCTACTTCCTGTCCTTCTGACACCCATATACTGATACACAGTTTTTTTTTTTTTTTTTTCCCAGGACAACAGATTATTAGAAATCTCCACAATTTGGATACAGACAGCAACACAAGACTGACAGAAGTTCAAACCCTTCTCCATGCTACTGAAAAATATATTTTTATTGCTGATTGTGTCTTTGCTGAAGACATTTCTTTCTCTACTTCCCTCATTTGGCAGAAAGTAAGGGACAATCTGAACTTTCCCAACTTTTTTAAAAAACAAAAAGGTCTGACAAGAGCTGGATTTTAAATCTAAACTTCAGGAAAGCAGCTTTTGAACCCCTGGAAGGAAACACTGCCAGGTCCTCAAACTCCTCTTCAGTAGCAGCGGCACAATATGGTCAAAAGCACACCCCCAGCCTGCTAACTGGACAAGGGAAGGAGCAGCAACACACTAATGAGGACATCTCCCTGCCCATTTTACCCCTCCTAAAGGCTGGTATCAAGAAAGACTGCAATTGAGAACAATTCAGGTAATGATTCTGTTTGCTTTTAAAAAAACATTTAAAGTGATTGTAAAGGCAGAACTTTTTTGATCTTAATGCATTCTATACATTAAGATCAAAAGCCTTCTGTGTGCAGCAGCCCCCCTCAGCCCCCCTAATACTTACCTGAGCCCATCCCGATCCAGCGATGTTGCAGGAGAGACTCGGCTGTCCAAGACTCCCCTCATCATTGGCTGATACAGCAGTGAAGCACCATTGGCTCCCGCTGCTGTCAATCAAAGTCAGTGAGCCAATGAGGAGAGAGGGGGGCCGGGCTACGGCTCCTGCAGCTTGGCTCGGGTGCCCCCATAGCAAGCTGCTTGCTGTGGGGGCACTCAACAGGAGGGAGGGGCCAGGAGTGACAAAGAGGGACCCGAGAAAAGGAGGATCTTGGCTGCTCTGTGCAAAACCACTACACAAAGCAGGTAAGTATAACATGTTTATTATTTTTAAGCAAAAAGAAAAAATGGAGACTTTAGTATCACTTTAAAGCTGAACTCCAGACTAGAACAAAAAAAAGCAATGGGGTCCTCCTGCACTGTGAGGATTAACTGCTTGTTATTTCTAAGGGGTAAAAGAATAATCTGTATTACCGTATTCCCTGTTCCAGCAGGCTCCAGTGCTGTTCTCATCTCCACAAAGCTGCAGGCTGTGGGTGGTCCCTTGCCATCATCATGCAGGGTTATTAACCCTGTGTTGTATGGTATGTGGACCTTAAGCAGATTAGAGAAGAGGCTGCAGTGACCCAGTTGCAGACATAGAAGGAGTCTGCTGGGGTGCAGTATAAGATAAGTTTCTTCCAGCACCTATACACAGAGTGAGCATTCAGCCCTTGCAATGCTGGGGGGCACTGCAAGGGTATATTTATATTCCAGCCCAGAGTTCAGCTTTAATGGTTTCAGATTGGGTTCCCATCTAAGAATAAATAAAAATACCAGCAAGTGTGACAAGTTACCTGTTTAGGTCAATGTGTAAATCTGAACTCTGGTATAAGCAAATATTGTCTAAATACAAGAGGCATGGGAATTTTTACTTGAATGTTGGTGTACTTATCTTCCAGATCTGTGCAGAAATCTAGTGTGAACCCATCTCTGTGCACCCATCTCTGTGCACCTGTCTCTGTGAACCCGTCTCTGTGCACCTGTCTCTGTGCACCTGTCTCTGTGCACCTGTCTCTGTGAACCCGTCTCTGTGCACCTGTCTCTGTGCACCTGTCTCTGTGAACCCGTCTCTGTGCACCTGTCTCTGTGCACCTGTCTCTGTGAACCCGTCTCTGTGCACCTGTCTCTGTGAACCCGTCTCTGTGCACCTGTCTCTGTGCACCTGTCTCTGTGAACCCGTCTCTGTGCACCTGTCTCTGTGAACCCGTCTCTGTGAACCCGTCTCTGTGCACCTGTCTCTGTGAACCCGTCTCTGTGAACCCGTCTCTGTGCACCTGTCTCTGTGCACCTGTCTCTGTGCACCTGTCTCTGTGAACCCGTCTCTGTGCACCTGTCTCTGTGCACCTGTCTCTGTGAACCCGTCTCTGTGCACTTGTCTCTGTGAACCCGTCTCTGTGCACCTGTCTCTGTGCACCTGTCTCTGTGCACCTGTCTCTGTGCACCTGTCTCTGTGAACCCGTCTCTGTGCACCCGTCCCTGTGCACCTGTCTCTGTGCACCTGTCTCTGTGAACCCGTCTCTGTGCACCTGTCTCTGTGCACCTGTCTCTGTGCACCTGTCTCTGTGAACCCGTCTCTGTGCACCTGTCTCTGTGCAGGAGCTTCCTTGTATACAGATTGGTCACTGCTGCTTCCTCTCGCACTTCTGCTTTCCACACAGGGAAAGTGCTGTCCCTGCTACTTTACAAGGTAATATCATGATTTGCAATGACATTTGGTGCACACAAAGTGGATTTAAATCATTTGTGGCTATTGAGGAATAAATTCAAAGAAAAGTTTTTAAGCCCAGAGTTCAGTTTTAATATATCAACCCTTTAGCACAACATTTTGATGTGTAAAATTAAAGTGGTACTAAAGTCAATATAAAAAAATAGCATATGTAGTCTGTCACTAACATTACCAAAGCAATCTATGTTTTTCTGAGCACCCACTGTAACTTAATTTTTTCTCTGTTGACCCTGCTATTATTTTGCAACTTTTTTCGATAGACCAAGCTATCCAGCAAAAGGGACAGTTAGAGGATTGATAGAAACCATTTACCACTGACAGGGGTGCTTACAATGGTTAGCTTTGATTCATTTAGCTAAATCTTTATTATCACTTATTATTACTTTACTGCTTAAAGTGGAACTATACTTAAAGCTGAACTTCAACCTAAAGGGGAAGTTTCAATTTATGCCCCCCCTTCTCCTAACATTGGCATTTGTTTGGGGGGCAGAAGCAGGTACCTGGTTTTGACAATTACCCACTCCCACTTCCAGATGGATCGCTGTGGCAATCCACCTGATGTTCTCCCCTCACTTGCAACCTTCTGGGGCACGTCACAGGGACCATTCCCAAAGCACAGCGCGACTTGTGCATGCGCAGTGGGCAGTCAGCTGTAAAGCCACAAGGAATCACAGGCGGTTGCCCATAGTAAACATGCCGGCGCCAGGGGACCCTAAAGACCGGCATAGAAGAGATGCGTACAGCACTGGACCCCTGGACAGGCGAGTGTCCTTTTATTAAAAGTCAGCAGCTACAATATTTGAAGCTGCTAACTTATGTTTTATCCAAAAGGCTGAAGAACCGCTTTAACTATTTAAAAACTGTGAGCAGGCGACTATTGCAGAAGAGACCTGCAATAACAAACACTTACCTGCCTACTTACAGTCCTCTACTGAATGCACACTGAGCTGTGCTCTGCCGGAATGACGAAACCCTGTGCATATGCATGGAATGATGTCATTCTACCACCTACCAATCAAGAGGCCAAAAACCCAGCACCCAGAAATAGTGTTGCCCCATGTCCAGGATTCACCCGGACAGTCCGGATTTTAAATCCTGTGTTCGGGTTTCAGACGAACTGGCGGACATTATTCAGACAGGAATGTGGCTCAGAACAGAGCCTGATAGGAGGGTGATGGGACACTATGCGTGCTGCATTACTATTCTCTTTGGAGCGCCCAAAGGTGCCCCAGGTCTGTTACAATCCTATATTGTATACTAATAAAAAAACATTTTGCTGTGCACGCTAAAGTGTTCAGGTTTGGCTTGAAGAAAAAGTGGCAACCCTACCCAGAAAAAACGGGGTTAAAGCAGAGTTCCACCCAAAAATGGAACTTCTGCTTTTCAGATTCTTCCCCCCCTTCGGTGTCACATTTGGCACCTTTCAGGGGGGAGGGGGGAGTAGCTACCTGTATAATCCAGGTATTTGCTCCCACTTCCGGGCATAGATCGCCGCAGTATCCACGGTGATCTACGCCATGTCCGGCCTCTCCTCCATCCCCCTCGCTGTCTTCTGGGAGACACACAGGTCCCAGAAGACAGCAGGGACCAGTGAGATTGCGCAGCGCGACTCACGCATGCGCAGTCAGGAACAAGGCTTCACTTCCTGATTCCCTTACCGAAGATGCTGGCGTTTCCACCCGGGAGCCGAGGGACAGATTGGCTTCGGGTGAGGACATTGCGGGTGTCCTGGACAGGTAAGTGTCCATATATTAAAAGTCAGCAGCTGCAGCATTTGTAGCTGCTGACTTTTAATTTTCTTTTTGGTGGAACTGTGCTTTAAGATGACAGAGGCTGAAGAAGGATGTAATAATGTAATGATGAGGGATGCTGCATCACTGGAAAGTTGAGGTGAGTATTTTGGTGTGTTTAGCTCTGCTTTAAAAACGGTTAACTGGAGTTAAGGTTTAAATTGTTAGTCACTTATACAACGGTTATTTAAATCTACTAGTCCTTCTAACACCACCCTCTCAAGACATTGGCGTTGTCCAGGGTGTCTAGGTTGCTCCTAAAGGTGGCCATAGATGGATCGAAATTCAGGCAGTTCAGCAGGGACCAGCCAAATTTCCATCCAGGTGTGGACACTGCAGTTGCATATCTCTACTGTCGGATACAAGTTGCTCAATCACCAGCTGCAGCCAATGGCTGCAGAGCTGATCAATCTATTCTGACAGTAGGGGAGTGTCTTCATCTCAGAACACAATAATGCATGTGATTCTGTGCGATTTGAGCCAATTCATTTTGAATGGCTCAAATCGCACCACATGTGCGTGAAAAAAGTGTGGGCAGCTTTTTTTTTGGAACCGCATGGGTGTTCCAGGTAAACACACTGTGTTTTGCAAGCTGCTTTTGAGATTACGTTAATTTTTAAAGTTTTTGTTACCCCAGCATTTCATATTCCTGATATGTGCCTGCTTTCCCATGTACTGGTATGGAAAAGCATCTTGTTCTCTTTGTATTGCTCCCTTTGTGTGAAATCCCTGGTGCTCCTGTCATCCCCCCTCGCTTTTATGTTAAAAACTGACCACACTAAGCACGAGAGCACAGTGTGGTCATTTCTTTAGCTATGCTGGGAGTCTACTCTCCTCAAATGTCCAAAGTTGTCCTGATACGCCTCTGATGCACAGACTTTCACTGGGAAGCTCAGTGTTCTGTTGTCTCTCCTCCCCCCAGATCCTATGCACAGAGGGAACAGAGTTTATGTGATCACATATAAAAAAAATTGAAAAAAATATATTTATAATGCTTTTTTATATCTATATGAATGGGTTGTTTTACAGTTTTTATTGTGTGCACAGGGAGTTAACTCTTAATTAACCAGGACATGTTCTTTTTTTTTTTTACTGCTAAACCCTTTCATTTCAATCTGTATAATCACTATTTAACAGTTTCATCTCCTGTTCCATGTTTCTATTTTAAATTATTTGCTGGAAACATTTTTTATGAAGCACATATATACACTGTTATCTTTAAGGATTTACTGTTAAAAGTACATGGTTTAGGGCCGATTCACACTGCTGTGATGCGGGAACCCTGCGAATCCACTGCGGGTTCCCGCATCGCATGTTTCCCGGCGGCAGTTCACACTGCCCTATGCGAACTGCTGGGAGTGTCAGGTAAAAGTTAATGATACCCCCAAATCAGTTTGCATATCGCAGTGCGACCTGCAAACTCGGACATGAATCGGATCGCATGGATGTGAACACCCATGCAACCCAATTCTGCTGCGGACAAAAAAAAGGGTCCAGTGCGAGTTTGATGCAAATTCAGCCATACGACCTTTATGGCTGAAATCGCATGGCACAGAGATCGCATGTGATTTTCACTGCAGTGCGGTGCGAATCACATCCGATCTCTGACATTGCACCAGTGTGAACCGGCCCTTAGGGTATATCTGTTTTATATTAAATCAGTAAGAACTATAAATTACTGATGCATTATGAGAAAAATGAAATGTATGCAAAAAAAAAAATGTAATTCTTTTGTAAATAACTTTAACATGCTTTGTACCAAAAATGTAATTTTATTGTTGCAGTAAATAGAACAAGCAGCATAATAAATTTATAGGTTTTCCTCACATTATTGGTACTTTTGTTCACAATATTACTGATCAAACTTGAAAAAATACATTTTTACTCTTTTTCTCCTTTAAATGCAAATACATTTTAAAAATTCAGAGAGGATTTTAGGGTCACGAGAAAGTCCCTTTTTCCCCCAAAAAATGAATATACCGTATTTATCGGCATATAAAACGCACTTTTTTTCCCTGAAAATAGGGGTAAAATCGTGTTATACAGCAACAACGTACCTCGGAGGGGAAGGAGGGGGGCGAGTGCCGCCGGAGATCACAGAGCCATCATCTCCTCTCCACTCGGCTCTCCGCTCGGCTCTAACTCGGCTCGCACGTCTCACACACACAGTCCCGCCTCCACCACTGGCATTGGACCAGTGTTCTGTCTATCACAGGAGCTGGTCCAATGCCGATGGTGGAGATGATTTCATGACTGTGTATGTGACTGCCGACTGAAAGCAGAGGAAACAGATGACGGCTCGGTGATTTCATATGAGAGATGGTGAGCTGCATTGATGGGGGAGATGGGCACAGAACAGGCTGCAGATGGGGACAGAACAGGCTGCACTGAGCTGCAGATGGGCACAGAACAGGCTGCAGATGGGCACAGAACAGGCTGCCCTGAGCTGCAGATGGGGACAGAACAGGCTGCAGATGGGCACAGAACAGGCTGCACTGAGCTGCAGATGGGCACAGAACAGGCTGCAGATTGGGACAGAACAGGCTGCACTGAGCCGCAGATGGGCACAGAACAGGCTGCAGATGGGGACAGAACAGGCTGCAGATGGGCACAGAACAGGCTGCACTGAGCTGCAGATGGGCACAGAATAGGCTGCAGATGGGCACAGAACAGGCTGCACTGAGCTGCAGATGGGCACAGAACAGGCTGCAGATGGGCACAGAACAGGCTGCACTGAGCTGCAGATGGGCACAGAACAGGCTGCAGATGGGGGCAGAACAGACTGCAGATGGGCACAGAACAGACTGCACTGAGCTGCAGATGGGCACAGAACAGGCTGCGGATGGGCACAGAACAGGCTGCACTGAGCTGCAGATGGGCACAGAACAGGCTGCAGATGGGCACAGAACAGGCTGCACTGAGCTGCAGATGGGCACAGAACAGGCTGCAGATGGGGGCAGAACAGACTGCAGATGGGCACAGAACAGACTGCAGATGGGCACAGAACAGGCTGCAGATGAGCACAGAACAGGCTGCAGATGGGCACAGAACAGGCTGCAGATGGGCACAGAACAGGCTGCAGATGGGGACAGATCAGGCTGCAGATGGGCACAGAACAGGCTGCACTGAGCTGCAGATGGGCACAGAACAGACTGCAGATGGGCACAGAACAGACTGCAGATGGGCACAGAACAGGCTGCAGATGGGCACAGAACAGGCTGCAGATGGGGACAGAACAGGCTGCAGATGGGCACAGAACAGGCTGCACTGAGCTGCAGATGGGCACAGAACAGACTGCACTGAGCTGCAGATGGGCACAGAACAGACTGCACTGAGCTGCAGATGGGCACATAACAGGCTGCAGATGGGGACAGAACAGGCTGCAGATGAGGACAGAACAGGCTGCAGATGGGGACAGAACAGGCTGAAGATGGGCACAGAACAGGCTGCAGATGGGCACAGAACAGGCTGCAGATGGGCACAGAACAGGCTGCAGATGGGGACAGAACAGGCTGCAGATGAGGACAGAACAGGCTGCAGATGGGGACAGAACAGGCTGCAGATGAGGACAGAACAGGCTGCAGATGGGCACAGAACAGGCTGCAGATGGGCACAGAACAGGCTGCAGATGAGGACAGAACAGGCTGCAGATGGGCACAGAACAGGCTGCACTGAGCTGCAGATGGGCACAGAACAGACTGCACTGTGTTGAAGATGGGCACAGAACAGGCTGCACTGAGCTGCAGATGGGCACAGAACAGGCTGCACTGAGCTGCAGATGGGCACAGAACAGGCTGCACTGAGCTGCAGATGGGCACAGAACAGCCTGCACTGAGCTGCAGATGGGCACAGAACAGGCTGCACTGAAGCTGCAGATGGGCACAGATTAGGCGGTATTGAGGCTGCAAATGGGCACTAATCAGGCTGCATTGATTCTCACTGACCATTATTTTGCTTCAAAGTATTTTATTTAAAAAAAAAAAAAAATCCTGAAACTTCCCTCTTAAAGTGTTATACGCCGATAAATACGGTATGTATCAATCCTTTATCATAAGTAATTACAAGGTTATGGACTCATGAACAGACACATAGCAGAAATGTGAAATATGGTCGGGTCCATAGGGGGTAAACAGGTGTGAGAGCCGAAGAGGGTGAAGCCGCCACCGCATCTAATGACTGGTTAGCTGTAATATATAATTTTTTTTCTGGGTTTAGCACGGCTTTCAGTGCTTTGAATGCTGCCTTAATACATGTTTATCTTAATAATAAAAAATAATCTTCTATACAATATATGTTCAGTAATATGGTAGCCACACTCCAGAAAGATGCAAGCTGCTTGTTCAAAACAATGACTTATTGATGTAACAGCAAAACAAAAAAATCAATATGACTGAAACTATTGTGTAATATGTATAGATCAGCCTAATCCTCTCAGCGTTCATAAAGAGCCCATCTGCTGCACGCTCTCATATGATCATAGACTGCCAGCAGATAGGAGAGAGCTCAGCGATCACAACATTCTTATCTAGCTAGTCTAACCTAAATAGCTCTGACTTCCTGGTGGAAGGTTTATATCAGTCTTTGTTCTTACAAGGCTTTTTTTTTTTTTTTTTTTTCCCCTCTAAAAATAATACCACTGTGAGTTGAAGGTGTTCAATGCTGCTATTTGTGGCTTTTCTGTGCCACGTTACTATGGGACCGCAAGCAACAAAAGAGTGCGGAATATCATGTCATGCAGCGAGAGCCCGCTGTTAAGTCATTTCTGACACATGCTGCTCATGTGGGAGAGAGAGGTACAATGGTTCAAATGCAATAAAAAATAATTGCTTTAACCGTTCGGCTACCACCACTAGACACATTGCTGAACTATGCACACGATCACGAGGGTTAGGGAAATATTTATTTCCACTTTTCAAAGCAATATCCTCCTCCGCGACATTAACAATTATACATTAACCCACACAAACATTTTTACATGCAAAACACAAGATGAAATATTGTATAGAGCAAAATAAAAGCAAGAAAAGCATACTTGAACAGAGAAAAAAAAAAAAATAGAAAAATTGATTGTTTTTAACTTCTTCGTCCCAATGCCTGCCGGCCCTTTAAGAGGTTTATAATGGCGGGGCTTAAGATCACGTGACCCCCGTGATTGGCTGTCACGTGACCCAAAAATTTACTGAGAGCCTGCATATTTGCGTGAATGGCTGTTAATACAGCTATGCCGAGAGCGCTTGAGCTCTGGAATTTTGGGGTCACGTGACAGCCAATCGCGTGGGTCAAGTGACCTGAAAATTCCAGAGCGCAAGCGCTCTCGGCATAGCTGTATTAACAGCCAATCAAGCAAATATGAAGGCCACATATTTGAATGCAGCCGGCGCCAAGGTTAAAGTGTGTTTATAGTCAAAATTTTAAATCCTATCTTCATTTCCACATTGTATTTCAATTATGTTACGCTAATTCCATAGCTCTCAACTGTTCCTGATTTCGAGGGACTGTCCCTCTGTCCCTCTTTCCTCCTCATTTGTCCCTAATTTTGGTCTGATCTATATATTTGTATATAAAATGCACTCTGGGTGTCATGCTTGTGGCTGCCAGAATCTTGCTATGCCTCATGGGACTTGTAGTTCTGCAACAGCTGGAGGTCCACTAATTGCATATCCCTGGTATATAGGCATAGGATACACCCCCTGCCATGCCCCCTTAAAGGAGAATTATACAAAAAAAAAAGATTTGATAAACCCTTTTTTTTTAACCACTACTAATCCTTTATACTGGATTTTGAAATTTTTCAATACAGAAATTTAGAAACTGGATGAAAGGTTTAGCCCTGTGAAACACTTTTTGAAAGTTAAATAGTGCATTTTATATACAACTATATAGATCAGACCAATCTGAGGGACAAATGAGGAGGAAAGAGGGCCAGAGAAATGTTTGTTTTAAATCAGGGACAGTCCCTTGAAATCAGGGACAGTTATGAGCTATGATACCCTGTGAGTAGGCACTACAGTGTCACACATTTTACAAAGCCCTCCTTCTGAACTACAGAGGTGCTGAGAGGAGGAGCCTCAGGAGGTGGAGTCAGTGCAGGAATCTTGCAGGCAGCAAGGTACCATGGGATATGTAGTCCTTAGAAATTGAAAGTAAACAGCAGAGGAGAAGCCGCAAAGCATGCAGGGAATCTGGGAAGATGTGGTACCACAAGTCCCAGAAAATGTGAGGTACTTATCCTTTAAAGGGCCCACCAACATAAACATCTGTAAAAATAATGCTGAAAGTCCTTTATTTTTGAGAAATGACTGTTTTTAGTGGACACGTTATTTTTCTTAGGTAACATGCACACGTTAAGTTTCAGTTTTTTTTCTGTTGTACCTACAGTGCTGTCAGTCTTTTACAAGTATTCTTGTTTTTTGGGAGTACACAGTGAACAATTAAAAAATTCCCAGCAATGGTATGCTAGACATACAATTGGATGAGGTGAAGATTCAGAGCAGTGATGTCATGCCCCCTACCTCGTCCAATGAGAGAATCCTCCAATGCATTCTCTGAATAGCACCTGTGCTAAGTGGCCAATCTCCTGTATTGGCAGTGAATCAGACCAGCCACTCAGCACTGGGCCTGGAAAAGTGGAGATCACTGAAGAAGCAAGTGGAGATCACTGAAGTAGAAGAAGCAAGTGGAGATCACTGGAATAGAAGAAGCAAGTGGAGCTCACTGGTGTAGAAGAAGCAAGTGGAGCTCACTGGTGTAGAAGAAGCAAGTAGAGATCACTGGAGTAGAAGCAAGTGGAGATCACTGAATTAGAAGAAGCAAGTGAGGCTTACTGGAGTAGAAGAGGCAAGTGGAGCTCACTGAGGTGGAAGAATCAAGTGGCGCTCACTGAAGCAGAAGAATCAAGTGGAGCTCACTGGAGTAGAAGAAGCAAGTGGAGCTCACTGGAGTAGAAGAAGCAAGTGGAGCTCACTGGAGTAGAAGAAGCAAGTGGAGATCACTGGAGTAGCAGTATCAAATTCAGTGATTTCCGTCTTCTAGGGCAATGTGTCCAGCTTTCAGGGGCTATTGGAACAAGATGGACCACTGTAACTATGTACAGTTGTGCTCAAAAGTTTACATACCCTGGCAGAATTTATGATTTCTTGGCCATGTTTCAGAGAATATGAATGATAACACAAAAACTTTTCTTTCACTCATGGTTAGTGTTTGGCTGAAGCCATTTGTTTTCAAACAACTGTGTTTACTCTTTTTAAATCATAATCACAACAGAAACTACACAAATTACCCTGTTTAAAAGTTTACATACCCTGGTGATTTTGGCCTGATAACATGCACACAAGTTGACACAAAGGGGTTTGAATGGCTATTAAAGGTAACCATCCTCACCTGTGATCTGTTTGCTTGTAGTTAGTGTGTGTGTATAAAAGGTCAGTGAGTTTCTGGACTCCTGACAGACCCTTGTATCTTTCATCCAGTGCTGCACTGACATTTCTGGATTCTGAGTCATGGGGAAAGCAAAAGAATTGTCAAAGGATCTGCAGGAAAAGGTAGCTGAACTGTATATAAGAGGAAAGAGATATAAAAAGATATCCAAGGAATTGAGAATGCCAATTAGCAGTGTTCAAACTCTAATCAAGAAGTGGTAAATAAGGGGTTCTGTTGAAACCAAACCACGGTCAGGTAGACCAACTAAAATTTCAGCCACAACTGTGAGGAAAATTGTTTGGGATGCAAAGAAAAACCCACAAATAACTACAGGTGAAATATAGGACTCTCTGAAAACATGTGGTATGGCTGTTTCAAGATGCACAATAAGGAGGCACTAGAAGAAAGATGGGCTGCATGGTCGAGTCCCTAGAAGAAAGCCATTACTATGCTAATGCCACAAAGTATCCTGCTTACAATACGCCAAACAGCACAGAGACAAGCCTCAAACCTTCTGGCACAGAGTCACTTGGAGTGATGAGGTCAAAATTGAGCTTTTTGGCCACAACCATAAACACTACATTTGGAGAGGAGTCAACAAGGCCTATGATGAAACGTACACCATCCCTACTGTGAAACACGGAGGTGGATCGCTGATGTTTTGGGGATGTGTGAGCTACAAAGGCACAGGAAATGTGTTCAAAATTGATGGCAAGATGAATGCGGTATGTTATCAAAAATACTGGAGGAACATTTGCATTCATCAGCCAGGAAGCTGCGCATGGGATGTACTTGGACATTCCAACATGACAATGATCCAAAACAAAAGGTCAAGTCGACCTGTTATTGGCTACAGCAGAATAAAGTGAAGGTTCTGGAGTGGCCATCTCAGTCTCCTGACCTCAATATCATTGAGCCACTCTTGGGAGATCTCAGACGTGCAGTTCATGCAAGACAGCCCAATAATTTACAAGAACTGGAAGTTTTTTGCCAAGAGGAATGGGCAGCTTTACCATCTGAGAAGATAAAGAGCCTCATCCATAAATACCACAAAATACTTCAAGCTGTCATTGATGTTAAAGGGGGCAATACACGGTATTAAGAACTGGGGTATGTAAACTTTTGATCAGGGTCATTTGGGTAGTTTCTGTTGTGATTATGATTTAAAAATAGTAAACACAGTTGATTGATAATAAATGGCTTCAGCCAAACACTAACCATGAGTGAAAGAAAAGTTTTTGTGTTATCATTCATATTCTCTGAAAAATGGCCAAGAAATCAATTCTGCTAGGGTAAGTAAACTTATGAGCACAACTGTATAACATGCAAATGCCTGAAATTATTCTTTACAGTAAACATTTCCATATTTTAAAAACTGAAAAGTGGCAGCAAGACTGAAAAGTAGGCCTCTGCAGTTGCCGGCATGTTTCTTCCCAAACACTGACTTAAAGTGCATGTAAACACTGATTGAATAACATTTAGTAAGCTAAAGCAGATACTGTCATAAACAATGACCATTAGTGACGTAGAGGCCAGTGAATGGAACCATAGCACACAGCAGAGAAAATTCAACACGGTTTTACAATAAAGTGAAGATTCAAGCAATTGACAGCAGCATAAGTAAGTATTCAATTTCTTTTTCAGGACAAGCTTTTTATTTTGACTCTGAAACAAAGTCACTTAAAGGAAGCAAAGTCAGGGGATAGCCTGCAACCTTCTTCTAACTACTGGCCACTAAGGTCATCCATGACACTTAAAGTGATTCTAAAGGAATAATAAGAAAAATAAAACATGTTATGCTTACCTGCTCTGTGCATTGGTTTTGCACAGAGCAGCCCCAATCCTCTTCTATTTGGGTCATCCATGGGCAGTCTTGGCTCCTTCCCCCTGCCAAGTACAATAGCCAGCCTTCTGAGCCGCGCACCCCCCCCCCTCTATCCTTATT
The DNA here is from genome assembly GCA_037952925.1 of Lithobates clamitans. NCBI lineage: Eukaryota > Metazoa > Chordata > Amphibia > Anura > Ranidae > Lithobates > Lithobates clamitans. The sequence continues at coordinate 11,723,556 of JBBGZY010000014.1, forward strand.
GGCTCACTGGCTGAGTGATCCAACAAGTAAAGACAGAAAAGACAGACCCAGGAGAGCTGCTGCTCTCATGCACATCGCTGGATCGAGATGAGGCTTAGGTAAGTATAAGAGGGGGGGGGGGGCTGAGGGGAAGATGCACCAAAAAGGTTTTTTTATCTTAATGATTAGAATGAATTAAGGTGAAAAAAAAACTTCTGCCTTTAGAACCACTTTAAGGGCCAAAAGTGAGGCAGAAGGTAGAAGGAGTGGAACAGCCATTGACTTTATTTCCTTAAGTCAATATTTGCATATTAGAGCACCCCAGGTTTTAGATATTTGGGGAGTCGAAAAAGAAACGAACAAGAGTATTGATATTTGAGTTCTTTGCAAAGTCTGCAAGATAGGAAGATTTATTCCAAACTTACTTAAACTGTAGCTAAAAGTTTTTTTTACTACTGTTGGATAGAGTGTAGAAGAGGTAAACCTCTGTCAGTTCTATATTGCGGTCTGTGTGCGCATGGGAGAATAACCCTTAAACCGCCCTCGGGAACTCTTCAAAATAGTCACCAAGACAATGAACCCTACCTGTCTAGAGCCCCCAGGAAACGAAACCCAACCCTGCAATGAATTATCAGATTTTTTTATCGATAAAATCGAAAACATCCAGAAAACAATTCAACAGAAAAAAAAAAACAATCTCATTTAACCAAAGCAAAAAGCAAAAATCAATACGATCATCACACAAGCACCAAATTTCTCACTGATCCCAATCACCACTTACACCACCAAAAACATCATCAGAAGCCTCAGAGACAGCACATCACCAAACGACATCATTCCCACAAAACTCCTGAAAGAATGTTCCGAAATCTTGGCTCCCACTATAACACACCTCATCAACCAGTCGTTCAAAGAAAGGACTGTTCCAACCGCCCTCAAACATGGCATCGTCAAACCCCTACTAAAGAAACCCAACCTCAACCCTAAGGACCCTAACTATCGCAGACCGATAACAAGCCTCAACACCATCTCCAAGATTATGGAGAAAGCAGTAGTACAACAGCTTCAACACCACCTGGACACGCACAAACTTCTGGACCCTCTGCAATCAGGCATCCACCCAGGCCATGGCACAGAAACGGCACTTCTCAAAATATGGGACGTCGCTCTCAAAGCAACTGATGATGGAGAATCATGTCTCGTGGTACTGTTGGACCTCAGTGCAGCATTCGATACAGTGGACCACAATACTCTACTCATGCGCCTCACAGAAGTAGCAGGAGTCACAGATCCAGATCTACAATGGTTTGCATCCTTCTTAGGAAATCGCTCTCAGACAGTGAAACTAGGAGCTTTCACCTCTGAAACCCGCGCAATCTCTTGTGGAGTCCCTCAAGGTTCACCATTGTCACCTGTGCTCTTCAACATCTACATCCGCCCACTCCTCAAAATCATCAGAAAATCGGAACTCTGCTTCCACGCATACGCTGATGATACCCAACTCTACCTTCGCATCCCTGGAGAAAAAGACCATCATCAGCAACTAGAAAAATGCCTCACTTTGATAGACGACTGGATGACCACTAGCTCTCTTAAACTCAAGGGATCAAAAACAGAGCTTCTTCTCCTACACGCAAATCAAAATTCCAAAACTAAGACCAAATGAACACCACCCACCATCTTCGGACAGACCATCTCTCCAAGCACCAAAGCCAAGAGTCTCTGAGTCATTTTTGACTCAGAAATGTCAATGGATGCACAAATAGGATCAGTAGTCAGCCAATCTCACCATCTCCTCCGCCTTCTACGTAGACTCATCCCCTTCATCCCAGAAGAGGACAAAGCAGAAGTAGTTGGAACAATCATCAATTCCAGACTTGACTACGCAAACTCCCTCTACATAGGACTACCCCAATATCAGCTTGCGCGCATGCAACTCATCCAAAACACGGCGGCAAGACTGTTAACAGGAAAAAAACACTGGGAATCCATCTCCCCTTCCCTGAGGAGCCTACATTGGCTATCCGTAAAGAACCGAATCACTTTCAAGACCCTCTGCCTCACCCACAAATGTATACAAGGAAACGCTCCTCAATACCTATGCGAGATAATAAAGCACTATACACCCAATCGCAGTCTTCGATCTTCAAACCAAAACCTCCTCCTTATTCCAAAAACCCGCTACAAAACAAAAGGAGAACGAAGATTTGCAGTCCAAGGACCAGGGTTATGGAATGCTCTACCTACTCACATCCGCATGGAAGAAAACCATCAGGCCTTCAGGAAGAAAGTCAAGACCTACCTCTTCTAAGGAGCTGGACAACACAGGAGAGATCTAGCGCCTTGAGGCGATTCTGTTCGCATGTGCAGCGCTATACAAATCATTAATTCATTCATTCAACCCCCACTCTCTATCTCAGTGATAGTGGTCACAAGCACAGAAGATCTCACAATAGCAGATACACAGTATTATATACACCTGCTGTCATACTTACCTTTGTGGATATTTCCCTTTCTTCCCACCCCGGACACAAAGAAATTATGTTTAATTCCCCCAACTGAAGATTCAAAAAGCCACAGAAACACACTTAATGCAAAACTAACAAAGTTTTGCATTAAATATTTAAATATGTTTTCAGTGCATCTTCTTTGTGATACATTTTGTTAGACTACTGCAGACTTAATCCTGTAAAGTCAGCATATTGAAATCGCCTCTGAGAGAACTCTGAAACATATTCAGATGTACGAGTGACATGTTTGACAAATAGATTGTGGGAAATTACATTTCATACTGGGCTGCCAACAGTGCCAATTTTATAACATGACTCCACTGTGCAGAAACTGTACTAAAATACAAAAAACAAAAGGTCAAGATGTTAACCTATATAAACACAAAATTGTGTACTTCTAAGATTTCTTCGACCGGCTAATGGTCCTCCTCAGACTAGAATTTTCTTTTACGGAGCTGCATTCATTAACTTTTACATATTAAAGAGGTATTTTTTTATATTTTAGGAAAAGTGGCAGTTATTAAGGAACCATTTTCTAAAACTGGGGCATTTAGGCCTATTCTCCAATCAAGCAATCCATTTTCACACTTTATATAAATCACAGACAAACTGCCACTTTGGTGTGAAATGTGACCCCTTTAGAAAAAGTTGTCTATTAGGAGCCATGAATAACAAGTGCTAGTAATAGGTTATTATGACCCATGCCATTTCTTGCTTCTTTACACTATCTACCTGACATACATTGCTAATTAACAGTTTATTTCATCAAATTGAAAATGAGACTTTTTATTCGTGGGTTATTAAATGAATGCAAACATTTAAAGGACTGCCATGGGAAGCAAAAAAAGTGTTTAACTATATTTAAAGCTATCATTTTTTAATTTTGGTTATTGTTTTAATGTTTGTATCCCGCTGAAGAGACTTCCTATCATGGAGACGCAACTTGAAATGAGAGGAAATCCCTCAAAAGTGAATGAAATTCCCATCTTGGAGAACTGTCATAGGAATAGATGTCCCTAGTGTGGGGTTTTCCCTTACTTCTTGATCTGATGACAAGTTGAAATATTTAGATTTCCCCTTACCTTTTGTCCTGGTGGCAATGGTCACCAGGACAAATTGAAGAATGAATCTCCCCAGCATGACAGAGAGTAGAACCCTCCTATTCTATCCAAATCTAAAAAGATTTTTGTCTTTATATATGTCGCAAGGTCCCAGGCCACTTTCGGTCTAATGAGAACCTCCAGGGCCAGAGATTGCGGACATCCTTCTGTATATGGCGGGTTTCATGGCATAGTGGGTGTAATGCAAGTTAGATTGATTGGGTGCCAGACACTTCTTAATTGCAAAAGAGATTATTTCTGTTAACAGAACTTTGGGAGAGAGGGTTAGGGCCAGGACACCCTTAGGTAGTTGCAAGATTAATTGGCACACACCGAGACTTCAACAGGAGGACAGCCATGCAGGGAAAAGCATCCAGAAAGACGCCACATCTGCATGTGTAGGAGTGCTGTCTCATATGGCAACAGTCTTTAACAGTTCCTAACACAAAGTGTAACAGTTTCTTTGCTTCCACTACAATCACTTCTTGTAGCTCCTCCAATCTTCACAGTAGTATCTTCCTCAAGCGTCACCCCGGCTTCTCTGCTGGGTTCCTAGCTTGGTACTCAAGATACTTTTCCCCCGCTGGCCTGCTCGGTCCCTGACTTGACACACAAGGCTGCTCTGCAAGCGTCCCCTCCGCTGGCAGGGTCCCTGGCTTGATACCCGCTATAGTTTCCCGATTCTTCACCGTCCCTGGTTGATGAGAATACTGCTCCGGTACTTGCTTCAGCTACTCACTGTGGTCCCTAGTAATAAAGTGGTTGGTCCCTTAGTGACGAAAGCTTCCCCTCTACCTCTGACCATGACGGCCAGCAGAACCGTCACTTCTGGTTGGACTGCTGCCCATAATTCCAACCCTGCGCTGCTCTCTTGCTTCTGGATAGGCCCTCAGACAGCATAGCAGCCAGATGTGCCCAGGATAGGCCCAAACTCTGGCCTAGCAGACCAGGCAATATATTACACATCCGCCCAGACAGACGTCCAGGTGGCACAGAACACCGATCACCTGACTCCACCCAAATATATAGGTTCTCCCAGCAGGCCAAGGGATCCAAGAAAACCCCTGCCCATTTCCCGGGATACCCCATATACCCATAATCTGACCTTGTATTGTCCTTCTCATATCTAATGCCACCAAGTGCCCGGCCACCTAGCGACAAAAGAGAGAAGTGCAGCAATTACAGACTAATGCCCCGTACACACGGTCGGACATTGATCGGACATTCCGACAACAAAATCCTAGGATTTTTTCAGACGGATGTTGGCTCAAACTTGTCTTGCATACACACGGTCACACAAAGTTGTCGGAAAATCCGATCGTTCTAAACGCGGTGACGTAAAACACGTACGTCAGGACTATAAACGGGGCAGTGGCCAATAGCTTTCATCTCTTTATTTATTCTGAGCATGCGTGGCACTTTGTCCGTCAGATTTGTGTACACACGATCGGAATTTTCGACAACGGATTTTGTTGTCGGAAAGTTTTATATCCTGCTCTCAAACTTTGTGTGTCGGAAAATCCGGTGGAAAATGTGTGATGGAGCCTACACACGGTCGGAATTTCCGACAAAAGGTCCTATCACACATTTTCCGTTGGAAAATCCGACCGTGTGTACGGGGCATTAGAGTGAAATCAATTGATTCTTAACAATTAGCCAAAGCAGCTATACCTGGAAGGTAAATTTAGGAGCAACCCTGCCTAAACACCAGGTTGCTACATATACACTTTATTTTTGTAGCCACCTTAGCACATATGTAGCATGGTGTATTTTAAAGCAAGAAGTGTAACTCATTCTGCAACTGAAAATGCAATCTAGGAAACACTTTACCTAAGACCATTTTAAATACCTAAATTTGAGCTTTACACAATGGCCCCACTGCCAGACTGGGTAGAGATCTCAGAACGCCTCTGGGTGGGAATGTAACTTTTTGGCAGTCAATCTGTACGTCACAACCGGGGATGAAACCTCGGTGTGAATAATCTAAATTTGGAATGTGCATAATTAGCTGAAATATTATGATGGAAAAAACTACTGGGTTAAATGGGTTAACTGGGTAAAGGGTTTAACTTTAACGCTGACCCCCACATCTGAATATAGTCACCTTCCCTTTACTCAAACTAAACCCTACACTAAGCCTCAACTTAAAGTGGTTGTAAAGGCACAAGGTTTTTTTTTACCTTTATGCATTCTATGGGGCGTAGGTGGGTAAAGGGTAGAGACAAGGGGTGACTTGGAAGGGGGGTGTACCTACACCTATTCTCTAAGAAAAAAGGCTTTGATTACATCTGTAAATATATGTATATTATAGTACAAGCAATCTGTTCATGGTGGAAATAATTTAGCAAGTAATTAAATGTCTTCCAACCATGGTAATGCTTCAACAATATTAATGTAACATCGACTCCACTTTACAGGATTGTGGGAAAACTTAGAACACAAAAGTAGAAATTCCCAGAACATGTGAGAAGAACCCCCAGGGGTTAACTTCTTACGGTCTAGGTCACATATACCATTCACCTGCTAAGACGGGAAAAAAAATCCCGTAACCAGAGTGAACCTTATGTCACATGGATGTCCTGACTTTACTTTCAAAGTTATGTCAATCCTGTCATTATTTCAGAAGTGGGTCATGTACAGATAATGCATAGCTTGATCCAGATGGCACTATTGTACGAATGATTACCTTACAACTGCTCATAACAGCATTTGCAAATCACAATAGGGTAATTACGTATAAAAAAATAAATGGAGGATAAAAGCGCCTGGTTGATATGCCTAAAATACACTGTAGAAATTAAATGTATAAGAAATACACTGTGGATTTATTGTAGCCATATTTGTGTTTCTCCTCATGACTGCCAGGCTTGCACTGAGCTTTGAAGTGATACTAAAGTTTTGTTTTTTTTTCTTTAAAAAGAACAAACATGTCATACTTACCTGCTCTGTGCAGTTGGTTTTGCACAGAGCAGCCCAGATCCTCCTCTTCTTGGGTCCATTTTCTGTGATCCTGGCTCCTACCTCCTGTTGAGTGCCCCCACAGCAAGCAGTTTGCCTTGGGGGCACCTGAGCCGCAGTTCCCTGTATCCATTCAGACACAGAGCCACAATTTGGTCCTGCCCCCTCTCTCTCCTGATTGGCTAACTGACTTTGATTGACAGCAGCGGGAGCCAATGGTGCCACTGCTGTGTCTCAGCCAATCAGAAGGGAGAGTCCTAGATGACCGAGGCATTCGTGCAACATCGCTGGATAGAAATGGGGCTCAGGTAAGTATTAGGGGGGCTGAGGGGAGGCTGCTGTACACAGAATGCATTAAGAATAAAAAAAAAACACCTGCCTTTACAACTACTTTAACTTATGTTATTAGGGGTTCAAGAAAGTATAATTTACAAATAAAGTAATGTCAATTAAGGGTGCACTAACTTTGGAAATATTATTTTCTCCCTGAGCCTAGGTTCACACTACTGCGATGCGATGTACTGCGAATTTGATCCATTTTTTTGTCCTGTGTGAGGTGCGAATTAGCCTTGAGTTTTAGGTGGACAGGTGCGAATTTACCGTGATTTTACAGCGAATTTCAGGAGGCAGACAGTGAACAATTCGCAGAGATGTGAATTGTGTCCTGTGAGTTTACTGCAAGTTCATTTGAAGCCTATAATGATAAACTTCACACTGCACCATAGGAATTTGCATCACACCCGCAGTCAACACGCACAGGACCCTTTTTTTTTCTCTCACCAAATTCGCAACGCATAGATGTGAACCAAAGCCATGGAATACTATGCTTTTTACATGACCTGCGAATCTGTGTGTTCCTAAATGCATCAAACCCGCTGTAAATTCGCATCAGTGTGAGCCCAGGCTGAAAAGTACTTTTGTGAACAGAAAGAATTTATGTCAATATGTATTCTGCTAGAAGCCAATTGTTTATCCCCACCCCAATTAATTTGTGACTACATATCACTGAACCATGTTTTTGCTTCAAAATATTGCAAATTGGGTAAACTGCGGTAGCAGCCATGTCCAATTTGGTTTGGGATTGAGGAAATTATTTCTGTTGTATCACTGTCCATAACCACAGTGTTTCAATGAATCCTTCATTTGAAAAATAAGTCATACACCTTGTATCACATAGGGGTTTATTTACCAAAGCTAGAGAGGGCAAATTTAGTCACCATTCTGCAGAGAAAACAATCAGCTTCCAGGTTTCATTGCTAAAGATTAATTAAACAGGTTAGAAGCTGATTGGTTTCTCTGCAGAATTGTGACAAATTTTGCCCTCTCTAGCTTTAGTAAATAAACCCCATACACTGAGCATTTACTGAATATTAAATGGGATAAAACTTCCATGCACATAACCAAAACTAAAGTTTACATTAAGTACAGGGGTTTCAAAGTTGCTGAAGAATTCTGTTTGTCTTTAGGCCCCTTTCACACTCATGCGACTTGGGACTGCAAAGTTGCATGACAAGTTGTACCCCATGATTTCCCATAAGTACCAATTATATCCGTGCGACTTCAAGTCGCAGTGACTTCAAAGTAGTCCCTGCACTACTTTGGTCTGACTTTGATGCAACTTGAGGTCCATAGACCTCAAGATTACACAGGCATTGCTTCAAGTCGTGTCAAAATCGCGTTAAAGTCGCGGAAAAATTGTGTGACTTTTGGTTCGCACAAATGTGAAAGAGGCCTACCCCATAAAGGTGAAAAGTAGATATTAAATTACTATTTACATAACTTGTAAGTGTCCAAAGTATACACTCATTGGCCACTTTATTAGGTACACCTTGCTAGTACCAGGTTGGAGCCTCTTTTGCCTTCAGAACTGCCTTAATTCTTCATGGCGTAGATTTAACAAGTTGTTGGAAACATTCCTCAGAGATTTTGGTCCATATTGACATGATGGCATCACGCAGTTGCTGCAGATTTGTCGGCTGCACATCCATGATGCAAATCTCTGGTTCTACCATATCCCAAAGGTGCTCTATTGGATTGAGATTTGGTGACTGTGGAGGCCATTGGAGTACAGTGAGCTCATTGTCATGTTCAAGAAACCAGTGGTGAGATGATTTGAGCTTTGTGACATGATGCATTATCCTGCTGAATGTAGCCATCAGAAGATGGATACTCTGTAGTCATAAAGGGATGGACATGGTCAGCAACAATACTCAGGTAGGCCGTGGCGTTTAAACGATGCTCAATTGGTACTAAGGGGCCCAAAGTGGGCCAAGAAAATATTCCCCACACCATTACACCACCACCAGCCTGAACCGTTGATACAAGGCAGGATGGATCCATGCTTTCATGTTGTTTATGCCAAATTCTGACCCTACCATCTGAATGTTGCAGCTAAAATTGAGACTCATCAGAATAGGCAACGTTTTTCCAATCTTCTATTGTCCAACTTTGGTGAGCCTGTGCGAATTGTAGCCTCAGTTTCCGGTTCTTAGCTGACAGGAGTGCCACCCGGTGTGGTCTTCTGCTCCTGTAGCCCATTTTCTTCAAGGTTCAATGTGTTGTGCGTTCAGAGATGGTATTCTGCATACTTTTTTTGTAACAAGTAGTTATTTGAATTACTATTGCCTTTCTATTAACTCAAACCAGTCTGCCCATTCTCCTCTGACCTCTGACATCCGCAAGGCATTTTCCTCCATACAACTGACGCTCATTCTCTGTAAACTGACGACCATTCTCTATAAACCCTAGAAATAGTTGTACATGAAAATCCCAGCAGATCATGAGTTTTTTAAATACTCAACCAGCTCGCCTGGCGCCAACAACCTTGCCACATCCAAAGTCACTTAAATCCCCTCTCTTCCCCATTCTGACTCTCAGTTTCAATTTAAGCAAGTAGTTTTCACTACATCTAGATGCCTAAATGCATTGAGTTGCATTAAGCGCTGATTTATTTGAATGGCCAGAATAAATTATTTTTCTGGCCAATGAAATGAATTAATGCCCAAGCTCTTGACACCTGTAAACATGCCTAAATGCGTGTAAAAGCTTTAGACACTTTTACAAACATCAGGCTTTTTTTTCTGCTAAATAGCTGCTGCCAGGAGGAAAGGCTTATAGGAGAGTTTGCAAAATGTCCTGTGTGCATGAGGCCTGAAAGATTTCTCCTATAATTCTGTTTTGTTGATCATTCAAAATGTGGGCATTTATTTTTCACCAGGGCAAATAAAGTAGGGAAATCTCCGTAATGGGGGTAGATGCTGCAATAAAAACCGCTGTTCTAATCCCACTCCATACAAAACTGAAAAAAAGACATGCCTTTGGTTATAGTTGAAGTAGTTTTTGGCCACTGTCTATATATTTAGACAAATTAAAGAAAAAAAAAAAGGAAAATGAATGGATTAATATTAATTGTAAGCTCTCACGAGCAGGGCCCTCTGATTCCTCCTGTATTGATTTGTATTGTAAGTGTACTGTCTGCCCTCATGTTGTAAAGCGCTGCGCAAACTGTTGGCGCTATATAAATCCTGTATAATAATAATAATAATAATAATAATAGTTTGCTCACCAGATATTGTAATTCCACATGTTATCTACAATGCCACCTTCTGGTCAATCAAGGTAGGGCAGTTCTTCCAGATATGACAACACCTACTGTAAGTCAAACTATGTAACTGTCTAAGAGAAGTAAGTACTGTCGCATGCAATTCACAATATCCAATCAAATGCAGCTTTGCATTGGGTAATGACTGTGGGGAATGGAAATTGTATTAGTTTCTATGATGTCAACTACATAGATTTTATAATCAGGCCCTTTATGTGCATAATGTAAAAAAGAGATTAACAGTAGCCTGCAAAGTTACCTTACCTTTAACGAGCTTTGCTCAGTGCTATTAGAGGACCCCTCCCATCTGCCACTTGCAGTAGCAGTAGTTTCCCTGTGGAGATGTGTGCTTAGCTCTCTATATGAACCCAGTAGGGCTTGGGCAGGCTCTTAAAAGGACGTCTATGGAAGCACTTAGAAAGGTGGTACTCCTAATGGATTCTAAACCACATGGTCCAAAGCATATCTTCAAAAACTATTTTATGTTTACAAGGCAACTTCTCGAAAATGACTGACAACTCAAACTCAAAAAAGAAACATCACAATACTGACCGTGAAGACTGTTTATAGCAGGCCTCCCTTCTCCGGGGCCTCCAGCCACCTCCAGATCCCTTAATCTCCCACAGTGCATCCCAGCTTCCATAGTACCCCACAATCTCCTGCAGCGCCCTCAGGCCCCCAGAAAGCCCTCAGCCTCCACAGTGACTCCCAGAGTGCCCCCAACCTTCAACAGTGTCCCACAGTGACCCCCAGCTTCCTCCAGAAATCTCATCTCCTACAGGGCCACCAAATCTACTACAGAGTCTCCTAATCCACTTCACCACCTCCACCCCCTCCACAGTAACACCCAGCTTTTATTGAGTATATACACTTTATTTTTTACTGTTGGAGCATAAAAGTTTTTGGAAGAATGTACCAGTCCCTAGTCTTGAAAAGGTTGAGAACTACTGTCATAAATTATATATAGCAGCTGTACTTATTACCATCATATTAGTAATATTAAAATGAAACGTCCCATATCCCCAGTGATCTCCCACACCTCATATACAATGATAGTTAAGGAACACCATCTTGCTTGTGTATACAGTATACTAGCCCTGGCATAGCACCAACTAATTTGATTGCTTTTAATGAATACATTAGTAAATCCTTCCTTTATGATATGTTGCACTGAATAATGAGATGGAAAAATAGAAGTTGGTCATATTGGGAAAGACCACTTAGCCCCCATTCACACTGATGCAACCTATCATGCGATTTGACCTGTCGCACCCTATTGTCAGCAATGGAACTGTTCAAATCAGTGCGACGCTGACTTTGTGGTGCTTTTGGTGATTTTAGGTGCCACTGGCATAGACAGTCGCACTGACATGCAGCTTTGAAATCATGCGATTTCAAGTGAAGTTGCACAATTTAAAAGTTGCATTCAGTGTGAACCTAGACTTAAAGCAAAGCTCCACCCAAAAGGGGAAGCTCTGCTTGTCTGCCCCCCTCCGTTGCCACATTTGCCACCTTTTGGGGGGGGGGGGGGGCGGGTACTTGTCCAAACCACTTCTGGCTCAGTTTGCCGCAATGAAGGGAGTCAGAAGTACGGCCCCCAACTTCTTCCCCCACAGCCAGCCCATTTGCTTCACGCATGCGCAGTAGGAAACCTGCTGTGAAGCTGCATGCCGGTTTCCTTTAATCAAAAATGTCAGGGGGCTGAGGATGGGAGGTCAGCAGGGCAGTGTACAGGGGTCAGCAGGGCAGTGTACAGGGGTCAGCAGAGCCGATGATAGGGGTCAGTAGGATGAAGGACAGTCCCCCCTCCCAAAAAGTATCAAAAATATTATTAGAGGACACAAACACAACATAACATTCCTGTTAAATCTAAAAGGTAAAACTGCAGTCGCTGTAGATCTGAAGGGGACATGCAAGGAAAATAAAAAAACAGCATTTTAGCTTGCACAGGATTGGATGATAAAATCAGCAGAGCCTCCCTTAATTTCAGATCTACCCCTCAGATCTACAGCGACTGCACCTCCAAGTGCACTTCCAAGTGGAGGGAAGCCAGCACAGCTGCGGGGGGTGGGGAGGTAGGGGGAAGAGGATGGTTGACAGGGAGGATGATCAGGGGATCGGGCACAACGGAACACTGAACACTAATACAATGCTGGGAAACTGAATCAGTGTTCCGTCTATCACGTACGAGGAGGCGGGGCTTTGTTACAGTGGACGGCCGCCGAACAGTTAAGACTGCATGACACAGCGGGAGACACCCGCTGTTTTGGTTTTCAAAGGTACAGGTGGGCACAGTGAGGCTGCAGATGGGCACAATGAGACTGCAGATGGGCACAGTGAGGATGCAGATGGTCACTGATGATACAGGTGGGCACAGTGAGGCAGCAAATGGACACAGTGAGGCTGCAGATGGGCACAGTGAGGCTGCAAATGGGCACAGTGAGGCTGCAAATGGGCACAGTGAGGCTGCAGATGGGTACAGTGAGGCTGTGGGCATTGTTTACCCAGTAGATGCTGCATTTCCCACCCTAGGCTTATACTCGAGTCAATAAGTTTTCCCAGTTTTTCGTGGTAAAATTAGGTGCCTCGGCTTATATTCAGGTCGGCTTTTACTCGAGTATATACGGTAAGTGCAATTTGTTTGAAATTTTACATAGATGAGGACACACAGGCATTTCTGCCGCTAATGACAAATCGATAGTGGCACGATTAATAAAAAGGCTAGCTGTCTGCCCATGTGGAACTGCTACCTCTGTAGCCAGATGCAATGGTATGTTGCTCTGTCTGAACCTTAATAGATAACTATGGGAGTGACATCTTGCTGCTCAGTTTAAAAAAAAGCAATTCCATTTGGACAAAGAGGATGCCTCTTATCGATCCTTTCGCTGAGGATTTTGCCAAATTGCCAGGGGCAAGATACCTAGCGGCAGTGTCGCCTATGTGTCATCAGCCTTAGACTGCCATATGGACATAGAAGGGGTGTGCGTTGCCCCCCTGCAAGTTCCATCTTTAAAAAAATGTTAAACATGCACAGAAGTTTTAGAGGCCTCTAATAGTGGGACAGCGTGCACAGCAGGCACCTTAGATCAGTGTTTCTCAACCTATTTTCAGTCAAGGCACCCTTTAAAAATCATGGACGGTCTCGAGGCACCTTTTAAAAATATTGGACAGTCTTGAGGCATTCTAAAATGTAAAAGCTATTCTAATGCCCCGTACGGAATTTCCGTCAGAAAAATCTTGGATGGTTTTTCCGACGGAATTTGGCTCAAGCTTGGCTTGCATACACACGGTCACACAAAAGTTCTCTGAACTTTCGACCATCAAGAATGCGGTGACGTACAACACTATGACGAGCCGAGAAAATGAAGTTGAATGCTTCTGAGCATGCGTCGAATTGTTTCCGAGCATGCGTGTTTTTTTGCGCGTCGGAATTGCATACAGGCAAACGGAATTTCCGTCAAGAACTTTTTCCGTCGGAAAAATAGAGAACCAGCTCTCAATCTTTTCTGGCAGAAATTCAGACAGAAAAAGTTGGATGGAGCATACACACGGTCGGAATATCCGACCAAAAGCTCCCATCACACTTTTTTTGATTCCGCTCGTGTGTACGGGGCATAACAGTTTTACATAATGAAGCAACATCCACACGTCCAAGTAGGACATCCAACCTTAGAGGTGATTTATTCTTCTAAAGCAAATACACTTTTGCAAACCGGTACTGACTAGTATTCAAATGTTTCTCTCCATCGCTCAGCTAATGTGACCCCAACCCTGATGGAGAGGAGCAGGCGAGGGTTAAGCAAGGATGCTATGCAGGTGACTGACATTTTCCTTATCAACTGATGATGCCAGTGGTCGTTCGGTTGCCGGCAGCCAGAAGGCTGTAATGGTGCACAAGAAAGAAAACAAACTAACAATGTGTAACTAAAAAGGCAGCCTTCATCCACACGCCAGCTTGTATACAATTTCTGGGCAATTTTTAGGCATTTGCCAAGGCACCCCTAAAGAAACCTTAAGGCACCTTGTTTGAAAAAGGCTGCCTTATGCCGCGTACACACGACCGGTCTTTACGGCATACTTGGTTCGGCGGACCAGAGTCCGTCGGACAATTTGATTGTGTGTGGGCTCCAGCGGACTTTTTTTCCACAAAAGTTCGACGGACCTAGAAATTAAACATGTTTCAAATCTTTTCGACGGACTTGAGTCCGGTTGAAAAGTCTACTCGTCTGTATGCTAGTCTGATGGACAAAAACCGACGCTAGGGCAGCTATTGGCTACTGGCTATGAACTTCCTTGTTTTAGTCCGGTCGTACGTCATCACGTACGAATCCATTGGACTTTGGTTGATCGTGTGTAGGCAAGACCGTTCATTCGGAAAGTCAGTTGTAAAGTCCGTTGAAAAGTCTGCAGGACAAAGTCTGCCGTAAAGTCCGCTCGTGTGTACGCGGCATTAGATGAGCAAATCTGCAGAGAGAAGAGACTTCTTTCTCATTTCCAATACTTTTGCAGAAATCTGTGAAGAAGCTGCACGTAGTCAGAGCTCGTCACTGATCTGTGCCTGGATCCTACAGCTAATTATTCAATATGGTGCAACTGCGCCCACTGTGAATTCTGTGTTCTTCTGTAACATTGCGTAGGACTCTCACAGACTCAGAGGAAACATGTTCCTGTATCTAGTTAGTAAACTGCTGCATTATCGAGCACTCATTTCTTGATAAATCCCTTTAGTTTAGTGGATAATTGTAAAACAAACTGCTGATGTAATCTTCAAATGTCAAAGGTGACATCAAGGTTTTCCACCATTGCTTAGCACAACCATATGTACAAGCCATAGAATCCAAAGAATATCTCCATAAACACAACCATCATAACAACAATATATACTGTATATACTGTATCATCATTTTCCAGTTAAAGTAACATGTTCACAGCATAATAGTAACACTGGTGTGTGATATTTGAGAAGTTGAAAATGAGCGTGTGATACTAAATTAACAGATCTCACAATTAAGATTCATTACCAGCCATGGGATATACAGTAATGTGTCTTGTCAAGAGTAATAGGATGAATCAGATGAAAAATACCGCTTTCTACGCGATCATACGATAATCGGATCGTTAGTACAAAGCTTTCGAGAGCCGATCACGACAATTCATCCGATATTATTCGACCGGACAAGCACGAAAATTTTCCTCGTATGATACCAGATCGTACGATTTTCGTTTAGTCAGTACAGTTGTTGTCCAAAATACAATACAAGCATACATATTCCCTAAGGAACTCGCTGAATAAGTTTGATGTTATCTGGTCTTAGGTATTGTCATGTCAACCAATGGGTACTATGTACTTTGTAATACTGGATATTGTTATTTTTTTTTTTTTTTTATGTGTCATATATATACTCGGAGTGAGCGGGGGCGGTGGGATGGTGGGGTTTATTGAAGGGGGGTGGTCTGGGGTTTTTTTTTTTTTTTGGGGGGGGTTTTGGTTTGGTGTGATTTCTATTTTTGTGGTTTTGTGTGTATCGTGTCAATGTTGTTTTCATATAAAATAATAAAAAGGATTTGATTTAAAAAAAGAAAATACAATACAAATACACTACAACACATGACATCACTTCCGATTCTTTTTTCTGTCGTATGAGAATTTTCGTGACTTCAGTAACCTATTCAATTTCTACTTACAACCTGTCGTCCGATTTTCAGATCGTGTGTACGGACCATAAGTGTTTTTCTATAAATACCCGCCTTTGTCTTGGAGCTACTGTACAATGATTGACCAAACCACATACAGTAAACAAACCGCACTTCACTGCTGCCAACATTGTGACTTTGAAAAGATCAACTGACGCAGGAATTAGAGCTATCTTTATTGTTCAATTATTTCACTTGGGCTTTATCCAGCAATGGTCAATGTTTTTCATGCACACATCAATAATGTGTAATGATAGCACAAGTTTACAAAGAAGCATTTCATTCTAAAGACTTGCACACAGTATGATAAGCTCTTGAAATGAGAGTAAGTGCCATAACTCAAGGT
Organism: Lithobates clamitans; assembly: GCA_037952925.1. Taxonomy (NCBI): domain Eukaryota; kingdom Metazoa; phylum Chordata; class Amphibia; order Anura; family Ranidae; genus Lithobates; species Lithobates clamitans. Next base: position 11,739,744 of record JBBGZY010000014.1, read on the forward strand.
GATTAAACACATTTTTATAAGGTGTTTATTATTGTGTATTGTATACATAGAGATGTGATTTCTGCTAGCACCATACTTTAAAAGAATGTGAAACAGCCAGGTTCTTAGGTGTTTGCTATTAAAAGACATGTATGTTTTTTGGGGTTTTTTTGCATGTCTTCGGGTGTTTTGGGGGCACCTGAGCAGGCTCGCTCCCGAGCCGCTGCTCTGCATGTCCATCCACACACAGAGCCACGGATCGGCCCTGCTCCTCTCTCTCCTCAGTGGCTCACTGGCTGTGATTGACAGCAGTGGGAGCCAATGGCTCCTGTTGCTGTCTCAGCCAATGAGGAGGGAAAGTCCCTGGAGAGACCAGGCTCTCATGCACAGAGCTGGAGGAAGATCAGGCTCAGGTAAGTATTGGGGGAGCTACTGCAAAGAGAAGGTTTTTTACCTTCATGCATAGAATGCATGAAGGTAAAAAAAACGTTGAGCCTTTAGAACCACTATCAAGTGGAAGTAAAGGCTACATATAAAAATGCTTAAAACCCCACGTTCCCCCTTGCTCCCACCTATGCTGTATAGAGTTGGTAAACAATCGTTGTAAGTATGTTAGTTCAATCCGGTCTGCAATATGATGCAGAAGCTCTGGCTCCACTGTGTCATGGAGCGGCTGCTGGGGAGAGGAGGGAGTGCTGACAAGGGATGAGCAATGGAAGCCGGTGGGTGGTGTCATGGCTCCTGGAATCCAGTCTCATTGTCGGTGTCCATGACACGGGAATCTGAAGCTTCTGCATCATGTGGCCAGACTGGAGGGGATTGAAAAAAAGTATTATTTTACACAGATCTTTTTATCAGCATTATATAGCATAAGTAGGAGGAGGGGGAGCATTGGTTTTAGGTATACACACATGTAGCCTATACTTCCACTTTTGATCTATGGGCTGGAGGATCGGAATACAGTAGGAACATGCCTGGGAGAAGGCATAACCAGTATACAGTGGACTCCTTGCATAGCGCTGGTGGTATCTAAACAGGGGATCACACAGAGGCTCAGGACACCCTTTATGGATATTATTACAAAGTTTATTTACTCAACATCACATTCAGAGCAGGAACCATAAGTGCATATGCTGGAAAGCTGGGAGACTGCAACTTTTATAGTGCCTTGAAAAAAGTATTCATACCCCTTGACATTTTCCACATTTTGTCATGTTACAACCAAAAAGTTTTATTGGGATTTTATGTTATAGACCAACACAAAGTGGCACACAATTGCGAAGTGAAAGGAAAATGATAAATGGTTTTCAACATTTTTTACAAATAAATATGTGAAAAGTGCATTTGTATTCAGCCCCCCCTGAGTCAATACTTTGTAGAACCACCTTTCGCTACAATTACAGCTGCGAGTCTTTTTGGGTATGTCTCTACCAGCTTTGTACATCTAGAGTGACATTTTTGCCCATTCTTCTTTGAAAAAAAGCTCGAGCTCTGTCAGATTGGATGGAGAGTGTCTGTGAACAGCAATTTTCAAGTCTTGCCACCAATTCTCAATTGGATTTAGGTCTGGACTTTGATTGGGCCATTCTATCACATGAATATGCTTTGATCTAAACCATTCCATTGTAGCTCTGGCTGTATGTTTAGGGTCGTTGTCCTGCCGGAAGGTGAACCTCCTCTCCAGTCTCAAGTCTTTTGCAGACTCTAATGCCGCGTACACACGAGCAGAATTTCCGATAGAAAGAGTCCGATGGGAGCTGTTCATCGTATATTCCGACCGTGTGTATGCCCCATTGGACTTACTCCATCGAAAATTCAGACGGACTTAGATAGAGAACATGTTCTATATTTTTCCGACGGAACAAATTAATCGGAAAAAACGCTCGTCTGTATACTATTCCGACGCACTAAAAACGACGCATGCTCTGAAGCAAGTACGAGACGGAAGCTATTGGCTACTTCCGTTTTCTAGTCCCGTTGTACGTGTTGTACGTCACCACGTTCTGGACGGTCGGAATTTGGTGTGACCGTGTCTATGCAAGACTTATTCACAGGCACTGACAGGCCGGATATTTAGCGGTGGTGGACCGGGTGCGGGCTGTGGGTTGCCGACCCTGGCTTATGACATCATGCACAGCTCTCTCTCTTTCACTCTCATGAGAGTTTGTCAGGAAGGGAGGGGGGATGAGTCATAAGAGGGCCAATGAGAGCTGATGGGCTGCAGAGCTGGAGGTGTGCCTCTATGTGTCTGTGTAAATCCAGGAAGTGAACAGGCAGCAGCTTCAGCTGCCCACAGTTAAAATGGATGCAGCCAGACTTAGTCGAGGGAGATTTCTGCAGCATATTTGGCAAGCACAGAATCACAGTATATATAAAATAATATGCAAAATGGTTGGAGGGAAGCTTGAGAATGGCAAAGATGTTTTTATTACAAATTATGTGAGCAGACTGCAGTTCCTCTTTAAGAAGAAACAACTTTTGCTTGGAAAAGCAACTCACTACCAGCCTGGCCTAGTGCTAGGTCCCAGTCTGCTAAACTAAATTTCAACAATCCAAGATGATGTGATGGCACATGGACTTCCAGGTGACCGAGATTTTTTTTTAGAATCAAATGGTTACAAAGAGCGGCGTGATGTAAAGAGCCTTGGCACTTTTCACAAGAAGCGATTAATCATAAGGCTGGCTGACAATCACAACACTGTATGTGCTAGGTACAGTGTATAATGAACAATCACAGTAGAGTCTATTGGTTGAAACTTGTTTAAAATATATTCTATGCAGGCAATGTTTTTTCGAACATTGGTATTCCTACAAACCATCGCTTTGAGTACAGAGAGTTATCTGCTGCTGTGAAAAGATGATCAATTATAACTCTGTAAATCACATAAACCAACTGCAAAATATTTGATAGCATTCTTTCACTTCTGATCATTCTAATAAAGAATTCTTATTAAATCTTCTTCAAATGATCTCAAAAATCATACCAGGCCTTAGGCAGGGGCTTTCTGTTCCAGTTAGTCTGCAGATTGGTTTAAACTATAAAATAAGTAAGGACAGACATGGGAACACTTCTCAGGCATAATAAACACTATAGAAATGAAAGAAACTACATGGTATTACAACTAAAGACAAATATTAGCCAAAATCCCACCACAGTGAAACAGCCTAAAATAAACTGTATACATTAAAACCAAGACTATCACTATAATAATGTATCCTTACCATGGCTTTATTTATTAACAGCATGAAAAAATAAAAAAACAATAACATTGAAATACGTTGAGCATCCAACCAGAGGATAGTTGTCACCCGTCTTAAAGGGTATCTAAACCCCCCAAAAAGTAATACACCATATTATCAAAAGTATTGGGATGCCTGCCTTTACACGCACATGAACTTTAATGGCATCCCAGTCTAAAGCCTCGTACACAGGATCGGATTTTCCGCAGACAAAACCTCAGACTTTTGTCCGAAGGGCGTTGGCCCAAACTTGTCTTGCATACAAACGGCACACAATTGTCAGCCAACAAACACGAACGTAGTGATGTACTATGTGGTTTTTCAGCTCTGTAGCGCCACCCTTTGGGCTCCTTCTGCTAATTTCATGTTAGTAGAAGTTTGGTGAGTGTTGATTCGCTCTTTTCATTTCACGCTTTTCATTTTGCGCTTTTCAGATCGTTTCTGAACGGCCGTTCGTCAACCAGACATGTTGCGGAATCGGAGGAGATAACGTGTTATTTATTATTGGCCTTGGAGTTATTGCTTTGACCCAAATCCAGTCCAGGAACAGGAGGAGGAGGATTTCTAGGACCAAAATTTGGTTGCTTTATTAATCGTGACCAATTATGTCGTATGCCTTTGCTGTGGGAGCTCCAGGAGAATAATCCAGATGATTTTTGGAATTATCTCCTGATGACGGACCCCTGCTTTCACCAACTATTGGCATTGTTGACCCCCTATATTAAGAAGCAGGAAACATGCATGAGGCTTTTATTTTATTTTTTGGATGAATAATAATGATTTGATTTGGTATATTTTCTATATTTTTGGATTTAGGTTTGTTGTTCAAGTTAAGAGGTTACTTCCGGTTTCCCTGTTCCAGAGGGAAACTGGAAGTGACGTTGACAGCTCCATGGAACACACGGCCCGAGCGGAGCTGCCTGTACGGTAAGTATGAGACTCAGTGAGGCTGCCTCTGATGGGGCACAGTGAGGCTGCATTTGATGGGGCACAGTGAGGCTGCATTTGATGGGGCACAGTGAGGCTGCATTTGATGGGCACAGTGAGGCTGCATTTGATGGGGCACAGTGGCTGCATAAGATGGGCACAGTGGCTGCATAAGATGGGCACAGTGGCTGCACAAGATGGGCACAGTAGCTGTATTTGATGGGGAACAGTGGCAGCATTTGATGGCACAGTGGCAACATTTGATGGCTTAGTGGCAGCATTTGATGGCACAGTGGAAGCATTTGATATTGCACAGTGACTACGTTTGATAGGCACAGTGGCTACGTTTGATGGGCACAGTGGCGGCATTCGATGGACACAGTGGCTGCGTTTGATGGCACAGTGGCTGTGTTTGATGATACAGTGGTGGCAATTGATGGGCACAGTGGCTGTGTTTGATGGCACAGTGGCTGCGTTTGATGGGCACAGTGGCTGCGTTTGATGGGCACAGTGGCTGCGTTTGATGGGCACAGTGGCTGTGTTTGATGGCACAGTGGCTGCAATTGATGGGATTTTTTTTTCAGAATTTTTCAGTTTGTTTGCGCCCCCCCCCAAAAAAAAATTTTGAGCACCAGCCGCCACTGCTAAACTGCGTAGAGTGTTCTTTACTGTAAGAGCGGTAAGGATGTGGAGTTCTCTTCCACAGATAGGGGTTTCAGCAGGGAGCATAGATAATTCAAAAAACTATTAGAAAAGCACCGGAACGACCATAACATACAGGGATATACAATGTAATACTGACATAAAAGTACACACATGGGTTGGACTTGATAGACTTGTGTCTTTTTTCAACCTCCCCAACTATGTAACCATGTAACTATATTACTTGGACTTCAAAAAAAGGAACATTGACAATCAGAGCCCCTCTTTAAAAAGGTTGCGCTCCACTGCTTTAGGCTATAGAAACACCCCACAAAAATTGTGTATAACATTTATTTATGAGCTAAGTAACATACCTACTGTATACAGCTAGATGCCTGATACTGATACACAATGCCTAGTATGTGTTGCCTTAGGGCAGGGGTCTTCAAACTACGGCCCTCCAGTTGTTCAGGAACTACAATTCCCATCATGCCTTGTCATGTCTGTGAATGTCAGAGTTTCACAATGCCTCAAGTGATGTGTAGTTCCACAACAGCTGGAGGGCTGTAGTTTGAAGATCCCTGCCTTAGGGTGTTCTATTTAAAATTAATTGCACTGCTGCAACACATAAATGTCAATCAGCCCTAACATGTACTATTGGATAAGAATAAATAATTACCCCGTTCTGGTGGAAGATTTCACATATGAAGATATTTTATTTTAAATTTAAAAATTGTATTATCTGCTATTTGAGCCTACTTCTTGTTCACATAAAATACCTGCAAAAAAACCAAAAACATTCTACTAGATTTAGACAAATCTTTATTTTTCATCATCTGAAGTCTCCTCCGGAATCGGATATTCTATTTAACAGTCTCCCCTTGATTTCTTCCCAATGCCCTTGACTCGAGTGCTTGTTCTTGGCCCTGCTGTTGATGATGATATAAAGGAATATGTTGCTGCCATCACACCGCCCCATGCACACAAACTCCTAATCATCACCTAAAGAGACTGAAACTTCAAATAGCGCAGAATTAAGGCGCAGCGATTGCCAGCACATTTGTACAGTTCAAACCCCAGCAGCCCGAAGCACACGGCAAATGTCTCACTTTGAATCTAGATCACACACAGCTCCAGCAATCTAATTTCAGACTTAGTTGCTAAATGTGTAACATCAGTCTCAATATTTGAAAGGTTACACAGCACAGCAGGCTTCATCAAAGTGCGCTTAACACACTACATTCCGATGGAGAACTCAATGCCCTTCCTCTTTTTCTACAGGGCAGCATCCCAGGGCTATTAAAATTAAATGATTCTGCACACACCTTGGTCAAGAGATATGTCACACCGTACACCTAATTACCTGAGACACTCCTGCAACTCCCTCATCCAATAAATATGAGGCTTGACATAAAAATAGATCTCTTCCCCAACATGCAATCCAACCGTCCATCCATCCTTACCAACCATAGCAGAGTCATGCTTTACGCATATTGATTCAACTTAGGCAGGAATTAATATTTAAGAGGCACAAAACGGATCTTTTCTGTTTGTTATACAGGGAAGAGTGTGCGTCTGTTATAGGAAACACTGTGTAAGCTGCGCTGATGTAGCTGCAGTTGAACTACAAGTCACAGCATGCCAAGCCAGGCTAGGGCTTGTACTTTTTCTGAGAGCTGCAAGATTTCCAAGCTCTGACGTCAAGACAGAAAATAACACAGGGGATCCCTGTGGATTATCAGTTTAGCGGTCCAGGAAGCGACGATCTGTCGGTATTTTATACTGTAGTGGATGCCTGGGTCAATATAAGGCATGTATTAGGATCATCATTGGGTGGGCTGTTCTTAAAATGCAGAATAATTCTAATTTTTAATGCTGTAACGTTACCCTCCAATCACATTAGGCAGCAATGTCGCACGTAGGTGCTTTTTTTGTGCATTGCCGCACTTCACGCATTCCTTTGCCCTACATGCAACAAAGAAGCTCAAGTATCTTTTTAGGTGTTTGTTAAACTGCATAATATTCGAGCACAAAACTTGCTTGCTGCTTTTGGGGTGCCACTATGGCTAAGCCCAGGTTCACCCTACCGCAGCTGCAGCGTGATCTGATTTTCATTGCGATTTTGAAGTGCAACATCACGGGTTTTTGAAGCGTATTTAATGCTTAATTTGTTTTTTTTTTGTAGGAGAATGAAATTGAATTTTATACACAACCTTCTTAACTCTCCTGTATTATATTTTATTGTATTGTAACTCCCTATATATTGTAAAGTGCTGCGCAAACTGTTGGCACTATATAAATCCCGTATAATAATAATAAAAACTCTGCCAAAAACATACTAAAACATATGTGCATATGCGTTTTTTAAGCATTTCCATTAAAAGTCTACGGGGCCAAAATCAGTCTCTCTGCATTGATGGGAAGGGGCAACATGGAGAAAAACGTGATTTCTAGTGCCGTGCAGTGCCACGCGATCATAAATTGCATATGTGTGAACGGGGCTTATTACCATTCAAAAAAAAAAAAATTCCAAACGCACTTCAGGTGCTCTTTGGTGCGTTTTTGGTTTGTTGCCTATTAAAATCAAGGGGTGGTGCGTTTTCACAAGTGCACCAAAGATGCAGCATGCAGGACTTTTTAAAAATGCACTTCAAACAGTTACATGGGATTTATAAGGGGAATCCTTTTCACATGCTTTTTTCGCATTGGTACGGCAAAAAGCGCATAAGTCTGAAAGGAGCCTAAAGCAAAAAGCGCAAATTGTTGGCACTATAAAAATCCTATATAATGAGAGAATAATAAGAGGAGAGAAAATCCTACCTTGGGGACCCCTGTGATTGGTCGGTAATGTGGTGCCATTCAAAAAATGAATGGCACTGCATCACACAATCGCAAATAATGCACAGTACTTTGTGATGCAGTAATGCGCATGTCGTCACAGCGCGCTAATGCGAGTGGGGCCTTACAATGAATATCAGCGCAAAGGATTTGGGCATGATCGCCTGGCACACAAGTGGGAAGGCAGGCTTAGATTGTTTGTAAATGTTACTTTGTAATACTTTTTATATTTATAAATATTTCTTTACACATGCAACAAAGTTTATGATGCAGAAGACAGAAGGGAGCCATCAGATGTATACCCAGTGCAGGTGTGATGGTGCCCCTTGTATCCTGTGCCCATAGAACAGCCCTATGTACTAAGCTGTGAGCACACCCCAGGGGGGAGATCTGTTCCTCTAACTGACAGATCCCATGGAGTACTTTTCTCGGTGACACTCAGTGACATGTGACAATGAAATCCCCCATCTGCTGCAGGGACAGCTCAGGAGTTGGTGTCCTCTCCCCGTACTATGGAGCGTCCTCTCTGCTCAGGGAGGGAGAAGGCTGCAGGCTGGCACAGGGAAGGCTCCGCTTACCTTTGGCTGGTCGGGAAGGTGAGCGGCGGCGGCTGCAGCAGTTGTCAGTGCGGAGACTCCTCCGGCAGATCGCGATCCTCCTCGGCTCCGGCTCTTTCCCTCTCTCCTCGGATCGCAATGAGAGAGCTGGGGCTGGAGTTGAGCGGCGCGCATGCGTAGTGGCACCAGGTGAGGGAGCCTGAGCACACACACACACATAGCATCGCTGGAGCCCAGCTGGAGGTCCTGTACACAGGAAAGTTTACTGACCAATCACATGGAAGGATTTTCTCGCCTCTTATTATTATTATTCAAATCGTAAAGAGACACACTATAAATGTTATCAATATAAACATAACATATAAAAACAGTGCACAAATTGGATGAAAAAGTCCAGTCAGTGGTGGCTGGTGCTAAAAATTTTTTTAGGGGGGGTGCACACAAACCCCTCCAGGTCCGCACTCACCAGAGGACGCCGTGAGACTTACCTATAAAGAAACCCCTCCAGGTCCGCACTCACCAGAGGACGCCGTGAGACTTACCTATAAACAAACCCCTCCAGGTCCGCACTCACCAGAGGACGCCGTGAGACTTACCTACAAACGGATCCCTCCAGGTCCGCACTCACCAGAGGACGCCGTGAGACTTACCTACAAACGGACCCCTCCAGGTTCGCACTCACCAGAGGACGCCGTGAGACTTACCTATAAGCAAACCCCTCCAGGTCCGCACTCACCAGAGGACGCAGTGAGACTTACCTACAAATGGATCCCTCAAGGTCCGCACTCACCAGAGGACGCCGTGAGACTTACTTATAAACAAACCCCTCCAGGTCCACACTCACCAGAGAACGCCATGAGACTTACCTATAAACAAACCCCTCCAGGTCGCACTCACCAGAGGACGCCGTGAGACTTACCTACAAACGGATCCCTCCAGGTCTGCACTCACCAGAGGACGCCGTGAGACTTACCTATAAACGGACCCCTCCAGGTCCGCACTCACCAGAGGACGCCGTGAGACTTACCTACAAAAGGACCCCTCCAGGTCCGCACTCACAAGAGGACGCCATGAGACTTACCTACAAACGGACCCCTCCAGGTCCGCACTCACCAGAGGACGCTGTGAGACTCACCTACAAACTGAGCCCTCTAGGTCCGCACTCACCAGAGGACGCCGTGAGACTTACCTACAAACGGAGCCCTCCAGCAATGGGGCTGTCATGGCTCCCCTCAGGACAAAAGGGGCAGTTGCCCTGGGCCCAGTAATTGTTATGGGGCCCAAAGCAGCTGTCCCTATGAGCCTGCACTGCCCGCAAATACAGGCATACCCCACGTACCCCAAGTACACAATGGGGTTTATTTACTAAAGATGGAAAGTGCAAAAATCAGGCTCCCTTCTGCATAGAAACCAATGAGCTTCTAACCCAGCTTGTTCAATTAAGCTTTGGTAATAAAACCTGGAAGCTCATTGGTTTCTATGCAGAAGTGAGCCTGACGTTGCACTTTCCAGCTTTAGTAAATAAACCCCATTGTGTACTTAAAAGTGGGGTATGCTAGTTGATTAGTGAATTTGGGAGAGCCCAAGAAAATGTTTGCCCAGGGTCCATTTAATATGAAAGATGGCCCCAGCTCCCCTAATACCTGGCAGCTTCCATGTTAACTCGGTCTTCTTTCCAGGTTCCAGATCTTCAGCCTCTTGATTGGCTGGGACGAGAAGCCGGAAACCGTAAGTGACGCAATGGCGAATATTGATTCGTTAAAATCAAAAGTGGGAGGGTTTGATTGGACAACCTAAGACAAGCCAATTAGAGCCTCAGGCTCTAATCACATGCTTGTCAAAAATTGACGGACCTAATAGACACCAATTAGTTTGACGCCCCGCACAGTGCACACACATAGAGCGATTTATTTTTAAATAAATGATAATATGACTAACATTTTTTTAACTTTAAGATGTTAAAAAATGTTAGCCATATTATCATTTATTTAAAAATAAATCATTCTATGATTAGCTTTCTTATTTGGCAAACTAACTTTGGGAAATTTGGGGGGGGGGGGGGGGTGCATCTGCGTCCCTTATGGACTGACTGCCTCTGAGTCCAGTGGAAAAATTCTATGAGGAAATATAAAGTCCAGTAAGAATAATTGTTTCGTACAAGCTCATCCCACTGTTGGGGAAACTTGGTGAGTTCACTCTAAGGTATTTCAAACTTCCTCTCTTTCCCCGGACCCCTCACCTTTCACTCCTATAGTGGGTAACCCCACCTTTGCCCCGGGCTTACACAATCCGAGATTTGACTGTGAAAACGAATGGACTTTATCAAGCTCATCATTTCATCTCGAACAGCTTCTGGGTCACCAGAAAACAAATCTCGGATGTGGATCTGGTGTTTTCCGAGTTGTCCTACTGGCAAAAATTCCAGCTGACAGTTTCTTAGTTCCTTTCTCTTCTGCTAAAACCTTTTGCTGCCACTTGACTCCATTTGAACTTCTGTGCACAGACAACCCCCCAATGTGACACGCGGTCTCCCAGACCTATCACATGCTTGTTTTGCCACCCCCGTCCTATTGATTACCTTACATCTCAAAATGGGAATAAGATCTAGGGCTGAGCTTCAAAGACAAACAGGTAGAGGGAATTCTCTTGTTCACTTATAAAACCTCTATCAGTTCCCGGTACCAAAAATCAGGGTTCAAACTGCTAACGCACTGGTACAGGGGATCCCAGGGTTACAAACAAGTTAGGGACTATAGGTTTGTTCTTAAGTTGAATCTGTTTGTAAGTCGGAACAGGTACATTTTTTAAGTGTAGCTCCAGCCAAAAAAGCTATTTTAAGCTTTTTGGATAGCATAGGGAAGGGTTAACACCCCTGTAACATTTGTTTTGCTGTGTGTGTGCCCCTGTTCAGAAGATTTCACCTCACTTTCTGTCCCAATGACAATTGGATTTTGAAAATTTTGGGTTGTTGTGGAAACAAGCCTTGGTGATAAAGCATCAGTGGAGGTACCTTTTCCCCAAAATAGCTCTTACAGGAGAGAATTTCCCTTCCTAGGGGTAGATTTCATCTCACTTCCTGTTGTCTCCCTCCGTTTGTAAGTAGGAGTCGTTTGTAAGTCAGATGTTTGTAACTAGGGGACCCCCTGTACTTAACACCTGTTCGGATCAACAAGATGTTTCTCTAATGTCCCAATGTGTGTTGGCAGTGCGGGGAGGAGACTGGTTCTCTTCTTCACATCTTTTGGTCCTGCCACTCGCTACATGCCTTTTGGTTAGAGTTTGATTGCATCACTCAGAAATTCACTGATCAGGTTATACCGTGGGACCCAGCGTTCTTTCTTCTGCATCATCACCAGAACTCGGCAAGGACCTATAGATGTTCTATTGTACCACTTTTACTAACCATTGCAAAAGGCAGGGCAGCCATCAGAAATTGTGGGGCCCCTTAGACAGCTTTAGGCCTGGCCCCCCCCAGGCCTGACTGCCAACATTCCCCAGGGCCTGCCCACTGGCCGTCCCACCGAATCCACCCACTAGCCATCCCATCAAGTCCTTCCGTGCACACACCTTTTATTTTAACACTTACAACATCATATATGAAAATGAACAGTGTATTGTAAGTCATCAGTGCTTTCATATTTATATTTTGCCCAAAAGAGACATCCCAAACCAGCTGTACGCTTGCAGCCCCCCTCACACTTGTAAGCTCGAAGCCCCCCTCACACTTGTAAGCTCAAAGCCCCAGTCACACTTGTATGCTTGCAGCCCCTGTTCACATATGTTCTCTCTCAACCCCCTCACACTTGTATGTTCTCAGCCCCCCTAACACCTGTACCTTCTCAGCCCCCCACACACCTGTACTCTCTTAGCCCCAACACCTGTATGCTCTCAGCCCCCCTCACACCTGTACGCTATCAGCCCCCTCACACCTGTACGCTATCAGCCCCCCTCACACCTGTACGCTCTCAGCCCCCCTAACACCTGTACGCACTCAGCCCCCTAACACCTGTACACTCTCAGCCCCCCTCACATCTGTACGCTCTCAGCCCCCCACACACCTGTACGTTCTCAGCCCCCTCACACCTGTACGCACTCAGCCCCCCCTAACACCTGTACGCTCTCAGCCCCATCACACCTGTACGCTCTCAGCCTCCCTTACACTTGTATGCACTCAGCCCCATCACACCTGTACGCACTCAGCCCCATCACACCTGTATGTTCTCAGCCTCCCTCACACATGTACGCTCTCAGCCTCCCTCACACCTGTACGCTCTCAGCCTCCCTCACACCTGTACGCTCTCAGCCTCCCTCACACCTGTACGCTATCAACCCCCTCACGCCTGTATGCTCTCAGCCCTCCTAACACCTGTACGCTATCAGCCCCCTCACGCCTGTATGCTCTCAGCCCTCCTAACACCTGTACGCTTTCAGCCCCATCACACCTGTACGCTCTCAGCCCCCCTCACACCTGTAGGCTCTCAGCCCCCCTCACACACGTACACAGGCACACACATATGTACACAGACACACACATGCACAAAGGCACACACACATATGTACACAGACACACACATGTACACATACACATGGGCACACACACATACTGTATGTACACAGACACACACATGTACACCACCCCACCCCCGTTCCTCTTCAGTTGTACATTAGTCCTTACTTGGAAGGTGCTGTTCCTGGTCCCAGCTCTTGTGCAAAACACACGAGGAGTGCACATGCTGGAATTTACCAGAGGTGGCAGCAAAGAGCCTGATGTCAGTGACACAGCAGCAGCTGCTGACTCGCACATATTCTGAAAGCCAGCACAGCCACAGAGCATTCATGCACCCCTCCCTGCCTTCTCTTATCCCTGCCAGACAGCCGGGGCCTTCTAGACTCCCAGGCCCCTTACAAATGTGTGAGCTGTACCCCCCCTGATGGCATCCCTGACCGCTCCATTGGAAGCAGCCGCAAGCACCGTTGATCTCTGTTTGGCTGAAAAAGATCTCAGAAATTAAAATGAGGACCTGGTGGCCACAGAGAGGGGCCTTCAGGACAAATTCCTCAAGAAGTATTTTCACTGGCACAAATTAAAATTTTCAGATGAGTACCCCCCCCCCATTGGGCTGAACTGTCCCCTTGGGACGTCTGGAGGTCACACTGCTGATGTGCAAAGTCCAAAGGCAACGCAGAATGGCCACGGGCCTTATTTATCTTTGCACTCCTGCCTCTTTTCTTTCTCCCCCCTCCTTCTCGTTTCCTTTTTTTTCGTTTTCTCTTTTCTCCTTTTTAATATTATTCCAGAAGAAATAGAGAAAAAAAATAACCACAGGGTACAAAGAAATCCGAAAGCATAGTCCCCTTATTTTCGAGGGAGAACCTGTGATTTCTACTGTACTGTTGCCTTGTGACAAAAAATACACAATTGAAAAAAATAATAATAATTTAGAAAAATATTAAACATAAAAGAAATGTAAAAAAATAAAATAACAAAAAAAAAAAAAAAAAATTAAAGTGAAGTCCTCTTCATATGTGACTGGGATATCTAAAAGTAATAGAAGAGAGATGGTGGCACGTCCAGCATGTAAAAATGTGTACGATCCTGCCATCTCTTGCACTGTGGTTGTTGACCAGCCAGGCATCCAGCTTCATACAGCAGCTGAGGATCTCACGGGTTAGCCTAAGAGCGGTGCGCTCTAGCAGTTTTTTCCTATCTAAAAATATAGTCACCATCCATCTCCAAGTGTGAGATCTTGACTGGAGCACCACCACCTGTGTATAGTAAAAATGCCCACTTACCAGCTCAATGGCTCCCGCATCGAATGTCTCCCGGCGGCAGTTCACACAGCCCTATGTGAACTGCTGGGAGTGTCAATTAACCACTTAAGGACCGGGCCTCTTTTTTAGATGTGTTGTTTACAAGTTAAAAACAGTTTTTTTGCTAGAAAATTACTTAGAACCCCCAAACATTATACATTTTTTTTCTAACACCCTAGAGAATAAAATGGTGGTCGTTGCAATACTTTCTGTCACACCGTATTTGCGCAGCATTCTTACAAGCACACTCTTTTTTTTGAAAAAAGACACGTTTTTGAATTAAAAAATAAGACAACAGTAAAGTTAGCCCAATTTTTTTTATATTGTGAAAGATAATGTTAAAATTGATACCCAACATGTCACGCTTTTCATGTCAAACTTTTACCCTTAAAAATCTCCATAGGCGACATTTCAAAAATTCTACAGGTTGCATGTTTTGCATTACAGAGGAGGTCTAGGGCTAGAATTATTGCTCTCTCTCTACCGATCACGACGATTCCTCACATGTGTGGTTTGAACACCGTTTTCATATGCGGGTGCTACTCATGTATGCGTTCGCTTCTACACGCCAGCTCGGCAGGACGGGGCGTGTTTAAACATTTTTTTTTCTTATTTATTTTACCTTTTATTTTTTTAATTTTTACACTGTTTTAAAAAAAAAATGTGTCACTTTTATTCCTATTACATGTAAACATCATGTGAACGTAATAGAAAAAAAGCATCACAGGACCAAAAAAAATACCTCAGATCTCATATTTACACTAAAATGCAATAAAAAAAAAAAAAAAATTTGTCATTTAAAAAAAAGAAAAAAAAGTGGCCCTTTAAGAGCTATCGGCGGAAGTGACATTTTGATGTCGCTTCTGCCCTGCAGTGTCATAGAGACGAGTGGGGGCCATCTTCCCCTCACTTGTCTCCATGCACAGCCACGGGAAGGATCTGATTGCCTCTGCCACTGCCGACGGCTCCGGTAAGCGGCGGAGGGCACCTGATTGTGGCGGGCCCTCTTCCGCCGCCGATAAAAGTGATCTTGCGGCGAATCCGCCGCAGAGGCCACTTTTATCTTGTATCGGACAGCCGGCCGAACACGCAGTGCGATCTGCAAGTTCGGACAGGAATCAGATCGCATTGGTATGAACACTCATGCGATCCGTTTTTACTACAGACCAAAAAAAGGTTCCTATCCAGGTTTGGTTCGAACTGCAGCCTGGAGACATGTGATGCAGGAACCCACAATGGATATGCAGGGTTCCCGCATCGCAGCAGTGTGAACCGGCCCTAATAGGAAATCAGATAACATCAGCAAAAAAAAAGAATTTGGAGGAGGCAGAGAACAATAGAAGATAATTTTTTTTAACTAAAATATAACTGAAGGCAAATCTTTTTTTTTATTTTTATTTTTTTTTAGTTTTGGATAGAGTGGAGAGGAATTAAAACACCTTTATAAGTTTATATTGCTGTCTATGCCCCCATTAGGGAAATTCACTCCCTCTAATTGTCCTGGTCACTGTTATCACCAATAGTTAAAGTGACAAAATCCCAAATTTTGGGTTGTCACCAGAACAGGAATGGAGGGGAAATCTTTTAATGGGGACAATTGTTCTGGTGAGCTTGATGACAACCAGGGATTTCCCTTATCTTGGAGGGATTTTCTCTCACTTGCTGTTTTGACTATGGGACAGGAAGTAATCAGAGCTTGGCCGTCCCGGTTTTGACAGAAGTTAATCTCTTGTTTGATCAAAATCCCAAAACTATACCTCTCACACGTGTACAGATAGAGATAGCGGCGCTAATATAAATTGTGTAAAATAATGGGTCAGAGCAGTATAATGCCCACGACCCTCTACTTATGCATAAAAATAATAATAATAATAGTGTCATGAAAAATATTAATTTTATCATGAAAAGAAATTTCCTTAACACCCAGTGAAAAGTGTCACTATAAATAATAAATTCCAAGAAATGAATGATCAAGTTCAACAGTTGTTTTTCAATCTTCTTGTGAAAAATCTTCCTCTACTCTTCCACCACACCACCGTGATAGTGACACCACTCCCTCTGAAGAGCGCACTCACCAGATTGTATAGCCTCCCACTCTCGTGTTTGGCAAAACAGCAATTGAACCACACCTGGGTTGCATGTGATGAACCGTGACTCCAATCAAGCCAGCTCCATATGTGAAAAAATGAATAAAGTGCTCCACATAGCGTGATATCATTTTGACAGATTTATTAAAATCACTTCAAACACACTTCAATGGTTACACTCACTTTTAAACTGAAACATAAAGGCCTTTAAAAAGAAATCCACAGCAAGCACAGCAAGCAACAGGATCAGTGATCCAACGGTGCACCGCGGTCACAGCGGACCTGAAGTGTAAACTGGTGTATCTCTCACCCAACCTTCTAAGGCCCAGCCATCTGATCGGTGTAGTCCTCCTCAGACAGCGGCATCTAATGTCAGTGCGATGGAATGCCGTGTAACCATGCCCAAGACATGTTTCGTCGAATAGACTTTTTCAAATCCATTTTCAATCCCATTTGAAAAAGTCTATTTTTCTTTTTAAAGGCCTTTATGTTTCAGTTTAAAAGTGAGTGTAACCATTGAAGTGTGTTTGAAGTGATTTTAATAAATCTGTCAAAATGATATCACGCTATGTGGAGCACTTTATTCATTTTTTCACATATGGAGCTGGCTTGATTGGAGTCACGGTTCATCACATGCAACCCAGGTGTGGTTCAATTGCTGTTTTGCCAAACACGAGAGTGGGAGGCTATACAATCTGGTGAGTGCGCTCTTCAGAGGGAGTGGTGTCACTATCACGGTGGTGTGGTGGAAGAGTAGAAGAAGATTTTTCATAAGAAGATTGAAAAACAACTGTTGAACTTGATCATTCATTTCTTGGAATTTATTATTTATAGTGACACTTTTCACTGGGTGTTAAGGAAATTTCTTTTCATGATAAAATTAATATTTTTCATGACACTATTATTATTATTATTTTTATGCATAAGTAGAGGGTCGTGGGCATTATACTGCTCTGACCCATTATTTTACACAATTTATATTAGCGCCGCTATCTCTATCTGTACACGTGTGAGAGGTATAGTTTTGGGATTTTGATCAGTCTATGTATTTATTTAAGTGTCAGCTTTTTTTCACTGTACACTGTGGATGTACACATATTTTGTATTCATTTACACATCTTTTATGCAGCTTTGCACTTTTCTTTGGCGCAGTGGAGTAAGAGAGATTCAGGGGCGGTTTATTTGTATCTCTTGCTACAAACCATAATCTCTTGTTTGACTTCTGTTGGACGAACAAGTTGGAAAAATTTCTTACTCAGCAGCTGCAGCCACTGATCAGTGTATTCTGACAGCAGCAATAGCCTACAGTTTATATCAGAATACAATGTCCTGGCAGGGACAAAAAAGAAAACCTATCCTTGGTTGGTTTAACCCTCCTTTTTCTCTATCCAAAAATGAAAAACAAAAAAATTGCCTTTAGTTCAGCTGTAAAGTGTTACTAAACCCAGGACCCTATATTCACTATATCTGGTCTCCCACAGTACACATCTGTAGTAAATAGCAGTCTTGTGACTTATATCAGTGTCTGGTTAAAGTTGGTAGGAGAAGATTTCATTCTATTCTGACTGTCCTATGAGACTGCATGACCCCTGACCCTATGTCTGGAAAGTGCTGATTGGCCCTGTGCTGATCACATGCACCCTCCCAAGAAAAAAAAAACTCTCTAGTAACACACACCAAATTGAGCATGTGCAGAGTGACTCTAATTGCTCTGTCTTATAAGGAGATGGATTGGGGACAGTGGAAGAAGGGGAAGATCTGTGCATACAGGATCCAAAGCCTTTTTACACAATGCAGAGGATTAACCCCTTAGGCTCCACAGAGAGTATAACAAGCACATTTTGCTGCATATACACACTGATTTTACTGTTGTGGGTTTTGTAAGAATACATACTTGAATAGAATCTTTTCTTTTAAGCCAGACTTTATATTGTGCCTGTCCTCATCTGAGCGCTCAATCACTGGCAGCTTGACGCCTGTCACTTGCAAAAGTACACAAGCTTTTTCTAAGGCAGAATTGATTGTTCTTGGCCCCATACACTTTAATGGCAGTCAGCAAAAAATTCACTAGAACGCCTGTTATATGTGTTTTTCAGGTGCTCCCCTAATAAAAGTCTAGTAATCCTGTTTCAAAGAAGGTCCTGCACAACACAATTCTCCTAAAAACAGGTAAAAATGCTCAAAAAAGCCTCAAAATCACCCAAATACTCCCAGCACTTAAAGCAGGGTTCCACCCAAATTTTGAACAATATCTGTATGTATTCTCTTCCTTGTCTAGATGCTGACATGCCATTTAAAAAAATTTAAATCGCCGTAATTACCTTTTATTTTTCTATTCTTCTTTGCACTTCCTGGTTCTCCTCCCGTGGGAGTAGACGTGTTTCTAGCCTCTCCCAGACTCCTCAGTCTTCTGGGAGCTAGTCTCAGGCTTCCCAGGATGCCACTGAGCATGTGCGGGAACGAGTGGTGAATGCTGGGAGCACAGCATTCACCACATCCAGGAAATAAATGCTTGTGGGCTTCAAATGCCCACAATGAAGATGGAAACCGCCTGCAGTGAATAATATAAGTTATTCTTTCCGATGAAATCTGACACAGGCGGACATATTACACACAATATGTGAGTATGTAATGCTGAGAAGAAAAGTTTGTGAATGAACTCAAAAAAAAAAAAACGATAGATAGGTGGACCCCCGCTTTAATCTTTGCTACAAAATCTCTAGAATGACATGGCTCTAAAGTTGATGACACACAGAACATTCTGCTGCGCTAGTGATCCTGCTGCAGGCAATTTGCTAAATGGCTAAAAGGCTGCCTGTTTGCCCCTGTGTAATCACTCCCAGGCAGCAAGATGTTGCTCCCATGGCTAGCGATCAAGATTTGGCAGCGTTCAACCAGAGATTGAGTGAGATCTCGCTACATCTGACTACAGAGGGAGTTTTTTCTATAGAGACAGACAGCTTCTTTAGCGATCTTGCCACTGGCGCTTTGTGTCTTGTGCAGAATCACCCATTGCTGCTACAAATCGCTAATGTCAGCGATAAATTCCATTTTTTCTCTAAGGATTTAATAACTATTGTGACTAAAGCCTCGTACACACGATCGGATTGTTGGCCAACAAAACCGTGGACTTTTTCAAACTTGTCTTGCATACACACGGTCACACAAAGTTGGTCGGAAATTCCGAACGTCAAGAACGCGGTGACGTACAACACATACGACGAGCCGAGACAAATGAAGTTCAATAGCCAGTGCAGCTCTTCTGCTTGATTCCGAGCATGCGTGGAACTTTGTGCGTTGGAATTGTGTACATACGATTGGATCCATATCTCAAATTTTGAGTGACGGAAATTCCTATGGAAAATGTGTGATGAAGCCTACACACGGTCAGAATTTCCGACAACATGGTCCCATCGAACATTTTCCGTAGGAAAATCCTATCGTGTGTACAGGGCAATAGAATACACTTTTTGGTTAAGTTTTATTGGCAAATAGCATGTCTAAATGTCTTTGTTTTCTTTTTTTTAATGCACAATAAAAAAAATTGTGTAGAATAATACTTGGCTATGTGTTTTACTTCAAATGACAGTTTGGCAGTAGGCAGTTACATTTAAAAAAATACAATGTAAAATGAACAAGGGACACCAACATAGTTGTATCTTTGATCTTAAAAACTACGGGATAATGGTGTTGTGGTAACTTGCCCAAATAAAAAAAGAAAAAGCATAAGAATATTATTCTTGATATCACTAGAAAAAAAAAGCCTTTGAAAATTAGTTTGCAATAACTGCATCAGTATAACCAGCAAAGCAGCTTCATTATTATCCCATTAAAGAAGAAGAGAATGTGCGCTGCATTTCTAGATTTCATAATTTGCCACGTCACGATGTCCATTGTCCGATGGAGCATACACATGGTTGGATTTTCTGCCAACAGCCTGTCATCACACATTTCCTGTCGAAAAATCCGATCGTGTGTACGAGGCTCAAGAAGCAATTTGTCACTGTTATAAGTTAAAGTATTGCCCCTTTGGAGTTTTGTAGCTAAGGCTTCCAGCTGAACCGGCCAAGATTCCAACCGTTAATGGGCAGGCTGAATGTACCAAGTTGACCAATCGATCAACTTGGGTACAACTAGCCTGCCAGATTCTCTTGCGATTATCAGCAGCCGCTAGCGATAATCACTATCTTCCACCAGCAGGGATGGCCTGGCAGGAGGGATTCCAGCATCAACACTGTCTTTGTTGATGGGGGAATCAAGCAAATTTTTTTCCTGCAACCCGTGATCGCAGGAAAGAAATTTGCTCTGTGTATGGCCCGCCTAAGCCATAGAGGCACTGGCATGTGTGCAGTGTTTGCATTGCACCCAGGCCCCAAAGGGGGAGGGGTCCCACTGTGCACTTACTGCACACCATAGGGATTCAACCCAGGAAGGGCTCCTTGCATGATGCCATCAATGCTCATCAATGCCCGGGACCAAGGGGGACCACAGTCATGTGAGAATAAAACATTATGGCAGTTCCCTGACTCAGTGATAAGCCAGACACAGTGTGTAGTAATTACTTACACAGAATCCTTCTGTAGAATGCTGTCCTGTGTCACTACACACATTTCTCTTCTATATACTGCATTCAGGAGGGACACTGCTGAGCCCATAGCAACTCCACCAGTCCAGTCCAGCGCACCTCTGCCACCTCACTGCCAGTGACAGAATGCAGTCCCACCTTGCATCTAGCCCTGACCTCATGCATGCACCTAATTAACTTTTTCCATCTCCCGTATCATACGTCTAATCTATGGGTCTCCATAATACGGGTTCAGTCTCAATGCTTTCAGGAAACTGACTGCTGGGGAGGGAGCCAGATCGCCGACCCCTCACTACTGGAGGACCCTTCACTATGCCAGGTTCCGCGCTTCATAACCAGCTTTGCACTAGTTCTGGTTACCCATAGCAATGGCTCTCTCCTCCCTCTTGTTTTGCCGAGTAGACACTTTGTAGTGGCGTTACTTCATACCCCACATGTGCTTTATGAACCCTGTTTTTTCATATGCCAGAAACCATCATGGACCCCTTTAAATGACTTTAGACCAGGCTTTAAATAGTTAATGCATTTTTTACTGAATTATTGCAGCAAAGTCCAACAGGTACATTTCAGCAAAACATTCCCTATCTAACTCAACTAGTCTGCTCAGGCGTACCTAAACAAAGTAGTAGTCCATTGGTGGCATCTTCCAAGTTTTGGCAGGCCTCAGTGCTCCATGTCAGTATGGTGTCTCCAGGAACAGGGATGAGAGAACCCCAGAATCAGGCCTTCCCCCTTATTTATATCACAGGGCAGATAGACAGGGTCTGCAAATCTCAGTAACAGAGATGCAGAACAATAACCCCTGTTACCCCAGTCTGGGCCAGCCAACTACCTACAGTAACTATCATACAATAGGCACCCTGCCTATACGTGCCTGCCACTCGCATCTGTAGCTCAAAGATGATACGTTGCACTCAGGCTCTGATGGGGAAAGGTGCATTGCCGACAATACACTGATCATGTATGCACAAGGCTTCCCCCACAAATAATTCCAAATAATAAAAGGTAATTATAAATCTTAGTAAATCAGGTGTTTATTGAGCACAAATCGATAGCTGGCGCTAAACGCATGTAAACGCTCACATGAATGGTTACATGCAATCAGCACCACTGACTGAGTACAGATGGATACAGATGGAGTGCGTCCAGGGTTGCCAACTCTGGCCAACAACGTTCTGAATGGACCAAAATTCCCAGTGTGTTTGCAGCTTAGCATGGGGTGTAATAGCATAAAGTCTTGAGGAAGGGAGCCCAACTTATGATCTTATGCACAGCTCTGCTGCATTTAGAAAGTGCCTCTACACAATTGTCACTGGTGATCTTGTTACTGACATGAAATGCTTCACAAACTCAGCCACTGAGCCACTGAGCTATAAATCACAGTGAAATTAGTAGCCACAGCCACTGAGCCACTGAGCTATAAATCACAGTGAAATTAGTAAGTTAGCGATTTCCTAGAAAATAACTATGATTTCCTTGGCGAGAAATAGCTTTTAAAAAAAAAAAACATAATGAGATCGCAACAAATAAATTGCCCATTTCATGTGGAGAAGTACTCCATTTAGCATAAAATATTTAGGCAAACATCTTTATCACATCCAAGTTATATCGGGTTATATACAGCTATGTATTTATAAATTTAAAAAAATAGGTCCCCCTCACACCTGAATTTTCCATTGCAGTTCCCTAAAGTGGTTGTAAACTTGTAAACAAAAAATAAATAAAATCCTCCTGCAAGGTAATCTCCTAATAGGCTAGTATGCATAGCATACTAGCACATTATGAGAGACTTACCTTAGACCAAAGCCCTCCAGCGGCACACTGTCACCGCTGACAGGGCTTCCATTTTCGCCCTGGTCTTCCTTCAGGATTCACAGGCTGTGGACGTTTGAATGGCTGAGCTGTGATGACGTCACTTCTGCAGACGCGCTCGGGAGTCATGGCTGCAGCACGGAGCTCTGAAGGAAAGGCATGAGTATACCATTCCTTCAGAGCGCATGCGCCGGTGACGTCACCAGCTGCACAAACAGAGAATATCTCCTAAACGGTGCATATTTAGGAGTTATTCCTTGTACCTACAGGTAAGCTTTATTTTAAACTTAACTATAGCTACAAGTGTACCAGTGGTGTTTACTGCCGCTATAAGTAATGTGAGTAAATGAGTGTTATGTCACATGCTAATGTAATTTACGTAGCCTATTTAATTGAATGGGGTGCTAACGCACCAAGCTGGACCTAAAAGTGGACCTGCACCATTTTTGTTAATGCAGCGCACGACCACATGGTAGTTACTGTGCTTTTTAGTATGCTGCAACACAGGTGTGCTTGAGGTGAAATGTTTTATTGTGTTGGGGTGCTATCAGAATGAACCATGGTCCATGCAGTGCCATGCATTGCTACAATGTGCATGTTACAGCAAAGCACTGGTGTGAAGACAACCTAAGTGTGGTTGTGGGACCTAATCTAATGGTCCCACAAGCAAATTCAAATTTCCTAAGTATTATACTTACCTGTCCCTGCTCATCGCAAGGCGGCTTACCAGCTGTCACACAGATGCAGTTCCAGAGGTCTTCTGGCCAGAACCCATAATGGTCATCATCAGACAAATTATCTGAAAAATGCTCACAAGGCTTGCCCAATTCATAAATGAATTTGCTCACCTCTACTATTTACAAAACAGAGTGACCCTCTCAGCTTAATAAAGAGTCTTATGGAGGTTACAGAAGGTAGGAGACATGAGCAGTCAGAAAAGGGAGCATATGAGCTATTCTTTTGCAGGGAACTTTCATCTGTAATTTTATTAAAAGTGTAACTAAGGGCAAAACTTTTTTCCATTTGAGAAATTGTGGGGAAAAGGAGGGTTATAACCTCCGTCAGTTTTCTTTTTTGCCATTTGTGTCCTATTGGGGAGATTTGTCCTCACTTCCTGTCCCATAGCCATACAGGAAGTGAAAGGAAATCTCTGCAAAGGGAAGGAATCCCAGTATGCACTGATTGGAAGATTTCCACTCTATTACTGTTCTGATGTCAACCCACAATTTGGGATTTACTTTCATTTTCAATGCTAAGGGTAACCAGGACAAATAGAGAGGGCGAATCTCACTAATAGGGGCACAGACAGCAATAAAAAACCTGACAGGTATTCTAATCCCTCTCCACTCTATCCAAAACTATAACTATATAACTATACTTTAACCCCACAGGGCCGCTGAAAAAAGAAACGTGTACTAAAATAAATATAGAGCATGTAATTGCTGACTTCTATAAATCCTGTTTGCCTGACTGCCCCCTGCTTGTATACTTTTAGTCGTTCACACAAAACAATCACAGAGATCGGGAAAGTCAGAGCTCTTAATATGCATACTTGTTCCATCTATAATTTAGAAAGCTTTTACATTATCATGACAGCCAGAGAACTAATATTTTCTATAGGACTTCCACAGTAGCAGCATTATACTTCCTCACTACAGACTTCCCTAATATAAAAATAAAAATATCACATGTATTTCTGTTCATACTTTGATGTTAAGGTACCCTCCAGCCTTATTCTATCTGCTGTTCTATGAGGACATAGCTCCCAACTGTTTCTGATTTCGAGGGACTGTCCCTGATTTGGAACAAAGTCCCTCTGTTCCTCGTTCCTCCTCATTTGTCCCTCATTTTGGTCTGATCTATATAGTTGTATGTAAAATGCACTATTTATCTTTCAAAAAGTGTTTCCTAGTGCTAAACCTTTCATCCAATTTCTAACTTGCTGCGTTTGCATTTCAAAAGCCAGTATAAAGGAATAGTAGTGGTAAAAAAAAGTACTTGTGGGTTTTACTAATCTTTATTTTTTGTGTAATTCTCCTTTAAGGGGGTGTGGCAGGGGGTGTGTCCTATGCCTACATACTTTTGCTAAAAGGTGTCTGTCGTTCCCATCTCAAAGAGTTGGGAAGTATGTGAGGCCACCCTAACCTGAGGGTGTTGGGCTGTGCCTACACATTGGATCACTCTCTAAAATCTATGGTTGGCTTAAAGCACTTACCCATTTTAGCAAGGTCTTCTCTCCCGCCTTCTCCGCCTATTTACACTTCTGCAAAAAAAAGGAAAAACTTTTTTCTATTGTTTTTTTTCTTGCTACGTAACATTGGGGTCCTGCACATGCGCACACACACCATGGGTCTTTGCCAGTGCTCTCAAAAAAAAAAAGAATGGAGTAGTAAACTAATCCAATTATTAAATGTATTCAATCTCCATATTGGTGGGTACCACATGCTCTGATTACATACATATTAAAATCCCTCCAGAAAAAGATATATATATATATATATATATATATATATATATATATATATATATATATATATATATATATATATATATATATATAAAACATCAAAGTCTGTTGTTGCAACAATTAAAACCCAACTCTAAAATCCATTATACATATTGCCAACGAGAATAGACTTCTTATATTTTATATATTATGTGAACAATTTGTAGTACCTTAAATAGTTCCTAAATAGATATTTTTTTGCAGGGATTCTGTTAATTTGTCAGTGCTCTGGCAGAGACCCCGCAGCCTGTATGCACATGCGTGCGATCTCTCAAACTGCCTCCTGGGTTGTGTGATGTAGACATCTCAGGATGTAAATTGCAAGATCTCACAAATACACACACAGATCACAGGGTCTGTGCCAGAACACCTGTGGAGACCTAAAGTGTCTGTGCGCATGGCTGGGAATCTGGTGCATGCGCAGGCATGCTGAGGGGCTCTCTGCCAAATCCCCTAGACCTGGCAGGGACTTGCGACTTTCTGCACATGAGCCAGATGTCCGTTAACCACTTCAGCCCCGAAAGAATTTACCTCCTTCCTGAACAGAGCACTTTTTGAGATTCAGCACTGCCTCGCTTTAACTGACAATTGCGCGGTCGTGCGACGTTGTACCCAAACAAAATTGACGTCCTTTTTTTCCTACAAATAGAGCTTTCTTTTGGTGGTATTTGATCACTTCTGCAGTTTTTTTAAAAAAAATAAACAAAAAAAGAGCGACAATCTTGAAAAAAAACGCATTATTTTTTACTTTTTCCTATAATAAATATCCCCCAAAAATATATAAAAAAACTATTTTTCTCCTCAGTTTAGGCCGATATGTATTCTTCTACATATTTTTAGTACAAAAATCGCAATAAGCGCATATTGATTGGTTTGTGCAAAAGTTATAGCGTCTACAAAATAGGGGATAGATTTATAGCCTTTTTATTATTATTTTTTTTTTACTAGCAATGGCAGCGATCTGCGATTTTTATCGTGACTGCGACATTATGGCAGACACAACGAACAATTTTGACACATTTTTGGGACCATTGGCATTAATACAGCGATCGATGCTATAAAATTGCATTGATTACTGTAAAAATGTCACTGGCAGTGAAGGGGTTAACACTAGGGGGCGCTCAAGGGGTTAACTGTGTTCCCTTGGAGGTGATTCTAACTGAAGGGGGAGGGGACTGGAGGAAGTGACGGATTGTGGTTCCTAGTTAATAGGAACACACGATCTGTCACTCCTGTCAGAACAGAACAGGGAAGTGTGTGTTTACACACACTCGTCCCTGTTCTGTCTCTCCTGCTCACGATCGCTCATGGCCAGCAGTCCTTGCTACTATTGGCCACGAGCACCGGCACCCCTGGCTGTGCCGCAGGCGCGCGCCTCCCCCGAAAAGGGGGATCTGTTGCTTCATGCATGACAACACTGGACTTCAAGGTGTAGCAAATATGTTTGTTTTTTTTGGGGTTATTTGGGCATTAGGTAGGGTGAAGTTCCACTTTTAAATTAAAAGAGTCATAATGACAAACATAAGGTTACTAAAGTTACAGGGAATCAGGAAGGTACACGTTTTGAACCTCCCACAGCGATTGTCTGGAAGTGTAGGCACGTCAAATGAATCCACATGGATATTACGGTAGAACATTAAAAGGTCCAGGCAAAAAAAATGCTGGGTTGCAGTACAGTCATCTAATCTTTAAAGGAGTTGTAAAGGCAGAAGGTTTTTTATCTTAACGCATTCTATGCATTAAGATAAAAAAAAAACCTTTTGTGTGTAGCCGCCTCCCCAGCACCCCCCTAATTACCTACCTGAGCCCCATCTCTCTCCAGCAATGTCCACGATCCCCGCAGCCATCCAGGACACTACTCCTGGAGTGGCTCCCACGGCTGTCAATCAAAGTCAGTCAGCCAATCAGGGGAGAGGGGGGTGGGGTCAGGTCGGGGCTCCGTATCTGAATGGATTTACGGAGCTCTGATTCAGCTTGGGTGCCCCCTGTAGCAAGCTGCTGGCTGAGGGGCACTCAAAGGAGGGAAGGGCTAAGAGCAGCAAAGAGGGACCCGAGAAGAGGAGGATCCTGGATGCTCTGTGCAAAACCAACTGCACAGAGGAGGTAAGTATAACATGTTTGTTATTTAAAAAACAAAAACAAAAAAAAACAACAAGCCTTTACAATCACTTTAAACCCTCTT
This sequence comes from Lithobates clamitans, assembly GCA_037952925.1. Lineage (NCBI taxonomy): Eukaryota > Metazoa > Chordata > Amphibia > Anura > Ranidae > Lithobates > Lithobates clamitans. The sequence goes on from JBBGZY010000014.1 coordinate 11,766,910, forward strand.
AATGCTAAGTGCTTCAGTAAGGTTAGAACACCCTGTTCTGACAGCACATAGGAGAGTCAAACCACAGTAATCACACACAATCAGTAACCAGGCTCTCCAGCAACCTGACATGCTCTAATCAACAAGGAAGTGAGAATGAGAACTGATGAATTACATGGCAATGGAAGATTCCATGCTATTTAACTAAAGATTTCCTTTAAAATTAGAAAACATTGAAGAATCTGACCCCAGTAAGCCTAGCTTTGTCAAGTAAAGCCTCATACACACGATCGGATTGTTGGCCAACAAACCATGGACTTTTGTCCGAAGGGCATTGGCCCAAACTTGTCTTGCATACACACGGCCACACAATTGTTGGCCAACAATTACGAACGTAGTGACATACTACATGGTTTTTCAGCTCTTTAGCGTCACCCTTTGGGTTCCTTCTGCTAATTTCGTGTTAGTAGAAGTTTGGTGAGTGTTGATTCGCGCTTTTCCGTTCGCGATTTTCATTTAGCGTTTTCAGCTGGCGCTTTTCAGTTCATTTCTGAATGGCCATTCCTCAACCAGACATGTTGTGGAATTGGAGGAGAAAACGTGTTATTTATTATTGGCCGAGTTATTGCTTTGACATTATTTTTTTGGTTGAATAATAATGATTTGATTTGTTATATTTTCTATATTTTTGGATGCATAGAATGCACTTTTTGGTTAAGTTCTATTGGCAGATAGTATGTCTAATTTTATTTGTTTTCTTTTTTAATGCACAATAAAAAAAATGTGGAGAATAATACTTGGTTATGTGTTTTACTTCTAATTACATTTTGGGAGTAGCAGTTACATTTTAAACAATACAATGTAAAATTAACAAGGGACACCAACATAGGTGTATCTTTGATCTTAAAAACTACAGGATAATGGTGTTGTAGTAACTTGAACAAATGAAAAAAAAAAAGCATAATAATATTATTCATGATATCACTAGAAAAAAAAGTTTTTGAAAATTAGTTTGCAATAACTTCATCAGTATCATCAGCAAAGCAGCTTCATTATTATCCCATTAAAGAAGAAGAGAATTGTGCGCTGCATTTCGAGATTTCATAATTTGCCACGTCACGAATGTTAATTCTCCATTACGAACGCTAGTTTACAAGACCAACCGCTTCTGGCTCGTCCTTGCTTCCGAGCATGTGTGTTTGTACTTTGGACTTTTGTTCGACGGACTTGTGTACACACGTTCGGAAAATCCGACACCAGACATTTATCCGCGTAAAAATTTTAAAACCTGCGATCCAACATTTGTCCATGTAAAATCCGACAATTGTCCGATGGAGCGTACACATGGTTGGATTTTCTGCCAACAGCCTGTCATCACACATTTCCTGTCAGAAAATCCGATCATGTGTACGAGGCTCAAGAAGCAATTTGTCACTGTTATAAGTTAAAGTATTGCCCCTTTGGAGTTTTGTACTTTTGACTTGTGTATACACGATTGGAAAATCTGACAACAGACATTTGTCCACGGAAAATTTTAAAACCTGCTATCCAACATTTGTTCGCGGAAAATCCGAAAACAATTGTCCGATGGAGCATACACACGGTTGGATTTCTGCCAACAGCCTGTCATCACACATTTCCGTCAGAACTTCCGATCGTGTGTACGAGGCTTAAGTGTAATAGGCAGGGAAGGATTTTTGCAAATTAGATCAGTGAGGAAATGGAAGATGGGAAATAGATTTGGTTAGGGAATTGGTTAGGTTCTTTAATATTCCAGGAACCCAAACAAATGCTAATATTTGCATTTATTATGTAGATTAAGAGGGGTTTTTTAACTGCAGGTAATGAAAACCTGGGCAATTTCCAAGGACGGTTCCTTAGAACCTGAGACTGTCCCTTAAAAGCATTGACAGCTGACCTGAAGTCATATGCGGTACTACTTATTAATGTAATTTATTAAGACTGAAATTGAAATGCATAAATTGACTGCACTAATTAATCTTCAGTATTTTTCTAATACCTTTCCAGTCTCAAGGAAAATTATTGTAAGTCATATAACGGTTACTACAACCCAAACATGCTGCACACAGCTAGAACAGGATTGTCAGCAAATGCTTTCATTTTATTGACAGGTTCTTACTGCTCTAGGGCTGCATTACATAGAGAGCTGATGGCCACTCAGCGGGATACATTATCATCATAGGCTGTGTGGACTGAATTAACCTATATTATGTTTAGCACTGCATATTAATTGATAATTACTGGAGTATAAGGATCCATCCACTGTTTGAAGTACAATACTGTTGAAACTATATATTTAGTTCAATGTTGAAATGTATTTCACATAATTACAGTATTTACCACTTAAGCACCATAAGTCCCAATAATCAACCATGGTTAAAGAGGAACTGCAGTCTGCTCACATAATTTGTAATAAAAACATCTTTGCCATTCTGAAGCTTCCCTCCAACCATTTTGCATATTATTTTATATATACTGTGATTCTGTACTTGCCAAATATGCTGCAGAAATCTCCCTCCACTGAGTCTGGCTGCATCCATTTTAAGTCTGGGCAGCTGAAGCTGCTGCCTGTTCACTTCCTGGATTTACACAGACACACAGAGGCACACCTTCAGCTCTGCAGATCTCATTGGCCCTCTTATGACTCATCCCACTCCCTTCCTGGCAAACAGTCACGAGAGTGAGAGAGAGAGTTGTGCATGATGTCATAAGCCTAGGCTTTTTACCAGACAAGAAACAGGAAGTGGGCTGTATAAGGTATTTACTGGCAGAAAAAAAATGTTTTACTACCCAAAGTTAAAACAACAATTGCAGAAGATTTAATAGATGGAAAGATGAAAAAATGAATGAAGTTCCACTTTAACATCATCCTAAATTGAAACTATAAAGGGTTTAGGTCTGTTCTTTAAATGTATGCGTATTTTATTATCTATTAATATTCTTTGTTTTACAAATACACATTTAAAACTGGATACACATGCAACAGTATTCATTGTGCAATGTGTGTACTCTAAACAGAGCAGAGCAGAAGCTGTCTACCTTCAGACTTTCCCTCTTTCTGAAACAATGCAGGAAGCTGTCTGAAGTGAAGGAAGGAGGGTATATGAGTGACCTCTCTGATTCAGTTGTGTATGTAAATATTAGCTTAAAGTGCATGTGAACCCTAGTCTCTTTTCTCAGCTGCATAAGGAGCCCAGAGAGCTGGAGGAGGAGAAACAATAGTACACTGATCTTCCCAGTGAATGGCTGTGCAGTGCTGGGGGGGGGGGGGGTCTGCGTGTCAGGACAAGTCTGAACATTGGTGGAGAGCAGGTGAGCTACCACTTACCTGCACAGCTAGACAACTGACCGCGTTGTGCTTTCCTGCCCAGTCTGGTCAGTTTTTAGAAGGAAAGCAAAGAGACTGGCGGGAGCCAGTCCCTTTGATATTTTACACAAAGGGAGCAATACAAAGAGAAAAAGATACTTTTTCATGCAAGTACATGTTACAGCAGGTTAGGTTTACATATTCTTTAAATACTTTGAATCCAAAACCCTATTTTAGATACCTATCTATGTAGAGAGATTTAGTCTCCCAGTTTGTCCTGGTGACCACTTCTTTCTGTAAATATAGAAGCTAGGATTACCTGGAAAACATGAAAAAGGGGCTTGAGCGACATCTGTCACCCAAAAATGAGAATATAAAATAATAAAAAGCAACATTTCATATTTAACTAAAAAAAAAATCTATTTTTAAAAATTGTTTTTATCCTAACCATAGTGAATAAATAAAGAAAATGTATACAAACATTTTACACATTCCCTTTTAAACATTTTCATGGACAGTGCTGGAGCTTCTGGCTCTAAGTCTGTGGAGTGTAAAGCTGTATCAGGGGACCATGGAGCACTGCATCCACTTACATGACATGCTTACTAAACTGGATCACTACATACAGCTCTGAATTTTCAATTCTCATGGTAGGCATATTTTTCCTGGTCAGAGAAAAATCGTAAAGTCAAAAATATACTTTTATCATCATCATCATGTGTAAAGCAAATAGAATTGAGAAGATTTAATGGACGTCTTATATTTTTTTTAGGTTTGCTTTCACATGTCTCTACAGACTGGCTGTAACATAGTAAAGTTAATGTAAGGTACATTCGATTTGAGAAATAGAACAGATATATAAAATGATCGCAGACAATAACCTGAGAGAAGAGTTGCAAAAAGAGGAAGTTCCACTAGAACAGAAAAAACAGGAACCTAATAAAAGTGAATTTGTGCTTCAGATGTGATGGTGATAATTTAAAAAAACAAGTCACAAGGGCATAGCACAGAGCTGAAATAAGAAAAGAGGCACCTTTGTGCCAACACTTCCTTCGCTCTCTTAAAAGGTTTTTTTGGGGGGTAAATACAATACTCGGATGACTTTAACCACTGTAGGATACATTATAAGTAAATCAGATTAATATGTGAACCATGGCAATAGCAAAACTATGTGACAAGTATGTGTTATATAAGACACTGGGTGGGCATACACACTTAACGCCTTAAAAAACCTTAAACACTAAATGCATATATAGTCAATAAAAATACAATAATATGGATTCATACACATATTACATGCAGCCCCTTTGCACACAACACCCAGATACTCACATGGTTTATTCAATAAATGCCAACCATAAGAGGAATGTGTTATTAGTCAGGATAGTGAGTATAGAAGGTTCACTGTGCAATACAAACATTGCCAATCACAACAGGAGCAAACGGAGGGTAAACCTAAGAATGGATACTGCTGTATTCAAAAATAAATACTGACATCTAAACAATGCTTGCAATGCATTACAGTGTATGGTACCCTTAAATTAATACTTTGGGGACTACTTTTCTTATTGTGTCTGCATACACTTTGATTTTACTACCCGATCAATGTGTGATTCGATCAAAACAATTGAATCTGCAGATAATCAAATAGTCATAACGTTTCTTCCAATAGATTTAGACTTGATTTGGATCAGATTTAAACTGAGTCAATCAGCCAGAGCCATTTTGATTTTGATTTGTTAATGCATACAATCATATTTTGATCAATCAAATTATGAGATTACAATCAAATTATATCGATATGATATCTTAACTGTTGATCAAAATCTTCTTCTTCATGTGTGACATATTGATTAAATGTGTAAACTATAGATCAATTATTCTGATCGGAGGTCGATCAGAAAATAAATCAGTCATTTATTGAAACATGTACGGCCAACATTAGTCCCTCTGTAATCAGAGCAAAGCCCTGCAGTCTCTAAGAGATCTTCTAAAGTCATAACATACCCGGTGATCCTGCCAGTCCCTTTCAAAAATAACCCCTTACAATTTATTACTGACCACACTGAAGCACATGAACAGATTTGTCTTTGTGTGGTCATTTTGTGTCTCTTCTTTGATTTGAGAACTGCAGAACACCATGCCACGCTCACACTAATCTCTACTCTACAAGGTCTCCTGGGACATGTAACATCCTCTGCAGGCTCCACCTTGACCTCAAGCCCTCTTCTTCGGGAGAGGGGGACCAAGCAATACTTCATATTCCCACCGCACATGTTCCTGGATAAGCTCTCAAAGTTTGGGTGCTGCAGCAACAACCAGCTGGATACTGGTTCAAGTCACAAAGTAGATATTTGTCAGCACCCCACAAACGTGGCGGCCAAACGGATTCTTTATTACATGATCACAACAGAGAGAGTGCAACGTTTCGGAGTCATGTAGGACCCCTTCGTCAGGCTTGTCACATGACTGCCCCAAAAATGGTATTTCATTGCTTTCTTATTTATAGATAAGTGTGTGTAGAAATCTTGTAAGCAAAATTTTTTGTCTGAATCTTTGCAAAGTTTCTTACTTGTAGATTCTGCGAGTAACAGCACTTCTTGCATCAGGCTGACATAACTAAGCCACTGCCTTGCATTTGCAAAAAGCATCAGTGTTGCCAGCCTACCATGCACAGTCCCTCAGTTGGCCACTGGACTGCCTATAAAGTCTCAAAGAGGCATGTACAGAGCTCATAGACATTCCAAAGGCCAGCTGAGGCAGCGTGCAGATCTTCTTCTCCTTGGAACAAGCTACAGTTAGCCCTATCAATACATGCCTAAAATAAATGTTTCTTGTCTTTAGCAACCAAACACCCAAATTCCAGCTGTAATATTCCTATTGAAATATGAAAAGAAAACTCATCTCTGGTCAAGGAACACATATTTCCTTACAGATACTTTGGAAAATATAGGTCTAGAAACAAAAGAAAAAAATTGCACAACTTTGCTAATGAATTAGCTCATGAGATTGCAGAAAGTACATACCAATGTCTTGGTCTAGATCAGTCATTTGTATAATCCCAAATAACCCTTGCAATAATTTTCAGATCTCAGGGAACCCCAGCTAAAAATAATTAATCAGGGGTCAGTGGGAAGTACAGTGCCTTGAAAAAGTATTCATACCACTTGAAATTTTAAACATTTTGTCATGTTACAACCAAGAACGTAAATATATTTGATTGGGATTAAATGTGATGGACCAACACTAATGCCACGTGCACACGAGCAGACTTTTTGACCGGACTGGTCCGACGGACTATCCAACGGACTTTCGGCGAACTTCCAACGGACTTTCCCAACAAACGGACTTGCCAACACACGATCACACCAAAGTCCGATGGATTCGTACGTGATGACGTACGACCGGACTAAAATAAGGAAGTTGATAGCCAGTAGCCAATAGCTGCCCTAGCGTTGGTTTTCGTCCGTCGGACTAGCATACAGATGAGCGGACCCTGTGTCAATATTTAGTAGGACCAACTTTCGTTGCAATTACAGCTGCAAATCTTTTGAGTATGTCTCTACCAGCTTTGCACATCTAGATAGTGACATTCTTTGCAAAATAGTCCAAGCTCTGTCAGCTTGGATGGAGAGCGTCTGTTAACAGCAATTTTCAAGTCTTCCCACAGATTCTCAATTGGATTTATGTCTGGACTTTGACTGGGCCATTCTAACACATGAATATGCTTTGATCTAAACCATTCCATTGTAGCTCTGGATGTATGTTTAGGGTCGTTGTCCTGCTGGAAGGTGAACCTCTGCCCCAGTCTCAAGTCTTTTGCAGACAGGTTTTCTTCTAATGCCGCATGCGGAGCGGACTTTGCGGCAGACTTGGTCCGGCATAACAGGTTTCGTTGGACAATTCGATCGTGTGTGGGCTCCAGCGGACTTTGTTTTCTCAAAAGTTGGACGGACTTAGATTTGAAACATGTTTCAAATCTATCTGACGGACTCTGCTTTCTAGCGGACAAACCGGTCGTGTGTGTGCTAGTCCAACGGACCAAAACTTACGCATGCTCTGAAGTAAGTACAAGACGGAAGCACTCGGTCTGGTAAAACTAGCCTTCGTATTGAAGCTAGCACATTCCTCTTCTGTGATCTTTTAATACAGCGCTTTTTTTTTCTTTATAATGCGAGAGGAATGAAGTTGTTTTGCTGCTTTATATTCACACAGAGTTCTCACAAACTACTTTCTTCATGATTTATCCTCATGCCATGACTAATATGATATTTTAAAAAAGCCAGATCTCCATAAATAAAGTATTAAATTAGATTTTGGACTCATCTTTCTTTTTTTTTACATTTAAACACTATCTATTTTACAATGTGTGCTAAATTATACAAAATGTTTTTTTTTTGTTTTTTTTTTTTAGTTTTGGAGTTTCAAGTTACCACAATAACCTTAATATTTTGTGTTGTTTTAATGAACCTTAATGAGGTTGGTATCCCTTGTTAATTAAACATTAACAAGGTGCAAATTGTACTTGAAATTGCACAGAAAGAGCATTTGGAAGTGCATTCGCTGTGGATCCGAGGGGCACATGCAAGGAACCACAAAAAAAACAAAACCTTTTTCTTGCACATGATTGTATGATAAAATCAGCAGAGCTTCCCCTCATTTCAGCTCTTCCCCTCAGATTTACAGCGACTGCACTTCCAACAAGTGCACTTGCAGTGCAATTTCTAAAGTGCACTTTTCACTAGTACTTCATTTTCTAAATGATTTAGCCTTTTTGAAAAAACACACATAGTCTTTTTGAGCTGTACCTGCCTACTCCCAAACCAAATGTCGTTTTGGAATCAAAACACATAGTCAAAAATGTAAGGTAAATAAAAAATCCATTTATTTTTGGCAAAAAAAAATGAGGAAGGCAACATTGGAGACAGTTTTGGAATCTGTGAAGCCTTTAGTCCCCCAGGACACACATCAAGTTTTAGGACAAGAAAAATTGGTATCTTGCTACTAGGGAGCACAGGGAGCACAGTCAGATCAGACAGAAGCCAGGCAATCACTTTTGACTCTTCCGTGGAGCCTTCCCTCCACGCTTCTCTGCAGCCTTCCCTCCACGCTTCTCTGCAGCCTTCCTCGGAGGCTGTGCCTCTGGTGGTGTACTTGGGGCAGGAGGAGGAGTGGCTTCATCTACTAGATGTGTTTTAGCAGTAAGCTCCCCTCTCAAGCCCTTCTGATAGGCCTGAAAAATCAAACCCTCACAGAGGAGGCGTTGCCCCTTTTCCAGTTCCAGCAATCTGCTGGCCATATATGTCCCATACGCCTCCTCTGCATTGGGTGGTGTGCTTATGATTTTGCTCGCTTTACGAATAAGGGCTAGGGATTCCTCCTCAGTTTGGGTCATTTTTCTTGGCCTTTTGGTGGTAATGCGGAGGGGAGGCACCTGAGACTCCGTGCGGCTTCTACTGGGCCCAGCCACAACCTCCTCCTCTCTCCCACTGGGCAAGGCCTCCTCCTCTCTCCCACTGGGCAAGGCCTCCTCCTGGCTGAGGTTATTTGACCTTCGTGATGCTGTTTGTTCACCAAGGTTCTCTAACAAACCTCATCACAGAACACCTGTGTGTATTTATACTGGGATTAAATTACACACAGGTGGACTCTATTTATTAATCAGATGACTTCTGAAGGCAATTGGTTCCACTAGATTTTTGTTAGGGGTATCAGAGTAAAGGGGGCTGAATACAAATGCACGCCACACTCTTCCTATATTTGTTTGTAAACATTTTGAAAACCATTTATCATTTTCCTTCCACTTCACAATTATGTCCCACTTTGTGTTGGACTATCACATAAAATCCCAATAAAATACATTAACATTTTTGGTTGTAACTTGACAAAATGTGGAAAATTTCAAGGGGTATAAATACCTTTTCAAGGCACTGTATGTCCCAAGATCATTGGTGTAATGCTGCTGGCTCTGATAAGTGGTGGAACTTTGCAGACACCACCAGATGGGGGGTCAATTAGCTACAGCTCAAGGAACTTCTCTGGTTGAGAATGGTTAGTCTAAATAATACACACTTCAGTGTGAATGCAGCTCTGAGAAGAATATACAAAATAGCAAAAATTCACCCTTTTCAACCTTTGCAAGTCTTAGAAATGCTCCGTCAAGTGTTGTTTTAGTTCCTAGTAAACTTATAGGAAATGTTGATCCAGCCTGAACTTTATATAATGGTGCTTATAGTTTCAACAGAGGGTTTTTATAGTTATTTATATGTGCAAATGTGGTTGAGGTATGCCATCACAGTGCTTGTAATGGAAATATTTGAACTGCTGAATTATAAAAATGTCTCCCGAATATGGTAGAACATTTTATATACTTATCACTACACAATTGCTCTGATTTTTATAGCATCACAAACACACAAATCAAAAGATGAAAAGTGTCCAAATTGTGGGATACAATTAAATGAGATGGATGTCCTGCCTGCCTGCCTCACATCCATCTCACATCTATGCATAATGTCTAGTGCCAAAAAAATCTAATACAGTTTGATTGATTGTTGAAGTCCTCCAACTACTCTAGAAAAACAGAAAACCAACATAACAATAAGAACCCAAAAATAAAATACATATACCGTATGTATGTACTGAGGTATACAGTATATGATATATATCTTTTTTTGCTGTTTAACCACTTCAGCCCCGCAAGATTTGGCTGCTCAAAGACCAGGCTATTTTTTGCGATACGGCCCTGCGTCGTTTTAACTGACAATTGCGTGGTCATGCGATGTTGTACCCAAATAAAATTTATGTACTTTTTTTCCCACAAATAGAGCTTTCTTTTGGTGGAATTTGCGGCTTTAACTCTCTGCGGTTTTTATTGTTTGCGCTATAAACAAAAAAAGACAATTTTGAAAAAAAAACCCACAATATTTTGTACTTTTTGCTATAATAAATATCCCCAATTTTTTGTTAAAAAAGCAATCTTTTTTCTCAGTTTAGGCCGATATGTATTCTACATATTTTTGGTAATAAAAATTTCAAAAAGTGTATATTGATTGGTTTGCGCAAAAGTTATAGCTTCTACAAAATAGGGGAAACATTTGTGGCATTTTTATAATTATTATTTTTTTTACTAGTAATGGCGGTGGTCAGCAATTTTTTATCGGGACTGCAACATTATGGCGGACAGATTGGACACTTTTGACACATTTTTGGGACCATTGGCATTTATACAGCAATCAGTGCTATAAAAATGCACTGATTACTGTGTAAATGTCACTTGCAGGGAAGGGGTTAACAGTAGGGGGCGATCAAGGGGTTAAGTGTGTTACCTAGGAAGTGATTCTAACTGTGGGGAGATTGGACTGCCTGGGTGAGGAGAACGATCGTTGTTCAAACTTAGTATGAACAACAGATCGCTCTCCTCACCCCTGACAGCACGGAGATCTGTCTGTTTACATTGACAGATCTCCATCTCCGTCTACATGCCATCTTATGGTTGTCATATTTGGGAGTCTTTACTGGATACTGGAATGTTGAGTAGCAGAGTATTCATTATCAGAAATGTAATACACATATACGGCATACAAGAGGTGTTGTATGATCTAAAACACTTGCTAGGTCCTAACAAAAATAATCTGTGAGCTAAGCTGTTAGAGAATCAGCTAAAATAGGGAAGCAGCCATTACTCACCTTTCCTAAATATACTAGTTTGGCTGTCATGCTGATCCTCTTGCTTCAATACTTCTAACTCAGTGACTCAGAACAAATATCAGGTATCAGTATCAGGACACCCTGATTCAGTAGTTGTGTATGCTTTTTACGTTACCGATTTAGAATATATTAAAGACAGAGATAGTCAGGCAATTGGCATTTTCAAAAGGAGGTCAGCAATGGCAGCTGTTGTATTTCTTCCAGCACAGATTTTCTTTTAAGCTTCACTTATTTTCTTTAAAATAAAATACACCTAATGCAATAGGCAGAGGATGGATACATTGTGTGAACTATTGAAAAGTTTTTGCACCATTATATTTAATTTGGTGATAAGTGCAAAACTGTCCAAAAAAGTCATGCATTCTGCCAGTAGTAAAATGGTTTTAAATGGTTTTATAATTTGCATCCCAGAAGCGCATCAATTCAGACTGTGCTGAAGATTTAAACATTCCGATTTAAGAGCTCAGAATGCAGACTTTCCAGGTGAATTTTTGTCATTTACTTGCAAAATTACAAGCTCACATTCACGCAACTGTGTCACTTCCAGTTTAAATCAAAGCTCTACTGGGCGATCGCCTGCAGTCACCAGAAGACACTCAGGTCTGAAAATGACATGCAATGCTACAAGTAAAATGAACATCGCTAATCCTGTATGGAGAAATACAATGAATCAGCAACTCTTTTTCGACATAACCCTCCACAATAACCTTGGCTTAAGTCTCCTAAATTCATACATTTATGATACATTTCCAGTGCTTTTTACAGTTATATATTCATTAGATTTATCAATATGCACCAAAACTTAATAGAAATGTTTTTTTTATAGAACAGTTTCTTTTTAAGGGGTTACATTTTTTAAATAATCTAAAAGATACATCAATTATGAGAAATTCAGTTCATTCAAAAAGCCTTTTGCAGTAAGGATGTTCAATATATAGACACATTTTAATTCAGGTCAGAGGGTTAGTGCAAGTGAATTCAGAGTTAGGGGTCCTGCAATTTGCATATTGCTCTTTGTTTTATACAGTAAACTCTGTAATATAAAACAATATCAACACCCAAACATAAGATAGAAGGTCCAGGGCTTATTGGAAGAAAAAAACATATTAGAATCAAATAAAGTGATTTTAAATGCTAATTTGTTTTTTAGTTAAATTAAAAAAGATGTTAAACCCACCGCTCTTTGTAATGGTATTGCACAGAGCAGCCCCTTACCTCCTCTTCTGGAGTCCCCCGCCAACTCTATTCACTCATTCTTCTTATAAGTGTCCCCTCAACAAGTTGTGTGTCGATGGGCTGAACGAAAAAAAAAAGAAAAGCAAGCTGTGTGTAGTCAGATTTACACCGGCTAAATTAAATACCTAAAATCACAAACATGAATCTTCCTACCCAAGTTGGTGACATTTAAATCTCTTTATAATGCTATTTTGGGAGACTCTTTGTGTTTACCTACTACTGTTGGCTCAACAAAATGGAACATACGGCATGGCTATAAGCCTGATCGGTTGCTATATTGAAACTATTTAGGTTTATTGGGTAAACTAGATGATATTCATGACATGCTGTAAGATGTAGTGAACTCTAGCTGCTCTACTTATTGCTTACAGGTAATTCCATGGGTGGTTGAAGGGTATTTTTAAAGGACATCTAAAGGTTCATTTTTTTGTTTTGTTTTTTAAACAAGCATGTCATACTTACCTCCTCTGTGCAGTTGGTTTTGTACATAGTGGCCCCGATCCCCCTCTGCTAGTGTCCCTCAGCGGCTCTCCTGGCTCCTCCTCTTCTCGAGTGCCTCGTTGGAGAGCCGCTCTCCCTCGGGGCACTCGTGTGGGTGTGCTCCCATGTCCTGCTGCTGCATCTATTGACGCAGACAGCAGGACTCGGCCCCGCGCACGACTCCCACGTCATTGGATTTGATTGACAGCAGCGGGATCCAATGGTTGTGCTGCTATCAATCTATCCAATCAGGACCCGAGACACCGGCTGGAGCTTATGTGCTCATCCCCGTCGCTGGAAAGACCAGGTTCAGGTAAGTAAAAGGGGGGCTCTGGGGGGCTGCTGCATCACAAGAGGTTTTTCACCTAAATGCATAGAATGCATTTAGGTGAAAGACCCTGAGGGTTTACAACCCCTTTAAGCACTCTGCTACTCATGGATCTATGACTTTTTTTTGGAGGCACACCAATGGGGACCTATTTCATCCTAAATTAGGAGAGATCATGTTCCATTTGCAACCATTCTTCTGATATACTGGTTACCAATAAAGCCTAGTACTTATGCACTCTTCAAAAATAATGCATTCTCAATAAATTCCTATCCCACAACTTGCAATTTCTCCTGTCAAGAGCGTCTAGCACTCCTGTTCCTCATTCCAGCATTCTAGTTTTGTCTGTCTGTCCACCTGCAAGGCTATTGATGTGGTCAGACTCTGGGTGGAGACCAAACCTGAGATAAGCCAGCCAAGCTTGCAGTCTTATGCTTGTGATAGAGTGTGTAATATCTGATTAGGCTACCTGTTTGTCTGCCCTGCTAGATTGGATCACCTTGTTGACGACCTCAGATCAGATATCGACTATGCCCTGAACTATGCCTGCCTTTTGACTTCAGACATTTTCTCTGACTATTTTGAGCCTTGCCTGTCTGCCAACCGCAGGTAACTGTTTGATTTGCTCAGTTTGTGCATGCTCTGGCGTGGTAGCCAGGCACTATAGCATTGTGTATAAGTCCTGGGGGGAACCAAGTACCGGTAAGCCTGCTTGCCTTATGGTAAAGGGGGCTGCTATAGGTGAAGAACACAGAGGCCAGCTATAGTGTCTGACCACCTGCGTTACAGGTAAGTATGACATCTTCATGGTTCAGCCATAAAATAGATCAGCTGTTCCCTTTTTAAACAACAAGAACTTCACATCTTCGCACATAGTGACTAGATTAGGGAATACAATTGTTGGGTTGGAACTTCATTTTATTTTAATTTTTCAAATAATATTTGTCAGAGAATTACATATATACTGTATGTAAGTATTAGCAAACATGAAAAAAAAGAAGGAAAGAGGAAAAGTATAACAAAGTATAGTATGAACAGCTGAAATTCAAAGTCCTGTGATATCTGCAGCCTAATGTGAAGTCTCCTTGTTGAGTGTGAGCTCTCTTGATCTTGCGGTGGGGGTGGTTAGAATGTCTAAGCAAAAAAGTTATTGACCAGTTAAATAATTTACTGTTCTTATAGGTAAGTCCCAGGCTGGCCAAGGACAAGAGACAAAGACAAATTTATTATTTGTCAGGTATTTGTAAATTTACCAAAGTTTCTCTGAGAGCCTGAGTACCAAGTTGTATAGCAAGAAAGTTGTACAATTGCTTGTAGTGCCTGAGTGGTAAAGCTGGAAAATAATCCCTTGCAGTGGGGCTGCAGCCACACACAAAAACTAACTGTTCATTTAGTCTAGGAGAGAAGAGAAGCACTTTTACAGATGAGCAGGCGCAGCCCCACTGCAAGGAATAAATTTGCATTAAGTTAAGTTTTGCATCAGTTGGGCTTTAATGGAGTTTGCATGTTCTGTACCTGCGTGGGTTTCCTCTGAGTTCTCCGGTTTCTTCTCACACTCCAAAGACATGCTGGTAGGTTAATTGGCTCCAGTCTAAATTGGCCCTAGTATATATGAATGTGAGTTAGGGACTTTGGATTGTAAGCTCTTTGAGGGCAGGGATTTATGTACAATATATATGTTTAAAGCATTGTGTAAATTGACGGCGCTATATAAGTATCTGGAATAAATGAATAAAGGAATAATGTATAAATGGGCACCATTTTTAAAGAATCTTTCTGTCAGCTTGTCTGATTATGTTTCTAATAGTCGTTCTCTTCTCTAGTCTTTCTCTTTGTCTTTATAGCTGAAAGAAGGCTTGTTAAAGTAATAGTAGTTACTGTATCTTTCTCCCTGCCAGCAACAGGCATGTATGTATCCAGTCTACTGTTACCCTTAAAATATTTGCAGAAGACCAATTGCTAAATGAGAAAATCAGAAGATCCTTGGATACATTGATCCTCTGGATAAGATTTAGATATTGGATAGTTTTGTGCAAGAATTGTGAGACATGGAGCATTCCCCCAAGCAATGTGTTAACAAGGCTTCCACCAGACTGCACTTAGGGCAGCTTTTGAGATATGGATCAAGGGCCTTTAACTTATCAAAAAAGTCAAAAGCATACTAAGCTCTATGTGTGTCAGGGCTGGGCTCTGCCCTTCCTTCTCTGAGCTGGCCGCTCAGCTGTCGACTAATTGCCAGCTCCTATCTCTCCACAGTTACTTAGCTGTTGATGATATGATGATATCCTGCTTGTCATTCCTGCCTATTTACGCCGTCCAGTCCAGAGAATCCCTGCCTTCGCCTCGGTCAACATCACAGAAACAAATCTCCTGCGATTCTGTTCAAGACTTGCTTTGCTGACATCCCTTCTGGCTCCAGATCCTGCTTGCTGTTCCACTACATTGATCCCTGACTTCTGGCTTGGCTGACTATCCATTCCGGTTACTGAACTTTGGCTCTGTTTTGACTATGTTTGTTCTTTTTACTTTTGTTATTAAACAACTGTGATTTAACTGTACTTCTGTCTCAGCCTGATTTCATGGTTTCTGACAATGTGTGATCCTGAATTGGGTTTCCTTACCTTCAGTGAAGGAAAAGGAACAAACTGCGGTTTAACCTGATATAACTTTATTAGAACAATTAGTAGAAAAACATTTTTATCATTGAAAGGAAAGCATAAACAATAGGAGATTGCATAAGGTAAAAACTGACAACGTTGTCACTTAAAAACACATGCCGATGAGCTCAGCCATATCCCAGTCATCCACACATGTCAATCATCTCAAGTTATTAAGTGTGACTTAATATATAATGCTTACATGTGTTTAGGTGAGGTGAGTTCCCGGAAACCTTGGTAGCACAAGTCGGTACCCGTATTGTGCTTAACCATGGACCTCCAGACTCCCTATATGTCTATAGAGCTGCTACATTAAGTCTTTACAATGTTGAAGAAAGCATTGGTCATCACAGACAAATAAATGCAATTCTGGCTAGAAAGTATCCCTGATAGTTAGTGAACAAGACAGGTTTAATTTCTGGATGTAGCACTGTCAATCATAGAGATAATAAAAAATGCAACACGCTGTGATGCAAGCATACGACTTGAGTCAAGGAGAAACAATAGATCCACAACAAGCCTGCTAGTCATTCAGCACCATGTTTCCATGAAACATTAAAGATAGCACCGCATATAGGTTGGATAGGAAAATATAGTCAGCTGAGTCAAAACACAGAGCCTTTAAAAAAAAAAAAATGTTCAGGCTGGGATTGCTTGCTGGATATACCAGTTGAAAAGAGACTCACTGTGTAGACGATATTAGATTGGTCCTCAATTGCAGGGACAAGGTGGTGAATCCAGAGTCCTTTGCAGGATGCGAATTTCTGTATTCCTAGTCCTGGTGACACGCACAAGATGTTATCCACTCAAAACCAGCATGGGGCCGCCTGGCCATTTACTTCCAGTTTTCGGTTGTTTGTGGATTTCCAGTTTGCGGAGATAGGATGAGGGCTAAAGAGTGATGAAAAGCCCAAGTTGGCTATCGGCAGAGGGCATGTGTAGGCACACACACCGACATGTTTCACCCACTTGTAACGTGGGTTTCCTGAAGAAACCCATGGGCATGCGTTTTTAAGTGACAACGTTGTCAGTTTTTACCTTATGCAATCTCATATTGTTTATGCTTTCCTTTCAATGATAAAAATGTTTTTCTACTAATTGTTCTAATAAAGTTATATCAGGTTAAACCGCAGTTTGTTCCTTTTCCTTCACTGAAGGTAAGGACACCTTGGGTCTTATTCCCACTTCCCTTTTATTTTGCTTGTTTAAAATACATGTTTGTACTTGCAAATAACTTTCCAAAATACTCCCACATACATCCTCTGCATGGAAGGCCAACTGCTTCTTGTGTACATTAGTCTTCTCTATCACTGGTAAACATTTGGCAAGAAAATGAGGGTATAGTATTGTAATGGAATATATTTACAGAATGTTTGTGTTGTAAAGTATGAAGTTTATGAATTTTCAATAAGTAGGTGGGGCTTCTTATTCTCGTCATATTTTTCTAGTAGTGAGTAAATTTTAATTAGTAGAGAAAATGGCTGTGTGGTAAACTGTATATATTGTATAGCACAGTGAAGATAGGAGTCTTGAAGAAGGATAGATCAAAAATATGGCTTGTGGTCATGATTCCCCTCTCCTCCCACATGGAGTGTGCATAATGGTCTTGTCCCTGTGGAAACTGAGAATTACCTTTAATAAGGAGTCATTTAGAGATGGGGTGAGAGCTGGGACAGCCTGTCTAGTATCAAAATCTGAGATGAGCAGCTTTCTTGTCTTCTTTAGAGAATTGTTGAGGAGATCCCTCCTGGCTTTGGTCTCTTGGTACCTCTCCATAACATGGGCTTATCGACTTCATAACTTTAGTTTATCTGTATGTTCATCAAGTGCATTCAACTTTCTCATGTCCATACTCTTTATTGGCAAATGGTGGCTGTTTGTGATATTCTATTCTAGTTTATAACACTAATCATTGATTCTTTTTTTCAGTCTGCACTCCTGTGATCCATATTCTGCCAACAGCGGGCTAAAATCCGCTGTCAGCTGACATCACTCAGCTGGTCCAGGCTCTGGAGAGATCCCAACTTCAATGTCAGGATTCACCCAGATCCCCGACTGGCAGCTGGCTCAGCCTCTCAGCGTGCCATGGAGAGGCTGAGTCAGCTGTTTCCACCCTCTCCACAGCCCGATGCTCCAGTGAGCAATGAAGGGGCAGAGCAGAGAGCCAGTGACTGAGGTATCACTGTCTCTCTGCTCACTGAAGGCCGAGAACTGAGCGATCAGCGGTCTTTGATCACTCAGTTCTCAATTTTCAAGGCGGCAGGGAGCAGATGCAGCATCGGACCTGCATGAGTATGATTGATCGTTTTTTTTAACTCCCGATTTTGGCTGCAATATTCAAGACTTTTACTGCGGATCATGGACTTTTCCTATGATCTGCTGGTAAATTCAGCTGCCACAAACTTATAGAGATTCTTTTATAAAGATTCTCCCTTATTTAACCCCGTATTGACTGATTAACCCTAATAACTCCCTCTTCTTCTCTTCATGTGGCGGCTGGTGCTTAAAGGGGTTGTAAAGGTAAAAAATTTTTCACCTTAATGCATTCTATGCATTAAGGTGAAAAAACTTTTGAAAATACCGCCGCCCCCAGCCCCCCGTTTTACTTACCTGACGCCTCGAATCTTCGCTGCTCGTTCTCGTCATCTTCATTGCAGCTCAGCCTGGTCGCTGATTGGCTGCAGTGGATGGATTGAAAGCAGCGCAGCCATTGGCTCGCGCTGCTGTCAATCACATCCGATGACGCGGCGCGACGGGGGGCGGGGCCGAGTGATACAGCGAGCGGCTATAGCCGCCGGCTGTATCATGGGAGCGCGCCCGCAAGCACTCACCACCATGCGAGGGAGCTCGCATTAAGGTGGTGAATGCATGCGGGGAGGAGCTGAAACAGCCGCCGAGGGACCCCAGAAGACCAGGTTCGGGGCCACTCTGTGCAGAACGAGCTGCACAGTGAAGGTAAGTATAACATGTTTGTTATTTAAAAAAAAAAAAAAAAATTACCTTTACAACCCCTTTAAAATTTTTGGGGGGCGCAAACAAATGCAAAAATCCTGAAAAAAAAATCAATTGCGGCCTCACTGTCCAAATCAAATGCAGCCACTCTGCCCCATCAAATGCTGCCACTGTGCCCCATCATATGCTGCCACTGTGCCCATCAAATGCTGCCACTGTGCCCATTAAGTAGTGCCACTGTGCCCCATCAAATGCTGCCACTGTGCCCATCAAATGCTGCCACTCTGCCCATCAAATAGTGACACTGTGCCCTATAAAATGCTGCCACCGTGCCCCATCAAATGCTGCCACTGTGCTCATCAAATAGTGCCAATGTGTCCTTAAAAAGTTGCCACTGTGACCCCCCGCCTGCTCGCCATCTGCCCAGCACTTACCCTGTCTCGGTGGCGAGTCAGGCAGGGGGTGACGGCGGCAAACGGTGGCACTTTGCAGTGGGTCAGACAGTGGCACCTGTGTCCTCCGTGCGTCTCCTCCCCTCCTCCTGATAGGCATCCAATCGCAGCCAATTAGGTGATGGGTAACAGATCCACGCACCTGATTGGGGGAGAGGCGGTTCAGTGTTAGGAAAGCGTATATTCATTTGCTTTTCTAACACACCTGGGTGAACTGCGAGCGCAATGCTTTGCGCTCACAGTTCACCTTCTTTGAAACCTATTAGAGCCTATTGCTCTAATCAGATGCTTCAAAAATACACCCCCACCGCTGGAATTCAGGCGCCAGGTGTCCGAAAAGGGACCAGACGCCTGAATAGGGGGCGGCGGCGGCGCCCATGGATAGATTCATGCAATGCATGAATCTATCCATTTTACACAGAGGGCGGAGGCTGGAGAGAGGGGGCAGTGCCTGTGTGCCCTTAATGGACACACTGCCACCTTTTCTCTCCTAGTGGTTTTCTCCATTTTTTTTTCTTACAGTTGTTCATATGCAAACTTTTTACATTTTTGTTAATTTCCCTTTTTTGTTTTGTAGCATTGTACTAAACATACACACTGTTAATGCTGTTATTTTACTTGCAAATAACGTTAACATTTTTTGTTCCAAGCATATAATTTACACATTGTAATAAATGGGACAAATCGCACTGACAAATATGTTCTTTGTATCTACAGTGACACAAGCTGTTTTAAAAGAACTGGTCAGAGATGGAAAAAGCATTCTATTTTTTACTTCTGTTAGAACTGAAAATAAAATATGTCTTCAAAGACAAAATTCCTCTCAGAGCAGCGCTGCCCTGCATGCCACATTTGAAGTGCTTAACAATATTTTATGAATGTACTGATGCTACTGTTCCATTAGGACTCATCCCTTTTTTAATGATGTATTATCATGGCGGGTGAAAAGTGCCACCTCCACCACAGCAGATATATGGGGCATGTGCGAAAACCCTATCTTCCTTTTGTAGTTCATATACTTGTCATATAAAATGCTTAACACTCTAGGCAGCAAAGGCGTCTGTTGGCCATCATTGCTCTGACAAGTGTCATAGGAGAATTGCTGGCCACTGAATGTCTCTGAGTGACAGCAAAGAAGATGAAAAGATGTGTAATGTCAATAAGGATACAGTGTCAAAATAAGCACGACATCTATGTAAAGATCTATAATTTAATAGGGATATATTGTTGAAATAATCACAAAAGCAGCTTCCAGCTGAACGAGGTGTTGTCTTACTGACTTGTCAAATACCAACCATTATAAAATATAACACAATGCATTATAATACAGAACACAGAAAGCAAAAGGAACCAATCAGAGTTAAAAGAATTAAGGCATTTAAAGAATAAATAAGGATATACATTTGGTTGTTTACTATATATCTATATATATATATATATATATATATATATATATATATATATATATATATATATAGATATATCTATATCTAGATATATCTATATAATATATAGATATAGGTGCTAGGTGTTATCCTGGACTCTGAACTCTCCTTTCAGCCCCACATCCAATCACTTTCCAAAGCTTGCCGCCTCAACCTCCGCAACATCTCTAAACTACGTCCCTTTCTAACCAATGAAACCACAAAACTCCTGATTCACTCCCTGGTTATCTCCCGCCTTGACTACTGCAACTCACTCCTCATTGGCTTACCTTTAAACAGACTATCCCCCCTTCAGTCCATCATGAATGCTGCTGCCAGACTTATCCACCTTACAAACCGCTCAGTGTCTGCTACCCCTCTCTGCCAATCCCTCCATTGGCTGCCACTCGCCCAACGAATTAAATTCAAAATACTAACAATAAGTTACAAAGCCATCCATAACTCTGCCCCCAGCTACATCACTAACCTAGTCTCAAAATACCAACCTAATCGCCATCTCCGTTCCTCCCAAGACCTCCTGCTCTCTAGCTCCCTCATCACCTCCTCCCATATCCGCCTCCGGGACTTCTCCCGAGCCTCGCCCATCCTCTGGAATTCCCTACCCCAATCTGTCAGACTGTCTCCAAATTTATCCACTTTTAGGCGATCCCTGAAAACCTTCCTCTTCAGAGAAGCCTATCCTGCCTCCATCTAATAACTGCACTATTTTCTCCATTAGCTCATCCCTCACAGCTATTACACTTTTGTATAACTTGACCCTCCCTCCTAGATTGTAAGCTCTAACGAGCAGGGCCCTCTGATTCCTAGTGTATTGAATTGTATTGTACTTGTATTGTCTGCCCTAATGTTGTAAAGCGCTGCGTAAACTGTCTGCGCTATATAAATCCTGTATAATAATAATAATAATAATATATATATACAGTATCTCACAAACGTGAGTATACCCTTCACATGTTTATAAATATTTTATTTTATCTTTTCATGTGGCAACACTAAAGAAATTATACTTTGCTACAATGTAAAGTAGTGAGTGTAACACACAGCCATTAATGTCTAAACCGCTGGCAACAAAAATGAGTACGCCCCTAAGTGAAAATGTACAAATCGGGCCCAAAGTGTCAACATTTTGTATGGCCACCATTCTTTTCCAGCACTGCTTTAACCGTCTTGGGCATGGAGTTCACCAGGGCTTCATCACAGGTTGCCACTGGAGTCCTCTTTCACTCCTTCCATGATGACATCACGGAGCTGGTGGATGTTAGAGACATTGCACTCCTCCACCTTTCATTTGAGGATGCCCCCAGATGCTCAATAGGGTTTAGGTCTGGAGACATGCTTGGCCAGTCCATGACCTTTACACTCAGCTTCTTTAGCAAGGCAATGGTCGTCTTAGGGGTGTGTTTGAGGTCATTATCATGTGACAGGACAGTGCATGCATCCTTGATCAGTAGACACCGGCGTATCTACTGCCAAGCTCCCTACCCTGTCCTGGTGCCATACTCGCACAGGCACTCATTGATGGCCCTCTGCTGTGTGTGCAGCTGCTGGAGCATTGCCAACGCTGAGTTCCACCTGGTGGGCATGTCACAAGTGAGGTGGTTGGTGGGCAGGTTGCATTGCATTTGAATCTCAGCCAGCCGAGCACTGGCATTGTATGACCGGCGGAAATGACCACAGACTTTTCTGGCCTGCCTCAGGAGATCTTGTAAGCCTGGCTAGCTGGTTATGAACCGCTGCACCACCAAATTCAGAACATGTGTCAAACATGGAACATGGGTCAAGTGTCCCTGTTGGAGGGCAGAGAGACGGTTGGTGCCATTGCCACATACAACCATTCCTGGCTGAAGCTGGCGTGGCGTCAACCACCTCTGAGCCTGCCCCTGCAGAGCTGACAGAATCTCTGCCCCAGTGGGGCTCCTGTCCCCTAGGCAGACCAACTTAAGCACCACATGGCATCTTTTAGCCTGACAGCTTGCGTAGCCCCTTGAACGCTTATGGAGCACTGCTGGTTCAGAGGGCAAATCTGCAGAAGAGGCCATAGAGGAAAAGAAGACGAGGGGGTGGAGGAAAGAGCTGTGGCAGAATCACCACTAGCAATTTAGAGGCATGGTGGCGGAACAAGCTCCAACAATACTAAACCCTGTCCTGCATCCCTCCCAGCTGCCAGCAGAGTTACCCAGTGCACCATGAAGGAAAGGTAACATCCCTGTCCATGCCTGCTGGACCATGAGTCAGCGGTAATATGAACCTTACTGCTGACCGCCCTGTCCAACGAGGCCAAAACATGGCCTTCCGTGAATAGAAATGGCGTTTTGGAAACTGCCACTGAGGTACAGCACAATCAACAAATTCACAAAAAGGGGGCAGAGTCTACCAGCTGAAAAGGCAGCAGTTGCAGTGCTAGCAATTTGGCCAAGCTAGCATTTAGATGCTGAGTATGTGGATGGCTGGGACAGAATTTCTTTTTATGGTTCAGCAACTGGGGTGGGGAAATTTGCCTGCTAAAATCAATTGGTGGTGTACTATCAGCAGATTAGCTGCAGGTACTTGGGACATCTATTGCTATACCTTCATTCCTCTCAGTGCAGGTTTTTGAGAGGACTGGAAGTATAGTAGGGTTGGAGATCCTAGATGAGTAGCAAGAAGAAGTCTGCCTTTTTCTTTGATGTGGGTCTTTCAAGTGCTGTTGCCAACAGACTGCATGGCAGGTCATCATATGTCTGGTCAAGCATGTGGTGCCCAAGTGGCTGCTGTTCTCGCCACGCTTGATCCGCTTCAGACATAGGTTGCGAAATGCAATGGTGCGATCTGCTGCAGACATGTCGAAAAAGGCCCACACCAAGGAACTTTTAAAAGTCAGCGGGGAGTCAGCAGTGCCCTGCACCTGCGGAGCTCTGTGGTGTGATGCAATAGGGTGGCTGCGCTTAAGGTGCGCCCTTAGAGGACATCCTGCCTCGTTGGAGTTGTGCCTCCTCTCCTCACTTTCCTCCTCTCTTCTCTCAGGCACCCAAGTACAGTCAGTGACCTTATAATCCCCTCCCTCCTCATCACTTTAACAAACTTGGCAGTATGCTGCAGCTGGGGGAACATGACTGCCAGATTCTTGTCCTTCTGTGGCACCCCCCCTTTCTAAGCTCACGTTACTCCCTTCCTTAACATGTGAACCAATTGGAGCCTTCAAATCGCTGCGCATGCTCCAGCAGCATATAACCGACACTGTGGTCGAATAATTCTGGGGACTCCTCCATGCATGATGGTGGGGCTACTGAAGGAGTGACTGTAGGCAAGGAGCCAGTGGAATAGGCCACTTTGGCAGCTGCGTTGGCAAGCAAACTACTCTGAGCCTGGGTGACAGAGGATGAGGAGGATGAGGACAGCTTTGTTATCCACTCCACCAACTCTTCTGCATGTTGTGGCTCAATAACATGGCCAGCAGCAGAAAAAAAAGACAAGCGTGCCCCACGGCCACCTGCAGAGGATGCACCATCACCATGACCACCTCTGTTGACTGTAGACACAGAGCCTGCTTGCTCTCTTTTAGTGGCCTGTGAGCATCTGCCTCTCCCTGGTGGCCTTCCAGACATGATGTATTTTTTGGCAAAACCACACTACACTGTATTATTTACTGTGTACACTGCCTGAAGTGTATTCAGGCTACACTGAATGCAGAATATATATATATATATATATATATATATATATATATATATATACATACTAGACTGTATATATATATCAATACACCGCCTGAAGTGCATTAGAAACTGTACACACTGTATTAGATACTTTGTACACCGCCTGCACTCTATTAGAAACTGTACAACAGCTGCACTGTAATAGATACTGTGTAAACTGGCTGAACTGTATTAGAGACTGTATATACTAGACTATATAGATATAGGCTACACTGTACACTGTACACAATATATATATATTAGACTGTATATACATATATATATATATACACACTGCCTGCACTGACTAAATACTGAATACAGAGTAAACACTGAATATATATAGTCTATGCTAAATGCAGAGTATATATATATATATATATATATATATATATCCCTACTCCTCACCTGGTTGCCACCACACATGCTTGACACCATCTGAACCAAATAAGTTTATCTTGATCTCATCAGACCACAGGATATGGTTCCAGTAATCCATGTCTTTTGTCTGCTTGTTATCAGCAAACTGTTTGCAGGCTTTCTTGTGCACCATCTTTAGAAGATACTTACTTCTGGGACGACAGCCATGCAGACCAATTTGATGCAGCGTGCAGCGTGTGGTCTGAGCACTGACAGGCTGACCTCCCACCCCTTCAACTTCTGCAGCAATGCTGGCAGCACTCATACGTCAATTTCCCAAAGACAACCTCTGGATATGACGCTGAGCACATGCACTCAACTTCTTTGGTGGACCATGGCGAGGCCTGTTCTGAGTGGAACCTGTCCTGTTAAACCGCTGTATGGTTTTGGCCACTGTTCTGCAGCTCAGTTTCAGAGTCTTGGCAATCTTCTTATAGCCTAGGCCATCTTTATGTAGAGCAACAATTCTTTTTTTCAGATCCTCAGAGAGTTCTTTGCCATGAGGTGCCATGTTGAACTTCCTGTGACCAGTATGAGAGAGTGAGAGGGATAACACCAAATTACACCTGCCCCCCATTCACACCTGAGACCTTGTAACACTAACGAGTCACATGACACCAGGGAGGGAAATCAGCTAATTGGGCCCAATTTGGACATTTTCACTTAGGAGTGCACTCACTTTTGTTGCCAGCCGTTTACATATTAATGGCTGTGTGTTGAGTTATTTTGAGGGGACAGGAAATTTACACTGTTATACAATACAAGCTGTACACTCACTACTTCACATGAAAAGATATAAAATATTTCCAAAAATGTGAGGGGTGTACTCACTTTTGTGAGATACTGTGTATATATATATATATACACACAATACACATATATATATATATATATATATATATATATATATATATATATATATATATATATATATATATATATATAATTTTCACTGTATTCTGATGATTACTTCCATGCCTAGAACCATAAGACAATGTTTCCTTCAGTGGTCTGTAAGAAAACATGCTCACAAACAAAAGCATAGTTCTCCCCATTTGACCTTGGCAAGAGGTGTTTGATCAAGCCTTTGGATCTCTGTACACCAAAGGATGCTGATGTACAGGGGTGTTGCTAGGTCTACAAAAGATCTGGGGCTAGAGCCCAAAGCAGCGTAGTAAAGAAAGTCATACGCTTGGGCGGGCATACAAATGTATATACAGTAATATACGTGTGGGTGTATATATATCCCCAGAGAGCCCCCCGTTTACATCAGGGTCCCCAGAGAGCCCCCCCCTTACATCACCTTACATCAGGGTCCCCAGAGAGCCTTGTCCTTACATCAGAGTCCTCAGAGAGCCTCCCCCTTCCATCAGGGTACCCAGAGGGCCCCCCACTTACATCAGGGTTCCCAGAGAGGCCCCCTTATATTAGGGTCCTCAGAGAGCCTCCCCCTTAAATCTGGGTCCCTAGAGAGCCTAGGCCTTAAAATCAGGGTCCCCAGAGAGCCTCTCCCTTACATCAGGGTCCCCAGAGAGCCCCCCCACTTACATAAGGGTCCCCAGAGAGCCTCCCTTCCCCTTGGGGACCCCTGCAGAGACTCGGGGCTATTGGCCTCAGATTCAGGGCTATAGCCCCAAAAGCCACCCCCTAGCAACGCCCCTGCTGATGTATATATATTATTTTGTATAATGTCATACCCACAGATGTCAGATTGTTTGCATATCTATAAAACTGATCTAAACCTAAAACACTAATAACTCAGCTTTACCAATTTGAAATGACTTCAAAAGTTATATTTATTGTTTTCTAATCTGCAGCTGGGTGCATTCAGGGCCATGCACCTCCATGGATGTCACATTGGCACACAGCGGTTGTCTCCGTGCAGCCACGTGTACCAATAGACGTCTTTGGAACTATCGCCACAGGAATACACTTAATACCTGTGCATCCCTTTGCCGAAAAAACATGGCCCTTCACAGGGCAAGCAGATAATCGCTTACAATGAAGGCTATACATGACTATTTCAACACACATTACTCAGACATGGTAAATTGTTGTAACCATTAAGAATCTGCCCTGGGAAACACCATGCAGTTGCCTCTAGAGCACATGGATATGGACAGGAAGTGGCTACAAAAAAGGCTGCATGAGATTAGCAGCGCTGAGCAAAATATGAGACAAATCACAGTGCTTTATGTCTACTTTAATGTGAGGACAGCAGTAAATGTGCACTGTTAGGACCTTTGATGACTTTGATGTCTACACCCGATTAATACATGTGAATACATTTAGGAAGTTATTGTTTTCACCCATCACATAACATAAGAATAACATAAGAAAAATGTTCCTCCCTCTTATATAAAATGTATTCCAACTTATTGCCAGTATTACACTCTACCCAATGATCACTAAGTGCCACCATACTCTTTTTTTTTTTAAACAAAAACCTGTATGGAGAAACTGTATTTTGGCTGTCTCTGTTGATTTTACTTCCTAAAAATACTAAGCTCTGGGGGGTGGAGTGAAATACGTTGGGTGCGTGGCCTGGCGGTACCCAGACTGAGGTTGTCTCTCTCATACCACCATAGGACTCCGTGGATGTGCGTCACCAGGGATCTTTCCTCTCTTCCTTCCAGAAAAAATACCAGTTGCCAGGCTGCCATGATGATCCAATGGTTTCAGTACTTTCTGAGTAATTGACCTGCAACAAGTAGGCAAATCAAGTGTTCGGACTCCTCCCTGACCTGAGAGGGTGCATGCATGCTCTGGGTCAGTGACTCTCACCATAGTGGAGCCAGAAGAAACAAAATGACAGCTTCTATATTTTTTGCTGTGTAGGTTTCTTTCAATCAATAGTGGGCATACCTAGGAAGCCATTGCAAAAGAGCTTGGATCTGCAGGGATTGCAGATTTGATTGTGATTCTGCCTCTCATATGCTCCTGACACTCTCAAGCTTTCAATGCACCGAAGCCTAGTCATTGAGTATATGTTCATGTTTCACGATAGGTTATCTATTTTTTAGTTTACAGCTTCTGTATTTGTGAGCACTAGATTCTTGATCAAGCTCATTCTCAACTCATTCATTCACATCATATTTATTATATATTGTTATTTGACATCATAAATATTTTTAAGAATCCTTTCCAGTAACTAACGCAATAACTCAAGGAAAATTGATTCTAAACAAATTTAAAATGCACCACAAAGGAACCTAGAAACTTAGAAAATTGACTCCAAACAGACTATAATAACACAGATGAATAGAATACAATCCAACATTCTATTAAAGAAAGCAAACAAAGGAAGACAAATGGAATCATTGCTTTCAAAGGACAGAAACGCTCTAATTCATCACTCAACCTCCTGGGTATATAACAACTAAATTGTAAATTCAAAAGGTTCACATTTTGCTGCAAAAATAAATCCTTTATCAACGTTTTTTGACCTTGAAGTGCTTGACACACGGCATATTGTTTGTTGTAAGGTCCTTTTTTTTTTTTTTAGAATGATGGCTCAAAACAGAGGTAGTATTTTTTTTGCCCGGAAAGTTTGAAAAACAGATAAAAGGTTTTAGTAAGCATATGTTTTGTAAAGTCATACATTCCACACTCTAGGACCGTTAAATGTTAAGAACCTATTTTTTTACATGCTCTGTATAATTACTGGTAATCTTTCTGTTTTGTAATGTTGGAAAGGATCATTGCAGGACTGACAAACACCAAATCCTGTCTGCCATCCATCCTATTTCCTGGTATATTTGTTAATTGAGAAAGGGTTTTGGAGTTGTTTAAACAACCTTGTCACCTACTGAAATATATGCCATAGAAGAGGGTTTCTCACCTTTCAGAGAAAAGTAAGTATATTTAGGAGTTGTCAGCTTCCAAAGTTTACACATACACATCGTTACCCTTACCCCATTCCAATCACTACAGCTTTACAATTTGGAAGTCTTCTTCAACAAGAGTCAGAAGGCAACAATAATGTAAGAATATGAAGACATACAGTAGTAGTCATTTGTGCAGTTGGACAGTATTTTGCTACAGTCTACTACAATTTGTATCCACAACAGAGAGATTTCTAGTCACTTCCTGACCAAACACAATCCTGGGGACACATACCTCAGTAAAAGCTAACAATGGTACTCTGCTTTCCCCACTCTGCTGAAAAAAACAACCTTTTGCTGAAGTTGTACTTTGATCCCAAGTTGAAAAGAAATGAAGGCTCTATATACACCATTGTGCTTGAATCCAAAGGTCACTGCAGGAACACAGGGATTAATTTCAAAGCTAACCCAGGTACCCTTAGGCACCACATCTTAAAGCGGAGTTCCACCCAGCGAGAGACTCGCTCCTCTCCCCCTCCTCTCCGCGGCGCCGGCACACCCGGCTGTGGCTTCACAGCCAGGCGCACACTGCACATACGTGAGCCACACTGCACGCTGTGATTGGCTGGGCAATCTTCTGGGACCCGTGACGTGTCCCAGAAGATTGCAGGGAGGGAGGGGGGAGAGATGATCTTGCTTTTGGCACCACGGCACCAGGGAGGAAGTGGTGGTAGCTTCCTCCCAGGGTACCAGCTCCTCCCCTAAAAAATGACATGCCAAATGTGGCATGTCAGGGGGTCACCAACACTTAAAGCAGAAGTTCCATTTTTGGGTGGAACTCTGCTTTAACTGTAACCCTCACCAATTTAGGTCAGGTTCATTTTAAAGGTTAAGTTCACCTTTTGGAACCAATTTTAGGGTGAAAACATTTAACATGTTTCCACTGCTGCAGCCTCTCCCCAACCTGCTTCCTCTAGAGACAGTGAGCCAGGGATCTTCTCCCCGAATTCGCTGTCACAATTTTATGGATGTGAGAACTACAAGTACTGACAGCCTTTGCGGCTGTTGACTTGTAGTTTTCAATGAACCACGAGGGCGCTGTTAAGCGCTCTATGTAGTTCATTGATGCTTCCTGTCAGTGTGTAACTTTCTGCTTGTACAATGTACAGGCAGACAGCTTACACTGGCAGTCTGCAAGAGCCCATGCATGCAGGCTCCTAATGAAAAAAATAAAAATAAATACACATTGTTTTTTACCTGCAAAAAGATGTGCATTCATTTTTTTATTTTTTACGAAGGTGAACTTATCCTTTAGATTGTACTTTAACCTTTGTTAAAGAAGACTATTATTTTCATGTTTAATTCTATGCATTGCTGCAATTTTTGCAAACTTTATTGCCAACTCAGCTGACAGGTCTATTGCTACATCCATTGTACAAAGTTCAATTGATAATTGTAAAAAGTAATTGCTACACCCATTATAAGAGTGTTAATGTAAGTATGCTGCATTTTCTGGTAATGAATACTCTAGTACCAACTTCCTAGTCTCCAGTAATGACTCCTAAGTTTCTTAGCAAATATTAAACCTATGGGCTGGCATAATCTAATCTTATCTTCATTAGTGACTTTTTGCACTGAAGGAAGCCATTTTGATAGAGGCAGGGCTTGGCTTCCACATGTCATGTCATAGTCTCCATCAAGGAGAACACTGGTGTCAGAGGTGCAAAGAGGTGCAAAGAAGTGCAAAGAGGGCTCCCCTTGCGGCCTAATACAGTACACCCCTGAAAGTGGTACAGGAAGTGCAGTACCAAAAGAAGCACAGCTTGCCAATAGTGTACTGAAGAGCTGGGCCGTTGATCACCAGATGAATGCTGGGATAGGCAGAATGCACGGCAAGGCAGGTGTCTCTCCGGAAATCCAGATGTACTTGGCAACAGGACAAACGGGTAATGGCAGTGGAAGCCAGGTCAGGAGTCACACATGGAGGATCAGTCAGAAGTGGAGGAAGGTCCTGTAGCAGAAACCAGAACAGGCCGAGGTCATACACAGGTGAGCAGGTAAGTAGTAGCAAAGTCCATAATGCAAGCCGGGGTCATACACAGGTGATCAGACAGCAGCAGAGTCAGTGGAACAAGCCAGGGGTCAAAGCCAGGAGCAGAGATCAGACAGGTCAAGAGCAAGCTGGGTCAATAACAGGAAATCCAAGGAAACATGTACAGAGGCTCAGGAACACAGGAAAGCTGATGACAATCCAGCAATCTGGCGAACACAGCAGCAGTCTTTTATAGGCCAGTGAATGCCCGCATCTGTCACGTAGTGCATGCGCCCTGCGCACGCGCATTCGCTGATTCACAGCGTGAGCCAATTCATCATTCTTACGCCAGTGTGCATGGGAATGTGCCGGATGCGCCCATTTCTAGTATTGGCAACATTGCCAGTTCTCCTTCGGCCATTTCCCTGACAATTGGTAGCATGTAGTGGAATCACCACATTTACTGAGACTGGCAGCAAGGGGCAGTAGTACCTTCAATCCTACATTGAAGATATACAGCTATGAGACTGTAGGCATAGGAGTGCCTAGGCACACTCACATACCAGGAAGTACACTGTTATGTGCACTGCTATTTACAAGGAGTTGTAAGACAAAAAAGGTACAATTTTAATGTAAAAGCTTAGGCACAACTAACATTTCTAAATATTCCCTAAAACACAGCAACTCTGTATTTTTTAATTTCAAGTACACTTTATGAAGATTTACTTCGGCGTTTGGTAGCTGGTGTGTTTAATTTTTTAACAAAAGCACTGTTGCCTTTAAATCAGTAATGCAATGTAGTTTTGAGAAAGCACTCATATAATTTCTATATTATATATTTTTTCAGTTCCCTCTGAGCCTTAGTCCCAACTGTAAAGCAGAGGTAGTGAAGCCCATTTCTTTCTTGACAAAAATATCCTTCATACATTATTCTGATGGTCATCTAGTATATCATTGGACATGGTTACAGGTAATCTTCAGAGAGATTGGAGGTGTTTTTTTTAAGTAATATAATGTTCCTTCACAGAGCTGGAAATATACTATGCTCCAGATTTTTTCTTAATGTTTAAAGATAACACATCCCAATGGGAATGACCTTATTTCCTTTCTTAACATCACTGCCTTTGAAATCAGTCTTTTATTACTCCAGGACTGCTATGAATTCCTAACATAAAATGTAACATAAAAAGTGTAGGCATGAACATAATATACAGCATAAAATACAACTTTTCTTTCCTCATTCTTGTTGAAATAATAGATATACTTCCATAGACACAACATCTAGATTTAAATTAAAAAATTATGAGAAGAAATTTTCTTTCTTCTCTGAAACCAAGGTTGATGTACAATATGGCTATGATTTGCTCCAAAAAGCTAATGTAGTGTTGTATGAAGGACAGTTTATTTAGATACAGTACTGTTATACTATACACTTTACAAGGAACCTTTGATATTTTTTTGGTCAAATTTTAATTAGATAGTCGGTAAGGTTGAATAAAGACACCAGTCTATCAAGTTCAACCTGCGTGGGTGTGTGTGTCACTACCATTTCTCATATCTCTGTATAATGCATTCGCTAAGATGCCCATTTTAAAAGTTTTTTTTAAATTATCAACACTCCCCGCTGACACCACCAACTATCAAAGAGAGTTCCACAGCCTGACCATTCTAACAGTAAAGAATCCTATAAGTAGTTTAAGGTTATAATGCTTCTTGTCCAACTTCATTGAGTGGTTTCTTAAGAGATTTTTTGACTGAATAGTTTTCTATGCTATGCTAGATTTTCTATTTATGCTGTAGATATTTGTATATCTCGATCATAAGCATCTCTTCTCCAGGGAGAATAAGTTAAATGTTTGTAATGGTTCCCCATAACTGAGGTCCTCCAGCTCCCATATTAGCTTTGTTGCCCTTCTCTGGACTCTTTCCAGGTCTAGTGGATCCAGCCTTAGGACTGGTGACCAGAACTGGACGTATCCTCAAGATGTGGCAGAACCAGAGTTTTAGTAAAGTGGTAGAATTATAGTCTTATCTCTTGCGTAAATACCCTTTTTACTGTATGGTAAAAGTTTGCTGGCTTTGCTTGCTGCAGCTTGGCATAGCATGCTATTACTGAGCTTGTGATCTACTAAGACCCCCACATCCATTTCCATCTTCGATTCCCCCAGAGGTTTTCCCCCCGTGAGTAACTTGCATTCATATTTTTTGGCACCCAAGTGCCTTACTTTACATTTACAGTATTAAACCTATCAATTAGTAGTAAAGGAACCAATTTAGCCCTGGAAGGATTTACCCACTTCCTGACCAGGCCATTTTTTTGCGATATAGCACTGTTACTTTAACTGACAATTGTGTGGTCGTGTGACGCTGTACCTAAATAAAATTTATGCCCTTTTTTTCACACAAATAGAGCTTTCTTTTGGTGGTATTTGATCACCTCTGCAGTTTTTCATTTTTTTTCGTTATAAACAAAAAAAGACCGACAATTTAAAAAAAAAAAAAACAATATTTTTTTACTTTCTGCTATACAACATACCCAATAAAAAAATCAAAAAATCAAATTTCTTCATAAATGTAGACCAATATGTATTCTGCTACATATATTTGGTAAAAAATAAATAAATCAATAAGCGTACTATTGATTGGTTTGCGCAAAATTTATAGCGTCTACAAAATAGGGGAAAGATTTATGGCATTTTTATTAATATTTTTTTTTTTTACTAGTAATGGCAGTGTTCAGCGATTTTTGGGAAGGGACTGCGATATTGCGGCAGACAGATCGGACACCTAGCTGACATTTTATACGCTTTTTGGGAACCAGTGACATTATTACAGTGATCAGTGCTAAAAATATGCACTGACATTGTACTAATGACACTGGCAGGGAAGGGGTTAACATCAGGGGCGATCAAAGGATTAAATGTGTTCCCTCAGTGTGTTTCTAACTGTGTGTGGTGATGGGCTGCTTGTGACAACACACAGATCTGTCTTCCTGCATAGCAGAAAGACAAGATCTGTGTGTGATCCCCTGTCAGAAGGAGATCTGCCTTGCATTTAGAGGCAGGAAAAAACCCCTTCCAATACAGGACAATCTTAGAAGAAAACCTGTTAGAGTCTGCAAAAGACTTGAGCCTGGAGTGGAGGTTCACCTTCCAGCAGGGTAACGACCCTAAACATACAGCCAGAGCTACAATGGAATGGTTTACATCAAAGCATATTAATGTGTTAGAATGGCCCAGACCTAAATCCAATTGAGAATCTGTGGCAAGACTTGAAAATTGCCTTTCACAGATGCTCTCCATCCAATCTGAAAGAGCTTGAGCTATTTTGCAAATAAAAATAGGCCAAAATGTCACTCTCTAGATGTGCACAGCTGGTAGAGACATACCCAAAAAAGATTTGTAGCAGTAATTGCAGCGAAAGTGGTTCTACAAAGCATTGACTCAGGGGGGCTGAATACAAATGCATGCCACACTTTCACATTAAAAAAAAAATGGAAAACCATTTATAATTTTCCTTCCACTTCACAATTATGTACCACTTAGTGTTAGTCTATCACATAAAATCCCAATAAAATACATTTACGTTTTTGGTTGTAACATGACAAAATATGGAACATTTCAATGGGGTATGAATACTTTTTCAAGGCACTGTATTTGTTTCAGGTCAGTGATTCTATGTACTGAAGCTAGGGGACCACCATGACAGCCAGGACAACTGGTATCATTTGTAGGTGGAGTGGCAACTTTCAAGTTTTTACAGGGCAAAGGAGAGAGGGAAGAATGGAGAAAAGAGGAAAGAATAGCAGGTCAGCTAGTTAGAAATGATTGTAGTTGTATGGTTGTGTTAAAAGTAAAATACAAATATGTGAGTTTACCTTGTACAAATAATAGTAAGTTTGTGTTTTTATCTACATTGCAGAATAATGAGAATGTCAAAGTTGTTTTTGAATGCTTCCACATTTCAAATTCTTTTTTTTTTTAAATTGAGTTGTACTTATTATGGAAAGCTCTAAGAAAATCCTAGATAACATTTTGCGTATGTTACCTGAAGGCTATGAAATTTCTAATCCATAACTCCAGAAACAATGGATGCCTTGGCAGGAAAGGTTTCATTAAACAATGGAGGTTACGGGCAATATCTAATTTTGACTTTCACTGTCGCTGTGGATTATTGTGTAAGAATTCTGAAGTGAATACCTTACAGCTAATATGGAATCTTAGTTCTGCCAATTTTAATGAAGAGCAATGCGTGGTTTTATTAAAGGAGAACTATCAACACAGCACCTTATATATCCCTTATATATCCCTTTTTAAGAAGGGATATAAAAGGATGGATTTATTACCTTAAATAATTTGTGTTCACTTCAAACATCCATTCAGTAGAATAAAATCAACTTGCACATGTCTTCTATTGTATGTTTAAAGTGAAACACAGTTTAAAAAAAAAAAAAAAACAGTAGTAGATTAAATAATAAATAAATAATAAATCTCCATTTAATTCTTTTTTTTTTTTTTACCAATTTAGAACAACTGTAAGATATAGGCACTGGATGAGGCTCCATGTCTGCTGCTGCATTGCTTACCTGTATCAGTTTTTGAATTTACTTTATGTGCATGTTCTAGTACTTAGATGCCTTTAGAAACGTTTGTAACAGATTACAAAGCCTTACAAAGCAAAATAGTTCCACAAGGACAAGCCATGGGTAGTGTGTGGATTAGTAATCCAGAGCCTGGGAAAGATAATTCAATTGAAACAGGTTTCCACTTGTCATTGTTCACTAAAACAAAACTGTTATAATAAAGTCCTCCTAATGAACCATTCTCAAAGTTCATAATTGAGATATTTAAATTGTGTCTTTAAATACAATTTTGTTTAGTTTTGGATAGAATGGTGAAGGGTTAGACCTTATGTCAAGTTTTTGTTGGTGTCTGTGTCTCCATTGGGGAGATTCTCTCCTCCATTTTTGTCCTAGTGACCAATGTCTCTGAGAAAAAAGTGAGGGGAAATCCAACATTATAGAGTTGTCCCCAGATCAAAAAGTAAGGGGAAATCTTACAATGGGGTCATCTGTTCCAGGTGGAATTCCCCTCCCTATGGAAAATCTTCTGTAGCTTCCTCTTGCATCTCTGGGACAGAAAGTAAAGGAAATTTTCCCAATGAGACACAGATGGCATACAAGACAGGTGTTTTAATCTTTCCCAGTCTATCAAAAACATATAGAATACATATAATTTGGCTTCACATATACTTTAATTTACAATATATATGTACTAGGGATGCCACTTTTTTGACACCGAGTACGAGTACCGATACTTGATATCATGTACTCGCCGATACCAATTACCAATACCTGATTTTGGTCATGTGACCATTTTTAAAAAAAATAATGAAAAATTACACATTTTCACCATAATGAGAAATTGAAACGCAGTCAAAAGATTATGAAAGAAAACATGTTTATTTGCTGGTTCCAAAGCTGTTAAAGAGCAAATTGCACAGAACATGTTATATAAAAAATAATGTCAATGTCATCAATGACATGTACATTGCAAGTTCACAATGTTTAGGCATGAGGAGGAGCAAGAACAGTCAACTCACAACACAAGACATTATTTATACAATTTCAAATTTCATGTAGGTTGCAGTAAGGCCTCATGCACAGCTCAAAGCAGCTGCATCTCCAGGTGTTTTAGCTCTTTTGAGCTTTTTTTTTCTCTACCTGTTACCTCTTCCCCTCCATGTTAGCCTATGTGTTCATTCATGGCCATTGGCCAAGGAACACTATGCGGTTTCAGAAGTTTAGTGGCAGGGCAGCTTGTAGGCAGCAGGCAGAAAAAAAAATCCAAAGAAATGGAAATCTTTGGATTTTTTCTGCCTGTAAACTTTCCTGCCACTAAACTCCTGAAACTAGTGTGCAATGGGCTGACATGGAGGGGGGGCGTTAACAGGCAGGAAAAAAGCTCAAACTCCTTGAGGAGCAAATGCTTTTAGCTGCATTGTACAGGCATTATGCCTTGAAAATGAAAAGCTGAAATGTCACACAGAACATGAAATATCATCATTATTGATGACGCCACATATAAAACAAACATCACAAGTTCACGTCATCACATCAACCAACCCAAGTGCAATACAGTTAAATAATGTTAGGCCTGAGGAGGAGCAACTGTACAGTACCTCAAAACTAACATTATTTTGTAAACATTTTTTAAATAATAAAAAAGTGCTAGCTTCTAGTTCAACTTCTTATGAAACTCATGAAAAAACATTTTTCACAGACCAAAATTAGGGTCATTCCAGGATGGCAAGGCCAAGGAGCCAAGGACTTAGTAGCAGTAAGGCCACATGCACAATAAAGCTCAAAGTAGCTGCTTCTACAGGCGTTTGAGCTCCCTGTTTTTGAGCCTTTTGTTTGCCTGTAGTGTTAACTCTATGCCGCTCCATATTAGGCTATGTGTGCAATGTGCACCTGTGCATGATGCTTTACAGTTGGATAGTAATAGGGCGTACACATGGTCGGACTTTGTTCGGACATTCCGACAACAAAATCCTAGGATTTTTCCGACGGATGTTGGCTCAAACTTGTCTTGCATACACACAGTCACACAAAGTTGTCGGAAAATCCGATCGTTCTGAACGCGGTGACGTAAAACACGTACGTCGGGACTATAAACGGGGCAGTGGCCAATAGCTTTCATCTCTTTATTTATTCTGAGCATGCGTGGCACTTTGTCCGTCGGATTTGTGTACACACGATCGGAATTTCCAACAACGGATTTTGTTGTCGGAAAATTTTATCTCCTGCTCTCCAACTTTGTGTGTCGGAAAATCCGATGGAAAATGTCCGATGGAGCCTACACACGGTGGGAATTTCCGACAACACGCTCCGAACGGACATTTTCCATCGGAAAATCCGACCGTGTGTACGGGGCATAACAGGTGGTAGATTACTTTTCCAATTCAAAAGCAAGTGGCAAGTTTTTTTTTAAGAAACAGAAGAATCTCTGCATGTTCAGTTAGAAGTCGGTTTCTCATGTTAGTCAGAATGTGTGAGGCTGCACTGAACAATCTCTCACTTTCTACACTACTGCAAGGAGCTGAAAGATATTTTTGTGCCATTTGGGCTAGAGTGGGAAATCACAGTTTATTGACTGCCCAATACTCAAGAGGTTTGTCCGAACGAGGCACAGTGACCTCTCCAAGATATGCTTCTAGTTATATGGTAGCAGCTGTGGGAGCACTGTTCTCAAATGTAGATGAATAAGCAATTTCTTGAAAAACACTGTCCACAGTCCACAATCACACCAGTACCTGGCTGTTGCTCAGTGCGAGGCCTTTTGGTAGCTGGTTTCTCAAGCATCTCAGGTGTATCTGCCTGTGCCTGTAGTACCTGTACAGAAGATATTTGTTGCATTTCCAGCACGATCATCTCTGGCCTGCCTGCCAGCATCTGCATTTGAGAAGAACCGATCTTTATACCTAGAAGAAGAAAAATACAAGACATTAGACAACGTCATGCAAGCAAAGCAGCAACTGTGGAAGCTTGCTGTGGGGGCACTGCTAGAAGGAAAGGTGACGGCAGGGGACATGGCAAAAACAGTTGTCTGGCCTGCTCTGTGCAAAACCATTACACAGAGGCAGAGCAGGTGTCATTATCGATTTTGTTTTGTGTTTTTTATGAAGGTGAGATTTACAGTGTTATCACTTGCATTACAACACTTTTTTTAATGCAAGCAAACGATAATAACACTGTAAAATATCACCTTCACCCAAAAAACTAAATCATATCATCAATATTCAAATAAAAACAATGCCAGAAATAAATAATTGATTACCTTAGATCGAGTAAGGTAGCAATGCAGTAAAGTGGATTTTGCTCCATGTCAGAGAACCGTTTCTGCAAAGCACCAAGCAATGTGTTCTTCATCGTTTTAACACCGTGGTCCTCATCCACTTCTTTAGATAATAATCTCTGTAGCACAGTCACTGCAGGAATTACATCCAAGGCAAAAGAATCTGAACAACTCACATGCCGAGTCAACTCTTCAAAGGGAGCCAAGATGTTGATCATCTTCTCCATGAGATTCCACTGATTTGCAGTGATCGTTGCAGGCAGCTCATGTTCTGACACATATACTCCAATGGCCCGTTTTTGCTCTATCAGAGACTTAAGCATGTAAAAAGTGCTGTTCCAGCAAGTCTGAACATCTTGTTGAAGTCTTTTAATGGGTTGACAAATCTGGATCTGAATATCTTGCAGCCAAGAATATGCCAGGTTTGAATGTTTAAAGTGCCCAACTATTTTGCGCCCAACTTCCACAGCCTCCTTAATGCTGCACTGTGATAAAAGCTCTTCTAAGACAGCCAGCTGCAGTGTATGTGCCACACATGAAAGACTCTGAAGACCAGCATCCTGTACACCTTTTATCATATTTCTGCCATTATCAAGGACTACCACATAGACAGAAATTTTGGGAATCGCCCAAGTGTCAAGCATTTCTTCTAGTATGCTTCTTATAGCTTGGCCTGTGTGAGAGCCTTGAAATTTCTTTGCGTGCAGCATGACTTGGTGCAGAGTGAAATTGGCATCAATCCACTGTGCAGTTAAGCTAATTACAGACACGGGACTCACACTGGTGCTCCAAATGTCCGTGGTGAAACTGATAGCCTTTATGTCCTCCTGTAGCATGTTGGTAATGTGTTTTTTCACTGTGTTGTGTAATTGTGGCAACATGACTGCGGCTGGGAATTTCGTACTTTGGCTCCAAAGGATTCATAAGTCGACGAAAACCCACATTGTCAACTATTGGAAGTGGCTGATCATCAAGAACGATGAATTGGGTAACTACTTCAGAAATTTTTTTAGCCCTTGGGTTATACATGGAAAATTTTTCACGTCTGGCAAGGGTTTGCTGCAGTGTCAGCTGCTGAGTGCAAGAGCTAGTGTCAGCTGTAAATTCGCCATGCTCAGTCTCGTGTTTCATTTTGAGGCGTTTTATGAGATTACTGGTATTATAAGAACTAATTTTTGGATATTTATGCAGAACAGAGTTTGCAGTCTGCAATGCGTTTGTTGGTTTCATCAATTTTAAAAAACTTCCAGACAGCTGACATTTTGCTGGTGGCAGTGGCATCCGTTTGCATTGCACTTAAAGCCAGAAATAAGTAAGTCTCTCCACCTTAAGGGGGAAAAAATGAGGAAAATGGGGAAAACAATTTTTGTTTTCTGATTTTTTCACACATGATGACACCTCCTATTTTTTAGAATAATGAAGCTGCTCTCACCGGTGCTTGTTGTTTGTTCCTGCTGCATCCAGCATTTTGGTATCAAGTAAACCAGCGGGAATGATGACATCCATCTGTCGGGTACAACAGTCGGTATCTCTACAATACAAAAAGCAGAGGATGGTCTCAGGATGGTCTCAGAAAGGCACATGCAGGAAAATGTTAGGCAAGAGACAATGATGATTTATATAACAGCAGCAGTCATTTGCCGCCATGATGGACATGTTAGGCAACAGAGACAATGTGGGACAGTAAGTTATGTAACACACACAAACACAGGCATGCCGCCATGCTGGACAATGGACATTATGTTAGGCAAGAGAGAGAGACAATGTGGGACAAACTAACTTAAGTATAACACAGGCTGGCCGCCATGTTAGGCAGGAGAGAGAGAGACAATGTGGGACAAAACTAACTTAAATATAACACAGGCTGGCCACCACGTTAGGCAAGAGAGAGAGACAATGTGGGACAAAACTAACTTAAGTATAACACAGGCCAGCCACCATGTTAGGCAAGAGAGAGAGACAATGTGGGACAAAACTAACTATAACACATGCCGTCCGCCATGTTAGGCAAGTGAAAGAGAGACAATGTGGGACACAAAACTAACTTAAGTATAACACAGGCAGGCTGCCATGTTAGGCAAGAGAGAGAGACAATGTGGAACAAAACTAACTTAAGTATAACACAGGCCATCCGCCATGTTAGGCAAATGATGATGTAAGCTAGTAGTACTGTACAGCAATCACTGGCCGCGTGACA
This sequence comes from Lithobates clamitans, assembly GCA_037952925.1. Taxonomy (NCBI): domain Eukaryota; kingdom Metazoa; phylum Chordata; class Amphibia; order Anura; family Ranidae; genus Lithobates; species Lithobates clamitans. The sequence goes on from JBBGZY010000014.1 coordinate 11,807,480, forward strand.
CATAAGAAAAAAGCAAGCAACAGTTAGAAATAGAGAAGAGCACTCACCAGTTGCCATGAGGAGACATGGTGTAAGGAGGATGCTCGCCATGTGGGGCAGCCATGTAGCAGGCGCAGCAGCAGCAAAACACATATCATGAGGGAAACAACACTCACCGCCGTGTGGAGAGGCTGCAACCTTATCCGGTTCCTGAGCTCCGCCCAAGCTGACGTCACTTCTGGTATCAGTTTCTGGTATAGGTGCATTTTTACGAGTACCGATGCCCCCCTGAAAATACCGGTATCGGTGCATCCCTAATATGTACTATGTATTTTACATCTTCTCATAGCTTTATTTGCCTAATGTTTACATCATAAAATGTTATTTTTAACATGATTGGTATAAAATAGAATTTCCCATTAGAAAAACAGCTGCTTCTGAAGATGGCATATATAAGATGACCAATTTATGTTTTGACCCATGAATGTTATTAATTTTTCTTTTCTGTATTACAGATTTAGCTAATAACAAGCACCAAAATACAAAAATGTGAAAATAGTAAAACTAAACTCTCCGATATTCATCACAGAATACTAACAGTGGCCATTTCAGTAGTGTAATATTGATTAATTTCACACACTTCACAGGTACAAGGAATGTATCTCCGTGTCAGGACTGAGCTCCATATGGTTTGTAGTTATGACACATTGGGCTGGGTTGATCACTGTCAAGCTCTCACCAAATCAAAGAAGAGGAAAATCATAATGCATGCATTTCCTAACTTAAATTAATTAAAGCAGAAGCCCAGCCAAAAGTAACAAGCCAAAAATAGATAGTCCTTTAAAAGTAAAAAATAACAAAACCAGCTTTTGCTTCAATATTTAGCTTTTATTTACATACATTTCCTTGCAGTACTTTTTCCTGCCACTAGATAGCCTAATGCCCCGTACACACGGTCGGACTTTGTTCGGACATTCCGACAACAAAATCCTAGGATTTTTTCCTTCGGATGTTGGCTCAAACTTGTCTTGCATACACACGGTCACACAAAGTTGTCGGAAAATCCGATCATTCTGAACGCGGTGACGTAAAACACGTACGCCGGGACTATAAACGGGGCAGTGGCCAATAGCTTTCATCTCTTTATTTATTCTGAGCATACGTGGCACTTTGTCCGTCGGATTTGTGTACACACGATCGGAATTTCCGACAACGGTCTTTGTTGTCGGAAAATTTTATATCCTGCTCTCAAACTTTGTGTGTCGGAATATCTGATGGAAAATGTGTGATGGAGCCTACACACGGTCGGAATTTCCGACAACAAGGTCCTATCACACATTTTCCGTTGGAAAATCCGACCGTGTGTTCGGGGCATAAGTCTGATGGCCAACATCATGCAACCTATTTCCACTGATCCAAGGTGGTCCTGTATCTGCCCCAGCCTGTGACTGGATAGTGAATGCAGACGCAGCACAGTGATAAGCTCCTCTCTCTGTCAGCTGCACGCATAACCCTGGTACCGTTTTTTAGAGCAAACGGACGGATTTCTTGGTATAACAATAGATGCGGCTAAAAGCCGCTCGGTTGTTATCCCAAGGAGCGGGAGGGGACGTCACCCCCCTCTAGCCACCTTCTGCAGCTCGCCTGGGCTCTTCTGTCCCACCGGGAGACCGAAGCGACCACCCAGCATGCCCGCCATGTGGTCGGAGACCCGAACGAAACCAGAATCGGCTTCCATCAGTTCTCAGATCTAGTAATCCAGAAGCGATGACAGCATTCAAAACCGCCAAACTTGGTGTTTTGAAGGCTTTTAAGTGCAAAGGAGGGATTTGGGGTCTTATAGACCCCAGATCTCTCCATAAAGAATACCTGTCACCAGGGGCGGACTGACCATTGAGCGACTCGGGCACTGCCCGAGGGCCCTGGGCCACTAGGGGGCCCCATCAGGGTTGCCAGCCTCAGTAAAACTAGGGACAGTATGTATAAATCTGTGTTTTTTTTACATCTGTCTGTGTATACTGTGTGTACATGTATGTGTATACTGTGTGATTTTATACTGTGTGTGTGTATACTGTGTGGCCCCATAATCTCTGATTGCCTGGGGGCCCCATAATCTCCTATTGCCCGGGGGCCCCATGAGTTATCAGTCCGCCCCTGCCTGTCACTGACTATTACTGTCACATGGGATGTTTACATTCCTTGTGACAGCAATAAAAGTGATCAGAATTTTTTTTTTTAAAGAGGCATTGTAGAAAAAAAAAACTAAAACAAATAAGAATTTTTTTTAAACCTCTCGCACAGAAGCGAACGCATACGTAAGTCGCACCAGCAAATGTAAACGGTGTTCAAACCACACATATGAGATATCGCCGCAATCGATAGAGTGAGAGCAATAACTCTAGCACAAGATCACTTCTGTAACACTAAACAGGTAACCTGTAGAAATTTTTAACGTGTCACCTATGGAGATTTTTAAGTCCTGCTGTTTGTCGCCATTCCACAAGCATGCGCAATTTCAAAGCATGACATGTTAGCTATCTGTTTACTCGTAACATCATCTTTCACATTATACAAAAAATTTGGGCTAACTTTACTGTTTTGTTTTTTTTTTAAATCATGAAAGTGTCTTTTTTTTTTTTTTTTAAGATGCGTTTGAAAGACCTCGGCGCAAATACCGTGTGACATAAAATATTGCAATGTTCGCCATTTTATTCTCTAGGGTCTCTGCTAATATATATATATATATATATATATATATATATATATATATATATTGTAAAAGGAGCATGTCAGAGATCTACCATTCCCAGTGTTCGGGAACAGTGATCTCTGTCATGTCTCAGTGAGCCCATCCCCCGTACAGTTAGAACACACTGAGGCGACACAGTTAACCCCTTGATCGCCCCCTAGTGTTAACCCCTTCCCTGTCAGTGTCATTTTTATATTGATCAGTGCATTTTTATAGCATTGATCAATGTAATAATGTCACTTGTCCCCAAAAAGTGTTATTTGGGGTCAGATTTGTCCGCCGCACGGTCGCAGTCCCACTAAAAATCACAGACCGCCGCCATAACAATAAAAATAAATAAAAGTCCCTAAATCAATCCCATAGTTTGTAGATGCCATAAGTTTTGTGCAAACCAATCAATATACACCTATTGCGTTTTTTTTTTTTACAAAAAATATGTAGAAGAATATATATCGGCCTAAACTGATGAATAAACTTGTTGTTTTATATATTGTTTTGTATATGTATTATAGAAAAAAGTAAATGTTTTTATTTTTCACAAAATTGTCGCTATTTGTTTGTTTATAGCGCAAAAAACAAAAACTGCAGAGGTGCTCAAATACCACCAAAAGAAAGCTCTATTTGTGGGAAAAAGAAGGACGTCAATTTTGTTTGGGTACAGCATCGCATGACCGTGCAATTGTCAGTTAAAGCAACTCTGTGCCGTATCACAAAAAAAGACCTGGTTATTAACCGCTTGCCAACCGGCTCGGCAGAAGGGCACGTACAGGCAGATTAACGTACCTGTACGTTGCCCTTTAAGAAGCGGGCGCACGCCCGCCAGCGACCTCCGTGAGTGTGATCGTGGGTCACGTGGACTCGATGTCCGCGGGGATACCCTCGATCGTCTCACGGAGAGGAAGAACGGAGAAATGCTAATGTAAACAAGCATTTCCCCATTCTGCCTAGTGACAGGACACTGATCATAGCTTCCTGTAATCGGGAGCGGTGATCAGTGTCGTGTCACACATAGCCCCCCCCCACAGTTAGAAACACTCCCTAGGACACACTTAACCCCTACAGCACCACCTAGTGGTTAACCCCTTCACTGCCAGTCACATTTACACAGTAATCAATGCATTTTTAATTGCACTGATCGCTGTATAAATGTGAATAGTCCCAAAATTGCGCCAAAAGTATCCGATCTGTCCGCCATAATGTCGCAGTCATGATAAAAATTGCTGATCGCCGCCATTACTAGTAAAAAAAAAATAATAATAATAAAAATGCCATAAAACTATCCCCTATTTTGTAGACGCGATAACTTTTGCACAAACCAATCAATAAGCGCTTATTGAGATTTTTTTTACCAAAAATATGTAGAAGAATACGTATTGGCCTAAACTGAGGAAAAAAAATGCTTTTTTTATATATTTTTTGGGGATATTTATTATAGCAAAAAGTAAAAAATAATGCGCTATTTTCAAAATTGTCGCTATTTTTTTGTTTATAGCACAAAAAATAAAAAGAGGTGATCAAATACCACCAAAAGAAAGCTCTATTTGTGGGGAAAAAAGGACGTCATTTTTGTTTACCACGTCGCATGACCGCGCAATTGTTAGTTAAAGCGAGGCAGTGCCGAATCGCAAAAAGTGCTCTGGTCTTTGGGCAGCCAAATGGTCCGGGGCTTAAGTAATTAAGGGGGCAAATCCTTCCAGGGCTGAAGTGGTTAAAGGCAATGCAGTGCATTCTGGCTTAAAGATAAATATCCCAGGAGAATATGCACATGAATTCACTGGGACTGTGAATTTGAATCTGCAGTACATATAGATAGTTTTTTTGATTAAACCCTACTGCAGTTCTTACAAAATAGAAGTATCAATTTATCAGTTTATATTGGGTTTTTCTTGCTCTCTGAAAATTGTAATGAGATCTTTTTAACGACAGGTTTAGTAAGTTAATAGGGCAATCAATAAAGATAGTTTAAATACATTTAGTCTATGTTATAGGCAGACAATGAACAATTATTTTACAATAAGCATACAAAACGTCAATGTTGTTGTAGTTACAGGGAACTCACGGATGTAGAATTTGAATTTGAGGTTGTGTCTTATGTGCACATTTTCCAGAAGAAGTCATTTAATTCACATTCGTGTGAACATTTGCATACATTAAGATATTTCTATAATCTATGAACCTGAAATTTAGTGTAGAATTTGCTTTGCCATAAGCTTCTTTGATCGTATACAAAAATAAGAACATACTTCTTAATTTGCTCTGTGTGATTAGTAGGGAGATCTTTTAAAGGCATTACCCACTTTCACCGTAAAAGCCCAATTCACTCAAGATAATGTTTCATTTTTAGGTGATGTCTGACTGGCTGAGATACTTACTTGGTTCTTATTTAACGGGCGGAACGTACGCACACCACTACGCATGCGCAGTCGTGAGTCAGCCATCTTTGTTTCTGGAAATTGTGGATTGTCTGCGTTTGCAACACCAGATTATGCTTGTATCATTTGCATAAATGTAAGTGTATTTTTGTTGTGATTTTAAATAAATGTATGATTTTAGCAATATTACACTATTGTGGCAATTTTTTGCTTTCAACGTCCAGATCTCTCTGCAGTGGACTTCGCCTTATTGGAGTATGTTTGACCTGTGATATGTACTCGATGGTGGCTGCTATGACTATTGGGGCTGCTGAGCTGGATATACACATAAGCGCTTATTGACCACTCTAATGCCGCTAACACACGATCGCACATTCCAACAACAAAATCCTTTTTTTATTTTCCGACGGATGTTGGATCAAACTTGTCTTGCATACACACGGTCACACAATGTTGTCGGAAATTACGAACGTCAAGAACGCGGTGACGTACAACACGTACGATGGCAATAGAAAAGGGAAGTTCAATACATAGTGCGCCACCCTTTGGGCTCCTTCTTCTAATCTCGTGTTATTAGAAGTTTGGTGAGAGAGACTATTTGCGCTTTTCAGCCTCGTGCTTTTCAAATCGTTACTGCTCTTCAGTTTGTATGGTTTTCAGTGCATGTAGTCAGTTCGCATCTGTTTTTTTTTTGTTCAGTGTGTTCTTGTCTGCTCGTTTCTGATTTTCAGCTCGCTCTTCTCAGGCCTTTCTGTTTTTCAGTGCTTTCTGTTAGTTCGTTCTAACCAGCCGACCGGTTTGAAGCCATGTCGTGGTTATGTACTTGTCGTAGAGTTCGTGCTGTGCAGGGGCTTGTTGTTGGGGTTCTTACTTTGACCCAAGCCCAGTCCATGAACAGGGTGGAGTTCATGGACCAAGAATTGGTTACTCCAGCGTGACCAATTCTCTTATATGCCTTTGTTGCGGGAGATCCATGAGAAGAATCCTGATGATTTCAGGAATTATCCCCGGATGACAGACCCCGTCTTTTACCGTTTGTTGGCTTTGCTGTCCCCCTATATTAGCAGGCAGGACACCTGCATGCGGCAAGCCATCACGCCCGAGCAGGGGCTAGTCACCACGTTGCGGTACTTGGCGACAGGGAGAAGTCTGCAGGACATCAAGTTCTCGACAGGCACCCCCCCAGGCTCTGGGGATCATTATTCCAGAGACCTGTTGTGCCATCATTCAGGTCCTGCAGAAGGACTATATTAAGGTAAGTTTTATCCTTTAACATCATATTCTATGTATTTAATGTTTGCTAATGTATTGTATTTCTTTCGTCATTCCCTAATTACCATGATTGTAATATGCTGTGAATGTCCCCTTTGTCCTCATGCATGCTGGAATTTTTTACTGCTCCTTTTTTGTCCTTCATGCATATTTGCCTTCACTAACCTCCCCAGCATGCTATCTTGGGCCCATACACACCTAGCCTAGCCCCTTAACAATGTATTTTGTCAGCTCCATAGTAGTGCTTTACCCTAAACACCCCCTAAAATGTGTACAAATGTTATTTGTGTCCTTAAATTCATGCAGAGTGCCAGAGGCTTTTTTGGGGGGTCCCAAACTCATTTGGAACCCTCCCTCCCCCAACCGCTAAGTCAACAGATACCAATCCTCTATCTGCTGACTTTGCCAAACTCATACACACTATACCTACCTCTTTTGTGGTCATATTTATGGATGAATTCTTCAAAGCATGTAGTGAAAGGGCCTGCTTGAATACTTTCAAATGGTACTGTTTCAAGTTTTATTCTCCTATTATTTTGATAGGTAATTGCAGAATGTAAAAATATGCTTCAATTTGTACAGTGTGTGTTTATAATTTTGTATTATGACACTTCTTACCTGTCCAGTGGGCTGCCAATAGTGTAAGTAAGGAGGGGCTGGCCAAAGTAACACACATTATTTGTGCATTCAGCTCTTAATTAAGTGGAAAGGGTTACCTGTCCAAAACATACCCCCCTAAAATTTTTACAATGGACCATCAAAGGGGGTGAGGAATCTGATAAGTGGACCTTAGATTTTTGTATTGAAATACTCCTTAAAATAAATGTTATACTGATGTTGGCCAAGAATGTTTGTGTCTAATCTGCTTGCAATGTTATGTGCAAAAGTACTCATTTTTTTTCTTGTTTGACTCCACAGTTTCCTTCAACGCCACAGGACTGGCAGCCTGTGGCTTCCCAGTTTGCTCAGCGGTGGGATTTTCCCAACTGTGGAGGGGCAATAGATGGGAAACACTTCCACATCATCCCACCCCCCCAACTCGGGGTCATACTATTATAATTACAAGGGGTTTAATAGTATTGTGATGTTGGCAGTGGTGTCGGTGACTTACGGGTTCCTATATGTGGAGTCATCGCCCACACGAAGTTTTGCAAGTGCCTCCAGAATGGCAGCTTGGGCTTGCCACCTCCTGAAGACAACGTGGAAGGACTCCCGTTCGTCTTCGTCGCGGATGAAGCATTTGCACTGAGGGACCATCTTATGGGGCCATTCCCTATGAGGACCCTCACCCCGGACCAGAGGGTTTTTAATTACCGGCTGGGCAGAGCCAGAGGAGTGGTGGAAAATATGTTTGGAATAATGGCCAGCCGGTTCTGCCTATTTCTCACAGCTATTAATATGGTGGAATATAAACTCAATCACATAATTTTTGCCTGCTACATTTTACATAACTATTTGAGCAAAAATGCAGCAAACTATGTGGCCTCAGTTGGGACCGAGGCCGGCTTATTACCGGATACAACAACCCTGACGGCTCTTGAAGCTGGCTGTCCTGGCTTGCCCCTCCAAAGCGCCTGCAAAGTTCGCCAAAAATATCTAAAGTACTTTGCGGGTAGGGGGGCCATTGATATGCCACAGAATCTATAAACATTTTAAAAATAATTTTTTTTTGGAGAAACTGAAATAAGATTTCCTTTGATTTCCCGCTTGTGTTTCTTTTAGCTGTCTCCTAGGTTCTCCAATGTGCTATCTTTTTTTGCCATTTTCTTCAACAGTGCAAACTTAATTTATTTGATACATGAGGTGACAATCTCTTCTTCAGCAAACTATTATGTTTTTGGTCTGCTACACACACACCTTGTTTTTGTTGTTAATGTATGTAATGCATTAGTGATAAAAATATTCATCATTTTCAGCACCGTGAATGAATTTTTGGGAGTCACGAAAATGGCGTTATTGTGGCAAATTAGAAAGCACTGTGGGAGTTATTTACTAAAGCAAAATCCACTTTGCACTCCAAGTGCACTGCAAAAGTGTACTTGAAAGTGCGCTTGAAACTGCACTGAAAGTGCACTTGTAGTGCAAAGTGGATTTGCCTTTAGTAAATAACCCCTATTGTCACTGTAAACACCAACTTAGTACCAAAACTGCTATTGAGCATTGAAAGAAGAAGCCACATATTGTTGATTTTCAACATTTTTATTCTGTGCACATTCACACGTGTGTTAAGAAAAGGGTGTTTGAACAAACCAAGATATTTTTAGAATAATATGTTTGCGTTTGACAGTACAAAATAGCCTTTTTTGTGGTAAACAGTCATGTTTAAAAGCAGAAAACAATACACAGGAACAATACTCAGGAACTTACAAAGTTCAACTTTGACAAATTGAAGGCAATATCAGACATTAGTATGTCCAAACTAGGTTGATTATGCCTTCATCAGATGGGGTGATGTCACCCCTGTGAAAGCCATATTTTGAAGATGCACACAAATGGAGAGTCAAAATGGGGATTTCCCTCCTGAACCCATGCCTAATGTCAACATGCGCTAGCTCCCATCATGGGGGATCAATGGACATGTTTCAGGGGGTGCAACCCCTTCCCCTCATCTACTTGAGTTGGGAGGAAGGGGTTGCACCCACAAAACGCGTACCTTGATATCCCGTGATGGCAGATAGCACATGTTGACACACTCTGTGCATCTTCAAAATTTGGCTTTCTATATACTTCAAAAAAGTTTCTGAAAAATGTAACATATCAACTAATTTTAAAATTTTGGTGTGTTTTAGATTCTGCCTAAAACATCAATGATGTTTTTGAGTCTTTTTTCCACATCATTGATGTCTTCCTCGATCTTCTGTAAATCACGATTGCACACCATGCTCTTCCCGATAATAATGTGTGCACTTTTACTTGTGAAATTAGTTTCTTCTTCCACAACATCCACATCACCTAAAAGAAAAAAACACCATGTATTATAAATATGCAGGCATCCATCTATTACCTGAAGCTGTGGTCTCAGACACTCACCTGTTGTGGTCACTATTTTGCCCACTTCATAAACCTCTCCTTCCTCCACATCCTCTGGTTGTGGTGTGGGGATTTCCTTTTCTTTAGGAGGTGTAGAGTCCCTGGTGTCCTCTGAAGTCCCGACTCTTTTCTCCCCTATGTGAATAAAATAAGGTATACTTAGCACACCGAGATTTGAGGGCATAAATGGGAATCTGAAACATTGCTTGAAAGTGTCGTACAATTGTCTTGGGCAGAGTTCCAAGCTGAAGACATTTGTTTTCCTGTTTTAAAGCTGGAATACTTACCTGTTTTGGTCAAGTTTCACACATGTAGAGACCCTTAGTATCCACTGGAGCACCTGTGTGGGACACCCTAAAAAGTTTGTTCTGGTGTCCCACACGCGTGCTCCTGCGTCCAGATGTGTAAACAGCTGCTGAGTGTCCTCTCCTTTACACTGAATCAAGTTTACATTTTATTCTAGTTACAAACACATCTAGACAACAATGTACTAAACTTCTTTTAGTACAAATAGGCCAGAACAAATGTAGTTAACCTGCATCTGCCAAAAACATTGTATTAGTGGGCAAACAAATGATGTTTACTGCGAACGATTACTGTGCCCACTAACCTGAAAGTTGCCATTTTAAAATGCACAACAGTAAAGAAAAGCACATGGAGCAGCATGCAAGTAATAATAATAATATAATAATAGGAACACACGGCAAATACTTACTTTTTAGAAGCAGTTTCCTGATCTTTCTGTACTGATCGTGCTCCCTCAATTTCATGTCTGACCAGCGTTTCCTCAATTGATCCTTGGAAGCCATACCCCAAAATTCCTGTGCAGACTTCTCACAACTTTAGTCATGATCTTGGCCTTTCTGACATTTGGGTTTGGGTAAAGCCCATGCTTCCCATCATAGTCGGACCTCTTCAAGATGTCCACCATCTCTACAAAGGACATATTTGAGGCCTTAAATCTCCTCCGGGATCGGGACGTTTGTGGCTCCAGGATTTTGTCGCTGCTGCTGTCTGCATGCACTTACTCTGTCTCCGCCATTTGCTCTCCCCACTGCGCCGAAAGAAAAGGGGCGGGGAATAGACTAGAAAGAACGCCAGGGGCGGGCGGAATTACATACCTGCGCAGTGTATATAAAGCGTAACACACGTGCATCCTACGTACGATCTGTGAGCGGAGGAAGGAGTAGAGAAAGCGCCGATCGTTCTAGCGAAGGTACACTTTTAACTTGGTGCATCAGTGGCCTATACTGCTTATAGATTGAGGTCTATATTGGGACAAGATTATGAGAGTTTAGCCTGACATTAGGGTTTGTCTTGTGTTGTGTCTTGCAGAGAAAATGGATGGCTTCAACGATCATAACTTTCTCCCCTATTCATAGAAAAGTACAGGGAGCTGCCCTGTCTGTGGCAGGTAAAACATCCGCATTATAATCATAAACAAAAGAGGCAGGCAGCTCTGGAAAAACTGCTGGAGTTGGTGAAGCCGGTGGTCCCCACGGCAACCATCACCTATTTGAAGGCCAAAATTAGTGGCCTGAGGAGCACATATAATAGGGAGCGAAATAAGGTCCAGGATTCCATGAGATCAGGAGCAGCAGCAGCAGCAGCTGACATTTATGTCCCCAGGCTGTGGTAGTATGACAGACTGCGATTTCTGTCAGACCAGACTGAAGTCAGGCAAGCCCTCTTAACCCTTCCTTCCACTCTTTCTTCCACCCCAGCTGAGGCTTCTGACATCCAACCTAGGCCTTCCAGCCAGGAAGAAGTGGAGGAGCCAAGCTTGAGCCAGGTAGAGCATTGTTCTACATATTTCTTGTTGTAAAATTAATGATGTTAACTAGATGTTATTATTGATCACTAATTGCTGATTTAATAAATTGTACATATCAATAGACAGTAGTGGCCAAAAATTATTGGGACAAGAATGAAAAATGCTGGGGTCAGAATGATAGTCTTTTCTATTTGTTAACATTCAATTTGCAACAGTCACGAGCTGAAAATTGTGTGTGATTGGTCTGGTCTGACAAAAGATGCAGGCTGTTGTATGACCCCAGCCTGGGGACATATATGTCACCTGGTGCTGTTCCCGATCTCTTGGTCTTCTGAACCGGATTGTGCTCCCTATTATATGGACTCCTCAGGCTACCAATTTTGTCAGGAAAATACTTGATGTGTGCCCTGGGGTACAAAGGCTTCACCAATTTCACCAGTTTCTCCAGCGTTGCCTTCCTCTTTATTTTCTTATGACCCATAATAAATGGCTATTTTTTTGACAAATACTTGCCTATGTGTTTTATTTCAAAAAGGGCAGTTTGTTTGTGAGTAGGCAGGTACATTTCAAAAATACAATGTCAAGTTAACAAGGGACACCAACACCAACTGCCTTGAGGTTAAAAAATACAAGATAATAATGGTATTGTGGTAACTTGACACACAAAACGCAAAAATAAATTATGGAGATCACTAGAATAAAAGAAATAAATAAACAGGACATCTTGATAAAAAAAAATATAAATTCACTATAAAAATAAATGCAAAACATTATTTTGGAGCTCTGAGGAAAATAAAAAATAATAGTATTCAGGAGATCACGAGAAATAATAAAGAAATCAGTTTGTCAGAACTCTGTGTGAATATCAGCACCAAAACAACTTTATTCTTCTAGCATTATAAAGAAGAAGAGAATGAGCTGCATTAAAAGATTAAAAAATTTGCAGCGTGACAAATGTGCTATCTCCATTGCGGACGCTAGTTGTACCAGACCGAGCGCTTCCGTCTCGTAATTGATTCAGAGCATGCGTGGAACTTTGTGCGTCGGAATTGTGTACACACGGTCGGAATTTACAAGAACGGATTTTGTTGTCGGAAAATTTGAGAGCCAGATCTCAAATTTTGTTGGTCGGAAATTCCCACGGAAAATCTCCGATGGAGCCTACACACGGTCAGAATTTCCGACAACAAGCTCCCATCAAACATATTCCATCGGAAAATCCGACTGTGTGTACGGGGGTCACATAACAGGGGGTCATATACCATCTTGTAAGAAGCATATGAGAGTGTGAGGTGTCACTGGGTTTACCTTAGCATTCCTACCTATCACCACAGTTGCAGGACTGCTTCTTTTTTCTAAGATTCATATCTGGGACTTTCTTATGTTTACATATTTATTTGAGTTTTATTGATTGATGTTATTTATTTAGTGCTGCACTATTTGTATTTATATGTTTTGTGTTTTTTTGTATCTTGACACAGTGCAAAGTAGCTTTTTTTGAGTTATATTTTTTTCTGGCACAGATTAATTTGGAACCTTTTCTTACTCAACTTAGTGGCACCATATGTTCAGGTGCTGTTCCCACCCACTATGAAGAACTCCTCGACCTTTCATAGGGTGTTCCAACTCCTCTTGCTAAAATGCCCAAATAAATCAAGTTTGAGTGGAACAGTGCTTTAAAGCTCAGCTCCAGATTAGGCAAGACCCTCTCAGCCACCCCCCCTCACCAAATATTCACATAACTACATATCTAAATGCCAGTTGTCTTCTGGCCGGCTACATGACAAACAGTGTCTTTCCTTTCCTCCTCCAGCATCAGAGGTTGATGGTCTTCAATTCTGCAGAGAATGGCTCACATTGGGTAGTATGGTTGTTCTATGCAACATTCTCCTGTGAGCACGGGCTGCTTGATTATTTACGGGGGCGTGTCATTGATGATTTAGATCAACAGGAATTGGCTTGAATGGCAATGGGAATAATTCAGCCTAAAAAAGGACCTACAGACAAACAATGGGAGAAGAGGTGGAAGGCAATAATGCAACATGGAGAGGGTGAATACTGCTTTCAGAACTTTTTTATTAAATAGTAGGAAGAGGGGGGCTTAGTGCCTAGAACATGCTTGACTAAAAGTGTATTTAAACCAATAAACCTAATGTAATAAATTGAAACAGAACTTACATGTGAAATCTGCTATAGTTTTCTGTTTTTAGGCTTTATTTTACCTTTATTTTCACCTGCAAGCAATACACTTTGGTGTTAATTCACTAAAACTGGTGAGTGCTAAATCTGGTGCAAATCTGCATTTAAACCAGCCAATCAGCTTCCAGTTTTTTTGTCAAAGCTTAATTGAATGAGCTGAAGTTAGACCCTCCTCACCTCCATTACATAGAGGGAAGTTGTTTGAAGAAAGCTGGAAAGACAGATGACATTGTTTGAGTTTTAAGTTCAGTACACAGGAAGTTACAAGGACACAAGGTTTTCGGAAGGACAATGTACCTAACTTGAAAAAAAAAACTTATGCAGCCACAACATCTAAGGACTGGTAATCTGCAACATATTACATATAGAAGGTGTGTTTAAAAAATTTGGTGAATGGTATCAGAAAGCAAACAAAACAAAAGATACAAATTACCTTGGTTGACCTTCAAAATAATCGCCATCCTTCACAACACACTTTTGGCAACGTTCATAAAGTTTCTGGAAACTGTCAGCAAAAGCCTCTTTAGGAATCGATCACAGAACCGCTGTAACACACTCTTGGATTGCCACCATGTCCACAAAATATGCACCTTTCATGACGCTCTTCAGGTGGGGAAACAGAAAGAAGTCCGCAGGCGCCAGATCAGGGGAATACGGTGGATGATCAAGAACAGGTATGCCGGGCTGAGCCAGGAATTGGTGCACATGGATCGCACAGTGCGCAGGTGCGTTATCATGCAGCAATATTCACTGTCCAGTTTTGTGCATCTCTGGCTGAACACGACGGATGCGTCATAGCAACAGTTTCAAAACTTGATCTTCACTCGTTACTCCATTGCACTGATCCTACCTCTCACACTCACTACGTTTGACTGCCTGTAGCAGGTTTACCCTGACGGCCATGTGTACTACATGCTAGTTGGTGGGTTCTCATTGTCTCTGGATAGCTATGTGCATGTGCACACACCTGGCCCATGTTGCCATTGAGATATCAGACCATTCACTGATCTTTTTAGACACGCCTTGTATGCAGTGTATGTATAAATGTGAGTTAGGGACCTTAGATTAAACAAATAAATACATTTTTGTTTTTGGGCTTGAATATACATTACATAAGACCTTCAAACCTTTCTTTGTAGCAGTACATTGTCCTAGCATGGAGGAAGGGGACTACAGCTTAATGTAAGACTGGATGTGTTTATTTATTCCAATATACATTTATTCAGGAAAAATTATGAATGAGTTTAATAACACTTTTTTAAACATCCATCATTTTTAATGGCACAAATAAAATTCATAATCATTTCAATTTGCTGTTAATTACATTAATGATGATATGATAACATGGAATATTCTGCTCAGAGTTAGGAAATAGCAGCAACTGGAGTGTGTGAGACACTTGCAGTGGCATATGTAATACTGTGTTAATAAACTTTTATGATGAAGCATGCTAAGGCACCAAAAGTTAAAGCTGAAGCAACAAAACAGCAAGAACTCTTTTTACATCACATTTATTTCACTTATTATCAGACAGATAGACTGGCAGAACTTTTTTTTCTTGCTTATACTGTGGAGGTTAGAAGACAAAAATGGTCTTTATTATAACAGTAAAAGTACTTACAGATGCCAAGCCATATGTTACTTATTTGCTGAAACATGAAAAAAACAAAATAGAGAATTGAAAAAAAAGACAAAAGGGACACATATCTTTCAATATAAGGCTAGAGCTGCAGGGGATATTTGTAGTAGCTCAAACTCGCTAAGAAAACTACTAGTAAATGTCTGCTAGGAGTGGCAATTACCGGTAATCATTTAACACATTACTCCCTATGGCTCACTATGGATTAAGCTATACAAGTACATTTTCGTTCAAATGTGCATAGTAGAAGTATAGCCATCTTTTTGGGGGAGAAGTTATGACAAACGGCCCTCCCCAAATAGGATATTACGCTAAACCTGTAGGTAGATAAGAGAACCAGAGCCTTCCCTAAGTGGAACAATGGGTGCCTCCACCCATGACAGGGCCTCTGTGATTTCCCTTTCAGGGAAATTAACCAGTAATCTAAACAAAGTCACATGAAGCAGAAGAACTACTGAAACCAACATATCACATTAACCATAAGTATATAGCTGCACACCCTACATGAATGTTGCAGCAAAGTCCAGTTACAGGGGCCCCTGAGGATGATGCGGCATCTGTCTTAGTGTCTGAGACCTGAAGACATGATCTGTGGTCATGGGTAGGTTCTTCCAACTGTTGTCTAGCCAGCTTGAAACAGAGTTTTTCACCAGCAGGGATTGTGATGTGGTATTGGAATTTAGAGTCAGCCCGTCTACTCTGCACTTTATTCCGTCCCTAGTAGTTTTTAATATGACCTGCAACTAGACTTCTAACTACCAGAAGTGGCCATCGGATACCTAACCTGGTTCTAGCCTATACTGGCTATTGAGCCCTAAGCTAAATCTAGCTACAGAATCCAAAACTAAAAGGGACAGGGTTAACTAGAAAAACAGGAGTTGCATATAAACTTTATTGCAAAGAGTTAAAGTTTCTTTTGGACTTTTACTTCTGTCTGCGGCTCCACTGCAGAGATTTTCCCTCATCTCCTGTCCTCAGGGAGGAACGGTTGTCAGGAAAGCATAAAAAGCAATAAAAACAGTTGTCAGAATTGTTCCTTCCTCACCACTGGTGTTCCCACCACTTTCAGTTTTGACAGGAGGTTGAGATGTCTGGTCCACTACTGCAGTCTGTGCTTCCTTCCACTGGTCCTTACATTGCTAATCTGTTCTTCAGTGGAATAGGTTTCAACAGATGGAACCACAGAGAGTAGCAATAGAGACCAGAGTCCAACATGTCCAGAAGCATGAAGTGGCTCCTTGTGGCAGGCTGTTTAGCCAGTTCCTGCTACATTGCCTAGAGCACATTTTTGGTTCACTTCTACTCTGACTTCAGGCCATATCAGGAAACACTCTTTCACAATCACAAGAGGGGCTCATCAGCTTACGGTAGTTCCAAGCCTAATCTGTAGAGAGTCCTGCTAAATACCTGGGCCCTCTTGACCTAGGTATCCTAGGTCACGTGACACTGCAGTGTGACTCTTCCTACTGCTTCCAGGCAGGCTGACCCTCCTCTACTAAGCCAACATCCATTTCCCAAAGTCTCTAATCTCAAGGAATAGGCTTACCCTGGTTTCCAGAAAAACAACACAGTACAATTTAAATTAGATTTGTTTCTTTACCTAACAGAAGGTTGTGTGTAGTTCAAAGTTAACCATTAGCTTCTTCAAAACCAACTTTCATGGCATAAGCAATCCAGACCCATTGCCCACAACAAGGGTTCTTTATGCAAAGTCCCTCCTCTCTACTAAGCAGTATCCAGCTATCCTGGTGGGCTCCACATGGAAGAACAGGCTCCGGCTGTCTCTGAAGGAGAAGCCACCCACTATTTTATTGTCTTCACATGGCAACAAAATAGGCCTAAACTCCAGACTCCTCTGTCTGGTCTCTGGTAATGCCTGTCTTCTCGTAAGAGGTCTTACAAACATGTAATATAAAATAATTCAGCAAGCTTCCCTCTTTAGTGCAGTGGCATAATAGGCAGTGGGATAAGTAATAATAAACTGTTTACTTTCTGGCCACATGTCAGTTTTTGGTAGATGCTGAAGGCTTAATAGATGTTTTCGGTGGGAACACCCAACACTACCAGGTAGACGAGAACAGAGTTTGAAATTATGGTGGTGCGATTACACTGCTGACTTATCCAAAAATACAAGAGCTGACTCACCCCATCTGGCTCCACCTATAACTAAAATATCACTTTCGGGCGGTCTGACCTTTTAACTTGTTTATCAACTAAATGCATTTGGAAAAGTTATCCAAGTGAAACATGTTAGATATATTTAATATTGCAGACCTTGTGTTTTTTTTTATTTAACTCAATATAAGGAAGACTGGACTATGCAAAGTTACATTCCTAAAAGCTTTTGTGAAGAGTGACCTTGCATTAACATGACAAGGTCATATTCAGGCAGAATATACAAATAATGTTATACTGTAGCCTTCCATATAATATAGAAATAAGAGCTGTCTGATTTTATTTATCAGCTCTGGAGGAGTGAAACTGACTTTGTCCATAGAAATCCTTGTTCCACAGGCAGAGAACATTAGGAGTAAATTGTATGTGTTGTCAGCATTGTCTCTGGTTAGAGGTGAGCTTTGCAATTTGTTCTAAACTATCAAATACTTTGCTTTTCATTTGTTTGATACTGTGGCCTGAAAACAGTAAATCTTCTACTTGACAGACATTGTAACCTCAACTGATTTATTGCAGAAAATTAGATCTTAAGGACATATATTCCTTTCTTAGAAGGCTACAGCAAAGAATATGAGACAAAAAGTATATTTCTAAAAGGTATTATAAAAGTATATTCCAGAGTAATGAAACCTGCAATATATATTGTAATATGGGGAGCCTGGGATCACTAACTGTTTGTAGCAGTAAAAGAGTCTTTTTTGTTCCTTCAAAATCGGGCAAATAAATCAGCTTTCTTCACCAAAACAGATACAAACAATCCATAGTTCTGGTGAATTGCAAACAATGCTACAGCTCGCCGCCAGTATACCAATCCCACACCTGGGTTAAAATGGTTTTAAACTCAAAATGTTTTGCACCTTAATATGTTTCCTGCATTAAAGGATAAGTTCACATTTGGGAACATGTTACCCGTTTTTAGGGTGGAACATGTAACACGTTCCCCATGCTGCAGCCGCTGCCCTATTCCCCCCCTCCTCCCTGTGGCAGCAGTATAGGGAGAAGTTCCCCGTACTAGCTGTCACTTTTTAAAATCAGCACGACCGCGTTATTCATTCACACAGCTCTGTGTGTGAATGAACTACAAGCCCTGACATCCTTTGCTGTTGTCAGCTTGTAGTTCTCAATGAACATTGATTCTTCTTGTCAGATTGTATCTGCCTGCCAATATGGGATGTATGGGCACACAGATACACTGACAGATCTGAAGGCGACCTGCATGGCACCAGTGATCTGCTGAGCGCTGGTGCAATGTCCAAAAAAAACCCAAAAAAACATTTTTTACCTGCAAAAAAAAAATGTACATTTATTATTTTTTTTTCTAAAATGTGAACTTATCTTTTAAAGTTAAAAACACTCCATCACCTATCCTTACCCCCATCCCTAAACACTTACCTGCCTTCTCCCACTGATCTAGTGCTGTCCTGGCTGCAGCACCGCCCTGCTGCTGTCAGTTAAGCTGCTTGTGGGGGGGGGGGGTTACTAAGGGGCGTATCCTTGCTGAATACTCCAAGTTGTATGCCCCGAGGGGTTCTTGGGCTATGCCAGGTAATAAACAGGGTCACCAGCCCTGCATGCAGGGGTATCTTTGGCGCAGATCACGCTAATTAATGCAACCAGGGTGAGGCTTCTGTTATGTGAAGAATCAAACATTAAGGCAGTTTCCTGACTTAGAGATGAGCAATGTCACCGTGTGCAGTAATAAAGTGCACAGAGTTCCTCTGAAAGTACTGTCCCATGTCACCAAACACTGTAACTGATGTATGCTGCATTAGGAGGGATGGGCTAAGCCCGAGACCACTCCACCAGTCAAGTGTACCTCTGTTACCTCACTTCCAGTAACAGAATGGGGTCCCGCTGAACACATAGCGTGGACCTCATGCATGCTCATGTTACCTCCTCTTCTCTCTTCTCCTACCTTGCGACCAGGCCATCAGGGGCGTAGATAAGTAGATAAGGGTGGGTCAGGGGTGTTCAAACCCCCCTAGAGAATCCTAGCAAAATGTCCAGACAGTGTCCCTGCTGTTTAGCCTCAGCATCAGCACAGTAGAAGCAGAATCAGAGTTTCGGAGTGCAGCAGCCAGCCCCCTTCTATTGTGCCCCATCTCCTCAGTTTAATAAGGGGTCCCCCTGAAAAGCATGAATTTTCTGCGAGGTCTCAGATGCTGGCAATTGACAGTGCATGGTTGAGGGAACTCCTAGACTCCTCCTCGAGATATCATATGACACAGCCGAAGGGAGACTAGGGATGCAGAAGTTTTCCTTCTGTGCCGTGCTGAATCTGAGGTCTGGTAAGTGGGGAGGCATCAATTTTCTATTTTAGGAAGTGAGAATTCCAGTCTGGGAGAGTTTATTTTGGTGGGGGGTTAAGGAAAAGGGGTGGGTTTGCTTTTGGAGAAGGGGGAAGTTTCTTGTAGAAAAGTTTACAGGGGGTGGTTAATGGCAGGGATTTGCTTCTTGGAGGGGGTTTGAGAGATGCGGGGGTTTAATTTTTGGGGGGATATTTGAGATATTTTACAGTGGGAATCTTTGCTTGGGGAGGGAGGGTTCTTAGGAGGGAGGGGGGATTTATTTTCCTTTAAAAGGGATGTTTTTTTTTTTTAATTATACTTACCTAGGTGGATGGAGCATTGATCCAGTGTTGCATCTGTCCCCAGCTGCTTCTAAGACCAACAACAGAGCAATGAAAGACCGCTGATCACTCAGTTCTCAGCCTTCAGTGAGCAAAGAGTGGTGTCTGTAAGGCTGTGGAGAGGGCAGGAGTGGCTGGCTCAGGGTCTCTGCGGCTCACTAAGAGGCTGAGCGAGCTCCTGGCCCAGGCATCTGGGTGAATCCTGACTTTAAAGTTAGGATCTTTCCACAGCCTGGACCTGCTGAGCGATGTCAGCTGACAGCGGACTATAGCTGGCTGTCAGCTAAAAATGGGTCACAAAAGTGCAGAACGAACTGCGCTCCTCCCCAGGAGAAGTACAACCAAGCGGTATGCCATCCCTTCAGAGCGCATGCACCAGTGACATCACCGGCTTCTTTCCATGTGAATATCTCCTAAATACCACAAGTTTAGGAGATATTCACTATACCTACAGATAAGCGTTATTATAGGCTTACTTGTAGGTACAAGTTCAAAAGCTGGGTTTACTGCAGTTTAAAACTGAATAAAAGCAAACCATATTGACCAGGTGCAAAGGGCACCATCCTGTGTTAGGCAGTGCACAATATTTTTTTTTTCATCTCTTAAAACATTTCATAAAATTTCTTAGGACACAGTTTTTTAAGGTTTAAATAAATCACGGAATTTACTGCCCACCACAATATGTTGCCCCTTGCGCCTGCTCAACTTGCACAGTAAGGTTAGCTAAAATCCAGTCTTGGGTCTCATTCATACATCCTACATGACTATAGTACAGCAAGTATACTGCAAATACCTGTACCCGGGATTAGATGTTTCAATATCTGCTCAGCCTGTACACCTGAGTGATGGGCTGAAAAGAGCCAAGGCTGTCTGCTGCTGTAAACATGTATCCACATGTATCTGCACATCCAGTGGTGACCTGCAGGTAGGGATACATTTTTGCCCTGGGATAAAATCTTTCTGCATCCAGGGTCAGAAATTTGTCCCTAATAGCAGGTAACCACTGTGACCCACGGTTTGTTAGTGTGTCGCTCAGGCTCAATCGATGTGGGGAGTAATGTAGATGATACCGAATGTTCTGCAGGAGTTCCGGCGAGGGATGGAGCTCACACATCCAGGAAGTCCTACAGTAATGTAGTAGTGATGGGAGAGACCTCAGCCCGGGTTCCTGCCAGGCCGCACCTCAACGTGTTTTGCTTTATACCCTGGAGCTTAAACACGGGGACCACTGGATGTGCAGATACATGTTAACAGCAGTGGCTCTTTTCAGCCCATCACTCAGGTGAACAGGCTGAGCAGCTGACAAAAATTGGAACATCTGGGATACTGGCTGTAGGTATTCACGGCATATTTGCCATTCCATGCCCATTTAGAACATATGGATGAGATCTAAAGCCTGGGGGCTGAAAGGAAAAAAAACTAGGGAGCTTAGGAGGAGTTAACTCTTTTAGTGTTGGCTCACATGGCCCACCTTTTCAGTTTATTTAGAGTAAGAAAGGGTTATAAGGCCTGTCAGCTTTATTTTTGCCATATGTGTCCCAATGCGGAGATTTTTCTTCACTTTCTGTTCCATAGGCAAAACTGGAAGTGAGAGGAAATCCCGCCAAAGTGTGAGAATCCCCATTCACAGACGTTCCCTCAATTTCTGTTCTGGTGACAACACAAAATGTAGGATTTTCTTTTACTTTCACTAATAATTGCTCCTCCCAAGACTTCCCGCTCTCTAGCTCTCTTGTTACCTAATCCCATGCTTGCCTCTAGGACTTCTCCAGAGTCTCTCCCATCCTCTGGAACTCCCTGCCCCGGTATTTCCAATCAGCCCCTACCCTGTCCACCATTAGGCGATCCCTGAAAACTCACTTATTCAGTGAAGCCTATTCCACCTCCACCTAAGAACAGTTCCTGAACCACCTCAATCAATTCATCCCCCGCAGCTATTACCTTTTGTACCACCTCCCCCTCCCTTTAAATTGTAAGATCCATGAGCAGGGCCCTCTTCTGTATTGAACTGTATTGTAATTGTACTGTCCCCCTGTACATGTAAAGCGCTGTGCAAACTGTTGGCGCTATATAAATCCTGTATAATAATAATAAAGGAACGCACTACAAACAGATAGGGGTAAATCTCCCTAATGAGAAAAAATACAGGAATAAAAACCTAACATATGTTTTAATCTCATTCTCTCTCACTCTCTAAGCAAAAAAACCCCAAAAAACAAAAATGTGAGTGCTATACAAATTGCAGCAGCTGGCATTCAAGGGTGAACATACAACTTCTCAAAATAACAAGAAAAATATATATGTCACCACTATAATACACAAACTACAAAGTATAAAAGATGTGATCCAAAATATATTGGTACAGTCCCAAAATATTTATGCCAAAAACAGTCCGTGGCATGACTGAAGAATCCTCCATGTGCTTAAAGGATCATCCAGTGGTAGAATGTAGTGCATGTAACCACTCACCAGAAACAAATGAAATTGGAGCATTAGATTGTCACTGCACTCCACCCGGTATAGTGAAAATAACCTGAACAGCCGTGCACCTCCACCAATCTAAAAACCCACCAGAAGCCAGACAAAAGTATGCCTTGAACTGCTCGTATGGAGCAGAGTGGTATCCCAGCCTTGTTTAGCATTTGAATGGAGGAATCCAGACAGACCATAAGCTTGTGTTTAAAAAAAGCTCACGGTTGAGAGCCCAAATGGTACTGCAGGGTCTCTCCTCTCCAGCTTCCTGGTACAGCCCACAAAGTTGCCTTTAGTGCCACTCTTCTTATGCGCCACTCTCGTTAATGATCTCACACGTGTGAAAATGTGCCGCAGCTCTCTGCCAGGTCTTTTGGACCTGACAGGGACCTACAGCACATCTGCGAATGTGCTTCACGCATGCACACATATGTCACTGGTTTCTGGTATCTGCAACTTTTGTAGGGAGCTGTCCATGTGTAGACATGCTGCAGGTCTCTGCCAGTTGCGAAATCCTGTACCTAGCAGAGAGTGGCATCATATCTGCACATACATGATTCCTCTCACTGCACATCCACTTAGTAAAATACTGCCTACTAGGATGTGTGATGTGGATATCGTGGGGGGTCCCTACATCATTCTCACCTAGATGAGGAAGCAGAAAGTGCTGGGCTGCAGCACAAAAAAAGGTAACACACCTTTCCAAAAATCAGGAAACAATCTTCAATCATGTAAGGAGGGGGAACCAGGAGAGAAAACGTTCTTTTAAAAAGACCAGGCCTTTTTCTGACATTTGTCTGATTAAAAATCTGTATATTTTGATAGAAAATTACTTATAAACCCCAAACATTATATATATATATATATATATATATATATATATATATATATATATATATATAGACCCTAGAGAATAAAATGGCGGTCATTGCAATATTTTATGTCACACTGAATTTGCGCAGCGGTCTTTCTAATGCAAATTTTTTGTAAAAAATACACTTTAAAAAATAAAAATAATAATAAAAAAAACACAATAGTTCACCCCAATTTTCTGTATAACAGGAAAGATATTGTTGATATAATGTCGAGTAAATAGATACCCGACATGTCATGCTTTAAAATTGCGCACGCTCACGGACTGGTGACAAGCTACAGTACTTAAAAATCTCCATAGACAACGCATTATAAACTTTTACAGGTTACCTGTAAAACCAGGTTACAAGGAATGTAAACATCCTTTGTACTAGAAATAAGCTTTCTGTAATAAAGACCAGTCACAGCTGCTCTCTCTCCTTGTACAGGGTGACTGGTCTTGTCTCCACCCCCTCCTGTAGTTTTCTGCAGGCAGCCTATAGTACTTTGGCCTGTTTGGCCCCTGTTTGGCCCCACCCACAGCTCTGCTCTCTTTACAGGCTATATACAGTGCAGTGATGATGTCACTGCAACATCTACAAAGTAATATCTAGATTTGTAAAAGTATTGGGACGCCTGCCTTTACACGCACATGAACTTTAATGGCATCCCAGTCTTGGTCCGTAGGGTTTGATATTGCATTGGCCCACCCTTTGCAGCTATAACAACTTCAGCTCTTCTGGGAAGGCTGTCCACAAGGTTTAGGAGTGTGTCTATGGGAATGTTTGACCATTCTTCCTGAAGAGCATTTGTGAGGTCAGGCCCTGATGTTGGACGGGAAGGCCTGGCTTGCAGTCTCCGCTCGAATTCATCCCAAAAGTGTTCTATGGGGTTGAGGTCAGGACTCTGTGCAGGCCAGTCAAGTTCCACCACCCCAAACTCGCTCATCCATGTTTTTATGGACCTTGCTTTGTGCACTGGTGTGCAGTCATGTTGGAACAGGAAGGGGCCATCCCCAAACTGTTCTCACAAAGTTGGGAGCATGAAATTGTCCAGAATGTCTTGGTATGCCGACGCTTAAGAGTTCCCTTCACTGGAACTAAGGGGCCAGGCCCAACCTCTGAAAAACAACCCCACACCATAATTCCCCCCTCCACCAAATGATTTGGACCAGTGCACAAAGCAAGGTCCATAAAGATATGGATGAGCGAGTTTGGGGTGGAGGAACTTGACTGGCCTGCACAGAGTCCTGACCTCAACCCCATAGAACACCTTTGGGATGAATTAAAGCGGAGACTGCAAACCAGTCCTTCTTGCCCAACATCAGTGCCTTACCTCACAAATGTGCTTCTGGAGGAATGGTCAAACATTCCCATAGACACACTCCTAAACCTTGTGGACAAACCTTCCCAGAACAGTTGAAGCTGTTATAGCTGTAAAGGGTGGGCCAACTCAATATTGGACCCAACGGACTAAGACTGGGATGCCATTAAAGTTCATGTGTGTGTAAAGGCAGGTGTCCTAATACTTTTGGTAATATAGTGTATTTAAATGAAAGTGTTTGTGCCTGGATTTGCCTGCAGTTTCAGAGCAAAAAAAAAAAACACTGGGTGGTAAGAAACAATGCTTCTGGCTTACATTTGGTGTAATAAAGAATAAAATGCACTGTGGTGCACAAGACTACAATATAAACAAATAACAGACAGTTATAGATGGTTTGGCATACTAAAACGTATTAATGTAATGCAAATGCTGCCACCCCCGGTGTACCTTCCTATATTAAGCATAGGTCACTTTGTGTGTCCCACAGTCCCAGGCAATATCACATAGTCATTCCAGTACAGCTAACATCATTGCATTAATACAATAAATGATCAGCACAAATGCCTCTAGTAACACAATATACACTCATTCCTTTTGATTGCTTTCAGTATATTGCAGTAGATTTATGATACGTGCTTTATGGAATAACATTTTCCACCACTTTTATAAGCAATTCTGCAAATTTAATTGAGTATGTAATCTGTTTGTTGCTGTTGTTGTCTCAATATTTCATAAAGCTGCCAAACCGTATAAAAGGAAAAAAGAGAGAAATGTGCTTTCCCAACACATTTCCACCCAATGGTACTCACCTGAGCTTTCCCACACGGAAAGTGGCAATAAATATGCAATAAGCAGTTGTCTCCCCCAGTGACAATGGACATCAAAACTGAATTTTATTAATGAAATATTAAACTGCATGCATTGAGTAACTTTGAGTACAGAATTATACCAAAATCAAGTTAGTTTGTATTTTTACATAATAAAATGTATATATTGTATCCATATTGTATAGTACAGGCAAAATGCATGTAATAATACAACTCTAAAGCCGTGTACACACGATCGGATTTTCCGACGGGAAATGTGTGACGACAGGCTGTTGGCGGAAAATCGGACCGTTTGTACACTCCATCGAACAATTGTTATCGGATTTTCACAGACAAATGTTGGATAGCAGGTTTTAAAATTTTCTGCTGACAAATGTCTGTTGTCGGATTTTCCGAGCGTGTGTACACAAGTCTGTCGGACAAAAGTCCAAAATACAAACATGCATGCTCGGAAGCAAAGACAAGCCAGAAGCAATCGGTCTTGTAAACTAGCGTTCGTAATGGAGAATAAACATTCGTGACGTGGCAAATTATGAAATCTCGAAATGCAGCGCACATTATCTTCATCTTTAATGGGATAAAAATGAAGCTGCTTTGCTGGTGATACTGATGAAGTTATTGCAAACGAATTTTCAAAGGCTTTTTTTCTAGTGATATCAAGAATAATATTATTATGCTTTTTTTTTTTTGTGGGCAAGTTACCACACCATTATCCCGTAGTTTTTAAGATCAAAGATACAACTATGTTGGTGTTCCTTGTCAATTTTACAATGTGGTTCCACTCAGAACAGACCTCGCCATGGTCGACCAAAGAAGTTGCGTGCACGTGTTCAACGTCATATCCAGAGGTTGTCTTTGGGAAATAGACGTATGAGTGCTGTCAGCATTGCTGCAGAGGTTGAAGGGGTGGGGGTCAGCCTGTCAGTGCTCAGACCATACGTCGCACACTGCATCAAATTGGTCTGCATGGCTGTCATCCCAGAGGAAGCCTCTTCTAAAGATGATGCACAAGGAAGCCTCAAACAGTTTGCTGAAGACAAGCAGACTAAGGACATGGATTACTGGAACCATGTCCTGTGGTCTGATGAGACCAAGATAAGCTTATCTGGTTTAGATGGTGTCAAGCGTGTGTGGCGGCAACCAGGTGAGGAGTACAAAGACAAGTGTGTCTTGCCTACAGTCAAGCATGGTGGTGGGAGTGTCATGGTCTGGGGCTGCATGAGTGCTGTTGGCACTGGGAGCCACAGTTCATTGAGGGAACCATGAATGCCAACATGTACTGTGACATACTGAAGCAGAACATGATCCCCTCCCTTCAGAGACTGGGCCACAGGCAGTGGCGTCACTAGGGTTGGTGTCACCCGGTGCCGAAAAAATTGGTGTCACCCCCTCCTCCACCAACTACCTCAGTACAGACCCCCCTCCACTAACTACAGACCCCACCCCATTAATATAGGCCCCCTCCCTCAGTACAGACCCCCTTCCATCAATATAGACCCCCACTAAGTACAGACTCTCCTCCCTCAGTACAGACCCCCCTCCATCAGTACAGACCCCCGCTCAATGCAGACCCCCTTTCCTCAGTATAGATGCCCCACTAAGTACTGACCCCCTCCCCTCCCTTATTGCAGATCCCCCCATCAGTACAGACACCCTCCCTCAGTGCAGAGTCTGCAGACCCCCCTCCATCAGTATCAACCTCCCACCTCAGTGCAAACCCCTCCGTCAGTACATACACCCCCCCTCAGTGCTGACCCCCATCAGTATGGAATCCCCCTCTCAGTGCAGACCCCCCCATTAGTATAGAATCCCCCTCATTTCAGACCCCCATTAGTATAGAATCCCCCCTCGGTGCAGAGCCCCCATTAGTATTGAATCCCCCCTTAGTGCAGACACCCATCAATAAAAAATCCCCCCTCAGTGCCCACCCCCATTAGTATAGAATCCCCCCTCAGTGTAGAGCCCCCATTAGTATTAAATCCCCCCTCAGTGCAGACCCCCCATTAGTATAGAATCCCCCCTCAGTGCAGACCTCCATCAGTATAAAATTCCCCCTCAGTGCCAACCCCCATTAGTATAGAATCCCCCCTCAGTGCAGAGCTCCCATTAGTATTGAATCCCCCCTCAGTGCAGACCCCCCATTAGTATAGAATCCCCCCTCAGTGCAGACCCCCCCATCAGTATAGAATCCCCCCTCAGTGCCAACCCTCATTAGTATAGAACCCCCCTCAGTGCAGACCCCCATCAGTAAACCCCCCCTCAGTGCCAACCCCCATTAGTATAGAATCCCCCTCAGTGCAGAGCCCCCATTAGTATAGAATCCCCCCTCAGTGCAGAGCCCCCATTAGTATAGAATCCCCCTTCAGTGCAGATCCCCCATTAATATAGACACCCCCTGCACATGTCCACCCACATATACATAAAGTTTATAGACCTCAGAACAGCGTGGACAGATACACACAGCCATGTGTGTCCCTCGGGCTCCTCCTCCTCTTGTGTGGATGTAAACAGAGAGGAGGGGGAGGCGGCTTCAGTCTGCTGCGCTGAGGGACACAGCGCAAGACCTGAGGCGCAGTTCAGGGCGGCGGGCACTGTTAGCAGTGCGTGCCGCTACCTACCCCTCTGGTGGGTGTCACCCGGGTGTGGCCCGCACCCCCCGCACTCACCTAACAACGTCACTGGCCACAGGGCAGTATTCCAACATGATAACGAACCCAAACACACCTCCAAGACAACCACTGCCTTGCTAAAGAAGCTGGGGGTAAAGGTGGCCAAGCATGTCTCCAGACCTAAACTATATTGAGTATCTGTGGAGCATCCTCAAACATAAGATGGAGGAGCGCAAGGTCTCTAACATCCACCAGCTCTGTGATGTCATCATGGAGGAGTGGAAGAGGACTCCAGTGACAACCTGTGAAGCTCTGGTGAACTCCATGACCAAGAGGGTTAAGGCAGCGCTAGAAAATAATGGTGGCCACACAAAATATTGACACTTTGGGCCCAATTTGGATATTGTCTCTTAGGGTGTACTCACTTTTGTTGCCAGCGATTTAGACATTAATGGCTGTGTGTTGAGTTATTTTGAGGGGACAGCAAATTTACACTGTTATACAAGCTTTACACTCACTACTTTACATTGTAGCAAAGTGTCATTTCTTCAGTGTTATCACATGAAAAGTTATAATAAAATATTTACAAAAATGTGAGGGGTGTACTCACTTGTGTGAGATACTGTAGCTTTGAAAGCATTCTGTTATATCTGTTTGATAAATGCAAAAAATGCCTGCAGATTGTGCCAGAAATCCAGTGAGCTAAAAGCTCCTATTCACTCAGCACTATTATCTCAAGCAATGTTATCAGCGCAGTTTACCTCTGTGGACTTCAAATGATTTTAAGCAAATGCCTCTTTCTGGTAACTCGACCATGCAGCTCATTTTTGTTTAAGTATTGTTGTATTGTGCTCCTTGAAACAACCACACAATCTTTATCCAGAGCAGCCTGTATTTGGATTTTTCTTTGTATCCTGAACAATTCTTCTGCCAGTTGTGCCTGCAATCTTTCTTGGTCTACCTGAACTTGGCTTGGTATGGAGATATCCCTGAATTTTGACTGGCATATTCAAGGCTTTGGTTATCTTTTTATGTCCTTTTCATCTTTATAAAATTCCATTGCCTTGTTACGCAGGTCTTTCGACAGTTCTTTTCTGCTCCCCATGGCTCAGTATCTAGCCTGCTCAGTGCATCCCTGTGAGAGCTAACAAACTCATTGACTATTTATACGCAGACACTAATTGCAAATTACAAAAAGCCACAGATGTGAGAAATTAATCTTTAATTGCCATTTTAACCTGTGTATGTCACCTTGTGTGTCTGTACCAAGGCCAAAAATTCCACTGCAGACCAGTCCTGCTACTGCCGCTGGCTATGGTAACTCCGGTGAAAGATGGTGGCCGTGGGAGCGGAGTGTGGGCGGCACTGCAGGGCACCGTTCTAGGGTAAGTATTTCATAATGAGCTAGTATTCCATGCATATTAGCTCATTGCATATTTTTTGGGGGGGTTTTCGGAGGTTTACAACCTCTTTATTACACCGCAGTGTTTGATGTGTGTTTGATACCGGCAGGGAATGGAGATCTGCAGCATAGTTTTTAAACAAGGGCTGCTGGAAAGGTATGGTAAGTACACATAATGTTCTTTTACAGGGTGTCTTTACTTTACAGGAAATAATGACAGGGCCTTTTTAAAGATGTATGAAAAATTACACTAATGCATTAATCTGTCTTTTAAAGTTTAATATAACCTACATTTTCTGCTCCTACTCTAAAACTTTACTAGTTAGAAATGTTCCAGTTCTTTATTGCTTCACAAGATGTTTTAGATTCAGTCCTGTACATAGATAAGGGTTGGTGTACCTCCTAAGTCCAAATTGCTTTTCACTTTCAGTTCTGTGCTGGAAGTACAAGTAAGAAGATCATGAAAATGAGGGCAGCCTGCCTATCCCTGGAAGACTGCTGCACTATGCCAGAGCCTACGTGGCTTTTGCATGTATTTATGCCTGGCTGAGTTTCCTAATTCTTTCAATTTGTAAATGGCCCCCATGGACAGGAATAACTCATACTTAATATGGAAGAGAAAGAAAAGAAAAACAAATGTCTGTAACCTCAATGAAATTTAATTTGGCTGATATTAGCACTGCAATGTGTAGGCAGCCATCCTGAAAAATGTCATATTCAACTAACATCATTAAGACATTTCAGAGCTGACTAGCTAGAAAAGCTAAATGGACTGCAAATAGCTGCATAATAGACTGTGATAAAGAGCAAAATGCATGTAATGCAAAAACCGATTAATAGATATTGTATGTGTCAGTTATACCCGTTCCCTGGACAAGAGTCACATTTCAAAATAGCAGTTTTTACAGATGAACTGATTGGTTTAAAGGAAACCTGCACTGAGAGACTGACATGGCTCACCACCTTCTGAAAATGCTAGTTACTTGGCTGTCTCCATCTCTAGCATTTCCAGAGACCTGGAAAAAGCATGTAACGAGCATTGTCTCAGTGACATCAGAACTCTTGATCTGCATGATTGTTCCAGGATTTAAGCTGACCGGTTCAGAAAAGAGATTGCAATGTTAGTTACAGTACAACGGGTATACAAACTATATAGAGGCCAGCAGGGCCAGCCCAGCATGGCCACATTATTTTCTAATCATGCAGCAATAAACATTGGAAAATTATTCTGGCTCAGGTCTCAGAAGGGGGTTGGTTTTACAATGGTGGTTGGAGAGCCCTGAAACCTGTATAAGTGATACCCTATATTAAAGAATGCATTTTGTCATTAATAGGCGGATGTCTCTCTTACTTCAACAAAAAATACAAGATATGCCCATACTTGTAATGATTACTGGTCATGTCTCCGACTCTAGTATTTCCTGGGACCTGGAACAAGCATTCAACAAACATTGTCATAGTGATGTCAGAACTCCTGATCTGCATGAATGTTTCAGGTCTTAAGCTGGCCATACACTGACCAAAATGTAGCCAGTTCAGCAGGGACTGGACCGACTGAATTTTGGCTGAATTGTAATCAGTGTATGGCCATCACTCCTTGATAGAAGTCAATCACAGGTTACCCGAAAATGCTAGCCATTCCAGCACACTCTCTTTTGTAACTAGATAGAACCATCAATCTTAAAGCCAATTGAAACCTCACCCCTTTTTTACCTCTGTATAGATCTGTACCCCTGCATGTTTGTAGGCAGGTACCTACATTATGTTATTTTTGTTACTGTTGTTATATTTCTTTAATTGTTGGCTGGGACATGCAAGGATTCAATTATTTTTATAACATATATCCCCCTGTATGTGTGAGACTTCCTTATTTGGGGCTATATAAGCAGGGGAAGCTGACTCTGTGGTAGGAGCAGTACAGGAAGGACTTGTGTAATACGTGAACTGTATTATCAGTGGTGTTAATAGACACTCACTAAACTCAATGATCAAAGAGGATGGAGAAAAAAAATGGTTATTGTACTGGTCACATAGGATAGAGATAAAAGGGTTTATGTGCAGATGAGGGAGATAAGGAAGGTGAGGGGCCACTACATACAGGTCACTAGAGACAGTATTGGAGATAAAATGTGTAGGAGAGGAGGGGGACAATAAAAGGTTAAAAAAATCCTCCTTCACTGCCAAAGAATACATAAATCTACATCTACTGATCCTTTCTTTCTGACCTCGACCTTGATAAGTACTCAATCTCTCTACTTCCTCTGTTGAGTGAGAAAGGGGAGGGTTTAGCATTGTAAACAATGCCATGTGATCGCTGTGATGACCAATCACAGCGATCAGCCAGTACCCAGTTTCTCAAATCGGATGGGTACAGTGCCTCTGTGTGCCAAGCTTTCTAATCTTAACTGCAAAGTACCTGCCAGTGGGGAGAAAGGGGTCCTGGCATGAATGCTCAGGGATGTCTGTAGATCATGTAGACATATAGGAACCCCTTATCACATCTGGCTATCTATAACATGTATATGATTAGATTTTTTTTCACTGCAGTCCTTCTTCATTGCTTGCTATAAAAGCTAACATTTTAATTTGAGAGACTCATTTCAAAAATACATGCAGAGAGCCTGTAGCAAGACAATTTGAACAGTCATTTTTCTGAGCATAATGTGAAATGAAGCACGATTGGTTGCTCTGGGCACCATTTGGACTTTGCCTTTCCTTCACTAGTCAAGACTCCTAATTAACTTTAAGTAGCTGATATTGAGTGGTAATTAATGTAAAAGCATTCTAAGCCCCCCCCATACACCTCTGTTAATTTTTTTTCTACCAATGATATTATATCAGTAAGAAGTTTTGTACATTTAGAAAAACACATAAAAAGCTTGAAAAACTTTACTTGTTATAAGGAGAGGTCCATTTAAAGCTAATATTTTTAGGTTTTTGTCAGATGGCTCAAGTACCCATAGTGTTCTTGCATAAAGGATCTAAAAGGTTTTAGATATGTTTAAAACGTTGGGTCTACCTTAGCCACCTTTCCAAAATGTACATTATTTGTACATTCCATAATAAAAAAAAACTGTAAATATAAATGCTTTCCTGTTAAAGAAAAAATCTGTTTTTATATGTAGTATGAAGGACTGTAAGCTCTTTCACCTTCTGCATTATTCCTTTATACCTTATAAATTGCCAGATAAGAGCAAGCAATGCTCTGGATTTTGAACATCTGTGACAACTGGACCATTTCTCACCTAGAAAAGGATAATAACTAGTACCTTCAACCACTGAAATGTGTCAAGGAGATATTCTGACTTTATAAAAAAGCTAACAAAATAAAAAGGAAATGGAGTGAAAACATATATAAAACATACAGTGGCGAAAATAAATATTTGATCCCCTGCAGATTTTGTAAGTTTGCCCACTTACAAAGAAATGAAGGATCTAAAAAATTTTTTAACATAGGTGTATTTTAAATGATAGAGACAGAATGTCAACCAAAAAATCTAGAATAAACATGATACAAATGTTATAAATTGAGTTGCAGTTCAGTGAGTAAAATAGGTATCTGATCGCCAAGCAAAACATGACTTAGTACTTGGTGGAGAAACCCTTGTTGGCAAGCACAGAGGTTAAGGCATTTCTTGTAGTTGGTTACCAGGTTTGCACACATCTCAGGAGGGATTTTGGTCTGCTCTTCTTTATAGATCTTCTCTAAATCCTTAAGGTTTCTTGGCTGTCGCTTGGCAACTCGAAATTTCAGTTCCCTCCATTAATTTTCTATAGGAGAAAGGTCTGGAGTCTCCATGACCTTATTGTGCTTCTACTTGAGCCACTCCTCTGTTGCATTGGCGGTATGTTTTGGGTCATTGTCATGCTGAAAGATCCATCCATGACCCATCTTCAGTGTTCTGGCTGAGGGAAGAAGTTTCTCATCCAAGATTTTACAATTCATATCCATCCACAGGTCCCTCAATGCGGAAAAAACGGCCTGTACCTTTGGCAGAGAAACAGCCTCAAAGCATAATGTTTCCAGCTCCATGCTTGACTGTAGGGATGGTGTCCATAGGGTCATAGTCAGCATTTTTCTTCCTCCAAACACGGCGGGTCAAGTTAATGCCAAATAGCTCAATTTTGGTGTCATCTAATCACAGCACTTTCTCCCAATCTTTCTCTGAATCGTTTAGATGTTCATTGGCAAACATCAGTCAGGCCTGTACATGTACCTTCTTGAGGAGGGGGAGCTTGCATGCGCTGCAGGATGTCAATCCATGGCGGCATATTGTGTTACCAGTGGTTTGTTTGGTGACTGTGGTCCTATCTGCCTTGAGATCATTCACAAACTCCTCCCATGTAGTTCTGGGATGATCCCTCACTTTTCTCATGATCATCCTTACCCCATGAGGCAAAATCTTGCATGCAGCTCCAAACCGAGGATGATCGATGGGGTGATAATTCGCAAATGGAAGAAATACAAATCAAACAACAGTTGTCTCCTTTTTCACCAAGCTTCTTGTAGAACATTTCAGCCTTATGCAGGTCTACAATCTTGTCTCTGATGTCCTTTGACAGCTCTTTGGTCTTGCCCATGATGGTGAGGTTTGAATGGAAGAAAGAGATTCTGTGGACAGGTGTCTTTATACACATAACAAGTTGTCATTAGGAGCATCTTCTTTAATTGATAGGACTAATCTGCATACCACATGAGCACATACTGTAGCCAGTCTGTGGGAGCCAGAATTATTGTTTGTTGGTAAGGGATCAAATGCTTATTTTATTCACTGAACCGCAACTCATTTTTTATTGTGTTTCTTCTGGATTTTTGGTTGATATTCTGTGTCTATCATTTAAAATATAGCTATAATAATAATTATAGACCCTTCATTTCTTTGTAAGTAATTTGATCCCCTGCAAAATATGTAGGGGATCAAATAATTATTTTTGCCACTGTATAAAAAAAGTATTAAAATTAAGAATTACTCAGTTAACAAAATGTTAAATAAAACAAACAAAAAAACTACAAAAATATGTATAAATGAAAAAAAATGAAAGAAAAAAATGGCAGACTTGATGGATCACTTGGTCTTTTTTCTGCTGTCAGTTTCCTATGTTTCTAAATATTAAAGAAGAGAATCAGGCAGTCAGATTGGTAAGCACTTTTGGATCACATTAGAATGCCCTTGATAATGTTTTACAGAAACATTGAAGTATTCAGTCGTTTCATCTAGGGCACTCAGAGTTTATGTGGGACTACTACTGACTGCAGAAATTGGCTGGACAGGACTGTCTGATCTGAGTATATCACTGCAAATTAAGTTTTGCTGTTTCTGTCATTAAGCTTATCTATTGGATAATATCCATAGTGGCTTGAATACTGTGTGTGTGTGTATATATATATATATATATATATATATATATATATATATATATACACAGTGGGGCAAAAAAGTATTTAGTCAGCCACCAATTGTGCAAGTTCTCCCACTTAAAAAGATGAGAGAGACCTGTAATTGTCATCATAGGTATACCTCAACTATGAGAGACAAAATATGGAAACAAATCCAGACAATCACATTGTCTGATTTTTGAATGAATTTATTTGCAAATTATGGTGGAAAATAAGTATTTGGTCAATATCAAAAGTTCATCTCAATACTTTGTTATCTTTTGTTGGCAATGACAGAGGTCAAACGTTTTCTGTAAGTCTTCACAAGGTTGTCACACACTGTTGCTGGTATGTTGGCCCATTCCTCCATGCAGATCTCCTCTAGAGCAGTGATGTTTTGGG
The DNA here is from genome assembly GCA_037952925.1 of Lithobates clamitans. NCBI lineage: Eukaryota > Metazoa > Chordata > Amphibia > Anura > Ranidae > Lithobates > Lithobates clamitans. Next base: position 11,842,562 of record JBBGZY010000014.1, read on the forward strand.
GCTGTCGTTGGGCAACACAGACTTTCAACTCCCTCCAAAGGTTTTCTATGGGGTTGAGATCTGGAGACTGGCTAGGCCACTCCAGGACCTTGAAATGCTTCTTACGAAGCCACTCCTTCGTTGCCCGGGCAGTGTGTTTGGGATCATTGTCATGCTGAAAGACCCAGACACGTTTCATCTTCAATGCCCTTGCTGATGGGAGGAAGTTTGCACTCAAAATCTCACGATACATGGCCCCATTTATTATTTCATGTATACAGATCATTCGTCCTGTTCCCTTTGCAGTAGCTGTTTTTTTAAACTGTTCAATCTATGGGATTAGTTCCGCTTTAAGCTAGCTTTAAGCTATGCTATGTGAATGAGAACATGTAACAAGTATAACGTAGATATTATCCCAGTTTGCCTGCATCTGTGAACAGCAAGTTTTAAGTCTTGCTACAGATTTTCAATTAGATTTAGGTCTGGACTTTGACTGGGCCACTCTAACACATGAATATGCTTTGATCTAAACCATTCTATTGTAGCTCTGGCTATATGTTTAGGGTCGTTGTTTTTTCGAAGATGAAACTCTGCCCCAGTCTCAAGTCTTTTGCAGACACTAATGCCGCATACACACGATCAGAATTTCCATCAGTAAAACCTTGGATGGTTTTTCCGACGGGATTCTGCTCAAGCTTGCCTTGCATACACACGGTCACACAAAAGTTCTCTGGACTTTCGACCGTCAAGAATGCGGTGATGTACAACACTAGGACGAGCCTAGAAAATTAAGTTCAATGCTACCGAGCATGCGTCGAATTGTTTCTGAGCATGCGTAGAAATTTTGCCCTCCAGTCAATGCCCTCCATTGCAACCAGTCGTCCTGTCCCTGCAGCTGAAAAACACCCCCACAGCATGATGCTGCCACCACCATGCTTCACTGTTGGGACTGTATTGGACAGGTGATGAGCAGTGCCTGGTTTTCTCCACACATACCGCTTAGAATTAAGGCCAAAAAGTTCTATCTTGGTCTCATCAGACCAAAGAATCTTATTTATCACCATCCTGGAGTCCTTCAGGTGTTTTTTTAGCAAACTCCATGCGGGCTTTCATGTGTCTTGCACTGAGGAGAGGCTTCCATTGGGCCACTCTGCCATAAAGCCCCGACTGGTGGAGGGCTGCATTGATGGTTGACTTTCTACAACTTTCTCCCATCTCCCAACTGCATCTCTGGAGCTCAGCCACAGTGATCTTTGGGTTCTTCTTTACCTCTCTCACCAAGGCTCTTCTCCCCTGATAGCTCAGTTTGGCCAGACAGCCAGCTCTAGGAAGAGTTCTGGTCATCCCAAATGTCTTCCATTTAAGGATTATGGAGGCCACTGTGCTTTTAGGAACCTTAAGTGCAGCAGTATTTTTTTGTAACCTTGGCCAGATCTGTGCCTTGCCACAATTCTGTCTCTGAGCTCTTCAGGCAGTTCCTTTGACCTCATGATTCTCATTTGCTCTGACATGCACTATGAGCTGTAAGGTCTTATATAGACAGGTGTGTGGCTTTCCTAATCAAGTTCAATCAGTATAATCAAACACAGCTGGACTCAAATGAAGGTGTAGAACCATCTTAAGGATGATCAGAAGAAATGGACAGCACCTGAGTTAAATATATGAGTGTCACAGCAAAGGGTCTGAATACTTAGGACCATGTGATATTTCAGTTTTTCTTTTTTAATAAATCTGCAAAAAATGTCAACAATTCTGTGTTTTTCTGTCAATATGGGTTGCTGTGTGTACATTAATGAGGAAAAAAAATGAACTTAAATGATTTTAGCAAATGACTGCAAAATAACAAAGAGTGAAAAATTTAAGGGGGTCTGAATACTTTCCGTCCCCACTGTATATTTGATTGTGATGGCCAAGTTTGTATTGATCCATTACTGATAGCCAGATTGGTGTATGTTTATGTATGTTAGCTCTTACCTGGCGTTATAAGTAATACAAATACATGAACTTAAGTGCTGGGTAGAATTGCTAATATTGTTTACATATTGTCAATTATAATTTGGGTTACAGGAGGGAAGGGAGTTCCACTAGTATTCTATGGACTGAGAAAATGATTCACCGCTCAGGAGGATCTGATCCCAGGTGTGTATTAGTAGAGCCTTCAGAGGTAGAAGGTCCCAGGTGCTGGCCAAATGCAAATTGGTGCAGGATTTAGAACAGAAAATCTGGATGCGGCACACTGGATAAAGCTGAAAAATCTTCTTTATTGTAAAGTTTGGATCATCAAAAGTACAGGACAATCAGGCAGATAGTACAGACACAGCTGACGCGTTTCACACTCTAATTTGAGTACTTCCTCATAGCATGCTATGAGGAAGCACTCATATTAGAGTGTGAAACGCGTCAGCTGTGTCTGTACTATCTGCCTGATTGTCCTGTACTTTTGATGATCCAAACTTTACAATAAAGATTTTTCAGCTTTATCCGGTGTGCGGCATCCAGATTTTCTATTCTATGGACTGTTTATATATACAATTTCCTAAAAGGAAAAAAAAAAGATTTTTGATAATTTGAGCATATTTTTCACTACTTAATTATTTTTGTTTCATCTGTTTTAAAATGTACGCACCTCACTGGTTTATTTAGGTGCTTAATATGTGGAATATGGCAAGCATTATTTTTTTAATTTTGTACTTTGGTGAAAAATCTTCCCATGGATGGAAATGATTTTGAACTCATCTGTAGAGAAAATTAAAATATTAAAAAACTGACTCGGCATTGCTAAACAGAATGTTGGGATAGGTTTTGGTATTTTCCTTCTCAGGGAAATATTTGATTAACAATGACCACAATAACAGACTGCAAAATCTTCCACCTTTGGATCTCTGCTAAATTACCTAATATGTTGTCAACTTATCCAAATTCTGTATCTGTCCCCTACTGCCCAAAACCTTTTGGACTGATGATCCACTGCCTGCATTGCTCTCATACTTCCTAAGATATTATAGTGTATAGTAGTAATATGGTTTGTAAATTTATTCACCATATATTTTTCTCCCTTCCACCCTAATGGACTATAGGTTTATTCCCACAATGTCTATTTCTCTTATACCTGATAGACTATAGGTTATATTTTTTATCATCATAAGTCTCTACCTTATACCCTAATATACTATAGGTTGCATCTTCATCTATATGAGAATGTTGTACTGATGGTAACTATAAATTATGTTTCTGAGTAATGTCAAAAACCTAATTATCATGGGCCAGCTGGCTCCAGCAGAACCTTGTTAGACCATGTGAATTTGTAGTGACTGATTGCTCTGATAGATTACAGTGCCTTGCAAAAGTATTCACCCCCTTGGCTTTTTACCTATTTTGTTACATTACAGAGTTTAGTTCAATGTTTTTTAATCTGAATTATATGTTATGGATCAGAACACAATAGTCTAAGTTGGTGAAGTAAAACAAGAAAAATATATACATAAAACTATTTTTCAGAAATAAAAAACGGATAATTGGCATGTGCATATGTATTCACCCCCTTTGTTATGAAGACCATAAAAAGCTCTGGTGCAACCAATTACCTTCAGAAGTCAAATAAGTAGTGAAATAATGTCCACCTATGTGCAATCTATGTGTCACATGATCTGTCATTACTTATACACACCTTTTTGAAAGGCCCCAGAGGCTGCAACACCTAAGCAAGAGGCACCACTAACCAAACACTGCCAAGAAGACCAAGGAACTCTCCAAACAAGTAAGAGACAATGTTGTTGAGAAGTACAAGTCAGGGTTAGGTTATAAAAAAAATCCAAATCTTTGATGATCCCTAGGAGCACCATCAAATCTATCTAACCAAATGGAAAGAACATGACACAACAGCAAACCTGCCAAGAGACGGCCGCACACCAAAACTCATGGACCAAGCAAGGAGGACATTAATCAGAGAGGCAGCACAGAGACCTAAGGTAACCCTGGAGGAGCTGCAGAGTTCCACAGCAGAGACTGCAGTATCTGTACATAGGAAAACAATAAGCCGTACACTCCATAGAGTTGGGCTTTATGGCAGAGTGGCCAGAAGAAAGCCATTACTTTCAGCAAAAAACAAAATGGCATGTTTCGAGTTTAAGAAAAGATATCCTTGAGCAAAATCTGTACCACTCTGTGTGTGATTTGAGGCTAGGATGGAGGTTCACCTTCCAGCAGGACAATGATCCCAAACACACTGCTAAAGCAACACTTGAGTGGTTTAAGGGGAACATGTAAATGTGCTGAAATAGCCTAGTCAAAGCCCAGACCTCAATCCAATAGAAAATCTGGGGTCAGACTTAAAGATTGCTGTTCACAAGTGCAAACCATCCAACTTGAAGGAGCTGGAACAGTTTTGCAAGGAGGAATGGGCAAAAATCCCAGTGGTAAGATGTGGCAAGCTCATAGAGACTTATCCAAAGCGACTTGGAGCTGTGATAGCTGCAAAAGGTGGCTCTACAAAGTATTGACTTTAGGGGGCTGAATAGTTATGCACATTGACTTTTTGTGTTATTTTGTCCTATTTGTTGTTTGCTTCACAATAAAAAAAAACATCTTCAAAGTTGTGGGCATGTTCTGTAAATTAAATCATGCAAATCCTCAAACAATCCATGTTAATTCCAGGTTGTGAGGCAACAAAACACGGAAAATGCCAAGGGGGTGTAGTTGTAATGATATGACATTCTCCACTTGACCTCTCTGGGGATATAGTTAGGTTTTACTAGGGAAGTGGATTAGTTATTGATAGCAATGTGACTCATCAGCATAATACAGGTGGTCAACACATATCATGGATAGTATACTCATGTCATGTAAAATACTGCATATTCCTTTCTTTAGATAGATCACTGCAAACAGAAGAAATAGATTCTGACAATGTAAGGGACTTGGCTGGATTCAGTCATGAGACCTTCTATATTGTCTACAACTGTGCTATGATCTTTATCGCTCCCTCCACTTTTCCTTTTAACCATATCTGTCTCTCACTCTATATATCTGCATTCTTCTAAATCATGTCTAGTACGAACAATTATTAAGTGGAACTTTACCCATAACAATTTGATAAAAAATAATGTTCTTTAGCAAGAAACATACATTCCACATTAATATTTATGCTACCAAAATGAGTGTGTGCTGTAAATTGCCTCCAGCATTGCTCCTGTTTCTTCTTGCTGTAGGTTGACACTTTGCTGAAGCCCAGAGTCCCTGAACAGCAGTAAATCAGAAAGCGGATCTGAACCCATCGATTTAACAGTTTAAAAAACATTGCTAACTATCACATTTGCTTATGTTCTCAACCAAACCGTCAAACCATCAAATGGCTGGTGTCATAACTGATCACATAAGCAGCACCAGGGCAACCGCAGATCAAACAGAGGCTAAGATAGCAACTTCCTTAGCTGTAAAGGATAGGGCTATTTAGTTCCGCTTTAAGGCTGTCAGCAGATCTGCCTCTACAAATTCATCAGTGGCTAAAAATGACCAACTGACCATGTGCAGAGCATGGTAAGACAGTGTATTACTGGATTTTAACAGTGCTAATTTTGGCAGCGAATTTCGGTTAAGTTTTAGTCTTAGTCTTAGGACTAAAATGGCATTTTAGTTTTAGTCCCATCTTCTTTAGTCCCATCAGTCTTCTGCTAGTGTTTTAGTTTTAGTTATATTTAGTCGACTAAATCTCCAGTACATTTTAGTCAACTAAAAGCATTTCCCTACAATTTCCAAACTCCTGGAGTGAAAAATCGAATTGGTTATTATTTATGGTATTAAGGTTTGAACATGCACTACAGGCACAGATTTAGTCATTATATAAGGTCTTTAAGGTAAACCAAGTTTCATTACAAGAATGTTGCTTTTGGACAGAAGTGTAACCTTAAACTACTCTGTTTATTACCTAATCATGGGATGTGGTGCTTACAGTTGACTACCTCTGTCCTCCCTATATTCTACTTAAACTACCGTATATACTCGAGTATAAGTCGTTCCGAGTATAAGTCGAGGCCCTAATTTACCACCAAAAAATGGGAAAAACTTATTGACCCGAGTATAAGACGAGGGTGAGAAATGCACAGCTACTGTAAGTGGAAAAGAGGGTCAACAATGCCCATTTGCAGCATCACTGTGCCCATTTGCATGCCTCACTGTGCCCATTTGCAGCCATAGGTCCCCTGAACTTCAAACTCAGTAGTTAAGGGTTCCTAGATGCCCCCTAGCTGCAGCCAAAATTTGGGGTCTCTGAACCCAAAGGGTCCCGAAATGACATTGCTGCAGATGGACACAGTTGACCAAATTTGGGGCCCAGTATCTCGGGGCCGCTTAGTGCTAAGAACCCCAAATTTGGTGTGCAAACCCAGTGGAACTAGCACCATAAAATTTCCAAAGCTGGGGTTTCTAGCACCAAGTGGCCCCGAGATACAGGGCCTCAAAAATCAGTTCAGAAAATGTCAAGCACTTTTCTGCAGCAGAGAATGACATTTTCTGAACCGGTTTTGGGGCCTCGTATCTCAGGGCCACTTAGTGCTAGGAACCCCAGCTTTGGATATGTTATGGTACCTGTTTCACTGGGTTTTCACACTAAATTTGGGGTTCCTAGCACCAAGTGGCCCTGAGATATGGGGCCCCAAATTCGGTTCAGAAAATGTCAAGCACTTTTCTGCAGCAGAGAATGACATTTTCCGAACCGAATTTGGGGCCCTGTATCTCGGGGCCACTTAGTGCTAGGAACTTCAGCTTTGGATATGTTATGGTACCAGTTCCACTGGGTTTGCACACCAAATTTGGGGATCCTAGCACCAAGTGGCCCTGAGATACAGGGCCCCAAATTAGGTTCGGAAAATGAAATTTTTTGCTGCAGAAAAGTGCTTGACTCGAGTATAAGTCGAGGGGGGCACTTTCAGCACAAAAAAATGTGCTGAAAAATTCGACTTATACTCGAGTATATACGGTAATTAAAAAGAAAAAAAAACTCTATGTGTGATGATGCCACCATGCAGGAGACATTTACTTGAACTTATCTGCTTTAAGAAAATATATAATGTTGGGGGGAGGGTGTTTATGTAATTTTCATGCCTAAATTGATTTTTAAAGCATGGGTGCAAAAACAGCTCTGGCAGCAAAAGGGTTAATCCTGCACAGATCAGTCAGTGTGCTGCTCTCCCGTAGTGAACACGCTGTGAAGCCTATTGACGAAGAGCAGGTCTCCTTTACAGGGCCTCTATATGTCAGTATTAAGTGTGAGTGTGTGACAGTGTGTGAGAGGGTTAACTACACAGCCAAGCCCCCATCATCCTAATAGAACATCCCCCTTTAGGCTGCATATAACAGCCATTGATAGTCTAACTTTCCGTGGACAGCCACCTATCTCCATCCATAGGAAGCAGGCAGAGCTCCGTGGAAACCGGAAGTTCTGAGGGTAAACGTCCCTGCCCCACATTTTCACTTAATTTTTCGTTCATTAACCACTTCAGCCCTGGAAGATTTTACTCCCTTCCTGACCAGAGCACCTATTACAATTTGGCACTGCGTCGCTTTAACTGACAATTGTGCGGTCATGCGAAGCTGTACCCAAACTAAATTTGCGTTTTTTTTCCTACAAATAGAGCTTTCTTTTGATGGTATTTGATCACCTCTGCGGTTTTTATTTTTTGCGCTATAAACAAAAAAAAGCCACAATTTTGAAAGAAAATCAATATTTTTTTACTATTTACTTTATTATTTTTGCTATAATAAATATCCCCCCAAAATATATAAAAAAACAATTTTCTTCCACAGTTTAGGCCAATATGTATTCTTCTACATATTTTTGGTAAAAGTTATCGCCTCTACAAAATAGAGGATAGATTTATGGCATTTTAATTAATTTTTTTTTCATTAGTAATGGCGGGAATCTGCGATTTGTATTGTGACTGCGACATTGTGGCAGACAGATCAGACACTTTTGACACTATTTTGGGACCATTGGCATTTATACAATGATCAGTGCTATAAAGATGCACTGATTACTGTTTAAATGTCACTGGCAGGGAAGGGGTTAAACACTAGGGGGCGATCAAGGGGTTAACTGTGTTCCCTCAGCATGTTCTAACTGTAGGGGGGGTGGGCTCACTAGAACATGACAGATCACTGCTCCCGATCACTGGGAGCAGTAGATCCCTGTCATGTTGCTAGGCAGAACAGGGAAATGTCTTGTTTACATAGGCATCTCCCCGTTCTGCCTCTCCATGCCACGATCACGGGTCACCGGCGGATATTGAGTTTGCGGGACCCGCGGGCACGTGAAGACGTACGGGTATGTTGTTTTGCGCACTCGTGCCACTTTGCCGACGTATATCGGCGTGAGCCGGTCGGCAAGTGGTTAATAACATGCCTCCTGACCCGAGATTTGCTTTTTGATGATTCTTGACCTGTGCTATGTCTTTATGTAAACACCACCTTTGCTGCCTATTTTCTATTTATAAAATGTATTCTTGCCCAAAAATTCTATATATTAACTTGGTTATCTGTCATCTCACAAATTATGTCTGGTGAAACAACGAAGACATATGAAGGCTATGGCTTGGTAGCGTTAGACGTTAGAAAATAATCCTATTTGTGGGGATCATCAGTGAAGATAAAGCACTCCTTAGATCCATTCCAACCACCGGTGAGACAGAGTTTTCACTTAATTCTCTGACATATCCTCAGGCCCTGAAATTTTTTTTTTTTCCAATAAACAATTCACATTGAGAGTAAACAAAATTTCAAAAGTGCAGTAGAATAAAAAAAAATCTAACCAAAGGTCATTAGTTGCAATTCATACATAGTGCTCAAAGTGAATTTTAGCTTTGCTAAACAGCAGGCTCATTGGTTGCTAGTGGGCAGTACAAGGACTTCATACTTGCTTCAAGTGATTCTCTGTTTCCCTGATCTGCCACCAGAGGTTGTGTAGTAAAGTAGAGTATAGAGTCCTTGTGGAGCCTGATTTCAAATAAACCTGTTCTGCTATGTGCAGGGCAATGATTTAATTTAAAGAGTTGATAAAGAAAAAGGGGAGTTGAATGAAATGTGTGATACACAGATAATATACTGATGCACAAAGGTACATAGGTTTATTTATAAAAATACACATAAAAAACACGATACATTGGAGCTATAAAGAGCTGATATGCATATAATTGACAACAGATCAATTCATGATTTCACATAGTACATACAATTCATATACATAATGTAAATATAAATGCATAATTGAATAAAAGACTGCATCTGATAAGCTCAACGCGTTTTGTGGATGAAGCTCCACTTCTTCAGGGACAAGTGCAGAATGTGTGTCTACAAAAAATATATACATGAGATTATTTAAATAAAATCTGATGAAAATAAGGGTGTAAGAGGAAACAAGACACCTCAAAGTTACTTACATATCAGCTCCAAAATGTGTCATAGGATGCTGAAAACTGAAGCTTGAGGAAGGCTGGGAAAGATATCCCTGCCGGGAGCTATGGGGACATGGACCTGCAGTATTAGGCACCTGCAAAAAGAATATTAGGCATGTAGAAATAAATTAACATTCAACAAGTCTGAAACTCATTGAAATAATGTTCCAACAATGATATTCCTTTGCGGTGCAGCAATGCTGAGTTATTGTTTGCAGCATCCAGGCACATGCAAATATCAATAGCTCTGACCCTGTACAGGATGCCAGGGCTGGGTCCTGCATGGTGGTATGTTGTATCCATTGTTTGGATTGTGGTCCCTTTAAGGGGGTCGACAGGAGACAATTGGAGTAATTGGAGTAATTCTTACCCATGCAAGGGTGATTTGGTATAGAGGAAAACACTGATTTGCAGTTTTCCCAGGATTGTTAGGTACTGATATAGGACCCAGAATGTGGAGGCTTGAAGAGATCTTAGGTGGGAAAAACCCGCACACCCTAACTACAAGTATCTTGGTCCTGTAAGGGTTAACATGCCTGTGAGAGAGGGCAGGAAGCAGCCCTTGGGTGTCCATGAGGTGTTGTGTGGAACACAACACACTTGTGAGAAAGAGCTATGTGCTGTTTGGTTACTGCTAAGCTGTGGTAGCCTTTTCTTTGGACTCCTGGAGCAGATGGGGACTTTAAACCTTGTTGAGGGACAAGTTTATGCTGATGGTGAGCCAAAGTTTTGCTTTGTTCCAGAGATTGATGGACTGTTATGTTTTTGTCATGCTAGCAAATGGGATGTTTTTGTTCTCCTTTTTGAAAAATAAAGACTGTTTATTTTTTTATAAGGCTACAGAACCCCCAAATATCAAGCCCTATATAGTTTCTATGCAGCTGATAATCCACTCTCTGCAAAAGAATATATGAAAGGTGAAGAAACAACAGATTTTTTACCACAAATTACTCATTAATAGTAATATAAATTTAACATTTAAAAGTGATTTCTGTAATGTCATAGCATGCCCTACAATACTGTGAGCTTGCTTCATGATACTTCAATGACAAAGACAAAGGGTAAATCCAGCCAAACAATTAAATACACAGATAAAATACATACATGAGAGCTGTTTTACCTGTCCAAGTATTTGTATTCCTATCCATCCAGTACTGACATTTAAAGGTAACCTGTCATGAGAGAAATGAGGAGGCAGCTACTGCTGATCATTAAGTCTAAAAAAAAAAATATATATATATATATATATATATATATATATATATATATATATATTTTTTTTTTTTTTCTTTTAAAGCGGCCTCGCTATCATATAAATGCATTTGCTTCAGTGTTTCCTTGGTCACTAACCTGGTTCAAGTATAGACATATGGACAGGGCCGTCTTTAATATAGATTGGACCCTGGGCAAACATTTTCGTGCCCCCCCCCCATGCAGTTTCACTCTCCACCTGCTTTGAGGCATATAATAAATAGCAGCTAGACTCAAAATCAGGTTATTGAATCAGATCAGACAGCAATTGCGATTGGTTGCCAGAGGTTACAGTGTATATCGTTACCGCTCACTGATTAGTTGCTAGAGGTTACAGGACATTACTTATGCTTGTTTGGTTGCTAAAGATTACTGTACATCAATACTGCTCACTGATTGGTTGCTAGAGGTTATTGCACATCATTACAGCTTACTGATTGGTTGCTAGAGGTTACAGCACATCATCTCCTCACTGCCTGCATACCATAGACCGAGGAAGTGAGGGGACCCATTAATAGACAGAAAACTACTAGGGATCCTATTACTCCTGGGATCAGTGCTGGGGGAGGGGTGAGTGTGTTCAATTTCCAGCATGCCCCTTTATCTCCCCAGTGGGCAGCATTCAGCATAGGTGATGGTGGATATGACCTCAGGGGGGCATGATATACATATGAATGCTGCCTCTATTTGCATATGAATGCTGCCGGTCCGCCGTTATTTACATATGAATGCAGCCGCTATTTACATATCAATGCTGGTATTTACATGTAAACACAGGGTCTGCAGGTGAGTCATCTGTACACAACAATAGGGCACAGCTGGGCAGTATTAGTAACAGAACTTCACACTGAGATATCAGGACACAGCACTGGACTAAAACCTCAAGGGACAAGGGAATTTTAAATGGGATAGTTGGCAAGTATGGCAAGTAAGGGGCAGCTGCTTTGGGCCCCACAATGATGACAGGGCCCAGGGCAGCTGCCCCTTTTGCCCTGCCTTAAAGACGGCCCTGCATATGGATTCTGACACTTTTCTAATACATTTACAGCATGCATGCTCTGGGTTTGTGCCTCTTTTATGACAGGGCAACTTTAAATAGTCCCCTCGCACAGCACAGTCAAGCTAATAAAAGCACAAAATTATGTGGCGCTCACTAACGCTAAGAGATAAAACAAATACATGTAATAATAATTAACCAATAGTTCATATATCCTAGGTCACAATGAAAAAACAATAGAAAGCAGTATCATAGAATACAATAAAGTGCAATGTGCTTGATAAATCCAGAAAATATCTAGAACACAATATAAGACAATGGGAACATCTCATCAAGTGCAATAATAAATATCCAATAGTAGAAAGTGCAATAAAGTTACAAAGTAAAACATGTAACTCATTCAAAATAAAGTGCAACAAATATTAAAGTGGCAATGTGCAAAGAAAAAAAGGGGCACATTAATGTGTGTGATGAATGTCCCAAACGTACAATCAAAGTGGCTGATGAAATTATAATGAATGAAATGAATTATAATAAATAATGACTAATAATCAATTAAGAAAGAGCAATAAAGTTACAAGATAAAACAAGTAGTTCATTCAAAAATAGAGTGCAAAAAATATAAAAGTGACAATGTGCAAAGAGAAAAGACACACTAATGTGTGTGGTAAATGTCCCAAGTGAACAATCAAGGGGCTAATAAATAAAATAAAATCCTATAAGCAAATGGTGTAATTCCCAAAGAAATAAGTATAATCCAATATAGAGTATAATGCAGCTCCTAATATCAGGAAGATCCGATCTTCTGATAGCACTGGTAGAGAGAAGTGGAAGTGCCAAAGGACAGTCACTGTGAGGGAAAGTGTCCCGGATAAATGAGAATAATCAGATCATGCTCCGGCGTGTGACATCTGTTTCCCCCAGCCTCTCACCTGTAGTAGCGGCCCCCAATGGGCCGAATCGAGCATGAACCGACAGGTGAAGCACTCCACAGAGGATCCGGTTATGATCACAGCGCACGGGGAGACTCGATATGTAATTCACAATTGGACTCTTTCACCCTCAGTATATGCCATCGGATATGTAATAATAGATAAAAATGGGCTCCATAGTGCAGTATTTAAAAATTTTATTGATGATAAAAGCAAGTAGTAACTTACATAGAAAATCGGTGATAGCAGCAAAGTGAATGGATGGTTCAGACGTCCCCTGGAAACAACGGCACCTGGCTCCTCTCTGACGCGTTGCGTCACTAACACGTGACTTTTTGAAAAAGTCACGTGTTAGTGACGCAACGCGATAATACTCTATATTGGATTATACTTACTTCTTTGGGAGTTACACCATTTGCTTATTGGATTTTATTTTATTTATTAGCTCCTTGAATGTTCACTTGGGACATTTACCACACACATTAGTGTGTCTTTTCTCTTTGCACATTGTCACTTTTATATTTTTGTGCACTCTATATTTGAATGAACTACTTGTTTTATCATGTAATCTTATTGCACTTTCTTAATTGATTATTAGTCATTATTTATTATAATTTATTTCATTCATTATAATTTCATCAGCCACTTTGATTGTACATTTGGGACATTCATCACACACATTAATGTGCCCCTTTTTTCTTTGCACATTGCCACTTTAATATTTGTTGCCCTTTATTTTGAATGAGTTACATGTTTTACTTTGTAACTTTATTGCACTTTCTACTATTGGATATTTATTATTGCACTTGATGAGATGTTCCCATTGTCTTATATTGTGTTCTAGATATTTCTGGATTTATCAAGCACATTGCATTTTATTGTATTCTATGATACTGCTTTCTATTGTTTTTTCACTGTAACCTAGGATATATGAACCATTGGTTAATTATTATTGCACGTATTTGTTTTATTTCTTAGCGTTAGTGAGTGCCACATAATTTTGTGTTTTTATTTGTTTGAGTTATGTGAGTATACTTTTATATGTAGGCAGCTCCTTTCCAGCATATTTGAGTAGTGTGGTTGTGCGCATTAGCATTTTTAGATCTGTTTCACAGTCAAGCTAATGCTCCTCTGTAGCAGCCAGCCTATGTCCAGCAAAAACGGTCAGGCATGCACCCACTGAACACTCCCTTGCATTGACCCAATGTTTACCTATCCAGGAATTGGAGGTCCATCTTGTTGAGCAGCTTGGGACTGGAACCCTTACACGCATCAGGATCCGATAAGGATAAATGTACATGCACTGCATGGGGAACTGATGTCAGTATTCTTGACTGGGTAATGTGAACTATACCAAACTGTGCTGTTTTTACTTGTTTGAAGAAATGGTTTAATGAATCCTATCGTTCATGGATACAGGGAATGCTCTTCATTAGTCTGGTCTATTGCTGGAGTGCGAGGGAGTTACATGCTTGCAGTTACAGATGGAGTTGACTTTTGCTCATATATGACTATATCTGATGTTATCGCAAGCTGTTAACGATTGTTTCCTTCTCTGGACCACTATAACCTTGCTTTCCCCTTGACAATCATTCTGAGGGGAGGGGTGTTTAATCAGTTTATACCTGAGACTTTTCATTGCATTTCTCTACACTAGCAATTCTCTCAAAGGATTTCGATGCTTCCCACATATACCTACAGTCAGGTCTATAAATATTGGGACATCGACACAATTCTAATCTTTTTGGCTCTATACACTACCACGATGGATTTGAAATGAAACGAACAAGATGTGCTTTAACTGCAGACATTCAGCATTTAATTTAATGTGTAGTAATTACAACAGTTTGTATATGTGCCTCCCACTTTTTAAGGGACCAAAAGTAATTTTTTACAGATTATCATCCATCACCCATCAAAATTTCACTTTTTAATACTTGGTTGCAAATCCTTTGCGGTCAATTACAGCCTGAAGTCTGGAACGCATAGACATCACCAGACGCTGGGTTTCATCCCTGGTGATGCTCTGCAAGACCTCTACTGCAACTGTCTTCAGTTCCTGCTTGTTCTTGGGGCATTTTCCCTTCAGTTTTGTCTTCAGCAAGTGAAATGCATGCTCAATCGGATTCAGGTCAGGTGATTGACTTGGCCATTGCATAACAGTCCACTTCTTTCCCTTAAAAAACTCTTTGGTTGCTTTCGCAGTATGCTTCGGGTCATTGTCCATCTGCACTGTGAAGCGCCGTCCAATGAGTTCTGAAGCATTTTGCTTAATATGAGCAGATAATATTGCCCGAAACACTTCAGAACTCATCCTGCTGCTTTTGTCAGCAGTCACATCATCAATAAATACAAGAGAACCAGTTCCATTGGCAGCCAAACATGCCCATGCCATGACACTACCACCACCATGCTTCACTGATGAGGTGGTATGCTTTGGATCATGAGCAGTTCCTTTCCTTCTCCATACTCTTCTTTTCCCATCACTCTGGTACAAGTTGATCTTGGTCTCATCTGTCCATAGGATTTTGTTCCAGAACTGTGAAGGCTTTTTTAAAATATTGTTTGGCAAACTCTAATCTGGCCTTCCTGTTTTTCAGGTTCACCAATGGTTTACATCTTGTGGTGAACCTTCTGTATTCACTCTGGTGAAGTCTTCTCTTGATTGTTGACTTCTACACACATACACCTACCTCCTGGAGAGTGTTCTTGATCTGGCCAACTGTTGTGAAGGGTGTTTTCTTCACCGGGGAAAGAATTCTTCGGTCATCCGTGTCATTTGGTGTTGCCGAGCTCACCGGTGGGTTCTTTCTTTTTAAGGATGTTCCAAACAGTTGATTTGGCCACACCTAATGTTTTTGCTATCTCTCTGATGGGTTTGTTTTGTTTTTTCAGCCTAATGATGGCTTGCTTCATTGACAGTGACAGCTCTTTGGATCTCATATTGAGAGTTGACAGCAACACATTCCAAATGCAAATAGCACACTTGAAATGAAGTCTGGACCTTTTATCTGCTCCTTGTAAATGGGATAATGAGGGAATAACACACACCTGACCATGGAACAGCTGAGCAGCCAATTGTCCCATTACTTTTGGTCCCTTAAAAAGTGGGAGGCACATATACAAACTGTTGTAATTCCTACACCGTTCACCTGATTTGGATGTAAATACCCTCAAATTAAAGCTGAAAGTCTGCAGTTAAAGCAGTCAAAAGTCTTGTTTGTTTCATTTCAAATCCATTGTGGTGGTGTATAGAGCCAAAAAGATTAGAATTGTGTAGATTTCCCAATGTTTATGGACCTGACTGTATTTAGCACAACCACATTTGCTCTCAATTTGCCATGTTGAGGAAATTAGGTTCCTTGTGATGTACATGTACCAGCATATGGACAATCATCAATGATGGGGACAATCACCTTATGATCTGTGGAGGCATACTTATTGTCCATATGTTTTTTTCCAAGAAAGATTTTATTGAAACAAAAGACAGTACATGGTAACAACATACCATAGGTACATTGGTCTACAATGAAAGGTACATATTAGCACATCATATACACCTTTTGTACATGGAAACATCTCAAACAATTAACAGTCTGCATTTTTAAGTGTAGCAATCAGGATGAGATAGAAAGGGTTCTAGTATGGATAAGTAAGTCAACAGATATGGAAACTACCATAAGGCTTGAGCCTCATTTCTGTGATAATGAAGAGCTTGGGGGGAGAGAAATAATAATGCTGGCTAATGTCCATATCTTATTTATGTGTATAGAAACACATTAATTGTGATATCACCTATTATAGACATCACTGGGTCACCATGCCTGTGGATGTGTGTGGGTTTTAAGTGTGTGTTGAATATTATGTGCGGGTTTTTTTGGGTACCTTTTTAGTAAAGTTTAACATATTTCTAGTATTTGATAATAAAATTCTGGTTTGACTAAGCCCAATGAGTTGTAGTACAAATTTTTTTATGTTCACTCGTTGAGCCAAAAGATTGGTTTTTATTTTCAGTTTTGCTCAGGTCGATAACACTACTAACAGTTAGGCGATACAGTGGTTCTCCTCTCCACACCTAGCTTGCTGACTGGACAGGCAACAGGCCAGATAAAATAATGCCTTACTTTGCTCTCTACTCCTATCAGTCTTATACATCATTTATATCTGTCTGCTTGTTAGCTTTAAAGTGTAACAAAACTTTTTTTTTTTTGGATAGCCAAAACATGAAGTTGGAGGAAATCTCTCCAAAGTGAGGGAATCACAGCATGTTACCAGGGTCACCCTCTAAGTGTGCTGGTGTCAACCTACAATTTGGGATTTTGGGATTCATTTACGTTCATTTTCGATAAAACGATAAACAGGACAAATAGAGAGAATAAATCTCCCTAAC
Source organism: Lithobates clamitans (assembly GCA_037952925.1). Classification (NCBI taxonomy): domain Eukaryota; kingdom Metazoa; phylum Chordata; class Amphibia; order Anura; family Ranidae; genus Lithobates; species Lithobates clamitans. The sequence continues at coordinate 11,859,554 of JBBGZY010000014.1, forward strand.
GGGAGCACAGACAGCTGTAAAACCTGACGGTGTTCTAAGCCCTCTGCACTCTATGCAAAACTAAAGAGAAAAACGTTTGCCCTATAGTTATACTTTAAATAAAGAGTCAGAAGGCAAATACTTTTGCAAATGTGCTTTGCAAAAGTATTCACCCCCTTGGCTTTTTACCTATTCTATTACATTACAGCCTTTAGTTTAATGTTTTTTAATCTGAATTACCGTATTTATCGGCGTATAACACGCACTTTTTTCCCCTTAAAATCAGGGGAAAGTCGCAGGTGCGTGTTATACGCCGATCCCCTGCGATCCCGACTTGTCACATTTTCAAAATCGCCGATCGGCGATTTGAAAATGGCGCCGCCGGCGCCGAAATACAGAGGGCCGGTCCTCGGCTCTTTCCGGCGGCTGTCATTCATTTTCGGCTCCACTCGTAGTCCCGAGCGGAGCTATCCGAACCTACTCGGCTAGGTTCGGATAGCTCCGCTCGGGACTACGAGTGGAGCCGAAAATGAACGACAGCCGCCTGAAAGAGCCGAGGACCGGCACTGTGTATTTCGGCGCCGGCGGCGCCATTTTCAAATCGCGATCGGTGATTTTGAAGCCCAGAATGGCTGGGATCACTGGGGCAAGGCTGCACTGGGGAAAGCTGCACTGGGGAAGACTGCACTGGGGAAGACTGCACTGGGGAAGGCTGCACTGGGTAAAGCTGCACTGGGGAAGGCTGCACTGGGTAAAGCTGCACTGGGAAGTCTGCACTGACAAGGCTGCACTGGGGAAGTCTGCACTGGGGAAGTCTGCACTGGGGAAGTCTGCACTGGGGAAGTCTGCACTGACAAGGCTGCACTGGGGAAGTCTGCACTGGGGAAGTCTGCACTGGGGAAGTCTGCACTGACAAGGCTGCACTGGGGAAGTCTGCACTGGGGAAGTCTGCACTGGGGAAGTCTGCACTGACAAGGCTGCACTGGGGAAGTCTGCACTGGGGAAGTCTGCACTGGGGAAGTCTGCACTGACAAGGCTGCACTGACATGGCTGCACTGACAAGGCTGCACTGACATGGCTGCACTGACAAGGCTGCACTGACAAGGCTGCACTGACATGGCTGCACTGACATGGCTGCACTGACAAGGCTGCAATGATGGGCGTTTAAATGTAAGTTTTTTTTCCCTTCAACTTCCCTCCTAAAAGTTTTTTTTTCCTTAAAATTCCCTCCTAAATTGGGGTGCGTGTTATACGCCGGTGCGTGTTATACGCCGATAAATACGGTATATGTGATAGATCAGAACACAATAATCTAAGTTGGTGAAGTAAAATTAGAAAAATTAATACATAAAACCATTTTTCAGAAATAAAAAACTGATAATTGGCATGTGCGTATGTATTCACCCTCTTTGTTATGAAGCCCATAAAAAGCTCTGGTGCAACCAATTACCTTCAGAAGTCACATAATTAGTGAAATGATGTCCACCTGTGTGAAATCTAAGTGTCACATGATCTTTCATTACATATACACACCTTTTTGAAAGGCCCCAGAGGCTGCAACACCTAAGCAAGAGGCACCACTAACCAAACACTGCCATGAAGACCAAGGAACTCTCCAAACAAGTAAGGGACAATGTTGTTGAGAAGTAGAAGTCAGGGTTAGGTTTTTAAAAAAATATCCAAATCTTTGATGATCCCTAGGAGCACCCTCAAATCTATAACCAAATGGAAAGAACATGGCACCACAGCAAACCTGCCAAAAGCTCACGGACCGGGCAAGGAGGGCATTAATCAGAGAGGCAGCACAGAGACCTAAGGTAACCCTGGAGGAGCTACAGAGATCCACAGCAGAGACTGCAGTATCTGTACATAGGACAACAATAATCTGCACGCTCCATTGAGTTGGGCTTTATGGCAGAGTGACCAGAAGAAAGCCATTACTTTCAGCAAAAAAACAAAATGGCACGTATTGAGTTTTGCGAGAAGGCATTGAGGGAGACTCCCAAAATGTATGGAGGAAGGTGCTCTGGTCTGATGATACTAAAATGTAACTTTTTGTCCATCAAAGAAAACGTTATGTCTGGCGCAAACCCAACACATCACATCACCCAAAGAACACCATCCCCACAGTGAAACATTGTGGTGGCAGCATCATGCTGTTGGGATGTTTTTCATCAGTCGGGACTGAGAAACTGGTCGGAGTTGAGGGAAAGATGGATGGTGCTAAATACAGGGATATTCTTGAGAAAAACCTGTACCACTCTATGTGTGATTTGAGGCTAGGACAGAGGTTCACCTTCCAGCAGGACAATGACCCCAAACACACTGCTAAAGCAACACTTGAGTGGTTTAAGGGGAAACATGTAACTGTGTTGGAATGGACTAGTCAAAGCCCAGACCTCAATCCAATAGAAAATCTGTGGTCAGACTTAAAGATTGCTGTTCTCAAGCGTAAACCATCCAACTTGAAGGAGCTGGAGCAGTTTTGCAAGGAGGAATGGGCAAAAATCCCAGTGGTAAGATGTGGCAAGCTCATAGAGACTTTTCCAAAGCGACTTGGAGCTGTAATAGCCGCAAAAGGTGGCTCTACAAAGTATTGACTTTAGGGGGGTGAATAGTTATGCACTTTAATGCCGGGCATTTTCAGCATTGTCACACTTTGCATGACAATTGCACGGTAATGCAACGCTGTACCCATAAGAAATGTTTATAATTTTTTTTCACACAAATGAGGCTTTCTTTTGATGGTATTTAACCAGTTACCAACTGGCCCATAGCCAAATGAGGGCTGCAAGGCGGTTGGATAACTCTGGGAGCAGGTACTACGACGTGATCCCAGAATCCTGCTCTTGCGCGCACCAGAGAACATCCGCTGATCGCGGCCGTTTACCATGTGATCCCTCCGTCAAATGACGGAGCGATCACATGTAAACAAACCGGCATCATATCATGACGCCGGTTCCTCTCTCCCCTCTCTGTACCGATCGGTACAGAGGGGGAGTGATCGGATGGCAGCAACGCTGTGGGCTGGATGTGTAGTGCCCACAGCGCTGCTCAGTGACAAATACAGTCACATCCATCCATGCTCAGCCATCCCCCAAATGCTCAGCAATACCCAGGACTACTCTGCAATGCCCTGCAATGCTCTGCAATACTCTCAAATACCCCGCAATACTCTGCAATACCCTGCAATACTCTGCAATATTCCGCAATACTCTGCAATACCCTGCAATACTCTGCAATACCCCGCAATACCCTGCAATACTCTGTAATGCCCCGCAATACTCTGCAATGCCCACAATACTTTGCAATGCCCACAATACTCTGCAATACTCTGCAATACTCTGCAATACCCCGCAATACTCTGCAATACCCCGCAATACCCTGCAATACTCTGCAATACTCTGCAATGCCCGGCAATGCTCTGCAATACCCCGCAATACCCTGCAATACCCTGCAATACTCGGCAATACCCCACAATACCCTGCAATACCCTGCAATACTCTGCAATACCCTGCAATACTCTGCAATACCCCGCAATACTCTGCAATACCCTGCAATACTCTGCAATACCTCACAATACTCTGCAATACCCTGCAATACTCTGCAATACCCTGCAATACTCTGCAATACCCCGCAATACTCTGCAATACCCTGCAATACTCTGCAATACCTCACAATACTCTGCAATACCCTGCAATACTCTGCCATACCCAGCCATACTCTGCCATACCCAGCCATACTCTGCCATACCCAGCCATACTCTGCAATACCCAGCCTTACTCTGCAATACCCAGCCATACTCTGCCATACGCTGCAATACCCAGCCATACTCTGCAATACTCGGTGATACCCAGCCATACTTTGCCATACCCAGCCATGAGCAGCCATGCTCGGCCATACTTGGCCATACTCGGCCATACTCTGCCGTACTCAGCCATACTCTGCCGTACTCGGCCGTACTCTGCCGTACTCGGCCGTACTCTGCCGTACTCGGCCGTACTCTGCCTCTGTATGTGGCCAGGCTGTGGAAGTATCACACATGTGATATCGCTGTACTCAGGAGGAGTTGGAGAATCTATTTTGGGGTGTCATTTTTGGTATGTACATGCTATGTGTTAGAAATATTGTATAAATGGACAACTTTGTGTTAAAAAAAAAATGCGTTTTGACCACTTCCCACCCGCCGGCCGTCATACGACGTCCTTGACTTTGTGCAGGGATATCTGAATGATGCCTTCAGCTACAGGCATCATTCAGATATCAGCTTTTTCAGCCGGCGATTCCCTACACCATAAGAATGATCATAGTGGCTGTTCCACTACTTGATCGTTCTTACAGGAGACGAGAGGGGACGTCCCCCCTCCCGCCCCCTTAGGTGCTTCTACCGACTCACCGCTACGATCGAAGGCAGGATCTTTTTTTATTTTTTTTATTTTGGGCTTCCCAGCCTAGAGGTGAGATATGGGGTCTTATTGACCCCATATCTCACTGTAAAGAGGACCTGTCATGCCATATTCCTATTACAAGGGATGTTTACATTCCTTGTAATAGGAATAAAAGTGATCAAAAAATTTATTTTTTGGAAAAAAGCGTCAAACTAAAATAAATAAAGTAAAATGAACAATAAAAAAAAAAATTTCCCCCGTGTCCCTGTGTGCTCGCATGCAGAAGCGAACGCATACGTAAGTCCCGCCCACATATGAAAATGGTGTTCAAACCACACATGTGAGGTATCGCTGTGATCGGTAGAGCGAGAGCAATAATTGTGGCCCTAGACCTCCTCTGTAACTCAAAACATGTAACCAGTAAAAACATTTCAAGCGTTGCCTATGGGGATTTTTAAGTAGCGAAGTTTGGCGTGACATGTTAGGTATCTATTTACTCCGCATAACTTCATTTTTTACATTATGCAAAAACATTTGGCTAACTTTACTGTTTTTTTTTTTTTTTTAAAGCACAAAACAGTTTTTTTTTCCAAAAAAAGCGTTCTAAAAATTGCTGCCCAAATACCATGCAAGATAAAAAGTTGCAACAACCGCTATTGTATTCTCTAGGGTCTTTGCTAAAAAAACATATATAATGTTTTGGGGTTCTGTGTAATTTTCTAGCAAATAAATGATGATTTTTACATGTAGGAGAGAAATGTCAGAATTGGCCTGGGCACTCCAGAACGCCTGAAGGTGCTCCGTGCATGTTGGGCCTCTGTATGTGGCCACGCTGTGTAAAAGTCTCACACATGTGGTATCGCCATACTCAGGAATAATAGCAGAATGTGTTTTGGGGTGTAATTTGTGGTATGCATATGCTGTGTGTGAGAAATAACCTGCTAATATGACAATTTTGTGAAAAAAAAATAAAAATAAAAAAAAAATCTTGATTTTGCAAAGAATTGTGGGAAAAAATGACAACTTCAAAAAACTCATCATGCATCTTTCTAAATACTTTGGAATGTCTTCTTTCCAAAAAGGGGTCATTTGGGGGGTATTTGTACTTTTCTGGCATGTTAGGGTCTCAAGAAATGAGATAGGCCGTCTGTACTTCAGGTGTGATCAATTTTCAGATATTGGCACCATAGCTTTTGGACTCTATAACTTTCACAAAGGCCAAATAATATACACCAGTTTGGGTTATTTTTACCAAAAATATGTAGCGGTATAAATTTTGCCCAAAATATATGAAAAAAAAAATACTAATTTGCAAAATTTTATAACAGAGACAAAGAAAAATGCATTTTTTTACAGAATTTTTTCTTTTATAGCGCAAAATCAAAGAACCCAGCGGTGATTAAATACCACCAAAAGAAAGCTCTATTTGTGTGAAAAAAAGGACAAAAATTTCATTTGGGTACAGTGTTGCATGACTGAGTAATTGTCATTCAAAAATGTGAGAGCACCGAAAGCTAAAAATTGGTCTGGTTATTAAGGGGATTTAAGTGTCCAGTGGTTAATTGGTTAATCACCACTGGGTTTTTTATTTTTTTGCTAAATAAATGAAAAACAATTTAAAATTTTGAAAGAAACCCTACATTTTTTTTCATCTCTGTTATAAAAGTTTGCAAATAAATAATAGTTTTCAGAAACATAGGTCAAAATGTATTCTGCTACATTTCATTGGTGAAAAAAACCCAGTGTATATTATTTAGTCTGTAGGAAAGTTATAGAGTCCACAAACTATGGTATAAATACAGTATATATCTGAAAATTGTTCAATCCTGATGTACTGACACCATGGGGGTGATTTACTAATGCCCTGTACACATGACCGGTTTGCCGTCGGAAAAAACTCTGAAGGTTTCTCTGACTGAGTTCCGATGGAATTCCACTCAAGCTGTCTTGCCTACACACGGTCACACCAAATTCTGACCGTCCAAAACGCGGTGACGTACAACACGTACGACAGGACTAGAAAATGGAAGTTCAATAGCCAGTAGCCAATAGCTTTCGTCTCGTACTTGCTTCAGAGCATGCGTCGTTTTTGGTGCGTCGGAACAGCATACAGACGAGCGGTTTTTCTGATAGTAATTTGTTCCGTTGGAAAAATATACAACATGTTCTCTATCTAAGTCCATCTAAATTTTCGACAGAAAAAGTCTGATGGGGCATTCACATGGTCGGAATATTCAATGAGAAGCTCCCATCGGACTCTTTCTGTCAGAAATTTGCTCGTGTGTGCGCAGCATAAGAAGAAGGCACTGTTCATACATTAATTGGTGCACCAGAAAAGTCATTAATCGAACCGGCGCACATTGAAGCGCAAATAGCGATAATAAATACCCACATATGTAAACTGCAACTGTGGTTTTCCCATTGATAATAACACCCAATACCATTGGTTAATATCATCTCATTGGATGTGTCTTGTTAGGTAATTAGTAGGTGTTCTCAGTTAATTAACCTTTTTGATGCTAATCTCATTCCTATCACTTCTAATATATCTTTGAAATGTGTTTTTTTCTTTTTTTACCAAAATCTTTCAATGCATTACAAAGAACAGAGAAGTGTTTCTAAACCCAATAAATTATTTTTTTCCAATCTTGATCTTTAAAGGTGACCATACACTGCAATCAGTTAGATATTAAATACATTAGATTTAGTGCAAGAGCCTGTTTGATTTCCTATAATTTGAATCAATTGTTCAAGTGCGTATTCCTATTACCTATTTTGCCTAAATATCGAGTTGTACAGAGATTGGCCAATCAGATTGCATAGTGCATGATCATCTTAAGTGCCAAGTTTGGAATGTAGATGTGCCATGACCCACTTGTATTTTCCAAATGATATTTCTTGGGCATTATGCAAGGCACATGAAAACCACCTTTTTTCAAGACACGCTAGAGTGATTAGGAATCTTCAAACTATGGCTGTCCAGCTGTTGCGGAACTACACATCTCATGAGGCATTGTAAAACTCTGAAAATTCAAGACATGACTAGGCATGTTCCCAAACAACTGGAGGGCCATATATCTATATATATATATATATATATATATATATATATATATATATATATATATACACACACACACACTGAAGCAGGAAGCAATATACCGTATTTATCGGCATATAACACGCACTTTTTCCCCCTGAAAATCAGGGGAAAATCGTGGGTGCATGTTATAGGCCGATCCCCGCCGATTTCTGTGTCATCGGAGCGATCGCGGCAATTGCTGCGGTCGCCGCCGACATACACAGCCGTGGGTAGATTTAAATATGGCGCCGAGACTGCAGAGAGCCGAGATACACATACCCGAGTGTTCTCGGCTTTTTTCGGCGCCGCCGTCACGCCCAGTGAGCGTTGAGCAGCGCCGAAAAAAGCCAAGAACACTCAGGTATGTGTATCTCGGCTCCGACAAAAGGCACATATGCAAAACTAGATCTCTCTGAACTTAAGGCTTTGGCCAGAGAAAGAGAGATAGAGCCTGAAATTCCGGAGCTGTACCTGAGATACACTGATGAAGCGGATGAGGAGGAGTATGAGGAAAAATGGAAGGGGTGGCAAAAATTTAAAAGTTCAATAAAGGCTGTAGAGGTCTTGGGAAATCAATAGACCCAGCTAATGAAGTTTTCGGGGAGTAGTCAGAGATGGGTATTGAGCAACAGGAGTGGTGTCCACTGGGAGGGATTGATATAGTCAGATTGGAGGTACACGGATGAAGGAAGAATAGGACTTCGAGGAGGTGGGGGGGTTTGGGGGGAGGGGGAGTGGGGAAGGGAAGGGGGGTTTAAGTTTCGACTCTACTGATAAAGCCGCAGAGGGAAGGTGCGATGTTGTAAGCATGCAGATTAAATAAAAGACAGTTGTAATAAAAAAATAATTAAAAAAAATAAAAATAAATAAATAAATAAAAATGTGCAACAGAAGCCACCATGATGTGAGTAACGAGTCGGGAAAGTATTGAACAGCAGAGCTGAAACTTTCATCCCCGAAAACGGACACTGACGTGGCAAAAAAAAAAAAAAAAAGAAACAGATGATTGGCGTAAATCAAAAGGCACATATGCAAAACTAGATCTCTCTGAACTTAAGGCTTTGGCCAGAGAAAGAGAGATAGAGTCTGAAATTCCGGAGCAAACCATAATTTCCAAATTGTGGCAGCAAGATGAAGAGAGAAGGAAGGGAGATGCCATTTATTCTGCCCCTGGTACAGAGCAATCTGTTGCAGTTTATCCTGTCAGAACCCAATTAGTTTTTGAAGTTAATGCTGTTGACAGTAAGTCTCAGATTAAATGGCATGTACCTTTTAGTCCCCAAGATATGAGAGCCATATTAGAGGGATTGGCAGATCCTAGAAAGAATCCAATTGGGTTTGCAAACAAACTAAGCGCTGCACAGGAAGCATATGAGGCTTCTGCTACTGACATTCATCAGCTTCTTATTAAAGCAGTGGGAAGAAATATGTCTGACTATATACTTAAAGAATGTGGTGTAGATGTCAAAAATCTAGGTAAGATGGTTAGTGGATGGGAGGTTTGTGAGAAATTGAAGGAAAAATTGCCCCAAATATATAGACAAACCAGACATGCTGAATTTATGAATGCTAAGCAAGGGAAAGAAGAAGCAGCAGGGGCTTATTGGAGGCGGTTAAGCGATATGGCTGAGGAAGCAGGCATTAAAATAGAGGAAGAGAAGGTGGGAGAAACTGCAAGTCCATCTACACAACTGGTGAAACAAAGGTTTCTTGATGGTTTAATACCCCAGTTGAAAGAAAAGTTGTTCACAGCAAGGCCTGAGGCAGGCAATATGTCTATTCGAGACATCCTGCCTATCCTGTTATCCATAAAAAACAGGATTAACCAAAAAGACAGCAAACCCAAGGTTATGTACATGGGGAAGCAGAGAGGAAGAGGAAGAGGCAAAGGCAATTTCAGAAATCATGGCAATGGGGGACCAATTATATGCTACACATAGCCAAATTCTGCCATCTTCCTGACCGTAGACTGGAAAAGAGCTTAGAGGCACCTCATGCTGATCCCAGTTCTGTGCCAAAAGCAGTGGATCAGGCATAGGAAAATGGCATGCCAGTATCAATCATGTTAAATAGGGGTACACCGCATGGTGCTTGATTTGAGAGCCATTAACAATATAATTGAGGCAGATACCCCGATTGTGCCCAACCCCCGCACTTTACTAAGTGGAATACCTGCCTCTAGCACCTGCTTTACAGTGATTGATCTTGCAAATGCTTTCTTTTCGGTGCCCCTGCACCCAGATTGCTGGCACCTTTTTTCATTTACCCATGATGCACAAAAGTTAGTATGGACCAGATTGCCCCAAGGCTGTGTGAGTAGCCCCTCTGAATATAATACTGCGTTAAAGCAAGTTTTGGACCAATGGTCCCCCTCACACCCAAACACAGTTTTGCTTCAGTACATAGACGATTTGCTTATTTGTTCTGATACAAAGGACATTTGTAGCAGAGAAACAGTAAGCCTTCTCATGTTTCTCTATAACAGTAACAACAAAGTTAGCAAGATAAGCTACAATACTGCCAAGAGAAAGTGATCTTCCTGGGTCACTGCATTTCACATGGAATCCGTCACCTAACCCCAGATCGAGGTCTACTCTACTCTCTACTCTACAAAACTTTAAAAAGCCAAGAAATGTACGGCAACTACGTGCCTTCCTGGGGTTAGTGGGATATTGTAGGGACTTGATTCCAAATGCATCAGAACTTATGGCTCCTCTATATGAGGCTACCACTAGAAACCCTTTCAAACTCACATGGAACAATGAATTGCAGATGAAGGAGCTTATTAAAATTTTGTCTGAAGCTCCCGCCATTGGACTTCCTGACTATACTAAGACTTTCTCGTTGTTCTGTCATGAAGTCAATGGATTTGCTGCAGGTGTACTCACCCAGCTACATGGAGACAAACAGAGGCCTGTGATGTATGTATCAGCCTCATTAGACCCTGTCATCAAAGGCTCCCCCAGTTGTATGCGAGCCATAGCAGCCTGCATTTTGCTGCTAGACAAAGTAACTGAGCTTGTACTAAATTCTGCTCTGATCCTGTATGTGCCACATGCAGTACAGGAAATTATGAATCAAGTAAATACCAGACACCATGCAAAACTCATAGAGCAGCTATTTGAGGCTTTTCAGAAACCAGCAGAAGTTGCCATCTTGAAGGTAAAAGGGCATGCAAGGGGAAATGACATGACAGCCAGAAAAAATGCTTTAGCGGACCAAGCGGCAAAGTACGCCTCCCTTATGGCATTTGGAGTCACACCCACTGTAGGGGTCGCCCAGGTAGCAGGGACAGATTCCCCTCATCAAGAGCAGTGGGATGTAGAAACTCTAATTCAGTTGCAGAACCAGGCCCCTGATGAAGAGAAGGATAAGTGGATCAAATGTAATGCTACCCAAAATCAGCAGGGCCTGTGGAGCGCTGACAACAGGTGGTGTCTACCCAGGAGTTTGTACCCAGTTTTAGCACAACTGGCACATGGCATCAGTCATCTTACTAAGGGCGCGATGGTGGCACTTACTGACTGCTATTGGATAGCACCTGGATTTAGTGCATTTGCAGCCAGGTTTTGTGCTTCATGTCTCACTTGTGCTCTGTACAATGCAGGGAGGCTTCTCCATGTTCCCCAAAAGCATTCTCCTAAGCCAGATTTCCCTTTCCAAAGAATTCAAATATACTACATTTAGATGCCCAGAATAGGCACCTATGAGTTTGCTTTAGTGTGCATTGACATGTTCTCAGGTTGGCCCGAGTGCTGACCGGTAGCTAAAGCAAATGCAAAAACAACAGCAAAGAAAGTTTTGAATGAAATAGTTTGTAGATATTAAGTTCCTGAAACTATTGAGAGTGACAGAGGAACCCATTTAACTGGGGAAGTAATGAATAAGATAATGGAAGCCCTTCACATACAGCAAGCTTTCCATACACCCTATCATCCACAAAGTAGTGGTAAAGTTGAGAGACTTAATGGAATTTTGAAAAACAGATGTGCAAAAATTAAAGCAGATACAGGAAAAGGATGGGTGGAAGCTTTGTCATTAGCCCTATATTCTGTACGAACTAACCCTAAACAACCACATGGGCTGTCCCACTATGAGATTTTATTTGGAGGGCCACCCAAAACAGGGCTATATTTTCCCCAACAGTTACAGGCTTCTCACTTTAGTATGTTAGAATATGTTCAGATTTTGCAAAGAACATTGAATAAAATACATGAAGGTATTTATAAATCTATCCCCGACCCAGATTCTGTTTCAGGTATTCACAGGATCCAACCAGGTGACTGGGTGGTCGTCAAGCGACATGTCAGAAAGCCGCTAGAACCAAAATTTGATGGACCACATTTGGTGCTTTTGACAACCGGTTCCGCAGTTAAGTTGGAAGGAAAGCCCACCTGGATTCACGCCAGTCACTGCAAGAGAATCCTGAAGTGATGATATCCTTTGAAAAAATGATGATGATGTTTTGTTTCTTTTTGTTGTTTGTGAGAACTGAGACATGGAAAAATAACCCTTTCATCCAAATGTTAAAATTGTATGCAACCCATAGCAACGCTAGTAACTGCTGGGTGTGTTCTCACATACTTCCACAAACAGGAACAATACCCATGATAGCAATGCCTCTCAAATTCACTGATCTAAACAGGACCAGAATAAATGGCTCATACATCGTCTCCACAGCTAATGAGCACAGATCAGTAACTTTGATGGTTTCAAAACAGATAAACACTCCACAGATGTGTTTAAACATTACATGCCCGTTTAACACTAAATGTACACGGTTGGGCAATTCAGATTGCGCCGGAGCAAAAATTACAGTTTATGGAGGAAACTATGGCCAATATTTTTATATCCCAGATCCAGAACAAAATAGAACCCTTTATAGTACACATTTCTCACAGTTCCCAATATGTGAAAATATCGGTTACCTGAGATTCCATGTTATTGCTTCCAGTTTTTTAGGAGCAGGCATACCGTCCATACGTAGAGGGTTATATTATATATGTGGAAATAAAGCTTACGCCTGGCTTCCTACTAATGTTATAGGTACATGTTATATTGGGAAGTTAGCATCTGCTTTAGCTGATTGCAAAGATACAGTGCGACCAGATCAAAGTCCAGAATACCCTTTAGTGTTCAAAATAGAGCTGTTCACTGAAGGTGACATGGCATGGTCATGGTTCCCTTCCTGGACAGGATGGGGAATTGAAGCAATGAAAAGAATAAATAATTACACTAGAATTGTAGATGAGATTATTAACCTTACTACCACTGATATAGGTTTATTAAATGAAGAAATGGCTCAGCTTAAAAAAGTAGTATTAGAGCACAGATTAACGCTAAATTATCTCACTGCAGCTCAAGATGGGATGTGTAAGGTATTTCACACTGACTGTTGTATATATATTTCTGATAATGAGGACATCATTAAAGGACATCTTGCTAAGATAAGAGAATTACAGAATAAGGCCAGGGATATTGATAAAGATGGATGGAACCCCTTTCAGGGTTTAGGAGGTTTTGGTGACTTTTTATATGGCATAGCAACATGGTTACAGAAACTAGGCGCTTACATTGTGATGTTCCTATTTCTCATGTTTGTTATTTACTTCCTCATCAGGCTATGCCTCTGTGTGACTACCCGCTGTATCAACAAATGTCCAACCAGCCCTGATGAACCCATTATTGTGAGAAAGCTAGGAGAGAGATGAACAGGATGCTGTCTCTCTGCGCCAATGTAACAGGAGTTACCAGCAATCAGCTGAATGTAACGCAGAGAAGAATGGTGTCAAATAAACAAATGGAGGGAAATGACATGGACATTCACTGTACTGTTCATTTAAGCACGAGAGACTCCATTTTGTTCTCACTGTTGAAATATGTTCTGTAACCTTCACCTAACACACAGTCACATCTCCTACTAAACCCTCTCTACTCCCCCTCCCTTCTCAATGTTTTACTTTTGCAATTGTTCTATTCACTAGCTTTTAATAATATATTTCTATTTGTTAGCTTTTAATAACATCTCACACTGCCCCTTTCTTATCTAGGTATAAAATAACATGTAATAATAAATTTTGACACTGAACGGACATTTTAAAGACAGTGATTGAGTGCTGTGAATCTGTTCCTGCAGCTGCAGTATTAACTTTGTTTTAAAGTCCCAATCAGAAATAATTCCAGAACAAGTGCAGAGGGATTAGAAGTCTTGTCAGTTCTTGGGGATGTCTACCTGATAGGTTGAAGACACCTCCCAAATGTTGTCAGTTTCTTCTTCAAATGTATTCACTTCGTGTCACATAGCCAAACAGGAAGTGAAGGTAAAACCCTACCAATTTCTTTCCTTGGGGAAACACGGGTCAATCTAAATAGTTTCCCCATTAGGTAAATTGCACTCTAGCATTTTGCTCTGTACACCCCAAATTAGAAACATATATAGCACATGCTATCATTTAGGCACCAGGAAAGTAGCTTTTAGACAAATCACACCTTTTTTTGTTTTGCCATGCCAATCAGCCAAGTTAAGCTGCAGCAGGAAAATCTGTTGCATGAAAATTGTTTAGGGGGGAGTGTAAAATGCATTACTTGGATTGAGCATGCATCTGCAAAACAAATTATTAACAAAACACATAAAACATAAAAATTTGCTACAAATTTTATTGTTCAACAAATCAGGACATGGAAAAGAGCAAGGAAAGCAAAAAACACATGTATGTTAATTCGAAACACTAACAGAATATGGTTTTGAGGTCTGACCATTTTTCAGAGGAAATAAACAGGAGTCAAAAGGACTGCACCCACAAATGCACAGTCTGTTAAGGATTTAAACATTTATTAGTCACAACATCTTGAGGAAGATTTTGAAAAATAATGCAGCTCAGACAATTAAATCAAAGTGAAATTAACAACCTACAAACAACAAACATTGACAACATCAAAAATATTTTAGTGAAAAATATCCCCCCCCCAAAAATAAACAAAAGTAAAAAATACTTGCTCTAAAACACATTGGTTTTGCAAAGACATAACAAAGAGAAAATACATATGTTACAAACTCAATTACACCCAAATGTAGCACACACACTTTTCAGGGCAAGGTAGAGCAAGTTTTATATAACATAGGTTTGTGTGCTAATGAGGCAATTAAAAACACATGCACAGTCAAAGTTATACAACAAATACCATTGCAGTCTATGGGAACTGACTTGTTATTTTTGCTAGTCCCCACTTGGCTGGGTTATATTCTAGTTATTGGCCTTAAAATGGGTATGGGGGCCCAGGTCCCACCCTGAGGGACATATATCAATGTCACCAATTTGGACAACCCCAAAAACGAAACAAGGAGAAGTGCCTTTAAAATTGCTAAATTGCTTAAAAGCTAGTAACTTAGGGGGGGGGGGGGGTGCATCTGTAGCATGTATCCAAAATGCTGCTTCAAAGATGTATGGCATTATAGAAAACTTACAAATCTATATTGCAGCTGCAAGATTTTAACCCAAAACAAAAAATAGCCTGCCCCCAATACATACAAGGCCATTTGGGTCTGTTAAGGCTTAAAATGAGAACCCCGACCACAAACTAAAAAAATATTGTGCCCCTCCCACACACTAACAAACCCCTAGCCAAACACACAGCTAGCCAGCCCATGAAAGGGGGGTGGATGCTTGGGGGCAGGATGTGCTCGGGCACCCCAAAAGTCAACCAACTTGTTCCCATATACAGGGGGGCAAGGGCCTCTTCCACAGAACCCTAGGCTGGGGTTGTGGGGAGCTGCAGACAGGGGGCTTTACAGAATGTGCAAAGCCCCTTTAAACTAGTGGGTACAAGGTGCTTTCTGGTTGGTATTGGGCTGAGTCCAACATGCCCCAAAGGCAGCCAGCTATGTTGAGTGCATGTGGCCTTGTATGGTTCAGGAGGGGGTTGGGCGATCGCTCTTCTCGCCCCTTTCCTAGCTGGCCCTGTTGTATGCTCTGAAAAAGGATGTGGTTTGGATTGGTGAAGGCAGCTCACAGCCTTTTGAGAATGGAGTGGAGTATGGAGTTCCCCTTTAAAAGCAAAAGCTAGCCCATGGAAATCCAAGGGATTAGAGGGGGGAGACAAGAGCATTGGAGAATGGAGTGTGGAGTTCCCCTTTAAAAGCAAAAGCTAGCCCATGGATATCCAAAGGGGTTAGCGGGGGAGACAAGAGCATTGGAGAATGGAGTGTGGAGTTCCCCTTTAAAAGCAAAAGCCAAGGAAATCATATGCATTAGAGGGGGAAGGTTAAATGCCCTTTTAGGAGGAGCTAGAGGAGTGAGAGCCTTTTTACATAATTTTAACAAGGTGCATGTCACATGTTGGCAATGTAACACGTGAACTAGCGTAAAAAAAATTGTCAAGTTTAGAGGTGCACCCGTTCAACCCATGCAATTGCATGTACGTTGCTTAACATTTAATTTCATTCCAGATTTTGGTCGCACAGTGAACAAACTCATGTGAACGAGCGCAAGAGCTGCTTGCGCACTGCTTACATTGATCTCACGCAGTTCTAAATGTACTTGCAGGCACAGCAGGCTTTCTCTGAAAAAGTTACTTTCTCATTCTATTTTGGGCATATTTGTTACTTGGGCAGTTGTTAATAAACTTCCTCACATCACCCCATACTATTGGCACCTCCATCTTCTGTCAATATTGAATTGGAGATGCCGTGCACCATGTCCATAGTGACGCACAGATTGCATTCTCCCGTGCGCCAAGATCGTTATAGCAAATGGGGGATTCGAGCTCTGTTACCGGCGCACTGTTTCGTAAATATGAAAATGTGCGTTGTGCCTCGCCATGCCCCTGTACTAATGGCGCACGGCTTTCGTAAATCACCCCCCAAATCTCATTTCCTGCAAAACAAATGACCTCCCGGTGTTGTTGCCAACATCCCTGAAATATGAACAAACAATAACAAACACCCCCCTGGTATTAGTGGGACTTTAAAGGCAAGGATGGAAATGCAGATATGGGTAAAAGTTAGAGGTGTAGGACAAAAGGGAGAAGAGAAAAGTCAATTATTGGATAGATCACAAGTTGTGAAGCCAACAAGTATCTATATTCTATGAGGTCACCAAATGCCACCCATTCGGTGCAACAGTGTCCTCCAGGAAGTGGCACTTCAGCTAAAAGAAGCCAGAATGGCACAACCGTCCTCTGTGAGAATCAGTGTGGTGTCCATACCTTTACACCGGGTTGTGTCAGGGTGGCGTGTCCATAGGTCCCGGCAGCAGCATCCCCTCAGCTCAGGCCCGCCGCCTTAAATCATGGTAAATGGCTTACTTGCATCACAGGTGACACTCGCGCATGCGCGTACAGCTCAAAAGAGCTGGCTCATGCATGCGTCGTACAAAAGAAGGAAATAGATAAGGAATGAGTACAGCGCTGCTCCGATGATGTTAAAGGAATAATTACACATTAAGCGGCTAACACACCTCTAAGACAAAGAAGTAAAGAATCAACAAATATAAATATAGTGTAGCGCTATGTGTAAAAATAAGGACAAAAGAGTTAGATTCGAGCCATCTTGCAATGGCCAGAAGATAAACCAAAAAATACTTCAAAAGGTTAAATAGAAAGTGACTCAATGGGAAGAAGTGTACTATATATTACAAAATAACATATAGAGAATAATAGCAATGCACCAGTGAAAAGTGAAAACAGGACCAAAATATAAATATATATATAAAAAATGAATCAACCGTGAATAAAGTCCATATATATTGTTAAAATGTGTTCTTGATAAAAATCAAAAACCGCCACCAACAGTCTCTGAGGGTTAGCTGATGAAGACAACAACGGAGTATCACTGGTGGGTGAAACGGTAAAACACCAAATCCAATGTGACGTCTAAGTGTGTGTCAAAACCATCACCATAGCATCTGAGGAGGCTTACCGGAAGCAGGGGACTTGAAAAGACATACGTCTTACAAGTCACAAAAAGCTTGTTTAGCCACCGAGGCTAGCAGGGTAAAACATCGGGTATCCACAGCTTCAAATAGGGGAGAGGGGGGGTCTGTCAACAGCTTCAACCGTCCAGACGTATCAGCAGGCCAACTGGATGTTTAGTTGAAACCATGAGAGAAGGAAGACTCACATGGCATGATATTGTTTAAAAGGCATGCATTTATTAAAACAATAAAAAAGAAACACTCACATGGTATAAGAATGTAAACAGCTTAAATGGTATCAAACGCGGTGATCATAGGGGGTCCACCCGACATGTTTCGGCTAACCAGCATAACTCCATCATAACCAAATCCCCTGTCACGGCCAGATGCCAATGCATGGCAACAGCATGTGCGCACCGCAGGGTGAGAAGGATCCCTCAGGTCGAGGATGCACGGCACAAGAAATGTAACCAGGGAGAGGGGAAGTCCATCCATCCTGGTCAGAGACCAGGGTAGCCAGGCCTTATTACCCCCCTTTGGTCGAAATAAGGCCACCCACAATGATGAACACACCCATGGCAACGCGACTCTAGCTGCTGACCTCACAATCCTCTGTCTACATGTATCAAAGTAACAAATCAAAGGCACAGACATACAAAAATGAACTTACCATAAAAATCAACAGAGTTTCATAGCCTATTTATAAATGGTACTAAAGACCCACAATCAGATGAATCATTATACCCTTATTGTTTCATGTTATACACAGCCAGGCATCAAAAACAGCAAAGAGGAAGGAAAAGCCAGTATATGAAAGAAGGTGAATCTAGTCCATAGATGCCCCAACATATGGGGTCCATTGTGTTCATTTTTTTCACATCGTCCTGAAGGGAAACCCTCAAGAAAGGGTTGATAGCTCATTTGTTCATTCAGTCCCGTGGGGTTGGTAACCCTCCCCAATCCAACGTGCTTCTCGTTGCAACAGGAGCTTGTTCCAATCTCCACTCCTGGGCCTGGGGTGAACCCTATCTAAAATTAGAAATTGTATTCTAGGGATTTTTCTCTGGTGACAGTTGATCACATGTCTGCCCAGAGGAAGTTCTGGGTTTGCAGTTTTCATGCTAATCACATGTCTGGAAGCTCTCTTTGAGAACTCCAGCTTGGTTTTACCCACATAAAAACAATTGCATTGGCAAGTCAATAGATGTACTACGCCCATTGTTTTGCAGTTCGCAAAATGGTGTGGTTTGTAAATACAGCCATTGGGTAATACAATGTTGGATTAAATGTTCACATACTGGCAAAGTAAGCAACCCCCACAAGTGAAGGTGCCTAGTCTTTTGCAAGGGTCTCGTCTAAAAGTACCCACATATTCACTGTGGACCAACCTTCAGTGATTTGGCTGGAGCATCGGGTATTTAGATTGGGGTCTTTGCATAGAAAAAAGCCCAAATGTCTCGATGATTCTTTTAATGCCATGTATTGGCGTCTGGCCATGATGGGGATTTGGTTATGACGGAGTCCCTCGTATGCGGAAGCTGGCTCTTTTGAGCTGTATTCACAAGCGTCATCTGTGGCGCAAGTACACCATTTATCATGGCCCATTTAAGGCGGCGGGCTTGAGTTGATGGGATGCTGCTGCCAGGACCTATGGACATGGCACCCTGCCACAACCGGATGTAAAGGTATGGACATCACACTGATTCCCAGAGAGGATGGTTGTGCCATTCTGGATGCTTTTAGCTGAATGGCCGCTTCCTGAAGGACAACGTTGCACCGATTGGGTGGCACTTGGCGACCTCATAGAATATAGATACTTGTTGGTTTCACAACTTGTGATCTATCCAATAATTGACTTTTCTCTTCTCCCTTTTATACCTCTAGACCTTCTCACCATTTGTAAGGTGGAGTTTTTTTACACCATTCTCACTGTGGCTGTGGGTTCCTTTGGGATCCTTGTGTGGAATCTTAGGGGGGGGGTCAATATCCATCTCCCTCACCTAATATGATTGCTCTCTTATAGAATAATACTCTTTGTGATCTTCTATGTTTAAATGTCCCTGATGAAGGGACTCATTGTGTCCCAAAATGCAGTGGGTACATAGGAACATCATCAAGAACGCCATAACAGTCAAATTTTCTATGTGTATTACCTTTGTTTTTATTGGCGATGTATACACCTGTTTTACTTCTTTGTAAAAAAAACTTGTTACATTTTACCCATATCTGCGTTTCCATTGTTGCCTTTAAAGTCCCACTAGTACCAGCAAGTACTTGTTATTAATATATAATATAGATGAATTTCGCGCAATATTAAATAAAGTAAATAGAATTAAATAAATATATATCCACGTGTATCAAATCAGTGTAAAAAATATATATAAAATAGTGCCAATTAAGATACTGGTCAGTGGGCTATTACTGCAAGGACCAAATGTCTCTGTATTGCAGCATATAGCTGTGGCCACTAACTTCTAATATTGGTGATAATTATTTCCAAAATTAACGTGAATAAAAAACATTATTTTATGCAGCCATTAATTATAAGTGGTTAATGATATGTGCAAATAAGTGATGAAGACACATGACGGTGTTGTAACGCGTAGGGATTGGCTGGAGCGGTACACACATTTTGAAGCACAAGTGAGAGGGCGCTGAAAATGCCAGAACTTTTTTTTCTCATTACTCTGCCTGTTTTTATTATATTGAATGTAAGAGCATTACTTAAGAATAAATATCCCCTCTCCGTTTTTAAACTTTATTACGCTAGTGGAGCCTTCTTTTCTTCCCCCTCCCCTATCCTGTTTTATCTCCCCCACCACTGAGAGAACCAGATCGGAGGCACAAGTTGTGAAGCCAACAAGTATCTATATTCTATGAGGTCACCAAATGCCAATGGTTGTGCCATTCTGGATGCTTTTAGCTGAATGGCCGCTTCCTGAAGGACAACGTTGCACCGATTGGGTGGCACTTGGCCACCTCATAGAATATAGATACTTGTTGGTTTCACAACTTGTGATCTATCCAATAATTGACTTTTCTCTTCTCCCTTTTATACCTCTAGACCTTCTCACCATTTGTAAGGTGGAGTTTATTTACACCATTCTCACTGTGGCTGTGGGTTCCTTTGGGATCCTTGTGTGGAATCTTAGGGTGGGGGGGTCAATATCCATCTCCCTCACCCCTTTTGGGGTTTACTGAACTCTTCCACATATGGTGTGGTGTCTCTGTTGCTGGATCAAGCAGATTCTCTAACTGTTCTACTGATATGTTATTGCTCTGATGCCCTTTGCTCTGATATAATAGGTCTGCCTTCTTACTATGTGACTTGACTAATATGATTGCTCTCTTATAGAATAATACTCTTTGTGATCTTCTATGTTTAAATGTCCCTGATGAAGGGACTCATTGTGTCCCAAAATGCATTGGGTACATAGGAACATCATCAAGAACGCCATAACAGTCAAATTTTCTATGTGTATTACCTTTGTTTTTATTGGCGATGTATACACCTGTTTTACTTCTTTGTAAAAAAAACTTGTTACATTTTACCCATATCTGCGTTTCCATTGTTGCCTTTAAAGTCCCACTAGTACCAGCAAGTACTTGTTATTAATATATAATATAGATGATTTTCGCGCAATATTAAATAAAGTAAATAGAACTAAATAAATATATATCCACGTGTATCAAATCAGTGTAAACAATATATATAAAATAGTGCCAATTAAGATACTGGTCAGTGGGCTATTACTGCAAGGACCAAATGTCTCTGTATTGCAGCATATAGCTGTGGCCACTAACTTCTAATATTGGTGATAATTATTTCCAAAATTAACGTGAATAAAAAACATTATTTTATGCAGCCATTAATTATAAGTGGTTAATGATATGTGCAAATAAGTGATGAAGACACGTGACGGTGTTGTAACGCGTAGGGATTGGCTGGAGCGGTACACACATATTGAAGCACAAGTGAGAGGGCGCTGAGAATGCCAGAACTTTTTTTTCTCATTACTCTGCCTGTTTTTATTATATTGAATGTAAGAGCATTACTTAAGAATAAATATCCCCTCTCCGTTTTTAAACTTTATTACGCTAGTGGAGCCTTCTTTTCTCCCCCTCCCCTATCCTGTTTTATCTCCCCCACCACTGAGAGAACCAGATCAGAGGCACAAGTTGTGAAGCCAACAAGTATCTATATTCTATGAGGTCACCAAATGCCAATGGTTGTGCCATTCTGGATGCTTTTAGCTGAATGGCCGCTTCCTGAAGGACAACGTTGCACCGATTGGGTGGCACTTGGCGACCTCATAGAATATAGATACTTGTTGGTTTCACAACTTGTGATCTATCCAATAATTGACTTTTCTCTTCTCCCTTTTATACCTCTAGACCTTCTCACCATTTGTAAGGTGGAGTTTTTTTACACCATTCTCACTGTGGCTGTGGGTTCCTTTGGGATCCTTGTGTGGAATCTTAGGGGGGGGGGGGGGTCAATATCCATCTCCCTCACCCCTTTTGGGGTTTATTGAACTCTTCCACATATGGTGTGGTGTCTCTGTTGCTGGATCAAGCAGATTCTCTAACTGTTCTACTGATATGTTATTGCTCTGATGCCCTTTGCTCTGATATAATAGGTCTGCCTCCTTACTATGTGACTTGACTAATATGATTGCTCTCTTATAGAATAATACTCTTTGTGATCTTCTATGTTTAAATGTCCCTGATGAAGGGACTCATTGTGTCCCAAAATGCATTGGGTACATAGGAACATCATCAAGAACGCCATAAAAGTCAAATTTTCTATGTGTATTACCTTTGTTTTTATTGGCGATGTATACACCTGTTTTACTTCTTTGTAAATAAAACTTGTTACATTTTACCCATATCTGCGTTTCCATTGTTGCCTTTAAAGTCCCACTAGTACCAGCAAGTACTTGTTATTAATATATAATATAGATGAATTTCGCGCAATATTAAATAAAGTAAATAGAATTAAATAAATATATATCCACGTGTATCAAATCAGTGTAAAAAATATATATAAAATAGTGCCAATTAAGATACTGGTCAGTGGGCTATTACTGCAAGGACCAAGTGTCTCTGTATTGCAGCATATAGCTGTGGCCACTAACTTCTAATATTGGTGATAATTATTTCCAAAATTAACGTGAATAAAAAACATTATTTTATGCAGCCATTAATTATAAGTGGTTAATGATATGTGCAAATAAGTGATGAAGACACGTGACGGTGTTGTAACGCGTAGGGATTGGCTGGAGCGGTACACACATTTTGAAGCACAAGTGAGAGGGCGCTGAGAATGCCAGAACTTTTTTTTCTCATTACTCTGCCTGTTTTTATTATATTGAATGTAAGAGCATTACTTAAGAATAAATATCCCCTCTCCGTTTTTAAACTTTATTACGCTAGTGGAGCCTTCTTTTCTCCCCCTCCCCTATCCTGTTTTATCTCCCCCACCACTGAGAGAACCAGATCGGAGGCACAAGTTGTGAAGCCAACAAGTATCTATATTCTATGAGGTCACCAAATGCCAATGGTTGTGCCATTCTGGATGCTTTTAGCTGAATGGCCGCTTCCTGAAGGACAACGTTGCACCGATTGGGTGGCACTTGGCGACCTCATAGAATATAGATACTTGTTGGTTTCACAACTTGTGATCTATCCAATAATTGACTTTTCTCTTCTCCCTTTTATACCTCTAGACCTTCTCACCATTTGTAAGGTGGAGTTTTTTTACACCATTCTCACTGTGGCTGTGGGTTCCTTTGGGATCCTTGTGTGAAATCTTGGGGGGGGGGGGGTCAATATCCATCTCCCTCACCCCTTTTGGGGTTTACTGAACTCTTCCACATATGGTGTGGTGTCTCTGTTGCTGGATCAAGCAGATTTTCTAACTGTTCTACTGATATGTTATTGCTCTGATGCCCTTTGCTCTGATATAATAGGTCTGCCTCCTTACTATGTGACTTGACTAATATGATTGCTCTCTTATAGAATAATACTCTTTGTGATCTTCTATGTTTAAATGTCCCTGATGAAGGGACTCATTGTGTCCCAAAATGCAGTGGGTACATAGGAACATCATCAAGAACGCCATAACAGTCAAATTTTCTATGTGTATTACCTTTGTTTTTATTGGCGATGTATACACCTGTTTTACTTCTTTGTAAAAAAAACTTGTTACATTTTACCCATATCTGCGTTTCCATTGTTGCCTTTAAAGTCCCACTAGTACCAGCAAGTACTTGTTATTAATATATAATATAGATGAATTTCGCGCAATATTAAATAAAGTAAATAGAATTAAATAAATATATATCCACGTGTATCAAATCAGTGTAAAAAATATATATAAAATAGTGCCAATTAAGATACTGGTCAGTGGGCTATTACTGCAAGGACCAAATGTCTCTGTATTGCAGCATATAGCTGTGGCCACTAACTTCTAATATTGGTGATAATTATTTCCAAAATTAACGTGAATAAAAAACATTATTTTATGCAGCCATTAATTATAAGTGGTTAATGATATGTGCAAATAAGTGACGAAGACACATGACGGTGTTGTAACGCGTAGGGATTGGCTGGAGCGGTACACACATTTTGAAGCACAAGTGAGAGGGCGCTGAAAATGCCAGAACTTTTTTTTCTCATTACTCTGCCTGTTTTTATTATATTGAATGTAAGAGCATTACTTAAGAATAAATATCCCCTCTCCGTTTTTAAACTTTATTACGCTAGTGGAGCCTTCTTTTCTTCCCCCTCCCCTATCCTGTTTTATCTCCCCCACCACTGAGAGAACCAGATCGGAGGCACAAGTTGTGAAGCCAACAAGTATCTATATTCTATGAGGTCACCAAATGCCAATGGTTGTGCCATTCTGGATGCTTTTAGCTGAATGGCCGCTTCCTGAAGGACAACGTTGCACCGATTGGGTGGCACTTGGCGACCTCATAGAATATAGATACTTGTTGGTTTCACAACTTGTGATCTATCCAATAATTGACTTTTCTCTTCTCCCTTTTATACCTCTAGACCTTCTCACCATTTGTAAGGTGGAGTTTATTTACACCATTCTCACTGTGGCTGTGGGTTCCTTTGGGATCCTTGTGTGGAATCTTAGGGTGGGGGGGTCAATATCCATCTCCCTCACCCCTTTTGGGGTTTACTGAACTCTTCCACATATGGTGTGGTGTCTCTGTTGCTGGATCAAGCAGATTCTCTAACTGTTCTACTGATATGTTATTGCTCTGATGCCCTTTGCTCTGATATAATAGGTCTGCCTTCTTACTATGTGACTTGACTAATATGATTGCTCTCTTATAGAATAATACTCTTTGTGATCTTCTATGTTTAAATGTCCCTGATGAAGGGACTCATTGTGTCCCAAAATGCATTGGGTACATAGGAACATCATCAAGAACGCCATTACAGTCAAATTTTCTATGTGTATTACCTTTGTTTTTATTGGCGATGTATACACCTGTTTTACTTCTTTGTAAAAAAAACTTGTTACATTTTACCCATATCTGCGTTTCCATTGTTGCCTTTAAAGTCCCACTAGTACCAGCAAGTACTTGTTATTAATATATAATATAGATGATTTTCGCGCAATATTAAATAAAGTAAATAGAACTAAATAAATATATATCCACGTGTATCAAATCAGTGTAAACAATATATATAAAATAGTGCCAATTAAGATACTGGTCAGTGGGCTATTACTGCAAGGACCAAATGTCTCTGTATTGCAGCATATAGCTGTGGCCACTAACTTCTAATATTGGTGATAATTATTTCCAAAATTAACGTGAATAAAAAACATTATTTTATGCAGCCATTAATTATAAGTGGTTAATGATATGTGCAAATAAGTGATGAAGACACGTGACGGTGTTGTAACGCGTAGGGATTGGCTGGAGCGGTACACACATTTTGAAGCACAAGTGAGAGGGCGCTGAGAATGCCAGAACTTTTTTTTCTCATTACTCTGCCTGTTTTTATTATATTGAATGTAAGAGCATTACTTAAGAATAAATATCCCCTCTCCGTTTTTAAACTTTATTACGCTAGTGGAGCCTTCTTTTCTCCCCCTCCCCTATCCTGTTTTATCTCCCCCACCACTGAGAGAACCAGATCGGAGGCACAAGTTGTGAAGCCAACAAGTATCTATATTCTATGAGGTCACCAAATGCCAATGGTTGTGCCATTCTGGATGCTTTTAGCTGAATGGCCGCTTCCTGAAGGACAACGTTGCACCGATTGGGTGGCACTTGGCGACCTCATAGAATATAGATACTTGTTGGTTTCACAACTTGTGATCTATCCAATAATTGACTTTTCTCTTCTCCCTTTTATACCTCTAGACCTTCTCACCATTTGTAAGGTGGAGTTTTTTTACACCATTCTCACTGTGGCTGTGGGTTCCTTTGGGATCCTTGTGTGGAATCTTAGGGGGGGGGTCAATATCCAGGTAGGTGATCAATTGATCATCCCAATCTCCCATATGATACTATATAGGTTTAACCATTTCCCTGACCTTCTCCTCTCCATTTCCCTCCTATCAGCATAGATGAAACCTTCTCTCTCAATTTTGCCCCTGAAGAAGGATTGTACAGATATATAGTACCCCGAAACGCGTTGGGCTTGAGAAGAGCTCCCTTATCAATTTTTGCTTTTTGTTCATCATAGCTACTATGTAGTTTCTATTGTATTACTATGTATATTCATTGCTTGCTTTTTATCTGATGTATTTTTCTATACAAATAAAATTATACCTTTTATCTATATACTTATGCCCCTTACTCTGTACACACTTGCTCTTGCAAGTGCCGGAAAAGTCCACCTAGGGGAACCCTTTGTTTTGTATTTATATTGAATGTAAGAGCATTACTTAAGAATAAATATCCCCTCTCCGTTTTTAAACTTTATTACGCTAGTGGAGCCTTCTTTTCTCCCCCTCCCCTATCCTGTTTTATCTCCCCCACCACTGAGAGAACCAGATCGGAGGCATATGGAAAGAAAGATGGAGGATTAATAGTAGAGGAAGCAAGGATTCCAGTGACAGCTTCTACACCAAAAATCCTTAACTACTGAATGCTTCTTTACTACAATTTGAAGGTAAGGGTTCTGAGAGACCACTATAGGAGACACCACCAGCAGGGTCACACATTCATTACACTCTATGTGCCAGAATTGAATAGAAGAATTTCATCTATGTTTACAGACTCTTGTATGCTGCTACCCATCTATTTCCAAAAAACTTTCATTCCCCATTATAACTGAGCGCTGATGTGGATTTTCTCACACCATTCCTTTTGTCATTATGTTTGATGTCTCAGGTTAATATTTATTGCACTTATTTGCACATATCATTAACCACTTATAATTAATGGCTGCATAAAATAATGTCTTTTATTCACGTTAATTTTGGAAATAATTATCACCAATATTAGAAGATAGTGGCCACAGCTATATGCTGCAATACAGAGACATTTGGTCCTTGCAGTAATAGCCCACTGACCAGTATCTTAATTGGCACTATTTTATATATATTTTTTACACTGATTTGATACACATGGATATATATTTATTTGATTCTATTTACTTTATTTAATATTGTGCAAAATTCATCTATATTATTTACTGTATTAAGTGTCGGTGTGAACACCCTTATTTTGCTGCAATATTGCTATCAACCTGTTATGTAATTTTTTGTATTTTCAATTTAAAATAAGCTTAGTTTTTATCATCCGACGAGCGCGAAGGACACTTTTATTCAAAGTCCTGGTTATTGTTTGTTCAACTCATTTCCTGTGGCCCAAAAATGCCAGGACAGTACAAATACCCACAAATTACTCCTTTTTGGAAAGCAGACGGTTCAAGGTATTTAGTAAGAGGCATGGTGAGATTTTTGAAGCTGTAATTTTTTTTCACAATTATTATTAAAAATAATGAATAATAATAATTAATGGAAGCCATCCATTGTATACAATTGTCATGTGATCTGCTGTGATTGGTCACAGTGATCGCATGACACTGGCAGCGGGCTGGTGCAGTGATCAGTCATTGGCTGTGTCAAAAGACGTCCACCCAGAACAACAGTGCTCCCTTCCGGCTGTCATTTTACTATAGGCCAGGTGGGAAGATCTTAGAGATCAATTCTGCCCCAAACCGGCTTCTTAAAGCAGTATTAACCCTAAAAGTAAACACTTACTATATTGCAGATTACCAATTCTTAGATGTGATGGCTGCATTAGTTTCATTTTTTACACTTTCTTACTTCAATTTTCATCTGGTGATCTGGCCAGAAGGTCTGTTGTCTTTCAACATAAAAGCTCTCTTGCTGTTACAAGGATGAGACAGACTGTTTAACACTGACAGGGGTGCTTAAAATTATCAACTTTTATTTATATATGTAAAACCTTTATCCCAAAAGGAAACAAAACTGTACCTGTAACTGCTTGTAGTGCTAACCCCTAAGGGGCTGCTGATTTTAACTGATTATTTCCCAAGCAGTACAGAAGCCACCAATCGCCCAAACAACAGTCCAATAAATAGTCTAGAGGTTGTTTTTTTTGTAATGTATTGCTGGTAGAACTTTGGGCAGGATAGGGATTGGGGGCATGGGATACTCCAAAAATGTGTAAGATATAGCAGTTCAAGGACATTCTTCTTCATAAATATGTGCAGACGTTGAACAGTCCCCACAGCTAAAGACCATGAGGTAACTTTCTGAATGGGTTAAAGCTGATCTTCACCGCATCTGAGCACCACAAACCAAAAACACTATGTATTTTATTTTTAATATCCAAAGCAAACTCCCTCATCTATCCACGTTTCCATGCTTTATTTTGTTGAGAAATCAATTTGAAAAACAAACCCCTAGCATTTCTGTCAATGGCAATCTTAAGTAAGGGTAAATGATTCATGTAGCATTTACTTCCTGGAATCCATCTGCCAGCTCAAGCATGCATGCAGTGCAGGAGAGAGTGTATCACGGGTACTCACCGAGGCCGAGATGCTGGGAGTGGCTTCCCTTGCGGCTAAGCGCACTACACCCCTGGTAGTGGTACAGAGGGTGTAGGGCACAGAGAGGCACGGGTCGCCTGCAGGCAGGAAGCTCTTGAGAGGAGGACTTCAGTCACGTAGAGATGAGAGCAATGGTGGCTCTGACCCGGAACTGGAGAAGAAGACCCGGCTGGGGTTCTAACCCGCAAACACAACGGGAGCTGGGAGAAGTGCAGGAGATCAGGCACAGAGAACCCAGTAGTGGAGAGTCTATGGTGCAGACCTATAACAAATACTGGAGACTGATAGCTGAGGAAGTCCTTGAAACAGGCCGAGGGTCAAACACAGCAGATGGTAAGTAGAGGAATCCTGAAGGCAAGCCAAAGGTAGAGGATTGGAGATGTCAGCAGAGAAGTCCGTTTAAACAAGCCGGGGTCATACACGAGAAGGCAGGAGAATCCGGAGACAGGCAGAGGGTCAAACACTGGAAGCAGATGGTGGGGAAGTCCTTTAAACAAGCCGAGGTCAAAACGCTGGAGAGAGACAAGGTAGGTCAGGCAAATCCGGGTCAAACAGGTAAACACAAGAAGCAGGAATCAGGAACGGAACACTGGAAGCTGAAAGACAAACCAGCAATTAAACAGGGCACAAGTCAGTCCTTATATAGGCCAGAAAGGGGGCGTAACGCTGACGAGCGAACGTTCGTACGCCATTACGCCGTTACGCCGTGTAGTGAACCCGTGTGTGCCGCTACTTTGCTAACGCGCATGCGCCGAAGCGCGGCTCCGCCGCGCAAACGCACAGGAACCTTCCGATGTTGACAGGCTCTTCTCTGACAGAGTGCTTAGCTGAGAAAACTCCTCCTCCTTTCCACCCCTCCTAAAGACTCCTGGGATGTATGACAGCATTTGCCTAGGCAAGAGACCAGGAAATCGCTGAAGAAAAAGAAAAGACAGCAGCAGCCCTGTGCATTTTGGACCCTCCAGGGAAGAAAAAATCCTGCTCTTCGGTGTCTCCAACTATTTATCCCCATTCCAGCCACCTACTGGACACTCTTTACCAGGGATTTGCTTGAACTCGATAAAATTTTAGGCTGGATGATTTGGCTCTCCCACCCTAAGCTCTGGAAACTTCTTCCAGAGGCAGAGGGAAGTAAACTCTCAACCTGTGAAATCCTTGATCTGGCCAGAACAAACAATCTCTGCTCTCTTGATTACAGAAGGAGCCAAACACTAGATTTGCCTAGCATCCTATGCTAAGAAGTGCTACATGCTTATAAAGTGTTAGCTGGAGTTTGACTTCAATTTGTTTAGTGTATCTAAATCTACTGATCTATTAAATCTTCTAACACCCCCTCCCCCCAGGCTAACAACACTGCTGTCCAAACCTGTCCCCTATGTTCCTTTAGAGTGGTGTCGGTATAATACAGGAGGTGAGTTACTGGCCAGATCACCAGGTGAAAACAGAGGAGAAAAAAAAGAAAAGTAACACAGCCACACCTAATGATTGTTAAGCTGCATTATTTTATGGTTTTGGTTTTGGGTTTGATACCACTTTAAAATCTCTTAAACTGGCCACATGCTGATCAAAATGTAGGCAATTCAGCAGGGATCTGACAAATTTTATTGTGTGTGTGGCTGTCCTTGCTCAACAGAAGTTGTTTGATTGATTTCTTTTGAAGGAACATGCTGAAAACTTTTTGTCAATCAGTGGCTGCAGTTGCTGATCAGAGTATTCTGAGTCCAGCTGTCAGAATACAATGTCCTGGCAGGGGAGATTCCTCCATCTTCTTTGTGTGGATGGAGAAATCTGTGTTCTTTTTTTTAGCTCGCTGGCTGAACGAAGATAACCTAACCATCTATGGCCAGCTTTAGAAACTTAATTGGTTAATATTCACTTTCAGTAGTCTGTGTTTCTGGCCCTCTGACTAGCACTAACCTAGATTATTCTACAATGGCAACATCAACCCTAGAATTTCCAGATTTTTTGTATATGTGCTGTGGCCATATTATAACCTTTGGATGCATGACATAGATATTCTGTTTGGGATATTTTATCAATCAAGTCCAACAGAGATGGAAGAAGCCCACAGGTTCTTTAGCAACAACTACAAAAATGTTAAATATGTGTGGGTCAAGTTTAAAGTATAACTAAAGGGAAAACTTTTTAAAGTTTTGGATAGAGTCAGAGGCTTAACTAGAACTTTCAGGGCCCCGATACAAGAAATCATGAAGGGCCCCCTAACTGCCAGCCTGAGCCCTATCCTCAATTCCCCCTGCCTAGCACAAAGCTCCCCCACCCAAAAAAATTACCACCCAGCATACATAATTTCCCCTCCGAAACCCCCCCCCCGCAATTCCCCCCTCTTTGCCTAAATCCCCCACCCCCTCCTAGCAGCACAAATCCTCCATCCCAGTACAACCCCCCTAGCACAAATCCCCACCCCCCAAACCCCCCTTCTTAGACCAATTCCCCCACATCCCCCTTGCCAACACAATTCCTCACCCCCAAATCCCCCCTCTTGGCATAAACCAACTCCCCATCCTAGCAGCACAAATCCTCCCTCTAAGGCACAACCCCCCATACCCCCTCTTAGCTCAAATCACCCCCCATCTCCATCTTAGCCCAATCCCCCCTCCTTCCCCCTAATTACTTGTCCCAACATAACTACCCAACTCAAACTTACAGTTGGGAAATCACTCCATAGTCTGCACAGCAGATGACACAGATCGCTCTCAGATCAGACCATACACAGCTTGATTACCCCCAACCCCCCTCCCCCCATCTTCTCTATATGGTCAGCTCCCCGCAGCAGAAAATTAGTAGGGGCGGGTACAGTCCATTCACAGTTTGATCTGAGTGAGAGTAAGAGACTGAGGGAGAGATCGCTGTTCTGACAGAAGTGGGGAGAGCACAGCACCCTCCTAGATCCAACCCTGCAGAGAGAGCAGGGGGGCCAGAAGAGAATGCAGGGGCCCGGGGGCAGCAGAGGGAAGCTGGATAGGAGGGGCGGCAGCCCATCTTCCTCCTGCAGCTGCTGAATGCCTGCAGGAGGGAGATGAGGAGAATCAGGCATTCAACGGCTGAAGGACTAAAAGGAGGGGAGTTTTCTCTCTATAGGCTGCTGCCTCTCCTATCCAGGTGTACAGGGGGAGCATGGGACCAGGTCGCAATTGCCACCCCTGTGACCACTGTAGCTACGCCCCTGGATAGAGTTCAGAGGGATTAGAACACCTGATTTTATTGCTGTCTCCCCCCTTAAGGAGATTCACCCTCTCTATTTGTCCTGTTTACCATTATCATTGAAAGTGAAAGTAAAAAAAAATCTCAAATTTTGGGTTGTCCCCAGAAAAGTAATAATTGGGAAATCTTCCAATATGGATATTAGTTCTGGTGACCCTCGGGGTCCCCAAGGGATTCCCTTCATTTTCAGGCATTTCCCCTCACTTCCTGTTTGGCTATGGGACAGGAAAATCTCTGCAATAGGACACAGGAGGCAAAAAAAAAACTATAACCCTCCCATGCTCTATCCAAAATCAAAAAAAAAGTTTTGCCTATAGAGCTACTAAAGGCATTTTGAAAATCAGTGATTTTTAACTGAACCAGACGGGACAAAAACATTTTCCAAGGTACCTGTTAGTGTTCAATTCAATCTCTGGGTCCCTCTGGAGCCCCTTGGATCCCAGGGCCCAGGTTAAGCATGGGGCAATTATTTTCTGCCAAAATTAGATGTTAAAAATAAATATATTGACATATTGACACTTAACATGACATTCATTTAAAAGCAAGAATATAGCTTCATTATTTTTGTTATTTTAAAAGCCTTATATACAAAGAAATATTCGTTTAAAGGTACAACTGAATTATGTAGCTAAATTGTAATTTTTGCTTAATACATAATACATTTGCGAGTGGAGACCCATTTTAATTCTTTCTAATGTCAGGGTCTCAGCAACTTCAAACACCAAATGTTAATGGGCTTTCTGAAGATATATTACATAAATAACTTTACTGCTGAAAAAGAATTATGATAATCTCAGCTCTTGCAGAAATGCCCCTTAAAGCATGCATGCAATGCACCTGTCAGTTGTCACAGACTGTAACATTACATACTTCATGCAACAATATATGTCATTGTATTATCATTTTGGTATGGAATTTCACCACCAAGGTTAAATAAGTCTGTACTGGATTACATACATACAGACAAGGTTTTTAATCTAAATAGTTTTAAAAGGGAAGATATATCCTTAGTGTTTTTAGACATACAGTACATGTACAAGTGATCATCTTGGTGTAAACAGTCTTATTCATTCGTGCTAATGTTTTAAAAGTTGTATCTATATACAGTTCGGAATTAAATATTTGAATGGGATCAGTCATATTTACTATTTGCAATCTTACACAATGGTTGTGCTTCACTGCTCCTTTTCCTAATGCAAAATCTATGAGTTGATTTAACTTATTGAACAAAAAAAAAAAACATTTCCTTAGTACCTGATACCTTATCAGCTGCATTGTATCATACTGATTTTAGTTCTCACTTCTCTAATAATCTTTTGTACAAGATTGATACACTTTTCCAATCCGCAGGTGAATGACACAAAAGTGAAAAAAAAGGTATTTTATGCAGACTTGCTGTAAAATTTCCTAGATGGAATTAGCAACTCATTGAATTCAATGACATCTTGCCTAAAAGGTTAAATATCTATGGTCATTTGCTCTACCACTAGATTCATCAAATCCCCGAAACACTTCAATAGCTAAAATATACAGGTGCATCTCAAACAATTAGAATATCATCAAAAAATTAATTTATTTCAGTAATTCAATTCAAAAAGTAAAACTCATATATTATATAGCTTCTTTACACACAGAGTAATATATTTTGAACATTTCTTTCTGTTAACCACTTCAGCCCCAGAAGATTTTAACCCCTTCGTGACCAGGCATTACTTTAACTGACGATTGCGTGGTCGTGCAATGTTGTACCCAAATAAAATTGTATTAAAATGTCCTTTTTTTCCCACAAATAGAGCTTTCTTTTGGTGGTATTTGATCACCTCTCTGGTTTTTATTTTTTGCAATATAAACAAAAAATAGCGACAATTTGGAAAAAAAGACCAATATTTTTTACTAACTTCTATAATACATATCCAATAAAAAAATTGAAAAAAAATCTAATTTCTTCATCAATTTAGGCCAATATGTATTCTGCTAAATATTTTTGGTAAAAAAAAAAATCCCAATAAGTGTATTGTGATTGGTTTGCGCAAAAGTTATAAAGTCTACAAATGATGGGATGTTTTTATGGAATTTTTATTTATGTATTTTTTACTAGTAATGGCGGCGATCAGTGGGACTGCGACATTGCCGCGGAACAAATTGGACATCTGACACTTTTGACACTTTTTTGGGGACCAGTGGCATTAATACATTGATAAGTGCTAAATGACACTGGCAGGGAAGGAGATAACATCAGGGGTGATCAAAGGGTTAAGTGTGTCCCTAGGGGGTGCTTACTGTGTGGGGAATACTCTGTCTGGGAGAACACAGAGATCTGTGTTCCAGCTTAGCAGGAACACAAGATCTCTGTTCTCTGCTGTTAGAATGGCGATCTGCCTTGTTTACATAGGCAGATCCTCGTTCTGCCTCTCTGGGGAATGATCGTAGGTGGCCGGTGGAGATCGTGTCCACTGGACCTGCTGATGGGCTCCCCCTCTGTCCAATCAGCGCGCGCGCATGCCTCCAGAGGCTACTGCATGCCTTGCCGCAGTAAATGTCCGGAAATGGTTAATTTTGATGATTATGACTTATAATTAGTCAAAACTCAAATCCCGTATCTCAGAAAATTTTAATATTGTGAAAAAGTTCAATATTGTAGACTCATGGGTGTCACACTTTAATCAGATAATTAACTCAAAAAACCTTTAAAGGTTTCCTGAGACTTTAAATTGTCTCTCAGTCTGGTTCAGTAGGTTACCTAATCATGGGGAAGACTGCTGATTTGACAATTGTCCAGAAGACAGTCATTGGCACCTTCCACAAGGAGGGTAAGTCACAAAAGGACATTGCTAAAAAGCTGGCTGTTCACAGAGTGCTGTATCCAAGCGTATTAATGGAAAGTTGAGTGGAAGGAAAAAGTGTGGTAGAAAAAGGTGCAAAAGCAACAGCGAAAACCACAGCCTTGAGCAGTGGCGGCTGGTGGTAAATTTTGAGGGGGGGTGTCTGTGGGTGCACGGTTTGCCACCTCAAAAAAAATTTAGCTCCCCCGGTCCAGTCAATCGGGTCATATGCACCCCCACTCAGTTGGATGGTTATGAGCCCGGTACTTACCCCATCTATGGTGGGGGCATCGGTTCCCTCCGGGTGATAGGTGGCAGCTTCCCCTGCGTCCACTCCTCAACATCATGGCTGTTAGAGAGGTTACCTTGTTGGTTGCAGTGCTGGCCTCTCTGGTGCACGCCGGTGTGCGCCAGTGTGTGCGTTCCTGTGTGCGCCCCTGTGAGTGCTGGTGTGCGCACTGGCTTCCGGGCATGTGCGCGTGCGGGGGTGTGCGTGCTTATGCACGCCTGTGCACATTGGCATGCGCGCGTGCATGGTGTTTGGAGACCTATTTAGGTCTGCTGTGCACTCTGCTCAGTGCTGCCTGATCATCAGCTCCCTGTGCCCTTGTTCCCGTTGCTTTACCTGAGTTCCTGTGTTCCTGATCTCCTGACGACCTAGCTTGCCTCTCGGATACCCCTGACTTCTGCCTGCACCTGACCTCGGCCTGTTTGACTCCACTTCTGCCTGCTCCAGTTGTACCTTTGCTGCCCACCTGTTGCCGAATAGGGATGAGCCGAACACCCCCCTGTTCGGTTCGCACCAGAACATGCGAACAGGAAAAAAGTTCGCTCGAACACGCGAACACCGTTAAAGTCTATGGGACACGAACATGAATAATCAAAAGTGCTAATTTTAAAGGCTTATATGCAAGTTATTGTCATAAAAAGTGTTTGGGGACCTGGGTCCTGCCCAGGGGACATGGATCAATGCAAAAAAAAGTTTTAAAAACGGCCGTTTTTTCAGGAGCAGTGATTTTAATAATGCTTAAAGTCAAACAATAAAAGTGTAGCTGGGGGGTGTCTATAGTATGCCTGTAAAGGGGCGCATGTTTCCCGTGCTGCCAGACGAGGAGACGCCGTCACACAGCGGGAGCCTCCCTCCATGCATGGATGCGGAGCGGCCCGAAGAAGAAAATTAAGAAGAGAAGATGAAGATGAAGAAGATGAAGAAGAGAAGAGGATGAAGAAGAAGATGAAGAGAAGAGCGGGAGCCTCCCCCCATGCCATGGGTGCGGAGCGGCCCGAGGAGAAGAAGATAGAAGACGCCGCGGAGGAGATGCTGGACGAGAACGCCGGAGGAAGAACTAGAAGAGCCAGAAGAACCAGAAGAAGAAGAAGATGAAGGAAGATAGAAGAAGCATTTAAATAAAGGAATTGTCAAAAACTGTCTCTTGTCATTTTTAACTATTTTGACACTTTTTTAGTGAAATGGTAGGGGTAAGTACCCCCTTACCATTTCACACAGGGGGGGCCGGGATCTGGGGGTCCCCTTGTTAAAGGGGGCTTCCAGATTCCGATAAGCCTCCCGCCCGCAGACCCCCACAACCACCGGCCACGGTTGTGGGGATGAGGCCCTTGTCCTCATCAACATGGGGACAAGGTGTTTTGGGGGGCTACCCCAAAGCACCCTCCCAATGTTGAGGGCATGTGGCCTGGTACGGTTCAGGGGGGGGGGCCGCACTCTCGTCCCCCCCTCTTTTCCTGCGGCCTGCCAGGTTGCGTGCTCAGATAAGGGTCTGGTATGGATTTTTGGGGGAACCCCACGCCGTTATTTTTTTTTTTTTGGCGCGGGGTTCCCCTTAAAATCCATACCAGACCTGAAGGGTCTGGTATGGAATTTAGGGGGAACCCCACGTCATTTTTTTTTTAAATTTTGGCTGGGGTTCCCCTTAATATCCATACCAGACCTGAAGGGCCTGGTATGGAATTTAGGGGGACCCCCCCCACGTCATTTTTTTTTTTTTTAATTTTGGTTCGGGGTTTCCCTGTGGGGAATTCTCATGCCGTTTTTATCAATGAACTTTTATGTGTATTGTCGGACCGGCAATTCATTAATAGCCGCGGGTAGTTTTAAATGAGTTTTTTCCTTCGAAATGTCATTTTGCTGTCAGACTGTTCTAAACACGGGAAACATGCGCCCCTTTATAGGCATACTATAGACACCCCCCAGGTACGAAATTTAAAGGGATATTACACTTTTATTGTTTGACTTTAAGCATTATTAAAATCACTGCTCCTGAAAAAACGTCCGTTTTTAAAACTTTTTTTTGCATTGATACATGTCCCCTGGGGCAGGACCCGGGTCCCCAAACACTTTTTATGACAATAACTTGCATATAAGCCTTTAAAATTAGCACTTTTGATTTCTCCCATAGACTTTTAAAGGGTGTTCCGCAGCATTCGAATTTGCCGCGAACACCCCAAATTGTTCGGTGTTCGGCGAACTTGCAAACAGCCAATGTTCGAGTCGAACATGAGTTCGACTCGAACTCAAAGCTCATCCCTATTGCCGAACCCTGCCTGTGCCCTGACCTGCCTGCTCTGCTCCTGCTCAGCATCTGTTTGCCGGGGGTTCCAGCCTTCTTACCTGCTGCTTGAAGATTATCTTCCCTCCAGCTGGATCCTCATCACCAGGCTCTCATACCATTCTGCACTCCCGTGCCTCCTGTGTATCCTATCAGGGGCCGCAAGTCAGACACATAAGGGAGACCACCCTCTGCCCAAGCGGACTCACCGGTCTGGTAAGTGGAAGTCTGACAATGGCGGCTTCCGCCGTGAGTCTCCTCCCTTCTCCTATTAGGCAAATTGGAACACTTCTCCTTTCGGTCAATCAGGAAACAGGTCTCAGACCCACTTCCTGATTGGCTGGGAGGAGAATCAGGAAAACAATAGCAAATATTCGTTCGCTATTATTACACAAATGGGTGAGCTCGGGGTGCAGTGCTCTGCACCCCAAGCTCACCCTTTTTTGAAGCCTATTAGAGCCTCTGGCTCTAATTATGGGCGTCAAAAAAAACAACAAACCCCTGATTGGAATCCATGCGTCCGGTGCCCCACATGTAGATTAGGGGGCCAGATGCATGGATGGGGGGGCAGCACCCATGCGCTCTGTATTACGGGCAGCCACTGGCCTTGAGAGGATTGTGAAGCAAAGACCATTCAAAAATTTGGGGGAAATTCAAAAGGAGTGGAATACGGCTGCTATCAGTGCTTCAAGAGCCCCCCCACACACAGACGTATCCAGGAAATGGGCTACAACTGTTGCATGTCTTGTGTTGAGACAACATCAGAAGCATCTTATCTGGGCTAAGGAGAAAAAGAACTGGACTGTTGTTCAGTAGTCCTCTTTTCAGATGAAAGTAAATGTTTCATTTCATTTGGAAATCAAGGTCCCAGAGTATGGAGGAAGAATGGAGAGGCACAGAATCCAAGTTGCATGAGTTCCAGTGTGAAGTTTCCAAAGTCAGTAATTATTTGGGGAGCCATGTCATTTGCTGATGTTGGTCCACTGTGTTTTATCAAGTCCAAAGTCAGTGCAGCCCTCTACCAGGAAATTCTAGAGCACTCCATGCTTCCCTCTGCTGACCAGCTTTATGGAGATGCCAATTTCATTTTCCATCAGGACTTGGCACCTGCCCACACTGGCAAAAGTACCAATACCTGGTTTAATGATTATGGTATCACTGTGCTTGATTGGGCAGCAAACTCGCCTGACCTAAACCCTATAGAGAATCTGTGGGGTATTGTCAAGAGAAAGATGAGAGACACCAGACCAGCAATGCAGATAAGCTGAAGGCCGCTATCAAAGCAACCTGGGCTTCCATAACACCTCAGCAGTGCCACAGGCTGATTGCCTCCATGCCATGTCATATTGATGCAGTAATTCAGTAATTTAAACAGATGGAGCCCCGACCAAGTATTGAGTGCATACTATGCTGTACATGGACATACATTTCAGTAAGCCAACATTTCTGTATTAAAAATCTCTGTTTTTATTTGATCTTATGTAATATTCAAATTTTCTGAAATACTAAATTTTGAGTTTTCCTTAGCTGTAAGTCATAATCATGAAAATTTAAAAAAAGAAATTCTTGAAATATATCACTCTATGTGTAATGAATCTATATAAAATATGAGTTTCACTTTTTGAATTGAATTACTGAAATAAATTAACTTTTTGATGATATTCTAATTTTTTGAAATGCACCTGTAGTACTTTCTTTATAGGACTCTATTACGAAAAAAAAAAAGACAGACTAGAAGATAATCTCCATTAATTCATGATTTTTTGCTAGTTACTGGTCTGTGACCTCTCACAGAATTGTAAAACAGGAGGTATGATACTGTATTTATGGTTTTAAAGCCTGTTCATTCTGACCCTGTCTGAGGCTGTTGATTATAATAACAAACATGCCCTTGATGTATAATCCATTCTATTTTCTTGCAGAGTCTAAACCCAAAAGGAAATATGTAACATATTGCAACTTACGGAGCCCTAGATGAGGTGGTTGCATTAGTTATATTGTATTTGGACTTTATTCCCTTCATTTTAACCTGATGATCCTTCATTATCAATTCTAACAAGATTTGAACACTGTACTATAGTGTCAATAAATGATCCTGCAGTCCTGGAAAATAGCCAGTACCGAATTAAGGCCAATTAAGACTTCAACTCTCAGAAACTGGGCGCAAATGCAAATGGAAAGCAGTGCTATTGCCGGCGAACATGCCTGTCAGATCACATATGCGGGAATAGTGGAAGTCAATGGGGCTCGAACCTGCAAAATCCAAAGTTCTCACTGAAGGCTTATATGCAAGTTCTTTGCCATAAAAAGTGTATGGTGACCTGGGTCCTGCACCAGGGGACATGTATCAATTTGAAAAAATGTTTTTAAAACGTCCGTTTTTTCGAGAGCAGTGATTTTAATAATGCTAAAGTGAAACAATAAAAATTAAAAATTCCTTTAAATATGGTGCCTGGGCGTGTTCTTAGTATGCTTGTAAAGTAGTGCATCTTTCCCGTGTCTATTACTGTACCATAGCAAAATTACATTTCTAAAGGAAAAAATGTCATTCAAAATTGCTCGTGGCTGTAATGTATTTCCGGTTCCCGGCAAAATAGAGTAAAAATCTAAGAAAAAATGGCATAGGTTCCCCCACCAGTCCATACCAGGCCCTTCAGGTCTGGTATGGATATTAAGGGGAACTCCAAAGCAAAAATGTTTTAAAAAATGGCGTAGGGGTCCCCCCCAAAATCCATACCAGTCCCTTATCTGAGCACGCAATCTGGTAGGCCAGGAAAGGGGGGGCGAGCACCCCCCTCCTGAACCAAAGCAGACCACATGCCCTCAACATGGCGAGGGTTCTTTGGGGTCCCCCCAAAACACCTCGTCCCCATGTTGATGGGGACAAGGGCCTCATCCCCACAACCCTTGCCTGGTGGTTGTGGCGGTCTGTGGGCGGGGGGCTTACCGGAAACTGGAAGCCAGTGTTTGTTTCCATGTTCAGCAGGTCTGTGGTGGGAGGGGTGGAGGAGAAAGACTGGAAGATGAAGGGGGGGAAAGAATGGAGAAGACCGGAGGAAGAAGCGGAGGGAGAAGGAGAAGACCAAAGAAAGACTGAAGGAAGAAGCGGGGGAAAGAAGAAGGCATTTTTAATAAAGGAATTGTCAAAAACTGGCTATTGTCTTTTGTCACATTTCACTGCTTTTTTTGGTGAATGGGTAGGGGTACAATGTACCCAATACCCATTCACATAGGTGGGGTGGGGGCCGGGATTTGGAGGCCCCCTTGTTAGGGGGGCTTCCAGATTCCTATAAGTCCCCACCTGCAGACCCCCATGCCACTGGGCAAGGGTTGGGGGATGAGGCCCTTGTCCCCATCAACATGGGGACATGGTGTTTTGGGGGGGACCCCAAAGCACCCTTCCCATGTTGAGGGCATGTGGCCTGGTATGGTTCAGGAGGGGCAGGGGCCTCTCTCTCTTGCCCCCTCCCTTTTCCTCAGCCTGCTAGGTTGCATGCTCGGATAAGGGTCTGGTATTGATTTTGGGAGACTCCCACGCCATTTTTTTTACTTTTGGCATTGGCGGATTTCCTCCGAATCCACACGAGACTCTAAGGGCCTGGTATAGACTTGGGGGGAACCCCACGCCATTTGTTTAAAATTTTGGAGTGGGAGGTCCCCTCCGAATCCATACTAGATCCGAAGGCCCTGGTATAGAACTATGGGGGACCCCATGCAGTTGTTTTGCAATTTTCTGCCATTTTTTTTACTTTCAGTGGGGAAGCCGCTGACAGCCAATGACTCATTGGTTGTTAAGGATGTATTGGCTGACTTCCCGGTCCCCCGGTTAGCAACCAGCTGACCAGCTATATACAGTGTAAATTGCGCAAAAAAAGTCTCCGACCATTTCCAACAACTCAATGGTCGTAAAACGCATAGATGTAAACTAGTACCATAGGAAACTATGTTAAATGGACTGTAGAGTGTTTCTGTAAACAGCAAATGTACTAAAAAATGCATAGGTGTGAACCTAAGGTCAGGGCCAGTTCACACTGGAGCGATGAGGGTTCCGCACTCAACTCGCAGGCAGTTTACACTGCCAAATGCGAACTGCTGGGAGTGTCAGTAGAAAGTTAATGACACCCCCAAATCAGTTCACATATCGCAGAGCGAACTGCAAATTCAGACAACCATGAGATCCGAGTCTGCTGCGGACCAAAAAAAGGGTCCTGTGCGAGTTTGGTCTGAATGTGATGCAAATTCAACCATACAATCTGTATGGCTGAGTTTTCATCACACAGTGCGACTTGTTCTGCGACTCTTGAGTCCATAGACCTCAAGATTACCCTAACATTGCTTCAAATCACATCAAATTTGTGGCAAAAAGCACCGCAAAATCGCAAGACTTTCAGGTCGCACAACTGTGAAAGACTTGTTATGGACCTCAAGTCGTATGAAAAGTCGGCCAAGTGTAAAAGGAACCTAATGAGATTCATTGATAACACCTTTGAATTAGTCCCCATTTGCAGTTGTGCGACCAATGCCTGTGTACTCTTGCGGTATATGGACC
This sequence comes from Lithobates clamitans, assembly GCA_037952925.1. Taxonomy (NCBI): domain Eukaryota; kingdom Metazoa; phylum Chordata; class Amphibia; order Anura; family Ranidae; genus Lithobates; species Lithobates clamitans. The sequence continues at coordinate 11,901,132 of JBBGZY010000014.1, forward strand.
TCAAGTCGAATCAAAGTCAAACCAAAGTAGTGCAGGGATGAATTTGACCCACTTGCAGTATGCACAAGTGAGAATAGGGCTTAATTCAAAGGTATTATCAATGAATCTCATTCACTCTGCTGCAACCTGAAAGTCACACTATTTTGCTGCCACAACTTGGCCCCAACTTCTGGGAATGCCTGTGTAATATTGCACCCTATGTACCTCAAGTTACATGAAAGTCACACCAGTGTAGTACAGGGACTACTTTGAAGTTGTTGCAACTTGAAGTAGCACAGATATGAATGGTTATCATTGAGAATCATGGGGTACAACTTCATGCAAGTCATGCAACTCGGAGGACCAAATTTGCTGGAAAAGTCACCCAACTGTGAAACCAGTCATATATATTTTAATAGAAAGGAGCTCTCATTTATATTTGCATAGTTGTTACTGATTTACATCAGCAGAACAAATGCAGGAAGTGATGTGTGCACATGGGCCAGAAGCAAATGTGTGGTGAAGCCAAACAAATCTATGAGCCCCACCCACACCAAATCTAACTACCACATCCACCCCACACTGAGGAAGCACAAGTACATATCCTACACTTACCTGGCAAATGAGCAGCACCTCCTCTTTGCTAAAGACCTCGCCATGTCCACCTAGATGGAGATCCTGACCAGCACAGGAAGTTCCGGGTGATTACAATGACTCATTTCCAGGTCAGAAGGTGAAACCACACTCTTTTGACTGCAGCTGCGCATATTTGATCGCAACCACGATTAGAATTTTTTATTTCCATTTATTTGCAGATATGCAAATCTGTAATTCCCCATATAACTATATTTGAAGGTAAACAACTTAAGGGAGTTCGATAAGAAATGGTGTCCCTGGGACAGCAGCAGGTGAACTACAAAGACAAAGGCCCAGTTTGAGCCCTGGTTCACACTGACAGCAAGAGGAAATCGTGCGAGTTCAGCTAAATTTCAGAGACATCTGTGCAGGTTTCTGCACTGATGTCAATAAAAATTGCACCCCAAAGTCGCCAAAAAGTAGTACAGAAACTACTTTTGGAAATTGTGGTACCACACCGATTAGGACGATGCAATTGCCGACGATTTGGCATGCAATTTGACATGTCAAACCACACCAATGTAAACCAGGGCTGACACATACAACACTGCCTATCCACCAGCTGAATTCGTTACCTGCAATTCTTCACAACTGTTATATATAAAGATTCCACCTTTATCATTTACTTGCAGGTGTGCTGAAGAGATTCGTTTTTTTTGGTGCACAAATACGTATAGAAATTATAAGATATAAAAGATAGATATTGCACTTCCCCAAAACCAATTAAAAAGAAGAAGAAAAGAGAAAAAAATAAAACAAAAAACAACAAGCAAGAAAAATAATGTACTTTTATTTTGCCAGCAGAAACATAATTATGTACATTCATTTACTAGCATAAAAAAATATTCTTTAGCAAAACAGTTAGCAATTGGGTTTTAAGGGCCCTGCTCATAGGAGCGTACAATCTAAAATTTGTCTAAACCTTAGAGTGGACACAGCTTTACTTTCAGTGTATAACGGGTAACATTTCATAGTACAACTACTCACCCACCAGCCCACATCATTTTTATCTGCAAGATTATGGAAACAAACTTAATAGTCATTCCTACAATGCATTCCAACATAATATTAAAAAAGGCACATATTCAAAATAAAACACCCACCACCAGCCCACAATCCACACACATACATACATTGGTGAGTATGTTCTGCTCGAAGCTGCATTTCTGTGTACATGATTAAGCAATGAGATCAAAGAGTAGAAGGTCAGCAGATGCTCCTAAACCATGGATGCATAGTCAGACAGGATCAATACACACACAACATTGACAGCATGGCCACATAAACCCACTTTTGATGGAAAAAATGCACAAGAATTTCAGCAAACAAACAGCCCTAGTTGGGCGTTTGTCAATATGCACAATATCATTCCTTCTCCCCCACAAATCACAACAAAAAACCTGGCCTCTGCACAGGCAAAACAACCCCACCCCCACTGCAGCCCTTTATATAAGGTTGTATTGTTAGCACACTGACACACGCCCAATAGAAGTACATGCCCACCAATGTCTTTCAATCTGTCTCTTCATGTATGTCTAAAGTGATTGCACCTGATGAGCAGGAATACATAATACTATTTGCAACTCTGTTAGCCCTTGGCTATTTGGATCATATCTCCAACTACAAGCCAAAGATCGAAGTCCATTTGCATGCACATAAACAAAGCAACCATTTTCTAAGCATATTTACCTGTGCAGTATAAACCCTACAATTTTAAATGTCCAAGTCCCAAGGCATGATTAGTGCTAACAAACATTATCATCAGTCCCTGGCTGCAATGAGCTTCCAATTTAAAGTCTAAAACTAACTTTCTTACATTATTTGGACAGGAGACAAATAAAATGCCAGCATGTCTTTGGATTGTGGTGAGAAACCCACACAGGGAGAACATATAAACTTCAACACAAGGATTAGGATGTTGGAAAATTGAACCAGCAACCCCAGTGCTGCTAGACAGAATTGCTACCCATTTAGCCAGCGGGCAGCCTCACACATGTCTGCATCTCTGGTGTGAACCAGCCCCAAGTCCATAGCCATGCTTGGTGTCACAAGCAATATACAATATATTGTCCTAAGTATTGGGACGCCTGCCTTTATACGCACATGAACTGTATTTGCATCCCAGTCTTAGTCTGTAGAGTTCAGAATTGATTTGGCCCACCCTTTTTGGCTATAACAGCTTCAACTTTTCTGGGAAGGCTGTCCACAAGCTTTAGGAGTGTGTCTATGGGAATGTTTGACCATTCTTCCATAAGTGCATTTATGAGGTCAAGCACTGATGTTGGACGAGAAGGCCTGGCTTACAGTCTCTGCTCTAATTCATCCCCAAGGTGTTCTGTTGTGTTGAAGTCAGGACTCTGTGCAGGCCAGTCACGTTCCTGCAGCCCCAAATTCACTCATCCTCGTCTTTATGGACCTTGCTTTGTGCAATGGTCCAACTCATTTGGTGGAGGGGGGATTATGATGTGGGGTTGTTTTTTAGGGGTTGGGCTTGGCCTCTTAGTTCCAGTGAAGGGAATTCTTAAGGCACCAGCATACCAAGACATTTTGGACAATTTCATGCTCCCAAACTTTGTGGGAACAGTTTGGGGATGCCCCCGTCGTGTTCCAACATGACTGCACACCAGTGCACAAAGCAAGGTCCGTAAAGACATGGAATGAGCGAGTTTGGGGTGGAGGAACTTGACTGGCCTGCACAGAGTCCTGACCTTAACCCAATAGAACACCTTTTGGCTGAATTAGAGCAGAGACTGTGAGCAAGGCCTTCTCATCCAACATCAGTGCCTGGACTCCCAAATTCACTTCTGGAAGAATGGTCAAACATTCCCATAGACACACTAAACCTTCCTAGCCTTCCCAGAAGCTGTTCTAGCTGCAAAGGGTGGACCAAATCAAATTTTAACCCTATGGCCTAAGACTGGGCTGCCATTAAAGTTTATCTGTGTATAAAGGCAGGTGTCCCAATACTTTTGGCTAGATAGGGTATCTGGCAAGATTTACAATGGTGGTGGAACTCTCGTACACATAAATACTGCATTTAGACATAGTGTTAGGACATGGGAGCTGAGACTACCTCTCTACATGAAGTGACATGTTTGGGATTTGAACCCAGACGCTCAGGGATGCTAAGCAGAAAGTCTAACCTCCAAGCCATGGAACTGCCACATATGAAAACCTCCTACACATAAATACTGCATTTCTTTGGACATATAGGTGGTGGAATTTCAATACTCAAGAGTTATTTTGCTTGATTTATTCTGTGATATTTGGTGGTTATTTGTGGGTGAGTGTAGAATAGAGATATTACCCTCAAATTTTTGGAAATTACATTTTGATTTCTGATGTTGGTACACATATCACATTTTTTGATTATTTGGAAATAATAAAGAGCACAAAAAATTGTGACTCATTTTAAATTTGCATCAGCAATGGTATTGTTTGTGGTTGATAAATATTGTTTAGAGAGTAACAAGTGAAAGTGACAGAGAAAAATAAATTTTATCAAAACATTCCACATTCTAGCATTCCTAAAAACAAAATAGATTAAGTAGAAGCAACAAAGTTGCAAGGAAAATTTATTTCAGAGAAAGATACATTTCCTTGTCAAAAGAAGTTTATTGAGTATACAATATTATAAAGATACATAAAGTAAGTTTACAAGGATCTATAAAGTAAGCTCATTGTTTTACAGTAGGGTTTATATATGTAAATATCATGAAATTTCAAATATTAAACATTGGGTTCACGTAAACCTAAATTAAAGATATATATCATTTCCTTAGTTACTTTTGTAGGTATTTAAATGATTTATACCTACTATACATATTGTTTACAGGTAGAGTGTATATAGGTCAAATAAATTCTGATAATGAGCTTTAATCGTAAGGTGGAGAAAAGGAAAGAGAAAGAAGAAAAAGGGTAGAAAGGCAGAGGTATGGTCCACAAGGTTGTCCCGCTCGTCAGTTTATTATTCTTTTTAGTTCTCTTTGAAGCCTAGAATGGGTATCTCTGTAAGTCATTTAATCTGTTACCATGGCAACGGGACAGAGTCATTGAAATTTGACAGGAACTGTTGTTTTATCCAAGGATGCCAAAGTTTTTCAAATTTTGGAATTTGATTTTGATCGATGGCTACCATCTTAGCATGGGACATTGTATTATTCATTCTGTGAATTGTTCCTGCTAGTACCAATGTAGGAGATTTCCATGGCTTGGCCACTGTTTGTTTTGCAGCCGTTATTAGTTGGATCATAAGTTTGAATTGAGAGAGTGTTAACCATTCCGGTTTTAGATTAAGTAAAGTTAAATATGGATCTGGTTGTATTATTTTTTTAAATATTTTAGATGCAATCACGAAGACTTCCTTCCAGAAGTTTTGGATTACTGGGCACGTCCACCATATGTGTAAATGTGTGCCTATTTCTGGGCATCCTCGAAAACAAAGAGCTGAGGTATTTGGTGAATATTTTGCCACTCTAGTGGGTACAAGGTACCAGCGAGTTAGGACTTTATAATTTGTCTCCAGTGCTAAGATGTTGGGTGAAGATGACTTAGATGTGAGCCATATGTTAGACCAGTCCGTGTCTTCTAAAGTTCGTCCCAGGTCCTCCTCCCACCTCTGAACGTAAGAGGGTCTATTAAGATTTACTACTCCATAAAATTGATTATAAAGTGATGAAATTGTACCTTTAGCAAATGGATCTTTTGTACAGATTGATTAAAAAATGGATAATTGGGATAATGGTGTATCCCCCTTTAGGAATGCTGTATAGAAATTTTTGATTTGGAGATATCTAAATATCTCAGAGTTTGGTAGATCATATTTTTCTCTAAGCGATGGGAATGAAAGGAATGATTTAGATGCTATGAAGTCATTTAGTGTCTGAATGCCTGATGTTGTCCAAGCTTTAAAAGAATTTGGGTAGATCCATGCCGGATAAAAGGCCGGATTTCTGATAAAAGAAAGGAGAGGATTGTGTGGAGATTGTAACTGATATTGGGTTTTTAGTTTATCCCAGAGAGATAAGAAGTGTTTAGTTATGGGATTATGAATTTTAAAGCGGTCTTTAGGATCAAGCCATAACAAGTTTGATATTAATAGAGGGTCATTTTCTGAAGCCTCTATAAATGCCCATAATGGGATTTCCTGTTTTGCATGGTATTTGGACAGACTGGCCAAATGTGCTGCTCTGTAGTAGTTAGTAAAATTAGGGTATCCCAGGCCTCCTTTATTTTTGGGAAGATGTAGTGTGTGTATAGGTATACGTGGTTTAGAAGAGCCCCATATAAACGAAGTTGCTCTTTTTGAGAAAGATACATTTCATCTCAACATTAAAATTATTTATTTGGATAAGTTACAATTGTACCAGTAGAATCAATGGCTAAAACTTGCATTTGACTATAATAGCGCCAATTTTCACTCCCAAAAAACACTCTAACACAGTGCTCATTTTGGTATTTACTATAGCGCCCTGTAAAAAAGACATTGGAGCTAAAATGAGAGCTATCTGCAGGTCTGAGCATGCTCAGTTGTGTTGGCACCTAGTTGTACAGACAGGGAATGTATCTCTCCTCAGACTTTTAAAGATATTTCAGTGTAAAAATTATTTTTTCACACAGTTTAAAAGCAGATTATCTTTAAACAATATACCGCATATTTCAATACAATTTAGGCAATTATATCATGCTCTAAACATTATTTCCATGTGCAAAGGTATAGAGGCTAGGCTTCTTGCACTGCATGTTAACCACTTTAATATCAGACACTTTCACCCCCCTTCCTGCCCAGGCTAATTTTCTGATTTCAGCACTGTCACATTTTGAATGACAATTACTGTATGCTACACTGTACCCAAATGACATTTTTATATATTTTTTCGAGGCAGATATAGGTTTATCTTGGTGATATTTAATCACCACTGGGTTTCTTTTTTTTTTTAGCTACAAGAATAAAAACAGATTAAAATTTTTGAAAATAAAGTTTTCCTTAGTTTCTGTTATAACGTTTTGCAAATAAGTACATTTTCTTTTTCACTGATGTGCGCTCATGAGGCTGCACTGTTGGGCACTGATTAGCCTCACTGATGTGCACCAATGAGGCTGCACTGATAATCAGGGCGCTGTGTAGCACTGTAAAATACTGTGCTCACTGCTCCAGTGCAGATCTGGCTCTCCTTCTCTCACACATGGTCACTGTGTGAGGGAAGGACATCCGTTAACAGACAAAGACCCATTCTGTCTACATCTGCGATTGCTTGTGATTGGACACAACAATAACGTGGTAAAGGGCCGCTGTGATCTGCCCTTTATCCTGATCTGTGATGTGCTGTGTCCAAGGCACACAGCGGTCACAGAGACTTCCCAATGCATACCTCAGGGAGAGGTGTCCAGGAAAGCCCTCCCAGAACTGGCGAGTGATTGTAAGGCAATGTATTGAGAACAGCGTGGATGGGAAATGGTTAATGAGGACAGACCTGGGACAGGCTTACCCTAACATTGTTCAAAAAACCTTGCAGTGGGCTATGACACCTTCTTCTGAGAAACATCTGAGGCCTTGTGTACACAGGAGTAACAAATGCTGAGTTTTTTACTGATCTGAAATGAGATGCATTGTTGTCTGTGGGACATTGCACAAAGCTGAGCAAAGATAAGTAATACAGCGTTCAGAGCAGTAAAACAAAAATAGAAAGTTTTTTAATGGAGTGCTTGCCTTTATCTGGCCCCTGGAGCACTATTCCTCCCTCTGATACGAGACACTATTTTACCATCTGACACCAACAATGGGGCACCATTTCTCCCACTGATACCAATAATGATGCACTATTTCCCTCCTATGATGGTACCAATGGGGCACCATTTATCCCCGTAATACCAAATGTGGCAATGTTTACTCCCACTGATGCCAGGAAAATTTCCACTCACACTAGCCATAGTCTGGCCCTCCTAAAGACTGAAGGACAACAAACGGCCCTTTGTTTAAAAAGTTTGGAGACCCCTGGTCTATAAGCATGTTTACACAAATATGAATGAGTATATTACAATACTGGCAATGAAGAAGAATTTGACTTGTATATACTCTTATTCGCCTTTGCTTGCCTATACTCAACATTACTTAGGTCTTTACACATGTTTTTATCCCCTTGCACATGGGCATCACAAGTTCCTGACTAAACATCAGTAAATTATGACTCCAGTGTGCAAGGGGCCTAAAAGGCAAGAAATGTGTTTTAGTTTTTTATGCATGCTTTTTGAATGGGATTACATAACAAACATACAGTATAGTGGGGCTCTCAAATATCACTGAAAAAGTGGAAATATGCTTTAATGGAGTAAAAATTGAGTTAATGAAGTTAAAAAAAAATGAAATTCAGAATTAAAATGACATCTTCCAAATTTATAAGTGAAAAAGATTTGGAACAGATGTTGAAGATGACAATTAATTATAAGGGGTAGCCCCTAGACGTCTGTCAGTAGCTCCTCTCACAAGCTCTGTGGAGCATGGAACATTACATATCTAATTATAATGTCATCAGAAGTAAATGCATGCAGGGATCTCATAAGTGTTTCCTGGGCTTTCTAAGCAGAGTATAGTTCAAACATCTAAGTTATGTGGCCAAAGAAGCAACTGTCTCCCATAGTTTACTACTTGACATGCTGTTCTCTCACTATTTAAAGAGCAAGCAAAGATAAATTGTAAGCTTGTGTATACAAAAAAGTCATTTAAAATGTTTACAAAAATATGAAAATTTTACACCAGGGTGTATGCACCTGATATATTCTATTAGGACCTCGCTTGCTTAGACCTTCTGTCAGTTTAACAGCAAACATTTCGATACAGTATCAGTATGTGTTCAGATGTTGCTGATGGTGACTCCTGCATCAATGATACTTTAATTATTTGTGACAATAATCACTGATAATGTAACAAATATCTTCATTGTTGCAACTGCTACATGAAGAGCAAATGATTTTTATGTAATCTTTCATGTACCGCAACTTCCGCTATAGAATGTTACCCTTGCATCCCAAATACAAATATATTTTGTTTTGGATAGATCAGTGGAAGGTTAGAGCCTCAGATTTCTATGGGCATTTGTATCTCTATTGGGGAGACTTCCCATCACTTCTTGTCAAGAAAAAAAAAAGAGGGTGAAAACAAAAATTTTAGCAGACTAAGGTAGGGTTAAAATGTCTGACAAGTTTTATAATACCTACTTGACTTGGTGGAAATGGCTACCCTTAATTTTTGCATGGATATCACAAAGATGGTAAGGAAGGAAAAATCTCAACGTCATAACAATTTTGAATATCAACTCTTTCCCACTCCACTCTACTCACAAACACAATAGCTTCAGTTAGGCTTGAATTAACCACTTTTTTTTTTACATTTTGTTAAACATTTTACAGAAATGCTGTTATACTGTTTAAAAATACCTTTCTGTGCTTTGTACTAGAAATTATATGTTAGTGTTTTAATTAAAAGGATAACAAAATTTGTACTTTGTAATATTGTCAACAGACTTTGTGCTTGTGTCAATGGATAGAAAAACGCAGCTTGCCTTCAGGTTTTGGGCTCCATCACACGGACGTGTCCGTGTATGGAGCCTGCTCTGCTCAGCAGGGGATCGCTCCATTGATCCCCGCTGAGCAGGCAGATGACAGGTCCGTCTCTGATCCTATGGGAGATCAGATGAAGACGGACCGTAGAGTCCGTCATCACCCGATCCGATGACGGATGGAAAAGTAGGTTTTTCCTCCGTCACACTTTTTTGGATCAGAGCGGGTCGGATGTCAGCGGACATGTCACCACTGACATCTGACGCTCCATAGAGTTTATGGAGCATCCGTTCAGGTCTGCCTGTCCGTGTGAAAGAGGTCTTGTTCTGCTTGCATTTGACATTGCTTTGGAGATTATTTTATTATATATTATAATTTAGAGTTCATTGCCCAAAGCCTTTGACCTCCTTTTAAGCTGCATCAAACTGCTTCAAGATGCCAGTGCATTCCTATCGACTTGTATGGTGGTAGATGCAGTTCTGATGCAAACTCAACACAGGCCCTGACAGTAACAGTATCATTGGTTTGAAACTCTAATCAAACTGGAAAAAAAAACCTTTTTCCATAATTTGCATTTTAGATATAAAGAAGATACAACAATTCTTAAAAAAAAAATAATAAAAAAAAATAAAAATAATATATATATATATATAATATATATAAAAGAAACCAATTTTGTCCCATATAATAAAGAGTAAGTTTACCTTTTGAACATGTTACGTCCGTATTTAGGGTGTAACATGTAACATGTTCCAGCTCATACCCAGCATAGCCCCCTCCTCTACCTGCACCTTGTCCCATTTAAAAAAAAAAAAAGAGTGCCTTTGCAGGGTTCCATCTGTACAGCAACATCGTTCGTTCACAGGAATCTGTGAATGAATAAACTACAAGTCCTGCCTGCCACCACGGCAGATGGCTTGTACAGTAGTTCTTAATGGACTATGAGTGTACCAATCAAAACACTTGGAGTCAATTCACTCTTCCTCCGGTTTTCTAACTAAAAGCCCATATAGAGGTACGGAGACACAAAGTGGAGGGAGTGTGCAGACACGGCACCGGCGACCCACTGATGCAAGGATTTGCAGGCTCCTGTAAGAGAGTCAGTGTGATATAAACACAATAAATAATCATCACAGTGTAATAATTCAATATGTGAAAATAAAAAGTAGCGCATAGATTGTGCCAAAAGTGTTCAATCAAGAAGACAACTGAAAAAAAACAAATATCCACAAAAAATAAACATAACAGTGAAAAAACGTATAAGTCTTTCAATATAGGTGAATAAAGTCCTATCGGTGAATGGGGAACAGATAACATGGAATGTCCCACTGAAAACCATGCGTGGATACGGGGAGGCAGATGTTATAACACGGGTGAATCAACAAATCGTCCCCAAGTTGTATCTCACAATGACATGCGACTTGGTAAAGATGGTGTGTAAGAAACTCTTACCAGATGCAATGGACTCCCTTGTCAGCGACAGGGAGTTTCTCAAGCAGGTTGCCTCTCAGGGCCAGTGAACGGACATCACAGCTCTGCGAACCTCCTGGGTCAAACTCTGCGCGGATCTCCCGGGGCCGCCAGGTGGGTCCTCCCAAAGGATGGCCGAGGTGCGGATCAGAGGGAACAGTGCGTCACGTACAAAAACTGGATTGAAGGCTGGTTGAATCTCTCAGTAGGTATGTGGTGAAAAAATAAACAAGCCCCACATAGTGTAGATGAGCAAAAATAGGATTTTTATTGCTAAAAACGCCAGATAACAATAAAATGTGATCACAGAGTATAAAATCAAAAATGGGCAACAAGAAGGATGCTGGAAGCGCCTGACGCGTTTCGATCAATGGATCGTCTACTGGGGCCCCAGAGAGCTGTGATGTCCGTTCACTGGCCCTGAGAGGCAACCTGCTCGAGTGACTCCCTGTCGCTGACAAGGGAGTCCATTGCATCTGGTAAGAGTTTCTTACACACCATCTTTACCAAGTCGCATGTCATTGTGAGATACAACTTGGGGACGATTTGTTGATTCACCCGTGTTATAACATCTGCCTCCCCGTATCCACACATGGTTTTCAGTGGGACATTCCATGTTATTTGTTCCCCATTCACCGATAGGACTATATTCACCTATATTGAAAGACTTATACGTTTTTTCACTGTTATGTTTATTTTTTGTGGATATTTGTTTTTTTCAGTTGTCTTCTTGATTGAACACTTTTGGCACAATCTATGCGCTACTTTTTATTTTCACATGTTTCTTTGGTTGTTGTCACCTTGTAAGTAGCTGCTCCACACTATATATTTTTTCAATTTAGCGCAGTGTACACTTTTATTATATTTGCAATAATTCAATATGCACAATAAAATATAAAAAAAAACTAAATCTATTGTGTGAGTCCAAAAAAGTCCAAATATGTATGTGAAAGTGAATGTTAACACATCTGGTGATAAAGTCAATGTGAGATCACTCCAAGCAAGTGCAGAAGATACATGAAAGCTGAAAGCCTCCACCACTGCAAACCCCCCTTTGAGTGTACAAAGTATATTGAATACTCAGTATATTGACCCTCGCAACTGCTTTGTAATTACTCAGATCCACATCTCCTCAGTATGACCATTTCAAACAAGACTCCCGTTTTAACCGCTGAGATTATAACCATTATACTCAGATGGTGGATGGATAGGTCAGTGCAGTACACATGTATAAAATATAATAAAACCCAAAATAGTGGTTACTCTTGCTTTATTGTTATAATCATGTAAATAAAGTGCCACTCACATCATAATATAGGGAAAGAAAGCATATATACAGATTTAAATTTCACTCATCTGCTGATACTAGGGTGCATGGATATGGATGCTGCTTGCAAATCTAGCTCCTCAAGTTGATAGCAGTCTCTTTCTCAGTTCCTAAAAGCCATGCCAAAGCCATACCCTATGCGTTTCATCAACATGACATCATTGGGGCACCAGCCTACATGTTTCATCATGTGGCATCGGTGAACTAAGGGGCAACATAGCCTTTGTTAATCTTTGTTTTTCAAACACCCATTGTAATATGTGATACTAAGGGTTTTCAGTAGAGACAGCACAGCAGTTGTTGGTCTCTGGCCTGACTCATTTTAGTTTGAGCTATTGAGTTTTGTAACAACAAACTCTACAACAGAAGTTAAGAGGAAACTGAAATTGATCTTCCTCACAAGGTCTGTACTGAAAATACTAAATATTAGTACTCAATATGAATATTTACCAGAGAGAGGGAAGAAAGAAAAGGAGAAAGAATTTAAAAAAAAAGAAAAAATATTTACAAAAATACCATAAATATCTTTTATTGACACCAAATAGAGAATAAGTTATGCAACCCTATATTATACATAAAGATAGAATAAGAATTATAATTGGACAATTAATGACAACAACTCAGATTTTGTGCTAATTTTATTTCTTCTGGCTCCCATGAATCAGCCCCAAATGACTTTTTCAGTGCACATGATGAGCATTACCATAAAAAAGATATCTAGGCCTTGTTGTATTCTATAACTTTGACAACAGGGCTTGGGATGGCATTGTTTTAAATATGCTACTTCTGTGACCTCAGGCAGCTACAAGATACATTGTAATGGCTGGACTAAAAATAGTATCTGCACCTGCAATATCTCACATGGCTGGAAACAGACATAGAATATTCTGATACAGAAAGAAGCCAGTTTAGAGGTTGCTCTGGCAGTTTGCAATGTGAATATTTTAGGATAATTAAAGACAAAATGTGGGTGCAGCAGTTAATATGTGTGGTGTTGAAAAATTAATTTAATGTATTAAATTATATTTCCTAAAGCCATGTTTTCATTCTTTCCAAGTTCTCCCACCTACTCAGAAAAATGTTCTACTTAAAGCCGGCATAAGCAAAAAATGTAGGATGCCATCGCTGATGTCTGAAAATGTCTGAAATCTGATTGTTATGCTGATACTTTAGAACTTTCAGTGGCACTTACCCAGGTAAAATATGCAGAGTAAGAGTCATTATTGGAAGACCCTTAAAGTGTATCTAAAACCACCAACAAAAATGTAATATATTGAAGATTACAGCAACTAAAGGTCCTGTATGACAGTCTAAACAAGGACCAAATAAAGGTACTCTGTAATGCACATATCTCATTTAGTAAATAAAGCACTTCCTTTACCTTCACTGAGTGAGCCAAAGCCTTCCTTTGTTTCTCATATGTTCCCCCTTCCAAGAAACTGCAGTTTACAGCAGGAGGGTTCCAGTATCAGAAAGCAGTGGGCAGGACTAGGTGTGAGCAGGTGCCAATTAGGCTACTGGGTTGTCAATTAGCAATGCAAATGATAACAGCCACAGCAACATTTTTTTATCCCATTGTAGTGCAAGCAGGCATAGCCTACATGAGAGAGGCAACTCTGCTCTGAATTTAAGAGCAGTGCAGCATTGTAGCCACACCATCACAGGAGACTGTAGTAAGTGGACTTCAGTGGCAGGGACTTCTGGGACTTTGCAGGGGGACTACGAGAAAACTGTAAGTACAGATGCACTTATACAGGCAGTCCCCAGGTTACAAACAAGATTCTGTAGGTTTGTTCTTAAGCTGAATTTGTATGTAAGTTGGAACAGGTACATTTTTTCAGTGTAACTCTAGCCAAAAAAATAATTACGTTTTTTGTGTAGCATAAGGAAAGATTAACACCCCAGTAACATATGTTTTGCTGTCTGTGCCCCAGTTCAGAAGATTTCACCACACTTTCTGCCCCTGTGACAATTGGATTTTGAAAATTTTGAGTGGTTAAGGAAACAAGGATTGGTGATGAAGCTTCTCTGGAGACACCTTTTCCCCCATGATATAACTCTTATGCCCTGTACACACGGGTGGACTTTTCGGCAACAAAGGTCCGACAGTCTTTCCGACGGACTTTTGACGGAGTTCCGAACGAACGGACTTGCCTACACACGATCACACCAAAGTCTGACGGATTCATACGTGATGATGTACGACCGGGCTAAAATAAGGAAGTTCATAGCCAGTAGCCAATAGTTGTCCTAGCATCTGTTTTCGTCCATCGGACTAGCATACAGATAGAAACTAGGTCCGGCGGAGTTCCGACGTAAAGATTTGAAACATGTTCCAAATCTAAAGTCCGTCAGATTTTCGTCAGAAACAGTCCGCTGAAGGTCCGATGAAGCCCACACACGGTCGGATTGTCCGCCAGATTCGGTCCGTCGGACCAGTCCGGTCGAAAAGTCCGCTTGTGTGTACAGGGCATTATGCCCCATACAAACAATCAGAAATTCTGCCAGCAAAAGTCGGATGTGAGCTTTTGGTCAGAAATTCCGACCGTGTGTATGCTCCATGTGACTTTTGCTGGCAGAATTCCAGCCAGCAAAAGATTGAGAGCAGGTTCTCTATTTTTCGGTCGGAAAAAGTTCCTATCCGAAAATGCATTCGTCTGTATGCAATTTGGACATGCAAAAAATCACGCATGATCGGAAACAATTTGACCCATGCTCGGAAGCATTGAACTTCATTTTCTCGGCTCATCATAGTGTTGTACGTTACCATGTTCTTGGCGGTCGAAAGTTCAGAGAACTTTTGTGTGACCGTGTGTATGCAAGGCAAGCTTGAGCGGAATTCCGTCGGAAAAACCATCCAAGTTTTTTCTGACGGAATTTCTGATCGTGTGTACGTGGCATTACAGGAGTGAATTTCCCTTTCTAGGGGAAGATTTCCTCTCACTTCCTGTTGTTTCCCTCCATTTGTAAGCATGAGTTGTATGTAACTCGGATGTTTGTAGCTTGGGGACTGCCTGTAATTAAGTGCTGCAACACTTTTTTTTTTAATGAAAGGCTATCATTCTGCTTTAAATGTCGTGGCTGAATTAGTTTTATTTATTTATTTATTTATTTTTTACAGTTTTTTTCCATCTGGTGATCTTGCCAGTAACACGCATTTTTTTTTTTATGGTGACAGCGCTCACTCACTACTGCATTTTACAGCATGTCACAGCAGTGATTGTACAATCCTGTGTTACACTCCAATGTTCTACTGTAGTGGCCAACACCACAACACAGCTTTGTGTTAAAAAAAAAGTGTATGTCTCTTCACTTAAAGTGGTTGCAAACCTTTTTTAAATAAAAATAACAAACATGCTTACATGCTCTGTGCAATAGTTTTGCACAGAGCAGCCCTGATCCACTTCTTCTGGGGTCCCTCGCTGGTGCGCCATCCCCTCTTCTTCATCAGGTGCCCCCACAGAAAGCCGCTTTCTCTGGAGGCACCCGTGTGGGCTCGCTCCCGAGTCCCACTGTCTGTGTCCATTGACACAGACAGCGGGACTCAGCCCTGCCCCCCCATTCACATGTTACAGGATTTGACTGACAGCAGTGAAGGTCAATGGCTCCTGCTGCTATCAATCCGTCCAATGAGGTGAGAGACAGCGGCTAGAGTCGCTGCACTCATGCACATTGCTGGATCGGATCGGGCTCAGGTAAGAAAAAGGGGGGGAGGGGGGTCTGGGGGGAAGCTGCAGCACAGAAGGTTTTTCACCTTATTGCCTGGAATGCATAAAAGGTGAAAAACCTTAAGGCTTTACCACCACAAAAATTAAGCAGGTCTAAATGTTCAAAATCCTTTCAGTACCTTAACACTTTTAATACGTAAGCCCCAAACATTATATATATATATATATTTTAGCAGGGACCCTAGAGAATAAAATGGTAATTGTTGCAGATTTTTTATGACACACAGTATTTGTGCAGCGGTCTTTCAAACGCATTTTTTTTTTTTTTTGAAAAAAAAAACACTTTCATTGATAATAAAAAAAACCCTAAAGTTAGCCCAATTTATTTCTATATTCTATAATGTGAAATTTATTTCTATATTCTATAATGTGAAAGATGATGTTATGCCGAGTAAATAGATACCCAACATGTCAAACTTTGGAATTGCGCACGCTCGTGGAATGGCAACAAACTACGATGCTAAAAAATCTCCATAGGCGACGCTTTAAAAATGTCTACAGGTTACCAGTTTAGAGTTACACAGAAGGCCCTGTGCTATAATTATTGCTCTTGAGCTAATGATTGTGGCGATACCTCACATGTGTGGTTTGAACACCGTTTACATTTGCGGACACGACTTACGTATGTGTTCACTTCTGCGCGAGAATGAAGAAACTGTTTTTTTTTTTTTTTTTTCATTATTATTATTTTTTTTTTTTATGTTTACACGGTCTCTTTAAAAAACGAATTCTCATAATTTTTATTGCTGTCACAAGGGATGTAAACATCCCTTGTGACAATAATAGTCAGTGACACTTTATGGAGGGATCTGGGGTCTATAAGACTGCAAACCCCTCCTTTGCACTTTCGGCGTTTTGGAATACTATTTTTTTTTTTTTAAATGAAAGCCATTGGCACCTGAGTAAACCGGAATTGATGTCATGACATTGGTTGCGGGTTACTAGATTGGGTGACCCGATCTAAGCCGATTCTGGCTTCATTTACGTCTTTGGCCAGCCGGCGGACGTGTCAGCTGGTCGCTCGGGCTTCACGGTGTGACGGGAGAGTGGCGGAAGGTTCCCTCCTGCTCCTTAGGATAACAGTCAAGCAGCTTTTAGCCACATTGGTTGTAATCACTAAAAAGCCAACCGATTGCTCTAAAAAATGGGACCGGGGGGGATTCCTGCAGCTGCAGTATAACCCCTGCACACTGAGAATGCATATTTGCATACAGCCGGCGTTAAGGGGTTAAACATATGCTGTACATAAACACTGAATACTGCAGTAATAGCATGACTTGCTTATCAATATTATTGAACCTATTTGCTAGTTTATGTCCGTAGTAAGAAAAACAATAGACATCATCCTTTTTTTTAAATCTTTATTTTATGCAATACATACAGAATAGTCAATGGTACATAACCTCCTGGTATTATAAATTGTACAAAAATAAAATGTTCTATATACTGTATGTTGCATTATGATACATGGAAACTTGGTGGTCATATACAGTTATTAGGGGAGTCTCTGATCAGATAAAAAAATATGTAAACCCAACATTTCCTATTCCTGATATTTGCCTGCTGTACTATTAACACTGTTATGCCCTGTAGACACGGTCGGACTTTCCGATGGAATATGTGTGATTGGAGCTTGTTGTTGGAAATTCCGTCCGTGTGTGGGCTCCATTGGACTATTTCCATCGTAATTTCCGACACACAAAGTTTGAGAGCAGGCTATAAAATTTTCCGACAACAAAATCCGCTCGCGTAAATTCCGACCGTGTGTGGACAATTCCGACGCACAAAGTGCAACGCATGCTCAGAATAAATTAAGAGACGAAAGCTATTGGCTACTGCCCCGCTTATAGTCCCGACGTACGTGTTTTACGTCACCACGTTCAGAATGATCGCATTTTCCAAAAACTTTGTGCGACTGTGTGTATGCAAGACAAGTTTGAGCCAACATCCGTCGGAAAAAATCCATGGATTTTGTTATCGGAATGTCTGATCAATGTCCGATCGTGTGTACAGGGCATAACAACAATCGTTTGAACTGTCATGAATGTGTTGCTTTCTGCTGACACACTGTGATTGGTTACAGCTGATCACATGATACAGGATGATATGATTGACCTAGGTACCATGTGATAGCTGTGGCCCAATCATAGCACCACTACAGAAAGCACAGCTGGTATGAATGAAACTCATTGATAATAGTTGTGTATACGTAAAAGTACTGTGAGCGGTCCTAAAGTGGTTAAAGATGCAAGCTTTCAGGAATTCCTTATATCTCTTCTTCAGGCTTTCTACAATAGTAGAAAGTCTGAAGAAGGGATCTAAAGCATCCCTGAAAGCTTACAAGAATAAGCTAGCCAACAGAGGATATTGTTTAAACTCCAAACTTTCTTTATTGATGGCTAACAGTGTATATTACTTTACTACAACAAACTAAATGATATTATAAGAGCAAAGAGAAAATCTCTCTTAGTTGTCACTGGAACAGATGCCCTTACTGGAAATGTTTTCTTGGATTCCAGGACTGGTAACTCAAAATGGAGTTTCCCCTCACTTTTAGTCTTGGTGACAATGGTCACCAGAACACACAGAGATGGTGATTATCCTGACAGAGGCTTTAATCCACCCAAAAACAGGCTTATGATGCGCAGTAAGAGCTATAAAACCAACAATGTATTCAAAAAAAAAAAAAGAAAAAAAAGACAAAAGTCTACATTTCTGTCATGTGATCATTTTAAAGAAAGTGTTAGCATTACCCAACTTAACCAATTGGTTTCTAGTGGCCAGTTCTTCTAGGACAGGTTAGACTATATAAAGCAAGCACCTAAATGGATACCATGGCAGCTCATATACTTTCCTTCAGTTTGTATAGATGATGCATAGACTATACTGGCAAAACAGCTAAGCACTCCACCCAGTGTAATAGATGATTAAGTAGTAAAAATAACAGGGAGCTTTGCCATAAATATAATTATGTAGTATGCTAAATATAGCGGGTGACTAAATTGCTTTATGCTATTTCTATCCATAACCTTTAGAAAACATATAGATGGATTAAAGTGATAAAAATATCCTCAAGTATATTCATTGAGGAGTTTAAAAAATGCTTCAAGGTTAAAATCCTTGGTGTTAAAAAATCTGATTAGAATTAAGATTTTATTTGAAATTGCATGGGACAATCAGGTGTTTAATTTAGTGTCACGTGTGTAAAATGATGTGGCCAAACACCAGAACTGATAGAGAAGCATTACTTCAATAGGATACATCATATGCTATCATAGTAAGCACCATATAACATATTCAGAAGAATTAATCAGCACCTACGCATTATGATGGCCAGATGTATAAAACTGATACTATAATGTTTTAAGATGATTTTTACAGGTTTGGACTCCATTAGCTTTGTATGTATTCGGCAATGTAAACAACACAGTATTCATTTAGTTAATAGTGATAGATTTGTAAAAAACCTAAAGTGCCACCTGCTTTACTGCAAACGGTAAATATGAATGGGTTCATTGCAGCATCTCAATTTACCCAACTCTTCTTCCTTCTAGAATATGCAATGTCAAAAGATAGTAGGAGAATGGTAATTTTCTTGACGTGTTTCCCAGTACAAGCCCACTTCCTCAGCCATGCATGGTATTATATTATATTAGATCTGCATTTTCCCCATACTTCTGAGGAAGCAGGCTTGTTCTTGGAAATGCATCAAGAAGATTAAGTATGAGTGTATATTTTATATGAATAGCATAGTGGGAGTATGTTATTTTTTTATGATGCGATTGTATGAAATAAATGAAGATTCTTTTATACATGATTATGGTATGCATAACCAGTAAAGTCCCCCATTGTTGGGTTGTATACTAAAACTGTAACATAGGGAAGTGGTGTCAGTACTTACCTTTAAAGCAGTGGTAAAGTCTGTATTTAAACGTGTACCTACAGGTAAGTTTATAATCAAGATAGGCCTAAAGCAAGCATCCTTGAATACCACAAGAGCAGAAAGTCTCCAGGATGGAGGGAAGCAAATACAGACCAGGTGAATTTCATACAGAAATTTTGTACCTGAAGGAGAGTGTTGGGAACCTTTAAATCCAGTATAGGGCAAATACCCACTTTAGCTTTAAGGATAGTAAACAGGTTTGGATAGAAACTTTGAAACTTCTCCTTTTCTGGAACGTGTCAAATCAGTGTGAAGGTTCACCAATCTTTGTAGAGATGTTGTTCAGTTTGATAAGTGGGAGCGCTCCCTCACGGAGGAGGACTTGTTTGTGGAGCTGTATGGCTTGGAGTAAAAGTGTATATTCCTCCCCCCATACGCTTGCCAAAAAGGCTCTCCCCATCAAAGGGCATATGCAAGAGACTTTTTTACAGTGCCAAAGCTCTGTAGACTGAAATTTAAGTCAAATGGTCCTTTGCATGTACACTCACAGTAGGCTCATTCTGGAGATTTGGTTAAAAATATCTGTTACTTCGACTATACAATAGAGTAAGGACAAGTAAGGACACATGCAAGAGAACCAGACATCTAAAAATTAGCAGATGGACATGGTAACAACGGAAAGTTTCAGGACAGGGCCTGCAAGTGAGAACAAGGCCATGCTGGGCAAAAAATGCTTGGGAAGAAAGTAAAAGTCAGATTGGACAGGATTAGGCCCATCACAATTTAAATGGGCTGTAAAGGGGAGTGTACAGGAAAGCTTTTATCAGGTCATAGACTTTTCAGTAAAAGCAGGCTAATGATCTTTGGCATGGCTGGTGCAGGTCAAGGGACGTATTCATTGCATCAATGAAGACAAAAAAAAAAAGCATCCTTAAAGCGGGATTCCGGCCAGCTAAAAAAAAAATTTAAAGTCAGCAGCTACAAACACTGTAGCTGCGGACTTTAAATAAATAGATTTAGCTGTCCTGGGTGCCCGCGATGTCGGCCGCCCGAGGCCGACCCATCCCTCGGCTCTTGGGTCCCGGCACCGCCATCCTAGGTAAGGGAAACAGGCAGTGGAGCCTTGCGGCTTCACTGCCAGTTTCCTACTGTGCACGCGCGAGGGGCGGCGATCTGTGAATGGCCCAGTGGTGTTCTGGGAACACACACAGTTTCCCAGAAGACAACGGGGGCCGCTCACCGAGGAGAACACGCCACGGAATAGGAAGAGGTAGATTAGGAAGACTGCCTAGCAACAAGGGTTTAGGTAAGTATAAAAAAAAATTATTTTCCAAATGTTTATTTTTTTATTTTTTTAGGATTTTTGGTGGAATTTTTTTTCCCAGGGTGGCCCTCCACTTTATAAGTAGAAGTCCAGCCTAAGCTCGTTTGGCTGGGCTTCTCCTACGGGTCACCGGAGTGCTATTTGTTATGGCACTCCTGTGACATCACAGGAATCAGTCCAGGCATTGCGTCTTTGCGACAATGGAAGGTCGAGATCCGCCAGGTACCTGGACTGACACCCATCTGAGTGAGCTGCTGAGGTGGCTGCTCCCTGCCCCTCCCCAGCTCAGAGCTCCAGTGAGCGTGGAGCAGAGTGGAGAGATGCTGATTGACAGTCAGCAGCTCTCTGCTTGGGGAGCTGTCAGAACTGAGTCATCAGCGATGTTCGGTCGCTCAGTTTTCAGTGTAGAGGCCCTGGGGGACAGATGCAGCATCGCACCGATATTTTAAGCTTAGGGGATATGTTAGTAGACAGATTTCTTGTGTACCAAAAAAAGTGTGTGTATGCCCAATTGCTGTGGAAGCGTTCTGAGACAGTCATCCTGGATAACATTTTTCCCCAAACTCAGGTATCTTAGCAAAAAACATTCCCTTTATAAGAGGAGGGGGCCACCACTGAAGAGGTTAAAGGAGCCTCAAGGGACAGTGGTCAGGGGCATTGTCAGGACCTCTAGAAGCGCTGCAAAATCCCTCTGCAGCTGTTAGCAGGTCATAAGCCAGCAAGGCCTGCAGGGCAGCCCACTTGTGCTTATGATCTGCCATAGGAAGCCTGCATGTGATGGATTCCCACAAGTAGTACTCACAAGGGTTAATGCCATATGTAAGGCAGCAAGGAGCCTGACCACGTTATGGAGATCAGGGTGCTAGAGTTGCTGCACAGATGATCGAAGAGTGTGAGCCAGTCAGCGTGTCAAGTCTAAAATGGCACGTGCATGTGAAGTACAAACAACCAGAAAGAGGCTGCACAGTATCAGTGTAGGCACATGGACAGGGATTCTATCCAATGGCAACAAATTCAAAAAGTGGAGCCTCTTCTGTCATGATACTGTATTAGAAAGTGTCACAGCTGGCTTTCTTGAGATTACCTTTTTTAAGGGACCAGCACATTAAGGCTCACCTAAGGACTGAAGCCCTGACCTACCACAGCAGTGTTCCAAAAACTTCCTGGGGTCCCCACCAAGCAGATAGGCATAATCCAGGGAACATGCCCTATCCAGCAGTCTGTCTTCGTGGTGGACATACTTCTCTGGACAGGTGTACCACGGCCCTGGGCCTGCCCAGAAGGCACATTACAGACCATGTTGCAATTCTTTAGAACAGGATCCAGAGGCTCTGCAGCAACTACTAAAATGTGCTAGCAGACAAAAAGAGAAATATGTTTTCTTCTCTCACAAGAGAGACGACATCCATTCTCCTAGGATGCTAGCAAAAAAAACTGAGGTACGCTAGGCTTGGGAGGGGTTATACTGGACTGTCTGGCCAGTGTTATACCCTGAGAATGTGTTCTGCGAAATTTTATGCAACATGAATATCTGATTAGTTCAGAATAGGCTTTGTTCCACCTGGATGGGTGGTATAAGCCACAACTGTGGCATTGCTGATTAAACCCAGATCAGATGGCCAATCAGAAGGGAGAAGGGGGTATCCAAAGTAACAAAAGACAAAATGCTTAAAACTCAAGGATATTAATTGAAATCATTAATTCCTTTGGAGACCAACAACCCAGAATACTGGGTTGTAAGAAATACTTTCAAACATAAGAAAAAAAAGTCCTTCCAATGTAAGAAAAAAAAAAAAAAAAAAAAAAAAGATTGTGCCTTCTGACAATGCCAGAGACAAGAGACACCAGACATATCTTAGTTTGAGGAAGAAACTGGATTTAGTTTAATTAGCTGATCGTGCTGGACTTTACCACTTATCCACTGGACACTTAAACCCCCTTCCCAACCAGGCAAAATTTTCAGCTTTCAGTGCTCTCACATTTTGAATGACAATTACTCAGTCATGCAACACTGTACCTACATGAAATGTTTATCTTTTCACACAAATAGAGCTTTCTTTTGGTGGTATTTAATCACCACTGGGTTTTTTTTATTTTTTGAGAAAATTTTATTAAAAAAAAGCATTTTTCTTCGTTTGTTATAAAATGTTGCAAATTAGTCATTTTTCTTCATAAATTTTGGCCACAATTTATACTGCTACTCTTTGGTAAAAATAACCCAAATACGTGTATATTATTTGGTCTGTGTGAAGGTTATAGTGTCTACTAGCTATGATGCTAACCATTGAAAATTGAGGACACCTGATTTAATGACAGCCTCTCTTGAGATACTAACAAGCCAGGGCAATACAAATACCCCTTTTTGGAAGGTAGAGATTCCTAGATATGTAGAAAGTATCTAGTAAGAGACATAGTGAGTTTTTTTAAAGTTGTCATATTAACAGGTTCTCTCACATGGCATGTGCATTCCACAAATTCCACCCAAAATTAATTCTGCTACTCCTCCTGAGTATAGTGATACCACGTGTGAAACTTTTACACAGTCTGGCCACATAGAGAGGTCCAACATGCAAGTAGCACCTCCAGGCGGTCTAGGAGCATAAATTACATATCTAATTTCCTGACAACCAATCACACTTTTGAAGGCCCTGAAGCACCAGGACAATGGAGACGCCTACAAATTGACCCCATTTAGAAAAGTAAACACCCCAATGTATAATCTATGAAGCATAATGAGTCTTTTGAACATGTCAGTTTTTTTCACAGGTTTTTGGAAAATGTGGAAAGAAAATGAAAACGCTTTTTTTTTTAAACAAAGTTGTCCATTTAGAACAACTTTGGAGGAGATCAGCTATGAGCAGTGTTATTTTGTTGACAAAATTAGCACTGGTACCGGAGATTTTATTAGACTAAAATACAACTAAAACTAAAAAAATTTAGATGACTAAAATACGACTAAAACTAAAATGACATTTTAGTCAAAGACCGACTAAAACTAAATCGAAATTTGACATAAAAAATTAACATTGCACTACCACGTAAGAATAAATAGAGGACATCTAAGCTGCTAAAAAAAAAAAAAAAAAAAACTTTTCTTTTTTTCTTAACCACTTCAATACTGGGCACTTTAACCATCTTCCTCCCCAGACCAATTTTCAGCGCTGTCACACTTTGAATGACAATTGCGCGGTCATGTAACACTGTTCCCAAATTAAACTTTTATAATTTTTTCACACAAATAGAGCTTTTTTTTGGTGGTATATAATCACCGCTGGGGTTTTTATTTTTTGTGCTACAAATAAAAAAAAGAACAAAAATTTTCCAAAAAAATGAATTTTTCTTAGTTTCTGTTATAAAATTTTGCAAATAAGTAATTTCTCTTGATAAATTTTGACCAAAAAGGATGCTGATAATTTTCTTTGGTAAAAATAACCCAAATCAGTGTTTATTTGATGTTGGCATTGATGGGGGTCAGACAGATTTTTTTATTGGGACACTGAATTGTATATAGGGACAGGGGTATATCAGTGGTGCTTGGTGTACTTTGTGGGGTGATCTGTAACAAGCTCTCTGTGAAAAATCATCCTCACACAGAGAGCTGTCACAGATCTGTAGATTCCCCCCTCCCCCCCCGCACTGAGCTCGGTGGGGAGACCTGTCACAGAGACACGTGTCTGTTTACATTGCGATGGCTGTGATTGGACACAGCCATCAGGTGATCGGGAGGGCCAATCACAGCGCCCATATCCCGATCTCTGCTCAGCTGTATCCTGTGATCAGAATTATCACAGGATCGAGCCGCAGCTTGCCCATGAGGCACTTTCCTGAACGTCCACTCAGAACGAGGAAAGGACCACCCGGCTGTTTATGTGCAGTGGACGGGTGGGAAGTAGTTAATATTTCATGTTGGTAATATATTCAGGTAATAAGTGCAATGGCATTACAACCAACAGAGTTTACAGGTTTCTTTTATATTTTACCGTTGCACTTCTGTATGTCAAAAAGCAATATTTAATGAAACTTGGATTTATAAAGACGTTATATATCACAACGGCCAAATATGTGTCCGTAGTGCATGTTCAAATCTTAATATCATAAATAAAAACATTATTAGATTTTTAGTCCAGGAGTATATAATGAGTTTGGCAATTCTATGCGTAAAGTGATTGTAAAGTCTCGTTTTTATTTTTTCAATTAAAATAACAAACATATACTTACCTACTCTGTGTAGTTGGTTTTGCACAGAGCAGCTAAGATACACCTCTTCACGGGTCCCTAGCTGGAGCTCCTCCCTCCTGTTGAGTGCCCTCGCAGCAAGCAGCTTGATGAAAGATTAGCTGAAATGAATTAATTCTCTTTTGAGTAGAGGAGATTAAGGGGGGATAGGATTAACATGTACAAACACATAAGTGGTCCACATAGTGAATTTGGTGTACAGTTATACACTTTCAGGTCATCACAGAGCACAAGGGCGCACTCTTTATGGCTGGAGGAAAAGATTTAACCTCTACATACGGAAAGGCTTCCTCACAGTAAGAGCAAATATAGCTGTATATTAATATTTAGAGGTACGGCTTTATCCCTACATCCAAGGTGGTTTGATCAATTTCTTCTGCTGCGTCATGCGCTACGAGCCCAATTTCCCTCAGCTGTAGTGTCTTTTTCTCCCACGCCTACTCTGGACAAAATAGTAAACGCAACCTCTACCATGGGTCTTATTTACGATATGTATGTGGCTTTGCTAGCTACATTTCTACTGAAATTCACCTATCCTTTCCAGGGTAAGGAGGGAGCAGTATATTGGCCCCATCTCTGGGGCAGAGGTGGTGGGTACACTTAATGGGCTCTTGGAGGTGAATATTCCTGTTGAACCAATTGCATGCTTACTGGGCTACCTTGACGACTCCTCTTATGTGATTGTAAAGTCTCGTTTACATTCACATAAACACGTGTGCTCTTTTTGTGGCTCGTAGACAAACTCCCCTAGCTGCACCTCCCTACACCCTCCTACTTTATCTCCGACCTTAATAATCTTATCTCCTATGATATCCCACTTTAAAAGGCTTATCTCCGATGAAAAACATATGTATTTTCTAGAAACTCAATGAGGAAGTTTGATGCAATCTGGCTTGAGTTTGTGTGTCTCACACTGGGGTAGGCTCTCTCTGGTTCTAAGCATTGATGCACATGTATAGGGTTATATGCCATTTCTCCTTATTGATGTCTTGCTATGAATATCAGCCTCTGGTTGATGCCACTCTATTACTGAAATTACCCATGTGCCTATTATTTTGTCTGTATGCTCCAAAGTGTTGCTATTATGTTGTTTCTCTTGAGGCCCTGCATGGTGTATTCTGTATGTCTTGTTTGTTTTTTAAGATTGAAAAAAATCTTTTCTAAGTCAAATCTGATAACAAAAAGGAGGTAATAACACCAGGGGTAGTTGATCCAAGGAATACCGGATTGCCTGCTGGGGGAATCCGGAAATAATTTTTCCCCCCGCACTGGTGCGAACCGGCCGGATCATGTGTTTTACAATGATGCCCATAGCAAGAGAATAATCAGCCAGCTGCTGCTCTTTCACTGTCCAGTCTTCAGGCTGGGGGTAGAGTGAGGAAACCACTGTATTCCTTCTACAGACCAAAACAATAACAGAGAAAGTGGTGTCAACAGCATTACTGAGCTATGTGGGGGGCCTGTGCAAATTTCTGGACTGGATGGATAGAAATTAAATGTTTTGGCAAGTAAAACAGCCCCCCATGTGTATTTTGGAGTTTGCCTGGAGTTCAGTTTTAAGTTGTCCTAAATCCACCAAATACCATTCTGGATTTTTAAAATTCTCAAGAGAACACAAACTCTTAAAAAATGTTTTTAATCAAGACATGAAAATATAGGTCCACAACATAAAAGCATACATTTCACGCCACAGCTGTTAAAATACAGCTTCTGCATATTAGTACGGTCCATTAATGGCATCCAACTTCCAACAGCGTTTTGTGCTAAAAAAAAAAGTGTCATTAAAAATACAAAAAAGATCATCTATGCGATCTTTTTGTGTTCTTATCAGACTTTTTGTCTGATTTGCTTGATCCTCTACCACTGGGACTATCTTTGTGGAGTTTTTTATCTTTATGCCTCTCTTTGTGGTTTTCATTCCTTGAACCGGCTTTGTGAGGCTGTTCTGTACTTCTGTCCCTCTTTGAGGTCTTTTCGTTCTCCTTTCTTGATGCCCTTTTCTTTTTCCTTGAAACATCTGAAGGGAAAAAGAAAAAAAATTAACAACAAATATTAAATTACCAAAAAAATATTAACAATAAAAAAGGGTCAAGAACAAAATGGGCCGGAAAGGAAAGCAAAAGGAAAGGGAAAGGAAAATGAAAAAGAAAAAGACCTACAAAGGTCCTGATAATAATTACAGGTAACTATGTGGAAAACTACTGCAATTTAGCAGATACAATAAACTAATAAAACCCACTTCATATATTAAGATTACAGCAACTGCTCCTATTTTAAGTTCTAACTTGAGAACAAGCAGTAATATGACTGTTGGCTTCAGGCATGATCACAAATTATAAACAAAACAACTGCAGGATTTAGCGGTTTTAATCATGTAGAAACATTATGGGCCATAAACCAGGGCTAGGCAACCTTTGAGAGGTGGCGATCTATCTGAACAACATGAAAGATCAAAGATCACTGGGGTTTGGCACCCTTTTTTTTTTTTTAAGAAATGAACTAGCAAGGCCTTACTAAATAGTAAGGAAAAGTTATAAAAAAAAAAAAACATAACAAAGCAAATGTCACTACAAAAATATATACTTACACTACCTTAAAAGTGGACAATGTCAGTCAGTAGAGCAGCAGACAGTGTCAGTAGAACAGTGGATGGTGTCAGTAGAACAGAAATTGGTGTCAGTGGGGCAGCGGATGGTATTAGGAACCAAGGGATGCGATCTAGCCATCACCTGCCCACGATCAACAAGCTCCCTTAAACCGTCTTTTTAAATAACATACTTAAGTACTTAATGTTCTAAGAACTAAAGTTCTTAATGGCTAGTATGGCGTCTAGAGGAGCAAAAAATAAAGGGCCTGTTTGCACCATTGGTTATTATGACTTTTTTTGCAGTATGGGTTAAGTGAAATGTGCCCAATCCCCATTTGCAGCCCCTGATAATAAAAATTGTTTCTACACAGAATACAGTTTTTCATCCTTTATTCTCACTGTAAATGAGCACCCACTCTGCTGCAGTGATCACTTTTTTTCTTGAGAGGAGGGTGGGCAAGCATGGGAAACCGCTTTCCACTACAAAGAATCCCTTTTTCTGGAGACAACCGTGTCCAATTTCTTGTTGAACCTGCAGGCTATGAGGTTCACGTCCAAAGTCTGCCATATGTTACGCATGTCCTAGGACACTTTTGTGTGTACAGACCATTTCCCTGGTGGTCTCTCCAGGCACTGCAGGTTGAGAAATATGTCTGCCAATTGTGAGCACCTGGAATGTACACGCCTGACAAGGCTGGAACAAGAAGTTCTGCCCAGAACAGGATCCAATCTAACTCTCCTGCAAAGTCTGGTTGCTCCCTGATGATTCATGTACACTGTCTGACTGAATTCAGATTGGATGATCTTCCAGTAGGATAGCACACAGCTGTAAAGACCACCAAATTGCCCAAAGTTCTAGGATGTTGATCAGGAGAGAAGACTCCTCAGACAGCCAAGTCCTCTGCACTAACAGGATGCCTAGAACACCTCCCCACCCAACAAGCTGGCATCTGTCATGAGGATCCTCCAAATATAGAAAAGAAAGGATTTCCCAGACTCCAGAGCCAAAGGCCAGGGACAGTCTGGTGCTCGAGAAATCATTCTGTCCAGAGATAGAATCAGCTTATCCCACAAAAACAGAATGTTGTATCAAAGCAGTCTGCAGTGAAACTGGGCAAAAGGTACTGCCTCAAAAGTTTAGACCATCATGTAAAGCAGATAGACTCTACCTGTCAAATGTATTTTATTTTTTTAACATACTGTCACCAGTGCAGTACAGCATTATCATATGACTAGTTATGTAGTGTTCAGGGATACTGACTGGTAATAGTATGTTAAGAAATGAATAAAATAAAAGTACTTTCACTAGAGTAGTTCAGTGTTGGGGGGGGGGGGGGGGAATTAGGGTTTTTTTTTTTTTTTAACTGTCATGAATGTTTTGAACTGTCATGATTGGGTTACATTCCTAACAGCTGTGATGGGCCCACAGCTATCACATGATACAAGGTGCTATGATTGTCCTAGGTACAATGTGATAGCTGTGGGCCAATCACAGCATCACAATACTAAGCACAGCTATTATAACCGTTGTGTTTACACTCATTATAACAGTTGTGTTTACATTGTGGTCACATGATGCTATAGCGATCATGTAGTACCGGGAGCTGCAATCCACTGTCTGGTAAACACAGCTGCCGCGGGAGCGGTGCGCAGCATGCCCCCCAGCTGGTGACATGTTTATGTGATTCAGCTTGCCCATGCCAGCTGCTCACAGTAAATGTACTGTGGGCAGGCAGGAACTGGTTGAGTTGAAGGCTAGAACCCCCGATGTATTTTTATTTCGGTCTCTGTCCTGGTTGCAGATCACTTTTCCATCACTTCCTGTCTGGTGAAACCATAGTCTCAGCAGGACAGATGTATGTGGGGGTAAAGGTCTGAAAAGGAGACCTGGATAGAAATAAAAAACCCAACTGGAGTTCTAATCCTTCTACTCGATCCAAACCCATAAACCCAGACCTCTGATTTCTCTACATGATGGGTCATGTAAGCATACTATAACACAGGGCCTTGTCATTGATAGCAAAAAAGGGGAAAAATTTAAAAGGACACCCCCCCCAATGCACACAGTACATGTTCATACCTAGGACATTTTCAAGTAAACAGTGATTGAATAATACATACTGGTTATTCACTGTGCAGGCTAGAGTGAGAAGAATGATTCTAGGGTCATCATTTAAGGTTATCTCTAAACCGACTAATTGTAAAGGTTTTTGAATTGGGGGAGAGACAAATTAGCAAGCATTTTTAGTCATCACATACTTACATAAATAAATCACATACTGGCAGATTGTTGAGAAATGAAAGTTATGAAGAGGCTTGCCATATTCAACCCAAAACTCATTAAGTAAAATACTGTATATGACGGTAGGTATGATAGAATGTGCAACATAAGCCCGCTCTTCACAGTATCATCCTCTCAAATACAAGAGATAACCGAAGACCCTTAAGGGATTAAACTTAAATACGTAATTTGTCTCACATTTACTAGACCTCCGAATAGGGATCATCCCGTGGGAGGAATACAATATCGGAACTCTTACAGACATATATTCTCAGAAAACCTATGACTAACATATTTGTACTGTTGGTAAAAATACACGATAGTACAGTTTTTAAATGTAACCAATATGTATTGACTTGTTTGACTGCTTGCTCTTCCTGTTCTTGGTTATACTGTTAATAATCAATATGTATGTTACCAGTCTGTCGTAACCTCACTTGTACGAATATAATAAGAATGTGCAACATAAAAATTTGAAACTATCATATTTTTTGTCTAGAATTTGTCTATTTTGAAAATATGTGTTAGGGAATTAGGATATTTTCAGGCCTAAAATGTACATTTTAAATGCAACTTTATTATTTTTATTATTTTTTTTTTGGGGGGGGGGGGTATGAGTAACTTGCAGTAGAAAAACAGGTTCTGCCTGGTTGTGTTTTTTTTTTATTTTTTTTTTTACTTCAAGCTAAAAAGGTCTTTATTGACATTTTCCTGGATATGTCTGCCTGAAAACAGAAGGCAAGTTTACATGAAAAGCACTA
Source organism: Lithobates clamitans (assembly GCA_037952925.1). Lineage (NCBI taxonomy): Eukaryota > Metazoa > Chordata > Amphibia > Anura > Ranidae > Lithobates > Lithobates clamitans. The sequence goes on from JBBGZY010000014.1 coordinate 11,931,900, forward strand.
TCTGGCCCTTTTTACAGGGGACAGTGAAATGAACTATATGGCTCTGACCACTAATCAACAACAAGATTCCTATTCTTTAGGACTGGTGATAGAAGTGATGATTTTTAAATACCTGTTGTAAGAAGGCACAGTTATTTTACTTGACATCTTTTGGATTGTTTTTGGCAAACCTCTTCATAAATGGTTTTCTGAATAATCTGCCAGTATGTGATTAGTCTATGTAAATAGCCACCATGGCCAAAAATGCATGTACTGAAAGAACAGCACAGCCAGTCAGACATTAAAACAAATCCCTAAGCCTCGGAGCTCCTTTATTTACCAGCTGTAACCTTTTGAAGGATATAAATCAATGTGTTTCATTATTCTAGCGTCATCTGAGCTGAACCGCTGTCAAATTATCTACTAAAAATGACCACCATGGGGCAAATCTTATATTGTTTTGTCATTACAGAGTAAATCTTTCTTGAGATTTAAAAGAAGATATAGATTTCTGGACCAACAAAGAACACATTACTCATATGAGTATTAGTAGTAAGTACAAATACAAAAAATTTACGCCTGTACGTGATGTCAGGCAATCTTCAAAGCTAAGAACATTTTCTCGGTAGCCCCAAACATTGCAGTGTTTTGTTTACAGGAGAGCTGTCATAGCAAGCAATTATCTGGCTGGAACTCCTTTACCAGACAACATCCACAATGCAGGCATTAAATAACCCTCGACCCCCCCACTATCACTGCAGTATATTATAATTACCAAACCTTGTGTCTACTACTGCACTGTTGTTATAAATCAAATTAATCTCAGATCAGCAAGATCCACTAAATACAGAAGTTCATGCTGTTTTATCAGCTGCTCTCTAAACAATCTGTATAAAAGCCATGGTGATCTATGAATTAGACTGAGAAAGCACTTTTTAAAATTGCCAACGCTGTTAATAGTAATATCTGTATGCAGTACAAAAGAAGCCCCATTTTTAGCAAGCACAGATGGAAAAGTGCCTACAGAGGCAGTTCTGCCATTGTCTCTCTTTGCCCAAGCTGCGGGAGCCCACATATTTCTCCAAGCATATATTATTTTATTATTTTTTTCAGGAAACAAAGAATACATTTTTAATCCAAAGTTACATATAATGTTCTCCTATGATCAATATTTTACATCTGAGAAGCACACACTCATTATAGTGATGAGATACCCATTCCAGAGTTTTTGGCCATCGCCCTTTTACCTACAAACATAAACAAAGGTGTCTTACCTCACCTACTGCATTCTTTATTACATGAAGTAAATGGAACATGCAAAATTAGACCACTGCCCTACCCAGCCATCATATTGGCTGAAACAGGTGAGTGGGGCTCAGAGCTTAGGAGATCTCACTACAGAAGAGCCACTACAGATGAAAAAGTATAACTAGCCAGTTGAAGAGGAAACATTTTTTTCTGTGTAGATCGTGGTCCACAAGGGTATATTTTTAAAGTTTTCCTAAAGAGTGGAAAGCTCCTTTAAAATATGCTCACTACTACTGGCTGGACCATGGTGATCCAAGCGGAAGTTCATTCCCCTCCACAAAAGCCCTCTTGGACCCATCGCAGGTCCCAGAAGACTGCAGGACCATTCACAAAGTGCAGCCCCGCAGGAAGCCGGCTGTGCAGCTGCAAAGCTTCACTACTGGTTTCTCTTAAGTTAAGATGCCGGCACCTGGACCTGAAGCCGTTTGATGAATCGGCTCAGATGAGGATAGTATTGGATCCTTGGACAGGTAAGTTACCATATATAAAAAAAATGTCAGCAGCTACAGGGCTCCTGTGTAAGTTCACCTTACAGATTTTTTTACCCTTTAACCACTTGCCGACCGGGCCATAGCCAAAAGACAGCTACATCGCAGTCGGCTTATTCTGGGAGGGCGTCCATGGACGTCCTCCCAGAATGTTGCTCTCGTGCGCCCCCTGGGACTATCCGGAAATACTTTAGTGGAGATTTTTTGTTTTTAAGGTAATATTACATTAAATACTATTTGTCTACAAGTACATACACAAAAATATACCCATTTAAATGGAAGCAATGATATAACTTTAAAATAAAACTATACTGATACAAGGGCAAGAAAATAAGTATGTGAACCCCTTGGATCTAACTGTTTTTTTGTAGTAATTTGCCCAAAAAATGTAATCTGATCCTCATCTAAGTCACAACAAATTACATGAGTCAATAGTTTGTACATATGGAGTTAAAGTGCTTGTAAACCGTCACATTTTCCCAGTGAAATGACTGTCCTCAGGTGATACACAGACATGAAACAAATCCTCCTACATAAGTTTATGTACATTAAAGTACATGTTTATTTACAGCCGTCTTTCCCCTACATCCATTCAAAGTGCAGAATTTACACAGGATCCCTCAGCTCTGAAAAGCAGGGGGCAGGGAGCTGAAGTTAAATCAGTGAAAAGAGCTGATTGGAAGGACACACCCCTCTTCACACAGCACGCAGGAACAGTGCTAAGGCTGTCAATCAGCTGCAGCCCCCTCACCATTTTTCTCTTGGTGCCAGGAAAACTTGTCAGAAGTGACTCATGCTTACAGCAGAGGAGCGAGGCAGTAGAGAGAAATTACACTTAGTGCTCTGGATTAAGACAAGCAAACACTATAGAGGGGTATGCTTTGTTCATGTTTCATGTCTGAGGTTTACCACCACTTTAATGAAATGGGTTTGGAGGTGTAGTTTGGACCTACTTTTGATTGATAAAAGAGAAACAAACTTTTTAAGACTGTTGATCAGAAGCACCAGCTGATGTGAACCATGCCTCACAAAAAGGAGCTCTTTGAAAACATACAATTGAGAGTAATTGACCTGGATGAGACTGGAAAGGGATACAATGCAATCTCAAAATGGTTAGGCATCCATCAGTCGACAGTTAGACAAGTCGTCAATAATCGGAGACAGTTTAGTACTGTGGCTACTCTTCCTAGAAGCGGGTGCCCAGATGACTCCCAAGGCACAATGCAGAATCCTCAAAGAGGTAAAGAAGGACCCACAAGTAACAACTAAAGGCTTGAAGACATCACTGAAAAAAGCAAATATTCCTGTTTATGAGTCAACCATATGCCAGTCTTTGAACAGAGTGTCCATGGCAGAATACCATGGAGCAAACGGCTGCTCTCAAAAAAAAAAAAAATTGCTGCGTGCCCGAAGTTTGCCAAAAAGCACCTTGGCAAACAGCAACACTACTGGGAAAATGTTTTGTGGTCTGAAACAAAAGTTTAATTGAAGAACACTCAGCATTATGTATAGCACAAAAAGAGCACCAGCATTAATACATCATCCCAATTGGGAAGTATGGTGGTGGGAACATCATGATTTGGGCTTGCTTCCTTGCCTCAGAGCTGGACCACTTGACATCATTGAGGGGAAAATGAATTACCACATTTAATAAAATATCCTACAGGATAATATCAGAGTGGCTGTCCACCAGCTGAAGCTTAGCAGAAGTAAGGTGATGCAGCAGGACAGTGACCCTAAGCATCAAAGTAAATCCACTACAGAATGGTTTCAGAAAAAGAAAGTGCGCTCAGACCTTAACCCCATATGCTGAGATGCTGTGGAATAACCTCAAATAAGCCATTCACACCAGACATTCTACAAATGTGTCTGAGCTGAAGCAGTTTTCGAAAGAAGAATGGTCAAAAATTTTCCTGAACATTGGGTCTTATACAGAGCTACCAAAAGCGCTTGCTTGAAGTCACTGCTGCCAAATGAAATTCAACTAGCTAATAACCCCAAGAGTTCACTTATTTTTTACCCCAGCACAGTGAATGTTTAATGGGTGTGTTCAATAAAGACACAAGAAATTAAAACTGTCAATTGTTGTGGCTTAGATGAGGATCAGGATCATTTTATGACAAATTACTGCAGAAAATGAGTTAATTCCAGGGGGTTCACATACTTTTTCTTGTTGTTTTATATAGAACACAAAACTATTTTAATGGCCGATATATTTTAATGTGTACATTTCCTACAGGAACATTAGTTGAGCAACTAATTATTTTGTTTTGAATAATGAGCTGAAACTGAACTCCAGGGAAAGTTATCACTGCGTGGACCTAATAGATAAGTCAAAACGGAAGACATAAACAACGCTACTTAGGGAAAATTGCTCTTGTTATCGTCTTCTTGTAATATACAGAGAAGCTTGGATCTAAATGCATTTTAAAATATTAGCAATGCTGAGAAAGTATGAAAGCATTATAAAATAAACCTTTAAAACATTTTTAAAGCCACATTTACAAAGAAGTACTGAGTAAAACCTAACACAAAATGGAGCCTAAAAAGAACATTCAAATAGGGCTGTAAGTCACATTCCTTCAATTTACCTTTGGCTTGAAACCAAGAACGTATATAAAAGAGATTGATGTCATACGTAGATATTACATAAGTTAGTTTAAAGTGAAAGGAAATTGATTCCCAACCAGCAGAATTCAGAAGCCACATAAATATAGCTCTCATCTTCATCTGATGTTGCACATGGAACACTCAGCTTCAAAACACATGCATTTTATGCAGTCTACACTTTTTACAAGAACAAGCTAAATTAATAAACATGAATCAGGCAAAACGTTTCCATTTGGCAAAACTTTTCCATTTGTTTTGTATAAAAAGAGCAGAAAAGTTAAAACGCCCGGTCGGTTTTTTGTGTCCCATTTGGGGAAATTTCCCTTTACATCCTTCCCCAAAGACACGACAGGAAGTGGCGAGGGGAAATCCCCCTATGACACTGGTGTCCTCGTCAGATTTCCCTTCACTCTAGTACAACTTTAAAATACTTGGCTTCCCATCAGTTTCTGGATTTTGTCATGGTGACAATGGTACCCAGGACATAGAGACAAGAGAAAGACAATCCCTAGTCGATCGCATAAAATATGATTACTAAATACAGATAAGAAGAGAACAACTGGTAATTTGCACACTAAAATTAAAAAACGCTTACATTTTACACTTTTCCTATTTAAAAAAATGTGCTTCGCCCACAGTTTTTATTCAGGCAATGGCTGAATGCCAAAGTATTTAGATTAGGTTAGCATCAGCAGCCAAGTCAAGACAATGGTCTGTCCTAAACGTTTCATGTGATCTGTGATCCCAGCATTACCTAGCATAGACAAGGTCACTAGGGGGCATAACAATAAATCCGACTATTCAAACATTCACTGCAGGTAAATCTTCCAGGTGTATGTGGTTTACATGAGAGTAATTGATCCCCCACCAGCTAATATTTGGTAAAAATCACATTTACTGCTTTACACATATGCTCCTTAACCGCTAGCCTACTGGGCACTAACACCCCTTGCCCAGGCCATTTTTCAGCTTTCAGTGCTGTCACACTTTGAATGACAATTGCGCAGTTATGTAAAACTGTACCCAAATTAATTTTTTTTATCATTTTCTTCACACAAATAGAGCTTTCTTTTGGTGGTATTTAACCACTTGACAACTGGGCACTTAAACCCCCCTCGTGACCAGACCAATTTTCAGCTTTCAGTGCTCTCACATTTTGAATGACAATTACTCAGTCATGTAATACTGTACCCAAATGAATTTGTCCTTTTTTTCATACAAATAGAGCTTTCTTTTGGTGGTATTTGATCACCTCCTGGGTTTTTTATTTTTGAGCTATAAATGAAAAAAGACCGAAAATTTTGAAGAAAAAAAACAAAAACGCATTTCTCTTAGTTTCTGTGATAAAATTTTGAAAATTATTAATTTTTCTTCATAAATTTTGGCCACAATTTATACTGCTACATATCTTTGGTAAAAATAACCCAAATTAGTGGATATTATTTGGTCTTTGTGAAAGTTAAGAGTCTACAAGCTATAGTGCAAATCATAAAAAATTGATCACACCTGATGTACTGACAGCCGATCTCATTTCTTGCGACCCGAACAAGCCAAGAAAGTACAAATACCCCCCCAAATGACCCCTTTTTTGAAAGTAGACATTCCAAGGTATTTAGTAAGATGCATGGTGAGTTTTTTGATGTTGTCATTTTTTTGGGATGCTGTCATATGACGTTGTCCCAGAACAAGAGCCGCACCGCCCCTCCATTATTTGATGGTGGTCGGGCGGCTAGTAGTTAATATCCATGAGGTAGGAAGGGGAAAAGGAGTAAATTACATACTATCCCTTTTGTCATATGTACACTGCACAGTGCATGTGTGGATGGGCAACCCGATTGTAAAGCACATTTTAAAATAGACTGGATCCCTTGTCTAATAGTTAAAGTGGAAGTTCAGCCTAAACTAAAATCTCTACATCTACTTGCAGTCACATTCTAAGACTAACCTAGCTAACCCTGTAAAGCAAAAATTGATATATATACACCTTTCCTGAAGCCGGTCTGGTTCCAGGCTGAGCTGTCAGAGGCAGCTTTGTGTGTAGGAAAAAAAATGCTTGATTTGTTTAATCCAGTTTTACCTGCTTTTAACCAAGTATTTCCATGAACCAGCCAGCACCATATTGTGCACTAGCTACCAGAATGAGAGCTATTTGGACTGCCTGGACTTATCGTCACTGATTGAAACATCAGCATCGCAGCCGGGATTTAGTCACCAGAACACGTATTTCTCAAGGATTTAGCTCAGACTGATACCACTTATGACGGCTGCTGGGTAATAGGACTGGTCTGCTACAGGATTGGGAGTAACCTACATCATATAGACCCCAGGTGTATACGCATAGGTCATATCGGCTGTAGTTGTAATTTTGGACAGGTTACCCAACTCCATGGGATCATCCCTACACCGCAGGCAGGACCTCATATGCCTGGCGAGTCTTCTACTCTCAGTATCTAGATGGGATGCATAGATTGTCTCTGCGATCCGGCTATAACTGCATGCGTGCTAACCTTGAACATGTTTGAACCTGCATGACAAGCAGCAACACTCTATGACATTAAGTTGATTGCGAGTCGCCACTTAGTTAGGTTGTGTTATCTGTAGTGTGCCGAAAAAAAGGCAACGTTTAAAAGTTGAACGTGCCAATTACTAAAATTGCACAAAACACCAACAGAATGTTTTCAAATGCTTACTACAGCTTATGGAAATGACAGCCTGTCTCGTGTGTGTGTGTTTGAGTGGCACAAAAGATTCAGCAAGGGACGCAAGAATGAATTCCCAAAAGTTAAATCAGTGCTTAAAGGGACACGTTTTGAGTCAGTTGATGCTGTAAAGAAGAAAACTGCGGATGTGTTGAAACTGCTAACAGAAATTGATTTTCTCCATGCCTTTAACCAGTGGAAAACAAGACTGCAACAATAGATTAGTGCAAAAGGGGAATATATTGAAGGGGACAAGCATTAAAGTTGTAATACATATAAATAAAGGTGAGTTATTTAATCAATCTGGTTATTTAATAGACACACCGCATATAGAAATTTTTGCTTTACAGGTTTAGAGGCAAGTTAGGCAAGTCTTAGAATGTGGATGCAAATAGATTTAGAGATTTTAGTTTTAGGCTGAACTTCCACTTTAACCGGCTGATTCAAAAAACCATCAGTGAAGCAGCAAGGTCTAGACTTTTCCTTTAAAGTGGGAGTCCAGCGACCAATCTTTTTTTTTTTTTTTTTTTTAGGTCATTGAGACACTTTGCTAATCCCAAAATAATACTCACAGTTTGGGTGTAATATTTCCGCCTCTGTTTTCGTACTGAAGAATAACTTTAAAAATGTGATGCTGGCCGTTTCCACCTTGCTTGTGGGCATGTGAAGCCCACAAGCATTTATTTCCTGGATGCGGTGAATGCTGTTCATTCACAGCTTGTTCACATGATCATTGTTCCCGCACTGAATCTTGGGAAGCCTGGCACTAAGCTCCCAGGAGACAGTGCGGCGCCGGGGAAAGGCAATAAACACGCCTACTCCCATGGGAGGAGAGACAGGAAGTGCCACAATAAAGTACAATATAAAGGTAATTACAGCGATAAAAAAAAAATTTGTGCGGCATTTGAACATCTATGCAATTAACTGAAGGGGGTAAGATTAAGTTAAAAATTTGAGTGGAACCCCGCTTTAATTTCATAAAATATATAACTGAACTTTCAGGAGAACTAAGTAAGCATTAGGTGGCTTCATGTACAAATGTAAGTGCACTCTGTAGTCTACATAGGAAAAAAGGGATAGCATATACTTACTCCTTTTTACCCTTCCTACTTTAAAGGAGTTGTAAAGGTTCGTGTTTTTTCACCTTAATGCATCCTATGCATTAAGGTGAAAAAACACCTGGCAGTGACCGGCTCCTCAGCCCCCCGTTTTACTTACCTGAACCCTCAAACTTGTCCCACGGGGACGCGCTCTCTCTCTGCCCGGGGTTCTCGGCTCTTGATTAGATAGATTGATAGCAGTGCAGCCATTGGCACCCGCTGCTGTCAACCAAATCCAATGATGCGGGCACCGGGGGGCGGGGCCAAGTCCTGTATTCCGCCTCTATGGACGTCGAATGCTGGACTCTGGAGTGCACCCGCAAGGTAACCCCCCCGGGAGAACGTTTCTCCCAGGGGGTTATCTAATGTGGGGAGGAGCCGACAGAGCTGCTGAGGGACCCCAGAAGAGCAGGTTTGGGGCCACTCTGCAAAACGAGCTGCACAGTGGAGGTAAGTATGACAGGTTTGTTATTTAAAAAAAAACAAAAAAAAAACAAAACAAAAAAAACAAACCTTTAGTGCCACTTTAAGGGCATATTTATAAAGCAGTGAAGGTGATTTTTACCTAAAGCATTGTCTGTGTTGTCAACAACAAAGCATTCAAAAACTCCAATTTATGTCTATAGCTCAGGAAACCAAGAATGTATTGAGTATGGGGTATGGAAAATCACATTTTATTATACATAAAGAAGTATGTGTTAATAAGTACCTGAGTCACTGCTGGAGCTGGAGGAATCACTGTCACTGGATGAGCTGGATTCAGATGAGGAATCTGAAGATGATGATTCTGAGGACGATGAAGAATCAGATGATTCAACATTTTGCTTTTTGGTCATTATTATTTTTGCTGCATTTTTCAAATGTTCACGCAGTTCATCCCTGTTTAAAAAAAAAAAAGCAATGGTCTACTTAGTATGAAAGATTACAGGGTAAAATTAGTAACTATAAGGGCTTATTGAAATTAATCTTACGTCAAACCTCCAAGACCAATGGAAGTGAAAAAGTTAATAGCAAAGCGAGTGTTTTTTGGGTTGTCCATAGGCAGCAATCCGCTGAAGAATGGTTGAAGAGTCCTAAAAAAATGAGGTAGAGGAAGTGTGAACATCAATTACCGTATGTAATTCCAGTACAACACTTTAAGCCGACCAAAATCAATCACTAAAATTAATATGAACAAAGTTGTAGTTATGAAGAGAATCATATGCAGGGTGGTTGTAAATGTAAGCCTTGCTTTTTTCAGGCAGTTATCAAAAGTACAGAAAGTTTGAGATATGCATTATAAAGCCCATGTATTTTACCAGTTAAAGTGTAATAATAAAAAAAAATGCTTATAGGTAGGATTTTTATGACAGAAGAGAGCCTATTGGTCTCCTCAGTCATACATGTTTCTCTCTGCCTGTCAGCGTTAATGTACACTGAGCTGCACATGCGCAGCTCAGTGTACATTTATGGCACCACTGTGTGCAGTGATGATGCGATCTCCTGCGCATGAAAGAGATTGATGTCATTGTGGCCAAATAGTTCAAAGCCCAAAAGTAAGACAGGAAGAAGATGGAAGCACCTGTGGCCAGCGGGAGCACCAACAGCAAATTGCTGAAGGGAATCCCTTGACAGGTCTGTCACAATGTGCTACTATGCTGTGCAAACACAACACATTTTGGCTTACAGCTCCTGGGGCTCATTAAAAACAAAACAAAACAAAAAAAAAAACAAACAAAAAAAAACGTTTCATAGTTTTCGACCTTGCCTAAAATGTTTCTAAGATCACAGCAGGTACCTAAAAATGTTTCTAAGAATACAGCAGGTGCCTCGTAGTGCCTGCACGTATATGTATCTCTAGGATTTAATTTCAGTCTGTGTCCCTGCTGGGAAGTTTCACCAAGTCCTGTAGACCACTGTTGCTGTAAAATATAGTAATTGAAAATATACTGTTTTCACAGGAACTGGAAGTGAGGGGAAAACTGTGACAATTGTCTAAGAAGAGACTTCCCATCACTTTCCATTGAGTCTCTGGGACAAGAAGTTAAAGAAAATCTGCCCAACAGGACAGAGACAGAAAAAAATAAAAAACAACTTAAAGGTGTTAAACTCTTGCCTACTGTCACTTCTAAACAAATGTTGCTATAGCCCCCCCAACACCTCTGTCAAGCTACAGTCAAGTGCCATCTACTACCAATTGAAGTTCTGGTACACAACAGCTGAATGACAGGGGGGGTTAGTAACAGAAGGTAAGACTTTACCAATTTTAACAAGACCTTGTGTATAGCCTTAGCCTACAATCCAAGTGGGCAAAATAGGATTTAACACAGGTACGTGCAGGCAAAACATGTTGCCTAAACTTTAGCAGTACTGTTATGGGTTTTAAGAGATTTCAGGTCCATTTTAAGATGATGCCTATCAATTAGACACCAACTATTTTGTAAACTGTATTTGTTAGGAGAGTTAGAACTTAAAGGAGAAATGTAGCCAAAGCTGTCGGCTGAAGCCTGCTGTGGGCTGATGTCACGGAGCTGATCCAAGCTGGGGTAAGATCGCAACCATATGGTCAGGATTCGCCCACAACTCTGGACCAGCACATGGTTCAGCAGAGCCTGAGCTAGCAGCTCCCGCCCCCTCCACAGCTTAGTGTTCCAGTGAGCATGAGGGGGCAGAGAGTCGGTGACTGACAATCACTGCCTCTCTGCTCACGGAGCTCTAAGAACTGAGCGATCAACGGTCTTTGATTGCTCGGTTCTCAGTCTTAGAGCCGGCGGGGGACTGATGCTGCATCCACCAAGGTACGCATGAATTAAAAAAAAAAAAAAAAAAAAAGCCATACATCTCTTTTGAGATGTAACATTTGCATTAGTGATGTTCTGAGGTGTTGCACAACGGTTGAGTCTATGACTGCTAAACTTTTGCAGGCACTCTGCCACGGTAACAAGCAAAAATCATGGACTACTAGAGCATCCCTGAAACATAACACTTTCAAAATACAGCAAAAAAACCCCCCAAAAAACGATATCATCCATAGAACAGTGTACAGAGTTGACTGTTGTGGTAGGTAATGCTGTATTACGTCTGCCAAGCAAGGCAAGCACATTCATGTCTCTAAGTTTGGACAGTTTGTATTTTTGTGGTCTCACAATGGAAGAGGTCGGTGTAGAGAGCCTACTTCCATATTAGGAGATAAACCTCAGAGCTCCTATGTAAGTGCCTTTTGCAAATTGACAATATGACCACTGACATTAAAGTGATTGTAAAGTCTTGTTTTTTTTTGTTAAAAATAACAAACATGTTATACTTACCTGCTCTGTGCAGTGGTTTAGCACACAGCAGCCCAGATCCTCCTCTACGGCTCTCCTGGCCATCTCTCCTGTTGAATGCCCCCACCATAAGCAGCTTGCTCGGGAGCTGTGGCACCCGAGCCGAGCCACAGCTCCCTGTGTCCATTCAGATATGGAGCCGTGACCGGGCCATGCCTCCTTTCTCTCCTCATTGGCTGACTTTGATTAACAGCAGCTGGAGCTAATGGCGCTGTGCTGCTGTCTCAGCCAATGAGGGGGGGAGTCCGGGGCAAATGAGACATTCCTACAACATCGCTGGACCTAGAGGGACCTCAGGTAAGTATTAGGGTGGCTGATGCACACAAAAGATATAGGATAAAAAAAACTTCTGCCTTTACAATCCCTTTAAAGCCTAGGTAAAGATCAATATGGCAAGAAAGAAAAAAAAATACAAAATAACTCATTTTGAATAGCACTGCTAGATGCAAAACAGTACAAAAAAACACCAAAAAACAGTACTGCGTGTCCGACTGACTGCAGGCCTTTTCTCTCCCATTCAACTGTATGAGAGATTACAGGAAGCTTTTGTTACACAGATTTCAGGTACTTGTATTATCTGTTGTTGAGACTAGGAACTCTTAAGCACAAAAGACCAAATGATGGATAATAAAAAGCATAATTTTAAAAGGGATGTATGGGTTTGGGCTTTTTTGTATTTTTATACTTACCTACCTCAGACCGATGCTGCATCTGTCACCCGGCGCCTCTGCACTGAGAGCCGAGCGATCGAACACCGCCGTTCACTCGGTTTTGACAGCTCCCCAAGCAGAGAGCTGCAGACTGTCAGTTACAGGTCTCTGCTCTGTCAGTTACTGCGGCTCACTGAGAGGCTGAGCCGGGAGTCAGTCCAAGCAACTGGTGGATCCCGACTTGCATTGTCATGAGGACGCGTTGCCTGGACCAACTTCTGTGACGTCAGCAAAGAGCGGACTGCAGCCCACTCTCTGCTAAAAACGGGTCACAGGAGTGCAAAACGAATTGCACTCCTGTGATCCATAGGAGAAGTACAGCCAAACAAGCTTTGGCTATACTTCTCCTTTAATAGTTATGTTCCCTTAAAAAACAAAACATGGAATTCATTTTTCAAGCATCACAATTAGTGGTAAATTAAAAAGGTACTTTCAATCAAGACAACTTCAGAACCAGAATACTCACATATCCTTAAGTCTGGCATTTAGTTTGGGGAGTCCCATATATTCACACAGCTCCTGGAAGAATATTTTCACAAATATACGACTAGAAGATGTTGTTGTTTCTTCACTAAGATTTATGCATTCAAGGACCTAAAATATACAAAAACATTTCTTATGCTCATCAATGGAACAAAATCACAAAGAGATACACAAGCAATACATGGTGCTACTGCACACCTTCACACTGAATGCAATATAACACTGTATAAAACCTATTAACTTGAGCTTCTGCAGGGATCCCTCCTTCTAGGCCGCATCTTTTAAAAAAAGAAAGTAAGAGCAGGAGACCATGTTACCTGATTGAGAAAAATAGGATTTTTATAACAGCTTACCTGTAAAATCCTTTTCTTGGAGTACATCACAGGACACAGAGCCACAGTAATTACTGTCTGGGTTATATAGGCACCTTTAGGTGATAGACACTGGCACACCCTAAACAGGAAGTTCAATTCCCCATATAACCCCTCCCCTTAGTGGGAGCACCTCAGTTTTGTAGCAAAGCAATACATGTGTAACCAGAAAGAGGGGAGGGACCTCTGTGTCCCGTGATGTACTCCAAGAAAAGGATTTTACATGTAAGCGGTTATAAAAATCCTATTTTCTTTATCGTACATCACGGGACACAGAGCCAGAGTAATTATTGTCTGGGATATCCCAGAGCAATGCCACCTGAGGGGAGGGGACACAACAAAAGTAGGGTGCAATCAGACCTGAGGACCTATACTGCAGCCTGCAGCACACTGCGCAAAAGGCGACATCCTCGTGTCTTCTTACATCCACCTGATAGAATCTGGTGAATGTATGGACTGAAGACCAGGTGGCAGATTTGAGCCATGGAGGCTTGGTGATGCACTGCCCAAGAAGCACTAACAGCCCTGGTGGAGTGCGCTTTGACCTGAAAAGGTGGAACCTTCCTCTTCAAGCCATAAGCTTGAATAATTACCTGCCAAATCCATCTGGCAATAGTGGATTTCGATGCTGCCTGTCCTTTCCTAGGACCTTCTGGCAACACAAACAAAACATCTGTTTCCGGAATCTGAGCAGTCACCTTCAAACAGATCTTGACCGTTCTCACTACAGCCAAAGAGTGTAGTGACTTTTCTTCCTTAGAAAAGGGTTCTGGAAAAAAATAAGGTAAAACAATATCCTGGTTTAGATGAAAACCTGAAACCACCTTTGGCAGAAAGCTAGGATGAGGACGCAATACCACTCTATCCTTGTGAATGATTAAATATGGCTCTTTACAAGAAAGAGCCGCCAGCTCTGATACCCTTCTTGCAGAAGAAATGGCTACCAGAAAAAATAAGAATTCTACCTATGACATACTTCCTAGGATGCCAACCCCCAGATTCACACCAAGAAACATATGCCTTCCAGACTCTATAATAAATTACTCTGGAAGCTGGCTTCCTTGCATTAATCAAGGTAGGTATCACTGAGCCTGAAAGCCCACGATTCTTTAGAATGTGGGTTTCAATAGCCAAACCGTTAAATTTAGCGTTTGTAAAGTAGTATGGAACACTGGTCCCTGCGATAGCAGGTCTGGATGTGGTGGTAGGGTCCATGGGTTTCCTTTACTATTTCTGCATACCAAGATCTTCTGGGCCACAAGAACTACCGACTTTCTTTCCTGCCTGATCCTGTGAAGAAGTTGAGGTAGCAGCAGAATAGGAGGGAACGCATAAATCAGTGAGAACTGATCCCACGGAGTCACCAACGCATCTGTTCCGCATGAGAGTGGATCCCTTGTTCTTGACACAAAGTTGTCGACTCTGTTGTTGAACCTGGACGCAAACAGATCTACATCCGAGATCCCCCATTGTTGGCATATAGCCAGGAAGATGTCGGGGTGAAGGACCATTTCCCTGGAAACAACTGCTGGCGACTTAGGTAGTCTGCCTGCCAGTTCTCTACCCCTGGAATGAAGATTGCCGAAATGCATGGCACATGTTCTTCTGCCCAGGTTAGGATATGGTTTACCTCTGCCTAGGTTAGGATATGGTTTACCTCTGCCTGGGCTGCCTGACTTCTGGTGACCCATTGGTGATTGATAAAAGCCACTGCTGTGACATTGTCAGATTGAACCCTGACAGGAGAATTCTGCAACCTGAATGTCCAGGCCTTTAGGGCTAGACACGCTGCCCGAATCTCTAGAATGTTGATGGGCAAGGTCTTTTCGGATTTGGACCATTTCCCTTGCACAGACACTTCTTCCTGGACTGCTCCCCTACCTGAAATGCTGGCATATGTTGTTACCACCTTCCAGGTAACCGGTAAGAAGGATTTCCCCTTCTGCAGATTCTCAGATATCCTCCACCAACTGAGGCTCTGGCGCACTTTTGGCGACAAACACATTGGAAAATCTAGAACCTTTTTGTTCCAGGCCGACAGGATACTGTTTTGCAGCAGTCTCGAATGAAACTGAGCACAGGGAACTGCTTCGAATGAAGCCACCATCTTCCCCAATAACCTCGAACAGAGGCGAATGGAAGGACCTTCTTTGCCCTGACCCCTTGGACAAGCTCCTTTATGGCGCTGATCTTTGTTTGGGGTAAAAACACCTTCTTTTCGGCTGTATCTATGACCAGACCCAAGAACTCTAATCTTCTTACTTGCTTTAAAGAAGATTTCTCTAGGTTGATGACCCACCCTAGGTTGACCCAATTCCAGGTGACTTAGCTTTGATGCAAGCGGACTACCGACCGGTCTATTAAGAGCAGGTCGTCCAGGTATGCTATTATCCTATTATGCTATTATCCTCCTTAATTTGACCAGAGGAAGGGCTAGAAGTTTTGTAAACACCTGAGGTGCAGTAGCTAGACTGAAAGGCAAGGCTACGAACTGAAAAGTTATTCTACTTTGAAACGCAGATACTTCTGGTGAGCGGGGAAAATAGGTACATGCAGGTATGCATCCTTGATGTCGATTGATGCCAGAAGCTCTCCCCCTTGTAGGATGGAGACTACTGATCGAATTGATTCCATGCGAAAAGAACAAATCTTCAGGTACCGGTTTAGATCCAGAATGGGTCTGACATCCCGATTTTGTTTTGGTACCGTGAAAAGGTTTAAATAAAACCCTGACCCCTGGTCTTTCACGGGGACCACCACAATCACCTTTTGTGACAAGTCGGTCTAACGCTAGAAAGAGAGACTTCTTTTTCTCTGGATCTTTGGGGACATTTGACCTGAGGAAACGAGTGGACAGGAATTCTCAGAGCTCTAGTTTGTAACCTAGAGCTATTGTGGATACCACCCATCTGTCCCGGAATTCTTCCTGCCAGGCCTTTGAGAACTGCAGAAGTCTTCCCCCCACTCAAGCGAGCGGGGGCGCCCCTTCATAAAGAGGCTTTAGCATTCTGTCTTGTGGGTTTCTTTCCCCATGACCTGTTTTGTCCCTGGGATTGACCCTGAGGTTTACCTCTTGAACATGACGATGGAGGCTGTCGCGACTGCCTGGAGGCTGATGCCCCTGGCACTGGAGAAAGAGCCCGTTTTAATGAGGGGCATTTACTCTTTTTCTTAACTGGCAAAAGGGTACTCTTCCCACTTGATATTTTTTGGATATATTTGTTCAAATCCTCCCCAAACAGCTTTTCACCACGGAAAGGAAAACCAGCCAGGAGCTTTTTGCATGGCGCTTCGGCTGACCAACCTTTCAACCATAAGATTCTACGCATATGCACCAACTCAAGTGTAAGGCGAGAGGTTTGAAGAATAGAATCTCTAATTGCGTCAATTGCAAAGCACAAAGCCGCTGGCAGTTCAGCTAATTCCTGGGCCTGCTGTTCAGGGACCACCTTGAGTACCGGTTTCAACTGGTCTCTTTAAGGACTGACATACCCCAATTGCCACCACTGCAGGTTGAGCCACTGAACATGCGAGGGAAAATATGTTTAACAGGAATTCCAATTTTTTATCATTTGGATCCCTAAGCATTTGAGCATTGTCAACCGGACAAGTCAAATTTTTATTCACAGAGGATATAGAGGTCCATAAATATTGGGACATCGATACAATTCTAATCTTTTTGGCTCTATACACCACCACAATGGATTTGAAATGAAACGAACAAGATGTGCTTCAACTGCAGACTTTCAGCTTTAATTTGAGGGTATATACATCCAAATCAGGTGAACGGTGTAGGAATTACAACAGTTTGTATATGTGCCTATACCGGCTGTATATTGGAGGGACAGATTAAAGCAGAGCTCCACCTCCGCTTGTTTGCTCCCCCCCCCCTGCCTCCCCCCTCCACTACCACATTGGCACCTTTAGGGGAAGCCGGTACCTGTTTATGACTTTGCTGTGGTGATGTCACTCGGAAGTTTGGTTCCCCCCCCTCTCGTTTCCTCGCCACCGAGCCATTCACAAAGCGCGGCGTGCTTCGCTGGAGCTCCACTTTAAGGAATATTTTCTACTGCTGTATATTTTTTCATTACAACAAAATAAGTATTTCCATTTTAAATCATACAAGACCCCCTTTATGGGACTTTTAAAGTAGATATGGCAATCGTGTGTATTTCAATAAAAGGCCAAGTTTATTACAAAAGATCCACAGAGCATACAAGTATATTATATATACACAAAATACTGTAGCAATGTTACTACATAAACATGGCTAAAACTATTAAAACCCCATGTGTCCATAATATATATAAAAAGAAAATAGGATTTTTTGTAACAGCTTACCTGTAAAATCCTTTTCTTTTGATGTACATCACGGGACACAGAGCCTCAGTAATTACTGATGGGTTATAGGGTATCACTAGGTGATTGGACACTGGCACACCCTAAATAGGAAGTTCAACCCCCTATATAATCCCTCCCCTTACAGGGATACCTCAGTTTTGTAGCAAAGCAATATAAATGTATTAGAAGAGGGGCGGGACCTCTGTGTCCCATCATGTACATCAAAAGAAAAGGATTTTACAGGTAAGCTGTTACAAAAAATCCTATTTTCTTTCTTGTACATCACGGGACACAGAGCCTCAGTAATTACTGATGGGACGTTCCAGAGCAATGCTATCTGAGGGGAGGGGACCACACACGTAGGGTGTAATCAGACCTGAGGACCTCGTACTGCTGCCTGCAGCACACTACGCCCAAAGGCGATATCCTCATGCCTTCCCACATCCACCTGATAAAATCTGGTGAATGTATGGACTGAAGACCAGGTTGCGGCCTTACAGATTTGAGCCATAGAGGCCCGGTGACGCACGCCCAAGAGGCACTAATCGCCCTTGTGGAGTGTGCCTTGACCTGAAAAAGTGGAATTTTTTGTTTCAAACCGTAAGTCTGAATAATCATTTGTCGAATCCATTTCGAAAGGGTAGACCTTGACGCTGCCTGCCCTCTATTGGGACCTTCTGGTAGTATGAACAAAACATCCGTTTTGCAAACCTGAGCAGTTGTTCCCAGATAGGTCCTGACTGCCCTTACTACATCCAAAGAATGTAGTGACCTTTCTTCCGAGGAACAGGGATCTGGAAAAAGGGAAGGCAGAACAATATCTTGGTTTAGATGGAAATCTGAAACCACCTTTGGTAGAAAGCTAGGATGAGGGCGCAATACCACTCTATCCTTATGCATGATTAAATAGGGCTCTTTACAGGAAAGGGCTGCTAACTCTGATACTCTTCTAGCAGAAGAAATGGCTACCAGGAAAATTAACCTTCTTCTCAATAAGACCAAGGGAATCTGACGTATGGGCTCAAAAGGTTGTTTCTGTAAAACCGACAGAACCAAATTCAAGTCCCAGGGGTTTAGGGGCGCTTTAACTGGAGGATTAAGACGCGTCACCCCTTGCATAAAACTTCGGACCAAGGAATGAGAAGCAAGTGGACGTTGAAATAACACTGATAAGGCCGAGACCTGGCCCTTGATGGTACTCAAGGCCAGCTTCATCTCTAATCATATTTGTAGAAAGTCAAGAATTCTACCAATGACATATTTTCTGGGATGCCAACCCCTGGCTTCACACCAGGATACATAAGTCCTCCAAAACTCTATGATAAATCACTCTGGAAGCTGGCTTCCTAGCATTGATTAAAGTAGAGATCACAGGACCTGAAAGCCCACGACTCCTCAGAGCGTGGGTCTCAACAGCCAAACCATCAAATTTAGCGTTTGTAAGGCAGGATGGAATACTGGACCTTGAGATAATAGGTCTGGACGTGACGGTAGGGTCCACGGGGAACCCACTGTCATTCTTACTATCTCTGCATACCAAGCTCTTCTGGGCCACGCTGGGGCCACCAGAAGTACCGACTTCTTTTCCTGCCGGATCCTGCGAAGGAGCCGTGGCAATAGCATAATAGGAGGAAACGCATAAATCAGTGAGAACTGATGCCACAGAATCACCAACGCATCTGTCCCGTATGCAAGAGGACCCCTTGTTCTTGCCACAAACTTGTCGACCTTGTTGTTGATCCTGGACGCAAAGAGATCTACATCTGGTATCCCCCATCTTTGGCATATGGCCCAAAAGACATCGGGGTGAAGAGACCATTCCCCGGGACTAACCATTGGCGACTCAAATAGTCTGCCTGCCAGTTCTCTATCCCTGGAATGAAAACTGCCGATTTGCATGGCACATGCTTTTCTGCCCAGACTAAAATCTGGTTCACCTCTCTCTGAGCTGCACGACTCCTGGTGCCTCCCTGATGATTGATATAGGCCACTGCTGTGACATTGCCGCTGGATCCTGACAGGGCAACCCTGTAGCCAGAGAGTCCAGGCCCTTAGGGCTAGATATGCCGCACAGATCTCCAGAATGTTGATGGGTAAGGTCTTCTGGATTTCAGACCATTGCCCCTGGACTGCAGACTGTTCCAGAACTGCTCCCCAACCCGAAAGACTGGCATCCGTTGTTACCATCGTCCAGGTAACCGGAAAAAAGGATTTCACTTTCTGCAGGCTTTCGGGTATTAACCACCAACTGAGGCTCTGACGTACTGCATGAGACAGGTGCATCGGAAAATCTAATGCCTGTACCTTCTTGTTCCAAGCAGACAGGATACTGTGTTGCAGCAGTCTTGAATGAAACTGAGCATAGGGAACTGCTTCGAATGAAGCCACCATCTTTCCCAGCAGCCTCATACAAAGACGGACAGAAGGACCCTTTTTGGTCTGACTACCTGAATCAGCTCTCTTAAGGCACTGATCTTTGCCTGAGGTAAAAATACCTTCTCTTGGCTTGTATCTATGACCAGGCCCAAATACTCTAGTCTTCTTACTGGTTTTAAGAAAGATTTTTCTAGGTTGAGAATCCAACCTAGGTGTTCCAGGTAGTTGACTGTGGTCATCAAGTTCCTGCTCAAACAGGTTACTGACCGGTCTATCAAGAGCAGGTCGTCTAGGTATGCTATGACAGTTATACCCTGAGCCCTTAACCTGGCCAGAGCAGGAGCCAAGATCTTTGTAAACACTCGAGGTCTAGTGGCTAGCCCGAAAGGCAGGGCCACAAACTGAAAATGGCGTCCTTCTATTTCGAAGCGCAAGTACTTTTGATGAGCAGGAAAAATGGGTACATGCAGATACGCATCCCTGATGTCTATTGATGCAAGAAATTCTCCTCCCTGTAGGATCGAGACTACTGACCAGACTGATTCCATGCGAAAGGATCGAATCCTTAGGAATCGATTTAGATCCTTTAGATCCAGGATGGGTCTGATATCCCCATTTGGTTTTTGAACCGTAAAAAGGTTGGAATAAAATCCCAATCCTTGTTCTTCCGTGGGAACCACCACGATGACCTTTTGCGACAATAGTCGCTCCAATGTTAGAAGGAGCGACTGCTTTTTCTCTGGATCTCTGGGGACATTTGGACTGAGGAAACGAGGAGAGGGGAATTCCAAGCATGGAGGGGAGCTGGGGTGGAGGAGGAAGGAGAGAGGCCGGCAGATGGGATCTGACAATAGTAGTGGCGGCGGCAGTAGCGCGGTATACTACCACCTTTCAAACCACCGCGGCCCCCCTAATCTTGGGGGAAATATCCCTGAGGAAGAGCCCCCCATCCCATCCTACCTGGAGCTCGGCTGGAGGAGCTGTGCAGCGTGAACACTGAGACAGACAAATCAAGCATGTGAAGGTATGTGCTCTTGGCAGCCCCCGGTGGCGACAATAGGCATAGCATACATTTACTTAAAGGAGAAACCTACTAGAATTAAAAAATTCTGAGGAATCTCCCTTACCTTATCCAGCTGCAGGGTTGTGTTATACAGACCCAATCTTCACCTCTCACGGTGGGCTCCGTTTGGAAAACCTTCAGAGACAGGGGCCCCCTAGAAAAGGAGGATCCACAGTTCTGGGCCCATAAAGTACCCCGCCAGGGATATGGCTAGAAAAACCAAATACTGGATCCCGGGGTCCAGCTCTCTAAAAAGAGAAGCGTTACAGGTAAGACCTCGTTTCTTCGGACGTGAGGCCCGGGTACCATCCAATTCGGCCTAAAAAGGACACCTTGAGATGGATCCGGTTTGCATGGCTTGCCCCAGTATAGGATATAGGATATTCCCTTTGGAGCTCAGCACAGCACATCTTTACATGTGACCAACACCTAAGACACTGGCAAAAAAACTGGGGTATCCCTGTAAGGGGAGGGATTATATAGGGTGTTGAACTTCCTGTTTAGGGTGTGCCAGTGTCCAATCAACTAGTGATACCCTATAACCCATCAGTAATTACTGAGGCTGTGTCCCGTGATGTACGAGAAAGAAATGTAGTATGCTTGTCATTGACTACATTTTTGCAGGAAAATCAGGACAAAACCCAAGACGTTTCAGAAAAACTCCTTCGAAGATAAAGAAGGGGTATGCCATTTATAGTAGATCAACAACATATAAAGAATAGTTGAATACAGATAGGTTGCAAGAAGAAGGCTGCCAACACACTGCTCATCCACCGTGGATACATCCCAGGGGGTCAATGCACATCCACTGGGGCTATCATGTGTAGCACAGAGCAGCCACCCACTCCCATCTTGATGTCAGTCATGGCTAGATCAAAAGCTTTTGTTTGCTTCAAACAGGTTTTGCATTCCCATACAAGTCTATGTAAATACAATGCCCACTTGAGCCAGGGCAAATGCATTAATTAATTCTGAATGATCTTAAAAGCTTTTAGCGGCAGAGACAGTAGCCGGGGGTGTACACATGCTGCGGCCACAAAGCTGTGATTCACAGTCGCGGCAGCAATTATAACCCCGGACACTTTAAGTGAATGGGGCCACTCTGCTACATATGGAATTGTGGCATGC
This sequence comes from Lithobates clamitans, assembly GCA_037952925.1. NCBI lineage: Eukaryota > Metazoa > Chordata > Amphibia > Anura > Ranidae > Lithobates > Lithobates clamitans. The sequence goes on from JBBGZY010000014.1 coordinate 11,953,861, forward strand.
TAGTGTGGGCTTCAGAGGGTTAAAGCAGGTGGTACAATGCCTCCTGCCAAATGCTCTGTGAAGAGAGCAACGCTTGTGTGAATGAGCCCTAAGTGATATTTCAAGATTTTAGAATTAAACAGATTGCACTTTCAGGAAATACATCTTTCCACTAAATAGGAGAACATATATAATGTGTAATGATACCCTGTTGATGTATATTCAAATTAACTATTCTATGTTGTAATCATGAACTTTGTACTTACACATTCTGGGCTGTTTGGGTCTTCCCTGTTGCAAGGAACAATTTCACACATCACACACTTTTCCTCTACACTGAACTATCTATCTCTAGATGCAAAACACTTAAAGTGGTTGTAAACCTTTGTTTTTTTTAAAATAACATATCATACTTACCTCCACTGTGCAGTTCGTTTTACATAGTGTGGCCCCGATCATCATCTTCTGGGGTCCTCCGGTGGCACTCGCGGCTCTTCCCCGCATTGGTAAACCCCCTGGGAGAAGCGCTCTCTGGGGGGTTACCTTGAGGGCGCACTCCCGAGTCCAGCATTTGCGTGCATAGACACAGAATGCTGGACTCAGCCCCGCCCCCCCCTGTGCCCGCGTCATTGGATTTCATTGACAGCAGCGGGGGCCAATGGCTGCACTGCTCTCAATCTATCCAATCAAGACCTGAGAAGCTAGGCAGAGAGTTCCAGCGTGTCTCCGCCGAGGGAACGAAGGGCTCATGTGAGTAAAACGGGGGGGGGGGGGGGGCTGGGGGGCTGGGCACTGTCATAAATTTTTTCATCTTAATGCATAGGATGCATTAAGGTAAAAAAAAAAAAAAAACACGAGGGTTTACAAACCCTTTAATGACATTTTAAAATCTAAACCTGGAGAAGAATTCACTAATGAACATTTTCAACTGAAGTATAGGTGTATTCTGTACAATCTTAAAAGGACTAATGAGACCTCCCCATTTAATACCAGCTTGGCAAAGAAAAAAGCAGATACTTACACTCCATGGAATAGAGTCGGTATACAAAAGATGGGCAAACATCTTGGCAACATTTCTTAATTTGTTTGTTTCCAGCCGGTGGATGGTCTCATACTGCTCTTTGAAAATGACTTCAAAAGACTCCATGTATTCTTTCTTCAACAAACAGAAACGCTACAGGAGAAAGTCATGTAGGGATTACATGGTGAACACGTACCAATGAAAGGCTTAAGTACTGGTGATATACAAAGGAAAAGATTTACTAAGAGTTGCACAGAGTCTATCCATGCAAAATCTAAATACCAATTGTAATGCATTAACAGCATAAAAAAAAAAAAAAAACATTGTGCAAATCTCCTCCACAGTTTAGTACCAATTCAGACTCTGCAAGTTTAATAAAATAAAAATATAAAATATAAAATAAAATATAGTTTTAAAAAGCAAAAAAAAAAAAATTACGGTGGATGTCTGTATACTTGGTTTGGTCCACTTGCTGGCCATGACGAGAGCAATGAGAACGCTGATTGGGTTGTTATTTTATTCCCGCAAAGCCATCCTGCTCAAATGGAAGTCCCTGACCACACATACACTTTATTTTTGGAAACCGTTGGTCAATTCAGCAATACCACTGTATAAATGTATTTATGAGTCTAGGGGTTGCCCCTGGAAATTTGCCAACATTTGGGAAATCTGGGTGGACTCCTTGACAACAAACCCTTCGGGGATACCCCCGACATGATTTACTCCCCCCTCCCTGACTCTATTTTATTGACCCAATGAGAACACCTACAGAGTAAAGACAGATTGGGTGATGTCCTTTATGGATACGTCTGTGCCAATGAGCTTTATTCAAGTCAGTCACCTTAGTTTTGTATTTTTGCTTCCTCCAACCTCCCCTTTTTCGCGTGTTTACGGTGTTCATCTTATAAACCTGGGTATGCCCACATACTTTTTTTTTCTATCTCAACCTCAAAATACTTATTTAAAAAAACAAAAAAACAAAAGATGATCATCCTACTGGATTATCCTGGAAGATTTGTCTAGACCACCTGGATAAAGTTTACTGAAAATTTTGCACTGTGCAGCTGCTGTTTGCACTGTGATGGGTATACAGTATAGGGAGATTAGCCAGAAAGTGCGATGTCAAGTTTGATCAGGACCAAAATTTACTAATATTTAATTTCTGCAATGAATTATAATTTATCCTGTGCAGTAATGACGGGTTTTTTTTTCTCTGCTCAATAAGAGCTTTTTCACATGGATGGCAGTCTCTACCGCCCTCTCAATATGTGGTGGACCTTTTTTTTTAGACAATGATAAAACAGGGGCTACCAGGTAATAGTGAAGAAACAAGCATCAGCAGAGATCCATGGACCAAGACTTTATTTATAAAATCCCAACATATTATGTAGAGCTGAACATATAGTGCCAACAAATTTTTTAACGCTAACCACATTAGTCCCTACCCCTAAGGAGCCTTTTAATTATTATTATACCGGATTTACATAGCGCCAACAGTCGTCCTTACAACAACCATACAAGCATATAAAAAAGTCAGTATGGTTAACAGCATAATTTAACCAGAATGTTCTTGGAGGAGGCAGAGAAAAACACCTAATGCTCATACAATCGCTATACAAACACTGTCCCTGGGGAACCCAGAAGCTGCAAAGCAAAAATGCTAAACAATAATCTACCAGGCTTTGGTAAAAAAATGTCTGTAAAATGAATTTCAAACCATGTTTATATGCATGAGTCTAATGAGTACAAGGGGTTGTAAGTTAGGAAATGAAATGACTGAACAATTGACTTACCCCAGCAAGCAAGCCAAAGAACTTCTCGTACGTTCTCTGCTGAGCACAGCAATCCAGTATCATATTGCAAAGTTCTTTCTGTTTAAAAATAAAATTTAAATATTCAGTAAGCAGATTTTCTTTCCACAGCTGCAGCACAATAGACTGTAAGTTAAATGTGCAGAGAGGCATTTCCCATTTGTTTTACTTCTTAAGTAACCGTAATGAATACAATAAAATATGATTGCGCTAGGGCTTTGGGTAAAATAGCAATATATATTGATGACAATGCATTATCAAGCTCTTTAATATTATACATGACATTGAATCTGGAGCACATTCAGCACTAATAAATGTGTTTAACACAGCAAATGTTCTTAAAGGGGCAAGGAACCCAGATTGCAAAGTGACAAAAAAAACATGCTTCAAATGACATTAACAAAAATATTCTGAAAATATTTTAGGAGCTTTTTTGAACCAGAAATATTTGTAATTAGAGTTCTGAAGAGAGATTTTACTATGCCCATCTGACTTCAAGTACCATTGGCAGACAGAGACAAATTCCATTTATATTTTAACTTAGTTTGGAATGGCTGGGAATGTCATGCCTGACATTTTGCACAGGTGAAGGTCCCTCTACATATTTGTGAATATTAACAAACTGTTAAAGCAAAGGAGCTTCTATTTTACTGAAACCAACTTTACTGGCAGCTTTTAGATTTGTAAATGCAACCAAACATAACAATTTTGTCTGATTTTTGCAAACCTGGCAGTATTTTAAGCTTTTAAATTAACGTTTTTATTTTTACTCTGTGTATAATATCTTTAATTAAAAAAAAAAAACAACATTATTATTGGTTAACGACAAATTTACAGGGAACTTACGTGATAGTATATTTGAGGGGACCCTCAGTAAGGTCCTCTCAGGGCTAACTTTGAAAACTTAAGCAGAAAGTCTGTTTACAGTGTGTACCCACAAGGGGTGACAGGCTTGACAAATGTACAATGCTTCACTGAGGATATTTCTTAGTAACCCTACCAGGTAATCTGTTTTACTCTATTAATGTAGTAAGCTCCTGAATGGCGAACAATATGTACAAATGAGAAATGAGAAATCTGCTTGTATTTTGTATACTTTGGAAAAATACCAATAAAAATTTATTGTTTAAAAAAAAAAACAACACACACATTTAAAGCTCAAAGCTTGACTATCTCCACTACAAAGACATGCGTCTGCTGTCAGCTCAGCATGCAGCATCAGGTACTTAGAGGAAAAAAAGATTTCATCTCCAAATATGGAAAGGTTTTTTCACAGCAAGGGCTCTTTCACATGGGGCGGATCAGTGATGATCCGCCCCGTGAACATCCGCTTGATCAGCGGGGATCGCTCCGCCGATCCCCGCCGAGCAGGAAGATGACGTGCAGCGACGGACCTGTCAGAGCGCCGCTCTCCCCTATGGGGGATCGGGTGATGACGGACCGTAGAGTCCGTCGTCACCCGATCCGATAACGGATGAAAAGGAGGTTTTTCCTCTGTTACACTTTTTCGGATCGGAGCGGGTCAGGTCGGATGTCAGCAGACATGTCACCACTGACATCTGACGCTCCATAGAGGTCTATGGAGGGTCCGTTTAGGTCCGCCTAAAAAACTGACAGGTGGACCTGAATGGACAGTCCGTGTGAAAGAGGCCTTCGAGCTGTGAAAATGTGGAATAGTCTCCCTCCAGAGGTGGTTCTGGCCAGATCAGTAGATTGCTTTAAAAAAGGCCTGGATTCTTTTCTAAATGTACACAATATAACTGGGTACTAACATTTATAGGTAAAATTGATCCAGGGAAAATCCGATTGCCCCTCGGGGGATCAGGAAGGAATTTTTTTCCCTCCCCTGCTGCAGCAAATTGGTTCCTGCTTTGCTGGGGTTTTTTTCCTTCCTCTGGATCAACTGTGGGTATAGGTTTGTGTATATGGGATTATTTTTTTTTTTTTAATGGACTGGTGTCTTTTTTCAATCTGACTATATAACTTACAGTGCTGTTCTCCAGCAGCGGTACAAGGACTTCCCAGTCCATTTCTGGAACCAAACAGCGAAGGGCTGAGCACTGCTCAGCCATTCGCAGGAAGCTTTGTATTTTATGAATGAAAGCCAGGTTTCCTCTGATGGTGTGCTGAGGTGCAGAGGCAGTAGGATGATATCAGAATCTCCACTTTAGCCAATCAAAGAAAGCGTTATATTCATTATATAAAAAAAAAAAACCTTGCTGTGAATGGCTGAGCAGCACTCAGACCAATTTAATTTTGTTCCAGTACAGCAGGGGCGCCCAACCAGTGGCCCGGAGCCCTCTGATGTGGCTTGCGACCTCCTGTTCTGGGATGGTGGGTTGGAAAGTCCAGATTGTGGGTTGCCGACTCGCCATCCCAGAGCATCGGTGCTGTGAATGAAGCCGGCGGTAGAGGAAGCAAGCGGCTGCAGACACGCATAAGTCGATGCTTCCTGTTTAGCGCCAACTCCTGTTACAAGCAGAGTGATACCAAATGCATTCTGCCTGGGACAGCAACAGCCAGCGATGTCGGAATGGAAGACTGTTATTAAAGGTAAGTCTATTACTAAAATCACAGTGTGTATATAGGCATATCTGTTCTGCAGTAGTTACTGGGCTGCTTTCAAACTGATCCGCAGGTGCAGTGCAGCCATAGACTTCTGTTATTACCTTCGGGTTTGGTGCACCACACCTGCAGAATATAATAGAAGTCTATGGCAAAGTGCAGCTAACCCACAGGAAAGCCACAGGTGCACTGTGCTGTACCCCCAATGTGGGTAAACCACAGCTCATCAGTTTGAAAGCAGCCTTAGGCCCATTTGACATGATCAGTCCGACTCAATCGGACCCTCCATTCACTTCTATGAAGCGGCAGATATAAAACGGCCTTGTGGTCGTTTACACCCGCCTGCCTTTAATCCAATCCGCTAAAGAAAAACAGAAGGGCATACATGCCGCTTCCATCTGGGAAGATCAGATCGGAGGGCCCATAGAGTAGAGTGGTCTGTGTCGGTGTCTGCTCTGCATATTCAGAGTGGATATGGATCTGACCTCCACTCATTGTGGCCCGCGACAGGTTACCAAGTCGCTTAAGTGGCCCTCCCTCTTCAAAAGGTTGGGCACCCCTGTAGTACAGGATGATGTAGTAGGTGTGCCATGCTTTTAAGTGCATATTTTCCTCTAAGTACCAGTCTTGAAGCCGTTTTAAAATTTCTAAAAACCTGTGATTCTCAACTTACCAAACAAATGCCAATTATATTCATAAAAAACTGTGGACAATGTCTGTGGATGGTTATTTTTCAGGAAAAATTACATATGACCCAGCTTAATGTCTACCCTCTTGCATTTTACTGGCGATTCCAATTAATTCCAAAAAAATGGAAGAAAGTGCAGTAAAAAGAAGCAAAGTTTCCAATTTAAAATATAAATTATTTTTAAAAGTGACCTTTCAGTACTATTAGATGGCAATAATTAGTGTCTCAGATAGTTGGTACAGTTGATTTAGCAAACGTTTATGAAAACTCCATGCAAGTGAATTCCAATACCACCTCCCTCTTAAATGAAGAGTAAAGGATATGAAGTACAGCACATGCACAGCTATTCCTAGCACTCATTTATGTTGTACAAGGATCAGAAAATTTCCATGCAAACACACTTGGGGAGATATCTGCCCATCTATGGCCAGTCTAGTGAGTAGGAATGGGCTCGGGTGTGTTTCGGATCCCACCTGCCCAATCCCACCACTGCACACCGCTAATCACAGGCAGTGAGACATTTACGGATCCGCAGCTGCACAGATCGGGAATCGCCTCACTGCCTGTGATTAGTCGTGGTGTGCAGTGTCGGCATCCTGGCGGGATCGGGCAGGTGGAATCCTGAACACGCCTGAGCCCATCTCTACTATTGAGTAATTGAAACCCATTCTGGAAGTAGTTTGTAGCTGCCATTGCTAAGCATCTTCTGTAGCTGGTAGTTGACTAGCGGCTTTCAGACTGACCCTACTGATGTCATTGCGTTGCCTAGACTATACATTTCAAGAGCTTGATCTACTTATCAAATGCGAGTGTTCCCAACTTTAATAAATTCTATACGTTTTTACGGATTTACACTATGTGGAGTATTTTCTTTTTTTGGTTATACCATTCTAAATATATGAGATGACCTGGTTAAATATGCTGGCTGCTTCTGAGGACTGCTTCTCTGAGTCATTCCCAGAACATATTGACCATCTTCTATCCTGATCTGGAATACAGATGTAAAAGGTCCTATACATTGGTGTTTACACCACCAGCCCTGCTGACTCACTGATTTGCGTCCCTTTACTTTGGTAAGCCTTCACACAACCAGTGGTGGTTTTATTGTCGTTTTTTCATTTCAACAGTGATGGCATGTGGAATATCTTTTCCTGCTATTGAGTTTTTTTCACTGTTCATCTATGGACTGTATTTACGTTTTATTAACCTCTATATGACAACATATGGACTAGATTGTGTGTGATCTTCAATACACTTTTCACAGTTTTTTTGATTATTTCTTCTTTTAATTTAGAAGAGATAGCTAGCTACAGTTTGAATTTTTAGCATCTGTATTACCAAGGTGGTGGTGTTGTGGTGGTTGGCGTCAGAGGTATCCTCTATTACTCTATGGGGGATTCCCCACCATTACACTTGCACATGCCCTGCATGTTCGGATGTATTGGTACAGCCCTCACAGCTGATTATAGTCAGCTCATCTGGGCTGGGAGGTGGTGCTAATTGGTGGTATTATTTATGGATCAGGACAGGGATCTCAAACTCCTTTTGATGAGAGCTCCTTATTCTCTCGATATATAGGCAGTCAGCCCCACCATTAAAAGAAAGAGGAAGGCATATAGCGTAACACCGTATGGAAATTTTAATACATGAAAAGCAAAGGAAATACACTCACGTGTTTAGCAGTAAAATCAAGCGCTTGTAAAAAAAAAAAAAAAAAAAAAAGACAGTGGTCTCAGCATATCCTCCCGACGCGTTTTGACTTAGAAGATGACTTACGCTATATGCCTTCCTCTTTATTTTAATGGTGGGGCTGACTTTCTATATCTACTGACTCCATCCATACCTTAAACCTGTTCGGAGGTCCATCTGGAGGTCATATCTGGATAGAGCATCTGATCCCCTTGGTATATTATACCACAAAGCTTGATTGACTCACTAGGTGTACACCTAGTTGAGTTCAATCCCTCTGGTAAGCAGCGTCTGGTGTCTGGTGGATCTACTATCAACTGCTATTATATCATACATATTTGAAGTTAAAGACTGTCACTATATTATATCCACATGTGGTTGAGGAATATCATCACACATGATTGAAGCTTGTCACTGACTTTTTTCTTTTTTGGACATCACATGTCCAAGTTCCTCTGTTTATAGACATCACATGTCATAATAGAGGACCTGCTTGGAGTATTTTTAAATACATCATTTATTATTAACGTTTTTTTGTACTCATATCACCGGGCAGACTCAGCTGTGCTCAGCAGGAGATCGCTCCACTGATCAGGTGGATGACAGGTCTGTCTCAGCTCACTGCGCTGAGATGGATCTGTCAGAGCCCCGCTCTCCTCTATGGGGAGATCGGATGAAAATGGACCGCCTGTCCGTTTTCATCCGATCCGATGAATGGATGGAAAATAGGGTCACATCCGTCTGGATTTAATAAACAGGATCGGATAGCAGCGGGTGTCAGTAGACATGTCACCAATGACATCCGCCGCTAAATAGGAGTAAATGGAGACTCCGATCAAGTCCGCCTGAAAAACTGACAGGCGGACCTGATCGAAAAGCCGTGTGAAAGGGGCCTTAGGATGAAAGCAGGTTTCATGTTCATATTAAAACCATCTACCAATTGTTTTTTTTTCCACCTTGTGCATGAACTCATGCAGAGTTAGCTGCTCTATTACTTGATTTAAATGAAACAGGCTGGATTGGGCAACATTAAATGGCTAGTAATATCTTTAGTTTACGTGATTCTCAACAAATTTAACAATAACATGAAGACAAAAGACAACCGTGAACAGTCTATCAAGTAAAGGATAACAAGTGAAATAGATTGAGAATTTATTTTTTAATGTCATGCCTTTGCAGGACCTAATCATTAGCTTCCTCAAGAGAAAGCAAATACACAACATGGCAACCACAAAAAAAAAGGATCAGCAGACACACCACTTGCATGCTCCTCTATGCAAAGTGAAACATTGTGAGAAATTAATGACAATCTGGGCAGCTAAATAATCAAATTATATTGTGCCAGATGGCCCACTTATTTCGGCATCTGTACACTACCACACTGTGCCCTAATTTCCAGCAGACGGGCTATAATTTTGGTATTACTAAACTTCCATACCTTTTGGTGCACTAAACGTTATCATAGCCAATTAATACTTCACTATCCTAAATTGTTTGGCATCTTCTTTTCAGGAGTACCAAAAATCTTTTCACAGCAATTTAGAATTCTAAACAAATTCTTAATATAATTGACAAGCTGTAAAACATGGACCAAGGAGCATTCCTCTTATCCAACTGGTGAACTGAAAGGTATAGACTACAGAAGATATATCTTACCCAAAGGAAAAATTAAGAGAACTAGACTAAAATAGACTAAATCCAGCTGGTGAAGTGTAAGGACTATAAATAACTTTCTCTTTACTGTATATACAGCTACACAGAACATGTACAATATATGATTCAACAATTTGAACATAAAGTAGAATCTGATGACAACTGTATGTGTATTTTAATACAATACAATTGTAAGGCTGTTTCCTAATACTCTGCTGCCAGAACTTTACCCATGACAAGGATAAAAAAAATAACGTTCTTTAGCAAGAAACATACATTTCACATTAATAATGATGCAACCAACATGCTGTAAATAGTGTAGTACTGTAAATTTCCTCCAGGATTGCTCCTGTTTCTTCTTGCCAGAGGCTGCCATTTTGCTGAAGACCAGAGCTCCAGCCGTAAATCATTAAGTTAGAACTAAATTTAATAGATTTAGCAGTTTCAAAAAGCAGTTATATTCCTGGAATGCTAACTGTCAAACCATCAAATGGCTGATGTCATAACTGATCACATGTGCAGCACCATGGCAGTTGCAGATCAAACAGAGGCAGCTTCCTTGGATGTAAAGGATAAGATGATTTAATTCTGCTTTAAGACCACTTTCACACTGGGGCCACGACCATGTTAGCGCTAAAGCGGCGCTCGTTTTAGTGGTGCTTTTCGGCCGCTAGCGGGGGTGCTTTTAACCCCAGAGCGGTTAAAAACACCCATGTTGCGTCGCTTCCAAAGCGCTGTGGAAGCACTGCCCATTAATTTCAATGAGCAGGGAATTTTTTTAGAGCGCTGTATACAGTGTTCCCAAACCGCCCCAAAGATACTGCTTGCAGGACTTTTCCGGACGTCCCGCAAGCGTACCGCCCCGTGTAAAAAGACACACTGAAATGAATGGGAGGTGGTTTTTAGGCGCTATTTAGAAGCGATTTCTAGAGCTAAAACGCCTGAAAACCGCCTCTGTGTTGAAAGGGGTCTAAAGGCTGTCAGCAGATTGGCCTCTACAAATTCATCAGAGCCTAAAAATGGAGAGCAATTGAGCATGTGCAGGTTACAGGATTTTAAAGATAGGCACTTAATTTTAATGTTTTACATAGCTATAACAGCAAAAGGAGCCAGCCTGAAGTGATCTAGCAGGACTTCATTTTCTGACTAAAGTCCCACTTTAGATTGGAGCGAAGGCCTAATTCTGCCCATGCTGATGCAATAGAGCTCATTGGAGGGCAATTAAATCTGCACAGACATGCCACTGTATTATTCTGAGTTAGAGGCAGACCCCAAACTGCAATAATTGAATATACTTACTTTATGCTGCTCTGGGGAACATTTTTTCTTTACGATTATGTAAATGACTGTGCTTTAAAGCACCTTGGTATAAAAAAATGCACGGATAGCTCAATTTGTTATGACTATGCAGTTCATTCATGTTTGAAAAATTCTGTAATACTGACAGAAGAAAAACAAAAAACCATATCAATAGTGGAAGCCTATTGACAAACTTAACTTGGTAAGATAGCTATGTCATAGCCCAAGTCACTTTGGAAGGAATTACTACAATCAAATTCTACTTATGCAGAATTATTTTACAACTTAAATGCAGCCTGCAGGGTATTATTATAAAAAGCCAATGAATTGAGTCTTGTACAGCACAATGAAACGTAGTTTGATGGTAATGAAGTCTGCAGCAGGAGCAAAACAAATTAATTCTTAACCTAAATGTGCAAAAAGCCCTTATCCCTTGAGGTTTTTAGTAATTAAGTATTTTAACATTTTAATTAAATATGCCAAATTTTGCAGGAAATTGAAGACATTTGAAAGAGTTGACACATCTTCATGACACGCTGAATTTGGATTGTAAAATCTGCAGGATTGAACACTCATAGCATATTCAGTTCAATTGTGGTTTTATACAGTTAAAGTGTCAGTTCATCCAAAATGGACATTACAGTTTTGAAAATGTTGAAGATTTAAAGGAAAACTGTTCCTTTTGGGCCGGTTCACACCAAAACGCGGTGCAGGAAAGGCATGTTTTCCACACCGCAGGTAAACGTGCTGCCCTTGCGAGAGCTTGCGGTGCCAGTGAATTGTTAATGGATCTTGCAAATGCAGCACCTTTGCGTCACCAAATCGCATGGTACAGCAGTAATGCTTGCATTACTTTTTCCACGTTACAGTACATTTTGCAACCCATTCAAATCACGGATGGGAACGCATGTGTTTCTGTGTGAACTGCCCCTTGGTAGAGATGTTATCTAATTAGTCCTCCTGAGCACAACTCGTCCAGTTACTTACCTTCCCTCCCTGTTCTAGCAAGATTCATTGCATGCCCCTGCCTGGCACAACACAGCAATTTTACAGAAAATTATCTGGATCCTCTTTTTTTTGTGGGCAGTGGTCACATTCATTCATTTGGTGGCGCTGTGCCTATACCAGCCTCCAGGGCAGGGGTACAGCAGAGTATAGCTCCTGCATGGGAAACCTGTGATCCCCAAATACACATGTAGTAAGATGGGACCTGCAGGGGAAGTTTTTTTTTCAAAAGGTTGCATGGCCACACAATGAATATATCTGAAACAGGATGGAAAGTAAATATTTAATGGAGTGGGCTGTACTCAGGGGACTGGGAGCATTAAACAACTTCAGTTACAGTTGTCCTTAAAACTACATAATAGTTTCTTTTATACTTTGGACAATCTGTTTGCGAGATCCCTGCGCTTGGGGCAAAGAAACAGGCTTGCTTTAATTCCCTCGTTTTCAGCAAAATATATATTATATATCAATAGTTACCTCTGGGCATGGAGGAGTACGTGACAGCACAGGGCTAAATCATGGCTGTCACCTGGCGAGTCCATAGCCCTGTGTAGGATATGATTCCAGTGACTGTGGTTTACACAGCACTTTGTTTTCGCTCCCGGTGAATGAACAGAGAGGTGGGGAACTTACAAGTGTTACTAAAATCAATTTTTTTTAAATTAAAATAACAAACATGTTATACCCACCTGCTCTGTGCAGTGGAGCCAAGATCACCCCCCACCGGTGATTCTGGGCTCCTCTTCTTTGTGCCCCCCATAGCAAATGGTTTGCTATGGGGGAAAAAGGTGCCTGCTCGCTCCCGAGCTGTGTCTATGGAGCCATGCTCTACAGACACACGCACACAGTGGAACTTAGCCCTGCCCTCCACTTCATCCTCACTACATTTGATTGACAGGAGCCATTGTAAAGACGAAGAGAGGGGAGAAGCGATGCAGCTGTGCACAGAGCGGCCCCAATCCTTCTCTTCTTGGGTCCCCCGCGAGCGAACTTGACACCACCGTTTACTATAGGGGGCAAACAGTGTCTGCTCACTTCCAAGAGGTGTGTCTATGGAGCTGAGCTCCATAAACACACAAAGCAAAACTTGGCCCCGCCCCCCCACCACTTCCTCCTCACTACATTTGATTGATAGCAGCAGGAGCCAATGTAAAGAGGAAGAGAGGGGAGAAGAGATGCAGCCGTGCACAGCGCTGGATCTCTTTTACCCTTCTCTTCCCTTTCACACAGGGAAGGGGGAAGACAAAGCAATGTAAAACTTTTTTTTTTACCTTAATACAAAGAATGCATTAAAGTAAAAACATTTTTAGCTTTGGTATTACTTTTAAAGAATGTAAGTATGTGTGTCTGCAGAAGTCAGCATTAGGGCGAACCTGTTTCTTGGCTATTTACTTGAACCCACTTGCTTTTGTACTGGTTTTCATTAGTTGCCTTTTTTAGGGTTGTAAAGCAAAAACTAGCAAAACTAGAGAGCAAAACCACCTATTTTCTTATATCTCCTGGGAACTGCATGACTGCTATGGCCATTATAAGGAAGTCCCACTCTCCCTGTTTTTTAAGCTTATAGCTGAATGTGTAATATAAAGTGTTGGGACATGAAAAGTGGGGTGAGATCACCTAGACGTCAAGGAACAGAGTTGTGAATTATGGCAAGGAGATCTTGCTGTTGGAGAATCCAAGACAGCTACAACTGAAATATCACTTTTAGGTAGATTAAAAATTGAATGAAAGTCAAATGAGTAACTGCATTTTTCTCTGCCTTCCAAAGGGCGAATGTATACTACAATGACTACATGGAAAAAATACAGAGAGATTACAAAATTACATATACAAAACAGCAATGCCAAAAGGCAAAGGGAACAATGGTTCTACAGATTAGACATAAAACAAACTGAACGTACATTGTTGTATAGCAAAAAGGAAGTCAGAGTCATCATCTAATGCTGTACTCACTTAGCTAATTTGCCAAATGTTGAGCATATTAGCCAAGTCCAAACTGAAAGGCTAATCTGCTAGAAGGAGCTTGTACATGATTATATACTAGTACACATATGTAAGTAGTGCAACTGTATAGTGAGATAAACCAATTACAATAAAACAGGAAACCCATCTTGACATACTTTGCTGGTACTTACAGAGACCCCCTATAACACTGTGAACCTACTGTGCACATAAATACACACAGAGACAAAACAGGAATCCCCTCTTTAGACTGTTTGATGCACACAGTCTACATATGCTGTAGACTGCATGGTATTCTTTAGAAGGATGTCAGAACAATTATTTTCAACATCTAAGTCACCAGAATATTTACTGAAATCTATCTATATCAGGCAGTAGAAATAAACCCCTGGATCAGTAATCACTCAGAAATCATTACAATTAGAAGGCCATCTGTGCCCAGTAAAAAAAAAAAAAAATTGGAAGCATTTTACTAGGCAGATGCCCATAAAAAAAGAAAAAAAAAAACCCTCACAAATTCCAACTTTACTAATTGTCCTTAAACCAGCCAGCAAGCATACACTGTATACATTTTCTAGATACCCAATCATTTTCTATTTTTTTTTTTTAGATCTTTCAATTAAGACAGCCATTAAACTGGAGTTCCACCCACTTTTACAACTCTTCAGCAACCATCACTAAACTGTGCACTGTAAACAAATTGGATATTTTTTAATTTTTTTTTCTCAGCACCTACTGTATATCTGCTGTATTCATTTTTCACTTCCTCCTCCCTGGCCGTGGCCTATCTCATCATTTCCTGTTTGCAATGCCTTCTGGGAAGGGGCGGCAACTTCCTCTGAAACTGCCGTTGCTATGGAAACCTGACCTGAAACCTATTAAACTGCTTGTGCTGCACTGAGCATGTGCGAGATCTGCAAGGATGAGATCCAGGAAGAAATACAGTCTGGCTTCAGATGCCCACGGCCTGCTGTAAGTTTATAAATAAATAAACTACTGCTATAAACTAACAAAACGGACCTTAGTTTACAGACTAACTTTACTAGAATACCTTAAGCTTGTGTATTATAGTTTTATTTTTTTTTAAAGTATAATTTCAGCTGGAACACCACTTTAAAGAGGATGGTGATGCATTATAAATAAACTAGGAAGAGGAAATGCAAACATTATTCCACATACCAGGCAACAGCACAGCGATTCAATTTTTCATTTACAGAGTACAGGCAGTCCCCAAGTTACAAACACCAAGTTACATACGACACATACTTACAAAGGACGGAGACAACAGGAAGTGAGAGGAAATCTCTCCCTAGGAAGGAAAATTCACTCCTGTAATGCCCCGTACACACGATCGGACATTCCGAAAACAAAATTCATGAATTTTTCCGACGGATGTTGGCTCAAACTTGTCTTGCATACACACGGTCACACAAATCTTGTTGGAAATTCCGAGCGTCAAGAACGCGGTGACATACAACGCGTACAACGAGCCGAGAAAAATGAAGTTCAATAGCCAGTGTGCCTCTTCTGCTGGATTCCGAGCATGCGTGGAACTTTGTGTGTCGGAATTGTGTACACACAATCGGAATTTACGAATTTGTTGTCGGAAAATTTGAGATCCAGATCTCAAATTTTGTGTGACGCAAATTCCATTGGAAAATGTCCGATGGAGTCTACATACGATTGGAATTTCCAAGCTCCCATCGAACATTTTCCGTTGGAAAATCCGACCGTGTGTACAGGGCATAAGAGTTATCATGGGAAAAAGGTGTCTCCACTGAAGCTTTATTATACAACAACCCAAAAATTTCAAAAATCCAATTGTCACAGGGCACCTGTCAGCTTTCTTAGTGAGGAAACTGACAGACTCAGAGAGGCCAGACAGGGAAAACCAAAGGGCCAGATGTGGCCCTGAGGCTGAATTTTGTCCAGGTCTGGTCTAGACAATCTGGGAGGGCCCACAGAGTGTCTGCAAGTAGCCGGAGGAAATCCACGGCAAGAGCCACAGCAACTTGGACCAATTTGGTGTGATGAAAATCATTAAATGCCTTTTTCTTTGATCCTGCAGGAGGGTGTAGAAGAGGAAAGGGGGGTGAAGAAGAGGAAAGACCTAGATCAGACTAAACAAATTCCACAGTGTCACTTGTACATCCACTGCAGAGGCCCAAGGATCCCTAGACATGGAGACAAAACCAGTTTGTTTTTAAACAAAGCTAAGAGGTCCATGTCCGGGGCCCCTCAATTGCAGCAGATCCAGCGGGCAAACTTTGCCCTCCAGTGGGCACGCACTTGCAGCACTAAGCAAGTTTTTTTTCCCATTTGATATATGCATAAAATTAATAAAAAGCTGACCATTGTAAGCACTTCTGTCAGTATTAAATGGTTTGCCTTAACCCTCTAATCACCACTTTTGCTGGACAGCTTGGTGTATTACAGGATGAAGAAAAAAATAACACACTTACTGGGCAGGTTCACTGGTGAAAATAAAACAAAAGTATATTAAAAATAATATAAATATACATTGCACATCTAAGAAAAGGTAAGTTGCAATATTTTATTTAAAGTGGTTGTAATTCCTTATATACACCCAGTGAAGTGACTGGCCTTAGATGATACACAGAGATGAAACAGGTCCTTCTACATAAGTTGTACCTGTTTATCTGAGGTCTTCTCGCCTCTACAGCCGTTCAAAGTTTAGAATTTATAAAGCTTGTCTGAGCATTTAAAAGAAGGGGGGTCAAGAATACGGTGACGTACAACACGTACGATAAGCCGAGAAAAATGAAGTTCAATAGCCAGTGCAGAGCGCTAAAGTTACCCTCTGCACAGCTCAGTGAGGAGAGCTCCGAGAGCTGATTGGAGAGAAGGGTCACCTCCCTCTTCACACAGCAACAGAGCTGAGGCTGTCAATCTGCTGGATAATTGCAGCCAGAATTTCATCCCCATCTGTAAACCCACTGGGGAGATTTCACTTCATTTGCTGTTTTGGAAAACAAAGCATTTAATGCTAAAAATGCTATAAAGCTGGCTGCGGCCAGTTTGTTGAAGCTTGAACTACTTGGACTGGTGTTGCCTGTACAAAAACCCCACTTGGGTTTTTCTACCCCGAGAGACAAGTAAAGGCAAGGCTGCTTTCATTACAACACAAATGTTTGGGTGTATATTCATGCATGTGTATATCTTCAAATAAGCTGTAAAATATTAACAAGTTGACCAACATCTAATGATTACACAAGGGAAAAAAAACCACACACGCGCACTTTACAATTTCCTTTTTAGACCCCGGCAAAACTCCAGACAGCAAGTAGCTGTATTAAAGAATGTGGACTTGTCTCAAAGTAAATCCATTCCTCAACACAAATGAAAATAGAATTATAAAAATGATGCATATGTCATTAGCAAAATAGTGGACTGGCAATGAATTATAAGGTGACATGAGGAAGTCTTACTTAGACTTTCCTGTGGAATAATCCTTCAAAATAAATAAATGAAGCACACGTAAGAAATTAGGTAAAGCAGAACGCGGAGGAAGATACGGTACACTCAGCAGGCTGTAAATAGTACAGATAATTAACACCTTATTACAAGTTCTTTCAAGTCAAACGAGACATGGAAAGATGTATAACCAAATATTTCCCTGGAAAGGGATCAAATACCATTCTAAATGGCGGAACAGGTGTTAAAGTGTACCTGTTCTTAGTCATAATAAAGAAACATGTCTAAGACAGAAGGAATGACAGAAATCGTGTGTAATGGTGAAGGAAAGGGAAGATTTTTATATATGTTCTAAAAGTAGAAATAAAAATAAATGTAGAATAAAAATGGTGCTAGCTGAATTTTTTATGCTATACAATAGGGATGAGCCCGATGTTCGAGTCAAGCGTAATTTCGACTCGAACACCGGGTGTTCGCCTGTTCGCTGAATAGCAAACAATTTGGGTTGTTCGCGAGAAATTCGAAAGCCGCGGAACATCCTTTAAAAGTCTATGGGAGAAATCAAAAGTGCTAATTTTAAAGGCTTATATGCATGGTATTGTCATAAAAAAAGTGTTTGGGGACCTGGGTCCCGCCCCAGGGGACATGTATCAATGCAAAAAAAAAGTTTTAAAAACAGCAGTTTTTTCAGGAGCAGTGATTTTAATAATGCTTAAAGTAAAACAATAAAAGTGAAATATTCCTTTAAATTTCGTACCTGGAGGGTGTCTATAGTATGCCTGTAAAGTGGCGCATGTTTCCCGTGTTTACAACAGTCCGAGAGCAAAATAACTTTTCTAAAGGAAAAAAAGTCATTTAAAACTACTCGCGGCTATAATGAATTGTCGGTCCCGGCAATACACATAAAAGTGCATTGATAAAAACGGCGTGCGGCTTTTTTTTCTTCGGTCCGTCGGAGCGAGAGAAGAAGAAGAAGACTTTGTGGGACAGTTTTATTTTTTTTAATAAAGGACTTGTCCCAAGCCGTGTCGTGTGTTTGCAGTGAACACAAGAATGCAGGGAATGCATTAGGGTAAAAATGTTTTGCCTTTAGAACCACTTTAAGTTATACTGTTATTACTTAGAAAATCAATCCAATATATTATATAAAATGGATATTGCCATTTTAATCACCTTTACAGGCAGAATTGATATTGAAATTAATGGATGCACATTTGAGGAGCATTTAAACATTAGAACATTTTACATCAGATTGAAACAAATTACCCCCAAAAAATAAAATAAAACCAAAAGCAAGCAATTCCTCTTTGTTTTGAGCTACCAGCATTCACAAAGAATTTTTTATATACGCCAATAAAGGTATTAAGATATTTTAAGAACTGATTTGATTGAGATATTTTTTTACCCAGATTAGGAAAATAAATAAAATCTACTTTACACATAGAATTAATATCAGTGGAAATTAAAATTTCCCACATAAGTACAAAACTGCATATTTTTATGTTACTGTTAAACAAAACATGATTGTATGTGACTTACTGTTTGACTTTCTGGGAAGTCCATCTTTATTAACTTATGAGCACATTCTTCAAAGTCTAAGCTGGAAAAGAAAATGAAAATAAACATTAATCTAAATGATTTATGGGCACCATGGCACAGTTCAGCCCTGCACTTCACAACACTTAAAATAGATACTATATCACGCGTATGCTGGTAATGAGTATCCATGATACCTTGGCCTGTGTTATAGTGAACTCCAGGCATAAAAACATTAACAGACACGCAGTAATGTAGGTATATATAAAAAACCCAGGAGGGTAAAAGCTGTGCTCAGAAACCAAAAACAAAAAATGACAAAAGGAAATCAAAAGCTGCCAGCACTCTAAAAGTCCAGTATCTAACTCCAAAGCATATGATAAACAGAAAAGTGCAGCGCTAAGTGTATATACAGCATATAGAATCTTGGCAAGAGTGGAATCCTGCCATGTGACTTAACATAAATAAGTGAGCAAAATGTCAAATATGAAAAAAACAAATAATAAACGAACAGCATATATTGCAAGTGCATGTAAAAAACAGAAAGAGATCTGAAAAAAAGTCCAAACAGGGATATTCAATCCGTAGGTAGATATAAAGCACCCATCCAAGAGAAATGTGTAGAAAAAAATGCCAGTAGATGATCCATCATGAAGTGAGTATATAGAATCTGCTTACCGGACGGCGATGACTGCTATTACGGCAGTCTCGCCCAGCATAGGGATTAGGGTCTCCCAAAACCGAGGGTATAATACAGGACCAGCAGCTTTAACAGTCGGTCGTTACCGGAAACATAAACAGAATAAGTGATCTGCTAAAAAAATCTCAGCAACACTTGGCATGGCATCAACAAGCTTTCCCATGAAGCTGAATACAGGTAGGCTTGCTCTCATACTAGCAACTGCTGACAGCTCTTTTTGGCAGCCATCCAATATACAGTGAATAAACTCTTCTTGTTTGAGATCCACGATAACCTTCACCAAAACAGAATGCCAGCGACCGCCCTTACTCAGGGGGGTCAAAACAGGCTTAGTAGAGGGAGAAGTAGCAACAACAACCTGTTGTTGCCGAGTAGTCGCCCAGGAAGCAGGTTGGCAAGATTCCCTACAGAGCCTCTCAAGGGACATCCCTCGAAGTTCACCGCTCCTTCTCCCTCTACTAAGCCTGTTTTGACCCCCCTGAGTAAGGGCGGTCGCTGGCTCTCTGTTTTGTTGAAGGTTATCGTGGATCTCAAACAAGAAGAGTTTATTCACTGTATATTGGATGGCTGCCAAAAAGAGCTGTCAGCAGTTGCTAGTATGAGAGTAAGCCTACCTGTATTCCGCTTCATGGGAAAGCTTGTTGATGCCATGCCAAGTGTTGCTGAGATTTTTGTAGCAGATCACTTATTCTGTTTATGTTCCGGTAACGACCGACTGTTAAAGTTGCTGGTCCTGTATTATACCCTCGGTTTTGGGAGACCCTAATCCCTATGCTGGGCGAGACTGCCGTAATAGCAGTCATCGCCGTCCGGTAAGCAGATTCTATATACTCACCTCATGGTGGATCATCTACTGGCGTTTTTTTCTACACATTTCTCTTGGATGGGTGCTTTATATCTACCTACGGATTGAATATCCCTGTTTGGACTTTTTTTCAGATCTCTTTCTGTTTTTTACATGCACTTGCAATATATGCTGTTCGTTTATTATTTGTTTTTTTCATATTTGACATTTTGCTCACTTATTTATGTTAAGTCACATGGCAGGATTCCACTCTTGCCAAGATTCTATATGCTGTATATACACTTAGCGCTGCACTTTTCTGTTTATCATACGCAGTAATGTAGCTCCATTTTCATTAGTACATCAATGATGGATAAGTTCCCCTTTTGTAACATGTTACACATGTATTTAGGGTGTAACATGTATAATGTTACTTTGGGGTATCGCCCTTGCTTTCCCCACTTCCCTGTGACAGCAGGCCGAGATCTGGAACAGAAACCAGTCACTAGTGGTGTACCACAAGGCTCTGTACTAGGTCCTGTTCTATTTAATCTATATGTAAGGCCCCATACACACTATTAGATTTTATGCAGATTTTTTGTCTTTAGATTTACCAAAACCATGTAGTGCAAGGGCCTGCCTGATTGCATAAAAATTGAAACTCTTAAGGTTTGACCTAATATTATATGTTTTTTTTGGTAAATCTGAAGACAAAAATCTGCAGAAAATCTAATAGTGTGTATGGGGTCTAAAGCCTTGTACACACGGTCAGATTATTGGACGAATTTCCGTCAGTTTTTTGTTTGATGCTAGTCTCAAATCGAATATGAATAGGGTACTCCCCATCATAAAATATTCTGACGACAGAATTCAACGTCAGAAGTGAGGTAAGGTGTTGAATTTTGTATGTGTTCTTTCATTTCTGAGCATGCCTAGTCTTGCTCTTCAGATTTTTTTTTTTGTCAGAAAACCATACTAATGAAAAGAAAATCGAATGTTGTGGTCACATCAGACAAAAATTTTCAGGCCTGCACATCCAGTTTTTGTCTGCCGAAAATTTGTAATCGGCTGTCTAAAGCAGCATACTAACGATCAGAAAATTGGCAGATCGTTCATCGGACAAAGTTTATCTTCAGATTTTCTGACCGTGTGTACCCTTAAGTGTTATAACTCAAGGTTTGACAAGCAAGGTCTGATGATACAAAGGTGTGCAACAAAAAAAATTTATATCCCTGGAGGTTGTACATGGCATTGCTGAAAAATTAGTCAAAGTAGCGCAGTTTAATGTTTCTAAATGTAAAATAATGCACCTAGAGGAAAAAATTCCTTAATCAAGTACAACATTAAAGTACAGTGTTGGCAAGAACTGCAGAGGAAAAAGATTTGGGGTACTTATTTCAGATGACTGCAAAATGAGCAGGGTTTGGCCATGCAATGGGAAAAGTGAACTGAATTCTAGGATGTATCACTAGAGCAGTGTTTATCAACTCTAGTCCTCAAGGCGCCCCAACAGGTCATGTTTTTAGGATTTCCCTCAGCTGAAATGGCTGTGGATAATTACTAAGGCAGTGAAACTGATCAAATCACATTTGCAAAATATTGGAAAGCCTGAAAACATGACCTGTTGGGGCATCTTGAGGACTGGAGTTGAGAAACACTGCACTATAAAGGGATCACCAGCAGGAGGAAGGAGGTCCTGATTCCCCTATATAGATCTTTAGACCTCATTTAGAATACTGTGTCCAGTTCTGGATACCACACTTACAAAAAGACATAATATAAGCTAGAACAAGTGCAGAGACCGGCAACAAAAACTTAATATGTACAGTTTGGCGCAAAGAAGGGAGAGGGGAGAAATTACCGAAACCTTTAAATACATTAAAAGTGAGGTTCAGGAGGGCAATATTTTCAATATATGTAAAATTATCCTTCGCGCTGGTGGATATAAAATGGTGAAGTGCTCAAATGAACTAAAGTGCTGTGTAAAATAATATTGCTGCAAAATATGGGTGTTCACACCAAACACTTATGTCTAAATGAAAATAGAAAATAAATTTCGCGCAATATTAGGTGAAAATAAAATTCAAGTAGAAATAAGGTGTATATATATGTATTGTGGAACACTGTTGTCTGTCAGGTGGTAGTGTAAAAATCTCTCTGGTATACTAAAATAATCGCTGTTTTTGCTCAAAAAGGTGAGGTTTAAATAGCAGTATATACTAAATTAATCCTCATACCACCCATACCTAACATGCATAAATAAATATTGACATGGTGCATAAAAATTGTGCATAAAAATATTTCCAGTAGTGAGTCGTGTATGGTCTTCTCAAATCCACAATCCAAAAGTGTGCAATAAAACTAAAAGTGCAACCTTAAAAATTATATATAGTGCAACCTCTAAAAAATATATATATATTCCAATTTATGTGCAAAGTCCGTTTTGTTGCTACAGTAATTTGTAGATTTTCTAGTGTCCAAGTGATAAAAATACACTAAAAAGATATAACATAAAGAATAAAAACCTCAAAAATAAAAAATAAAAAATAAAAAATAATAAATAAAAAATAAAAATAAAAATAAAAAATAAAATAAAAAATGAAATTAAAAAATAAAAAATGTAAAGAGGTGAGTCTTTATATGAAAAACAACTGTGAATAATTCTTCTGTTATTGAAAAATAGATGTGGTGAAAGTTTATCTTGCTGCTGCTGGTGTCTCTCCGTATGGTCTCACAGAACTCTCACCTTGCATTAGTAGTAATCAGGCATTCTGTGATATGTCTTTAAGGTGTGGGGATAGTCTCTGGCAGCTTTCTCTTTCTCTGTTATTTTCTCTCCTCCAACGCTCCCTCTCTCCAACTCCACTCTCTAGCTCGGGCTATATACGGTGAATGGCGCTCTGTGAGGAGATGACGTTCACTGGTTCAGTCAGTCAGTCAGGTGCGCGCTCTTTTCTCGGCCCCGCCCCTTTCTCCCGGCAGGCCTGCCGGGAGAAAGGGGCGGGGCCGAGAAAAGAGCGCGCACCTGACTGACTGACTGAACCAGTGAACGTCATCTCCTCACAGAGCGCCATTCACCGTATATAGCCCGAGCTAGAGAGTGGAGTTGGAGAGAGGGAGCGTTGGAGGAGAGAAAATAACAGAGAAAGAGAAAGCTGCCAGAGACTATCCCCACACCTTAAAGACATATCACAGAATGCCTGATTACTACTAATGCAAGGTGAGAGTTCTGTGAGACCATACGGAGAGACACCAGCAGCAGCAAGATAAACTTTCACCACATCTATTTTTCAATACCAGAAGAATTATTCACAGTTGTTTTTCATATAAAGACTCACCTCTTTACATTTTTTATTTTTTAATTTCATTTTTTATTTTATTTTTTATATTTATTTTTTATTTTTATTTTTATTTTTTATTTTTTATTTATTATTTTTTATTTTTTATTTTTGAGGTTTTTATTCTTTATGTTATATCTTTTTAGTGTATTTTTATCACTTGGACACTAGAAAATCTACAAATTACTGTAGCAACAAAACGGACTTTGCACATAAATTGGAATATATATATATTTTTTAGAGGTTGCACTATATATAATTTTTAAGGTTGCACTTTTAGTTTTATTGCACACTTTTGGATTGTGGATTTGAGAAGACCATACACGACTCACTACTGGAAATATTTTTATGCACAATTTTTATGCACCATGTCAATATTTATTTATGCATGTTAGGTATGGGTGGTATGAGGATTAATTTAGTATATACTGCTATTTAAACCTCACCTTTTTGAGCAAAAACAGCGATTATTTTAGTATACCAGAGAGATTTTTACACTACCACCTGACAGACAACAGTGTTCCACAATACATATATATACACCTTATTTCTACTTGAATTTTATTTTCACCTAATATTGCGCGAAATTTATTTTCTATTAATATTTTCAATATGAAGCTCAGATTAAGAACACGGGACATGTTCTCAAACTAGGAAAGTTTAAAAACTAACCTTAGAAAGTATTATTTTACCAAAGGAGTAGTTGATGCTTGGAACAGACTTCTAGCAGAGGTAATGAGTCAGATAACAGTAAGTAGATGTAAACATGGTTGGAACAAACCTAGAACTATATTTAAAAAAAAAAAAAAAAAAAAGAGGCAAACTTGATAGACCACTTGGTGTTTTACCTCTGCCATCACTCTTCTGTGTGTGAGCTGTGTGGTAAATCAACTCAGTACAAGAAAAGGGGTATTAGGATAACGATGGCATATCGTCAAAGAGCTCCTAACAGTATTGCTAAATAAAACAGTAAAAAATTCACAATTTGGAGCCTGTTGACACTGCCGGAACACTGAACCACAGCAGTTTAGTGTGCGGCCAGCTCTCCATTCTGGCTCAATTGAGCTGACAGTAGGGGGCGGTGTGATGTGTTTTAGAGCTTTCCTTTTTTTTGTGTCAACTTTATCTGACGGGCACAAAGTGACACTACATTCTAGTAACTGCATAGCAGCACGGTGTGTTGTGTTGCTGTACAGTGACATGCGATGTCTTCCTATGTGCTGCGATAAAATTCAGTCTGTATTCATGTCTGTATTTTATTGCAGCGCACTGCATCACACCTCCGGGATGCAAATCAGTTTACAGCACAGGGCTCTGAAGAAATGGCCCAGGTGGCCATTTCTTCACAGCGCATGCACCACTGAGGATACTGGCTACATACAGTAAATATCTCCTAAACGGTGCATGTTTAGGAGATGTTTACACTACCTATAAATAAGCCTTATTCTAGGCTTACCTATTGGTAAAATTCAGAGATGAAAGTTTACTTCCACTTTAATCTGTTAAAAAACCTCATGCCTGCTGTACTGTGTGCTCCATCAAAGTCTGCTCTGCAAAGTTCAAGCTGCACAACTGCAAATGTCTGTGAGTTCTGGGATAGTCAGTTACATACTGGTTGCAGAGCTAAATGCATCCATCTCGACTGTCAAGGATAGCCATGCCTTGGCAGCAGAATGAGGCCAATTCTCCCTTAAGTATTTACATGGTCCTCTAGCTGGTAGAGGGAGGCACAAAGAGAACAGGCTGTGTTCTAGTACACATAACACTCCTGGTTTTAATCTTGGCTACCAATGCCTAGACATTACCATGTTGCTTAACTGACAAGCTACAGAGTACATACTATAGCATAATCCCTGTGCTAAAATGCTGCTTTTTGAAGGACAATGGGAGATTAATACTTAGCAACTATGTTGAAAGCATTCAGTTGAGCTGTAAATTATACATAATAAAAGGTAAAAGCATGGTCACAGAATTAAAAAAAAAAAATTGGAGACAGCTCCTTCCATAGTAAAAGCATGTGGATCAGTGCAGCAAGCTTGGCAGAAATTTAAAAAGTACAGCTGGAAAAGTTAACAAAAGCTATGAAATGCATTTTGCAAAATCTGAAAATTGCCTCCCAGGAAAGCAGAGCCTGTTAAATCATTAGGGGATTTTCAGATGAAATCAGATACATTCATTGTAGAAAAGCAGCAGAGTTATAGGAATGGGTAGGCTCCATTAAGCATCTGTAGGTATAAGTACATTTTACGGTCACAAAAAGCCATTACACCAGCATTATTTTGATCCAGGCTTTTTGCAGATCACACACGTTTGAAAGCCAGATGCAATTTTTTTGCTTCTGAATAGGTTCTCTGCAATGCTTAAAAAAAAATAGCTGCAAAAAGCTACACCAAATAGGAGACATTACTATGTGATTATCAGCAGGTAAAATGTTGCTGCTATGCTTCTGAGCTAGTATGAAATGTTTTCATAGTCTTTGTGTAGTGCATATACTGTACCTCTAACCCACACGATAAAAGTTTGTCTCAGATCCTGTCTACAGTTAAAGGTATCAAGTTTTGAATATATTTTGATTGTTTATGTATGATGTTTGGGACAAAAAAAAAATGTAAAAAATTGTTTAGTCAGGTAGATATTAAAATATTGCAAGCTACTCTCACAAATGTTTGAATTTTGAGCCAGAATGTAGAGCTCTGGGCTCCTTTTCACATGTTTAGCTTGGCTAATCTTGACTAGTTAGCTGTATTAAGCCACTTTACAGAGCTCAGTAGCTCACGCTTTGATTATGCATCCAGATAAACAGGTTAGAGAAACCAGAAGACTAAAGACATACTGTGAGTGCAAGGTACACCCTGAGGGGGAATCATCACAGCACCCTTCATTAAGCACTTGCTAATATGCCGCAGTACATACATCATGTGCCTGCTAGGTGTTGAGGAGCATCGCAACGTGCCCCCCCCCCCCATGCAATACAATGTAAACAAAGCGGTAATGAATTAATTCATTTGTAACAGCTGTGTTGCTTATGCTGTGATTGGCCCACAGCTATCACACGGAACCTGGGACAATCACAGCACCCTGTACCATACGATTAGTGATCACAGCTGTCACAAAGATCTCCATTGTAACCAACAAAGTGTAAACAAAACCAAAAAATCCCTAATCCTCCCCCCCGAATAGTACAGTGTTAGTATTGTGACACTAAACTACTCTGATGAAAGTATGTACAAAAGAAAACCAGTAACAAATAAAATAAAATAAAAAAAGTTAAAAAACTAAACTAAAATGGTTTGAAAAATTGAATAAAAAAAATTATAAAAATGTCATTTGCATACAGTATTAAAAGATTGCGTAATTGCCAGTTAAAGTAGCGTAGTGCTGAATAGCAAAAAAATGCCTTGGCCATGAAGGGAGTAAAACCTTCCGGAGCTCAAGTGATTAACAGTGTAATAATGCAGACAGCAGTGCAGATGCTACCACATCAGCCACGCTCTCTTCATCATTGAGGACCACCCAGTGTTGTAGAAAGGCAAATAGGAAAAAAAACTTGTGTTTCACATGACCACTATGAACACTTTTGCAAATGGCAAGAATATTTCTTTTTTAGGGCTCTTTAAAAATGCTTCAAAACATGGCTTTGGACAAGCTTTTTTAAAGCTCTCTGAATGGCAGTCAAAGCCGCTATTACAAAATAAAATGGTTAGCTTACAGTCCTGTTTACACCTTGCGTTTTGCGTTGCTTCAAAATGTATACCTCATGTTGCTTTAGTGGCGCTTCAAAGTCACCATAGAACTCTATGGCAAGGCTCGCTCGAAGCACCTGAAGCTTTTGAGAGGCTTTTATTTAGCTTTGAATTTGCAGGTATGAGATATCAGCACACACACACAGGGCATCAGCCAAGCTTCAAAAAAGCACCCCCGAAGCATCATTGAAGCACCACTGAAGCGGTAGGCACTTTAATGTGCGTTGAAGTCGAAGCAAGTGTGAACGAGCCCCAACAAAAAGCATAAATGTGCTTTCTTGGCATGTCTAGCTACAACTGGGGATTACCCAATACCTACTGAAGGGGGGAGGAGGAAACAAACAAAAACTTTAAAGTAGTTGTAAAGGCACTTTTTTTCTTGCTATAATTCGCAGTATTAGATTACATTATGTGCCAAAATGAAGGTTATTTATATAAAAAAAATGCTGCTGTATACCTTATTTCTCTGAACGCCGCTCTGCGCTTACGTGACTGCCCGCCGCTCTTTCCCAATCCCACAGCTACAGCAGGAGGTGCTAAGAATCCCCTGCTGACATCAGCCGGGAGGAAGGGAGTAGAGGAGGAGAGCGGTGGGTGGTCATGTGAGCGCCGCTCTGAAATGAGGTATGCAGCGGCATGTTTTTTGTTTAAACATACTTAGGGGCACATAATGTAATCTAATTGTATTATAGCAAGGAAACACAGTAATTTAAGCAGCAGGAGGGGAGGGCCAGGCATGGACACAGCTGACAGGCAGGGAGGGAGTGGGAGAGGAGGACAGACAGCGGATGACGGAGGCATGTAAAGTGAGCATGGTATCAGGGGCTCAGAAGCCATGATAAACGTGGTCAGTTTACAAAGGGGATGGCAGCACTAGGCAGGACCAGCCAGGTATTTTAGGTGATAGGGCCAAATTACACACGTTTTAGGGTTACAACCGCTTTAAGTACAGAATGTACAAGATCAACAAGTCATATAAAGCAGCAAAAAACTAAATCTTTAAAATATTCACCAAAAAAAATGCCTATGACTTACTGAAGTCCCTTTAACTTCAGTAATGTGAGCTAAACACCTTACCTTGATTGAATTGCAAGATATATTGTTCGCCGAAACGATACCAAGTTAATTTCAGTTTGATCATGAATGGTTATTTTTTCCCCTACAATAAAGAAAATTAGACACATTTAATTTAGTGGAAGTATAGCAAAATGTTAAACAACTCCCCAGTAAAAAAAAAAAAATCTAATATACATATTTGTGCCAAATTAAAAAGTTCCACCTACACACACTGAATACTGTAAACAAACAAAAATGAAAGAATGGCAATCAATTAAATAATTTAAAATTCACTTGAATAGCTCAAGACATATGCAAAATGATAAAGTGTACCAACACAACTTTGAGGGAAATATTTCTCATTCACAAAAGGTTAAAGAAATTCCTGCTGTAACCCAAAGTAGATTTGCCCCATTTTTATTTCCCCAGGTGAGCCAAGTTTTAATGAGCATTAACAAATGTTAATTCAGATACTATCAAACATTTAAATTAGTACTATTTAAAGTCCCAATAGTACTATATAAAGTGTTTTCCTTTTTCTACTATAAACTTCAATAAAAAAAAGGCAATTTAGGACATTGGCTAGACAGCCTGAATTACAAGTAAACAGTCGCAGTGAATCTAGACATGCATGAGGACAGAAAAACAACGTTGAAAAAGTTGAGGCAAACCGATTTGGGCGATGAGGTCATCTTTATTCCATATTACTTCAGCCCCTTAATTTATATTCCACATATTCTCCGTGCCAGCCTACCATAGACAAGCACACAACATGGCAGTTCCCCAATACCAATTCCAGTCTGCCAGCTATCTGCACTATCACAACTCGATTGCACACTGCAAGGCTACAAAAATCCAAATTATAGACACTTAATGCGTACATGTGTTTGGGTAATTATTTGGAAAAAAAAAAACAAAAAACGAAAAGTTACCAACTCAAAAATGCTATTAAAAAAGCTATGCTAATGTGTGAGGTTTAGTCATTATTTTTTAATTTCAACAGTAAAACAATTTACAGAAGTGGAGTAAAAAAAAAAAAAAAAAAGTCTAAGAATGGTAAGGGTTTAATATTCATAGCACAAAATGTTAGATGATTTAAAGTACTGCAAAAAATGCTGGACAGAATATTAAAGAAAAGAAAAAAAAAAACACACTGCAACCACTTTAAAACTGCAGGTAAAAGACCAGAAATAGGATTTTTGTACTTTGGGTAAAATCCTTTTCTTGGAGCCCACTGAAATTAACAACAGTCAGGTTACACTGTTGCCTATAGGAGGTTTAGACACAGGCAAACAAAAAAATTGTAGGCCAGCCCAGGATAACCCCTTCTTACAACCAGCATGCTTCAATTTTGCACCATTACCAAGAGCATGATTATAAACACAGAGTACCTGTGTTCATCAATAGACTTCAAGAGGAGGATTTTACACCGATTACAAAAAAAACATTTTCTTTCTCGCCCATCGAGGGACACAGAAGTGAATAACTGTTGGAATGTCCAAAAGGAATCAAATTGTGTGGTTGGTGCCAGAAAACAACCATTAACAGGCCCAATGTAAACAAGAACTTGGAAGTGCCTGCTGCTCAAGGGCTTCCTGTATAAACAACACCTAAATAAGGCCAAACTCCTCGTCTGATAGGAAGTAATGACACGAAAATAAAAGATGGCAAACTACACCAGATAACCAAAGACCAACCAGAATGGTCACAAAGACAGCAAGGAATGTCTCGACATAGAAGAGACCATAAGCATGCAGATGGTCAACCTGGTCCAACTAGAAGCGTGGAATGATCAACAATTTCCCTACAGGGAAAGACTCACAACCTAAACGGCAGTTAAGGGGAAAGAGCTCCCTTGTAAGAACTGGAACTGAGAGAGTAACTTAAGAATGATATCCTTGTAAAAAAGAAAGACCATAACCAGTCTAAGTGCAAAAAGGACATGAGCTCAAATTCATGTGATACTAAGGGACCAAATGAACAAGGAATTCCATGTCTGGAATGACTGTCAGAGCAGACATTCCCCTTGCCAAGGTGAGAACTATTAGGGAAGAACCCTGAGAATGGAGTATATCAGAAGAATTTTTAAAGAGGGCAACAGTGGCTCCTGAGACCACCTAAGTAACCAAGGATAAGATCCCATTAAATCAACATGACCAATAGGATAACATATATGGGAAGCTCCAACACACAAGTAGTCAAGGGATAGAGATAGATTTCTTCACTTTAAGATGGTAGGAAGGCATGTAAATCCAATAGAGCAGAATCCTAGGGTTCTGCCGCAATCTACCTGTCAGTCACAGTCAGCTGAGGGGTAGATCAAATCCCCTTTGCTGACACATGCAGAGCTACGGAGGTGAGCAGCTGTGATCATGCTAGATGTGGAGCACTGTTCCTTGCAGGCCCCCCCCCCTCCTGTTTATTCCAGGTGCTTGTATGTGACATCACCTGGAATGGAAAAGTGGGGAAGAGGACTAATCACAGCCACTTACTTACCTATGAAGGAGACCGCTGTCCTGCCGTGTGCCCTAAATCCATGTATGGTGCCCTGCCGTGTGCCCTGATCCCATGCAAGTTTCCCTGCAAGGTGCCCTGATCCCAGGTAAGGTGCCCTGCCGTGTGCCCTGATCCCAGGTAAAGTGCCCTGCCGTGTGCCCTGATCCCAGGTAAGGTGCCCTGCCGTGTGCCCTGATCCCAGGTAAGGTGCCCTGCCGTGTGCCCTGATCCCAGGTAAGGTGCCCTGCCGTGTGCCCTGATCCCAGGTAAGGTGCCCTGCCGTGTGCCCTGATCCCAGGTAAGGTGCCCTGCCGTGTGCCCTGATCCCAGGTAAGGTGCCCTGCCATGTGCCCTGATCCCAGGTAAGGTGCCCTGCCGTGTGCCCTGACCCCAGGTAAGGTGCCGTGCCGTGTGCAGAGTGTCTCAGAGAGGAAGACTCCTCGGCATGATTCTCCTGCAAAAGCCAAAAAAGGGGCAACTCCCTGGCCAAAAGGGAAAAGACATGGGACTAAGGAAACTATACATTTAAAGGATAAGTTCACTTTTCTAAAAAAAGAAATGCTGACAGCTGCAAAGGATGTCAGGGCTTGTAGTTCATTCACAGAGCTGTGTGAATAAATGACACGGTCGTGTGGGACACAGCCACACTGATTTCAAAAAGTGACAGCAAATCACAAGGGGGGGGGGGTGGGGGTGGTTAATCAGGCAGCAGATGCAGCATTGGGAACATGCTAAACGTTCCACCCTAAAAATGGGTTTAACATGTAACATGTTCCCTAAGGGGAACTTATCCTTTAAATGTGGATGCCATGAGGAGTCACTAGGGCAAAGACTGGGGTTAGTACCTTGTAGAAGGTTAGACATGCATGGGCGAGATAGAAGATTTAGAATTGTGGGTGGACAGTGATCAATCTGTAAGTGTCTTGCATGTCTCAAAAGAAAAACATCTACTCTAACAGAAATCTAGGACAGGTTGGGATACAGCTCCTAAGGTCAGGTTGGTATAGGAGCTAGGACAAGAATATATATATATGTCCAGGAGACCTCAAGTGGGCAGAAGCAGGACTGCTAGTCTGTGTGGTGACAATGTAAAAAGTGAGAAGCTAAAGATAATGGTGGTGGCAAGGGTTCAGACTGTAGTTCTGAAATGGCACTCTGCACCTTAATACCTAAAAGGCAAACTAAACAAAGGCCCACAAATATAACAAACATTCCCCCCACTTGGAAAAACATGAGTACACTTTCAAGCTAATGAAGGCTTCCTTGAGGGCTTAGCAGACTTGCCTACTCCATAAGTAGGTGAAGAAAAAGGAAGGCTTTGTGCATTTGTATAAAGAAAAAACCCATATAGGAAACAAGCCAAGATGCTTCCAGGAGGCCATCACTGCTGAAGTGTAAAGCTACAGATATATTTTCCACACGCTCAATCGTGGTGGAGAGATACCTTTGAAGGTATTTAGCCCATTCTGCCATAGTATGACAGTGTAGGGTCACAGCCAGAATAGGGCAAATGGTAGGTCCTACCAGTGTGAACAGAGTTTTAAAGAGGGATTCCAACTGTTGGTTTGTAGAATCTTCGAATGTGAGGAAATCCTCTACTGAGCTATTGGTTTCCCTGTTAAAGTGGGTCATGTACAAATCCACAGTGGGTCAGACTGCTGTTTTGCAAATTCCTTCCCAGACAGGAACACATCAAGTAAATGGTACGGGAGTATCTGGGACACATAAGGTTGCTTCCGATACTCATAGTAATCTTGAAGAGCAGATGTAACTGGAAGGTTTTTGCAGCTGGAGGGGCTCTGAAAGACCCAAGACTGGATACATTATGTGATCCTCTAAATGCAGGGTAGTATGTAACACATCAATAAAGAGCTGCAACAGTCTCTTTAATCCAGGGCAATAGCAGAAGACTGCAATACTTTAAAAGGTAGTGTCTTCAGAGAAATACTGGCGATGAGGTAGACCCCTCAGAACCATAGAACAGAATTTCAGATTGCAGACGCCTGTACCTCTGGAAGGCACAGAACAAACGTAGCCAAAACCAGAGAGTGTGAGCTGGAGTCAACTGTTACATCGGGATCAATCACTGTCTCTATTACTAACCACTTGGCAGGAAAGCGATTAAGCTCAGGGTAGGAAACAAGACCTCAAGTACTAGACAGCTGGCAGCCAATGAGGGTCGGATTGCCCGAGGTGACCAGTCACTACAGACAGGCAATAGGAACATACTGTTCCAAATGGCTCTCTGCAAAGCAGGTGCAGCAGCAGCAGCAGGTAGATGTTTCCTTATGCCGAATGACAGAAAAGAGAAAGTGAGGATTGTGTGCGACACACCACCCAGATGATCAGTTTTCAATTCCTCAGCAATAACCTCTTCCGTGGTAGAGAGCAGGAATTTTAAAAAGGTGTCCAGTGGTCTAGATGAGGAAATCTCACATTGTTCTGTCTGATCAGCCTACTCACAGAGTGAGTCTTAAGAGACAGGGCAATCGCTGAGGCATTGCCAATTTAACAAAGCTAACTTGTTAACGGAATGTGGTCTGGAAAACACCATACATGGAACCCAGTGCCTGAAAATCAGTTCTCAGCTAGATACAAAACATCCAGTCCAGTGGACTCCGTTCACAGCACTCTAAAGCCGAGAAGAGCATAGGCCATTCTGAAAGGCTGTAATAGTAAAAAAAACACCTCTGGCACAAAGAAAAGAATCTTGATGGAAGAGAAAACTGAATAAAAATTAAATAAAATGGAGGATTTTTTTGCTAGTGCCCGAGGATAGCAAAAAAGCAAGGCATGCTGGTGGTAGTATAAACCAACACTTAATGACTACTTGTGTCCCTCAATGGATGAGAAAACAAAATTTTATTTATGACAGATCAACTTAAACTGGCAATATACACTGCAAAGGCAACAGTGAAGTGAAAATATTAGTATATAAAGCATCAATTCCTGATGAATGATTAAGACAAAAAGTAGCACAAACCTTCCCCTCCGTCTTCAGCTCCATCTTCCTCTTCTTCATCGTCATCACTGTCATTTTCGCTGTCTCCTCCTTCAGAATCAGTGTCCCCTTCGTCAAGGATTTCTTAAAAACACAAGGATAATAGATGTAACATAAAACAAAATCCCCTAGTAAAGAACACAACCTACCCACAATAAATCTGATCAGCATGATTTATTCTCCCTCGAATGAATATACAGTCATTTTTCAAATTGGCACTTGTGTCTGCACTAAAAAAGGCTAGTCAGGAAACTCAAGTCATTAGTAAATGGATTTCAACAATACAATGCTTCAATCTGCAGAATGGCTAAGGTGTTTTTTTCCCCCCTTTGTTAACAGTTTATAACGTAAATAAACTTTCCCTTGAGATTTAAAGGCATTGCTGGTTTTCAATGTAGCTTTATACACACACTGCAGGAATTAAACTAAATTAAAAAGAAGGTTTATTAAAAATACAGTATGAATTCCTAATGTAAAGCTATCTCTATTGTGAACTTTGAAGGCAAGGAAGGAATAAAAAAAAAAAAAAATAAAAAAAAAAAAAAAAAAAAGGACAACAAAATGTGCTTTGAGTGTATCTCATGAATGAATAGCAAATAGATGGCTTCCCTGTTACGCTACAATAAATGTCCTGGATGAATTGAAAACAATATTTGAAAGAACCTGTGGAAAAAGTGAATGATCAAAACAAGCTTTTCCAAGTACAATGGAAATCCCCAATTTGTTTGAGGCGTTTCACTGTAGTAAGAGAGAGGTGCCCTTCACCTTGGAACAGCCTACTAAGAATATACAATTCATTTTACACATACCTTTTTTAATAGTTTTGTACTTTTCTTCATTTTCAAGAAAATTTGGATCCATCTTGAAGACATCTTGAAAGGAAAATTGTAAAGACTGTGGTTAGGTATGATTTAGCACATCTGTCAATATTAATAAACCAAAAAAAGTTTTAGAATGCGGCTTGTGCGTTTAATAGTACGTTCAGAGACCTATGAATATTGATTTACCTAAAACAGAAACTATGAAACAGGTAGCCTCTTATCGCAGAAGAGATGGCGCATGTCTTGATAACAGCACCTTTTTCGCTAGCTAGCTCGTTCTATAAGAAATTAAGTACATTCTAAGCCTGTCTTGGGGCTGGCATAAAATTAACTACTGTGTGCATCAAGATGGCTGAGGATGCTAAACCTAGAAGACAGCCAGTTAAAGGTAGGAGTGCCAGCAAGGAAGCCTGGAGGAAAGGTGAGTATAGGATCATCACAGTTTATTTACCTTAGAAAACCACCTTTGTAGAAAAGCCCAGAGGCGTAACTATAGGGGGTGCAAGAGTCGCAGCCGCGACTGGGCCCTGTGCTGCAGGGGGCCCATGCGGCCCCCCTTTACACATGGCTGGCGGCATCATAGGCTAGGAGTACCAGTGCGTGTGCCCGTGCGCACGGGTGGCTGCTGGCTAGAGGCGGGGAGTGACTAGCAGAGCTCCATGCTCGAGTACTGCACTGGCTGCTCTTTAGTTCTGCGTTCCCCTCATGACCTGTGTCCACAGCCAGCTCCTCTGGGTCCCCCTCTCCTGCTCCATGCAGCGCCGCTCAGTCCGGTGTTGGTCCCGCCCCCTGAGTCGGCTCACACTGCACTGCATGCTTCTCACGGGCAAACAAACTAAGCACACAGATGCAGTGCAGCCCTGTGAGAGCCGGCTCCTCGGAGGATATTGCAGGCTTGTCTGCCTTCCCCCCGTCATACACAGATGACAGGTCTTTCTGGAAGATAAACTGATGTTCTGTGCAGCACTCTGGAGGGAGCCCAGGCCACCATGGATGAGTGCCCGGCCTGCAGCTTGGTCATGGTGAGTGAGATGACCCCATCCCCCACACATACCATCACATACCCCCCTCCATCACACCTGAGACAGGGACCCCATCTCCCCTGGGGACAGAGACCCCATCTCCCCTAAGGACAGGGACTCCATCATCCCTAAGGACAGGGACTCCATCACCCCTGGGGACAGGGACCCCATCACCCCTGGGGACAGGGACCCCATCATCTCTGAGACAAGGACACAATCTCCCCTAAGGACAGGGACCCCATCACCCCTGAGACAGGGACCCTATCCCCCCTGGGGAAAGGGACCCCATATCTCCTGGGGACAGGGTCACTTCTCCCCAGAGGACAGGGACCCCTTCTCATCTAGGGACAGGGACCCTCTTCTCCCCTAAGGACAAGGACCCCATCACCCCTGAGACAGGGACCCCATCACCCCTGAGACAGGGACCCCATCACCCCTGGGGACAGGGACCCCATCACCCCTGGGGACAGGGACCCCATCTCCCCTAAGGACAGGCACCCCATCACCCCTGGGGACAGGGACCCCATCACCCCTGGGGACAGGGACCCCATCACCCCTGGGGACAAGGACCCCATCTCCCCTAAGGACAGGGACCCCATCACCCCTGAGACAGGGACCCCATCTCCCCTGGGGAAAGGGACCCCATCACCCCTGGGGACAGGGCCCACTTCTCCCCTGGGGACAGGGACCCCTTCTCATCTTGGGACAGGGACCCTCTTCTCACCTGGGGACAGGGACCCTCTTCTCACCTGGGGATAGGGCCCTCTTCTCACCTGGGGACTGGGACCCCATCCTCCCTAGGGACAGGAACCTCATCTCCCCTGGCAATGGTGACTCCATCTTACCTAGGGATCCCATCTTCCCTGGGGACCAGGACCCCACCTCCCCTAAGAACAGAAACCCCATCTACAGACCATAATGGCTGGCAAGGCTGGCGTCAGCCATCCTAAGGTGCCAGGATGGAGGAGGGGCAGAACACACAGAGGAAATCTGAATCCCCAGCTATTTGGGGGGTGTACCAGCAGGGGTCACTGGACACCAGGGGGGGGAGGTACAGCAGTACCAGCATGCGGTCACTGGAGATGGGTACAGCAGTAGCAGCAAGGTGTGCACTCCAGCCCCTGTGTGCTCTTTCCCGGACCTTCTCGTCGGCTCTGCCAGGTTCCCCCATCCTCTCTCCTGCTGGCTGCTGCTGGGGATCTGTCAGGATGGAGAGTGGGAAATGGGTCAGTAAATGTGTAGCGATCACTGACTCTGTCCATTCATAACTGTGGCATATAGTAAACTGCGTTTACTATGCTTCAGTTTATGAATGGCAGGAAGCTCTGTACAGAGCTATTCCTGTCCATTCATTCTATGTAGCTGAGGCTACAGGGAAGGAGATTGGGGGCTGTGTCCTCAGTCTTCCTCTTTGTCTCAAAGGTGGAACATCATAGGTCTGTTTAGACCTCTGAAATGTCACCAAAGCCCCCCCACGGGGCTCCTAAAAAATTGTAAAAAAATAATAAACTACTGATACCAGTGGCAGAACTACAGGGCTCACAAAGGTCGTACCTGTAATCGGGCCCTGGAGTTCCACCACCTGACTCAGAGGGAAGGGCCCCCGGCTGGGGTTCAGGGGGGCCCTTAATGGTTTCTTGCACCGGGGCCCTGAAGGTTCTAGTTACGCCACTGGAAAAGCCTATACCAGTCCATTATGGGGGACCACTGCTTCCACTGTATAGGACCATTTCTCTACGTTTGGAAGCAGCGGTCATCTCAGCAATAATCTAATACTTCCCCTGTTGAGTCACAGCTAAAGCTAGTCAGCAAATGTTATGCTTCATGCCGACTGGAGGGCTGTAGCTCTCCTGCAGAGAGAACCACTGCTTTCACACAAAGAGAGCAAGCATTCTTCTCTGCAGCATACTGACAGGGATCAGACATTTCAATTTATATATTCTTTATTTTATCCAAAAAATATCAAAACACAAAAGATCCTTGTGTTGTCAAAAACTAATAATCACCTCTAAATTTTTGAGGTGGTTAAAAAGCTAATGCTGGTAAATCTCTGACTTGTATCGCATATAATCCACTGTAGGCCAATAGAACACAATAAAGTAGAAGTCCAGTCAAATACTAAACTATATCTAAACCTATAACCACCCCAATTCTAAGCCTATTCTAACTACCCTGTAAAGGAAAGAGGTTTATATTTACCTATTCTGAGGGCGGTCCTGTCCAGACACATGATCACCCCAGAGACACGGCTTCAGCAAAGAGGAGACATTCCATCCAATTTCTGCAATGCCTATGCAGGGATGTCACCCAGAGGCTTACTATGGGGCATCAGTTGTCGGCTGTCCCTCCTCTACACTGAAGCCGGGGCTGATCATGTGACCGGACCGGAGTGCCCTCAGAATAGATAGTATAGACATCTTTCCATTACAGGGTAGCTAGAATAGGCTAACAATGGGGGTGGGAGCAGATTTAATTAAAGTTAGCATTTGACGGAACTTCCACTTTAAGCTCTACAATCTATGTTATGGGCCCATACTCCGTTAATCATGATAGTCATTTCACACTTTTAAACAGTTTTTTGGGTTGTTAGAAAAACTGAAATTACACAGTTGCAGAAAATGACACTTGTAAAAAGATGAGCTTTTATCTGCTAGCAAACTATCCTCAGGTCTAGAGCACTGAAAACAGGGTAAAAAAAACAGACATCGCCAACCTATTTCCCTTAGGAACCTAGCAATCACCTGAGTAGGATTTTTTTTCTTCTAGTAGCTACAGTTTTTCCCAAGATTATAAGAGCACTAAGAATGTCAAGCTATATCTACGGTGTATTTTCAACTGAACAAATTAAAGGCCATTTTTTTCTTTTAAACAACAAACATGTCATACTTACCTGCTCTGTGCAATGGTTTTGCACAAGAGCAGCCCTGATCCTCCTCTTCTTCTCAGGTCTGCTGCCGATGCTCTGAGCCTCTCCCCTCTGCCAAATGCCCTCATAGCAAGCTGCACATTGAAAGTTCTTTACCTTCATGCACAGAATGCATAAGGGTAAAAAACCTTCAGCCTTTAGAACCACTTCAATAGCTCCACTTTTACAAAGGGCAGCACCAGATTCAAAAATAATAACCTCTAGTTCATAGATACCCAAACTGCAGGTCATTAGGGCCAACTATAAGTTGGCATACAGAGAAAAGCAGAGTGCCTGCGTTTGGAAGCTGTGTAGCGGCTATGTTTGCCGCAGCTTCCTCCTTCCCTCACCTGCATCACCTTTTGTTAGGGACACTAATGGCTTTACAGCCAAACACTCCCTAGCAACCAGTGATGCTGACTGTGGGCAGAGCCTGATGGGGAAGCTGAGACAGTAGTTCCTAATCAGGTCACAATTCCCCAGCAGGCTGTCTGTTGGCTATGGAACTGCCCACTGTTAATCACAAGGAAGCAGACCTGATGGGGGGACTCGTGTCTCTGAATCTCCATCAGGTTCCGCCAACACACAGCTTGGAAAAAACAGATGCTGCGCAGTCTCCTGCAGCAGCAGGAGCTCAGCTGTATTGTCCATAGGGATATTCCAGTCTCAGTGTGGCTCCACATATAGAACATTTTTCGTACGGCGGCATGTCAGAATGCCAAAGAGTGTCGTAGAATTCCACACTATGTGTTTGGCAACCCTGCTCAAAGTAGAGCTGTAAAAAGGGAGGAGATATTTCTTCACTCACTGTTATAGTGACACTGGTAGTGAAGTCTAATCCCATACAAAAATATATAAACTATTGACAGACAGTAAATAATAGGATTTTTTATAACAGCTTACCTGTAAAATCATTTTCTTTTGATGTACATCACGGGACACAGAGCCTCAGTAATAACTGATGGGTTATATAGGTATCACTAGGTGATTGGACACTGGCACACCCTAACCAGGAAGTTCAACCCCCTATATAATCCCTCCCCTTACAGGGATACCTCAGTTTTGTAGCAAAGCAATATAAGTGTATTAGAAGAGGGGCGGGACCTCTGTGTCCCATGATGTACATCAAAAGAAAAGGATTTTACAGGTAAGCGGTTATAAAATATCCTATTTTCTTTCTCGTACATCACGGGACACAGAGCATCAGTAATAACTGATGGGATGTCCCAGAACAATGCTATCTGAGGGGAGGGGAACCACAACCAAGTAGGGTGCAATCAGACCTGAGGACCCTGTACCGCTGCCTGCAGCACACTACGCCCAAAGGCGATATCCTCATGCCTTCTCACATCCACCTGATAAAATCTGGTGAATGTATGAACTGAAGACCAGGTTGCGGCCTTGCAGATTTGAGCCATAGAGGCCCGGTGATGCACTGCCCAAGAAGCACCAATAGCCCTTGTGGAATTTGCCTTGATCTGAAACGGAGGAATCTTCTGTTTCAAACCGTAAGCCTAAATAATCAATTGTCGAATCCATTTAGAAATGGTAGCTTTTGACGCTGCCTGTCCTCTATTGGGACCCTCTGGCAGCACGAACAAAACATCCGTTTTGCGAATTTGAGCAGTTGCTTCCAGACAGGCCTTAACTGCTCTTACTACATCCAAAGAATGTAGTGACCTTTCTTCCGAAGAACAGGGATCTGGAAAAAAGGAAGGCAGAACAATGTCTTGGTTTAGATGAAAATCTGAAACCACCTTTGGTAAAAAACTAGGATGAGGGCGCAATACCACTCTATCCTTGTGTATAATCAAATAAGGCTCTTTACAGGAAAGAGCTGCTAATTCTGATACTCTTCTAGCAGAAGAGATGGCTACCAGAAAAATTAACTTTCTTGTCAACAAGACCAAAGGAATTTGACGTATTGGTTCAAAAGGCTGTTTCTGTAAAGCAGACAGAACCAAAATTAAGTCCCGGGGGTTTAGGGGCGCCTTAACCGGAGGATTAAGGAGCGTCACCCCCTGCATATAGTTTCGGACCAAAGAATGTGAAGCAAGTGGCCGGTGAAATGATACTGATAAGGCCGAGACCTGGCCCTTGATGGTACTCAAGGCCAGCTTCATCTCTAATCCCAATTGTAGAAATCAAGAATTCTACAAATCACATATTTTCTGGGATGCCAACCCCTGGATTCACACCAGGATACATAAGCTTTCCAGACTTCATGATAAATTACTCTGGAAGCTGGCTTCCTTGCATTGATCAAGGAAGATATCACAGGACCTGAAAGCCCACGATTCTTCAGAATGTGGGTTTCAATAGCCAAACCGTCAAATTTAGCATTTGTAAGGCAGGATGGAACACTGGACCTTGAGATAACAGGTCTGGGCGTAACGGTAGGGTCCACGGGGAACCCATCATCATCCTTACTATTTCTGCATACCAAGTCCTCCTGGGCCAAGCGGGGGCTACCAGAAGTACCGATTTCCTTTCCTGCCTGATCCTGCGAAGGAGTCATGGCAGTAGCAGAATAGGCAGGAATGCATAAATCGGTGAGAACCGATGCCACGGAATCACCAACACATCTGTCCCGCAAGAAAGAGGATCCTTTGTCCTTGCCACAAATCTGTCTATCTTTTGTTGAATCGGGATGCAAAAAGGTCTACATCCGGAACCCCCATCTTTGGCATATGGCCCAAAAGACGTCGGGATGCAGAGACCATTCCCCTGGGAGTAACTGCTGGCGACTTAAATAGTCCGCCTGCCAGTTCTCTATCCCTGGAATGAAGACTGCCGATATGCATGGCACCTGCTTCTCTGCCCAGACTAAGATCTGGTTCACCTCTCTTTGAGCAGCTCGGCTCCTGGTGCCTCCCTGATGATTGATATAAGCCACTGCTGTGGCATTGTCGGACTGGATCCTGACTGGGCAACCTTGTAGCCTAAGAGCCCAGGCCTTTAGGGCTAGATATACCGCACGGATCTCCAGAACGTTGATGGGTAAGGTCCTCTCGCTTTTGGACCACACCCCTTGGACCGCAGACTGTTCCAGAACTGCTCCCCAACCCGACAGACTGGCATCCGTTGTTACCACTGTCCAGGTCACCAGTAGAAAGGATCCCCCCTTCTGTAGGTTTTCGGGTATTAACCACCAATTGAGGCTCTGACGCACTGCATGAGACAGGTGCATCGGAAAGTCTAATGCCTGAACCTACTTGTTCCAGGCCGACAGTATACTGTATTGCAGCAGTCTTGAATGAAACTGAGCATAGGGAACTGCTTCGAATGAAGACACCATTTTTCCTAGCAGCCTCATACAAAGGCGGACAGAAGGACCCTTCTTGGTCCTGACTACCAGAATCAGCTCCTTTAAAGCAGTGATCTTTGCCTGAGGCAGAAATACTTTCTCCTGGCTTGTATCTATGATCAGATCCAAATACTCCAGTCTTCTTACTTTAGGAAAGATTTTTCTAGGTTGAGAATCCAACCTAGGTGTTCCAGATACTTAACTGTGGTCCTCAAGTTCCCGTTCAAAGAGGCTACCGACCGGTCTATCAAGAGCAGGTCGTCTAGGTATGCTATGATAGTTATACCTTGGGCCCTTAATCTGGCCAGAGGAGCCAAGATCTTTGTAAATACTCGAGGTGCAGTGGCTATCCCGAAAGGCAGAGCCACAAACTAGAAATGACGCCCTCCTATCTCGAAGCGCAGAAACTTCTGATGAGCAGGAAAAATGGGCACATGCAGATATGCATCTCTGATGTCTATCGATGCCAGAAATTCTCCTCCCTGCAGGATGGAGACTACTGTCCGAATTGATTCCATGCGGAAGGACCGAATCCTTAGGAATCGATTCAGATCCCTTAGATCCAGAAAGGGTCTGACATCCTCATTTGGCTTTTGGACCATAAAAAGGTTGGAAAAAAAAAAACAATCCTTGATCCTTCGTGGGAACCACCATAATGACCTCTTGCGACAAAAGTCGCTCTAACGCTAGAAGGAGCGACTGCTTCTTCTCTGGATCTCTGGGGACACTTGATCTGAGGAAACGAGGAGAGGGAAATTCTTGGAACTCCAGTTTGTACCCCAAGGTTACCATGGAGATTACTCATCTGTTCTGGAAGTCCTCCTGCCAGAGCTTTGAGAATTGTAGCAGTCTTCCCCCCACTCAAGCGAGCGGGGGCGCCCCTTCATAAGGAGGCCTTAGTGTTTTGTCTAGTAGACTTCTTCCCCCAGGACTTTTTGTCCCTGGGGTTGACTCTTGTTTCTTGACCCAGACGGGGGAGGCCGTCGCGACTGCCTGGAGGCTGATGCCCCTGGCGCTGGGGAAAGAGTCTGTTTGAAAGAGGGACGCTTACTCTTTTTCTTAACAGGTAAGAGAGTGCTTTTCCCACAAGAGATCCTTTGGATATATTTATCCAAGTCTTCTCCCAACAACCTTGCACCACGAAATGGAAACCCAGCCAGAAGCTTCTTACATGGTGCTTCAGCTGACCAATTTCTCAACCATAAGATTCTACGCATATACACCAACCCAAGTGAAAGATTAGAGGTTTGGATGATAGAATCTCTGATAGCGTCAACAACAAAACATAAGGCCGCTGGAAGGTTAGCCAAC
Source organism: Lithobates clamitans (assembly GCA_037952925.1). NCBI lineage: Eukaryota > Metazoa > Chordata > Amphibia > Anura > Ranidae > Lithobates > Lithobates clamitans. The sequence goes on from JBBGZY010000014.1 coordinate 11,996,988, forward strand.
CCCTGGGCCTGCTGTTCAGGTAGAACTTTGATGACCTGCTTAACATGGTCTCTTAAGTATTGAGAGACTCCAATCGCTGCTACTGCAGGTTGAGCCACTGAACCTGCTAAGGAGAAAACATACTTCAACAGGGACTCCATCTTTTTATCCACAGGATCCTTGAGCATCTGAGCATTGTCTACAGGACAAGTCAGATTTTTATTTACGGAGGAGATGGCGGCGTCAACAGCCAGTATTCCCCACATTTTTATAAACTTTTCTTCCATAGGATAAAGTGTTGAAAACTTTTTCGGCGGAAAAAAACGTTTATCTGGGTGATCCCACTCAGAATAAAGGAGCTTTTCAAGTAAATTATGAACAGGAAAAGCATGTACTGTTTGAGGAGGTTTCAGTGACCCCAAAGAAGAGGGTTCTTTAACTGATTCAGATACGGGCAACTTAAATGTGGAGCGGACCAATCCAGCAAGGATCTGTGCTAAGACCTTCTCCTCCTGGGAAGCCGAAGAGGGTCCCTCTCCACCTGATTCCTCAGAAGAGGAATCATCCGTCCCATCCCGATCCTCTGAAAGGGATTCTTCTCCCCTATCCCAGAGCTCCTCTGCCTGAGGGTCCTGGGAAACAGAGGAAGACCTACTGCGTTTTCTTCCACTGAGTGAAGATGCAATTACGGCCATTAATCTTTCCTCTAAACCATTAATGGTTGAGGAAAAAACCTCCTGTGTAATGTATACAGGGGCTGAAGTGCCAGAAGCAGGTGTAGCCCCTGACCCCAATGGCTCTCCCTGGCTAGCCGTCCCTGGCCCCTCAGGGGGGGAGGATGCTGCAGAAAGGGGGTCCCCAGAACCTGAAGGAGATCCCCTAGAGCCTCTGGTTCTTGGGGTATTTGAACCTCTTCTACCCATAGTGCAAAGCAACAAGGTGGAGGTATCACAAAATGAACACTGACTGCTGAGCGATGTAGTCCGGCAAAAGCCCTGCTACCAAATGCCCAGTCTGGTGTTTCCTTAGTAAATGCTGCCTAGGAGAATGCTTGTGTCCCACCTTACATGCGACCGTCAGCTCTGTGTCCCTCCAAAGGCTGTGTGCACCTGTAAAGTGTGCCTCTAATAGCCTTGCTATGTGAGCGTCTGAGCACGCTGGACGCGCTGACGATCCGCCCCCCCCACTCTACCCCCCCCTGTTTTTCAAAAAAAGTGTGCTTCCCGCGCGAGCCGACCTTCCTGGACAAGCATGGAGGAAAGGCTGGGGGTGGAGGAGTAAGGAGAGAGGCCGGTAGTGATGGGGCCTGCACGTGGCAATGGCGGCGGTGGTGATAGTGCGGTATACTACCGCCTCACAGACCACCTGCGGCCTCCCCCTATTCTGGGGGGAATATCCAGAGGAGAAGCCCCCCATTCCATCCTACCCAGAGCTCGGCTGGAGGAGCTTGTGCAGCGTGAAAAACACTGAGAGAGACATCAGCATGAGAAGGTATGTGCTCTTGGCAGCCCCCGGTGGTGACAATAGGCATAGCATGAATTTACCTTAAAGGAGAAACCTACTAGAATGAAAAAATTCTGTGGAATCTCCCTTACCTTATCCAGCCGCAGGTTTCTGTCATACAGACCCACCTTCACCTCTCACGGTGGGCTCCGTTTGGAAAAACCTTCAGAGACTGGGCCCCCTACAGATAGGGGGATCCGCAGTTCTGGGCCTGTAAAGCACCCGGCCAGAAATAAGACTAGAAAAAACATTTTCTGAAATGCGGGGTCCAGCGCTACAGGTAAAACCTTGATTCTTCGGACACGAGGCCTGGGTACCATCCAATTCAGCCTAGAAAGGACACTTTGAAATGGATCCGGTTCGCCTGGCTTGCCCCAGTATAGGCTATAGGATATTCCCTTTGGAGCTCAGCACAGGACATCTTTACACGTCCAACACTTAAGACACTGGCGTAAAAACTGAGGTATCCCTGTAAGGGGAGGGATTATATAGGGGGTTGAACTTTCTGGTTAGGGTGTGCCAGTGTCCAATCACCTAGTGATAAGTATATATATATAACCCATCAGTTATTACTGAGGCTCTGTGTCCCGTGATGTACGAGAAAGAAATGGCTGTGAGAAACAAACATTTTTGCACTTTTTACTTCAGACATTCTGTGTAAGAGAGGCATGGAGCATGGAGGTGTTCCAACACTAGCAGGTGAGTTTTAGGATCACCAGATTACACACAAAAAGGTGTTCTAGACTAGTGCCTAGCCTAACACTGGTTCATGTGCCTGCATAATAGTTCATGAAGAAACCACACGCAATTAAGAATTACCAATAGACAAATATAGGAATGCCAGAATAATAAAAAAAAATCACAGATAAAAAAAGCAAAGAATCACTTCTAAAAGGTTATCTTTTCCAACAAAATGTTGATTTATGGGAATGCAGGATCTGTCTAGTATTAGAGCTGCACACTCAGAAGATAGTTTAAAAGTAGACTGAGTGATTGCAGCATTTTATCTTTAATGTAGGCATTCTCCACTATACTGAAAAGCACTAAGCTTTGGAAAATATCAGAAAAGCAGGCGTGAACCGAATAAAAACATCATCATCAGGAAAAGTAAACAGCACGAGAATGACAGATTTCTCTACAACTGAATGATCGTGATTTATGCTGCAAACAAATACTTAACAGGCAGTTTATTCATAGAGTAGTCAATTCCAAGCTGCCACAGATTTTCATCAGTGCCATGATAAATGACATAGTAAAGACTCACTAAGTACATCTTCTGGATTGTAATCATCCTCTAAAGGAAGCATATGCGTAAACTGATCTTCTTCCTCCACCAGGTCCAGGCCATCGGGGATAACTGGGTGATCTTTGAAACCATCTTTTCTGACAGCAAATAAGACCTCAATCATGTACTGCACACGCTTGTCTATTTCTGACTCATGTAGGATGTTCCGCATACGCTCAAAGATAGCTGCAGGGAATAGAAAAACCAAACCACACTTAGGAGCCGATAAAACAACTACTTTAAACATTAAATGAAACAAATGTTTTGATCACTTAGGGCCCCTTCACATCTGCGTGTAGAAAACCACATGTCAAAAATATCTGTGGTTTTTAAAGCTAGGACTCGCCACTTAAATCTAAAATTGAGAATAAAAATAAACATTATATATATATATATATATATATATATATATATATATATATATATATATATATATATATATATATATATATATATATATATATATATATATATATATATATATATATATATATATATATATATGTTAAAGTGCAGCAGGCTGAAAATTTTTTAATGGAGCCAATGAAGACAGTGGTCCAGTTATCATGTGTGGAAATCAGGCATTGTACTGCTAAGCTAAACTGCTCAAGTGTGAACAAGCTCTAACGACCATCTACTTACAGAAAAGTGTGCTGTGTAATCAGACACAGCGTGGAGGTTTTCTCAGCCCCCTATGTTCAAAGAACATAAGAAATGCTTGCTCTATGCAATTCAGCAGCTTTGTGTAAGCAGTAAGAGGACAGCTGGGTTGATTTACTAAAACTGGAGAGTGCAAAATCTGGTGCAGCTCTGCATAGAAAGTAATCAGCTTCCAGGCTTTATTGTGAAAGCTTAAAGGGGTTGTAAACCCTGGTGTTTTTTTAACCTTAATGTGAAAAAAACACCTGGCAGTCACCAGCCCCCCAGTTTTACTTACCTGAGCCCCTTCATCTCCTCCGTGGGAACACGCTGTCCCTCTCTCCACAGGGTCCCGGCTCTTGATTGGATAGATTGATAGCCATTGGCTCCCGCTGCTGTCAATCAAATGCAATGATGCGGGGGGCAGGGCCGAGTCCGGCATTCGTGTCTGTGGATGCAAATGCTGGACTCGGGAGCGCGCCCGCAAGGTAACCTACTCGGGAGAGAGCTTCTCCTAGGGGGTTATCCGATGCGGGGAGGAGCCATGAGAGCTGCCGGGGGACCCCAGAAGAGGATGATCTGGGCGACTCTGTGCAAAACGAGCTGCACAGTGGAGGTATGACATGTTTGTTATTTAAAAAAAATAAAAAACAATCCTTTACAATCACTTTAACTGAACAAACTAAAGATTTTGCACTCTCCAGGTTTAGTAAATCAACCCCAAGCTGATCACCTTTTTTTTGCTTTCTTACAAAAAACAAGTACACAAATGTTTGTGCTATACAGTAGGAAGGCAGAGTACTAAGTAGCCCCTGGCTTGAACTGACTGGCTCCTACATTAAAGTGTTTGTAACCCTAAAAAACAAAAAAACAAACAAAAAAAAACACTTAGATCCTGTTCCTTTAAGGCATGAACAACAGCACAGTGCTTGCGCTATGCAATTCTTTTCTTCCTAACTTGTAATAAACCTGGATGATCCTGCCAATTCCTGTGTCCCACTGCTTCTGCTGACCACGATAATCATGGCTGCTGAGCCCTGATTACCATGGTCAGTATACGTGCCTCGGCATCTGCAGCTTTCGCCTCTCCTCTGAAAGTCTCTCCTCCCTCCGTGTCAGCGTGAGATCGCTTTCCTCCCTGCCCCTCCCAGCTCTATTCAGCACATATCAATGTATGCCATGCCATTCAGATTAAGAGGGACAGCATAATAAGCATATTTTTAACCAATAGTATAAATGAAAAAGCAGAATAAAACTGGAGATGGCAGGGCACAATAGTTGTTTTGTTTTTTTGTTTTTTAGAATAATGTTGCCCCAGCAAGGTTCTGAAATAACCACCTTTCACACATTAATGTATTTAAGCGGTTCTTGCGGTAGACGCTCACAATGATTCTCAGTGTCTGTGGCACAGAAAAACAATGTCTTGTTCAGGCTAAAGTTCACCTCTTTCCAAGGATTAATATTAATGAGGAAAGTAATGTACCATCAAACAGCCAAGACGCAATACAGCAGACACTTACCATTTATACCTCTGGGTGTTACTTGAGTTAGCCTGAGGCCGCCATCCTTTATAAAACCAATAGAAACCTCAACACTGTCATCTGTAGGTCGCTCCAGGAGCAAGGTCAGCATTTCCAGTGCCAATACCTCGTGAGCCTAACACAATAAAAATAAAAAACAGGATTATTCAAAATAACCAACTGTATCAAACCAGATCATAAGGGGACATTATAGCGATTTTTTCCAAAAATGTGTCTTGGAATTTTTTTAGGATATATATATCTACCGTATATATATATATATATATATATATATAGATATATATACATATACACACACACACACACACACACACACACACACACACACACACACACACACACACACCACAGAGGGAGAGAGAGAGAGAGAATATGCTCTCCTCCCTATAAAGATGTCCCTGGCATGGAATGTAGTATACAGAAAAACAAAATTGCTTTTTAACATTATTTCCAATTTCAAAGCTATAAAAAAAAGCAAACTAGCCTACATATTGCAATAATGCATTTGGCCCATTCACCCTCCAACATAAATAACAAGAATTTGTTCCCTCGAAGGACAGGCATAGTACAATACTAAAGATATGTTTTTCTTATGCTTGGTACTGCAACGAGTCTACAGCACCTGCTGACGACTTTGATTTCTGTGACAAAGGAACTTATGAGTTAAAAAAAAAGGGTAAGTCTTTTTGGCATCCCTAGCAACAAATTAGAATTAAAGTGAAAGTAAACCCTTTGTTTAAAGTTGTACCTACAGGTGAGCCTATAAAAAGTCTTAGATGTAAGTACAGTGAATATCTCCTAAGCCTGCATGGTTTAGGAAATATTCACACTGCATGGTGCCAGTGACGTTACCAGCGCATGCGCTCTGAAGGGACGGTATATACCCATGCCGTCCCATCAGAGCTCCATGTCGCGGTTCGTAACGTCATCGCAACACAGCCATTTAGACAGCCGGAGGATGCAAACTCGGAAGGATACTAGCACATTGTGCCTTTACCTTGCAGGGTTCAAAGAAATGTAAAAAAATTGGTGCGGTATACTACCGGATAATCAGAAACAAACAGTCAGCGCAAAAACCATCACAAGAACTGAAGCTGTTGGACACTTAAGGCAAATATATAAGTCCTTTCATGAAATACAGTAAAAAATAGTGCAGCGCTGAAGGGAAATTATAACGACTATAAATAATGATAAATGTCCATATAAATTCATGTGCAGAGAAATAAATGTAGTAAAGAAGTCGGAAGCATCAACGGTGGTAAAGTGCTCCTTAATCCGTGCTCACACCACTTGCTAGTCAAACCGCTCACCTTGCTACATGGACCCCTGAGCTAACAGGAAGGTCACACAGGCATTCACCACTTAATAGTGGTCGGGGTTAAATCTTGAATGGAAAGCCGGAATCCTCTTTCATTTAATGGCGGTATACTACCGCTTTAAGAATCTAGCAGAATCTGAATTTTAATTCAGACTCTACAAATCTTTTAAAGGAAATATATGGCATTTTCTATTAATTATTTTTAAGAAAGTATAAATATATAAAAAACATGACCTTGATATAAATAATGTTATCAATGTGTATTAAGCTAAAACTAGTATTAAAAAAGAGTGGCCAAAAGGAATATGTTTATGTATTCATAGGAATCAAAGAGAACCTTTGATCAAGTTAAATATCTTCTTGGTGGAAGCTGCCAATGTATAAATCTTAAGCTACAAACTAACTCCAGGGCAGTAAAGCAGCTATTCTGCATCACTGTGAATGAGGTAACATCCTTGGAACTAGCAGGCAGCTTGCAAGTCACAAATAGGCAGTTTCCAGCCAACAGGTATCTAGCTTGAGTTTTTAATCAGTGGTGGACCCTGGGCGTACTTCACATGCCTAAAAAACATAATCAAAGTGCACAGGGAGTTAAAGGGTTTGTTAACCCACATGTCTTACTTTATATAATCTGCTTGGTCTCCTAAGGATATGTCCCCCTGTGTATGTTGTATACAAAAAAAAAAAAATATGTATATACACCTTATCTCTGAGCGCTAATCAGCGGTCACGTGATGCACCACATCTCTCCCCTCGCTGTTTGACAGATGCAGCAGGTGGGGCTGAGATTCCCCCACTGACGTCAGTCTAGAGGAGAGGAGAGCCGGAGAGATGTGGCGCTCACAGATAAGGTATATACGGCTTTTTCTTTTTATACAACACACACACGGGGACATATCATTAGAAGACAGAGCAGATTATATAAAGTAAGACATGTTATTAAAGCAGTGGGGGGGTGGGCCTGACACAGGAGCCGACAGACAGGAAGGGGAGGGGGGAGGAGGACACAGGTGCAGGGAGGAGAGACAGCAGGGCTGCGGATGACGAAGGAACGCACACTGACCATGGTGTCAGGGCTCAGCAGCCATGATTACCGTGGTCAGTTTACAGAGGTGAGGGGAGAAACTGGCAGGATCAGCCAGGTTTTTTTTTTTAGGTGTTACAGGGGTCCAAAAGAAACAGGACAAGCAGGATCCTTTTTTTTCATTTGGGTTAACATACGCTTTAAGTACATTCCTTCCTTCTGCCCAGCTGCTGCTCCCACCTGTGACCTGTCAAATTTCAGACTCAAAATGATAGCCAGGAGTTACTAAGTAAATACAGCAGCTCCAGAAATAGTCTATTTGGAAACTGTCATAAACAGACTGTCTACATACAGTTTAATGAGAGAGCTAAACAAACATCAAAGAGTTCAATGTAATATAAAAGGGATTGTAAAAGGTTTTTTTCTCTTTTTAAATAACAAACATGTTGTTATACTTGCCTCCTCTGTGCAAGGGTTTTGCACAGAGCGGCCCTGATCCTTCTATTCTAGGGTCCCCCGGCGGCGCTCATAGCTCCTCTTCTGCTTCGAGTGCCCCCACAGAGAGCCGCTTTCCCTGGGAGCACTTGTGCAGGCGTACTTCCGAGTCCTCCTGCTGCGTCTATTGACACAGACAGCAGGACTCGGCCCCGCACCCCGACTCCCATGTCACTGGAGTTGACTGACAGCAGAAGAGCCAATGAGGGCCCAAGACAGCCAATGCTATCAATCTATCCAATGAGGGCCCGAGACAGCAGCTGGGCTGGTTCTTGTCGCTGGAAGATCGGTTCAGGTAAGTAAAAGGGGGGCAGCTGCACAACAGAAGGTTTTTCGCCTTAATGCATAGAATGCATTAAAGTGATTATTTAAAAAAAATAAAACAGGAAGGTTTACAAACATGTCATACTTGCCTCCACTGTGCAGCTCATTTTGCACAGAGTGGCCCCGATCATCCTCTTCTGGGGTCCCTCGGCGGCTCTCATGGCTCCTCCTCCCCTCAGATAACACCCTAGGAGAAGCGCTCTCCTGGGAGGGTTACCGTGCGGGCGCGATTCCGAGTCCAGCATTTGCATCCATAGACAATAAAGCCGAACTCGGCCCCGCGTCATTGGATTTGATTGACAGCAGTGGGAGCCAATGGCTGCGCTGCTTTCAATCTATCCAATCAAGAGCCGGGACCCTGTGCAGAGAGAGAGAGCGCGTCTCCGCCGAGGGAATCAAGGGACTCAGGTGAGTAAAACGGGGGGGGGGGGGGTTGGGGGGCCGGTCACTGCCAGAAGTTCTTTCACCTTAATGCATAGGATGCATTAAGGTGAAAAAACATGAGGGTTTACAACTCCTTTAATGAGAAAACTGATTCATAGCAGAATAAACTCGTTCTAGGGACAAACATTCCCCCTTCATCGGTGTTTAGGCTGGGTTCACACTATGTGCAGAGCGGCTTACAGCAGGGGGTCCGGTGCGTCCCTGTTCACCGTTTTATGTCCGCATTTCAGCATGAATTTTTGCCTGAATTAGGACCTGCAACTGAGCCAAAGATGCACAGGACCCTTCTGCTGTGCGCTCTGCAGCCCCCCGGCTCAATGTAGAGAGGTCACACTCTCCTGTCATGCAAATTGGATGCAGGGAAACCCGCATTCAATTTGCATATGTATGAGCCCAGCCTTAGGAAATTTGACTGTGCTTAACCATTTGCCAACCTCCTCCTGAAGCTTTACTGCTACAGTGTTGCTCGACTGCGCAGGATCACCTGTTATATATAGATCTCTCATTTGCATTTCCAGGTATGAGGCTGCCCCCATTGTGCTGACTTTCACTGCAGCACAAGGCAATCAGCAGGTCCCAGACAATGTTTTATGGCCAGAACCCACGGATCAGCTGAGTGAATGACAGAAGAGAGAGCCCTGTATATGTAAACAGCACAGGGCTCTTTACTGACAGCAGCGACATGCTGTCTATTTTCTCCCTGGTAGTTAGTCAGTCCCTCACCAGCGTCAGTTTTTAGATTGCAATCCCATTAAAAGCCGTTGATCACCACTATATATATATATATAGATATATATATATATATATATATCTATATATATATATATATATATATAGATATATATATATATAGATATATATATACATATACACATACACACACACACACACACAATAGTTTTTAAATGCTACAACTTTCACATGTAACAGAATACATTCTGGCCAAAATGTATAAAGAAATTAGATTTGTTTCAATTTTTTTTTTTTTAGGGATGTCTTATAGCAGAAAGTAAAAAACAACAACAAAAAAAAAAAAACAGTGGTGATCAAATAACACCACCAGAAATCTCTATTTGTGTGAAAAAAATTATATAAATCTAATTTGGGTACAGAGTTGTATGACCGCACAATTGCAGTGCTAAATAGCAAAAAACGGCCTGCTGTGGTTATACAGATACCATATAAATTTGCACTATGATTTACTGCTTCAGGAGGGCAAGCTACACAAGTGTAAAAGTGATTGTGAAGTCTCGTGTTTTTAAATAACATGTTAAACTTACCTGCTCTGTTGCAGTGGATTTGCACAGGGCAGCCAAGATCCTCCTTTTCTCTGGTCCCTCTTCGCAGCTCCTGTCCCCTCCCTCCTGTCGAGTGCCCACACAGCAAGCAGCTTGCTATAGGGGCACCCTAAGCTGCAGCTCCATGTGTCCATTCAGACCCGGAGCTGTGGGTCAGCCCTGTCCCCTTCTTTCTCCTGATAGGCTAACTGATTTCGAGTAACAGCAGTGGGAGCCAATGGCATCAATGCGGTGTCTCAGATAATCAAGAGGGACATTCCCGGACGGCCGAGGGAGTCGTGGACATCGTTGGACCCAGATGGGGCCCATGTAAGTATTAGGGAGGCTGCTGCACACAGAAGGCTTTTTATCTTAGTGCATAGAATGCAAAACCTTCTGCCTTTACAACCCCTTTAATGATTGCAGCAAAGGAGCCTCCTACCGACACGGTTGCAATGACCTCTTGGGACAACAGTCTTTTCGGGGGGCCACAAAGAAAACCGCTCTTTTCCTCTCACTTTCTGTCCTCAATGACCGTGTCACTGAGAAGGGAATGATGGGGACAGAGTGAACTTCCGCTTTTAGAAGCGCAGGAAAGGGTTAGAATACATCAGGTTATTACTGTGTTTAACCACTTGCCGCCCGCCATATAGCAAAATGACGGCGGCAAAGTGGTTTCAATATCCTGACCGGACGTCATATGATGTGATCAGGATATCAGTCTGACACACCGCAACTCTGATCTAGGTAAAGAGTCTCTGACGGAGACTCTTTACCACGTGATCAGCCATGTCCAATCACGACTGATCACGATGTAAATAGGAAGAGTCGGTGATCGGCTTTTCCTCACTCGCGTCTGACAGACACGAGTAGAGGAGAGCCGATTGGCTGATCTCCTGACAGGAGGGTCCTCCCCTCGGATCCTGTCCAGAACCACCAGGGAAGCCGCCCAGTACCACCAGGATGGCCACCACACTGGACCAACAGGTATGCCCCCTAGACCCCCAGGGAAATACCAATCTGTGCCCAGGCAGCTGCCAATCAGTGCCCACTCCAATGCCTAATATCAGTGCCGCGTATCAGTGCCCAGTGCCCATCAGTGTCGCCTATTAGTGCCCATCAGTGGCAACCAGTGCCACCCATGAGTGGCGCCTATCAATGCCCATCAGTGCCCATCCTCAGTGCCCGCTCATTGGTGCAACCTCATCGGTGCCGCCGTATCAGTGCCCATCAGTGAAAGAGAAAACTTACTTATTTACACATTTTTTTAACAGAAACAAAAGCAAAACTTTTATTTTTTTCAAAATTTTCGGTCTTTTTTTATTTGTTTAGCAAAAAATAAAAACCGCAGAGGTGATCAAATACCACGAGGCCCGGGTACCATCCAATTCGGCCTAGAAAAGACACTTTGAAATGGATCCGGTTCGCCTGGCTTGCCCCAGTATAGGATATAGGATAATCCCTTTGGAGCTCAGCACAGGACATCTTTACACGTCCATCACCTAAGACACTGGTGTAAAAACTGAGGTATCCCTGCAAGGGGAGGGATTAAATAGGGGGTTGAACTATCTGTTTAGGGTGTGACCAGTGTCCAATCACCTAGTGATACCTATATAACCCATCAGTAATTACTGAGGCTCTGTGTCCCGTGATGTTCGAGAAAGAAATAAAAACCGCAGAGGTGATCAAATACCACCAACAGAAAGCTTTATTTGTGGGAAAAAAAGCACATCACTTTTGTTTGGGTACGTCGTCGCACGACCGCGCAATTGACGTTTAAAGTGCGACAGCGCTGAAAACTAAAAATTGGTCTGGGAAGGAAGGGGGTGAAAATGCCCTGTATTGAAGTGGTTAATTGTCCACTGGAAAGGCAAGTATTAAATTTCTATTTCACTCACTATGGACCAGAGTAGTTTTTACATTTCTGCTATGGGCCTATTGATTCAGCAATAACTTGAGATAAAGTAATGCATATGCCTTTTGTTTGACAGACAAGGCTTTCTTTTGGTGATACGGTCTTGAATAATTAATTATTTTAGATTTTATGCAATCTGTAGACAAAAAAAAACTTCTTTGACCAGTGTTCACTTAAATAAATAGAGATACTGTAGTTAAAATAGAACTATAGGCAACACTTTTAATTTTGGATAGAGTAAGGTAAGGTTTATTTTTGCCATCTTTGTCCTATTGGGAGATTTACCTTCACTTCCTGTCCCATAGCCAAACAGGAAGTAAGTGGAAATGCCTGCAAATTAAAGGGAAAACTTGGGACCCCCCCCCCCCCAAGGTCACCAGAACTGGTGTCCCCATTGGAAGATTTCCCCTCTATTTTTTTTCTGGGGACAATCCAAAATGTGGGATTTTCTTTTAATTTCAATGATAATGGTAAACAGGACAAATAGTGAGGGTGAATCTCCCGAATGGGGGCACAGACAGCAATAAAACCCGACAGGTGTTCTAATCTCTATCCAAAACAAAAAAATAAGTTTTGCCTTTAGTTATACTTTAAATAGATAAAAAGTATACATTTTCTTCTATAATTTGTCTCATTTAAAAATTACACTAACTTATGTTTCTAGTGCAAAGCATTGCAAAGTTATTTACAATTTTTTTTTCTATCAATGTTGTGCTCTTTTTATTTCGACAATGAAAAAATTAACGGATACAATTATATATTAATCGTAGATAAATAGAAATAAAAAAAAAAAAAATCAGCAGAAATATAACGGTTAAAAGATAATGTACACGCGTATGTTCACGTATGAGAGGCATGAGCTGTACCGATGAAAGAGAGCCTGGCATTGCACGTGTGATTGCGGGTGCAATACTATACAGGCTGCAGTGTAAAAAAAAAAAAAAAAAAAAAATCACTTTTACCACCTGCAAAATCATGTGCATTTTTTTCTAGATTCACCTCAGTTCAGCTCAACTCGCACGATTCCATACCCGCATGTCAGGCCGACTTTGGGAGCGATTTCTGAGACATCTGTGCGGGTTCCTGCACAGATGTCTATACAAATCGCACCCTGAAGTCGCCAAAAGTAGTACAGAAACTACTTTTAGAAATCGATGCGGCGCTGCAAAGTCGCACCTTTTCGGACGGTGCCATTGCCGGCAATAGCCAGCGATTTGGCATGTGATTTAACATGTCAAATAGCATCAATATGAACCTAGGCTAAAGGGAAGAATGAGTTAATTAGGGCAAGCTAAGCATTAATAAGGGATTGAATAGGAGCATTTTATTTTATTCAAACAAAAAAACAAAACATATATGCAGTTTGAAGCCCATCCCTTTGATCTGCAGATGCAGAGTAGACAAAAAAAATAAACACTTTATAAATTGTACAGCATAGGTTTTAGAGGTGTTAACGTGTTACTAAGCTCAGGACCCTGCATTCACTATATCTGGTGTCCCACAGAACATGGAAATGCAATAGTTTCAGCAAATATAAACTGATAAATACCTTTTCTCATCAGCAATTAGAGCAGTCTTGTGACTTCTATCAGTGTCAGGGTAAAGCTTGTAGGAGGAGTTTTCATTCTCCCATGAGTGTCCTGTGAGGATGCAGGACCCCTAACCCTCTGTCTGGACAGTGCTGATTGCCCCTGTGCTGATCACATGCACTCTTCCAGGAAAAAAATAAAATCTCTAGTAATACGCACCAAACTGAGCATGTGCAGAGTGCCCCCAAGGCTCTGTTCTATCAGCAGATGGTTTGGGGACAGTGGAAGAAGGGGAGGATTAGAGAAGACAGGAACAAACAGCCTTTTTTACACACTGCACAGGATTAAACCCTTAGGTTCCACAGTGAGTATAACAAGCATGCTATTCTGCATATACAGAATTTACTGCTGTGGGTTTAGTAACACTTCAATAGTCATTACTACATGGGTTACGCTGGGACCTTCTGGTGAATGCACACTTGCAATCTGGTATCTCCACTGTTTCAAGGGAAAAAACCTCCACGTCATGGACAGAATTCCCTGCAGCCATTTCTGGACTGTTGAGATGAGCTCTCAGGAGTTCTCACTAGCCTGGGAAGCAAACATGAGCACTCTCCTATACTTTCCCCCCTTTTAGCGGCAGCATGAGAGAAGTTCCTCAGGAGGAGGAAGAAGTAGGGAAAGCCATCGAGGATCAGGAATCCTCAGTAGACGAGTCTTCCCAGGAGGAATCTCAAGGTCCAGGGTTGTCTCAGACACAGAAGGCCAAGGCAGGATATCTGGAGGATGCATCGCACTAACCTTAAGTTACTACTACTTGAATGTTCATCCCATTAGGTCCCTGGTTTTGGGTCATGATGGCTGCCAAAAAAAAAACCTTTTCAATGCACCTTATCTTGCAAAAAGTGATGTATATGCTGATTCGGCTCACTTGGTGTTTTTGCTACCAAAATGATTTGCTCACCAGTGCTTGATGAAGAAAGAATTCAACAAGAAGTGGGGTTCACCAGCCGTTGACCCAGCTATTATCTATTTGAATAGGATGGACGCTGCTGGTGGATAATGTCATGTGTACCATGGATTAGAGGTTGGAAGCCCTCTATAAAAGGCATCATTCTCTCTTTAGGGAGTGGATTTGCAGCCTGTGGTGGCTGCTGTAGGAGTGTGCCAAGACCTAAAGTCTGGGAATAGCAGATACTACCTTTCAGATAATCTGATCAAGAAGATATGGCCATCTAGCAACCACCCTCAGCCTCCAAATTAAAGCCCACATCCCAGTTTTGTAAGAACTAGATCCCCAAGCCCTTGGCCCTGGAATGGACTTTGCGGCCAATTGGAGTCAGGAGATCCAAGATGACTGGGTCCGGAGGATACAGGCTGGAATTCCTCTACTGTCCCTCTTTAAGCTTTAGATACTCAAGAGTGCCTGCAGATCCACAAAAAAATATAAATTTTTTCAGGGTTCGTGTCATTTAATTTTGTTCACTGGCAGAATTGCTTTTTAACTCCCCCTCAGGATTACAGGGCTCCCGACGGCCAAGCAGGAGCCCTGTTATCCTGGGAGGAGGTCATATGACATCCTGCAGTATCGCTCCGTGCATCAGGACACAGCCGATGATAGATCACTGTATCAGCCCGATGTTGGTACCATATGATCGCTGTGGCCAACCAGAGCAGATCACATGACAACTGTACATAATGGAAGGCTTTGATTTATGCATTTCACTGTGTACTATTGTGATAAGCTCTGTGATTGGTCATAGTGATTGCAATGTACAGACAGGGCCAATCACAGCCCATCTGAGCCATGTGATTAGCTGTGGTCAATCACATTAGTAAACACTGAATAAGCAGTTCTAAAATTCAGTTACAAGCAAGAGTAGTATTTCATTTTTTTTTTAATTACATTTTTTTTTTTTTTTTTTATAGATACTGTCACCAGCCAATGTCCCTGATCAATGCCACACCAGTTATGTGATGATGCTGTACTGCACTGGTGACAGTATGTAAAAAACAATTTAAAAAAATTGTGAAAAAAAATAAATTTTTCTTTCATTTCTTAAATTTCCAAAAATATCTCTATCTATCTATAGTTTGTGAAATAATAACTTTCCTACAGACCAAAAAATTTACACTGATTTGGGTTATTTTAACCAAAGAAATGTAACAGAATACATTTTGGCCTAAATTTATGAAGAAAGATTATTTAGTCGCAAAATGTTATAACAGAAACAAGGAAAAATGCGTGTTTTTTTCAACCTGTTCAGTGTTTTTTCATTCACTTAGCAAAAATTAAAAAAGCCAGTGCTGATTAAATACCACCCAAAGAAAGCTCAATTTGTGCGAAAAAAAAAATTATAAAAATGTCATATGGGTACAGTGTTGCGTGACCGCGCAATTGTCATTCAAAGTGTGACAGAGCTGAAAGCTGAAAATTAGCCTGGGCAGGAAGAAAATTAAAGTGTCTTGAAGTGGTTAATAGTAATAAATTAAATTTCGTTCTTATTAAAACAGTGAATACAAAATCAAAACTTTACTTACCACATTCTGATTGATTAGATGGGCAACAAATTTTGAAGCCGTCAAACAAAGTTGCTGTAGGAAAGAATTTTTAGATGTTAATATGCAACACTATTGGGAATGCTGGCTTGGGAGAAATTAGTTACATATATTACTCAATGAGTGTAAAATAGTGTCTCACCAGCATACATTTGCCCACTAATGGACTGAAAGCATCATAAAAATTTATCAGAGAAGAATTATTCGCGCTGCCCACATCCGATCAACCAACCAATCAGATATCAGTTCTAAGTGCAGATTTGTACAGAAAAGGTCAAATTTGACTGTTACAGGTAGCAGGCATTCTTAGGTCACTTTCACACTGAGGCGCTTTACAGGCGCTATAGAGCTAAAAATAGCACCTGCAAAGCGCCTCTCCTATCACTCCAATGTGAAAGCCCGAGGGTTTTCACACTGGAGTGGTGCGCTGGCAGGATGCTCAAAAAAGTCCTGCAAGCAGCTTCTTTGAGGTGCTTCGGCTAAATGGGCAGCGCTGCCCATTGATTTCAATGGGCAGGGATGCTTTAAGAGCGGTGTATACACCGCTCCTAAAGCATCCCTGCCCATTGAAATCAATGGGCAGCGCTGCCCATTTAGCCGAAGCGCCGGAAAAGTGCGGCGCTTTACCACTGACGCCCGGCTCAGTGTAAAAGTGTCCTTACAGTTTTATAGTGTATTTTGCAAATAGTGAGACTTGGTTTAAAAATGTCAAGAGTAAAAGCAAAATCTTAGTTTATCCAAAAATAATTTTATAGCTTAAATATAAAATCAACAAATTCACAACTGTCTTTTGGGAAGTCATCAAGTACTGAAAAAGCATAAAAACAAAAAGCATGAAATATTATAAAAAGCCAAGAAAAACACTAGCAATACACTAACAAAAAACAAAAAGTTTGTTCTTTACCTTATCATTCCTCCTGTATCCTTTACGGAAATTTAGGATAAGTCTCTTTAGAATCAATTCCCCTATTTGAGGGAACTTAGAGTTGATGATTGCCACTACAGCAGCATACACATGGGTGAAGATGGGAGATGCACTCTGAGCTTGAAGGATCGACCTAGACAGCAAGCCTCTAAAAGGAAGAGAAAAGTAAATAGTGTACTACATTTATGGCAAGTAGATATTTTGAGCTATTACTAAAAATATTAACTTAAAATAAATGTCAATGCTACCTTAAAGTATTCTCCTTAAAGCGGAGTTCCACCCAAAAGTGGAACTTCCGCTTATACGCTTCCTCCCCCCCTCCAGTGCCACATTTGGCACCTTTCAGGGGGGAGGGGGGCATTGGGACCTGTTTTTGACAGGTCCCCTTCCCCACTTCCGGAGACAGGGCCACGGCCCGATCCCCCAGAAGTTTGGCCCCCTCCTCCTTCCCCCGCCACCGGGCCAATTAGAAAGCGCATCGCGTTTCGTGCATGCACAGTAGTGTCCCAACTCTGAAGCCGAAAGGCTTCACTGCCAGGCTCCCTTACCAGGAATGGTGGTGGCAGCACCCAGGAGTCGATCCGAAGATCGGCTGGGGTGCAGACATCATGGGCTCCCTGGACGTTTTATTTTTTTCACCCAGGCTGGACCTCCTCTTTAAGGGCCAATTCACAAAGACTTGCGCTAAAATGCAAGTACATTTCCATCCATTTCAGTCACATTTTAATGTGCGCTGATGTCCGTTGACATACATTTTGACGTCTGTTGACATATAGCATTTTAGCACAACGCAATTTCATGATGTAAATAGGACACATTGGAAATTACCTCTTTTCAGACATCCTTCCGTTCATCTGGGTTCTACAGCTACGCTAAAACACACTGGTGTGAATTGGCCCTAACAGCAATAATTTGCACCTGCAGACAGTTGGAGATCATTATCACAAGAACAGCTTGCAAATTGATGGAGAATCTCCCAATGAGCAGGTACTGGTAATTTCCTTATTTTACTGTATGTCGTACAGTGAAAGAGGTACAGTACTCGCAGTGGTGTCATAGTATACCGAGCATCTCCGCTGTAACAAACTGTTTGGTGGTGGGAAGATATCATCCGGCTTTCTTGGAGAGATGCCTGCTCCTCTATGACCAGCCTAATTTTTTTCAGTCTGAACAGACCAATACACTTGCATTGAGAGAGGAGCAATAAACTAAGCAGATTTTACGTAATTGAAAAACTATAAAACAATAAACATTTTTTGAAATCAATGACACCTTAAAGTGATTGTAAAGTCTCGTTTTTTTTCCCTATAAAAATAAACATGTTATAATTGCCCGAGAGCTGCACTATTCTGGCTAAAATGAGAATCACAATTTTTTTTGCTTAGAATAAAGATCACAATTATCTCACGATTTTCGTGGCATAACATCATCTTTCACATTATACTTAAAAATTGGGCTATCTGTACTATTTAGTTTTTTTTTATTATTATTATTCATTGAAGTGTATTTTTTCCCAAAAAAATGTGTTTGAAAGATTGCTGCGCAAATACAGTGTGACATAAAATATTGCAACTGCCGCCATTTTATTTCTAGGGTCTCTGCCAAAAAAATAAAATATATTGTTTGGAGGTTCTAAGTAAATTTAGAGCAAAAAATTACTGATTTTAACTTGTAAGCAACAAGTGTCAGAAAAAGGCTTATGCCCCGTACACACGAGCGGAATTTCCGTCTGAAAAATCTTGGATGATTTTTTCCGACGGAATTCCGTTCAAGCTTGCCTTGCATACACACGGTCACACAAAAGTTCTCTGAACTTTCGACCGTCAAGAACGCGGTGACGTACAACACTATGACGAGCCAAGAAAATACAGTTCAATGCTTCGGAGCATGTGTCGAGCATGCGAAGGAATTTTGCGCGTCGGAATTGGTACAGACGATCAGAACTTTTTCCGACCGAAAAATAGAGAACCTGCTCTCAATCTTTTGCTGGCAGGAATTCCGCCAGCAAAAGTCCGATGGAGCATACACACGGTCAGAATTTCCGACCAAAAGCTCACATCGGACTTTTGCTGGCGGAATTTCCGATCGTGTGTACAGGGCATTAGTCTTTAACCACTTCCATACAGGGCATTTTCACCCCCTTCCTGCCCAAGCCAATTTTCAGCTTTCAGCCCTGTCACAATTTGAATAACAATTGCGCGGTCATACAACACTGTACCCAAATGAAATCTTTATCATTTTTCCCCCACTAATAGAGCTTTCTTTTGGTGGTATTTGATCACCCCTGTGGTTTTTATTTCTTGCGCTATAAACAAAACAAGAGTGACAAGTTTGAAAAAAAACACAATATTTTTTACTTTTTGCTATAATAAATATCCAATTTTTTTTTTTTTTTTTTAAACAAAAGGCAAACAAAGGCCGTTATGTATTCTTCTACATATTTTTGGTAAAAAATACTGCAATAAGCGTATATTTATTAGTTTGCGCAAAAGTTATAGCGTCTACAAAATAAGGGGATAGATTTATACCTTTTTTTTTATTTATTTTTTTTACTAGTAATGGCGGCGATCTGCGATTTTTATCGTGACTGCGATATTGTGGCGGACACATCGGACAATTTTGACACATTTTTGGGACCATTCAAATTTATACAGCGATCCGTGCTATAAAAATGCATTGATTACTGTATAAATGTGACTGGCAATGAAGGGGTTAACCAGGAGGGGGCGCTGTAGGATTAAATGTGTTCCTAAGCAGTGATTCTAACTGTGGGGGGAGGGGATTCACAAGGGGAGGAGACCGATCAGTGTTCTTCTGTACAAGGAACACACCATCGGTCTCCTCCCATCTGACAGGACGTGGATCTGTGTGTTTACACACACAGATCCACGGTCCTGCTCGGTTACCGGCAATCGCGGGTGCCCGCCGGTCGCGCACCGGGACCCGAGTGACGCGGCGGGCGCGCGCGCGCCCCCCCCAAGGGATCCTGGAAGGCAGTGCCGTCATATGACGGCGGCCCAGGATAACAGCTGCACCGTCCCGCCGTCATGACCGTGGGCGGGCAGCAAGTGGTTACAGGAGTTGTAAAGGCAAAAGGTTTTTTATCTTAAAGCATTCTATGCATTACGATAAAAAAAAACTTTTGTGTGTAGCAGCCACCCCAGCACCCTCCTAATTACTTACCTTAGTCCCATCTCTCTCCAGTGCTGTCCACGAATGTCTAAGCCGCCCCAGACACTCCTTCTGATTTGGTGAGACACAGCAGTGGCACCATTGGCTCCCATGGCTGTCAATCAAAGTCAGTCAGCCAATCAGGGGAGAGAGGGATCAGGGCCAGGTCGGGGCTTAGTGTCTGAATGGACACACAGAGCTGCAACTCGGCTCCAGTGCCCCCATAGCAAGCTGCTGACTGTGGGGGCACTCGATAGGTGGGAGGGGCTAGGAGCAGCAAAGAGGGACCCGAGAAGAGGAGAATCTGGGCTGCTCAGTGCAAAAGCAGCTGCATAGAGGAGGTAAGCATAACATGTTTGTTTTTTAAAACGAGACTTTACAATCACTTTAAGTGGTTAAACTGCCCTCATTTGCAGACCAAAGTTCATCCCTTTGATCTAAAACAGGGGTAGGCAACCTCGGCCCTCCAACTGTGGTTAAACTACAAATCCCATCATTCCTCTGCCTCTAGGAGTCATTCTTGTGATTGTCAGGGTCTTGCAACTCTCATGGGAATCATAGCTTCAAAACAGCTGGAGGGCCGAGGTTGCCTACCCCTGATCTAAAAGAACCAAACAATACATTGTTTATAGTTATCTCTCAGTGCTTGGCAATTTTGATTTAAAAAAAAAAAACAACAAAAAAAACCTGGCAAATGTTTGACAGCTCTGAGCAGAGAATGGTTCTGCACTTGTTATATACAATTGTGGAAATGCCGGATTAAAAGGGGTTGTAAACCCTTTTTTTTTTTTTAAATTAACCGCTTCCCGACCACCTCACGCAGATATACTGCGGCAGAAGGGCATGTACAGGCAGATTAACGTACATTGCACTTTAAGAGGCAGCTCGCAGGCGTGCGCCCGCCGGGGGCTCTGTGACCGTGATCGTGGGTCCCGGGGACTCCATGTCCGCGGGCATACCCGCGATCGTCTCGCAGTGAGTAAGAACAGGGAGATGCTAATGTAAACAAGCATCTCCCCATCCTGCCTTAATGACACATACACTGATCACGCTCCCTGCAACCGAGAGCGGTGATCAGTGATGTGTCACACACAGCCCATCCCCCCCACAGTTAGAATCACTCCAGGGGACACACTTAACCCCTACAGCGCCGCCTAGTGGTTAACCCCTTCACTGCCAGTGAAATTTTTCAGTAATCAATGCAATTTTTTAACATTGATCGCTGTAGTAATGCCAATGGTCCCAAAAATGTGTAAAAATTGTCCGATGTGTCCGCCATAATGTCGCAGTCACGATAAAAATCACTGATCGCCGCCATTACTAGTAAAAAAAAAAAATTATCAATAAAAATGCCATAAAACGATCCCTTAATTTGTAGAAGCTATAACTTTTGCGCAAACCAATCAAAAGCTTATTTCGATTTTTGGAACCAAAAATATGGCCTAAAAAATGTTTTTTTTTAATATTTTTTTTTGGTATATTTATTATAGCAAAAAGTAAAAAATAATACTTTTTTTTTCAAAATTGTTGCTTTTTTTTGTTTATAGCGCAAAAAATAAAAAACACAGAGGTGATCAAATACCACCAAAAGAAAGCTCTATTTGTGGGAAAAAAAGAACGTCAATTTTGTTTGGAAGCCAGGTCGCACGACCGCGCAATTGTCAGTTAAAGCAACGCAGTGCCGAATCACAAAAAGTGCTCTGGCCAGGAAGGGGGGAAATCCTTCCGGGGCTGAAGTGGTTAACAAACATGTCATACTTATCTCCACTGTGCAGTTCGTTTTGCACAGAGTGGCCCCGATCCTCGACTTCTGGGGTCCCCCAGTGGCGCTGGTAGCTCCCCCCCACATCAAGTGCCCACGTTAGAGAAGGCTCTCCTAAGGTGGACCCTTAAGGCGCTCCTGAGTCCTGCACTGTGTACCTTCACACAGAATGCAGGACTCGGCCCCGCGTCATTGGATTTGATTGACAGCAGCCGGAGCCAATGGCTGCGCTGCTATCAATCTATCCAATCAAGAGCCGAGACAACGGGCCGAGAGGAAGAGCATGTCTCCGCTGAGGGAACGAACGGGCTCAGGCGAGTAAAACGGGGGGGGGGGGCTGGGGGGGCCGGTCAGTGTCAGAAGTTTTTTCACCTTAATGCATAGGATGCATTAAGGTGAAAAAACATGAGGGTTTACAACTCCTTTAAGATCGTGAGGGGGTTGAATCGAGATCGTGATTTTTTTTAACGATTAATCGTGTAGCTCAAACTTACCTGCTCCATTGCAGTGGATTTGCACAGAGCAGCCCAGATCCCCCTCTTCTCGAGTCCCTCTTCTGTGATCCTGGCCCCTCCATCCTGCTGAGTGCCCCCACACCAAGTAGCTTGCTAAGGGGGTACCCAAGCCGAGTTAGAGCTCCCTGTGTCCATTCAGAGATGGAGCCCCGATCTGGCCTCGCCTCCTTTTTCTCCTGACTGGCTATCGGACTTTGACAGCAGCGGGAGCCAATGGTACTGCTGCTGTTTCTCAGCCAATCAGGAGGGAGAATCTTGGACGGCTGAGGCACTCGTGGACATTGCTGGACAGAGAGGGACCTCAGGTAAGTGTAAGGGGGGCTGAGGGGGACTGCTGCACACAGAAGGCTTTTTATCTTAATGCCTAGAATGCATTAAGATAAAAAACCTGACTTTACAATCCATTTAATAAAGCATTGAAGGCCTGTTTACACTATGATGCTGCAACACATGTTCATTGTGATGATGTAATGCGGTACCATTAATTCTGAAGTGCACATTATCACACCTTGCTGATGGACACGCGTTGCATTGTGCGTCAACACACTAACATGCGTTGTGGTGCACTGCCACAAAATACCAATGTTTTTTGACAGCGCATGGGAATGCACATGCACAATGCATGTCCATCACAAGACATGTTGGGGTGCCATTCAGAATAAACAGCACCACATTGAACCAATGCATCAAATGTGTATTGGCACATTTTACCATAAAGATAGTGTTACTGGGTCTTAAGGAGACTGTAAACACATACATGTATGTATAAAATAAATATAAAAAAAAAAAAGAAGAAGACTACTGCCTGCTTTTAAGCAAATATTACAACTGTGTAATCATTGTATATTATAATGGGGGTAAGTGCAGCGCAATGAATGAAACTAAAAAAATAAACGAAACAATCAAAAGTCCAATGCACATCCGGAGTGTCAAATATCCTTATGACAAATGAATGGTGTTTGTGTAATCATTGTGCCAAAATTCCACATAAATTACCGTATATACTCGAGTATAAGTCGACCCGAATATAAGCTGAGGCACCTAATTTTACCACAAAAAACTGGGAAAACGTATTGACTCGAGTATAAGCCTAGGGTGAGAAATGTGCAGCTACTGTAAGTGGAAAACAGGTTCAACAATGCCCATTTGCAGCCTCACTGTTCCCATTTGCAGCCATAGGTCCCCCGAACTTCAAACTCAGTAGTTAAGGGTTCCTAGATGCCCCCTAGCTGCAGCCAAAATTTGGGGTCTCTGGACCCAAAGGGTCCCGAAATGACATTGCTGTAGATGGACACAGTAGACCGAATTTGGGGCCCCGTATCTCGGGGCCACCTGGTGCTAGGAACCCCAAATTTGGTGTGCAAACCCAGTGGAACTAGCACTACAACCCCATAAGCTGGGGTTCCTAGCATCAAGTGGCCCCGAGATACAGGGCCTTAAACTCGGTTCAGAAAATGTCAAGCACTTTTCTGCAGCAGAGAATGACATTTTCCGAATCGAATTTGGGGCATCATATCTCTGGGCCACTTGGTGCTAGGAACCCCTAGCTTTGGATATGTTGTAGTGCTAGCTCCACTGGGTTTGCACACCAAATTTGGGGTTCCTAGCACCAGGTGGCCCCGAGATATGGGGCCCCAAAGTCGGTTTGGAAAATGTCATTCTTTGCACCAGAAAAGTGCTTGACTCGAGTATAAGCCGAGGGGGGCACTTTCAGCACAAAAAAAAATGTGCTGAAAAACACGGCTTATACTCGAGTATATACAGTACTTATAGGATTTATTGTCTTTACAATTTACGTCAATTACACAGAGACTTTTATTTGCATTAGAGATGCTTTTCTTCCCTGATTCATCAATGTTAATGTAAAGGCAACTAAAAAGACAGAAGCAACACCATCATCTCAAAAGGCAACTGAAAGCAACTTAGATACCAGCAAGCTAGTCAGAAACATCTGAAAGCATATTAAAAGTAGTATTAAACTCTGTTACACCACTTATACCTACAGGTACAGCCTATAATAAGGCTTACCTGTAGGTACTGTGAATATCTCCTAAACATGCGCTGTTTAGGAGATATTCAGAGTGCATGCAGCCTGTGCCGGACCCTCAGAGCCTGTGCCGTGAACGGCGGCTCCTGCGCATGCGCGAGAGTGATGTCATCGCGCCCCTGGCCACTCATGTACCCGAAGGCCGCAAACCCGGAAGGAAGACCGGGGGAAGATGGAAGCCCTCTCAGGAGTGACAGCGCGGCGCTGGAGGGCTTCATTTTGCATACTAGCACATTAGGACATCACCTTGCAGGGAATTTTTTTTCTTCTACAACTGCGGTTTACTACCGCTTTAACTCTGACTTGCTTCTTGGTCTGATGCCTTCACGTGAACCTTTACATTTATATAACATTTGTTGCTCTGGGAACTTTCAGAGATATTCTTGTGGCTTACAATGATAGGGGTCTTCAAAGTACACAGTCTTAAAATGAAATTTACACTGTCGTGTTTATGAAAGTAATTTTTAAAGCGGATCTCAAACACCAACATGTATGTTTGTGCTCATTAAAAATCACGAAGCAAATTTTATAATCACCTAGTGTAGGTACCTGAATTTGACTTACTAAAGCTGGCCATAGATGGAGCGATTTGCGCTTGATTCTCCCATCAACACCGTTGGGGCGGCACAGTGGTGTAGTGGGTAGCACTCTCACCTAGTAGTAAAAAGGGTTTCTGGTTCAAATCCCAACCACGACACTACCTGCCTGGAGTTTGCATGTTCTCTGTGCCTGTGTGGGTTTCCTCCGGGTACTCCGGTTTCCTCCCGCACTCCAAAGACATGCTGGTAGGTTAATTGGCTTCTGTCCAAAATTGGCCCTACTATATGAATGGGAGTTGGGGACCTTGGATTGTGGGCTCCTTGAGGGTAGGGGCTGATGTGAGTGTGCGATGTATGTGTAAATTGACGGCGCTATATGGGTACCTTAAATAAATAATAATATAATAGATGAGCATCTCAATGAGATGCAATGTACAGGGATAGGGTTAATTGTAGACACGCACACTCACTCAGGTTGAACTGGATGGACTGGTGTCTTTATTCAACTTACTATGTAACACAGACAGTGTTTTTTTTCTTATGCAATTAGATAAAAAGCCTTCTATGTGCAGAAACCCACCTCCGCCAACCTAATACTTACCTGAGCCCCATCTAGATCCAGGAGTGTCTCGGCTGCCTGGGAACTCCCCTTTTCATTGGCTGAGATAGCAGCGAGTTGCCATTGGCTCCCGCTGCTGTCAAAGTCAGTCAGCCAATGGGGAGAGAAAGGGGCGGGCCGCAGCTCCGTGTCTGAATGGACACAGGGAGCTGTGGCTCGGCTGGGGTGCCCCAAAGCAAACTGTTTGCTGTGGGGGCACTCAAAAGGATGGATCCAAAGAGGGACTCGAAAAGAGGAATATCTGGGCTGCTCTGTGCAAAACCACTGCACAGGGCAGGTAAGTAAAACATGTTTTCTTTTTTCGTTAAAAATAACATAGACTTTAGTATCACTTTAACGGCCTCACCATAAAACAGAATTCACACTGGGACTTCAACTGTGTATTTACTGTTTAGAAGGAGTTCAGCTTTAGGCCTTATGCACACTCCTTTCCTCCTGGCATCAGCGTTTTGGCAGAAAAAAACAGTTTGACACTTGTAAACGCGTAGAACGCATTTAGACGCCTCAAGTGCTTGGGCAATAATTTAATTTGGCAAAATAATAATTTATTACGACCATTATAAAGAATTAACAGTCAAGTGCTAAATATGCCTAGCACTTAGGTGCATTTAGACATGTTTAGGCGCATCAAGCATTTCTTCTGTTAAAAGTCTGCTGCTCCTGGACGCATTGGCTGTGGGTTTTTTCCTGCCTCTAAAGGCCTATGTGTGCATGGACACAGACTAACATGCAGGGACATTTAGAGGCAGGAAAAAAAAAGCCAAATGCTCCTAACAGCAGTGTTAAAAATGTCCAGTGTGCATGAGGCCTTATTTACCCCTTATGGCTTTTATTTGATAAAAACTACTTTGGGTTGCATGTAATTTATATTCAATATTTGTAGCTCATGATAAAAGGTGGTCCATTAATTTACGTATTCAAAGTCTGCTCCATCAACTGATCTGCATGCTGAACTGACAGAAGACAAACCCCTAATCAATAGCTGTAGGAGATCAAGAAGATTTGAACTGCTTTCATGTCTGAACCATTTTGAAACACAAAATCACAGACATGATAGGAGTGTACGGACTGTTCATTAGATACAAGGTAAGCCAAGAACATAGCACAGATCCGGTGGACGGCAAAACATGGAGATGGGAGGAATGGGTTTCAGACGGTTAGTCTGAGATATGACTTCAGTTACAATCAGTCATTACAACACAATAATATGCTTGAAAAATTACTTTAATTCAGCATAAGAATATGTCTGAAGAATTACCAAGGGCACCAGAAAGGTTGACCTTGTGTAGGTCGCACTAGAACAGAACAATCAGCGCTTTTAGAAGACAATACTGGTGTGGTGTCTATCATATGCAATAGGATACAATGTATTAATTGCTTGACTTCAGGAGCAATATGACATCCAGCCAGGCAATATGTAGCCAAATCCCTCATGAACATAACTAAAAATGTCATTTTTCTACACATGGATAATCCCTTACAGCTATCCCTAGACAAGCAGCAACATCGGAAATTGTCATTAGGTGAGAAATATTGAGGAACCGACAGGTCAAGTTGTATAGGCTTAAACATCCATAAAACAGCTTTTCAATTAAACATCTCACATAATAAAATTGGTTTTCTGTAAATTAAGGCCATATAGTGGATTGATTTTTCATGGAATTTAATAAAATTTGCTTCAAATAATTTTAAAGCATGTAAAAAAAAATAAATAAATCTATTGATTTCAAGATACTGTAGGCGTTTTTAATTTCCATTCCTATAAGCACACTACCTTGTTCTCTACACTGCCTAAATAAGCTAAAGGTAATACAAGATCTGGATCCATATGCTCATCAGACACTCTGGGGCTGATTTACTAAAACAAGAGTGCAAAATCTGGTGCAGCTGTGCATGGTAGTCAATCAGCTGCTAACTTTAGCTTGTTCAATTAAGCTTTGACAAAAAAAACCTGGAAGCCGATTGGTTTCTACGCAGAACTGCAGATTGCGCATTCTCCAGTTTTAGTAAATTAACCCCTCTGAGACAGAGTGGTTGCCAAAGAAGCTCCTACAACATTCCACGGGTAACCTTGCCGCAGTAACTAGTTACTAAGTACAGACCTCAAATAACCATAACATTTCTTAACAAGTCAACATGCTTAGACTGTATGATACTACAATACTTCCACAAGGAAAGTTTAATAAATGTATGACTTTCATTGACAGACTGCCTAAAACAAAACTTGTCGACCAAAACAGGAACATTTAACTGTAATCCTTCCAATGAAAGACCAAGCTTTTGTGCACTCCAATGTTTTAGGCTCTATTCACGCTAGTGTGATTTCTCCTTCGTCTGCCTTAACGCTGCACTGCATGACAGTGGAAATCACATTATTCTCTATGATCTATTGATGTACTTCAGTACAACCAGTCTATCGGTTTTTTTCATACGATAATAGTCTGTGTCCTGTCAGAATACGGCTACCCATCTGAAAGTGTTGTTCTGAGCAAAAAATGCTTACTGTGCATGCGCCATGCATTCCAACATGGCCGCTATGCGTTCCAATAGGTTTCCTAATTGGACAGAACACAAAGGCAGCAGCGGACATCTTACACCCAGGCAAGTCTTCAATTTCACACTTATTTTAGCAGTAAACTCACCTTATATACTCAAATACAGTATTTTTAAATCTGTGACACTGTTTTCATGTTGCATTTAAAAAGCAGCGAAAAGCCTGCAGGTAGAAGGTGGCGACGGCCATCTTGGTACACCCTGCACTGCTGAGCGCCAAACTGAATATATAGTGAAATAGACTATTTCACTTGGTCGAGGTGAAAAAGTCTATTTCAGTATATAAAAGGTCAGTTAACTATTAAAAAGTGTAAAATTGAAGACTTGCCTGGGTGTAACAAGATGTCCGCTGCCGCCTTCATGTTCTCTTAGATTAGGAATTCTATTGAAACGCATAGCGGCCATGTTGGAACGCAGAGAACATTAGCAATAAGCATTTTTGAACATCGGCAGCAGTAATTGTATTCTGATGGCGGGGAAACCTCCTACTGTCAGAATACAATAGCGCAGTGGGAAAGATTCCCCTATCAACAATAAATGTGTTGATGGGTAAATAGAGTGATTTTCTTTACTTCAAACCCTGGTTGAAGCAGCAGCACACTGAGCTTGACAGTGAATGGCTGTGTAGTGGGGGCGTGTCAGGACAAGTCTGATCATTGGAGGAGAGTACACCGAGTTCCCAGCATAGCTAGAGAACTGACCAGTGTGCTCCCCTGCTTAGTTTGGTCAGTTTTTTTTTTTAATCATTAAAGAATTTTTATTGAAATTTCTATACAAATAACAGAAAAATTAAAGGCAGCTGGTTTTGGTAAATAACAATCAGGTATAGCAGTAAAACAATTACATACTAATCTCAATTAAAGTAATGGACAGTAGTCATACAAATGATCAAATAAAGGATACATAAACAGTATAGTAACATCCCTGTTTACCCCATTGGGTTCTAACTGTAAACAGGCGCTAACTAATATAATGACAACATTATCATGGACAATTCAAGAAATTAGAAAAAGAGAGAACTGTGAAGCCTTGATATTATTGAAATATAGTTTAAGAACTGCAGCTCATGTTTTTGAGTGAGTTAGAAGCTCTAGGGTGACTAGTCCATATTTGCCAAAATTTCTCAAACTTGACCGTGTTGTAATTTTTATACGCCAACATTAACTCATATTGAGCTTGTGTATTCAACCTTATAACAACATCAGATAAATTCGGTACTTCGTTAGATTTCCATAGTTTTGTTATAGTCAGCCTTGCTGCTATTAATACATTTGCTACTACTGTTCTATATTCTACAGAGTAAAGATCCAGATTTATTCCTAAAAGGGCCATTACGGGAGTAAGGGGAAGTAAATTACCAGTGAGGTTAGCAATAAATGTTGAAACTGATTTCCAAAAACTACTAAGATTTTTGCAATTCCATAAAATATTCATTGCATCGCCAGCAAGTTGGGGAGAGTGATGGGTAGATTTTGGAAAGTTTATATGGTGTAAGGTACCATCTGTTTAATATCTTTTGGGCATTATCCCAATGTTCAACGCAGGATGATGGCTTGGTGCTCAGAATTATGGCCTTATTCCATTGTTGCCAAGAAATAGATAGGGAAAGATCATTTTCCCATTTCAGCATATTATTGGTTTTAACAGATTTAGGGAATTCTGAGAAAAGTTTGTAAAATAAGGATATTCCTTTCTTATCACAAGCGTATTTGTTCAGTAGGAACTTCCAGATTATTGATGGGATATTCATGCTTGATTCTGGGTCAAGTTTCTTTAATCTTTCAAAATGTCTAAGTTTTTTTTTTTTAACACCAACTCTTTATAGTCTAGGGGTAGGTTGACATAGTAATTAAACCCCTGTGAAATCCAATTATTCACTGAGATACGGGCTCTACAGTAGTCCAGCACTCTTAAGGGCACAGGGATTTTAATTAGTTCACCTAGTTCTTTTGATTTAGATAATATGTGTTTCCAAGCTATCAACGTGGATTTAACAGTGATGAGTTTTGGTATTACGACTTTAGGAAGCCAAGCATACACTATAGCTAATGCACACATGTCATTGCCCTTAGTGACTTCTTTTTCAATATTTACCCAAAGTTTCTTGTCTGAATTAGAAAACCAAAACGTAATTTGATCAAGGAGTGATGCATAGTAATAATGTCGAATATCTGGGAGACCCATTACACCTTTATTCTTAGTAGTGGTAAGAATTGAGAAGGCTACTCTAGGTTTTTTATCATTCGAAATACATTTTTTAAGCTTTAGATTCACCTGGATGGGGAGCGAGCGGAAATAATAAAGAATTTTAGGAAGGGTCTGCATTTTAAAAGCCGCTATTTTCCCTACCCAGGAGAGTTGTGTTTTATGGAAAGATTGGAGATCCTTTTTTATATTTTCTAGTAGTTTAGGGAAATTTACTTCATATAATTTAGCTGTTGGATAGGTAAGTTGGATCCCCAAATAAGGAATGGAGGGCTGGTCCCAATTGTAAGTCGTTTTATTTTTAAGGGTCATTTAGCTTTTTTGGGATATATATTCATAGGCAGGACATGACATTTGTTGCTGTTAATTTTGTAGTATGTGATTTTCCCAAAGGGTTCTAATATATTGTGCACATTGGTGAGAGAGGTTTCAGGATTGGATAAGGAAAGTATTATATCATCGGCGAATAATCCTAATTTGTGTTCAATATTGCCCACTTTAATACCTGTAATTGATTCATTAGAACGGATTGGTTCTGCCAAAAGGTTCTATTGCCAATGAAAATATTATAGGCGAAAGAGGGCAGCCCTGGCTTGTGCCATTAGAAAGGTCAAAGCTTTTGGACAAATTTCCTGAAGGGAATACTTTAGCAGAGGGCTTCGTATAGAGGGACGTTAGGGCTGAATGAATGAAACCTGTAAATCCGAATTTCATAAAAGTGTTGCCGATAGATAGCCCCAATGAACTCTATCGAATGCCTTCTCTGCATCTAAAGCAAGAAGAAGAGAAGGCACTCCACTATTCTCCACTTGTTGAATCAAATTAATCATACGTCTTTTTCCATCAGGGGCCTGCTGACCTTTAACAAAGCCCACTTGATCCGATATGATAGGGAGTAATTTCCAACAGTCTACTAGCTAGTATTTTAGCATAAATCTTAATGTCGGAGTTTAACAATGATATTGGCCTAGTTTGGTCAGTTTTTAATAGGACTAGCAACACCACCAGGGATTTTACACAAAGGAAGCAATGCAAAGAGAAATAGATACTTTCTCACACAAGTACATGGTAAAGCGGGAACATATCAAGAATATGAAGTGTTAGGGTAAAACGCTTTAAGGCTTTATGCACATGGAGCCATAGTCTTTACACAGGATTTACCTAATTTTGGAATGTGCAGCTATAAGAGGTGGACCAAAATGTACCTGTGTGCATGGGCCCATTGGATAATAAAAATGATGGATCTGAATGGAAATAACTGCACATCCATAGGTATGAGCCCTAAAAAAGGTTTTCTGTTTTAAAGACCTTTTTTAAGGGCTCATACATATGGATGTGCGGTCATTTCCATTACATATATATATATATATATATATATATATATATACACACACACACACACACACACACACATACATACATACATACATATATATATACACACACACACACACACACTGTATATACCAATGACATAAAAATTTTAAGTCAAGTAGAATTTTAACTTTTAAATTAGCTAAATACATTATAGGTGCATCAAAACAAAGAATGATCAAAGTTCTGGAGCATTTTCCTTAGAAAGAAGCCACATCCTGAGAAGAAAAGCCTGTCCCCATCAGCATGGTCCATAGTGGAAACCCTTGCTGTGTGTGAGGAAGCAGCGATCTCTCTGCAGAGATCCAACACACTGCCTGCTAGGTCAGAGCCAAAGTTCTACAATCAGCAGGAGCATAAGCTTTGCTGATTACGGAGCTATAGATTTGACCAAGTTTGGGGCATGGTGAACCTCCACTTAGGGACTACTTCTTCCACATAGAGAGCAAGGGTACCACCCTTCAGCTACTGGCAGAAGACAGGCTTTTCCATCAGGGCTGTAGCTGCTCTGGAAAGAAAACAAACAAACTATAAGACAACAAACACCTTTTGTTTCACTTGAAATGCATTTAGCAGATTTAAACTGAAAGTTAAATTTAGCTTTAATCTGTATGACCTCTACATTGAAACCAACACATTAAAAATAAAATTAAAAATCTGACAAAAAAAAAAACACACATACCGTCCACGAATTATGTTTTCTTGAAGGATCTCCTGAATAATATTCCCAATGTTGGACACGTTGACTTTGTTAATGAGACCATTAATTGACTTCTTTAATGCTTCCCAGCTCATTCTTTGATAAGCTAAGCTGTTGAACAAGAACAAAGCGTTAGCACACAAGAACCCAAAGTCATTGTACAATATAACCTCACTACTGTACTTATATAAAGCAGTATTGTAGACATAATGTGACTTGCTTACAGTTGTTACTTAACTTGTCAATACTTAAAAGGGAATCTATAGTTATTTTGTACACATTGGCATTTATTATTAATTAAGCACACAACTAAAAAAATAAAATGGTGTTATATTTATTTAGTGGAGTAAGTATTGCAATATTAATATTCTGTATTCTGCTTTTAAATCAGCAGGTGGAGCTTTAAGCGTCCTATCACATCTCGACATTTTTTGTCTGGCACTGCATTACTTTAAACTGACAATTGCGGCGTCGTGCGACACTATACCCAAATAAAATTTCATTTTTTTTCCCCCACAAATAGAGCTTTCATTTTTTATTTTCTGCACTATAAACAAAAAAATACCGACATTTTTGAAAAAAAAAAAAAAAACCTGTACTTTCTGCTATAAAAAACATCCAATAAAAAAAAATGTAAAAATATCACATTTATCAATTTAGGCCAATATTTATTCTGCTACATATTTTTGATAAAAAAAATAAATAAGCGTATATTGATTGGTTTGTGCAAAAGTTATAGCACCTACAAAACTTTGAGATATATTTATGGAATTTTTATTTGTTTGTTTTTTACTAGTAATGGCGGTGATCAGCGACTTACAGCGGGACTGCGATACTGCAACGGAAAATCTGACATTTACTGACACTTTTGACAGTTTTTTTGGGAACCAGTGACACTAATACAGTGATCAGTGCTAAAAATATGCACTGTCACTGTACTGACACTGGATCCATGCCTTCCCTCCTGTCAGAACGGCAATCTGCCTTGTTTACATAGGCAGACTGCCGTTCTGCAGCATGATCGGCGGGTGCCGGCGGACATAGAGTCTGCCGTCCCTGCCAAAAGTCACAGTGGGAGCGAGCCGCCATGCATTCATGCCCCCTACCCGGTAGTGCAGGATATCGCATACATACACGTGATCCTGCACACAGTAGTCGCCCTGTAGCAGTAAAACTGCTATTAAAAGCGGTCATCAAGCGGTTAAAATGTGTACCTTTAAAAACACACAATAAAATAAAAACACATCTAAGAATTTAAATTTGACCCTGGATACCAACTACTTGTGTCCAGAGACTCACATCCATCTCTCAATACATGTAAGTGCTTAATTGTGTGGTAACCAGCTTACAGCTGCAACCTGTCACTGATTTGCACAGGCAGTTGTATGCAATACCTCTGACATCTGGGCAAAGAAATACGCTCTTTTTTTATGTACATATGTACAGGCCCATGTGAGTGAGACCATAGAGTTTGCCTTTGAAAGAAATAATTTTTCCAGTAAGTTCTGTTAACATAATGATCAGATACCTAGTTATGCCACCCAGATGGTGGCTACAATACCTGGCCTCTGTATATTATCTAGTAACACACAACCTCACCATTGTATTAGATTTATTTGGATTAGAGTGATTTGTATTAGTTATTGGATTTCTTAAAACTTCTAAGACTGAGAACTAAGTGATCAAAG
The DNA here is from genome assembly GCA_037952925.1 of Lithobates clamitans. NCBI lineage: Eukaryota > Metazoa > Chordata > Amphibia > Anura > Ranidae > Lithobates > Lithobates clamitans. The sequence continues at coordinate 12,030,918 of JBBGZY010000014.1, forward strand.
ACCACTGATCGCTCAGTTCTCAGTCTTCAGTGAGCAGTCACCGGTTCTCTGCTCTGCCCCTCCAGTGCTCACTGGAGCGCTGGGATGTGGAGGGGGTGAAAGTGACCGGCTCAGGCATCTGGGTGGATCCTAACTGTAAATTGACGTCAACCGACACTTTAGCCTTTAACTGCACTCCTGTAATAGAAGTATAGCCAAAAAAACATTGGTCATACATCTCCTTTAACTGCACAGTGATCTTCATATGCACTCTGGTAGTGTTCATTAACAGAAAGTTAAAATAGTTTAGTTTTTTTTCTAAGGATATTACATTGTTGAACTATTGTTTGATGCTTATTTTTAAAACATATATACAATTTTTGTTAGCTTGCTATGGGGGCACCCAAGCCAAACTGCAGCTCCCTGTGTCCATTTAGAAACAAAGCTGCGGTTCGGCCCCGCCCCCTCTATCTACTGATTAGCTAACTGAATTTGATTGACAGCAGTGGGAGCCAATGGCGCCACTGCTGTGTCTCAGCCAACTAGGGGGGAGAGTCCTTGATGGCCGAGGGACTCGTGGACATCGCTGGATAGAGATGGGGCTCAGGTAAGTATTAGGGGGGCTGCTGCACACAGAGTGTTTTTTTTTTATTATCTTAAGACAGAGTTCCACCCAAAAATGGAACTTCCGCTTTTAGGATTCCTCCCCCCCTCCGGTGTCACATTTGGCACCTTTCAGGGGGGGAACAGATAAGTGTATAATCCAGGTATTTGCTCCCACTTCCGGGCATAGATCGGTGCAGTATTCGTGGCTATCTACGCCATGTCCAGCCCCTCCTCCACCCCCCCCCCCCGCTGCCTTCTGGGAGACACACAGGTCCCAGAAGACAGCAGGGACCAGCGAGATCGCGCATGCGTAGTAGGGAACTAGGCTGTGAAGCTGCAAGGCTTCCCTTCCTGATTCCTATACCGAAGATGCTGGCGCCTCCAACTGGAGCCGAAGGACAGATCGGCTTGGGGTGAGGACATGACGGGCGCCCTGGGCAGGTAAGTGTCCATATATTAAAAGTCAGCAGTATTTGTAGCTGCTGACTTCTATTTTTTTTTTTCGGCAGGACTCCGCTTTAATGCATAGAGTGCATAAAAATTGAAAACCTTCTGCCTTTACAACCCCTTTAAGCTGAGCATATAGTAGTAAAATTGTGTTTGCAATTTTTCATTTTAAGAACATTTGTTTGATTTTCTAATCAGTAATGGGGGCAAATCAACATTTATTTTGACTGCAGTGACAAAAAAATGTATAGAAGTACAATTACATTTTTTTTTTTCAAACAAAGCGAATTTTAAACAGTATGTGCGGTTTTCGTTAAGTAAAGTCCATTCATTCCAAAATCTAATGTTAAGTGGACACGAAATATTTCATGTTTACTTCAGTAAGACAGGAAAAAAAAAAACAGCATTGTTTTTTAGTCCTGATCATAAAAAGATAAATAATTAGACAATCACTGTATATTTCCTTTCTGACCTGTGATTAAAACACTACTAAATCTTCATAGTATCTTATTTCAATTAGTTGTGTTTTTACAAAAGATCAACAGAAAATACAAATAACATATAAAAATAAATACGCTAAAAAAAAAAAATACAGATGTAAAAGGTCTGTATATAGGCACTGCTGTGTCACAGAATTCACAGAGCCTGCCTTCTGAACTACAGAGGTGCAGAGAGGAGGAGTTTCAGGAGGTGGAGTCCGTACAGGAATCAGTGATTGCAAGCAGCAAGGTATCATGGGCTATGTTGTCTCTAGAAAGTAAAAGGAGAGTAGCTGCAAAACATGCAGGAAACACAGGAAATTGCAGAAAAAGATAGCTAACGGACAGAACTCACAAAACGAAGAAATTTAAAGCAGACCTTCAGTCATTTCAACTTTCCATCTATTAAATCTTCTGCCCTTGTTGTTTTAACTTTGTATAGTAAAACATTTTTTTCTGCCAGTAAATACCTTATACATTTCACTTTCTGTTTGTCTGGTAAAAAGCCTAGGCTTGTGACAGCTCTCTCTCTCTCTCTCTCTCTCTCTCTGGTGAGTTTGCCAGGAAGGGAGGGGGGAGGAGTCATAAGAGGGCCAATGAGAGCTGCAGGGCTTCAGAGCTGGAGGTGTGCCTGTGTCTGTGTGTGTGTAAATCCAGGAAGTGAACAGGCAGCAACTTCAGCTGCCCACAGTTAAAATGCCTGCAGCCATACTCAGTGGAGGGAGATTTCTGCAGCATATTTGGCAAGTACAGAATCACTGTTGTATGAATGGCAAAGATGTTTTTTATTACAAATTATGCGAGCAGACTGCAGTTCCTCTTTAAGCTTATATTGGATTGCAAGAAAAACTACTGCTTGTGTTGCTATTACAATGCTAATGTTATAAAATGAAAGTGTATGCTTTGGCTATAGAACTCCTATAAAAAACAAGCAGCCAAACAAGCAATCACTAAATAAATGGACACTAGACCACCCTAAGGCCTCTTTCACACGGGGGATCCGTATGTCCATTTTTCATCCTTCCGTTTTCGGATGAAAAACGGACATACATGTATCCCTATGGAGCGTCGGATGTCAGCGGTGACATGTCCGCTGACATCCGACCTGCTCCGATCCGAAAAGTGTAACAGAGGAAAACCCTATTTTTCCATCCGTTTTCGGATCGGATCGGGCGACGACGGACACTACGGTCCGTCATCATCCGATCCCCCATAGGGGAGAGCGGCGCTCTGACAGGTCCGTCGCTGCATAGTGTGCAGCGATGGACCTGTCATCTTCCTGCTCAGCGGGGATCGGCGGAGCGATCCCCGCTGAGCAAGCGGGTGTTCACGGGGCGGACCATCACTGATCCGCCCGTGTGAAAGAGCCCTTAGACACTGGAACTGATGGCTAGCACTACATGCAGGAGAAACCAACAAAAGAGCAGAATAGAATGTCAACCACTAGACACACCACAGGTCACTCCTACAATCCATGCAGCTCCAAGATCCACACAACCAGAACTACAACTCATCATCCCTACAGACCATGTGCACAACACTAAAGTCATTGAATGACTCCCATAATAATACTATTATAGTAAAGGAGTAACCACTTTCATATTTACTCAGGAAATTACCTCCATAGTATCAACCATTACTAAATAGTAAAATCATCCAGTTATTAAAGCACATAAACAAACTATGGGCCATACCAATACTCTGAGTGTAAAACATCTCTAATTTTGCAGTTGTCAGTTTGATTTAGGACTAATGGGTCAAGTTTTGGGCTACAGCCAATTTCTCTCTTTCTTTACTGAATAAAATGTAAAGAATGAATGAACCAGAATTTTTGCAGTTTGTATATGCTGTGCAAAAAGTGTATTTTTTTCCAACTTAAAGTGGCTGTAAAGTCTCTTTTTTTTTTTAACCACCTCACGGAGCATTTTCACCCCCTTTCCTGCACAGGCCAATTTTCAGCGCTGTAACATTTTGAATGACAATAGCGCGGTCATGCAACACTGTACCCAAATGATCCAGGCCCTTCGGTCTGATATGGATTTTAAGGGGAACTCCCACGCTGAAAAAACTGCATGCGGGTCCCCCCCCCCCCCAAATCCATACCAGACACTTATCCGAGCACACAGCCCCACAGCCCGGCGGGTCAGGAAAGGGTTTGGGGACGAGCATACGCCCGCCCTCCTGAACCGTACCAGGCCACATGCCCTCAAACATGGGGGGGGGGGTTGCTTTGGGGACAAGGGCCTCCTGACAACCCTGGCCGTTGGTTTAGGGGTCTGCGGGCGGGGAGCTTATCGGAATCTGGAAGCATCCTTTAACGAGGGGGTCCCCAGATCCCGGCCCCCCACCCTATGTGAATGAGTATCAGGTACATTGTACCCCTACCCATTCACATAAAAAAAAGTGTCAAAAATAAAATAAAGTACACAGATTTTTAACCACTTCAGCCCCGGAAGATTTGGATGCTCAAAGACCAGGCCATTTTTTGCGATACGTTATAAACAAAAAAAAAAGAGCGACAAGTTTGCAAAAAAAAAAAAAAAAACACAATTTTTTTACTTTTTGCTATAATAAATATCCCAATTTTTTTTCAAAAAACTAATTTTTTCCTACATATTTTTGGTATAAAAAAAAAACGCAATAAGCCTATATTGATTGGTATGCGCAAAAGTTATAGCGCCTACAAAACAGGTTATTGATTTATGGCATTTTTCTTATTTTTTTTTACTAGTAATGTCGGCGATCCGCGATTTTTATTGTGACATTGCGGCGGACAGATCGGATATTTTTGACAATATTTTGGGACCATTGACATTTATACAGCAATCAGTGCTATAAAAATGCACTGATTACTGTATAAATGTCACTGGCAGAGAAGGAGTTAACACTAGGGGGCGATCAAAGGGTTAAATGTGTTGCCTAGGGAGTGATTCTAACTGTGGGGGGATGGGACTGACTAGGGGAGGAGACCGATCAGTGTTCCTATATACTAGGAACACACGATCTGTCTCCTCTCCCCTGACAGGATGTGGATCTGTGTGTTTACACACACAGATCCACGTTCCTGCTCTGTCCCGAGCAATCGCGGGTGCCCAGCGGACATCACAGCCGCCGGACACGCACATTGGCTCCTCGGTGACGGATGCATTAAGATAAAAAAAAATCTTCTGACTAGTGGAAGTTTACTCAAAACCTAAACGCTAAACCTACTCTCACCCACACTTTAAGCCGAATCTAACTAACCCTGTAAAGAAAAAAAACATTGCTATACTTAGAGCCCTTGCACACTGGGGCGGTTTGCAGGCGCTATTGCGCTAATAATAGCGCCTGCAAACCGCCCCGAAAGTGCCGCTGCCTTCATCCCAGTGTGAAAGCCCCGAGGGCTTGCACACTGGAGCGATGCGCTGGCAGGACGGTAAAAAAAGTCCTGCCAGCAGCATCTTCGGATGTGTATACCGCTCCTTTACCGCTCCTGCCCATTGAAATCAATGGGACGGCGCGGCTATACCGCCGGCAATGCGCCTCTGCAGAGGCGCTTTGCGGTGGTATTTAACCCTTTCGCGGCCGCTAGCGGGGGGTAAAACTGCCCCGCTAGCGGCCGCATACCGACGGTAAAACGCCGCTAATAATAGCGGCGTTTTACCGCCGACGCCGCCCCCCGCCCCAGTGTGCAAGGGCTCTTACCTGTTCTGCAGCTGCTCCAGTCCCAGCAGTGTCTTCAGTGTGTAGGAGAGTGTGTAGGAGAGGCAGCCTGTCGGAAGTGGAGTGGGATGACATCACGCACACTTCGCTGACTTTTGCAGCTATACACGAGCGGACAGCTTGCTGAAAGTTTAATCTGTGTTGCATACAATCTGTGTTGATTACAAGCCATATGGAGGTAATTCTTACTACCTTTATTAAAGGATTACCGTTGGAAAAAATTCACTTTTTTGAATAAAAAAATAAGACAACAGTAAAGTTAGCCCAATTTTTTTTATATTGTCAAATATAATGTTACGCTGAGTAATTGATACCCAACATGTCAGGCTTCGAAATTGCGCCCACTCGTGGAATGGCGTCAAACTTTTACCCTCAACAATCTCCAAAGGCCGATGTTTAAAAAATTCTACAGGTTCCATGTTTTGCATTACAGAGGAGGTCTAGGGCTAGAATTATTGCTCTCGCTCTACTGATCGCAGTGATACCTCACATGTGTGGTTTGACCACCGTTTTCATATTCAGGCACTACTCACGTATGCGTTCGCTTCTGCACGCGAGCTCGTCGGGAGGGGGCATTTAAAAAAAAAACATTTTTTTTATTTTTCTTATTTATTTTATATGATTTTATTTATTTTTACACTGTAAAAAAAATTGTGTCACTTTTATTCCTATTACAAGGAATGTAAACATTCCTTGTAATAGAATAAAGCATGACAGGTCCTCTTAAATATGATATCTGGGGTCAAAAATACCTCAGATCTTACATTTACACTAAAATGCAATAAAAAAAAAAAAAAAAAAAAAAAAGTCATTTAAAAAAATAACATTGAAAAAATATGCCTTTAAGACGTATGGGTGGAAGTGACGTTTTGACGTCGCTTCCGCCCTGCAGTGTCATGGAGACGAGTGGGGGCCATCTTCCCCTCACTCGTCTCCAGGCACAGCTAGAGACGAGTGAGGGGGCCGCAGAGACCGCTTTTATCTTGTAGCCGACCGCCGCACAAAAACAGGGATACCGGGGTTATGGCAGCTAGCTGCTGCCATAGCAACGATATCCGCCGGCAAAGGATGGACATCGGCGTGCGGCGGTCGGCAAGTGGTTAAGGGACTGTTTGCAAATCAATGTGTAAAAGTTCATATAACCTGCAGATTTGTGTCCTTTACAGGTTGATTTTTATGCACAAATACTTTGGCACGTTCGCAAGTTATATGTAAAAGAACACAAAGTAGATATGGTGCTCTTCTGATTTGATATGTTCCTGATGGCAGGTGTTTCCAATTGAAGGGTTGAAATTAAAAGGAATGCTAATAAAACCGCTGCTACTACCAATTAGTGAGGTAAATCAATGAGAGAGAAAAAAGGAAACAAAATATAAGTGGTGCTGTTCTAACATGTACCTGGTGGTAAGTGCTTCTAATTAAACCCCGATTAAAGGGTAAATAATATGAACTACTATTTGCAAACAGTATGGTCTCTTTTTTACCTATGGACGTGATAGTGAAAATTTTTTTAGATACATTGAGTATAAGTGATACAATATAGAAGAACCAAACGATATATACTACTAATGTGTTGAGTAATTGATACTCCAAGTGTAAAAAGTGCAAATCTGTGGTCTAAAAATAAAGTGTTTATATATATTTGGATACGTCACAATCTGTGAACATTGGTAATAACATATGTGATGAATTAAACACAATTCACCGTGACTCTATTTATCCCATAGACCAATATAATCAAAAATCAATAATTCAAAGACAAATATTAGGTAGAATAAACACGTAAAACTGAATAGATCCCCCAACATGTAAAATTCCAAAATACTAATATTAGCTGATCAATAACAATAGTCCAAAATTATATAAGATCAATAAAGTGCCCTTGTGCCAGTAAAAAAAAAAAAACAACTATTGATCTTATGCCAGTATTGATTAATAAATAACAATAGTCCAAAATTATATAAAATCAATAAAGTGCTCTTGTGCCAGTGAGGAAATCAATTTTTGATCTATTTCACTTTCTAATTGGTGATCACACCATGCGTGCCTTATTCGTGCTCCTATTATAGCTGTACTCACCAGAAACTTCTCCCCCTCCTGGGGTCTTAGGCATCCACAGTATATGCCACTGTGTAGTAATTTAGGGTTTATCTGGTCCTTGGTGGTGATTAAGAAGAGTTCCCATCAGATACCAAACGATACTCAAGAGAGAGGGAGCCCAATAGCGTGATACTGTATCAAATTATTTATTGCATAAACATATGGAAAGGTACTCACATTCACCTGGAGTAATACAAACATGTGTTACTGACACCAGTGCCTGTAGCCGGAAGTGATGCAAGGACGTATGCTGACTCCGCCCTACGCGTTTCGTCACTCTCACATCAGGAGCGTCCAGATGACGTCAAATACAGTATCACGCTATTGGGCTCCCTCTCTCTTTTATGACGTTTGGTATATGATGGGAACTCTTCTTAATCACCACCAAGGACGAGATAAACCCTAAATTGCTGCACAGTGGCATATACTGTGGATGCCTCAGACCCCAGGAGGGGGAGAAGTTTCTGGTGAGTACAGCTATAATAGGAGCACAATGTGATCACCCACTGGAAAGTGAAATAGATCAAATGTTGATTTCCTCACTGGCAAAAGAGCACTTTAGTGATTTTATATAATCTTGGACTATTGTTATTTATTAATCAATACTGGCATAAGATCAATAGTTGTTTTTTGTACTGGCACAAGAGCACTTTATTGATCTTATATAATTTTGGACTATTGTTATTGATCAGCTAATATTGGTATTTTGGCATTTTACATGTTGGGGGATCTATTCAGTTTTACGTGTTTATTCTACTTAATATTTGTCTTTGAATTATTGATTTTTGATTATATTGGTCTATGGGATAAATAGAGTCACGGTGAATTGTGTTTAATTCATCACATATGTTTTTACCAATGTTCACAGATTGTGACGTATCCAAATATATATAAACACTTTATTTTTAGACCACAGATTTGCACTTTATACACTTGGAGTATCAAATACTCAACACATTAGTAGTATATAATTGGTTTGGTTCATATTGTATTACTTATAATCAATAAATCTAAAAAATTTTTCACTATCACGTCCATAGGTAAAAAAAAAAGAGACCATACTGTTTGCAAATAGTAGTTCATATTATTTACCCTTTAATCGGGGTTTAATTAGAAGCACTTACCACCAGGTACATATTAGAACAGCACCACTTATATTTTGTTTCCTTTTTTTTTTCTCTCTCATTGATTTACCTCACTAATTGGTAGTAGCAGCGGTTTTATTAGCATTCCTTTTAATTTCAACCCTTCAATTGGAAACACCTGCCATCAGGAACATATCAAATCAGAAGAGCACCATATCTACTTTGTTATCTTTTTCAATAATTTACTCCACCTAGTGGTAGTATTTGGTAGAGGCAGCAGTTCTATTAATTATTATACATTATTTCCCAGTCCCAACCCTTGAGCTAGTACTTATTCCTTTGCGCGGAAACATTCAATTTTCTTTGCAAGTTATATGTACTTTCATGTATAGATTTGTAGATCTGTATTTCTACAGGCTGTTTTTTATGCACAATCATTATTGCACATTTGCAATTTATGTTTATACGTTTATATAGTATTAGTGCTGCTTATAATTTATTCACATTAGTGACTAAACTTCCACTTTAATCCAAAACTGAAGCTCTCTCTAATACCGTTCCTTTCTTCGAAGCATAGCTACTTTCTTACAATGTGCGCCACATCATTCCGTGAAGTTAACATGCCACCAGCTGGGATGTTTTTGTTTAACTCCTGTTCACTTTCCTTTTCCACCCACCTCTAACCTCAATTAAAGCTTTAGCATAGAGCCAAGCCTTGGTCATTGAATTTCTTTTCTTTTATCCTATAATGCATCCAGCCTCCTTACTGCGAGTTAACTGAAATAAGACAAGGTCTATGTGGAATGTTTAGAAAAGGTTTTTTTTTTTTTTTAGTGAAAAAACTAAAGCTTACAACAAATATGTATGCCTCATGCAGGGATGGAATTCAATCTTCATATTGTTAAAAATATACTATGAAAGGTGTTCCTTCTTAATCTTCATACCTGCTCTCGCTGAGAACCTAGTCACCTTCTAACCCACACTTTATTGCTACAATTCCTTTCCTGCAGGTTGCTTTTCTTGATGTGTATGTATATGAAGGCATCATTTTAGAAATACACCTCTGGCTGCATTATGTAAATCAGTCCACAGCTTTAAACATTCCTTGCACACATGAGATCCATAAGGCCTGGCTGCTTGGCCTTATGGACTTGGCCTACAATGGACTGGTTGCCAAGAGAGGCCTTCCACTTGAGAACCAGAAATCCTCTTAATTGGTAACCATAACATTGAAGACCAGTAGCAAAATCAGCAGTGCAGACTTTATCTATCTCCTCAGCTTTGCAGGAAATTCCTGAGGCTTTTTTTCAGTTAAAGACTCATTCTTGAAGTGGGCATTCTTGCACTGCAAGTTACAAGCTCATTAAAGTGGTTGTAAACCTCAGACATGAAAATATGAACAAAGCATATCCCTCTATTGTGTGTACTTGTCTCAATTAAGAGTACTTAAAGTGGAGAGCCGCCTAATAAATAAACTAGGTCTTAAAATTATATATATTATATATTATATATATATATATATATATACACAAAATTGACTACACCCCTCACATTTTTGTAAATATTTTATTATATCTTTTCATGTGACAACACTGAAGAAATGACACTTTGCTACTGTCACGAAGATCCTGCCAGTAACCGGCGTCCCAGGCGCACGGGAACCCGCCCACGGGTTCCATTGCGCATGCGCGCGCGTTCACGGGTGCGGTCACGCACGGGCACGCGCACTCCCGCTGGTGTCAGGCGGGCTATTTAAACCTGCCTGTCACACTCCATCCCTGCTGTCTGCTCTACAGTGTTCTGTGAGTGATACCTGATCTGATCTGTGTTTCCTGTTATCTGACCCGGCTTCCTGTTTGACGATCCTGCTATCTGCCTGCACCAGACTCTCTTGGCTTGCCTGACCATCCCTCTGCATTACCCCTGGTACTTCTGCTGTCCGAACGTTACTGACCACCGGCTTGTTGACCCTCCGCTGTGTTCATCAGCTTCCAGTCTGCTATTACCTGCTGTTGTTCCTGGTTCCAGTCCAGCTTCCAGTCTGCTATTACCTGCTGTTGTTCCTGGCTCCAGCCCAGCGTTCCAGGCTACCTTCTGCTGTGTTCCAGCCCAGCGTTCCAGGCTACCTTCTGCTGTGTTCCAGCCCAGCGTTCCAGGCTACCTTCTGCTGTGTTCCAGCCCAGCGTTCCAGGCTACCTTCTGCTGTGTTCCAGTCCAGTGTTCCAGGCTACCTTCTGCTGTTGTTCCAGTCCAGCTTCCAGTCTGCTATTATCTGCTGTTGTTCCTGGTTCCAGTCCTGCATTCCAGTCTCTGTCCTCAGTCTACTCCTCAGGCTACTGACTCCAGAGGGTGCCACCACTACTGGACTTTCAGCAACTGTTGATCCTGCCAGGCACCCATACCACTCTTCACTCCTGGCCCTCTGTCTCCATTCCAGGGGAACGGGAGTGGGAGCTGTAAGGGAGGTCTTTTCCTGCACTTCAGGCTCACAACCTACCAGGTACGTGACAGTAGCAGACAGCCATGTCTGAGCCTGAGCAGGGAACGTCTCCCATGGAGGAACTCTGTGCACACCTGGCAGGATTGACTGAAGCAGTCAAAAATCTGCAGCAAGGATACACCAGACTGGAGGAACGAGTGTTAACCCTGTCTAACCCCATTGGGGCCCAGGGAGCTTCCTCTGCTCCTGCTCCTTCAGTTGGGCCTTCCTCAATGTTGGTGATGCTCCCTCCGGAACCTAAGGTTCCCACACCTGAGCGTTTCTTTGGAGACCGCCATAAGTTCAGAGCCTTCCGCAATTCCTGCGAACTATTTTTTGCTCTTCAGCCACGTACCTTTTCCCTGGAGGCTACTAAGGTGGGCTACGTGATTTCTCTGCTCTCTGGTGACCCCCAAACCTGGGCCCATCGCCTCTTAGAGCAAAAGGACATATCTCTGACCAACCTCTCCACTTTCTTTGACGCACTAGGCCAGTTGTATGATGACCCCCAGCTATCTGTAACTGCAGAAGCGGCTCTACACACCCTTCAACAAGGTCGCAGAGCAGCAGAGGATTATGTGACTGAATTCAGGAAGTGGAGTGCGGATACTAACTGGAACGATGCGGCTCTCCGTTATCAATTTCGGTTGGGACTTTCTGATCCTCTGAAGGATGAACTGGCCAGGGTGGGTACACCACAGACTTTAAATGCTTTAATCGATCTAGCTATCCAGATCGATCGACGCCTACGAGAGCGCAGGTCGGAGAGAGCTATGGGGTCTTCTCGTCCAACTTGGGTTACCCCTAAGGTCCCACATCACCCATCATCAACACCACCTACCTCCACGCTTAACTTACCTGAGCCAATGCAACTGGGTGCCCTGCGACCTTCACTCACCCCAGAGGAACGACAACGTCGCCGTGCAAATAACTTGTGCCTGTATTGTGGGGAACCCAGGCACTACGTCAGGAACTGTCCTCTCAAACTCCGTAAGTGTTTATCCCTATCTACGGACTATGTGACATCTCTGGTTAAAAATACCACTCACCTTGCTCTTCCTCTTCTGCTACAGCTTCCAGGGAAGGATCTACAAATCACCGCCATTATTGATTCAGGAGCTTGCAGCTGTTTCATGGATTCTCATTTTGCCATCCAACACCAAATACCCTTGTTACCTAAAGCCCATAGACTTTCTATCCATCTAGCTGATGGGACCGCTATCAAGTCTGGACCTGTCACCCAAGAGACTATGCCAATACCCGTTTTCGTTTCCAACGGGCATCAGGAACAGCTGCGCCTGGACATTATCGCTTCACCCCTGTTCCCCATAATACTTGGCATGCCATGGTTACAGGCCCATAATCCGGACATAAATTGGATCACGGGTGAAGTGACCTTTCCCTCTCCTTACTGCCAACAGTTTTGCAGAACCCAGAACATCCAGGAGAACTCTACTCTGTTATGCCTAGATACAGATCCTAGCCTGCTTCAATCCATTCCTTCCGCCTACCATGATTTCCTGGATGTATTTAGTAAACAGAGGGCAGAGGTGTTACCCCCTCACCGGGCCTATGACTGTCCCATTGAGTTACTCCCTGGTGCTGAAATTCCTTTTGGAAGAATATTTCCCCTGACTGAGGTGGAGCAAGGGGCATTGAAGGAATACATTGATGAAAACCTCAAAAGAGGCTTCATTCGTCCATCCACGTCCCCCGCAGGTGCAGGCATCTTCTTCGTGCAGAAAAAAGATAAAACCCTCAGGCCGTGTGTGGATTAGCGCAAACTAAACAAAATTACTGTGAAGAATCGGTACCCTCTCCCCTTAGTACCGGAGTTGTTTCAGAGACTGGGGACGGCTACCATATTCACCAAACTTGATCTCCGTGGGGCCTACAATTTAGTTCGTATCAGGGATGGAGACGAATGGAAGACCGCTTTTCGTACCCGTTATGGGCATTTTGAGTACCTCGTGATGCCTTTCGGCCTGTGTAATGCCCCTGCCACATTTCAATATTTTATTAATGATGTGTTACGTGACTTTCTAGACCTGTTTGTCATCGTCTATTTAGACGACATAATGATTTTCTCTTGTTCCCTTGAATCCCATCGCAGGCACGTCAGAAGTGTATTGGGCCGACTTCGACAACACGGTCTATATGCAAAGGCTGAAAAATGTGAATTCGAACAGGAAAGTATTCCATTTTTAGGGTTGGTCATCTCCAGTAAGGGCATTAAAATGGACCCCCAGAAGGTCACGGCTGTTCTAGATTGGCCAGCCCCGACTGACAAGAAAGGAATCCAGCGATTCGTTGGATTCGCTAATTTTTACCGCAAATTTATTAAGGGGTTCTCAGCTATCATTGCACCCATCACACAGCTTACCAAACAGGGCACACGCTTCCATTGGTCGGCCGAGGCCCAAAAGGCTTTTGAGACTCTCAAGGGCCTTTTTACCTCCGCCTCTGTACTGAAGCATCCAGATTCCTCTCTGCCATTTATTCTAGAAGTGGATGCATCTGAAATTGCTGTAGGAGCAGTATTATCCCAAAGACAAGGAACCAAAGCCCTGCTGCATCCTGTGGCTTTCTTTTCTCGTAAATTATCCACGGCAGAGAGAAATTATGATGTAGGTGACAGAGAGTTGTTGGCAATCAAATCAGCATTGGAGGAGTGGCGCTATCTGTTGGAGGGTGCTGCTCATCCAGTTCTAATCTTTACAGATCATAAGAACCTGGAGTATTTGAGGTCTGCAAAGAGGTTGAAACCACGTCAGGCCAGGTGGGCTCTCTTTTTCTCCAGGTTCTCCTTCCATGTCACTTACCGTCCTGGCTCCAAGAATACCAAACCTGACGCCCTGTCTAGGATGTTCCACAAACCTCAAGAGATTTCCCCTCCAGACACCATTTTGTCTCCAGGGAACTTTCTTCTACTTCAGGGAAACCTGCTTTCCCAGATTAAACAGGCCTCCGCAGAAATAGAATCTTCCATTAAGACAGAACTCCAGGTTAAGGATGGGTTATTGTGGCATGAGGATAGGATCTTTATACCTGAAACACTACGAGTTCCAGTACTAGAGCTCTGTCACGATCATGCGCTGGCTGGGCATTTTGGTGTGGCTAAGACCACTGATTTGGTTCAGCGCACCTTCTGGTGGCCTCAGCTGCGCAAAGATTGTAAGGAGTTTGTAGAGTCCTGTACCACCTGCCTTAGGAACAAAGGGCACAAAACAAAGGCATGGGGTCTACTAAAACCCTTGCCTGTCCCAGATAGACCCTGGAAAATGCTCTCAATAGATTTTATTGTAGAACTACCCCCGGCCGGGGGCTTCACTTCAATCTTTGTCATAGTGGACCGGTTGTCGAAGATGGCGCACTTTGTCCCAATGAAGGGTACCCCTTCAGCTACAGAAACAGCACAAGCATTCATTAAAGAGGTCGTCAGGCTCCATGGGGTACCAGTTACATCGTTTCAGATCGAGGGGTACAATTTACCTCTCGATTCTGGAGGGCTTTGTGTAAAACCTTGGACATTGAACTCTCATTTTCCTCGGCTTATCACCCCCAGACTAATGGGCAAACAGAAAGAATAAACCAGACCCTTGAACAATATTTGCGCTGTTTTTCTTCCTTTGCCCAAGATAATTGGATTGCTGTTTTACCATTGGCCGAATTCGCTTATAACAATTCCATTCATTCTGCTATCAAGCAAACTCCGTTTTTTGCGAATTATGGTTTCCACCCCTCATTTTTACCAAACTCTCTTCCAGAATGCACAGTACCCGCAGTCCAGGAGAAATTGGATTTTTTTACCTCTAACAACCAAGTTTTACAGGACACCATGACCAGAACCCAGGAGTACAACAAAGCAACCTTCGATAAGAAGAGGCGAGGTGAGCTCTTACTTGCACCTGGGGATCAGGTATGGTTGTCCACCATAAACCTCAGGTTGGCCTGCCCTTCCAAGAAATTGGGTCCCAAATTTCTTGGACCATTCCCTGTTAAACGGAGAATTAATGAAGTTGCATATGAACTTGAACTCCCGGATTCACTAAAGGTACATCCAGTTTTTCATGTGTCCTTGCTTAAACCATCTATTACTAACCCATTTCCAGGTCGAAGTACGGATCCTCCTGATCCAATCCTGGTAGATGGGGAAGAGAAATTCGAGGTGGAGGCTATCATGGACCACAGGAAAAGAGGTAACCAAAACCAATTTTTAATAAAGTGGAAGGGGTTTGGCCCAGAGGAGAATTCTTGGGAACCAGAGGATAATATTCATGCTGAAGACCTGTTACAAGCCTTTAAAACAGCTCATCCAGAGAAATTTTTTCAAAGGGGCATCCGGAGGCTGCCCCTTGGGGGGGGCAATGTCACGAAGATCCTGCCAGTAACCGGCGTCCCAGGCGCACGGGAACCCGGCCACGGGTTCCATTGCGCATGCGCGCGCGTTCACGGGTGCGGTCACGCACGGGCACGCGCACTCCCGCTGGTGTCAGGCGGGCTATTTAAACCTGCCTGTCACACTCCATCCCTGCTGTCTGCTCTACAGCGTTCTGTGAATGATACCTGATCTGATCTGTGTTTCCTGTTATCTGACCCGGCTTCCTGTTTGACGATCCTGCTATCTGCCTGCACCAGACTCTCTTGGCTTGCCTGGTACTTCTGCTGTCCGAACGTTACTGACCACCAGCTTGTTGACCCTCCGCTGTGTTCATCAGCTTCCAGTCTGCTATTACCTGCTGTTGTTCCTGGTTCCAGTCCAGCTTCCAGTTTGCTATTACCTGCTGTTGTTCCTGGCTCCAGCCCAGCGTTCCAGGCTACCTTCTGCTGTGTTCCAGCCCAGCGTTCCAGGCTACCTTCTGCTGTGTTCCAGCCCAGCGTTCCAGGCTACCTTCTGCTGTGTTCCAGCCCAGCGTTCCAGGCTACCTTCTGCTGTGTTCCAGCCCAGCGTTCCAGGCTACCTTCTGCTGTGTTCCAGCCCAGCGTTCCAGGCTACCTTCTGCTGTGTTCCAGTCCAGTGTTCCAGGCTACCTTCTGCTGTTGTTCCAGTCCAGCTTCCAGTCTGCTATTATCTGCTGTTGTTCCTGGTTCCAGTCCTGCATTCCAGTCTCTGTCCTCAGTCTACTCCTCAGGCTACTGACTCCAGAGGGTGCCACCACTACTGGACTTTCAGCAACTGTTGATCCTGCCAGGCACCCATACCACTCTTCACTCCTGGCCCTCTGTCTCCATTCCAGGGGAACGGGAGTGGGAGCTGTAAGGGAGGTCTTTTCCTGCACTTCAGGCTCACAACCTACCAGGTACGTGACAGCTACAATGTAAATTAGTGAGTGTACAGCTTGTATAACATTGTAAATTTGCTGTCACCTCAAAATAACTCAACACACAGCCATTAATGTGTAAACCGCTGGCAACAAAAGTGAGTACACCCCTAAGTAAAAATGTCCAAATTGGGCCCAATTAGCCATTTTCTCTCCCCGGTGTCATGTGACTCGTTAGTGTTACAAGGTCTCAGGGGTGAATGGGGAGCAGGTGTATTAAATTTGGTGTGATCGCTCTCACTCTCTCATACTGGTCACTGGAAGTTCAACATGGCACCTCGTGGTAAAGAACTCTCTGAGGATCTGAAAAAAAGAATTGTTGCTTTACATAAAGATGGCCTAGACTATAAGAAGATTGCCAAGACCCTAAAACTGAGCTGCAGCACGGTGGCCAAGACCATACAGCAGTTTAACAGGACTGGTTCCACTCAGAACAGGCCTCGCCATGGTCGACCAAAGAGGACGAGTGCACATGCTCAGCATCATATCCAGAAGATGTCTTTGGGAAATAGACGTATGAGTGCTGCCAGCATTGCTGCAGAGGTTGAAGGGGTGGGGGGTCAGCCTGTCAGTGCTCAGACCATACGTCACACACTGCATCAAATTGGTCTGCATGACTGTCATCCAAAAAGGAAGCCTCTTCTAAAGATGATGCACAAGAAAGCCTGCAAACAGTTTTCTGAAAACAAACAGACTAAGGACATGGATTTCTGGAAAGATGTCCTGTGGTCTGATGAGACCAAGATAAACTTATTTGGTTCAGATGGTGTCAAGTGTGAGTGGCGACAACCAGGTGAGGAGTACAAAGACAAGTGTGTCTTGCCTACAGTCAAGCATGGTGGTGGGAGTGTCATGGTCTGGAGCTGCATGAGTGCTGCCGGCACTGGGGAGCTACAGTTCATTGAGGGAACCATGAATGCCAACATGTACTGTGACATACTGAAGCAGAGCATGATCCCATCCCTGAGACTAGGCAGGGTTCCAGCATAATGACCCCAAATACACCTCCAAGACGACCACTGCCTTGCTAAAGAAGCTGAGGGTAAAGGTGATGGACTGGCCAAGCATGTCTAAAGACATGCTTGGCCAGACCTAAACCCTATTGAGCATCTGTGGGGCATACTCAAATGAAAGGTAAAGGAGCACAAGGTCTCTAACATCCACCAGCTCCGTGATGTCATCATGGAGGAGTGGAAGAGGACTCCAGTGGCAACCTGTGAAGCTCTGGTGAACTCCATACCCAAGAGGGTTAAGGCAGTGCTGGAAATCAATGGTGGCCACACACAATATTGAGACTTTGGGCCCAATATGGACAATTTCACTTAGGGATGTACTCACTTTTGTTGCCAGTAGTTTAGAAAGTAATGGCTGTGTGTTGAGTTATTTTGAGGGGACAGAAAATTTACATTGTTATACAAGCTGTACACTCACTACTTTGCTACAATGTAAAGTGTAATTTCTTCAGTGTTGTCACATGAAAAAATATAATAAAATATTTTAAAAAATGTGAGGGGTATACACATACCGTATATATATTATATACACATACACACACTTCACCTTTTTTTTTGAAGTACAAAAAGGTGTACTTCCGTCCTAACCTCGCCGTGGCGACGTACGTAATTTCCTCTTCTGCCTCGAGCCCTCCCCCCCCCACTGCCTTCTGGGACCTGTGTGTGTCCTAGAATACGACGGGGCCATTCAGAAAGCGACTCACGCATGCGCAGTAGGAAACCGGCTGTGGAGCCTGAAGGCTCCACTGCCAGGTTCCCTTAGTTGTAATAGCAGTGCCTGCACCTGAGCCAATGGATGAATTGGCTACGGGGGGCACAGATCGCGGGCTCTGTGGATGGATAGATAAGTGTCCTTATTAAAGTCAGCATACAGTATTTGTAGCCTCTGACTTTTTAAAAAGCTGGCCATACATAAATAGAAAATCGTGAGAAAAAAAAACTTTTTTGATAAAAAATCTGTTGAATGGCTGTATATTAACGCCCTCATTGTTTGTATTGGATTTTTTTCACATATTATCAATCGTTAACAACATAAATGGACCATTGTTTGACGACCAATGATCAATGCACATGCGCTGCACATTTTTTCAAACTATTTATGATCGTTTTCTCTACTAATGTTTAGAAAATCGTTTGATTATGCAAAAAAATTCCAACATGACAGGTCTTTCTTTTCGCCCCTTAATGTTTCTAAACGATTGGGTTTAATATCAAATGAAAAACCTAGTGCCAAAGTACCTCAATAAGCAGGGTGACTCTGCAGGTACTTAGTAGCAATTTGTGCCAACGTCCCTAGGAATCGATTTGTAGATAAGAAAACTCTAGGCATGGGACTTTAAGGGCACAATAGTATTAGACTACAAAAAATAAATTTAATAGGGGTATTTTATTAGAAAATTATAAAAGACAATGGACACACATAGATTGTTTAAAAACACTTCAGGCTAGATGTAAATCCTAGTAATAATACACCGTATGGATCCTATCCTGCAAATTTATGTAGCATAAAGAAGGCTATAAACGTACACATATATCGCTTGGTCCATATATAGGAGAAATACTTCCCCTGAAAATTGAACAGTAGGCAAGCACATAATTATAGCAGACAAGATGCAGCAGGTTTGGTAATCCACGGTGAGATGTTCTCTAGTTGCTCTACATGTTTCGCGTTTCACAGAACGCTTCCTCAGGAGCTAGAGTTTCAATTGAGTGTGGTAAGATTGCATAAATCTGTCAATAGTGATTGTATGCAGATGCCACAGCACCGGTCCCTGCTTAGGCCGGACGGCGCACCCTTGTGTTTCCTCTCATCCACCCGAGGCACTACAACGATAAAGCCTTTGCTTTCCCTCCTATGGATACCTGATGCTACATTTTTCTGAGAGGTTCCAGGTTGTGGCCGACTGCTGTTTCCAATTTAATTCAGATACCCTATATTTATGATCAAATTGTGATCATCTGCATACAATCACTATTGACAGATTTATGCAATCTTACCACACTCAATTGAATCTCTAGCTCCTGAGGAAGCGTTCTGTGAAACGCGAAACATGTAGAGCAACTAGAGAACATCTCACCGTGAATTACCAAACCTGCTGCATCTTGTCTGCTATAATTATGTGCTTGCCTACTGTTCAATTTTCACAGGAAGTATTTCTCCTATATATGGACTAAGCGATATATGTATACGTTTATAGCCTTCTTTATGCTACATAAATTTGCAGGATAGGATCCATACGGTGTATTATTACTAGGATTTACATCTAGCCTGAAGTGTTTTTAAACAATCTATGTGTGTCCATTGTCTTTTATAATTTTCTAATAAAATACCCCTATTAAATTTATTTTTTGTAGTCTAATACTATTGTGCACTTAAAGTCCCATGCCTAGAGTTTTCTTATCTACAAATCGATTGGGCTTAAAAAAAGCTTTTTCGAATGATTTTCTATCCATGTATTACCAGTTTAAGTGTTGTTTCTGTTTGCTGCTTCCTTCCTCTGCTATCAGTATGAATCACTTCTGACAAGCTTTTCTGACATCAAGAGAAAAATGGTGACAGAGGGATTTCCAGCACACAGCCTGTGATTGACAGACTCATCTCCGTTCCTTTGATCAGTGTGAAGAGGGGTGTGTCTCTTCCTTCCAATCAACTGTCAGAGCTCTCCTCACTGAGCTCTGCAGAGTGTAATTTCAGCTCTCCACTCCCCCCCCCTTTTTTCTGAAAGCTCAGACAAGCTTTATAAATTCTGGACTTCTGAAATAAAGAAAAAACAAATTTTCGGTCTTTTTTTCGTTTATTTAGCAAAAAATAAAAAACCCAGTGGTGATTAAATACCACCAAAAGAAAGCTTCATTTGTGTGGAAAAAAAAAAAAGATAAAAAAAATAATTTGGGTACAGAGTTGAAAGCTGGAAATAGGCCTGGGCAGGAAGGTGGTAAAAGTGCCTGGTACTGAAGCAGTTAAGTAGCTGTAACCACTCAACAAAGCATTGATGCCATCAGGTCAAATATTTATTTATGCATTATACACATATAAGTAAATACATGTGCAATGCACGCATTTAAAATCTCTTTATATACATTTCAAGCACTTAGAAAACCAGTTCAATATGTAAATAGCCCATGGAAATGACGACTATCTTTTGGTTCAATACACTTATTGCATAATCTGCAGCATAAGGATTCTTATATTAGATCTTACAGCCACAGTGTATTTATCAATATTATTCATGTCTTCTTAATGGACCATAAAGTGCTGAAATGGCATTCAAGCTATAAACAGTTATAACATCAGTTTCTCAGTTTTCCCTTTACAGCCAATGAGGTGTTTTTTCACAAACAGGATATCATTAACATCACATAGTGTGAAAACCAATATATGCAGCAACAAAGCCCCCATCAAACAGTTTATGATATGCTAGCACAATATTTTAACAGGATTCTCTTATTGCTGGCTCCCTACAATGTCTCTTCTAATGACCTACAGGGTGGTGATGTGCGCTCCAATCACTGAATACTAATACTCACTAAATTAGTGATATGTAAATAAAATGCCAGCACACTATTAACTGAAAGGATAAGCTCACCTTTGGGGAAAAAGAGAATATATGCACATATTTTTGCAGAAAAACAATGTGGTTTTATTATTTTTTCCTCCAGGAGATTGCAATGCATTGCACTCACAATCAGCGGGGGAATCACGGGGTGCAGGGGCCAGGAGCTGGAGCATGGTACACCCTAACTGCTGGTTCACACAGGGGCGACTTGTCAGGCGACCTAGCCTCCTGACAAGTCGCCTCCCGTTCTGTACTACGGAACCGTTCTAATAGGAGCGGCGCAAGTCGCTCCGACTTAGAAAAAGGTTCCTGTAGTATTTTTGGGGCGACATCAGGCGACTTGCATTGAATTCTATACAGAAGTCGTTTTGCAAGTCGCCGCCGAAGTCGCGTGCCGGTTTACCTCGGTGAGTCGACCTGCAAGTCGTGCCGCCCCTGTGTGAACCGCCACTAAATATGGGTGTAATGTGTAAGATGCTGCAAAAGGTGAACTTAGACGTTAACCTTTAAAATTTTAGGAGGATCAAAATTTTGACACTAGTCCAGTATTAGTATAAGCATCTAAAGTGCAGGATTATTAATAAAAAAAAAAAAATGATCAGTATTCATTATCCTAATATAGGCATAAAGGACATACTTATTACATTAACCACTTGCTTACCGGGCACCTAAACCCCCCTCTGGCCCAGACCAATTTTCAGCTTTTAGCGCTGTCACTCTTTGAATGAAAATTGTGCGGTCATACAACACTGTGCCCAAATGAAATTTTTATCATTTTTTCCCACAAATAGAGCTTTCTTTTGGTGGTATTTGATCACCTCTGGGTTTTTTATTTTTTGTTAAAAATTTTTTAAAAGACCGAAATTAAAAAAAAAAAAAAATACATAACCGTTTTATATTTTGTTAATAAATTTTGCAAACAGGTAATTTTTCTCCTTCATTGATGTACGCTGATGAGGCTACACTGATGGGCACAGAAAAGGCGGCACTGATGAGGTGGCACTGAGAGGTGGCATGGGTGGGCACTGAGAGGTGGCACTGATTGGCACCACTGGTGGGCATTGATAGGTGGCACTCGTGGGCATTGATAGGGGGCACTGATTGCTGGCACTTATGTACTGGTGGGCACTGATTCGTGGCACTGATTTGTGGCACTGGCAGGCGGTACTGGTGTGCACATATGAGGCAGCTTTGCCTCTTCCTCTTCGGGACTGATGTCCCTTCAACAGAAGACGGTGATAGGCTTTTTTTTTTTTTTTTTCCCTCACGCTGTCAGCGTGAGAAGGGAAAAAAAAAAAACGATACCCGATCTTCTGTTTACATCACACGATCAGCTGTTTATTGGCCGACACCTCATCACGTGGTAAGGGGCCGGGATCGGGAGCAGGAGACAGCTACGGGACATAGTGCTTTGAAGAGAGATAAGAAAACACTGCACATATATGTGCCTAGCTCACATTTCATGAATCGGGTTTACATCCACTTTCAAATATGTGTGTTTTAATGTGGCGCTTTGCATACATGGTGTAAAAAAACAAAAGCTAAAATATATAAATAAATCTAATCGTGTTAATTACGATATTTCTCCATATTCCTAATTATTCCTCCATATGAACAAAAAATTATATGAAAGCTCTACCAAATTTTGACAACTACTATTCATAAATTGTACATAAAAATTATATGTAAGATCATTCTTCCAGAAGCGCATTTGTGAGGTCAGGCACTGATGTGGGACGAGAAGGCCTGGCTCACAGTCTCCGCTCTAATTCATCCCAAAGGTGTTCTATCGTGTTGAGTTCAGGACTCTGTGCAGGCCAGTCAAGATCCTTCACCTCAAACTTGCTCATCCACATCTTTATGGATCTTGCTTTGTGCACTGGTCCAAATCATTTGGTGGAGGGGGGATTATGGTGTGGGGTTGATTTTCAGCGGTTTGGTTTGGCCCCTTAGTTCCATTGAAGGGAAATCTTAAGGCGGCAGCAAACCAAGACATTTTGGACAACTTCATTCTCCCAACTTTGTGGAAACAGTTTGGGGATGGCCCCTTCCCGTTTCAACTTTACTGCACACCAGTGCACAAAGCAAGGTCCATAAAGACATGGATGAGTGAGTTCGGGGTGGAGGAACTTGACTGGCCTGCAAAGAGTCCAGACCTCAACCAGATAACACCTTTGGGATAAATTAGAGTGGAGCCTGAGCGCCAGGCCATCTCGTCCAAAATGCGCTTCTGGAAGAATGGTCAAACATTCCTATAGACACACTCTTAAACCTTGTGGACAGCCTTCCCAGAAGAGTTGAAGCTGTTATAGCTGCAAAGGGTGGGCCAATTTAATATTGAACCCTACGGTTTAAGACTGGGATGCCAATAAAGTTCATGTGTGTATAAAGGCAGGCATCCCAATACTTTTGACTATATACATACATATACACACACACTATAAAGCAAACATACATGACAAATATACACTATAATACCAAAAGTATTGGTACGCCTGCCGTTACATGAACTTTAAATGACTTTGCCCTGCGACTTGAAGTCCGACATGCGTCTGACATAAATGAACAGGGACCCGACTTTGATCCCCGACAATACCAGGCACTGCCTGATAGGAATCTTTAGGGGTTCCCCCACCAAGAGCATAAGAGGCCCTTCGGTCTGGTATGGATTTTAAGGGGAACCCCCACGCCGAAAAAACTACATGCGGGTCCCCCCCCCAACCCATACTAGACCCTTATCCGAGCGCACAGCCCGGCAGGTCAAAAAAGGATGTGGGGACGAGCGCCCCCCTTATGACTTCACTGCCCGGGGCATGATGGGTGGTGACGTCATAAGGGGCAGGCCTCCGGTGACCCCGCCCCATGCCAATATAAGAATTGGCACACTGCGCACCTAGTGTTAGAGTGGGAGAGAGTGTTGAGTCAACATCGGAAGAAGAACAGACGGAGAAGACAGCAGAGAAGACCCAGCAAAAGAGCGAGAAGACAGTGGAGAAGACCTGGCAGAGGCAGAAGACAGTGGACAGAGGGAGAAGAATCGAAGAGGGCTAGAAGACATCAGCGGAGAAGACCCGGAGAGGGGAGAAGAACCAGCAGAGGCAGAAGAGCCGGAGAGGGGAGAAGAAGTTGGAAGCGACGCCAGAGCTGCCAATAAAATTACTTTAAAAACCTGTGTACTAGAGCTGCATGATTCTGGCTAAAATGAGAATCACAATTTTTTTGCTTAGAATAAAGATCACGATTCTCACGGTGTAACATCTTCTTTCACATTATACAAAAGAAAATTGGGCTAACTTTACTGTTTATTTTTTTTATTCATAAAGTGTATTTTTTTTTTTTTTTTTTAAATTGCGTTTGAAAAACCGCTGCGCAAATAAGGTGTGACATAAAATATTGCAATAACCACCATTTTATTCTCTGCTAGGGCCTATGTTAAAAAAATGTATCATATTTGCGTGTTCCAAGTAATTTTCTAGCAGAAAATAATGATTTTTACAAATGTCAGAAAAGGTTTGGTCTTTAAATGGTTAAACTTCCTTCATTTACACACTGGAGTTCTTTCCTTTGATAAAAGAAGGAAAAGATACTTTGCTTCTACTTGTTTGTTGTGATAAAACATGGCAGGCTGTGAAAACTTCCTGCACTTATTAGAAAGAATCATGACATGAAGGGAAAAAGATTGTGATTTTGATTCTTAACGATTAATCATGCAGCTCTACTGTGTTTTAGTTGACACTTTTTTTTTTTTTTTTTTAGGTGAATGGGTAGGAGTACAATGTACCCAATACTCATTCACATAGGGTGGGGGGGCCGGGATCTGGGGGCCCCCTTGTTAAAGGGGGCTTCCAGATTCCGATAAGCTCCTCGCTTGCAGACCCCAACAACCAGTGGCCAGGGTTGACGGTAAGAGGCCCTTGTCCTCATTAACATGGGGACAAAAGGTGCTTTGATCCCACTTCAGTGATATTCAATGGGCTGAAGTAGTGCAGGGACTACTTTGAAGTCGGCACCACTTGAAGTCGTACTAATATGAATGGTTGTCATTGGAAATCATGGGGAACGACTTGTCATGCGACTTTGGGAAGGCTGTCCACAAGGTTTAGGAGTGTGTCAATGGGAATGCCCCATTACTTTTGGTAATATAGTGTATATCCACCAATTCATATAAATATAAACTGCATTCAAATCCAAGTATATATATATATATATATATATATATATATATATATATATATATATATATATATATATATATAGTACAGTCCAAACCTACAAAGTGTTCCCAGTACTTGTGCAAATAAATATATCAATTCGATTAATGATGCTATATGCAACTATAAATTAGATTGAAACTTTTGTGCAAAAATGTGTCAAAGTACGAAATAATTCATACACTATGAACAGTCTCATAGGTAAACCTTTATATCACATGCAATTTATCAAATCATTTGTTCTTTTTATTTTTTCATTCCAGATTTGTGTAACCCGCTACTATATCTGATAGTATTTAAGTGATCACCACGTGTTCCAAAAATATAGTGTGGATGGCAGATCACCTCCAAGTTTCATCTATATTTTCATATAGATCAAACAAGCTTGCCAGCACGCTTCTTAGTGCTAGGGGGTCTCTTGTGCACTGCCCGTGTATCTTCACTTCTATTACTCATTTCTGCTTGTCTCCCAGATTGAATCATGAATAAGTGAAAAGATTCTCCATAATGTAAAACCGCCATATATTTTTATTTAAAAATAGAACATTGGTACGCTCATATTTTTTATGACCTAAAACAGTGTAGCAAATTCAATACGTTTCTCTATGGAGCTTCTGGCAATGATACGTAGGGAGGAGCCGGGTGACATCACTTCCATGTCACTTCCGGACCAGCTTGCAAAACTCAAATTATCTCTGCTGACAGTTATCAGATTGCACTTTTTTCAGCCATCTCTGAGGATTACAAAACACCTCTTACCTACGGTATAGAGAAGCGGAGGTGTGTCTTTAGTTCTGTCCTAGGGTGACAAGACTGCTGCTCCATACAGTACAGTGAGTAAGAACTGTCTCCCTATGACAGGAAGTTACTGGCAGAACTACTCAATGAAAAATAAAATCTTTTCATAGGTTTAGATGTGTTTTAATATTCTTCCATCCAAACAACTATATTGAATTGAACATTCAGATGATGAAAGTATACGCATAATGTGGTGTTAAGGGACTAGTTTAACAAGAGCCCTACAAACCTCCTTATGCAGACATACACATTCACTGAAAAAGAGGCACTTACCTGCTCTTATCAGTTATTTGCTCTTGCATCATACGCAGCTTGGCGGGGGGAATATAAGCTCCTCCAGTCCGGGTAAGGATGGGATCCAGTTCCTCTTTCTTTTTCTTTACTGGAGGTTCTGCTAAACCCGGATCTTCTGATCTCTGCTCACTATTTCCAGTCGGTGGAGACTTATTGTTCCGTTTTCGGTCAAAGTCTGCTTCTGGGCCTCTTCTTGAGAGGTCTCTTCCCCACTCCCTGTCTGGCTCTCTTCTTGTCCTGTCTCCATCTGGATCTCTTCTTGATCTGTCTCTATCAGAATCTCTGTCTGGGTCTCTTCTCCATCTGTCTCGCTCAAAGTCCTTGTCTGGATCTCGTCTTGATCTGTCTCGTTCATAGTCCTTATCTTTTCTTGATCTGTCCCGCTCAGGGTCTCTCTCCAGATCTTCTTTTCTCGATCTGTCATACTCCCTGTCCCTTACCTTCCACCTACCACAAAACAAAAAGATAAAAAAACAGTAATGTACACTAAACCAGAGAAACAATATATAAACACTTTAAGGAACACAACTTATTTGAACATTTAAATAATTATCCACAGATTTACTCCAAAGATATTTGTCATTACCAAAATATTATCCTGCGTACCCAGGAATACCTAATCCAATCTAATAGCAGAGAAACTAAGAACCATTACAAGGACTGCCTGCTTTGCAAAAGAACAAACACTTGCCTTGTGTTCTCTGACCGGTCATTTCTCCCATTTCTTGGCCGATTATCATCATCGTAATCATCATCATCATACCGGTCACGATTAGAGTAACCTTTACCATCATATGGAGAGAGTGATCGATCTCTGTCTTGATACCTGCAAGAAATTTTAGTAAGGTAAATAATCAAAGCACTGTACTGCATGCCCTGTAAATCTTCTTCTACCTGAGATCTGACAGTTTTATCATAAAGACGTCTTCTGAATGCTGGAAACATTAATTTTCAAATGTCACATTGCACTCCATCCCCAGAATTCATAATTAGCATGAAAAAGTAAACATCACATCCTTCTCTTTGACATAAAGGAGAACTCTTCAACCTCATTGGGAATCTTGTCTAAATGATGTATTGGGATGTGTGTTTAAAGAGAAGTTCCAGGCAGAAAACAAAATCAGCGACCTGTTAAGAGTATTCAGGCCACTATGCTGAAGTCAGAACAACATTATCTACATATTGTAAACAAAACCCTAAGGTTAACGCTGCGCTAGAAATAAGACATGGTCTATTGAAAATAGTTAAAAGCAGCCAGCACCAAAAGTCTAATACTAAACTCAAACGCAATGTCATAAATAAAGATGCAGCGCTAATATAATAAAATAATGAATTGATCAGAAAGAGAATAATGGTGAAAAAAACTCTCAAAAGAAGAAAACTAATGCAAATACCACACAAAATTTGCTAACAGTGATGCACAAATAATGAATAAATTGAATATGAAATAACCAATTCAAACAAATAATGGTGAAAAGAACTCTCACTAAACAAAACTAAGGCAGGTACCTTATAAATAAAATAATATTATTTATTAATAAATAATAAAAGTGATACGTGATAAAAAATAAACCACATAATTATTGTTATGACATATAATGGAAAAAGAGGAACAATAATTTGCAAATCACTAATGAAAGAAGAGTCCCAATTCCAATAAACACAGTGTAGATGAATAAATCAGTAAAAGTCCATATAGATTGTGCAGATAAAACTCCAAAAAGAAGTGCAACCAGATCTAGCATCCAAGATAATTCACACCCAAGTGAGTATTAGCGCTCCTTACTCACTACAAATGACCACCATAAGGTAGTCTCACCAGGCACAGGGAAATTCAGGTCTCCCAGGAACCTATTCCAAAGTCTGCTGTATGAAACTAAGATCGTGGTACTCAGTTGTCACCTCCCCCCCGATCTATTCTTCTCCTTCCTCCGCTCTGTCCTCAGTCTACACCGATGCTCCTCTCGCCCAGCAATACATGAAGCAGGTACCGAATTACCGGGTGCACAGAAGAAACCACGCACCCCCCCCCCCCCCCACAACGATACAGGAAATCGGCTCGCTACACGGTGTTATCAAGCTTCGCCATTTGCATGCTATAGGGGCAGATGCTGGATAGCGTAGCCTCAAACCATGCCTATTTCATCTCGCCTCTTGGCATGCCCACAGCCGTTGTCACGGCCCACCCAACATTATCTACAATCCTTCCCCACAATGCAGATTAAGCCATACACAGCTCAAATTTCGTCAGAATCCTGCTGAATTGTCAGAAATTCAAACTGTGGGTTACCCTGTTGGCACTACCCAGTTTGACAAAACTTCCATTAAAAGGAGAAGCATGGCCAAAGCTTTTTTTTGGCTGTACTTCTATAGATCACAAAAAGTGCAGGGTCTTCCACTCTCCTGTGACCAGTTTCCAGCAGACAGCAGGCCAAAGCCCACTGTTGGCTGACATCACTCAGCCAGTCTAGTTGGGATTCACCCAGATGGCTAGACAGGCACCACACCGGGAGACTGAGCAAGCCACTCCTGCCTTAGTTCGGCGCTCCATTTGAGAACTGGAGGGGCAAAGCCAAGAGTCGGTGACTGACAGTCACTTCTCTCTGATCAGAGCGGAGAACTCAGCGATCAGCAGTGTTTGATTACTCAGTTCTCAGTGCAGAGGCGGCAGGGGATTGGTGCTGCCTCCACCTAGGTAAGTATACATATTTTTTGTGGAAACCCCAAACTTCTTTTTTAGAAAGTTGAAGTAGCTAGGTGGAAAATGTTTGGCCAATGAGATCAGATGCAGTCACTGTTCAGGCAGACACTGGTGCTGACATTATCTGGAAACAACAGCCAACGGTGCTGATTCCTCCATCCACACTATTTAAGGTGATTTCTCTCATTAAGCCTCAGGGTGTATGGCTAGCATAAGACCCACTTCTGTGAAGGACTACAGCAGCTGTCTGTCAGTAACAAGGGACATCATCTAGCCTCCTGATAATGCAGAGAGAGGGGCAGCTAGAAGAGCAAGTGATAAGGACTAAGGAAGCATCAAGAAAAATTAAGGGACTTCGAACGCTGAGAAGAAGCCAGGAAGACATCCCTATTATGATATCTTCTGAGTGATGGCACAACCTCCAGCCCTCCAAGGGAGAAGATCAGTGCATTAGGATAACTAAGTAATACCAGCTGCAGTTTGTGATCTATAGCAAAAACCTATGACCATGAAGGCAAAGCAACAGGTTCACATATACTACACTCTCCAATGACAAAAGAAAAACAGGTAGGCACGCTTGCCGGCACAACATTAATTACATGCCACATGGATTCCTGAATAAATGGCACCATGGCAAGAGCATCAGAAATAGAGAATCAATGATCTTTCACATTTTATACAGTAGCAGTAAGCAACACAACTACACAAAAGCAGTCATGCGTTTCTGCATGTTTTTTCACGCATTACCGTGCATTGCGGTATTCAATTGAATGAACTACTTACTACATCTAAAATCGCACCAAAGAAGTGCAGGACCTTTTTTTTATTCAAATCGTGCCACACCAAAATGCGTAGTACTTTATTACCATGCGCTTTTTTCACAGAATTTCTCATGCCCTTCAGCATGCCCTGCTCATCTGCAAAAGGAATGCACGTTTTTTTATGCACTGCGGAAAGAGTGTGGCTTTGTGTGCATTCCTGCACCTTTACAAATGTGAACCTAACCTATTCTTATTGAAAGGAGAAGTATGGCGGATCCTGGACCTGTAAAAAGCACCCCGCCAGTAGAACATTATGGCCATTGGCCTTAATACCAAAAGTACTAGATCCCGGGGTCCAGCTCTCTAAAAAGAGAAGCGTTACAGGCAAAACCGTTTCTTCGGATATGAGGCCCGGATACCGTTCAATTCGGCCTAAAAGATACTTTGAATGGATCCGGCTGCATAGCTAGCCCCAACAAGGATTGCTCCAGAGGAGCTTAGCACAACACATCTTCACTAGTGACAAACACCTTAGACACTGGCGAAAAAACTGAGATACTCCCAGTAGTGGGAGGGGTTATATAGGGAGGCAACTTCCTGTTTAGGGTGTGCCAGTGTCCAGTACCTGAAGGTGGACTATAACCCACATAGTAATCACTATGGCTCTGTGTCCCGTGATGTACGATTAAAGAAAGCTCATTTTGGCTATACTTCGCCTGTAGGTCACAGGAGGTCAGATCATCAGCCTGAAGAAGGAGCGCACGTGCTCTGAATACGTGCCTGCTGGCCCTGTGTCCCACATCCAGTAATGTCACAGCCCACAGGGAGACGACTGCCAGCTTGATTAGGAGCCTTGGAAACCGCTGCAGCTAGCGAGACAGCAGCAGCACCCCACACCGCTGGCTATCTGGATCAAGACTACACAGCGAGACATCCCTTGTGACTAGCCATTTTAACCCTTACCCTGTGAGTTAATTCTTATTTTTATCTTAATAAATTCATCATTAATCATTTTAATATACTGCACTGAGCGCCGCTGTTCTCCACATTATAGTGCAGATCATTCTACCTCCTGTGATCAGTTTTCACCCGACAACGGGATAAAATCCCGCTGACGGTTGATGTCAATTTATAGTCGGGTTCCACCCAGATGCCTGGACCGGCAGCAGGATCAGCCTCTCAGCAAGCCGCTGAGAGCCTGATCCTGACAATCCTACCCACTCCACAGTCCAGCACTCTAGTGAGCACTGGAGGGGCAGAGCAAAAAGCTGGTGATTGACACGACTCTCAGTGAAGACGGAGAACTGAGCAAACAGCAGTCTTTGACCGCTCAATTCTCAGTCTTAGAAGCGGCGGGGGATCGATGCTATATTCTCCTAGGTGAGTATATTTTTTTTTTTCAAAAATCTTTTGAAAAAACTTTGAACATATTTCAGTATTGTGGCTGTTGCCTACAAAAGATATACCTTATCATGCAGGGCAATAAACACACAGACTATAGAAAATAATTAATACTGCATACCTGTCCTCTGGAGAGGAACTTCTTCGACGAGAGCTGTAGGAGTCATGCTTGTCATAACTGGAGGAACTCTGAAATTTTCAGAAAAGATGTCACGATCATTTAGATTGTAAACATTTTTGAAAAAAAAGATCCTTTATATACAAAGAGAAAGAACAGTTTGAAAAAATGTCAAAGCAAATACAAAGATACAGAAAAATAAGTATTATATAAATAATGTGCAATTTACTATGACTTTCCTTAGGCTGTCTGAGATTGAGAAAAGATCTAGAGATTTTGTTAGGGTCTATATACACTTGTGACATTGTGATGTTTTTACAGGTTACCAGTTTAGAGTTACACAGGGGATCTGGCGCTAGAATTAGTGTTCTTGCTCTAACATTCTCTACGATACCTCACGTGTGGTTTGAACCCTGTTTACATATGCGGGACAATTTCCCTTTAAGTTTATGATGTAAATGATGTTTTTTTAATGTTAATATTTCTTGTAATAGGAATAGGGCATGACAGGTCCTCTTTACAGAGATCTGGGGTCTATAAGAGAAAAACCCCCCCCCCAAAAACACAGAATCTCAGGCCTCCCAGCAAAACGTCAGTGTTTACATCTACTGGCGCCAGAAGTGACGTTATGATGTCGCTTCCAGGCCTCCGAGTGTCATAGAGATGGCCAGGGACTATCTGGTCCACAGTCAGCTCTATGGTAAACCTCTGCCGGCGGCGGATTCATTCTCCAGCTCCCCGATCGTACAGGCGAGCCAGGAGAAGCACCAGAGGGTGGCAGGAGGGGGGGGGGGTGCTGAACAACTGCTAGGATTGCTTTTACATTGCAGGGAATTGCCTGCTGAAGACAAAAATCTCCACTTGAACCTAAGGACATCATATGATGACCAGCTAAGGTTAAGTGGTTAATGCTTACACAAAAAGCAGAAATTACCCATTCACCAGTGCTGCATGATCCTGTATAAAATGACAATCACAATTTTTTTTGCTTAGAATAAAGATCACAATTCTCAGCGTAACTTCATCATTCACATTATAGAAAAAAAATTAGGTTAATTTTACGGTTTCGTTTTTTTTTTTAATTCATTGAAGTATATTTTTTCCCCAAAAAATTGCTTTTAAAAGACCGCTGCACACATACAGTGTGACATAAAACCAAATGTTTAAGTTCATGCAAAACATATACAGTATGGAAATACAAAATCACAAAAATTTTGAAAATCCAAGAATTATGGATATACAAAAAATCACAAAAATTTTGAAAATGCAAGAATTGACGACCCAATCCAAAGTATGACTAGAAGTTAAAGCGGAACTAAACCCTCCTATCCTTTTGAACCAAGGAAGCTGCCATCTTAGCCACTGCTTGATCTCTAACTGATTCTACTGGGTGTCAGTGCTAGGCACCACAACATGTGAGCGTAACAGCCATAGTTTTTTTTATGGGATTTTAATAAAAAGGTTGTACGATGATCCTATATTGTGGCTCACAAGCCCAATCATTGAAGAGCTAATGGAGCAGGTAGTGCAAGCAGGAATCCCGATCTTAAACCAAGTGTTGTTAGACCCTTTCTTTCTGGGTCTTATAATCTGGTGAGCCCCAGTGTGGAAGGGTATAGGATTGGGATCAGGAAGGAGCACAGTGGAGCACTTTATTGATGCATAAAGTGTGGAGAACAGAGCATCACTTCTTTATAGACTGTTTTGTCACTATTGGCACTTTTAAGTGAAGTTTATGGACTTCTGCACTTTATTTATATTTTGTGGCACCATAAGCAAATTAGATTTGTTTTTGGGCATTATTGATACTTTTCACATTTGATATCTAGCGCTTACTGTTTTGAAAATAGTGTTGCACATGTGATACATTTATGACACCAGCCATTTGAAAGTTTGACAGTTTAGTTGAGAACAACCAATACAACAGTTAGCAGTCCCAGCTTGCCGGGGATGTAACTGCTTTTTGAAAGTGTTATACTGAGGTGCAATTAACATTTGGCGTTTTGGGAATCGTTGTGACTCTGTGCATGATCTCAATTCACACTGCAATCGCAAAACGCATGTTCGGGTGCCATTCATTTTCAATAGCAATAATGTGATGCGGTTTTACCATTATTATCACGTGGAAATTATGACAAACAGCAACGAACTAAGCCGATTGCCCAACAGAAGCTCCTGCTCCATTTTGGCGACAAGCTTTCTGCAGAGCAATAATCACAGCAAAACCGCACAGTGCTTAGGTGTCATTGAAAATGAATGGCACCCAAACATGCATTTTGCGATGGTAGTGCGATTGCAGGCAGAATCGCAATGATTCTGCCTGAGATCCAAAAACGCCAAATGTGAATGCAGCCAGATATGTTTAGCTCTGCTTTATGACAAATTCAGTGAAGTGCAATGCTCCAGGAAATCAAGTAACAGATGCCAGACAATGTACTTGTGCTCTTCTGTGACCCACAATCGATCAGCAGGATAAGGCCCGCTGTCGGCTGACATTACAGAGCCACTCCAGACTATGGAAGGATCCCGACAATAATGAGTCAGCCGCTCCCACCCCTCATCTGCATGGCGCTCCAGTGAGAATCAAAACAGCAGCAAAGGTCGGTGACTGGTAGTCACCACTTTCTGCTCAGAGTTGACTGGGAACTGAGTGATCAGCAGTCATCTGATCGCTCAGTTCTCAGGCTTAGAGCTGGCGGAGGACAGCTGCAGCAATCACACCAATGCTACAACATGGTGGTGAGTATGTATGTTTGTTTTTTTAGAACTCCATACATTAACTTTACCACTGACAAGTTTGCTTACAATGGCAGATTGTATTTATTAATGAGCGCCGGCATTCTTACCATTGGCGCCCGGCTGTGAATGGCCGGGCAATCTTCTGGGACCTGTGACGTGTCCCAGAAGATTGCAGGGAGGGAGGGGGGAGAGGTGAACTTCCTTCCAGTGCCGTAAAGCCCCGGGAGGAAATGGGAGCTGGATGTCTCTAAAAAGAGGGTATCCACTCCCCCCCCCAAAAAAAATGTCAGGGGGTAAGCATCACTTAAAGGGGTTGTAAACCCTTGTTTTGTTTTTTTAAAACAAAAAAGCAAACATGTTACACTTACCTCCACTGTGCAGTTGGTTTTGCACAGAGTGGCCCCCGATCATCCTCTTCCGGGGTCCCTCAGCGGCGCTGGTGGCTCCTCCCCACATCGAGTGCCCACGTTGGAGAAGCGCTCTCCTTGGTGGACAACCGTACAGGCGCGCTCCTGAGTCCTGCATTCACACAGAATGCAGGACTCAGCCCCGGCGCTGTGTCATTGGATTTGATTGACAGCAGTGGAAGCCAATGGCTGCGCTGCTATCAATCTATCCAATCAGAACACGAGACACAAGGTAGAGCTGGTGTGCTCGTTCCCGGCCGGAGAAGGATCGAGGTTAGGTAAGTAAAACGGGGGCTGGAGCACCACAGAAGGGTTTTCACCTTAAGGCCCCTTTCACACTGGGGCGATGGGTGCTTAGGCGGTAAAGCGCCGCCCAATCTTAGTGGCGCTTTACCGTCAATTTTGCTTGGCTATTTGGCCGCTAGCGGGGCGCTTTTACCCCTCCGCTAGTGGCCGAGAAAGGGTTAAAAGCCAGCCGCGAAAGGGTTAAAACCACCGTAAAGCGTTGCTGCAGCAGCGATATGCCGGCGGTATAGCCGTTTTGCCCATTGATTTCAATGGGCAGGAGCGGTGTATACACCGCTCCAAAGATGCTGCTAGCAGGACTTTTTTAGCATCCTGCCAGCACACAGTTCCAGTGTGAAAGCCCTCGGAGTTTTCACATTGGAGACACAGCAGCAGCTCTTTCAGGCACTACTTTTAGCGCTGTAGCGCCCCAGTGTAAAAGGGGTCTTATGTAAGGATGAGCTCCGGCGTGTTCGCACACCCCACGTGCAGAGCCTGCCAGGAAGTCGGCACGGCGCTGCGCTAATCACAGGCAGTGAGACATTTTCCTGATGTGCGGCTGCAAAGATCGGGAAATGTCTCACTGCCTGTGCCGACTTCCTGGCGGGCTCTGCACGTGGAGTGTGCGAACACGCCGGAGCTCATCCTTAATCTTATACATAGAACGCATGAAGGTGAAAAACCACGAGGGTTTACAACCCCTTTAAAGCGGAAGTTCCATTTTTGGGTGGAACTCCGCTTTAAATACAGACTGGAAGTGTGAATCTACTAGTCCTCCCCTGCTGCACTTAGTGGTTCCTCCCACCAATCTGTACAGGACACTGTAGAGACGCAGGGGTGAGTGGGAGGAACCATTGAGTACAGGGGTGAGTGGGAGGAACCATTGAGTACAGGGGTGAGTGGGAGGAACCATTGAGTACAGGGGTGAGTGGGAGGAACCATTGAGTACAGGTGTTAGAACACTGGCACCCCAGAAATGTGAGTGGTGTATTTGTCTTTCTCACAGCTGTGATGGCCATGAATGTGTACACTCTTCTTACAGGTACAGCCGATACTCCAACTGTAATGTGTGACAGTCACCAGTATGGCCATAGGAACGTATCCTTCCATGAGGCGCCCGATGATCTGTACTTGTAGGACTATTGTACAGGACAGCTACTCACTCTGACTTGGGCCACACTGCTCTTCATGTCTCTCCTCCTCCCGCCCGGACCCTCGCTGGATGATCTTCCTGCCGATAACACTCCTCAGGGAATCCGTGTACCTCCTTTCTTCTTCCGGGCCTCTCGTGATCCCCCAAACTTCACAACAATCAGCAGACCGAGCCCCGCACACCACGGAACATCCACTTCCGGTTTCCAAATCCAGTAACCCTGATGTGACGTATACGGAAACCCGTACAGGACAAACTTCCTCCGTAGGCGAAGCGCTGTGAAAGAGCGTTCTTCTGTAGTAGACTTTGGAGAGCAAAAAACTACAGAGACAGACAGAAATAAAGAGCCATCTCCTTCATTTCGTTTCAAACATACAATGACAACAGTAATGTTTATGTAAAGGAAAATGTTGGTTGTGGGAAACACACCACTTGCATTCTATTCTACTATACCTCCCAACTTTTTGAGATGGGAATGAGGGACACCTATCAGCAAAAGTGTGCAGGCATAGGACACACCCCTTGCCACGCCCCCTTAACCATTTCAGCCCCAGAAGATTTTACCCCCTTCCCGACCAGAGCACTTTTTGCGATTCGGCACTGCGTTGCTTTAACTGACAATTGCACGGAACCATTGTTCCCAAACAAAATTGACGTCCTTATTTTCCCCACAAATAGAGCTTTCTTTTGGTGGTATTTGATCACCTCTGCGTTTTTTATTTTTTGCGCTATAAACAAAAAAAGAGCAACAATTTTGAAAAAGACGCAATATTTTTTACTTTTTGCTATAATAAATATCGCCCAAAATATATAAAAAAATGTTTTTCCTCAGTTTAGGCCAATATGTATTCTTCTACATATTTTTGGTAAAAAAAAAAATCAAAATAAGCGTATATTGATTGGTTTGCGCAAAAGTTATAGCGTCTACAAAATAGGAGATAGATTTATGGCTTTTTTCTTTTTAATTTTTTTTTAGTAGTAATGGCGATGATCTGCGATTTTTATCGGGACTGCGACATTATGGCGGACACATTGGACACTTTTGACACTATTTTGGGACCATTGTCATTTATACAGCGATCAGTGCTATAAAAAGGCATTGATTACTGTGTAAATGACATTGAAGGGGTTAACCACTAGGGGGCGATGAAGAGGTTAAGTGTGTCCTAGGGAGTGATTCTAACTGTGGGGGTGATGGGCTTCAAGTCACATGACAGCAATCACTGCTCCCGATGACAGGGAGCGGTGATCTCTGTCATGACACAAGGCAGAACAGGGAAATGTTTACAAAGGCACTTCCCCGTTCTGAGGCTCCATGACATGATCGCCGGGAGACCGGCGGACACCGAGTCCACAGATCCCGCGGGAACGTTCACGCTGTACGCGGCTCTTAAAGGGGACGTACAGGTACGCCCATTTGCCCACCGCTGCCATTGTGCCGACGTATATCGGCGTGCGACAGTCGGCAAGTGGTTAAAGGAGAATTCTATAAAAAACTTTAGTCAGAAAATTAAAATGGAACTTTACCCAGAATAACTTGATAAAAAAAATAATGTTCTTTAGCATGGAACATTCATTCCACATTAATAATTCGGCTATCAAAATGAGTGTGTGCTGTAAATTGCCTCCAGCATTTCTCCTGTTTCTTCTTGCTGGAGGCTGCCATTTTGCTGAAGCCCAGAGCCCCAGAGCAGCAGTAAATCATAAAGCGGAAGTGAACCCATTAATTTAATGATTTCAAACTGTTATATTCCGGCCCCTTACCACGTACTCAGCTGTCAGCCAATGACAGCCGATCACGTGATGTAAACAGAGGATCGGCAATCGTTTTTTTCTTTCTTCTCACGCTGACAGCTGACAGCGTGAGGAGAAAAAAAGCCGATCACCGGCTTCTGTTTGCAGGGACATCTGTCCCGAAGAGGGAGAGCCTCATGTGCCCACCAGTAGCGCCTGCCAGTGCCACAAATCAGTGCCCACCAATCAGTGTCCACAGTACGTAAGTGCCAGCAATCAGTGCCACCTATCAGTGCCCACAAGTGCCACCTATCAATGCCCACCAGTGGTGCCAATCAGTGCCTCATCAGTGCCACCTAGCAGTGCTGCCTATCAGTGTCACCTACCAGTGCCGATCAGTGCCTATCACTGCCACCCATCAGTGCCAATCATTGCCACCCATCAGTGCCAACTATCCGTGCCACCTATTAGTGTCCTTCAGTGCCACTTATCAATGCCCTTCAGTGCCGCCCATCAGTGCCACCTATTAGTGCCCATCAGTGCCGCCTTATCAGTGCCCATCAATGCAGCCTATTGGTGCCCATCAGTGCAGCCTACCAGTGCCCATCAGTGTAGACTCATCAGCATACATCAATAAAGGAGAAAAACTCTATGTTTGCAAAATGTATTACCAAAATATAAAACGGTTTTGTATTTTTTTTTTTTTTAAATCTGTCTTTTTTAATTTTTTTAACAAAAAATTAAAAACCCAGAGGTGATAAAATACCACCAAAAGAAAGCTCTATTTGTGGGGAAAAAAATGATAAAAATTTCATTTGGGTAGAGTGTTGTATGACCACGCAATTGTCATTCAAAAAGTGACAGCGCTAAAAGCTGAAAATTGATCTGGGCAGGAGGGGGGTTTAGGTGCCCAGTAAGCAAGTGGCTAACATCACTTTAACCACTTAAGGACCAGAAGAATTTGTCCCCTTAAAGGAGAAGTCCAGCCTGAGCTTGTTTGGCTGGGCTTCTCCTATAGGTCACAGGAGTGCAGTCCATTTGTACTCCTGTGACCCGTTTTCAGCGGAGAGCGGTCTGAAATCCGCTCTCCGCTGAAGTCACTGAAATCAGTGGAGGCAGCGCATCATCCCGACTTCAGAAGTCTGGATCCGCCAGCTGCCTTGACTGATGCCTGTCTCAGCCTCTCAGCAAGCCGCCCCTCTACAGCTCAGCGCTCCAGTGAGCTTGGAGTAACAGAGCAGGAGAGATGCTGACTGACAGGCAGCAGCGCTCCTCTCGGGGAGGAGTGGCTCGGTTCTCAGTGCAGAGATGCCGGGGACAGCTGCAGCATCAGTCTGATGCTGCATCCACCTAGATAAGTATGAATCTAAAAAAAAAAACCCCATACTTCTCTTTTAATGACCAGGCCATTTCTTGTGATTCGGCACTGCGTCGTTTTAACTGACAATTGCGCGGTTGTGCGACGCTGTACCCAACCAAAATTGTTATCCTTTTTTTCCCACAAATAGATCTTTCTTCTGGTGGTATTTGATCACCTCTGCGGTTTTTATTTTTTGCGCCATAAACAAAACAATTCCCCCCAAAAAATGTAAAAGTTCCTCAGTTTAGGCCAATATGTATTCTGC
The DNA here is from genome assembly GCA_037952925.1 of Lithobates clamitans. NCBI lineage: Eukaryota > Metazoa > Chordata > Amphibia > Anura > Ranidae > Lithobates > Lithobates clamitans. Next base: position 12,069,913 of record JBBGZY010000014.1, read on the forward strand.
TACATATTTTTGGTAAAAAAAAAAAATCGCAATAAGCGTGTATTGATTGGTGTGCACAAAAGTTATAGAGTCCACAAAATAGGGGATAAATTTATGGCATTTTTATTATTATTATTCTTTACTAGTAATCTGCAATTTTTAGCGGGCCTGCGACTTTGCGGGGGACAGATCGGACACTTTTGACACTTTTTTGGGACCATTGACACTTATACAGCGATCAGCTAAAAATAGCCACTAACTACTATCTAAATGTCACTGGCAGGGAAGGGGTTAATGTCACATACACACGATCAGAAATTCCGTCAGAAAAAACTTGGATGGTTTTTCCAACGGAATTCCGCTCAAGCTTGTCTTGCATACACATGATCACACAAAAGTTCTCTGAACTTTCGACCGTCAAGAACGCGGTGATGTACAACACTAAGATGAGCCGAGAAAATGAAGTTCAGTGCTTCGGAGCATGCGTCGAATTGTTTCCGAGCATGCGTGATTTTTTGCGCATCCGAATTGCATACAAACGAGACAAACTCATTTTTGGAAAGGAACTTTTTCCGATCGAAAAATAGAGAACATGCTCTCAATCTTTTGCTGCCTGGAATTCTGCCAGCAAAAGTCCGATGGAGCATACACACGGTCGGAATTTCTGACCAAAAGTTCACATCCGACTTTTGCTGGCGGAATTTCTGATCGTGTGTATGGAGCATTACACTAGGGGGCTATTAAGGGGTTAAGGGCACTTTCACACTGGGGCGGGGGGCCTCGGCTGTAAAACGCTGCTATTTTAAAGGTCGCTATTCTGTCGTTATAGTGGCGCTTTTCAGCCGCTAGCGGGGAGCTTTTAACCCATGCTAGCGGCCGATGAAGGGGTTAATAGCGCCCGCAAAGCGCCACTGCAGAAGTGCTTTGCAGGCGCTTCGGCAGTGGTGCCAATTTATTTCAATGGGCAGGGGTGGTTTAGGAGCGATGTATACACCGCTCCTCCACCACTTCAAAGAAGCTTCTTGCAGGACTTTTTTTTTTAACATCCTGCCAGCGCAGTACCCCAGTGTGAAAGCACTCGGGCTTTCACATTGGGGTGGCAGGGGAGGCATTTTTCAGGCGCTTTACAGACGCTATTTTTAGCCCTTTAGCGCCTGAAAAACGCCTCAGTGTGAAAGGGGTCTAAGGCCCCTTTCACACTGGGGCGGTTTGCAGGCGATTGCCGAGGGCTTTCACACTGAAGCAGTGCGCTGGCAGGAGAAGAAAAAATCTCCTGCAAGCCGCATCTTTGGAGCGGTGAAGGAGCGGTGTATTCACCGCTCCTTCACCGCTCCTGCCCATTGAAATCAATGGGACAGCGCGGCTATACCGCGGTAATACCGTGGCTATAGCCGCGCTATACAAGTGGTTTTAACCCTTTTTCGGCCGTCAGCGGGGGGGTTAAAACCGCACCGCTAGCGGCCGAATACCGTGGTAAAACAGCACTAAAAATAGCGCTGTTTTACCGCCTACGCCCCCTACCGCCCCAGTGTGAAAGGGGCCTTAGTGTGTTCCCTGGGAGGTGTTGCTAACTGTATGGGGGCTGGGCTGACTGGAGGAGGAGAAAGATCGCTGTTCCTAATTACTAGGAACAGACAATCTCTCACTCCTCCCCTGACAGGACGGGGATCTGTTTGTTTACACTGACAGATCCCCATTCTGCCTGTCTCTGGAGCGATCATGGGTGGCCAGTAGACATCGAGTCCGCCGGACCTGCTGGTTGACTCCCCTGCTCGCGAATGGGCGCGTGTGAGCCCACAAATCAATCGTGTATACGCCCGATGTAGAATGACGGCGATTCGCGCAGGGGAGCCAACTGCGGCTGGCGGTCCGTAACTAGTTAAAGCCCCTGTCTTTTTTCTTGCTATTTGTATTCAGTTGGGGAGATTTCTGTTCACTTCCTGTCATGAGCTAAAGACACACGAGAGAATGAGAGGAAAACTCTCCAAAATGAGGTTGACAGTTATTAAGGAACATTTGTTCTTTAAGAATAGTTTTCCTTACCTTAAAAGTTTGGATTTCTCATCACAGTCAATCCCAGTGACAATGGTCACAGGACAAATAGAGAGGGGTAAATCTCTTCAGCATTCACAAAGATCGCAATAAAAACTTGACAGAGACTGGAATCCCTACCATCTCTATGTAACCAAAAATATTAATAACTTTGCAGACTGGCCCATAGTAAGAATTAATCGTTACTTTGATGTTTAATACCGGGGTTATGGCAGTTCCATTTGGTAAAAGTGGTCACTTGGAGGACTGTAGAGGACTGTGCACTGGTGCACAGTCATGTTTGAACAGGAAGGGACCATCCCCAAACTTTTCCCACAAAGTTGGGAGAATAAAATTGTCCAAAATTTCTTGGTATGCTGACGCCTTAAGAGTTCCCTTCACTGGACCTAAGGGGCCAAACCCAACCCCTGAGAAAACAACCCCACACCATAATCCTACCTCCACCAAATGATTTGGACCAGTCCTGACCTCAACCTGATAGAACACCTTTGGGATGAATTAGAGCGGAGCCTGCGAGCCAGGCCTTCTCATCCACACCAGTGCCTAACCTCGCAAATGCGCCATTAAAGGCAATTGTCACAATACTTTTGACAATATAGTGTATATACTGTATATATATATATACGATATATATATATATATATATATATATATATATATATATATATATACACACACACATACACTCACTGGCCACTTTATTAGGTACACCTTGCTAGTACGGGGTTGGATCCCCTTTTGCCTTCAGAACTGCCTTAATTCTTCATAAAATGACAAGGTGTTGGAAACTTTCCTCAGAGATTTTGGTTCATATTGACATGGTGGCATCACGCAGTTGCTGCAGATGTGTCGGCTGCGCATCCATGATGGGAATCTCCCATTCCACCACATCCCAAAGGTGCTCTATTGGATGAGATCTGGTGACTGTGGAGGCCATTGGAGTACAGTGAGCTCATTGTCCATGTTCAAAAAACCAGTGGTGAGATGATTTGAGCTTTGTGACATGGTGCATTATCCTGCTGGAAGTAGCCATCAGAAGATGGGTATACTGTAGTCATAAAGGGATGGACATGGTCAGCAACAATACTCAGGTAGGTTGTGGCGTTTAAATAATGCTCAATTGGTACTAAGGGGTCCAAAATGTATGAAGTAAATATCCCCTGCACCATTACACCACCATCACAAGCCTGAACTGTTGATACAAGGCAGGATGGTTCCATGTTTTCATGTTGTTTACGCCAAATTTTGATCCTACTATCTGAATGTCACAGCTGAAATCGAGACTCATCGGACTAGGCAACATTTTTTCAGTCTTCTATTGTCCAATTTTGGTGAGCCTGCGCGAATTGTAGCCTCAGTTTCCTATTCTTAGCTGACAGAAGTGGCACCCGGTGTGGTCTTCTGCTGCCGTAGCCCTTAACCACTTGACGACCGCCTCACGCCGATGTACGTCGGCAAGGTGGCACGGACAGGCAAAATCACGTACATGTACGTGATTTGCCTTCCGCGGGTGGGGGGTCCGATCGGTCCCCCCCCCGGTGCCCGAGGCGGTCGCCATTTCTTCCCGGGCGATGAGAGGTGAGGGGGTGGCCATCCATTGTTGGCCACCCCCTCCCGATCGCTCCCGGCGAATGAGAATGCTTGCTTTCCCTCTGTAATGTAAACAGAGGGAAAGGAAGTGATGTCATCTCTCCTCGAGCCGGTCTTTTCTTCGCTGCGCCGAGGAGAGAAGACATCAAGTAAGTCTGCACAACACTACACATTCCGTAGAACACGCCAGGCACACTTGTCACCCCCCGATCACCCCCTGATCACCCCCCTGTACCCCCTGTCACTCTGACACCAATAGCATTTTTTTTTTTTTTTTGCATTGGTGTCAGTTTGTGTCAGTTAAAAGTTTTAGGGCAGTTAGGTTAGCCCCCTTTAGGTCTAGGGTACCCCCCCTTAGGTCCAGGGTACCCCCCTAACCCCCCCTAATAAAAGTTAACCCCTTGATTACCCCCCGTCACCAGTGTCGCTAAGCGATCGTTTTTCTGATCGCTGTATTAGTGACACAGGTGACGCTAGTTAGGGAGGTAAGTATATAGGTTTGCTGTCAGTGTTTTATAGCGACAGGGACCCCCATATACTACCTGCTAAAGGTTTTAACCCCCTGAATGAACCCTAGTTAACCCTTTCACCAGCGATCACCGTATAAGTGTTACGGGTGACGCTGGTTAGCTAGTTTGTTTTTTGTAGTTTATTACAGTTTATTACAGTTTATTATAGTTTATTATAGTTTTAGGGCACCCGCCGTTTATTACCCTATAAAGGTTTAACCCCCTAATTGCCCGGCGGTGATAGAAGTTAAGTTTTTAGGATCAGATAAGGTCTGCGTCGCCCCAGGCAGCGTCAGGTTAGCGCCAGTACCGCTAAAACCCACGCACGCAGCATACACCTCCCTTAGTGCTATAGTATCTGAGCGGATCGATATCTGATCCGATCAGATCTATACTCCCCAGCAGTTTAGGGTTCCCTGAAACGCAGTGTTAGCGGGATCAGCCCAGATACCTGCTAGCACCTGCGTTTTGCTCCTCGGCCCAGCCCTGCCCAGCCCACCCAAGTGCAGTATCGATGGATAACTGTCACTTACAAAACACTAAGCACACATAACTGCAGCATTCGCAGAGTCAGGCCTGATCCCTGCGATCGCTAACAGTTTTTTGGTAGCGTTTTGATACAGTCGCTGACAGTCAGGAGCTTTTTTGCCTGCGAGTCTCACTAGTGTACCCCTAAATTTAGAGCCCAAAATGGCAAATAGAAGGTACACTAGTGAAGAGGCCTACACGTTTCTGAGTATGACAGATAGTGAAGAGGAAGTCACTCATCTGTCAAGTTCAGGCTCAGAATACGAACCTGTAGAGGACAGCGGCTCCATGACAGATAGCTCTGACGACAGAGTTGTGGTCCCTGCTAAGGTCAGGCGTACCAGACCCCAATCTTCTTCTGTCCTTGAAGTGCAAGAACCGCAGGGCTCTCGTATGGAGCAGAGCAGTACTAGCGCCGCTACTCCTTCTGGTGAACTGGCAAGCACCAGCGGCCTAGTACACCCTGGTCGTACATCCAGCACTGCAGTATCACGTGGTGACGTGGCGAGTCCCATAAGTGCAGTTCAAGCTGGCGAGGTGGCAAGCACTAGTAGTGTCCCGCTGCCACCAAGAAGACAAAGACAGGCCCGTCATGCCCATAGTGCCCATCCTGCTGCATTGGCCAATCCGAATTGGGAACCCACCACTTCTGCAGCACCCGTACTTCCCCCTTTCACTGGCCAACCCGGAATTCAGGTGGAAACAGTTGACTTTATGCAACTGGATTTTTATTCACTGTTTTTCACCGAAGATCTCTATAGATCTATTGTGGACCAAAGCAATTTATACGCTGGTCAACACATCGCCGCTAATCCCCAGTCCTCCCTTGCCAGAGATTGGAGACCAATTACGGTCTCCGAATTTAAGACCTTTCTGGGCCTTTCCCTCCTCATGGGGTTGAATAAAAAGAGTAAGTTGCGGTCATATTGGTCCACTGACCCAATTTACCATTCACCCTTGTTCTCTGCTTCCATGGCCAGGGCACGATACGAGCAGATTTTGCGGTTCATGCACTTCAACGACAATGAACTCTGTCGTCCTCATGGAGACCCTGCATACGATCGGCTCTACAAAATTCGGCCCCTCGTAAACCACTTCAACCAACGTTTTGCAGACTTGTTTACCCCCCATCAAGTTGTCTGCGTTGATGAGTCCCTGATTAAGTTTTCTGGCCGCTTGTCATTCAAACAGTACCTTCCCAGCAAGCGTGCCAGATACGGGGTCAAGATGTATAAGCTCTGTGACAGGGCCACAGGCTATACATGTAGATTTATGGTTTACGAGGGAAAAGATAGTCACGTAGAGCCGACAAACTGCCCTGACTACATAGGAAGCGCTGGCAAGATAGTGTGGGACTTGGTGTCACCCTTATTCGGAAAGGGGTACCACTTGTACGTGGACAATTATTATACGAGCGTGCCACTTTTTAGTCACTTGTTTGATCAGCAGATTGGAGCATGTGGCACCGCGCGACCTAATCGCCGGGGCTTTCCCCAGCGGCTTGTAGATTCCCGTCTTAGGCTGGGGGAGAGAGCCTGCTTGAAGTATAATAATTTGCTCGCTATGAAGTGGAGGGATAAGAAGAATGTTTTCGTTCTCACCTCCCTTCATGCAGACACGATGACCCAAATTCCTACGGCGACTGGTGTTGTGGAGAAACCCCTCTGTGTCCACGAATACAACCTTAATATGGGAGGGGTGGACCTCAACGACCAGTTGTTGGCGCCGTACCTAGTTGCCCGTAAGGCCAGACGCTGGTACAAAAAAGTGTCTGTATACATTTTTTAATAGGCTTTGCCGAATGCTCATGTCCTATTCAGAGCTTCAGGACAGACTGGATCCTTCCTTAAATTCCAGGAAGAGATCGTCAGAGCCCTTCTGTTTCCAGACGGTGCTCTACCTCACCTTCCCCAACCAAATGCAGTAAGCCGGCTGCATGAGCGGCATTTTCTTTATGCCATCCCGAGTACCCCTACCCAACGAGCCCCCCAAAAAAGATGTCGTGTCTGCAGCAAGCGCGGATTTAGGCGTGACACCCGGTCTTATTGTCCCTCCTGTCCTGGCAATCCTGGTCTTTGCATGGGTGAATGCTTTGAACGCTACCATACATTAGTTGAGTATTAGCGTAGGGTTCAGCACTGCACAGACTAGGCACACTAACACAGGGTCTCCCAAGATGCAATTGCATTTTGAGAGACCCAAACCTGGAACGAGTTACAAAAGTTAAAAGTTACTAAAAAAAAGTGTAAAAAATAAAAAAATAAAAAAAAATAAAAACACAAAAAAAAATATAAAATAAAAAAACCAAAAATAGTTGTTGTTTTATTGTTCTCTCTCTCTCTATTCTCTCTCTATTGTTCTTCTCTTTTTTACTCTATTCTATTATGTTTTATTGTTATTATGTTTTACCATGTTTCCTTTTCAGATTTTTTATACTTTACCGTTTACTGTGTTTTGTTGGTAACCATTTTATTGTTTTCAGGTACGCCATTCAATTGCAGCGCGGATTTATTTATCTTGACAGCAACAGCGTTTGCTCCCACGATATATAAAGCCGTGACTCCAGCGCTGTCGGAGGTGATTTCACCACCACAGTTACATACTTCAGCATATATGCCGAAGCGTGGGGCAGCAGTGGGTGGAGGAGCAATTTGCTCCTGCCTTTTGCGGGAGGATGCCCCCATGCTTCAGCATGTATAAATGGTGCATGTATGCCCATCATTAGAAGTGGGTGGATGAAGGGAGGTATTCTAATGGTGGGCATACCCACCGATCAATATCTTTTTTTCGTTCAGCCCACAGGCTGCATGAAAAAAAAGTTTACAATATATGCCTAACAAGGACCAGCAACGTACTGGTATGTTGCTGGACTTTGAGTGGTTATACCAGAATGATGCCTACAGGTTTAGGTATCATCTTGGTATCATTCTTTTCAGCGAGCGGTCGGCTTTCATGTAAAAGCAATCCTAGCGGCTAATTAGCCTCTAGACTGCTTTTGCAAGCAGTGGGAGGGAATGCCCCCCCCCACCGTCTTCCATGTTTTTCTCTGGCTTTCCTGTCCCAACAGGGAACCTGAAAATGCAGCCGGTGATTCAGCCAGCTGACCATAGAGCTGATCAGAGACCAGAATGGCTCCAAACATCTCTATGGCCTAAGAAACCGGAAGCTACCAGCATTTCATGACTTAGATTTCGCTGAATGTAAACAGCGCCATTGGGAAATTGGGAAAGCATTTTATCACACCGATCCTGGTGTGGTCAGATGCTTTGAGGGCAGAGGAGAGATCTAGGGTCTAATAGAGCCCAATTTAAAAAAAAAAGAGTACCTGTCACTACCTATTGCTATCATAGGGGATATTTACATTCCCTGAGATAACAATAAAATTAATTAAAAAAAAATAAAAATGAAAGGAACAGTTTAAAAATAAGATAAAAAAGCAAAAAAATAATAAAGAAAAAAAAAAAAAAAAAGCACCCCTGTCCCCCCCTGCTCTCGCGCAAAGGCGAACGCAAGCGTCGGTCTGGCGTCAAATGTAAACAGCAATTGCACCATGCATGTGAGGTATCACCGCGAAGGACAGAACGAGGGCAGTAATTTTTAGACCTCCTCTGTAAATCTAAAGTGGTAACCTGTAAAGGCTTTTAAAGGCTTTTAAAAATGTATTTATTTTGTCGCCGCTGCGCGTTGGTGCGCAATTTTAAAGCATGTCATGTTTGGTATCCATGTACTCGGCCTAAGATCATCTTTTTTATTTCATCAAACATTTGGGCAATATAGTGTGTTTTAGTGCATTAAAATTTAAAAAAGTGTGTTTTTTCCCCCAAAAAAATGCGTTTGAAAAATCGCTGCGCAAATACTGTGTGAAAAAAAAATATGAAACACCCACCATTTTAATCTGTAGGGCATTTGCTTTAAAAAATATATATAATGTTTGGGGGTTCAAAGTAATTTTCTTGCAAAAAAAAATTATTTTTTCATGTAATCAAAAAGTGTCAGAAAGGGCTTTGTCTTCAAGTGGTTAGAAGAGTGGGTGAGATGTGTGACATAAGCTTCTAAATGTTGTGCATAAAATGCCAGGACAGTACAAACCCCCCCCAAATGACCCCATTTTGGAAAGTAGACACCCCAAGCTATTTGCTGAGAGGCATGTCGAGTCCATGGAATATTTTATATTGTGACACAAGTTGCGGGAAAGAGACAAATCTTTTTTTTTTTTTTTTTTTTTTTTTTGCACAAAGATGTCACTAAATGATATATTGCTCAAACATGCCATGGGAATATGTGAAATTACACCCCAAAATACATTCTGTTGCTTCTCCTGAGTATGGGGATACCACATGTGTGGGACTTTTTGGGAGCCTAGCTGCGCACGTATATTTTTGATTTCACTCTTCACTGCCTAGCACAGTTTCGGAGGCCATGGAATGCCCAGATGGCACAACCCCCCCCCAAATGACCCCATTTTGGAAAATAGACACCCCAAGCTATTTGTTGAGAGGTATAGTGAGTATTTTGCAGACCTCACTTTTTGTCACAAACTTTCGAAAATTGAAAAAAGAAAAAAAAAATACATTTTTCTTGTCTTTCTTCATTTTCAAAAACAAATGAGAGCTGCAAAATACTCACCATGCCTCTCAGCAAATAGCTTGGGGTGTCTACTTTCCAAAATGGGGTCATTTGGGGGGGGTTGTGCCATCTTGGCATTTTATGGCCTTCAAAACTGTGATAGGTAGTGAGGAGTGGAATCACAACTTAACGCCCTTAGAAATCCTGAAGCCGGTGCTTGGTTTTCGGGGCCCCGTATGCGGCTAGGCTCCCAAAAAGTCACACACATGTGGTATCCCCGTACTCAGGAGAAGCAGCAGAATATATTTTGGGGTGTAATTCCACATATGCCCATGGCATGTTTGAGCAATATATCATTTAGTGACAACTTTGTGCAAAAAAAAAAAAAATTGTCACTTTCCCGCAACTTGTGTCAAAATATAAAATATTCCATGGACTCAACATGCCTCTCAGCAAATAGCTTGGGGTGTCTACTTTCCAAAATGGGGTCATTTGGGGGGGTTTGTGCCATCTGGGCTTTTTATGGCCTTTAAAACTGTGATAGGCAGTGAGGAGTGAAATCACAACTTTACGCCCTTTAGAAATCCTGAAGGCGGTGCTTGGTTTTCGGGGCCCCGTATGCGGCTAGGCTCCCAAAAAGTCCCACACATGTGGTATCCCCATACTCAGGAGAAGCAGCTAAATGTATTTTGGGGTGCAATTCCACATATGCCCATGGCCTGTGTGAGAAATATATCATTTAGTGACAACTTTGTGCAAAAAAAAAAAAATTGTCACTTTCCCGCAACTTGTGTCAAAAAATAAAATATTCCATGGACTCAACATGCCTCTCAGCAAATAGCTTGGGGTGTCTACTTTCCAAAATAGGGTCATTTGGGGGGGTTTTGTGCCATCTTGGCATTTTATGGCCTTCAAAACTGTGATAGGAAGTGAGGAGTGAAATCAAAAATTTATGCCCTTAGAAATCCTGAAGGCGGTGCTTGGTTTTCGGGGCCCCGTACGCGGCTAGGCTCCCAAAAAGTCCTAAACATGTGGTATCCCCATACTCAGGAGAAGCAGAAGAATGTATTTTGGGGTGTAATTCCACATATGCCCATGGCATGTTTGAGCAATATATCATTTAGTGACAACTTTGTGCAAAAAAAAAAAAAAAAAGTGTTACTTTCCCGCAACTTGTGTCAAAATATAAAATATTCCATGGACTCAACATGCCTCTCAGCAAATAGTTTGGGGTGTCTACTTTCCAAAATGGGGTCATTTGGGGGGGTTTTGTGCCATCTTGGCATTTTATGGCCTTCAAAACTGTGATAGGTAGTGAGGAGTGAAATCACAACATTACGCCCTTAGAAATCCTGAAGGCGGTGCTTGGTTTTCGGGGCCCCGTATGCGGCTAGGCTCCCAAAAAGTCCCACACATGTGGTATCCCCATACTCAGGAGAAGCAGCTGAATGTATTTTGGGGTGCAATTCCACATATGCCCATGGCCTGTGTGAGAAATATATCATTTAGTGACAACTTTGTGCAAAAAAAAAAAAATTGTCACTTTCCCGCAACTTGTGTCAAAAAATAAAATATTCCATGGACTCAACATGCCTCTCAGCAAATAGCTTGGGGTGTCTACTTTCCAAAATGGGGTCATTTGGGGGGGTTTTGTGCCATCTTGGCATTTTATGGCCTTCAAAACTGTGATAGGAAGTGAGGAGTGAAATCAAAAATTTATGCCCTTAGAAATCCTGAAGGCGGTGCTTGGTTTTCGGGGCCCCGTACGCGGCTAGGCTCCCAAAAAGTCCTAAACATGTGGTATCCCCATACTCAGGAGAAGCAGAAGAATGTATTTTGGGGTGTAATTCCACATATGCCCATGGCATGTTTGAGCAATATATCATTTAGTGACAACTTTGTGCAAAAAAAAAAAAAAAAAGTGTTACTTTCCCGCAACTTGTGTCAAAATATAAAATATTCCATGGACTCAACATGCCTCTCAGCAAATAGTTTGGGGTGTCTACTTTCCAAAATGGGGTCATTTGGGGGGGTTTTGTGCCATCTTGGCATTTTATGGCCTTCAAAACTGTGATAGGTAGTGAGGAGTGAAATCACAACATTACGCCCTTAGAAATCCTGAAGGCGGTGCTTGGTTTTCGGGGCCCCGTATGCGGCTAGGCTCTCAAAAAGTCCCACACATGTGGTATCCCCATACTCAGGAGAAGCAGCTAAATGTATTTTGGGGTGCAATTCCACATATGCCCATGGCCTGTGTGAGAAATATATCATTTAGTGACAACTTTGTGCAAAAAAAAAAAATTGTCACTTTCCCGCAACTTGTGTCAAAAAAGAAAGTATTCCATGGACTCAACATGCCTCTCAGCAAATAGCTTGGGGTGTCTACTTTCCAAAATGGGGTCATTTGGAGGGGGTTTTGTGCCATCTGGGCATTTTATGGCCTTCAAAACTGTGATAGGTAGTGAGGAATGAAATCAAAAATTTATGCCCTTAGAAATCCTGAAGGCGGTGATTGGTTTTCGGGGCCCCGTACGCGGCTAGGCTCCCAAAAAGTCCCACACATGTGGTATCCCCATACTCAGGAGAAGCAGCTGAATGTATTTTGGGGTGCAATTCCACATAGGCCCATGGCCTGTGTGAGCAATATATCATTTAGTGACAACTTTTTGTAAATATTTTTTTTTTTTTGTCATTATTCAATCACTTGGGACAAAAAAAATAAATATTCAATGGGTTCAACATGCCTCTCAGCAATTTCCTTGGGGTGTCTACTTTCCAAAATGGGGTCATTTGGGGGGGTTTTGTACTGCCCTGCCATAAACTAAAAGCTGTGTAAATTCCAGAAAATGTACCCTAGTTTGTAGACGCTATAACTTTTGCGCAAACCAATAAATATACGCTTATTAACTTTTTTTTTACCAAAGACATGTGGCCGAATAAATTTTGGCCTAAATGTATGAATAAAATTGAGTTTATTGGATTTTTTTTATAACAAAAAGTAGAAAATATCATTTTTTTTCAAAATTTTCGGTCTTCTTCCGTTTATAGCGCAAAAAATAAAAACGGCAGAGGTGATCAAATGCCATCAAAAGAAAGCTCTATTTGTGGGAAGAAAAGGACGCAAATTTCGTTTGGGTACAGCATTGCATGACCGCGCAATTAAAAGTTAAAGTGACGCAGTGCCAAATTGGAAAAAGACCTCTGGTCCTTAGGCAGCATAATGGTCTGGGGCTCAAGTGGTTAACTGCTTCAAGGTTCGATGTGTTGTGCATTCAGAGATGGTATTCTTGATTGTAACGAGTGGCTATTTGAGTTACTGTTGCCATTCTATGATCTCAAACCAGTCTGTCCATTCTCCTCTGACATCAACAAGGCATTTTCGGCCACACAACTGCCGCTCACTGGATATTTTCTCTTTTTCGGACCATTCTCTGTAAAACCTAGAGATGGTTGTGTGTGAAAATCCCAGTAGATCAGCAGTTTTGAAATACTCAGACAAGCCCGCCTGGCACCAACAACCATGTCACATTCAAAGTCACTTAAATCCCCATTCTTCCTCATTCTGGTGCTTGGTTTGAACTTCAGCAAGTAATTTTTAGCACGTCTAGATGCCTAAATGCATTGAGTTGCTGCCATGTGATTGGCTGATTAGCAATTTGTGTTACCAAGCAATTGAACGGGTGTACCTAATAAAGTGGCCGGTGTGTGTGTATATATATATATATATATATATATATATATATATATATATATATATATATATATATATATATATATATATATATATATATATATACGCACACATGCACATTGAGATTGAGGGAGGCAAAAATCAGTGACAAGGGTGGCTGGAGGTATTAGCGGTGGTGGTGGAAGATACAAGGTGGCACAGGAAGTGAGAGCAGGTAGCAAGGTCAGTGACATCAGAGCTGGAAGAACAACTAACAGGAGTCAGTGATAGCAAAGCCTGATGGTTGATGGGCAGCAGGGACAGGGATTAGGGTAAAGGGTTCTCATGAATGACATTATGCATGTTGAAATGGAAGAGAAAAGCTGAATGGTGGAACAGGGCCATTTTTAAGGCAGTGCAAAAGGGGCAGCTGCCCTGTCATTGTTGTGGGGCCCAAAGCAGCTGCCTCATACTTGCCAACTATCCTGGTTTAAATTCCCTCATCCCTTGAGGTTTTAGTCCGGTGCTGTGTCCCAATATCTCAGTGTGAAGTGCTGCTACTAACGCTGCCCAGCTCTGCCCTTTTTGTTGTGTACAGACGACTCACCTGCAGACCTTGTGTTTACATGTAAATTACCGGCATTCATATGTAAATAGTGGTGGCATTCATATGTAAATAGCGGCGGCCGGCGGCATTGATATGTATATCATGCCCTCCCTGAGGTCATACAGTATCCACAGTAATCTCTAGCAGCCAATCAACAAGCAGAAATCATGTGCTGTAACCTCTAGCAACTAATCAGTGAGCCATAACGTGTGCTGTAACCTCTAGCAACCAGTCAGTGAGCGGTAATGATACACTGTAACCTCTGGCAACCAATCGCAATCGCTGCCTGATCTGATTCAGCAAACTGATTTTGAGTCTAGCTGCTATTTATTGTATCTCAGAGCAGGTGGAGAGCAAAACTGCATGGAAGAGGGGGCCCCAAGAAAAGTTTTGCCCAGGGTCCAATCAATATTAAAGACAGCCTGGGGTGGAATGCAGGAAAAAAATGGATGTAGATAGCGATGTGGTTATGAGAGTAGTGCAAAGACATCGCTTCCAAATGTCCTTCATTTGGAGGGACTGTCCCTCTTATAAAACCAAATCCCTCTGTCCCTCTTACCTCTTTAGTCCCTCTTTTTGGTTTGATGTGTAGATCTCTGTAAAATGTAAAAAAAATGTGCTACTTAGCGACAAAAGGTGTTATGCTACCCTAAACCGTTCAGTTAATCTCTAATTGTTATTTTGAAAAACCGTTATAAAGGAAGCACTGGTGAAAATTGACTGCGCTGAAGGGGTTTGACCTTTGTCTAAAAGGCATCCCTCTTTCTATTCTCAGAAATTTGGGAGGCTTCAGCTTGAAGCCTGTTGTGGGATCAATGGGAGCCAAAGACACTGTGCACAGGCCATGCAGTGCAGCTGTGACATTGCAGGAGTGAGCTGGGATTTAAAACAGAACCAATCGTATTATACTTACCTTCTCTCTAACAGTCCAAGTCCAGTACCAGCATCTTCTCCCTGGGTGCCAGTCTTCGGACATCTCCATTGGCCAGCGTGGGATGACACACTTCCTGTGTTTGTGCAGGAGTCAGTCGTCCCAGCACACAGGGACTGTACTGGTGATGTAAGCTGAGCTGCGCATGTGCCTACTGCCTACTGCCTACTTAAGCCGTCCAATCCAGAGGATCTCTGCCTTCGCCTTGGTCAACATCACAGAGACTTTCTCCTGCGTTCTTGTTTAAAGATTTGCTTTGCTGACATCCCTTCTGGCTCCAGATCCTGCTTACTGTTCCACTACATTGATCCCTGACTTCTGGCTTGGCTGACTATCCGTTCCGATTACTGAATTTGGACTATGTTTTGACTACGTTTGTTCTTTTTACTTTTATTGTTAAACAAATGTGATTTAACTGTACTTTTGTCTCGGTCTGAATTCATGGTTTCTGACAGTTTCATATTGTCACTTTTAGCACATAGCACTTTATTTACATTGAGGAATACTCTGCTTGATTTATACTTATATTGGAATTTATCACGTTTTATATTGTCATTTCAAGCACGCAGCACTTTATCCACGTTTTTTGCAATTCTCTGTTTGTTATATATTGTAGCTATACCACACTTGTATATTACTATTAACAGCGCAGCACCATTCTCTTTATCCATTTTTTTTTCTTGCGGTTATGGACTGACCATTTCAGTGTTTGCAGCAGTTAGCTATCTACTTTCTTTGTTAGCGCGGGAATATCTTTAATCTTTTATCATTATCGAACGTAGTGACAGGGGAAAACTTAGGGGGAAGATGGGATTTTTTTCTCAAACAAACTAAATTCTAACTGTGAATATGGTTTTTGTTAAAGAAAAATCTTACTTGTTGTAATGTGCATGGGCATGCCAAGGTCAAACATGGCATTCAAAACATTGCCATGGAAATCAAAAAACATTTTTCAGCATTTTCATACGAAATTTGCTAAGCTCATAATGGTACTATCAAATGCTCTGGCAAATGATTTTTATGAATTTTCATACAGTCAAATAATATTCTGGCTATGGCTAGCTTTAGTTATCATTAGCTAGGCAGCCCGCATCTGAATCATGCTTAGCAGTTTTGTCTAAATAATAGTACTGTATACTGTAGCATTTCTTTTAAAAAGCTGCACAGTTTTAAGGTACAAAATACATCAGGGTCATGGATTTTGCTAGAGCTGCAAAAAGACAGATGGTTTCAGCATGGACAGCTGCAAAAACATTGAGCTGCATGGTGGGAACATGAACAGTGAGTCCTTAGCAGAAAACCCATTGATTTTACAGTCTGCCTGTGGAGCACATCCTAGTCTACTGACACTTTGTCCTTAAAAAAAGAAGAATTATAGAAAGCAAAAAATAATTCTGATTATCACAGCACATTAGTTTCAACCATGCTTATGTTCCGCACTTATGTCTTTGCAGTCTTAATTAACATTAACACCCCTGCACATGTTTTTCAGCTGAGTTCTTTATTCTTTTGTATTTCTATAATAAAGTATGTGACTTTGTTTTCCTACACAGCTGTTAGGATTTGGCTTTGATATTTTTTCTTGTACTTTGGCCATGGCATATTCATTTAGCAAATATGTTATTAGACAGATATAAAGCCCAAGTGTTTGAAAATGGGAGTATGCTAGCTAAATGGTTACAATGCTTGCCTGGCAGAGTTGGAGCCCCGAGGTCACTTCCCTCCAGGTAAATTTTGCTTGCAGGCCATGTACATATTCCCCAGTTTGCAAAGTTTTTTATTCTCCAACAGTCCAGAATAAAACTGGTAAGTTAATTGGCTTCTATTCAAACTGCCCCTACTGTGATTGGGAAAGTGCACAGAGTGCACTACAACAGACAAATTCCAGAGAGTATGGCCATTTATCTTTCCTATTTTTTTGCCTTCATGGGCAGTTAGGGGGTTTATAAGTCTACATTGATTAATTCTTTTTGACATGTTGCAATGTAACAGCACCAGTATAATTAAAAAAAGATCTATCTTTGATTATTAATGTGATATTTTTTATTTCTCAAGTAGGCAAACAATATAATGTCTTTATAAATGGCTTCACCAGCTGTTTTACGGACACACAAGTGAATAACTAATCTAAGCTACTAATCAATATTGGATGCCTCAGTTCAAACCCACTTTTAATCATACAAATCAGAACCTCAGCAAGCATCAGTGCTATGCTGTCACTTTAGTTAACCCATAGTACTGTGGGAAGCCTTTCTCATGTATATACTGTATATATTGAGAGCTAGCATCAAAGGTACAGCTTTAAGGACTCACTCTTTCTTTTTAAGAACTTTTCTTGCCCAATTTTATTAAAAGAAAGTTCAGTAAAACACCATAACATGAGCTTCCCACGTAGGGGTATTCAGCATTTATTTTACAACAAAACAAAAAACATTTAGCCTCCAGGCTTATACATGCAGTACTCCTGCTCTGCCCTTACCCTTTAGGCCCTCATCTGTCTCTTACAGACAGTATTCTCACAAAACTCTATGCACAAGATTTGCAGCCTCTTGCTGCTCTGGCTCCCACCTTTCTCCTAGGTGGAGCCCTCCTGACTCCTGGGTCAAAGACCTTTTCTGCCTGCCAGGGTGAAGCCCAGAACCATGGTCTGGTGTCTACAAAAAGCCCTGCACACACCTGTGCAATCAGTGTGCTGGCTGCCCACAAAGAATGGACCCAAGATTGGAGATTTCATCCCACCCGGATCTCTAGGCAATCTCCAGGCTCCAGGTCCCAAAACAGATTTTTTGAAACAATGAGGAAACAGAAAAACCAGGCTGGGTGCTCCTCCTTCCGGGTGGATGTCATATGACGTCCTTCCAGTCACGCTGCTCGTGTGCGTCCTTGGGGGTTCGCAGCATGCCGGTAGGTGGTGAGCCGTGTCCCTCGGGCAGTGTGCATCACCAATGTGGGTAAAAAGCCAATGACATTAGCTCTGTACAATCACAGCTGATCCCATGTAAACAAATGCCGGTTATCAACATTTACTTTCCTCAGCGCTGTCAGTCTGTGAGGAAAGGAAAGCCGATAACCAGCTTTCCTGTGAAAGGGGACATTTACACTAATAATCAGGGCACTGATTGTAGCATATCAGTGCCTCTTCATCAGTGCCGCCTCATGATTGGCCATCGGTGACCATCAGTACCACCTCATCAGTACAGCCTTATCAGTGCCCATCAGTTCAGCCCCATCAGTGCCCATCAGTGCAGCCACATCAGTACCCATCAGTGCAGCCTCATCAGTGCACATGAGTGAAGGAGAAAAAAGACTTATTTGCAACAGAGTTTTTTTTTTTGGTCTTGTTTCATTCGTTTAGTACAATAAAGAAACCCCAGTGGTATACCCCCAAAAATAAGTTCTATCTGTCTCAAAAAAAATAATAAAAATTTCATATGGGTACAGTGTTGCATGACCACGCAATTGTTATTCTATTTGTGACAGCACTAAAAGCTGAAAATTGTCAAGTGGTTAAGCAAACTCCCTGGAGCCTCTCAACCTGCCTGATTTAGAATCCTGGGTTGCAACCTCTATTTAGAGCCTGACAGGGTACCGCACTGCCACTATATACAGTAGAGATGCACAATTAATCGTTAAAAAATCGTGATCTCAATTCAACCCCCCTGATGATCTCTATTGCAGAGTTTGATTCTTTCATATAACAAGTGGAGAGACTTATCTGCTCAATCAGCTGTCAAAAGAAAACATCCGGGCAGTCTGCCAAGTTTTTAACATGAAACATTGTAACTAACTCTTCCTTCTTAGATCAAATGGATAAACTTCTGTGTGTAAAGAAAAAATCCAGGCAGTCTGCCAATATAACAAATTAAGGAACAATCAGCGCAAAGCAAATTCATATAAGGGTAAATGCAAGCTGAACACTAAGGGTGATCACTAAGCCCAAACATCAAACTGAAACCAAAATAAGTGCAGCGCAAATGATACTAAAAAGAGTTCAAGGAAAACAGAAATCCCCTGTGGTAAGATAATTCTTCTTGGTGAAACAGAGATCTTCTCCACTCACACACATAGAATGCTTACCCGATGGGTTGGACCTCTTAAATTACAGGAGGTCATACAGGCATAGACTCCTAAGACACTGGATAGACACGACATGGATGCTTTGGTTATCCTCAATAATTCCCAGCATATACCTCTTGATTGCGGCAATAAGACAGGTGGACTTCCAATGCAATGTAGCAGTCCCCAAGGAGAAAAGGAAGGATACAAAACCTAAGAGCAGTCCGTATAGTTCAACCGTAGGACAGTTTATTAAATATAAAAGTAATCCACTTAAAAGATGCACTGGTACAGTGCTAATCAATGAATAGCGGTAGCAAGTTAAGAACAGACTGTTCGCGTCCGAACAGCTGTGAGATGGCAGCGGGTGACGTCAGAGCGAAGTTTTTAACAATGTGCAAATGCAGGAAATGTAACCACTTAGGTCTAAATCTGTTTCTGACACTTGTTTCTTAAGTTAAAATCAATCTTTTTTGCTAGAAAATTACATGGAATCCCCCAAACATTATGTATATTTCAGCAGAGACCCTAGGGAATAAAATGTCAATTGCTGCAATATTTTATGTCACACTGTATTTGCCTAGTGGTCTTTCAAGCGCAATATTTTAGAAAAAAATACACTTCAATGAATAAAAAAAAAAACAAAAAAAAAAAAAACGGAACAGTAAAGTCAGCCCAATTTTTTTTTGTTTTAATGTGAAAGATGATGTTACGTCGCGAGAATCGTGAGAGAATTGTGATCTGTCTTCTAAGCAAAAAAATTGTGATTCTCATTTTAGTCAGAATCGTACAGCTCTAATATACAGTATCTCACAAAAGTGAGTACACCCCTCACATGTTTGTAAATATTTTATTAAATATTTTCATGTGACAACACAGAAGAAATTACACTTTGCACATTTTCATTTAGGGGTGTACTCACTTTTGTTGCTAGCGGTTTAGACATTAATGGCTGTGTGTTGAGTTATTTTGAGGGGACAGCAAATTTACACTGTTATACAAGCTGTACACTCACTACTTTACATTGTAGAAAAGTGTAATTTCTTCAGTGTTGTCACTTGAAAAGATATAATAAAATATTTACAAAAATGTGAGGGGTGAGATGCTGTATATATTTACTGTATATATAAGCGACAATACCTCAGGTTCTTGGAGAAACCACAATATTGTATGCAATGATACTGAGCAAACAAAGTGTGTCATCTTCATGAGCAGCCTCCATGATGTTCATTTGACACACAGACAAATATATAAAAACCACTGCTGTAATTCTCACCCATTACCAATGTACCCCACCATTGCAAGGTGATCAAGTATCTGTTGATGCCAGTTGATATAACCACTTTTTGCATACACATATTCTATTGATATGTGATGATAGTTGTTGGTAGCTGTTGTTGCCACATGTGTATGCCTATCATCCACTACATGCTCCCTGCTGTTCTATCATGTTGCTGACTCGCTGGAACTCTGTTGTACAAAGCAAGGTCTTTTAACCACTTCCCGTCATCGTGGCACTTATGTGTGACCTCTCGGTGGGTAAGCTAAGAGGTCGCATATATGCTGCCCTATGTAAACAGTTTTCTGTGCTGAGCTGTGAGCTCCCAGCACAGTCTCCGGTGGGGACCAGAACTCTCCTGGTGCATACTTGTGATTGGGAGTTTTCCAATAATGTGACCGCTGTGATGCCTCCGCCTCCCTGCATTTAGAAGCGGGAAGGAGTTAACACTGTTTTTATATATTGACCCTATTCTGGACATCATATGTGTTCAAATGCGGTCCTGAGAAAGAAAGAATGTTCTCGAAACTTCTTATGAGGACCAGTTTTGTAAAAAGAGGAGTATTCTCTGTATGATAGATATTATTATTATACAGGATTTATATAGCGCCAACAGTTTACGCAGCGCTTATATTAACTTTACCTGGGTACAACACATTAATGTGGTTACTACTATGTCTTTTTCAACTTTTGTGTAATAAAGTTGGAATCTTATGTGATATATTTCTGTTTTGTTGGTTTTGCTCACTACATGTATGCCTGTTTACAGTCCCTTTGCTGCAACACACATTATAAAAGTGTATATAACAATTTTATCAGCTTGTGTTCTTTTTTAGGTCGGCTTCAATAAGGCTTTCAAAAAAAAAAAAATATTGGCTCAAAACAACTATATTTTTTCAATAAAGGCTTTCTTTTAATCTTTTAAAGAGGCAAATGTGACAGCTAGGGGGCTGCATGCAATCCAACATGCACAAGGTCAATATGCCTGTCCTACCCAAAGGTAATTGAATCATAAATCTTTTATCTTTATTATGTTTGAAATAAAGGAACCCAGCATATTTTCTGCATTCTGGAAAATATTTTTTTATACTTTTGTATCACTGTTTCTTTCTTACCCACCTGTGTGTAAACAGCCCTTAGGTAAAAATCTCATCTGCGCTGTCACTCTCTATTGGTTGACAAAGACAAGTTTTTTCTCTTTAACCTACTTGCATGCAAAACAAAATGGCACAAACAGAAAACAACTTTTCAATCCCAAATGAATGCGTTTTCACCTTTAAATTAAGGACTCATTCACATGGCCATAAAAATTAGACTGATCTTACTACACATGTTTTCAAGGAGAAAAGTTCCTGATCAGTAAAATACTTCAAACGTATAAAGACGCGTATGTGTATGTAATTTGTTTTTATGATAATTTATTTCCCCCCCTTTGTTACACCTACCACCTACCTACGTGTATACATGCTTTTATATGTATATATAAAAAAGTGCAGCGCGGGATAGTAAACCAATCGTTTTACCAAGTGAGCATAATATATAAATTTACATTAAAGTGAAATGTGTATCATAATCAAAAATATCCAGTGAGAAAAACCAAGTGAAAAAAATCAGGCAAAAAACAGATCAAAAAAGAATCCATACAGAAATTTTTGTGTTAGAGTAATTATGAGCATTAATAAAAAGCATGATGTGACAAACAAAGTTCATAAGTGAGGGTATCCCAATGGAAAAACTTCAATACATGAACCGGGGTTTATGTTCTCCGCTTGTGCTGCCTGTCACCTTACAATAAACAATGGAGGCTTACCATTAAGCCTGCGACCGCCACTTTTCTGTTAAAAAAAAAGCCTGCGACCGCCCTTCTCAGGGGGGTCAGAACAGGCTTAGTAGAAACAGCAGGAACACTGTTAGGGATTCCCAGGTGACCAGCTGGCATCAGTTAGGAGTAACTTCCATAGCTCACTTCCAGGAAATAAGTGCTACGCACCAATGGATGACCAAAGGGGCAAGAGCGCACCAATGGGCGACCGATGAGACAGGAACTGCGCACCAATGGATAGTGAAGGTTAAATTAGATGAGTTCATTATGTGGTGAAAATCGCCAGTCCTGGAGTCTCATAAATGTCCTATTTAGGGTCCTGTTTTCCCTTTGCAGCTCGTGGCACTGGTGTGATCTTACAGGGATCCAGAGAATGCTGGGAACCAGGAAGCAGGAAACGAAAAGCAGCTGGTCGTGACTTCCTTGCTTTTATATATGTAAGCACGTTAAACGCATATTCTTAGATGCAGATTTTTGGATTCTGACTTATGGATCTGAAAGCAACCCATTTTTTATGCACCTAAGTGAATGGCTTCTTTGGAATACAATGCAGCTATGTTCAGATCCATAATTAACCACTTCCTGCCCAGCCAGTAATATAATGACGGTGGAGTGGGAGCGCTGAAATCCTGGGTGGATATCATATGGTGTCCTCCCAGGATCGACCCATTGCGCACCTCCTACAGGCCACGCTGTGGTGTGAACTGTCACCCAATGTGTCCACTTGACACAGGGTATGACAAATCAGTGTACCAGGCCACTTCCGGTACCATGTGATAGCATGACCAATCACAGCAGATCACATGAATATTGTACACATTGAATGGCTTTTGATCATAGCCATTCATTGTGTACTATTGTGTTGATCTCTGTAATTGGTCACAGTGATCACATGGTACAGACAGGGCCAATCACAGTGCATCTGTACCATGTGATAGGTGTGGCCAATCATAGCTTCACAATAGTATACACTGGATGCCATTTATAAAAAAAGGATTGCTTAATTGCGTATAAAAGTTATAATTATTGTTATAAGAAATCAGAGTGTGTAAAAAAAAAAAAAACCTTGATCACCTCTTGTTCTGCTCTGATCACAGTATGTAAAAAAAATCGTAAAGAATCGTAAAGAAAATAAATTGTAATAAAAAAAGTTATATGATGATGCTGTACTGGACTGGTGTCAATTTGTAAAGAAAAAATCCATTTTTTTTTAATTTTTATTTGTACTGCCCTGGCATTTTAGGGCTGTCAGTACATCAGGATTGATCAATTTTCAAATTTACTGTATCATAGTTTTTCTCTATAACTTTACTACAGACTAAATAATATACACTGATTTGGGGTTATTTTTACCAAAGAATTGTAGCAGATTATGTTTTGGATTTAACTTATAAAGAAAGATTATTTATTTGCAAACTTTTATAACAGAAACAAAGAAAAATGTGTTTTTTTTTCAGAATATTATAGTCTTTTTTTGTTTATTTAGCAGAAAATAAAAAAGCCAGTGGTGATTAAATACCGCCAAAGAAAACTGTCTCAAAAAATGATAAAAATATAATTTGGGTACAGTGTTGCATGACAAAGTACTTGTCATTTAAAGTGTCTGAAAGCTAAAAATTGACCTGGGCAGGAGGGGAGTGAAAGTGTCCGTTATTGAGGTAGTTAATAAACACTTGTATACCGGTATGTACGTGGCTAAAATAAGCTACATTTTTTTTGGCTGTACAAAAAAAAATCTGGCACAATTCTAGCTTCACAATGACATTAACCTTCACCCTATACTTAATTTCTTTTTATATATATTTTTTGTACCTTCATACTTTAAGTTTAAAAAACACATTGACAGGGCAAAATAAATCATGTGCTCTCAGTGGAATTAGGCACATTGAATTATGGATTACATTTCTTTGTTTCTTCATATAAGCATTTTACAATAAAAAAGACAAGCAGATTTTTATGAGTAAACACATTATATACCATACTTAACAAATAGGGAATAAAGGCTTGATAAACAAATGCTGCATAAGCAGTTTATATTAACAAACTATTTTTTGCTATCTAACCTTAGCTACCAGTTCACTGATCCAAAAAAAAAATAAAAAATGTCAAATAAAAAATGTCCGATTCCATAATTCCATAATAAGAGCCTTCTATGAACAAGATTAAAGTGATACTAAAGTCTCAATTTGTTTTGGTTTAAAAATAACAAACATGTTATATTTATCTGCTCTGTGCCCTGGTTTTGCACAGAGCAGCCCAGATCCTCCTCTTCTCGGGTCCCTCGCCAGCGCTTCTGGCCCTTCCCTCTTGCTGAGTGCCCCCACAGCAAGCAGCTTGCTATGGGGGCACCTAAGCCGGACTGCTGCTCTGTGTGTTCATTTAGACACGGAGCTGCGGCCTGGCCCTGCCCCCTCTCTCTCCTTATTGTCTCACTCACTTTGATTGACAACAGAAGGCAATGGCGCCCCGCTGCTGTCTCAGCCAATGAGGAGAAGGAGTCCTGGATAGCCGAGCCTCTGGTGCAACATCGCTGGATCAGAATGGGGCTCAGGTAAGTATTAGGGGCGCTTAGTGGGGCTGCTGCACACAGAAGTTTTTTTTTATCCTAATTCATAGAATGATTTAAGATGAAAAACCTTCTGCCTTTACAACCACCGGCTGAGCCCATTCAGTGTAATTGCTGCTTTTTGGTCCTCCATAAGGCAATTTGCCTCACCCCAGTTCTACAGTATACCAATCAAGACACAATTGAAAAAAAAACACAAAAGAAAATGTTCTATTTTTTGTATATGTATGCCATTCGTTGTACTCATGTTTATGATAGCAATGCTGTATACAGGGGCGAACTGACCCATCGGGCACTCAGGCACAGACCGAGGGCCCAGGGCCATTGGGGGCCTGGGCCCGGCCCCATGAGAGGCCACTTGAAGCGGCTGTAATAATACCGAAAATAATACTGCTAACAGCGCGCTGCTCCGCTTCGGCACCTCCCTCCCATCCACCGCAGGTGCTTGTACTGTACGCGACATTACCTGGGACAGACGAGAAGAGAGGAGGGGCCACAGTTAGCAGTATTATTACAGGCATCGGGTGAGTGAAGCTTTTTTTTACTGGAGCATAGAGACACCAGGGCCGTCATCGGAGGGAGGGGCAGGACCGCAGGAAGGCCCATGATACTCTCCTGGTCCCTGTGTGTGCTCTCCCCCCCACAGTGTCTCCCTGTGTGCTCTCCCCCACCCACACTGCCCCCTGTGTGCTCCCCACAGTGTCCCCCATTGTGCTCCCCCCCAGTGTCCCCCTGTGTGCTTCCCCCTCCCCACAGTGTCCCCCTGTGTGCTCTCCCACCCACAGTGTCCCCCTGTGTGCTTCCCTTCCCCACAATGTCCCCTTGTGTGCTCTCCCACCCCCCACAGTGCCCCCCTGTGTGCTCTCCCTCCCCCCACAGTGTCCCCCTGTTTGCTCTCCCCCTACAGTGTCCCCCTGTTTGCTCCTCCCTCAGTGTCCCCCTGTGTGCTTACCCCCCAGTGTCCCCCTGTGTCCTCTCTCTCACCCAGTGTCCCCCTGTGTGCTCTCCCCCCAGTGTCCCTCTGTTTGCTCTCTCCCCTGTGTCCCCTTGTTTGCTCTCCCCCCAGTGTCCCCCTGTTTGCACTCCCCCACCCACACTGCCCCCTGTGTGCTCCCCACAGTGTCCCTCGTTGTGCTCCCACCCCAGTGTCACCCTGTGTGCTTCCCCCTCCCCACAGTGTCCCCCTGTGTGCTCTCCCACCCACAGTCTCCCCCTGTGTGCTTCCCCTCCCCACAATGTCCCCTTGTGTGCTCTTCCACCCCCACAGTGTCCCCCTGTGTGTTCTCCCTCCCCCCACAGTGTCCCCCTGTTTGCTCTCCCCCTACAGTGTCCCCCTGTGTGCTTCCCCTACAGTGTCCCCCTGTGTGCTTACCCCCCAGTGTCCCCTTGTGTCCTCTCTCTCACCCAGTGTCCCCCTGTGTGCTCTCCCCCCAGTGTCCCCCTGTTTGCTCTCTCCCCCGTGTCCCCCTGTTTGCTCTCCCCCCAGTGTCCCCCTGTTTGCGCTCCCCCCACAGTGTTCCCCTGTGTGTTCCCCTCACAGTGTTCCTCTGTGTGCTCCCCCCAGTGTCCCCCTGTGTGCTCTCCCCCCACAGTGTCCCCCTGTGTGCTCCCCCCAGTGTCCCCCTGTGTGCTCTCCCCCCAGAGTGTCCCCCTGTGTGCTCCCCCCCACTGTGTCCCCTTGTGTGCTCCCCCCCCCACAGTGTCACCCTGTGTGCCTCCCTCCCAGTGTCCCCTGTGTGCTCCCCCCAGTGTCCCCCCGTGTGCTCCCCCCAGTGTCCCCCTGTGTGCTTCCCCCTCCCCACAGTGCCCCCCTGTGTCCTCCCCCAGTGTCCCCCTATGTCCTTTCCCCCCCAGTGTCCTCCTGTGTGCTTTCCCCCCAAGCATCCCCCTGTGTGCTCCTCCCCCGCAGTGTCCCCCTGTGTGCTCCCCCCCACAGTGTCCCCCTGTGTGCTCTCCCCCCACAGTGTCCCCCTGTGTCCTCTCCCCCCACAGTGTCCCCCTGTGTGCTCTCCCCCCCCCCACAGTGTCCCCTGTGTGCTTCCCCCCAGTGTCCCCCTGTGTGCTCCCCCCCACAGTGTCCCCTGTGTGCTTCCCCCCCAATGTCCCCCTGTGTGCTTCCCCCTCCCCACAGTGTCTCCCTGTGTCCTATCCCTCCCCCAGTGTCCCCGTGTCCTCTCTCCCCCCCACAGTGTCCCACTGTGTGCTCTTCATCCCCCCGCAGTGTCCCCCTGTGTGCTCTCCCTCCCCCCACAGTGTCCCTCGTGTGCTCTCCCTCCCCCAGTGTCCCCCTGTGTGCTTCCCCCGCAGTGTCCCCCTGTGCAGGTGTGGCTTGAGTGTGGGTGGGGACACAGGGGGCCCCATGATCTTCTATTACCCGGGGGCTCCATGAGTTGTCAGTCCACCCCTGGCTGTATACACAAGTACAGCAGCGCACAGCCATTTATAACAATGAAATGCATACTTGTCACTGCACATCTGAGCTTTTGAATGCGTACAGGGAAGAATTAGTGGCTCTAGACACAGACAGTTTGTGTTAAATACCAAGGTATTTATTGCTTTCTAAGTCTATGACCTGAAAAAAGTACACAGGTAAGTATGATTTAAGTGATTTTCTTGAAATTAGATTTGCTGTGAAAATTATACAAAATTACCCTCTAAATGATTAATTAATGATGGCAAAAAATAAATTATTTTGCTCATTGGAATGCGCATAAGCAAAATTAACCACTTCAGCCCTGGAAGGATTTACCCACTTCCTGACCAGGCCATTTTTTTCGATATGGCGCTTTAATGGACAATTGCGCGACGTTGTACCCAAACAAAATTAATGTCCTTTTTTCCCACAAATAGAGCTTTCTTTTGGTGGTATTTGATCACCTCTGCGGTTTTTATTTTTTGCGATATAAACAAAAAAAGAGCGACATTTTGAAAAATGGAAGGCTCTGATGAAGAAGGGATACTTTCGAAACGCGTTAGCCAGCAGCAGTCCGTACGTCCTCTTCCTAGGACCTGGAAAAACTGCTACCATTGGACCAATCGCTTCTGTGCCTGTATACAATGCGATTTTTTCTCCTACCTTTGTGAGTAGATTTTAATCTTGGTTTTAACTAATAAATTTATCAAGGATAATGCACTAGGCTGGTGCGCTCTATCTCTCTTTTTTATCATTACTACTAGGATAATCCCATCCTGAAGAGCAGCAAGGCCGAAACCCATAGTCCTTCTTGAACCCTTGGGATCATTTAGCCAATACTCCTGTGCGCAAGAGTATTTTGCGTCTTTACTGAAAAAAAAAATAGTAGCAATGTTTTTTACTTTTTGCTATAATAAATATCGCAAAAAAAAAAAAATTGTAAAAAAACAAATTTCTTCCTCAGTTTAGGCTAATATGTATTCTTCTACATATTTTTGGTAAAAAAAATCCCAATTAGCATATATTGATTGGTTTGCACACAAGTTATCCCGTCTACAAAATAAGGAATAGATTTATGGCATTTTTATTATTATTTTTTTGTTTACTAGTAATGGCGGTGATCTACAATTTTTAGCAGGACTGCGACATTGCAGTGGGCAGATCGGACACTTTTGACACTTTTTTGGGACCAGTCACATTTATACAGTGATCAGTGCTATAAAAATGCACTGATTACTGTATAAATGACATTGGCAGGGAAGGGGGTTAACACCAGGGGCGATCCAAGGGTTAAATGTTCCCTAGGGAAGCGCTTTCTAACTGTGGGGGGGAGTGAACGGACAGGGAGTAGAGAAAGATCGCTGTTCCTAATCACGCGCGCCCACAGATCACCTCGTAAGCGCCCAATGTAAAATGACGACAATTCGCGCAGGAGAGCCAACCTGCCGCAGTACAACTACGGCGGCTTGTCGGGAAGTAGTTAAGTTTTACTTTTGCTGACATTAAGGTAAAATACATTAGTGTCAGTTAGAGAAAATTTTCATGAAAATTTCACCTAAAATTTGTGATTTTGTTGCAAATACAGTTTTGCCAAAATCAATCCACTCTTCCTTAGTACAAAGATAATTAACAGTCAGATTACTTTTTTTATTATAATTTATTTTTCTGTTTCAGTAAGTTTTTATTGAAATTATTTTACATAAATAATGCACATAAATTTAAATGAACATCATGCATGCAAGAGTACACAACATGGCATAGGGTACATACTGCAAGTGTATCAAAGTGTCACACATGATGTGAATATGCAGGTCGCTTATCACAGCATTAGTATTGGTAGATGTAGTTATTGGGAGGAGGAACAATGTAGCCCAATCTTCACCTGGGATCTGGCAACATTTGGAGCACCACTGTCACTTAGTGTCATAGTGGGGGAAGCCCGTGGTAGGGGCCTTTCAGTTACATTGTAGAGAAAAGAAAGTAAAAAGAAAGTCATTTTGATTAAAGTGTTACTAAACCCAGGACCCTGCATTCACTATATCTGGTCTCCCACAGTACACAGAACATGGAAATGCAATTATTTTAGTAAATATAAAATAAACTGCTAAATACTTTTTCTCATCAGCAGTATATAGCAGTCTTGTGACTTCTAGCAGTGTCCGGCAGAGCACTGGTTAAAGTTTGTAGGAGGAGTTCAATTCTGCTCTGACTGTCCTATGAGGCTATATGACCCCTGATTTTCTCTCTAGACAGTGCTGTTTGGCCCTGTGCTGATCACATGCACCCTCCCAAAAATAAAACAAAAACTCTCTAGCAATACACACCAAATTGAGCATGTGCAGACTGCCTCCAAGGCTCTGTCTTATTAAAAGATGGATTGGGGACAGTAAAGGGGAGGGTCAGAGAAGACAGGATCAAGCAGCCTTTTTACACAATGCAGAGGATTAACCCCTTAGATTCCAGAAAGTATAACAAGCATGCTTTACTGCATATACAGACTGATTTTACTGTTGTGGGCAGGGCTTTTTTTCTGGCGGAATGCACCGGAATGCCGTTCCGCCACCTATGCCAGGCATTCCTCCTAATCCTAACTGTATAGCCTGCGCCCTGCCTGCCACGGAGGGATCAAACAAAACTGCCGTATCTGTATAGTCCCGACTCCTCATCCACCTCCTATGCCGTCTACTGCGCACTGCCCCGAGGGATCGAACGGAGCTTGTGAGTGAAAGCGAAAGGCGGAGTGATCTGTACTCCGCGGCTCTGCCCCGCCCCTCAGTGCTGTGCGGGCGATCGGGTTGGCGCTGTGTGTTGAATGATGGATCGTAGATAGTGGTAGGTTATGGTAGCCTGTCAGGCGTTCTTCCTCCTCCTCCTCCTCCTCACTAGCCCCAGGTCTGTGTGGTGTAAAAAAGGGGTTGTGCTGTGGTGTACTTACTGGGTGGTCTGTGGGCTGGGTGGTCTCCTGACTGGGTTGGGCAGTCTCTTTCCTGGGAATTCTTTTCTGGGCAGTCTCTTTCCTGGGTACTCTTTGCTGGGCAGTCTCTTTCCTGGGCACTCTTTACTGGGCAGTCTTTTTGCTGGGCAGTCTCTTTCCTGGGCACTCTTTACTGGGCAGTCTTTTTGCTGGGCAGTCTCTTTCCTGGGCAGTCTTTTTGCTGGGCAGTCTCTTTGCTGGGCTGAGCAGTCTCTTTGCTGGGCAGTCTCTTTACTGGGCAGTCTCTTTGCTGGGCTGGGCGGTCTCTTTACTGGGCAGTCTTTTTGCTGGTGATCTTTTTGCTGAATTAATCTGGACAGTCTCTTTGCTGGGCTGGGCAGTCTCTTTGCTAGACTAAGCTGGGCGGTCTTTTTGCTGACAGTCTCTTTGCTGGACTAAGCTGAGCAGTCTCTTTGTTGGGCTTGGCAGTCTGTTTGCTGGACTAAGCTGGGCGGTCTCTGTTGGGCTGTCTCTGTGCTGGACTAAGCTGGGCGGTCTCTGTTGGGCTGTCTCTTTGCTGGACTAAGCTGGGCGGTCTCTTTGCTGGACTAAGCTGGACTGTCTTTTTGCTGACGGTCTCTTTGCTGGGCTGGGCGGTCTCTTTGCTGGAGTAAGCTGGGTGGCTTTTTTGCTGGCGGTCTCTTTGCTGGACTAAGCTGTGTGGTCTCTTTGCTGGGAATGTCTCTCTGCTGCACATTTGAGAATGTATCTTTGCTCAATATATGGAGGTGCATGCTTTGGTCCATGTGAGTCGCAGGCCGAAGCTGGGCGGTCTCTTTGCTGGACTAAGCTGGGCGGTCTTTTTGCTAGGCTGGTTGTCTCTTTGCTGGACCAAGCAGCTGGGCAGTCTTTTTGCTGGCAGTCTCTTTGCTGGGCTGTGCAGTCTCTTTGGTGGACTAAGCTGGGTGGTCTTTTTGCTGGTGGTCTCTTTGCTGGGCTGAATGGTCTCTTTGCTGGGCTGGGCAGTCTCTTAGCTGGACTAAGCTGGGCGGTCTTTTTACTGGCGGTCTCTTTGCTGGACTAAGCTGGATGGTCTCTTTGCTGGACTGGGCGGTCTCTTTGCTGGGTGGTCTCTTTGCTGGCTTGGGTGGTCTCTTTGCTGGGCTGTGGCTGTCTCTAATGCACTGGGAATGTCTCCCTGCTGCACATTTGGAAATGTCTCTCAGCTGCACATTACTTGTATAGCCCCCCAAATTTTACTTGCATCCCTGTTCTCTAAAAAGGAGGTTCTAGGGGGTGGTCCTAGGGGTGGTTAGGAGAGTGACCAGGGGAGGGGGGTGAGTTTCACCACCTTTTCTCTGAGAAAAAAAGCCCTGGTTGTGGGTCTAGTAACAGTTTTTTTTATTCTGTATGAACAGTTAACAGAATAAAAAAAAATGAAAAAAATATTAGCCAAAGAGAGCAGAGGGAGAGATAAGGCTTCTGTTAGGGCTAAATAGGGATACCAAAGCGTTATCCAAATATTTAAAAAAAAAGTAATTTTAATAAGACTTGTTTGTGCAACCTCTGTTTAACCGCTTGCCGACCGCCTCACGCAGATATACTGCGGCAGAAGGGCTCTTCAGGCAAAACCACGTACCCTTTAAGAGGCAGCCGGCGGCGCATGCCCGTGGCAAGCTCCGTAAGTCGGATACCCGCGATCGCCTCACAGGAGGAAGAACGGGGAGATGCTGATGTAAACAGCAACTCCCCTTTCTGCTTAGTGACAGTGTCACTCAATCTCTGGTCCCTGTCATCGGAGCAGAGATCAGTGACGTGTAACATGTAGCCACCTCCCCACAGTTAGAAACACGCCCCTAGGACACACTTAACCCCTACACTGCCACCTAGTGGTTAACCCCTTCACTGCCAGTGTCATTTACACAGGAATCAGTGCATTTTTATAGCACGGATTGCTGTATAAATGACAATGGTCCCAAAAATGTGTCAAAAATGTCCTATGTGTCCGACATAATGTCGCAGTCACAATAAAAATCGCTGATCGCCGCAATTTAAAGAAAAAAAAAAGTTATTAAAAAAAATGCCATAAAACTATTCCCTATTTTGTAAACGCTATAACTTTTGCGCAAACCGATCAATAATTGCTTATTGTGATTTTTTTTACCAAAAATATGTAGAAGAATACGTATCAGCCTAAACTGAGGAAAAAAATTGTTTTTTTATATATTTTTGGGGGATATTTATTATAGCAAAAAGTAAAAAATAATGCATTTTTTTCAAAATTGTCACTCTATTTTTGTTTATAGCACAAAAAATAAAAACTGCAGAGGTGATCCAATGCCACCAAAAGAAAGCTCTATTTGTGGGGAAAAAAAGGACGTCAATTTTGTTTGGGAGCCACGTCGCACGACCGCGCAATTGTCAGTTAAAGCGACGCAGTGCCGAATCGCAAAAAGTGCTCTGGTCAGGAAGGGGGTAAATTCTTCCGGGGCTGAAGTGGTTAAGAACAGATACATTGTAACTGGCTATTCTGATAGGACAGGTATGTTTATTTACATTTTACCAAGCACTAATGCTGAAACACATGTTCCTATTTATCACAGCTGAAACAGCCACTGACCGCAGCTCTGCTACAAGAACTGGCTCCTCGGTGGTCATATTGACAGCAGGTCCCAAAAGTTACAGGGGTTGTAAAGTCAGAAGGTTTTTTATCTTAGTGCACTCTATGCATTAAGACAAAAAGCCTACTGTGTGCAGCAGCCCCCCTCAGCCCACCTAACACTTACCTGAGGTCCATCTCTATCCAACGATGTGAACGAGTCCCTTGGCCATCCAGGACTCTCTCTGCTGATTGGATGAGACACGGCAGCGGCGCCACCTCTGCTGTCAATTAAAGTCAGTTAGCCAATCAGGAGAGAGAAGGGGCGGGCCTGAACTGCAGCTCTGTGTCTTTATGGACACACAGAGCTACAGCTCGGCTCGGATGCCCCCATAGCAAACTTCTTTCTTTATACATTTAACCCACATAAAAGTGCCATGATCATTAATTGCAACTTTTGGTCTTTATGTCATTTTTATTTTGGTATTTACATAGTAATAGTGTTGCTGTTTCATTTCTTTTTGTTTCAGTGTTGGAACAATAGAGAGATGTATGATCCGTGTCAATGCATAAGGGCCTAATGCAAGTGAGGGGGTATGAACATGATATTTTCAACTCATTGAACAGACATTGGCATATAACATTTCTTTTTAAAACAGAGTGCACTAAAGCCTAGTACACAGAATATTGTTCAAAAAATACCGCTTTTGAATCGATCGTAGGATAATCTGATCATTAGTACACAGCTTTCGCCCGAAATTATCCAAAGGGACAAACACGAAAAATGTTCTTGTATGATAGCAGATTGTACAAATTTTGTTTAATCAGTACAGATTTTGTCTAAAAATACAATACAAATACATTACATCACTTCAGAATTTTTATTCTCTCGTACAAGAATTTTCGTACTTTAGTAAAGTATTCATTTTCGATATGAAGACTAGCATGCAAAAAATAAAACGGACAGACATTCGTCCAATAATCTCATTGTGTGTAATAGGCTTAACTTGCTTCCCTTGAATGTTTAGATTCAAAAACCATTTCCAATGAAGAAAAACATTTTGTATAGAGTTTCACATGTGAAATAATATATATTTTATTTTAATTTAAGGAAGAGGTAAAACCTTTGCCAGGGCATTATTGCTATGTGTATGTTTATTTGTGGAGCTCACCAAGGACACACAACAATAAAAACATTTTTCTTAGTAGACAGTCAGGTTTTTTTACTGTCTGTATTCCTGATTTTCTTACTGCTTGTTTTGTTTACTAGTACGTGACATGTGAAATCTTCCCAACAGGTATAAACACAACAAAAAAAAATCTATTAGGAAAGACTATGCCTGTACCTAACACGGATTCTACAATGATCTTTGAAATAAAGAAATAAACATATTATGGTAACATTTATAATAACAATATAATACCACATTGTAGTTTGTTGGGCTTCTTTTGGAAGCCCTGAAGAAGAGTGCACAAATCCCTGAAACATGTTGGTTTCCTGCATTTTTTCAATTAATGTACTTAGTTTTTTCAAAGATCAATATATCAGAACCCAGGAAAGAACCTACAGTGTCTGGTGGTCTCTTCTTGCTGAGCCACCTGGCATGCTGGGCAGCAGCCTGGACAATTTCTGGAACAATCTTGTCTTGAGCCTTGTTTCTCTTGAACCTTTAATCCTTTGCCTGTCCCATGAACTTCCTATTTTAGCCATGCCTTTGAACTTTCTGTTTGCCAGATTATTGTGCTCTCTCCTTCCACTATCTCACTCTTTTCACTCCTGCTGCCATTCGTATCCGTGCTACCACTTGTTACCAACCTTTGGCTTACTCCACAACTACGCTTTTGCTTGATTTTAACCTGCAACCACTTGTTACCAACCTTTGGCTTGTTACTGACTACACTTCTGCTTGACCCCTACCTGCTACATCTGCTACTGGACCCTGGCTTGCTCTCCTCCTGGTGGGGTGATTGTGAGGACCGCAATCTGGTACTAGCAGGCAGAAAAACACATCTCCACCATCGGGAGCTCTGGTGAACACCGGTTAGTGCTTAGACTCTATGCCTTGGGTGAGTCAGTGTCATCCACCAGGTGACCTGCTTCTGCACTTATCCAGCTGGTCAGTGGGAGCTTCTCTCCTGCTATGGCCACTGGTATCCAAGCCTGGCCCCTAATTGTGACACAATGCCTATTCTGAGTTTATGCTCAATGAATAATAATAATACTAATAATCAAAAATAATGATGGGTGGATCTGCCCAGGTTCAATTTGCCAAAGATTCAGAGACCACAAACTTAAAAGTGAATTCTATTGAGGTTTATGGTAGGTGAATCTTGTTTGGTAAATTCTGTCCATTTTTACGGACAATATGCAAATTACTGTTAAATAGCCATGGAAAGCAGGGCGCTGCAAAGGGTAACATATATGGTACTAAGGCAAAAAACTAAAAAAGAAACCCTACACTGAGAAGAGGGTGTTGTTATGCAGCTTTAAGGGCAATATTAAAAACACACACATACTTTAAATAACAAGTGTAGCACTAACTCTTGGTGGAGCTGCTGGTTTAAGTGGGTCTGTTACCTTCACTTTGCTTCCCTCTGTTTCACCGGCATCGGGTCTAGGGGTTCCGTTGAGTTTACTGCTGGACGACACACGCACCAACACTGGAGTACAATTTCAATGCTTTATTAAACAGTCAATCTTTAGGAAGTAGCAGGAAAGAGACGGAAAAGGAAACCTTCAGGAGAAACTCAAATATCTTCTTACAAGATCCTAGCGACAAATGTCCCGGTAGAATTCAGATAATTATGTGGAGTGCGTTCCCCTCATGGGATACACTCTTTGCTCGTCTGGATAGGCCTCTCTCACGGGTCTAGCAGTCAGTACTCAGCACGAATCTAAAGTCTCTGCCACAGACTTATTTGGGGGGGTAAATCTGCACGATCCTCTGCCACAGGATGTATTAGATCTTCTGCAGTGAACAGTCAGTCACAGTGCCTGAACCTTTAAGCCAAACCGGCGACACTATGCTGTATAATTACTTCTTTTGGATACGTCCTGCAACCGAGTCACCATGCCCCTCTATAGACCAGCACGCTGCGTGATCTCTCCAAGACGGGTCCTCCCCTGGGATCTCCCCGGCTGTCCAGCTTCGTCACACAGGACCGACAGCTCAGGACCATTCCTCGGCCGCGGTGGTAGGCCCCAGACAAGCCTCTGGACCCACCCCTGCGCCGCAGCATCGTGGGCCTCCCGAGCTCCTTAACGCATACCTGTCGGCCAGGAGGGCCAGCAGGTGGCTGAAAAAAAAACCTTAGAACATGGTGTCTGTCCCATAAATAAACTCGCCCAGAATGCAACTCGGAGGACCACCTCCACCAAGCTTGTCTCCGAGACAGAGGAGCATCTATACACTTCGACTCGTTGCCCTTCCAACACTGACTAATGGTAACAGCGACACCCACCGGTCAGCACGGAAGCCCACACAACGTCAGCCAAGCTGGAACAGAGGCAAACTTTTAACCTTCCTAACACTAACAATTTACTAAATTTACCTAATCTGCGGTAGATTGTAAATCTACCAGTGCTACACAAGTTTACGAAATGACTTAAAGTTCTACTTGTTACAAGACAATATTATTTTCACAGGCAATCTCATGTGTATTTGGCTGTGAATTTTTTTCTTTTACAATCATCTTGTAGGCAGGTGCAGTTAGCTACTTTGCTACTTGGTGGCTCTGTACTAGAATAGTGTCTGGTTACTGTAAGCAAGGTCATTAGGTGCTAGGCTCCTTTTAGGTAGAGCCTTCCTACAGTGATGTCAGGGATGAGGTAACACTCATATATAAGCTAGGTAGGGAGGGCACAGTAAGTCCTGGGGCATGGGAACTAAACATCCCACATCTATAAGGATGTAGCCAGCACACATAGACCCTGGACAGGGCAGGAGGCCAGGTAGAGTGGACCTGTACTTAGGAAGAGCCATCTCTTTCTCTCACTTATGGAGGTGGGAGCTGGTGTTGATTGCAAAAGGCCATTTAGACCAGATCAGAAATTCCTGTGTGAGACTGCTTTCCTGGAAGATTCCCAGGAGAGATGTTCCTATCAAGAAAATGACTTCAGAGAGCAGTCCTGTGAGTATAAATGGCTCTGACCAGAGGATAAACTGTAAGGAAGTTGGCTGCTGAGGTGCTCCATATGCTTTCACTTACGACTACTGTGGACTATCCACTAAATGTGATTGACTGTGAAATGTCAAGGGAGTTTGGAATGTATGTCCTAGTAATGTGACTGTAATGCCATTTCCTAAATACCACAAGTAAAGTGCAGCAAAACTACTTCTTGATTGGACATAGATCTGTGGCTGGGAATGTCGTGTGGACGGCTATGGAAAGGAGCAGAATAGCGGAGGCCTCAGCAGGAGAGACAGTGTTCTAACAGGGCTGAAGTGGGGGTAAGGACTTACAAGCTTGGCTTACAGACAGCAGCTGTGACTCAATCAGATTAGTTTCAGATTGAAAAAAAAGTTTTTTTGCAGGTAGCTCTAGCATCAACACATGATTTTTCAATAAATAATAATGGGACTACTTTAGATGGTAAATAGAAATTGGCCTTTGTTGTACTTGCTGTTGCTATTGAAAAACGGTCCTACCACTGGCCAATTTCTATCAAGCTTGCTTTGAAATAGAAGTAAAACCAAAGCTTGTTTGGCTGTACTTCTCCTGTGGATCACAGGAGGCAGTTTGTTCTGCACTCCTGTGACCCATTTTCAATAGAGCCGGTCCAGGCTCAGGAAAGATCCACATGCCAAGACCGGCACCCGGCTCAGCCTCCCAGTGAGTTCAGGGAGGCAGAGCAGAGAGCTGCTGACTGACAGTCACCAGCCTTGTGCTTAGGGAACTCTGAGAACCGAGCGATGGGTGGTGTTTGATCACTCGATTCTCAGTATTAAAGCCGGTGGGGAACTAACAATCAGAAGGTAAGTGCAGTTTCCTAACAGACCGGAATCTCTCCCTGTGCAGTTTGTCAGTTTTTCGTATGCTTTCTCTACAACAACTTCCATTGCCCTGACACTCTGGCTGCTCTGTACCCCTCTTTTATTGTGAAGCTGCTGACTTATTCAACAGCCCCCTGTTGACCCTTCTAAGCCTGCTGACCATAGTGTAAAGGCTAGGCAGTACATTATGTTTAAAAAAAAAGAATTCCCAGGCAAATCTGCACAAAAATTCACTGGGATAACAAATACTGAACCAACAGAATATGCATCAAACTCATGGTAGTGGCAAACCCAAACCTTATCCCTAACCATTATCATACAATGCTGCTAAGATATCAGATTTTGTCTATAACCAAGAAGTTCCCTGTTTTTTGGTTGTTTCGTTTCTTTAAATGACAAGACTATCAGTACTGGGATTTCCTCTTTGGAATCTACAGTGGTCAACTGGGTACATTGTTTAAACTGGGTTCTTAATTAGACAAGAACAGAGCTGTATAACAGAAGTGATGAATGAAAAAAGTGTCCCCATTTCCAATGCAGATTTTATCACCTCTCGGATGTCAGCTGATCGCCCTCGTTATTGGCAAGTGATAAGTGCCACTTTTGATCCCTTGACTAAGGAAATAGCTTCCTGCCTTCTGCTCAATGCAGATATACTTTCCAAATGTGACATTTTTGCACACCATATGCTTCAATTAAACTAGATAAATACAATTAGAACACATCAAGTGAATACAATTTTTAGTATGGGTCACAAATGTTACTGCACATTTTCTTAATGATTTATGTTCAGCACTAGTTCATTTATTTAGTAATTTAATTTTTTTTTTGTAATTTCGAAGAAAATGCTGATATACTGTATACTGTGTGTTCTAAACTTAGATATTGCAGTTTTATCCTGTCACTATAATAAAAGATTTAGGACTTCAATCACCCTGTGAAAATTAAAGGCTCACCTCTTTGATGGGCGGTAAACAACACTTTGTTCTCTTCTGCAGCTGTTACTAACCTGTCTGGATGTGTTGGATATTGTGCAGCCACTGTGGCTCCCCTAGCTGGCTGCTACATCATCCGTGTATCCTGTAAATGTGTAGCAGCTGACAGGAGGAACAACAGCACCCAGCAAGGGATCAAGTATCCAATGCTCCCAAATTGTCAGACAGCAACTCTGCCTGGAACAACAGCACCCAGCAAGGGATCAAGTATCCAATACTCCCAAATTGTCAGACAGCAACTCTGCCTGGGCTAGGGGGCAGGGGGTATTCCCCCCACCCCCCCAGGCAGTAAAAATAATATTTGTTGGCCTTATGGGCCAGAGTGGAGATTCTTCCCCATTCAGATTCAGAGATGTCATGTAAACAAATGTAGAGAGCTGCAAAAGAAATCATTGCAAAACTGTGAAATGCATTGCGCTTATTTGTTAAGACAAGCTGAAAGATAAGGATTATTCCTGATGATGGCATGCTATGTTATTTAGCATTTATGTGAATTCAAATAAATAAATACAGAGTGGCAGTCTAAGTTATTTAAGATAACACTAACCTTCCAACCCCCATTTTGACCAACATGCAGGCAAGGGTTAATTTATTGTCCTTTTAAAGTATGTTTCTGCCCTAAGTCCTCCAGGAAATAAGGTTATTTTACTTCCTTCTGGCAGGCCCTTGTAAATCTGTGCGGTTGAACTAAGAGAGAGAGGGCAGATAGGAGTGGAACTACCAGGATATGGACATGTAGATGTGAGGCTAAGGCCTAGGTTTTCGTCTTCTAACCTCAGGGTGAGCTTCACTAGTACTGGGTTGGTATGGCTGTGGTAAACCATTGATTTTGGGAAAGGACTTGGAAATTGATTATTGCAAAAGATCTTTTTCTATCTGTGAAGATGTGACACTGTTCTTCAATAAATGATTCGAACTGAGCTTCTGGCTGAAGTATGGTGGCCTGTTATCTTTGGAAGTGTAAGTGGGACAGCAAACAGGCCACAGTTCTGGATTGGAGCATCCCACATAGGATACATAAAGTGGTGTACAGGATCCGGTTTGGGACTAAAGTAGTGCAATCCTGGTTGGGTTGGGACTGGTGGTGGTTAGGGGTCACTCTATTGTCAGTAAGAAGCAGACCCCCCCATGCAGCACATGGTAAGTGACATGGCCTCCCATGTCACATGGGCCCAGGTGTTCAGCTGTACTATCTGAGCCCTTTGAACAGTGACTGTTCCCAACTGTCTGTGTGTTGTTGCTTTTGGTGACCAAGAGAATAGTGAGTGAAGGGTTTCCAAGCCACCATTCATACACATATAGAAAAAAAGAGAATAAAACTGCGCTGTAGACCAAATAAACAATAAATCGTTGAAAAGCTGCAATCCTGACAATAAACATCAATTGTGGGAAAACATAAAAAATAAAAAGAATTGCGCTAATGCATGTGCAAGATAACAAAAACAAATATAGTGATAAGTGCAAAAGTGGAAAAATTAAATGTGAATAACAGTTAATAAAAATCCACCATAATGTCCCAATGAAGTAAGAGCTCAATATAGTATGTAAAGAGCTCCAATTCGCCCAAAAAGTGCAAAACCAAAAGTCCAAGTGATAATGCGATTAGTGACATCAGAGGAGGGTCCACCACCCGGGATAGAAGGGGTTGCTCCTTACCAGATGGCCATGACTCCCCACTACAGAGGGTCACAGCAAGCAGATAAGATCGTAACACAGAGGTTAGAGACTTCTATCAGCATCCACCAGGGGTCGCCTCACCGCCAGTCACTCCAGCAAAGCCAATGGCCCCCTTTTTCATTCTATGGTGTACCTTTGCCATTGGCTTTGCTGGAGTGACTGGCGGTGAGGCGACCCCTGGTGGATGCTGATAGAAGTCTCTAACCTCTGTGTTACGATCTTATCTGCTTGCTGTGACCCTCTGTAGTGGGGAGTCATGGCCATCTGGTAAGGAGCAACCCCTTCTATCCCGGGTGGTGGACCCTCCTCTGATGTCACTAATCGCATTATCACTTGGACTTTTGGTTTTGCACTTTTTGGGCGAATTGGAGCTCTTTACATACTATATTGA
Source organism: Lithobates clamitans (assembly GCA_037952925.1). NCBI lineage: Eukaryota > Metazoa > Chordata > Amphibia > Anura > Ranidae > Lithobates > Lithobates clamitans. The sequence goes on from JBBGZY010000014.1 coordinate 12,110,051, forward strand.
GCTCTTACTTCATTGGGACATTATGGTGGATTTTTATTAACTGTTATTCACATTTAATTTTTCCACTTTTGCACTTATCACTATATTTGTTTTTGTTATCTTGCACATGCATTAGCGCAATTCTTTTTATTTTTTATATTCATACACATATAGCAGAAAGGCATCCTGCAAGGGCTATGGGCTGAGTTTGGGTGGACAAGTGAGGCCCTAGACAGCCCTGTTCAATAACAGGCCCCCTAGACTTGTGTACAGCGATACAGTTGCCGGAGCACCTGTCTACAAACAATGACTGTTGTGCTCCAGGGTGCCTTTAGCCCATACCACGAATGGGCAAGCTGGTGTGTTTGCCTCCCAGGCCAAAATTTCCCAGTCCTCCCCTGTATTCAACTTCATAATTCACAGGGTGCTTTGGGATCACATCTTTAACATAGCACATCAACATGATCACTTTGAAGAATTCCAACCATTTCATTCAACTTCTGGGAGCTAAGAAACATTATGAATCTCTACAGTCATAGCTCACATAGGGCTATAGACTCCACTAAAGAAAGTACTGCTTGGTCTGGGGGATGTCACATGGAGGAATCACATTCTCCTTTTTACCTGAAAGTATATTATTTCCTTCCTGCTCCCATTGCTGAACACTATAGCAGTGGAGCCAAAGAAATTATAAAGAGAGCAGAAGCTGGGGAGGAGTGGAGATTAAAGTGAACTTGTCCCTTTGCCCTGAATGGGCAATGGACTGGTATTGTTTTAGTCTTCATGCAGATTTCTCTTTCCCTCTTTGCTGCCCTCTGCTTATTTTAAAATCTAAAGTAAGGCCCAGTTCAATCTCTGCTTGATAAAGGCTACAGTACAATTTTGCAGGTAATACTTCAGGAATGTTTTAAGGGCCCTTTCTTTGGAATAAAATGTTGCAAGTTACAATTCTTCCTATAATATGAACAAAGTGGAACATTTAACTATTTGTCATAGTCATTTTACATTTTTGCCTGCCAGCTGTTACATCATTTTGTTAGTTTATTAAATGTTACTGTATTAAAACAGAAATAAAAATGTTTCTTTTAGTAGAGTAGAGGAAGGCTAGAATTATTCCGGTAAGCTTTTTATTGCTGTCTGTGTCACTGTTGCAGATTTTTCCCTGGTTCAATTAATTAGACTCCCACACATATGCTCTGTGCTGTTTTTTATGCTAGTGAATCTTAGTGATGTATCATTATGATTATTGTACTGATGCCTTAGAAGAAAACAAATGTATATGTCCTGTTCTGCAGACGTATGGATAAAACACAGTGATGAATTTAAAGGTGCCCAAAAATGTGAGAAAACATCTGACTGTTCAGCTAGGTTGCTTGATGATCACAGGTTCGTAGGACCCTACCCACTTGCTGTTGGGGATAACTTTGATTGGGTAGGTTAGGAAATGTCTCCCGATTGCATATTGTTCTCCTTGAGGGAGTAGCATGGGTCATTTTCACCCTCTCCCCTCCTATTATGGATCCACCAGATCCTGTTGCCTGAGAGCCATTGGATCATGTACAAATGTCCAACTGTGCTTAATGGTTATAGGTGGCCATAGCCCCCATTCAAACATCAAAATGAAGTTCTTGGCATTCTTCTCCAATGCTGAAAATGTTTTTTTTTTTTTAGTTTTAGATTGAGCGACAAGTGTCAGGACATGTGTTGGGTTTTTACTGATATCTGTGGCTGTGTTGGAGAAATATTGCCTTACATATTGTCACAGTAAGGGGCATGTAAGATTAGTGATTTTGTAGCAGCAATTCTTCTTCACTACAAAATACTAATGTCAAAGAACAACAGAGATTTGAAGCTGTCATTTAAATCAATAAAGTCACCAGCAATTTTTTGTTAAGAGGCGATTTGTTGCAGCTACAGATTAAATGAGTTCTCCCTAATTAGGTTGGCGTGTTCTGCTACAAATCATCCTTCAGCAATTTGTAGCTAAGCCATAGAGGTGAAGAGTGATTGTCGCTAGAAACTTGTCACTGACATGAAATGCTGCACACATAATCACTGAGCTACAAGTCACTGTAAAACTAGCAAGTTAAAATCCCATAGAAGTGATGATTTCCCTAGCAAGTAATGAAAAAAAATAAAATAAAGAGGGTCACTGTGAATAAATTGCTGGTCTGGAATAGCCCAGATAACAGTTTCACTAGACAGGAAGGGAAAATGAAAAATATATATATTTTTTTTTTAGCTGAGTAGAGAAAGGCTGGAACCCCAAGTTGTTTTTTATTTGTAAGCCACAAAACACCAGCCCTTTTTAAGTTTCCACAATGCAAGTTTATTTCTTTATAAAGAGTACAGAATAAAACCACACAGATGCTAAACATTTCAGCTAATCCTGGCCTAAGAGCCCATTCACACAGGGGCAACACGACTTCCAGCGCGACTTTGGGAGGCAACTTGGACACGACTTGATTATGAATCACAGCACGACTTGGGGCAACTAACAACACAACTTGAAGTCGCCTGCAGGACAGGGAACTTTACAAGTGGCCAATCAGAGCTTATCAGCTGTGTGTGAGAAGGAGGGGGCTGGCTGTTTAGTGGAGGAAATTACTTTCTGTTTCCTTTCTGCTTCCTGTAAAGTTGCCTCAGTATGAACAGTGATCAGACTTGGAGGCAACTTCCATTGAAATCAATGGGTGCAAGTTGCCTTCAAGTCGGATTGAAGTAGTACAGGAACCTTTTCTGAAGTCGGAGCGACTGCAGTAGTGTGCATTAAGACGGATCCATTCACTTACATTGATTTTTTCATGTAGCGCGACTTGAGGCGACTTGGGGCGACTTGAAGTCGGATCCAAAGTTGCCCCTGTGTGAATGGGCTCTTATAGGGCGTACACACGGTCGGACTTTGTTCGGACATTCCGACAACAAAATCCTAGGATTTTTTCCGACGGATGTTGGCTCAAACTTGTTTTGCCTACACACGGTCGCACAAAGTTGTCGGAATTTCCAATCGCCAACCACGCGGTCACGTACACCACGTACGACGAGACTAGAAAAGGCCGGTTCAGAACCAAGCGCGGCACCCTTTGGGCTCCTTTTGCTAATCTCTTGTTAGTAAAAGTTTGGTGAGAGACGATTCGCGCTTTTCCAGACTCGTGGCTTTCAGATCGTTTTCTGCCGTTCAGTTTGTGCTTGTGCTGTGTGATCTTGCCTGCTCGTTGCTGTTTTTCAGGTCGCTCTCCACAGGCCTTGCTGTTCTTCAGTGCGTTCTGTTACTTCGTTCTGAGCAGCCGACCGTTTTCTAGCCATGTTTCGTATGCGTACTCCTCGTAGAGTTCGTGCTGTGCGGGGGCTTGGTGTTGGTGTTCTGACCTTGACACAAGTCCAGTCCATGAACAGGGTGGGGAGGAGTTCATGGACCAAGATTTGGTTGCTTCAGCGTGACCAGTTCTCTCATATGCCTTTGCTCCGTGAGATCCGTGAGAATAATCCTGATGATTTCAGGAACTTTCTCAGGATGACGGACCCCGTATTTCACCGTTTGTTGGCTTCGCTTACCCCCTATATCAGCAGGCAGGATACCTGCATGAGGCAAGCCATCACTCCGGAGCAGAGGTTGGTCGCTACCTTGCGGTATTTGGCCACAGGGAGAAGTCTGCAGGACTTGAAGTTCTCGACAGGCATCTCCCCCCAGGCTCTTGGGATCATTATCCCAGAGACCTGTTCTGCCATCATACAGGTCCTGCAGAAGGAATATATGAAGGTAAGATTTTTTATCCTTTTATATCCCATTTTAGTGTATTTAATGTTTGCTAATATATTGTATTTCTTTCCTCATTTCCTAATTACCATGACTGTAATATGCTGTGAATGTCCCCTTTGTTCTCATGCATGCTGGATTTTTATGTAATTATTATTTTAGGTCCTTCTGTCAGGAGGCACAAGCCGCCTCCGTCCGCCGGGCTCCACGGCGCATGCGCGGAGGACTCACGCTGCGCCGTACACTCGTTCGCGGCCCAATGGTGCGGCGCGCGCGGGTGCACGGCGGTCCCCGTGTGCGCGCCGTGGCCGTGCGGGTGCCCGGCGGCGCGTCACGCTGACGCGCTCGCCGGTGGGCTACTTCTGACGGCTCCAGCGCCCAGTCGGGTTGCTGGTTAGTCGTCAGCTGTGCCCTGTCCTCTGTACCTGAGTTTCCCTAGTGTGTTCCCTGTGCTACTCTGCTAAGTTAAACGGATTATCTCTCTGCCTGCCGGATACCCCTGACCTCTGCTAAGTAAACGGACTACTCTCTCTGCCTGCCGGATACCCCTGACCTCTGCTAAGTAAACGGACTACTCTCTCTGCCTGCCGGATACCCCTGACCTCTGCTAAGTTTAACGGACTACTCTCTCTGCCTGCCAGATACCCCTGACCTCTGCTAAGTTTAACGGACTACTCTCTCTGCCTGCCGGATACCTCTGACCTCTGCTTGTTTAACGGATTACCCCTTGTCTGCCTGATACCCCTGATCTCAGCCTGTTACACGGACTTGCTCTTGCCAGATACCCCACTCCTGATCTCTGCCTGAATACGGACTTGCCCGCCTTGGTACCCCAGTTTCAGCTAACCATTTGTTTGCAGCTTCTTCTGTGTCCACGGCTACACGGACTTCCTTCAGGAATCCAGTCCCCTCCGGAAGCCCGTGCCTCCGCGTGCCCCCAACTCCCTGTATCACCTCCAGGGGTCGGGTGCGCGTGGTCGTAAGGGCGAGCCGCTCTCGGCATCTCGGCCTCGGTGAGTATAGTCTTGACAGTACTAACCAGCCAGATGTCCGAGGCCGACAGAGCGCGCTCTCCTTTGGAGATCCTGTGCCAACAGGTCTCCACCCTGGCCGACTCAGTCCAGAAGTTACAGGAGGGGTATACTCAAATTGACAGCCGCCTCCAACAGATTGCTGGAGTACTTCCCTCCGCCACTGCAGTTCCGGCACCCAGCAATGAAGGGCCGCTCCCCCAGGCCACCGCCAGCCCTACCGTTGTCATGGCACTTCCTGAACCTAGGGTCCCTACGCCCGAACGGTTCTCCGGGGACCGTAAAAGATTCAGAGCTTTTAAGAACGCATGTTCGCTTTACTTTGCCCTTCAGCCCCGGACGTTTGCATCAGAGATCGTTAAAGTGGGTTTCGCTATCTCGCTGCTGTCAGAGGAACCTCAGGCCTGGGCCCATGGCTTAATGGAACAGGGAAGTCCTGTGTTAAATTCCATAGATACCTTCTTCGAGGGTATGTCCCAACTCTGCGATGATCCGCAACGGAAGGCTACCGCTGAAGCCATTCTCCACCACTTGTCCCAAGGAAGGAGACCCATCGAAGATTATATGGTGGAGTTCCGTAAGTGGGCAGCCGACACGAATTGGAACGAGCCGGCTCTCCGCTACCAGTACCGTCAAGGCTTGTCTGAACTCCTCAAGGATGAGCTAGCCAGGATGGAGACTCCGGAGACCTTGGAAGAGCTCATTCAGGCAGCCACGAAACTGGACAGGCGCTTGCGAGAACGTCGCTCGGAGCGGTTTCAGGGTCCACGCCCTACGTGGACGTCGTTTAGAGCCCCATCCACGCCATCACCGTCTTCCACAACACCTCCTGAAGCTGAGCCCATGCAGCTAGGCCTGGTCCGGGCCCCGCTAACTTCGGAAGAGAGGCAACGCAGACGGCAGTCCAATTTGTGTCTGTACTGCGGGGGAGCAGGACACTTCCTGCGCAGTTGTCCAATAAGGCCCAGTAAGTTCCTTCAGCCTAGATTAATGAATCATCTGGATAATGATGCTCCAAAGTCTTATGTGATGTTGTCTGTTTCCTTGCAGCTGCCGGAAAGGGAGTCTCGCCTACCCGCCATCATTGATTCGGGGGCCTGTAGCTGCTTCATGGATGCAGCCTTGGCCTGCAGCCTCCGTATCCCCTTGCAAACAAAGGCCCAAGGTTTACAAGTGCATCTAGCCGATGGCTCTCTTCCTAGTTCAGGTCCCATCACCCAGGAGACCCAGCCTATCCTAGTAACCACCGACTCCGGGCATCAGGAACTCCTACGGCTCGACCTCATCCACTCTCCCATCTTCCCAGTCATCCTTGGCCTGCCCTGGTTACAAGCTCATGATCCGCAGATCCAATGGAGCTCCAAGATGGTGTCCTTCTCCTCTCCATACTGCTTGGAGCATTGCCTCCCTTTAACTCCGAAGGTTTGTGCTACGGTTACTACCTCGTCAGACAACCTTCAACAGATTCCCTCTGAATATCTGGAGTTCCAGGAGGTCTTTAATAAACAAATGGCTGACCGCCTACCACCTCATCGGCCTTATGACTGTCCGATCGACCTGTTGCCGGGATCCGTGGTTCCGTTCGGTCGTATATTCCCTCTCTCCGAGACTGAACTGGAGGCGCTCAGACAGTACATCGATGAGAACCTGGAAAAGGGGTTTATCCGTCCTTCATCCTCACCTGCTGGAGCAGGAATATTCTTCGTCGGGAAGAAAGATGGGTCCCTTAGACCTTGTGTGGACTACCGGCAGCTTAACAATATCACCATTAAGAATAGGTACCCATTACCACTCATCCCGGAGCTATTCCAACGATTCCGATCTGCCAAGGTCTTTTCCAAATTAGACCTGCGGGGTGCCTATAACCTTGTTAGAATCAGAGCCGGGGATGAATGGAAGACAGCGTTCAGATCCAGGTTTGGACACTTCGAGTATCTGGTGATGCCATTCGGGCTATGCAATGCTCCAGCCACGTTCCAGCACCTAGTAAACGACATATTCCGAGAATACCTGGATGACTTCCTTGTTGTTTACCTGGATGACATACTCATTTTCTCTCCCACGATTGAGTTACACAGGGGGCATGTCAAAAAGGTCCTTACTATATTAAGACAGCACAAGCTTTATCTGAAGATGGAAAAGTGTGAATTCGAGAGATCAGTGGTACAATTCCTGGGGTTCATCATATCGGCCGGCGGGATCGCAATGGATCCCCAAAAGATACAGGCCATCCAAGATTGGCCAGCTCCATCTGATAAAAAGGGGGTTCAACGTTTCATAGGTTTTGCTAACTTTTATCGGAAATTCATTGTCGGATTCTCGACCATTGTAGCACCCATCATCCAGCTAACCCGTCAGCACAACTCTTTCCAGTGGAGTGAGGCCGCACAAGAGGCTTTTTTGAAATTAAAGGATCTGTTTAGTTCGGCTCCAATTCTTTGCCACCCCGATCCTTCCCAACCATATGTTTTGGAGGTGGACGCTTCGGAAATTGCCACAGGAGCAATTCTCTCTCAAAGGCAAGGGCCCAAGGCTATCCTTCACCCCGTTGCATTCGCTTCTCGGAAACTCAGCCCGCCTGAGTTAAACTATGACGTAGGTGACAGGGAGTTGCTGGCCATAAAATTTGCTCTTGAAGAATGGAGGTATCTGCTCGAAGGTGCATTACATCCGGTAATGATATTTACAGATCATAAGAACCTTGAGTACTTACGGACAGCAAAACGATTAAGACCTAGACAAGCCCGCTGGGCTCTCTTTTTCTCCCGCTTCAACTTCCACATATCCTATAGACCTGGCTCAAAGAATGGAAAGGCAGACGCACTCTCACGGATGTTCTCGGCAGAGTCCCAGACGTCAGAACCTGGTACTATCCTTTCTTCCCAAAACTTCCTTGGGGTGGCACAAGTGGATTTGATGTCATCCATCAAATCATCATCCAACTCTTGCACGGAACCAGAGGTGCAGTCCTTGAAGAGAAATGGTAATTTCTTCTGGATCCGTGGAAAAATTTTTGTACCTCGGGAGACACGGTCACTAACCCTTCAGATGTGCCACGACCATAGACTCGCAGGGCATTTTGGAGTAAGAAAAACGTCTGAGCTGGTTTCCCGTTCCTTTTGGTGGCCTGGGTGGAGACGGGATTGCAAGGAGTATGTGGCATCCTGCCCTCCGTGTCAGCGGAACAAGGGGCGAAACACCAAGTCCTGGGGTTTACTAAGACCTCTACCGATCCCTGAACGACCATGGTCTGACGTCTCCATGGATTTCATAGTAGACCTGCCAGCCTCGGGGGGCTTTACCACTATTTTTGTCGTGGTTGACCGTCTCTCCAAGATGGCCCATTTTTTGCCCATGAAGGGCACCCCCTCGGCCTTAGAGACTGCCAATATTTTTCTCAAGGAAATCATCAGGCTCCATGGCGTACCAAAGAACATCGTATCGGACAGGAGTGTACAATTTACGTCCAAATTTTGGAGGGAGCTCTGCAAAGCCTTAAATATCAAAGTCTGCCTCTCATCAGCCTACCATCCTCAGAGTAACGGCCAAACGGAGAGGACGAACCAGACCCTAGAGCAATATCTGCGGTGCTTCTGCTCGGGATCTCAAGATGACTGGGCAAGCCTTCTCCCATACGCAGAATTTGCGTATAACAATTCTGTTCACACCGCTACTAACCAAACGCCTTTCTGGGCAAATTGTGGATTCCATCCCACCTTCCTGTCCAACGAGGTTCCCGAAATAGCAGTCCCTGCCGTGCATGACAGAGTGGCCTCCTTACAGGCAAATTTCCGAAGGATTCAGGACATGTTGCAGAGGGCTCAAACGGATTACAAGGAGCAATATGACCGGGGCAGGGGGAAAAATCCAACCTTTAAACTTGGAGAAGAAGTCTGGTTATCCACTACCAACCTTAAACTATCTGTGCCTTCGCGGAAATTGGGACCCAAGTTTATTGGTCCCTTCCCCATCAAAAGGATTATCAACCCTGTGGCTATGGAGCTAGCATTACCAAAGACTTATAGGATCCACCCTGTCTTCCACGTGTCCTTACTGAAGCCTGTGGTGGACAGCACTTTTCCGGAAAGAGGGGAGCTTCCTCCGCCACCAGTTAGGGTGGATGGAGAGAATGAATTTGAGGTGGAGTCCATCCTTAACTGTAGGAAGAAGGGCAGACAACTGCAGTATCTGATCCAGTGGAAGGGTTATCCACCTGAGGACAACTCTTGGGAACCTGCAAGGAACCTACATGCACCACGCTTAATTCAAGCTTTCCACCGAGACCACCCGGAAGTGATGTCCAGTCTGGGCGTTCAGTGTCCGCCCTTAGGAGGGGGGCACTGTCAGGAGGCACAAGCCGCCTCCGTCCGCCGGGCTCCACGGCGCATGCGCGGAGGACTCACGCTGCGCCGTACACTCGTTCGCGGCCCAATGGTGCGGCGCGCACGGGTGCACGGCGGTCCCCGTGTGCGCGCCGTGGCCGTGCGGGTGCCCGGCGGCGCGTCACGCTGACGCGCTCGCCGGTGGGCTACTTCTGACGGCTCCAGCGCCCAGTCGGGTTGCTGGTTAGTCGTCAGCTGTGCCCTGTCCTCTGTACCTGAGTTTCCCTAGTGTGTTCCCTGTGCTACTCTGCTAAGTTAAACGGATTATCTCTCTGCCTGCCGGATACCCCTGACCTCTGCTAAGTAAACGGACTACTCTCTCTGCCTGCCGGATACCCCTGACCTCTGCTAAGTAAACGGACTACTCTCTCTGCCTGCCGGATACCCCTGACCTCTGCTAAGTTTAACGGACTACTCTCTCTGCCTGCCAGATACCCCTGACCTCTGCTAAGTTTAACGGACTACTCTCTCTGCCTGCCGGATACCTCTGACCTCTGCTTGTTTAACGGATTACCCCTTGTCTGCCTGATACCCCTGATCTCAGCCTGTTACACGGACTTGCTCTTGCCAGATACCCCACTCCTGATCTCTGCCTGAATACGGACTTGCCCGCCTTGGTACCCCAGTTTCAGCTAACCATTTGTTTGCAGCTTCTTCTGTGTCCACGGCTACACGGACTTCCTTCAGGAATCCAGTCCCCTCCGGAAGCCCGTGCCTCCGCGTGCCCCCAACTCCCTGTATCACCTCCAGGGGTCGGGTGCGCGTGGTCGTAAGGGCGAGCCGCTCTCGGCATCTCGGCCTCGGTGAGTATAGTCTTGACACCTTCATACATATTTGCCCTTCAATAACCTCCCCAGCATGGTGTCTCTTGGCCCTATATTCACCTCATGTAGTCACTTAACAATGTATTTTATCAGCTCCATAGTAGTGCTTTACCCCAAACACCCCCTAAAATGTTTGGTAATGTTATTTTTGATTTAAATTCAGGCAGAGTGCCAGAGGCTTTTTTTTGTGGTGTCCCCAAATAATTTTTAGTAACCCTCCCTCCCCCAACTGCTAAGTCAGCTGATCCCAATTCTCTATCCTCAATCATCTATCTGCTGACTTTGCCAAACCCATACACACTATACCCACCTCTTTACTGGTCAGATTTATGAATGAATTCACCAAAGCATGTAGTGCAAGGGCCTTCCTGTATACTTTCAAATTGTACTGTTTAAAGTTTTTGTATCCTATTATTATCTTGATAGATAATAGCAGAATGTCCAAATGTGTACAGTGTGTATTTATATCTTTGTATTATGACACTTCTTACCTGTCCAGTGGGCTGCCAATAGTGTAACTAAGGAGGGGCTGTTCCAAGTAATACCCATTATTTAGGCATTCATCTCTCAATGAAGTGAAGAGGGTTACCTGTCCAAGAGTTCCCCCCCTACAATGTTAGAAATGGCCCATGAGAGGGGGGGGGGGAATATGATAGGTGTACCTTATACTTTGGCCTTGTTAAATTCCCCTTAATAAATGCTATCTGGAGGTTGCCCCAGAATGTTTGTGTCTAATCTGCTTGCCATGTTTCTGTGAAAAAATAGTAATGTTTATTGTTTTTTCCTCAACAGTTTCCTTCCACGCCACAGGAATGGCAGACTGTGGCTTCCCACTTTGGCCAGCGGTGGGACTTTCCTAACTGCGGAGGGGCAATTGATGGGAAACACGTCCACATTGTCCCACCACCTAACTCGGGGTCGTACTATTATAATTACAAGGGGTTTAATAGTATAGTGATGTTGGCGGTGGTGTCGGCTAATTACGACTTCTTGTATGTGGACGTGGGGAAGAATGGCCGGATGTGCGATGGTGGAGTCATCGCCCAGACGGAGTTCTACAGGCATCTCCAGAATGGCAGCTTGGACTTGCCAGCTCCAGAGGACAATGTGGAAGGTCTCCCATTTGTGTTCGTTGCTGATGAAGCGTTTGCGCTGGGGGACCACCTGATGCGGCCATTCCCGATGAGGACCCTCACCCCGGAACAGAGGGTTTTTAATTACCGGCTGGCCAGAGCCCGAAGAGTGGTGGAGAACACATTTGGAATCCTGGCCAGCCGGTTCCAACTATTTCTGACACCCATCCATATGGCGGAGTATAAACTGAACCATATAATACTTGCGTGCTGTGTTCTCCATATTTTTTTAAGAAAACATTCTGCCAACTATGCTGGCTCAGTTGGGCCTGAGGCCGGAATCCTACATCCAACAACACTGACGGCGCTTGAAAGTGGCCGTCCTGGCTTGCCCTCCCTGAGTGCCCGGGATGTCCGGTTACGATACCTGGAGTTCTTTGCGGGTAGGGGGGCTATCAATATGCCAGACAATATGTGAAGCCTTTTTCAAATAAAAAGAAAAAAGAAATTCTTTGTGGACATTTACTGCTTGTGTTTGTTTTAGCTGACCCTGACAGAAATGTTTTGAGTGCAGAAAATGTCGTGATTGGGTAACCTTATACAAAGCACTCTTGGCTGGTATTTCCTAAATGCAAAAACACATTTCACTACAAGTGCACTTGCAACTGCACTGAACCTGCACTTGTAGTGCAAAGTGGATTTGCCCTTAGGAAATAAACCCCATTTTTGCATAAAACAGCTATTACATCACCCCAAAAGTGTTGTAGTGTTGAGACAATAATCCACACATTCTTGAGTAAGCCACTTTTTATACCTGCACAATCACATATGCATTTACCAAAGGTTTTTAAAACAAACCAACATGTTTGTTGTATAACAATTTTTGCAGTAGCATTATCAAAAATCGAAATATCCATTTCAGATAAAACAGGCCTGTGTAAAACCAACAAGAAAGCCAAAAAACTTGAACTTACAAAGTTCACATTAGGTAAAACCTGAAGGCTATATCAGATATCAGTATTTATGAACTGGGTTTGATATAGCGTTCAGATGGGGGGAAATCACCCCTGGAAAAGCCAAATTTGGAAGATGCACACCAATTTACGAATGTCAACATGTGCTATCTGCCATCAGGGGGGATCAAGGGACGTGTTTTGGGGGAGCAAGCCCTTCCTCAACGCGACTTTATAATTGAGGAAGGGGTTGCACCCCCAAAACGCGTCCATTGATCTCCCGTGATGGCAGATAGCACATGTTGGCACACTGCGTGCATCCTCCAAATTTGGCTTTTCAAAACATTGCAAAAAAATTTAAACGATTGAACCACAATACAAAAAGTGATTTTGTGGGGTTTAAATTCGCCCCAAAACATCAATGATGTTATTATTTTTTTTAATAACATCATGGATTTTTTGCTGGATGTTTTGCAGTTCGGCATTACACCCCATGATCTCCCCGATGAGGATCTGGGCACTTTCAGAAGTAAAGCGTTGGGGATCCACAACCTCACGATCACCTAAAAAGAGATAAATAAAAAAAAAAAGGTCTCAAAAATCTGCCACCATCCATCTCGTTTACCTGAGTCTGTGGTCGCAGACACTCACCTGTTGTGGTGCCAATCTCCACCACATCTTCTTCTTCCTCCTGCTCAGCTTCGTTTGGGGGTATTTCACCTTCTTCCATAGGTGGGGGGTCTGTGGTCTCCTCGGATGAGGGGTGTCCTCCGAGTGTTTTCTCCCCTATGTAAAACAAAAATGGTATAATTAGCACACAGATATTTGATGGCAGAACTAGAAATAGGAAACATTGCTTGGAAGTGGGGTACAATTGTCTATTTTAGCAGAGTTCCAAGATGTATATTTTTTATTGCCCTTTGTCAAGCTGCAATACTTTACCTGTTTAGTACAAGCTTCACAGATGTAGCCCCCCCTATAGTATACACTGGAGCACCTGTGTGCCCCCCCTAATAAAAATGGTGTTCTTGTGTCCCACACTAGTGCTCCAGTGTCCAGATGTGAAAACAGCTGCTCAGTGTCCTCTCCTTACACACAATCTAGTTGGCATTTCACTCTAGTAACAAACCCATCTACACAAACAAATATTTGGCATCCAAGTAGGCCCAAAAAAAGTGTGAAAATACATATGGCCTAAACAATGGTGTTCTAGAGACCGAAAGAAAAATGTTTGATACGAACGAATAATGGGCCCATGAACATTAAAGTTGCCCTTTTAAACGTTACAATTAATAAAAGCATATGGAGCAGAACGAACGGAATAAAGACAGAAAGAATAGGAACACAGCACAACTACTTACTTTTTTGCAGCACTCTCCGGATCTTTCGGTACTGCTCTGGCTCTCTCAACTTCAGGTACGACCAACGCTTCCTGAGCTGATCTTTAGATCTTCGTACCCCGAAATTCCTGTGAAGGCTTTTGACCACTTTAGCAATGATTTTGGCCTTTCGGATGTTGGGGTGGGGGTAAGGCCCATACTTCCCGTCATAGTCGGACTTCTTCATGATGTCGACCATCTCCAACATCTCCCCAAAGGACATATTTGTGGCCTTAAAACGTCTCCTTCTGGATCGGGACGTGCTTGGATCCGGGCTTTCCTCCTCCTCCTCCTCGTTGCTATAATTAGCACACACCTGCTCTAACTCCGCCATCATGCTCTTCACCCACTGCGCCGAACGAAAAGGGGCGGGGAATAGACTAGAAAGAACGTCAGGGGCGGGCGGAGTTACACGCATGTGCAGTGTGTATAAAGCGTAACACGCGTGCGTATTACGTACGATCTGTGAGCGGAGGAAGGAGCATTGGACGCTCCGATCGTAAGAACAAAGGTAAGAGACAAACTTGTGCCTATACTGCTTCTAGATTGAGGCCTATATTGTAACAAGATTAGGAGAGTTTTGTCTGACATTAGGCTTTGTCTTGTGTTGTGTCTTGCAGTGAACATGGATATGCTACTCAAAGATAATGACTTCATGTCAGTATTCCTAGAGATGCTAAGGGAGCTGCCCTGTCTGTGGGAGATTAAACACCCCCATTTCAAAAACCAAGCAAAGAGGAAGGCAGCACTGGAGCAATTGTGTGAAATTGTGAAGCAGGTGATACCCACGGCAGACATCACTTATTTAAAGATATTAATTGGTTGCCTGAGGAGCACATATCTGAGGGAGCGCAAAAAAGTCCTGGATTCACAGAGATCCGGAGCAGCAGATGACATCTATGTCCCCAGGATGTTGTACTATGACAGGCTGCATTTTCTGGCAGGCCAGACTGAACCCAGGCCATCCCTCTCCAGTCTTCCTTCCACGCTTCCTTCCCCCCCGGCTGAGGCTTCTGACGCCCAACCTGGGCCTTCCAGGCGATATGTGGAGGAACCCAGATTGAGCCAGGTATAGCATTCCTCTAAATATTTCTGCTTGTCCAATCAATAATGTTAACTAGATGTTAGTTGGGAGTACTAATTTAGGATTGTGATTGATGATGCAAAAACTAAAACCATGTCCCTTTTTCATACACAGGGAAGTCTCAGCCAGGAGGTGGCCGGGCCGAGCCGGCTGGCTGATCTGCAGGTCCCTCCACCCCCCCTGGAAAGAGAAAGTGGCAGTAGGAGGAGTGCCCTAGAGGAGGCTGCTATAGGATTCTTTTGGAGGGCTACAGAGGTCCTGGGAGCACCCCACACCATGGAGGAGAACATTGCTGCCTTCATTGCATATAAAATGCAGAGGATGGAGGAGGGCCAACAAGCCATGTGTGAGGCCCTCATATTGGAGGCTCTGGAGAAAGGTATGAGGGGCCAAATTACACCTCAGACACACCTTCGCGATGGTCCTCCTCCTCCTCCTGCAGGTCGTCTTCCTCCTCCTCCCTCTCCTCCAGGTCCCCCCAGTCCTCCTCCAGGTCCTCCCAGTCCTCCTCCTCCTCCAGGTCCTACTCCTCCTCCTGCCACATCTCCAACTGCACAGCCACAGCCCGGAAGGAAGCGTGGAAGGAAGACCAGACAGTGATTGCCCTGTATCCAGTCTGGTCGGCCAAAAGATGCAGCCTCTTGTGGTACCACAGCCTGGGGACACAGATGTCATCTGCTGGTATCCGGATCTCTGCGAATTCTGGACCAGACTGCCCTCCCTTACATATGGACTCCTCAGGCCACCAATTTTGATGTTGAAGAATTGATGTCTGCCGTGGGGGTCCCAGGCTTCGCTAATTTCTCATGTTGATCCAGTGTTGCCTTCCTCTTTGTTTGGTTCTGATCCCTTAATAAAGGATTTTTGTTTTGAATTATACTCTCCTATGTGTTTTACTTCAAAAATGACAGTTGGTTTGTGAGGATTCAGGTACATTGCAAATATACAATGTGAAATTAACAAGGGACACCAACAACAAACAATCTCCTTGAGCTTCAATAATAAAAGATATCAATGGTGTTGGGGTAACTTGACACACAAAACACACACAAAAATATTCTGGAGTAAAAATAAAAATAACATTGAACAAAGATCAGCCTTGGAAAAAATCCAAACATTAAAGAAAAAAAAAGGCTGAAAATCCAAAAAAAAAAAAAAAAAAATATATAAAACTGTCAGATGTGACAACTAATAACAATATATTCAGGGAATCCCACTAAAAAAAACACAAATAAAACTTTGTGAGAAGTGTGTGTGAATATGAGCAGCAAAACTACTTAATTCTTGTCACATTATAAAGAAGAAGAGAGTGCGCTGTATTAAACCATTTTTAACATTGCAGCTTGACAAAAGTGCTGTATCCATTGCGAACGCTAAGTTTACCAGAACGAGCTGTCCCGTCTCGGAATTTCTTCTGAGCATGCGTGGCACTTTGTGTGTTGAAACAGGCCACACACAGTCGGAATTGACGCGATCGGATTTTGTTGTCGGAAAATTTTATCTCCTGCTGTCCAACTTTGTGTGTCGGAAAATCCGATGGAAAATGTACGATGGAGCCCACACACGGTCGGAATTTCCGACAACACGCTCCGATCGGACATTTTCCATCGGAAAATCCGACCGTGTGTACGGGGCATTAGTCTTGCTTTTTATTCTGGCCTGTGCCCTTGTTGCAGATTTTTCCTCATCGTCTCATTAAACTATTGTCAATGTAATATTTGACCATCACTGCAAGTAAAGAAAAAAAACTCATAAACTACATAATGTGCCAGATCAGCAAAGTATGGTTCCAACCAGTGGTAACTGACAGTTGATTGAAAATATAGAATTGTCATGGGTCACTTTTATTTTTTTTATTTATATTTTACAACAAAAGTTTAATCAAAGCAAAATTCATAGACTCCTTTTGTAAGTGTAACTGTGCTTCAGTGAAACTTTTAGTTGGGCTTGTTTTATATAAAGGATATACAGCCTTGGGCAGCACCTCTGCTCTGTCCCTCTGCATAGCCTAGGCTGTCAGAAAGCCACCCACATGCTAAAGCTGCAGACTTTCTTCCCACCATATCAGTCAGAAGAGCATCATAGTGTACATTAGCAGCTACAGCTGCCTGAAGTCACGCTCACTGCCTGGGACAGCAACAGGAAAGTAGTGATTGACAGCAGCACCGCCCAGGAAAAGAGAATTGCCAGTCAGGAGATTTCCAGGTGAAGAAGCCGCTTATTAAGTATAAGACGTTGTGAGACTGCAAATCCCAAAGGAGAGCTGAGCTGGGAGAAGAACTGAGAATCTGGGACTGGGAATTTCACATGGAGAGAAGCAGAGAGCAGTGCTGTAAAGAGCACCAACTTGTTATTCCCCTCTGAAAGATACAGCACCACATTATTTGACATTAAGTTTGGAGGCTTTTCCTCTATTACTGTTGGGATTACAATAACACTTTGTTAAGAGTGCTCCGATGTCATCTTGGGCCCCAACGCTAGCAACTACTGACCAGTGGAAAGAGTTAAAATAGAACATAGACTCCCTATCTCATAATACATTATCCTGTATAGACCTTCTGTACGCTAGTGTCAGTGTGCTCCATAAAATTCAGGATATTAGGATGCTTCCCCGAGGTATATCCGACCATTCCCCCCTGCTCTGCTGCATACAAACCACAACACCTCTGGCAGATAGAATTTGGAGTATATCCAGATTCTGGATAGCCAACCCCACTATAGAGTTCGAAATAGCCAATCTAATTAAACAATTCTGGTTAATAAATGCAGGAACTACCTCACTGGGGAATGAGTGGGAGGCCTTCAAGGATGCTATATTTCCTCTATAGCTAGGGAGCGCAAGAACGATCTGACTACATTAGAGCAGGCGGAGGCAAAGGCCCAAGCCCTTGAGTCCCGTTACGCTCAGACTGCTAACCCCATCACAGGTCAAGATATGAAGTTAGCATATAGAGAAGTGATGCTGCTCAGAGTGACAAAGGTAAATAAGCGGCAGCTAATACAAACGCAACGAATATTTGAGCAGGGGGATAAAACGGGCAGACTGCTGGCCTGGATCTCTAAGGAACAGTCCCCAGTCTCCATTATAGCCCAGCTTAGAAGAGAGGATGGGACCCTGGTGGCTGCTCCTGTGGAAATCAATGCCTGTTTCGTTGATTACTACTCCAAACTGTATTCCTCTAGGGCGGATTATCCCGTTGGAAAGCTATGTGAGTTCCTAGATGGGGTGTCATTCCCGGTTCTTACTCCCTCAGCCAGAGAAAGTTTGGAGGCCCCGATTACAGTAGAGGAGGTTCAAGCAGCGCTCGTTTCATTGCAATCGGGTAAAACCCCGGGATTAGATGGGTTCCCACCAGAATTTTACAAACAAAATATGGAGGAGGTGGCACCTAGGCTGCACAACATGGCCCAAGCTATTATAATAGTGATTCCTAAATCGGGCAAAAACCCTTAATTATGCTTGTCCTACAGGCCTATATCCCTCCTTAATTCGGATGCTAAAGTATTGACTAAGATCCTGGCCAGACGCTTGAACGAGGTGATACTTACATTAGTGCATGAAGGCCAATCAGGTTTTATGCCATGGTAAGGGAATGGATATCAATCTCCGGAGACTGTATTCGGTCTTGGCCTCTGGGACTGGAGACGGCTGGCCTGCGGTGGGGGCCTCCCTGGATGCAGAGAAAGCTTTCGACTCAGTCGAGTGGCAATATCTGTGGGAGGTCCTCCGTAGGTTCGGATTTGGTCCAGTCTTCATTTCCTGGGTCGAGGCTGTGTACAGGTCCTTTCCCCACCCATTTTTCTCTGAGTAGGGGTACGAGACAGGGATGTCCCCTCTCCCCGGGACTTTTTGCGTTGGCGATAGAACCCATAGCAATCCTCCTGCGATCCAACCCTGAGATACAAGGGATTACAGTAGGAACCCTCTATGAAAAGGTGTCACTTTATGCCGATGTTACCCTCCTGTATCTCAAAGACGATGGGACGTCCCTACAGACTGCGCTCTCAGTTATTAATACATTTGGGCGCTACTCGGGGGTGTGCATAAATTGGGGAAAGTCCATACTGTTTCCACTTCATGCCGGCACAAATTCCCCACCCTCAGATGAGCAACTCCGGAGGGTTTCCCAGTTCAGATACCTGGGAGTGGATATACACCGAGACCTAAACCAATTTATTACCCTAAATTTGAACCCAGTAGTCTCCCAAATGTCCCAAAGATGCGCAGCCTGGAGGTCTCTTCCACTTACTCTGGTGGGACGAGTTAATCTTATCAAGATGACAGTGCTGCCTAGATTCACCTACCTTTTTAGGCAGACTCCTGAAGGCATACCCGTCTCTTTCTTTAATAGGCTAGATAGCATAATCACCTCCTTCGTATGGAAGGGAGCGATACCTAGGATAGCAAAAACAACACTGCAACTATCGGTTACACTGGGTGGCCTGGCTTTGCCATGCTTCATAAAATATTACTGGGCGGCGGTTCTGGTTACCGTTAGATGGTGGTTGGCTGAGACACCGGCTAATCCTGCGTCTAAACTGGAGGCAGTGCTGTTGGGTTCCTCTGCAGAATTGAGCAATTTAATCCACAGAGGCCCTAAATCTAACCCGCAGATGACTCCGCTCATGGAGACAACAATTAAGGTATGGGACACGGTCAGCTTGAAGATTAGGAAACCAAACACGTGGTCCCCCTCGACTCCGCTATGGGGTAACCCCCGTCTACCCCACTTTACTTCTATACCAGACCCGATTAAATGGGCTAGACATGGGATTACAAGGTTGGGAGACATTGTATCCGGGGGACAGTTGATTTCTTTTGATGCCCTGAAGAGGGACAAAGACCTCCTGAATCAGATGTTCTTTAGGTACCTTCAATTACGCCATGCTTACCGCTCCCAATTCCTTCCTTCGATAACACTACAAATGTCCGACCTAGAGAGTACGCTGTCTCTAGACGGTGGTGGAGCACTTTCTACAATCTATAATAAGCTGGCCATTCTAGACACTTCCAAGGTCTCTCGACTGTACACAACATGGCAGAACGATATTCCAGATCTGACTAACGAGGACTGGGAAGAGCAATATCTACCCCTGAAGATTTCGGCCAGAGATAGATACACCCAGTTAAAGTTTCTACACTGTGCCTATTATTCCCCAGCATGCTTGGCGAAAATCTACCCGGGTAGATCGGCAATGTGCCCTAAATGCGGCTCAGATGGTGCAGATTTCATCCATGTGGTTTGGTCCTGTAAGAAAGTGGAGGAATTCTGGAGGGTAGTCCTGAACAATATCAATTCTATAGGGAAGATAAAGGTCCCATACAGCCCTATTCCTCTCCTGTTAGGTATATGTGATTTCCTTGAAGCTCCCCACAGGAAAAAATTATTTGTCTTTTACGCGTCCTTCTACGCTAGGAAAGCAATTCTTTTACAATGGAACCAGACTCAACCCCCCACTAAACAACTCTGGCTCTCCCTGGTAAATGCTGCCCTACCTCTCTACAAACTAACCTACCTAGGAAGAAACAGCCCCCAAAAATTTGATAGGATATGGGCCACCTGGGTAAAGGCGAGACATGTGACTCTAGAATAGTGCCTGGAAGCTCTTTCTCCCCCATACCCCTTTAGCACCACATACCCTAGCGATCACTTTCAATCCTTAATCTGTTCGTAGGAATTAACTAAGAGGATCAACCGCGTGGGACCTGCCCATCCCGTCCCCCCCACCCCATGTTCCCCCCCCTCCCCGCACCTAGGTCCTTAACCGCTATTTATTTTACTACTATAGTCGCCCATTGTGATTCAACTGACTGTTGCATATACTACAATTATTTTTTGCACAATAGCTTGTATCACTGTCAAACGATTTTATCTGAATTTCCTTATACCGTGATTTATTCTCTGTCTGTCTGTTAAAATTAAATAAAAATTTATTTAAAAAAAAAAAAAAAAAGTGGAACATAGACTTTTAGCCTCTGAGTGAGTATAACCCATATTTAGGGCTCTCCTATATTTCAGGACCTAGGTGGTGTGAATTTTACCCCCTTGAGCTGGGATTTGGGCTCCCAGAGAGGTTGTGTTTAGTAATACTCAGTTAACAAATTAAAATTAGTGTCTTGCCCAAACAAATATTTAGCCTTGGTGTGTCAGAGGGCGTGGGATAGTTTTCATCAGGAATCAGGGCACCCAAATATCCAGCGGCTCCTTTGGGGGTAAGCACTACATATAACTAAAGGCAAAACTTTTTTTAATATGGATACAGTGGTGAGAGTTTAGAACCACTGTAAAGTTTTTATTGCTGTCCCCATTTGGGAGATTCATTCTTTTTAATTGTGTTGATTACTAGTGTCACTGGCAATGAAAGTGATAAGTAAATTCAAAATTTTGAGTTGCCACCATAAGGACTAAAGGGGAAATCTTCCAATAGGGATACATGTAAGAAGGCCCCCTGGCACCCACATTGTTAAAGCGGTTGTATACCTATATTTGTAACTTTTACCTACAGGTAAGCCTATAATAAGGCTTACCTGTAGGTAAAAAAAATATCTCCTAAACCTGTAAGGTTTAGGAGATATTCCCCTCGCAATGAGCCGCTAACTGCAGCGGCGCATGCGCACAGGGGACTCTCGGCTGACAGCCCGGCATGCCGGGCAGAAGTCTCCCGCGCGCATGCGCGGGAGTGACGACATCGCGGCTCCGGCCACTCACAGCGCCGGAGCCGCGATACCCGGAAGACACGCCGAGGGGAGATGTCGGCTCCCTCGGCGTGGACCAGGTGAGATGCCGGCGCCTCGTTCTAAGGTAAGTATCTCATAATGAGCTAGTATGCGGTGCATACTAGCTCATTATGCCTTTTCCCTTGCAGGTATAAAAAAAAAAAAAAAATGACAGCGGGTATACAACCGCTTTAAGCCAATTCCTAAAAGAGCCCACTATTCAGCTTTGCAGGAGAGGCTTCCACTACACTCCTCTGGCTCTACACACATTTGTTCCACATTAAATTGGCACCAGGCCTGAGCAGGAGTCAAAGTGTACAATTTTTAACCAGGCCTCGACCAATCACTAGTTCCATATTATTCTTTAGGTGGTCCCAACAAACACCCAGGGGCCCAGACAGCGGACACATGGACCTCAGGGAACTCTCCTGGCCACTGCCACCGATGGACCCCCCATCACTAAATCCCCAATCACTCCAAACCTGAACTGACGTCTAAATATGTTTTACCACGCTCTCAAGGTATTGGCAAAGCATTACCATTCCAAAAGGATCATAAAATACAGTCCAGCGTATCTAACAGAAGTATCACTCACTTAACTAAGTTCCTGGATTGTTACCAAGCTGAGATATTTCTTAGTTTTATGCTTTTTACTGAACAATTAAAATGGTTTGCAGAGTAGATGGCAACTTAGGCTTTTACAAATTACAGCCCAAAAAAGCAAGAATTAATTAGGTCTGAAAATGTGACAGAATTTACCAAAAACATGGTTAAAATCTTAAATATGTGTTTCCATTTATTGAGTGTTATAGAAGAGGGGCTGCAGTGTTCATGTCATACAGAAGTGATTGTACTGATTACATCTGCTCTAATTTCCCGGAGCACAGCCCAAGAAACATGCATACATTTTTTCAAAATTTCTGAATACAAAAAAACATTACACTTTATGCTCACCCATTGGCAGGTTCCACTTGTGGTAATCTTTAGATAAAACCCTGTATCCTTATCTATGGGGCTCCAGCCTTCCAAGAAAAGGGTATAATAGTCTTTGACCTCTGTCCAAATTTTAATTTATCCCCACAATTTTCAACTGCTAAGGTCTTGTCCCCACCATTCAGCAATTCAATGTCAGTGCCTTTGCTTGCCACTGCAAAGTTCCAGCACTGAACTTCTGAATGTTGTGAGGGTGGAACTTAGTACCAGGATGCAGTAGGGCTTGAAGCCAACTTGAATGGAGGTTGAGATACATGTTTTAAATGATTTTTATTAGATTTTGTCAGAAAAACAAATTGTAAGTACAAGCTTCCGTTACATGACCCAGTTTAAAGCAGGGTAGAAGGGAGAAGTACAAATCATATTCACAGTGGCATGTTTTGCAATATAATGACTTATATACCAGAGTTACATCATCAACTAACTGTCAACTGAAGTATCTAATATCGGGTCCTGCCTGGTCCGTGTTCTTGCTAACATAACGGGTGAGCCCTCGGCAAACATCCCAGTCCACCCCCAGCACCCCTTCATGGGATCACACTGTGCTGGGGAGCGGAATGGGACCCATCTACCAGTGACTCGAGGACCTAGAGAGACATTAGCGAAGTATATAAAAAAAAATAATAGAAAACTTTGGCGCATGGACCAAAAGAACTTGAATGCAAAAAACAGTTTGCTAAACGGGTTACAATTCAAGTTTAAAGTAACTTAACAATCCCATTGGTATAGTTGCTGTTTAGGCATGTTGCGTTAAAATGCTATCAATCATGAGTGAATCTCAGGGATACATAACAAAGTAAAATTTTCTACTATGGTTCACTCCAGGGTGTACCCGCTTCAGAAGTGAGTTCTATTCCTGCCTACCGAATATGGGGAGTCAGGGAGAAGAGAGAAAAAAAGGAAAACAAGAGAAGGGTTAGGGGGAGGAGAGAGGAGGGAGGAGTAAGAATGAGAGAGATAATATGCAGAGAAGAGAAAAGTTTGGCTGTCTGCTCGGAGCCCCCATTTCTATTGAGGGACTATTTTTAAAAGTTTGGATTTTACCCTATTCCTATGTATTTGGACCAAGGGTCCCAAATCTTCTCAAACTTTGCTGAGGTATCTAGTAAAGAGCTTACTAATTTCTCCTGGGCCATTATCCATGACACTTTCCGTTTAGCTGCTATGAGAGAGACTAAGGGCTTCTTCCAAGCTTTAGCAATGGTAATTTTGGCTCCCAGGAGAACGAAAAATACTAATTTCTGTGATGATTTTGAGATCCCTGGAATGGGATGGTTGAGAAGAGCTGTTAGAGGAGACTTGGGAATGGTCTTACCTATTATTTTGGATATGGCGTAAAATATTTTTTGCCAAAAAGTTCTAATTTTAGGGCAGTCCCACCATATGTGTAACATGGAACCGTTCATGTGACATCCACGAAAGCAGAGAGGGGAAGCCGCAGGGTGCATCATAGCAAGCCGGGAGGGGGTCAAATACCATCTAGTGATTACTTTTAGGCTAGCTTCAATCAGGGAAATGTTATGAATGCCTTTGAATGATCGGAAGAAGGCCATGTGCCAGTGATCTAGATCCCATGTGTCCTGTAAATCCCTCTCCCATGCCAGCATGAACGTTGCTTTCTTATCTGTAGCAGCAAGCGAGGAGTAGATTAAGGATATACCCCCCCTCTGCTCCATGAGACCCCCACACCATATTTCATATGGGGTGAACTGCGGGGGTTCGGGTTTCTCAACCCAGATAGATTGGAGAAAGTGTGAAATTTGATAAAACCTGAACCTCTCTGAATTGGGGAGGCTTAGATGTTTGATGCAGTGGTTGAGGGGTAATGGCCCCGCTGCGGTAAAATAGTTCCCGATCCGGTACATTCCCCTATCCAGCCACCACTGAAAGGCTTTAATGTCCAAGCCCGGGGGGAATGCGGGGTTACGGAAAATGTGCGATAGAGGTTTGCTGAGCGACACTAAGGAGGGGTTCCTTCTGAGAGTGTCCCATATCGTCAGAGATTGTGATAAGGCGGGCGACATGACCGGAGGCCTAGCCTTTGGTGGGCACCAGAGGAGGAAGTCAATTGTAAATGTTGGTACTGCCTGTCTTTCCATTTCTATCCAATCAGGTCTGGCTGTTTTGGCATAGATTGTTGATATCTGTGCCAATCTAGCTGCCTGGTAATACCAAAAAAAATTTGGAAGTCCCAATCCCCCCTTTTTTCTTGGGCCGAATAGGGCGCTTCTCGGGAGCCTATGCCCCTTTGCACCCCAAATGAATTTTACCACCTTGTTTTGGAATGCTGAGAGGTGGTCTTTCCGTATCGCGATTGGGAGCGCTCTGAAAATATATAGGAGACGTGGCAGCAGAGTCATTTTTACAGAGTTTATTTTACCGAGCCAGGAAATGTGGTGCGGGGACCATTGTTTGAGATCAGATTCTAATTTTTTGTAAATGGGGGGGTAATTTGCTTGATATAGCTGTTCAAATTTGGGGGTAAGATTGATTCCAAGGTATCGGATGCTGGACTCGCCCCACGAAAAGCGGAACGCCTCCTGCAACCGAGATACCAAAGTTAACGGGAGGGACACATTGAGTGCTTGAGACTTAGAGTAGTTAACGCATAGACCAGAGATCTGTGCAAAGTCATCTAGGAGCTTACATAGCACTGGGAGGGAGGTTGCTGGTGACGTTATATAAAGAATGAGGTCATCAGCAAACAGCCCGCATTTATGTGCCCTTGGCCCACAGTTCACCCCTGCTATGTCCGGATTGTTGCGTATAGCAATCGCTAATGATTCAATCGCTATCGCAAAAATCAGTGGCGAGAGCGGGCAACCTTGGCGGGTCCCTCTAGCTATTTTAATAGGATCAGAGAGTTGTCCTTGTAGTTTGATTCTAGCTTCTGGGCTAGAGTATAGGGAGTGTAGTAACCCTGTGAACCGTGGGCCAAAACCCCACTGTTGTATGATTGAGAATATGTAAGACCAAGATACAGAGTCGAACGCTTTTTGTAAATCTAGAGATAGCAACATTCCCTTTTGCGCCCCACTACCATCCCAGCCCGATTGCAGGAGGGAGACTACATCCACCGTTCTTCTGATTTGGTCGGGACCCTGCCTACCCGGTATAAACCCCACTTGGTCCTTATGGATATAGGATCCAATAAAGGAGGCCAATCGGTCTGCCATAATTTTAGTCATAATTTTTAGATCATTATTGATCAGGGATATGGGTCTATAGTTGGATACTTCTCCCTGGTCCTTGTCTGGTTTCGGTATTACGGTTATGAAAGCGGCGTTCATTTGCGGGTCCAGAGGCTCTCCCTTGGTTTTGAAGTTAATGAATCTAGCCAGGTAAGGCGCTATGGTATTTGCATAAGTTTTATAGTACGGTACGGAGAAGCCATCTGGACCCGGAGCCGACCGCCGCTTAAGATTTTTGATAACTGCTAGCACTTCTTCGGCGGAAACCGGAGCTTCGAGTCTATCTCTGTGCTCAGCCGAAAGGGTAGGAATCGGGAGATTATTCAGAAAATTCCGCAGAGTTTGGGGATTACTTGCCTTATGTTCGCTATATAGATCTGCATAAAAACCATGGAAGGCTTTCATGACCTTCAGTGGGTTTGTTGTGTGGGGTTGGCCCGCTATTTTGATTTTGGGGAAGATATATGAGCGAGGGCGCGGGGAAAGACGGGACGCCAAGAGAGACCCAGCCCTGTCCTTCTGATAGTAATATTTCGCTCCTAGCCATGACAAACTTTTATCTGCTTTAGCTGTAAGAGCTAAGTTAAATTCTAGGCGTGCTGCATCCAATTGGGATACGGGTACTAAAGCAGGGTCTCTCTTGTGCTCCGTACATAACTTTTGGAATTTCTTTTCTAGGTTGATTATGTCTATCCCATGTTCTTTTTTAAGTTTGGCTGCTATTTGTATCAATTTCCCTCTGATTGTGGCCTTATGTGCTGCCCATAAGGTTTCCGCGGAGACGTCTGCCGTGTCATTTTGATTAAAATATTCCTTTATGGCCTTTTCAATTTCAGCTTTCCAGGCGGGGTCAGAAAGGATGTTTTCCTTTAGTCTCCAAAGGTTGTATTTGTGGTGTGGGGTTTGGTTATTTATCAGGACACTTAACAAGGAGTGATCCGACCAGACCGTGTCAGTAATTTGTGATCTTTGGGCTGCTGGGATCAAGTCATTCGAGACTAGCAGATGGTCTATACGAGCATAGGATTGGTGGGCATGGGAGAAGTGAGTATAATCTTTTTTGTTGGGGTTTAATTCCCTCCAAATGTCAGTGAGTCCTTGTGAATAAACCAGCTTAGCTATTTTCAAGCTGGTTTTGGTTGGACGTATGTTTTGAGCGGCAGGGGGTTTAGATTTGTCTAGTCCCTGGTCGAAGGCCACATTGGAGTCTCCCCCAAAAATTACAGAGCCTTCAAACAGTGGTCCAAGTGTCTTAAACATTGAGTTAAAGAATTTATGCTGTCCTGTGTTAGGGGCGTAGTAAGAAACTAAGGAGTATAATCTGCCTTCTACAGAACCCTTAACTAGGATGTACCTTCCCTCTGGGTCTCGTTGAACCTTATGTGGCGTGAATTTGCAGTTTTTAGATATAAGGATAGCAACCCCTCTGGTCTTATCTTCCGCATTGGCTAGATAAAACAATGGGAACTGAGAGTGGATAAAGTTAGGTTTGTACCGGATCGGGAAGTGGGTTTCTTGGAGAAATAAAAGATCAATCTTGCGGGATTTCATAAAATCAAGTACTTTCCTTCTTTTAGAAGGAGAGTTCAGCCCTTGGGTATTGTGTGTGGCCACCCTTAATAGAGAGGGCAGATTTTCAGTGTCAGCCATGGAGCAGAAGTAGGGGGCCTACCCCCCATCCCCCAACGCTTACCTGTTCCAGTTGGGGGGTAGGAACCGAAGTTGGGACCGTTAGGACATCCTTCCGCTTCTTACTGGGGGAGTGGGTATAACCCAGCAGACAGCCAACTACAAGAAAATAGATTGTTAAAGAAGATATTAGAAAAGAGAACATAGGAAGAGGGCAAGAGGGAAAGATCAGGTCCTCTCGGGACTTGTGTGAACAGTGGTGGCAGCAGAGCACACCACTCTTCACAGTGGAGGAAATGTCCAGACCCTGCTGACAGGGAGGATTCCTAACCCAGGAGACCAGTATCACCTGGTCCTTGGGATTAATAGAGGTGCAGCCTAACTGCCGCGACCTCGGCGCACCTAAGTTAAGTACTGAATAATAAAGAAAAAAGAAAAAACTGCTGGTCGGAGCTAGTCCGACCTGGGGAACCGAAGGGGGCCCCGCCCACCCTTTTTCCCACCTTCCTCCCCTCCCGCCCAGGACAAAATTCCGGGTGGATGAGGAGGGCTCCTTGGGCTATAGCCCATGCAATACGAAGCTCATTTTTGCGGCTAAGGCACATCATAGGGAGAAGTCATGAGATCACACTCTGTTACCAAGTGCCTTGGAGGCCTGGGTCAGAAAGTGGTGTTTAAGGCTCTTGTTGGTTGACATTCAAATACTTAGCGCCAGGTGGGCCCCAATGGGATTACTCCCAAGGGACCCCCCTGGGGCAGAAACACCTGCTCATTTCCCCCCTATCAGGAGAAGACATAGAGGGATGAATGAGGGGGGGGAGAAGAGAAAGGGGACATAATGTCCCCTCCCTCCCCCCCCCCCCCCCGGCTAACAATCCCGTAAATCTCCAGCACAGACCCTCCAATGCTGGGATGACCAAAAGGAGAAACAAACCAGCAATAAAAAAAAAAAAAAAAAAAAAAAAAAGTCAATCGTGTTCGTGTAGGAGCCTACAAAGTGAAAAAGGAATCAGGGAAAGTCCATCAAACAGCGTCTTGACTCGAGGACTCATGGAGGCTTGGCTTCCTTGGGGCGCTTGTATTTGGGTTTTTCCCACAGGGGTTGCAAGGGGCTTGCAGGGGATGGGCGCTTGTATGAACTCGCTGCCGAATTGTTGAAGTCCATTGCTGACTCTTGCGAGATGAGGCGGAGGTCTAATAGGATCTGTTCTCCTTCTTGGAGGCTGCGGAAAGAGTAGGTTTTGCCTCTGTGATCAAACTTCAGAGCAAAAGGGAAGGCCCATTTATATTTTATTTCGTTTTGCGCCAACACCGAGAGTAGGGGCTTCAATGCCCTCCTTTTTTGTATTGTGTTAGGTGAAATGTCCGCAAAGACTTGTACGGCGTGGCCTCTGCACGTGAGGGGCTGTTGGTATCTGCACTTTTTCATCACCTCTTCTTTAACTGAGAAGTAGTGTGGCTTGACCACTATATCTCTGGGGAGGCCATCTTTCCTCGGTGGTCCTAATGTCCTGTGAGCGCGGTCAATTTCCAATTTATGTGGAGGAATGTCAGGGAGAAGTTGTTTTATGAAGTCTTGTACCGCCATCGTAGAGTCGTTTATAGATTCTGGGAGACCTCTGAGTCTAAAATTTTCCCTTCTGGACCTATTTTCAAGGTCATCAATGCGTGAGAGAGCAATGTCCAGTTGGTCTTGTATGACCTGTATGTGGTTGGAGTTCTGCCTGGTTTTAGAGATGGTCTGGTCGAGTTTATCTTCGATCGCCTCCATCCTGGAGCCCAGGGCCTGGAAGTCCTCTCTGATGTCGCCCGTTATTTTGGCTGCAGTTTGGGCCAAACCTCTATCCAGCAGAGCTGATATCTGGGAGAAGAGATCGGGGGCTGTGAGGATAGAGTGGGCTGGATTGGGCGCCATTTCAGGCCCTGTTGTAATGTGAGGGGAGGTAGTCTGCGAGGGGGGTGTCATAGGTTGTTCAGCAGTATGCTCTGAAAGGGCCGTGAACTGAGCCAAGTGTAGAGGAGTACTCACTGGGGTCCCAGAGGGGAGAGAGCGGGTCACTGCGGCATAGGAAAGTTTATCTCCTGGGCTCTCTGCAGCTGTCTGTGCGCCGTGCAGCATGGCGCCCGCCATCTTGGATTCGGCCCGCTCCGCCGAGGCTCTGAACAGAGGTTCCAGGCCCTTCCTGGACGATCCGGCCGGCATAGGGTTGTTCCCCAACCCTTCCTATACGCCTTGAGGTGGGTGACGTGGTCTACGGGGTCCCGGTTCCCCCGCTATGTGCGCCGGGTGGTCAGGGCAGTGCGGAGCTCCGGGCTTAAGCGGCCATCTTGGAGGAGTCCGCGCATGCGCCTCTGGAGGTTGAGATACAGGGGCTCCCAGAAACAGAGAGATTGCTGTGAAGAATATCACAGGTACATGTAGGTAGTACTGTAGCATTTCACTGAATGATGTCATCAGTTCATTAGAGTTACCCTTTTCCAATTTAATGAAAAGGCATATCTTGCAACCCCATAAATGCTTGCTGCCCTAGGCCAGAATTTATGTGATTTTTCCTCTAATCTTTTTCTTGGCAGGCACTTCTAGTTTCAACACAGTAGAAAAAATTCAGAGCAACACAAAAAAAGTTTTATTTTCTTAGTGCTCCCTGCTGACTGGTTGATTAATAATTATCCATTGTACAAAATTCTCTCATACACCCTGAGTCTTTTCACACTACAAATTTCCAATTTATTTTTTGCTCTTTTTGGCTCTGTTCCATTTACTTTCAGCAAACGAATCCATGGGATTTAGGAACAGGAGTCATGTTGTCCTTTTGATTTGCAGAGTAAACTGCAGGCCTCATATGCTTGGTACAAGTTAATCCTGTTGTATGCCATCTGTTCAAGAAATAATGGTCATAATTTAAATGAACAGCTCCACGCCATTAAACATACCTATGTTACCACTTAAAGATCAAAATATTTTAATTGTACAAACTGCAGTTTAAGAGCTTATCATTAAAGTGATATTGAACTCTTCATTTTCAAAAGAAGAGGGCCACACTCACCTTGCCACCAAATGATTGTTCTTGTTCTTTAAAAATGTCCTTTTTCATTTCCTCTAGCTGGTCCCCAAGCTTCTGTTCTCCACCTGTTTGCAGGTGCCTCCATTAGCTAACTGCATGCTAAGGAGACACCCATGCAGGTGTACTTTCATCTTTGCCCTTTTCTGAGCTGTGTACATCCACAGACTCACACAGCGCCAGGCAGGCTACACCCCTGCTCCCTCCTCCTCCCTACTCCTAGCAATTTAAATGACAGTTGGAATAAAGTAACTCCATTGTGCTTGTGTGGATGCCCTATGGCCAAACAAAGAACATGCCAGTGGAAAATCTTTAGGAGAGAATTATGTAGGGTGTATAATACAGATATATTTTTTCTGACAACTATACTAATTGTATTTAAAAATTATGTTTATTTCTAAATGATATTTTTTAAAAATAATTGCCTGAAGTATTACTTTAAATACATCTCTTTTAGACTATAGGCACATTTTTTGCTTATGTTTATTTTTTTATTTTTCTGTACAAACAGTATAAGTAAAAAAAAGGAAGACAAGCAAAGAATGGCGTTATGAAAAGACAAGCAATAGGGGCGCCTCTGAGAAATTATCATAAACACTTTATTTTAGATAAAATATCCACTCACATGAAAGTAGGAGAAGCCATGTACAGGAGCGTGGTGAAGGCTGGAGGGCTGAAAAACACAGGGCTGCAGGTAGAAGCTGTATCAGTATAGCTGGAGCACAATCCAATCCAGGCAAGCAGGGGTGCAGATGGCTGAGCCCATACACACATCGGTGTAATGCAATGTCCCTGGAAGATGGTATCAGTAGTCCAGTGGAAAAGGAAGGAATCTATCCAATAATATCATAAATATCTTTGGGAAGGAGGAGAGAGACGTCTGGCTGGATGGCAGGGCTGCGCTGTATCTCCAGCGATCGTACTGTCCCTGTATAGTGAGGGAAGAGACACGTCCGTGTATGTATGATGGAAACGAGGCTTGGAGAGCAGACACAGGCCGGCGCCGAGCCGTGACGTCATCAACATGCGACGCGTTTCTGAAATTGCTAGCTATAGATGGATGGAATAGCCGCATTCCTTTTTCAAGCATGGATACACAATACATGGAGGGGTTTAATATAGGCGGAACGAGGGGCGGAACCAAGAACATGAATGGAGACACAGGCTAATGAAGAGGGGAAGGGGAGGAACTAAGGAAGACAGGAAGTGGGGCAGAAAATGGAACAGAAAACTGTGAAAACAGGAAATGGGGCAGAAAACAGGAAATGGGACAGAAAATGAGACAGAAAACTATGTATATGAGAAATACAATTTAAAAATGGTAAAGAATAATGGAGAAAATATTTTTTGAAAAATAAGTAAAAATTAATGATGAAAGAATGACAAGCTGAATATAGGTATAAATATGTGAATATTGTAAATAATATAAATAAATATGTAAATAATATAAAAAAAAAAAAAAAATTTTAATTTTTTTTTTTTTTTATAATTTTTTTTTATATTCCTTGTCTTTTCTTAGCTATTGGAACTCGCTTTCGGTTTCTTGGAGGCTGCCCTGACTGAGACTGTGGTTTTATATTACCAGTGTACACATCTGTACACCCACATTCCTGGACTATTAGGTACTATATTGTAAGGTATCTGCATTTTGCGCCTTGTTACTTGTTTAAAGAATGGCGTTATTGTCACCACTAGTGACATCATGCCACTGATGTCTTCTGGGGGCTGAGAGAACAACCCAACTAAACAGCTAACGGGAATGAGGAACCAGAATTAAGCAATTTTGCTGCAGATTTGAAAATTACTTGCTGAGCTATTGCTAAACTTGCCAGGCTTCACAAGTTTGTTGAACAATTGCAGCAAGTCTGCATTGCATGACTCCAGATCAACTTTCTTTGCAAACATTCTGTAAGGCTGGGTTCACACCATTGTGAATTGGATGTGGGACCTCCACATCCAATTCACAATAGCAGGAGATTTAGACCAGCTCTCTATGGAGCCGGTTCACATATCTCCACAGCAGGGCCGGTGCGTTTTGCAGAAAAACACTGTACGTCTTTTGGTCTGTTTCAGGTGTGAATTCAGCCCAAAATTTGGGCTGAAATTGAACCTGAAATGGTGAACCAGCATGCATCGGATCCCTGCTGTGAGCCGCATGCGGCTCATATGTGAACCCAGCCTAAGTCTGCTGCAAGTTCTGGTTCGGTTGTTGTGCAATGGTCATCCCACCACAGGGGTCACTGTGGCTGAATTTTCATGCTGTAGACTTGCAGAGCTCTTGCTGTAGACTCACCGCTGCAACTTTGCTCTTGCCAGAGACTTGCCATGCAAATTTGCTACAAACTGAAAACGTGTCAACTAGAACTTGTGCTTCAAGTGCTCTGCAAGTGTACAACTTGATAGTGAAAATGTGCGGCAAGTTAACATACTTACAATTTAACACTGCCACAAATTTATTGCAAGTTATCCTTGCTATCTGGGGACCCTTCCACTCTGGAGTTAAGAAGGTAACAGATTCAGACTTGGTGTATCACATGACAATGAACGAAGGATTAAGGTATGAGTATGTGGAACTTTAAAGTAGACCTATAGGCAACCTTTTTTTTTTCATTTTGGATAGAGAAATCGAGGGTTATAACTCCTGTCAGATTTTTTTTCGCCATCTGTTTCCCATTTCAGAGATTTCCCTTCACTTCCTGTCCCATAGCCAAACAGGAAGTGAGAGGACAACCCTGCAAATTAAGGTAATTCCTTGGGGTCCCTTATGTCACTAGAACTAGTGTTTTGACATGGGAAGATTTCTCTGCTATTACCTTTCTGAGGACAACCCAAAATTTGGGATTTTCTTTTACTTTCAAAGATAATAGTAAATAGGACAAATGTAGAGGGTGAATCTCCTTAACGGGGGCAGAGACATCAATGAAAACTGACAGGTGCTTGAATCCCTCTAAACTCCACCCAAAAGTAAAACAAATTTTTGCCTTTAGTTATACTTTAACGATGGATGGGGGATGTAAACTTTGCTGGGGAAGGGGCCGGCCTGATATAATAATGGTTTATCTTTATAAAGATGGAATGAGCTCCATTAAAATGTTGACAATAAAATACTGTTGCTTTGATTTATCCCTGCTGCAAGAACTCTATACCTGTTTTCTTTTGTATATATACACAGTATGTGTATATATAGTATATATGTAGATAGGTTCCGGCTACACTACATATACATATATGGGACATCTTCAAAATGAACCGCAGACTATTTAGTTCACTTTTAAAGCGGAGCGCCACCGAAAATTTTTTTTTTAAAAGTCAGCAGCTACAAATACTGCAGCTGCTGACTTTTAAAACGTGGACACTTACCTGTCCAGGGCGCCCGCGATGTTGGCACCCGAGGCCTGAAGCGTCTCTCCGTCCTCGGGTGCTGCCGCCTCCATCTTCGGTAAGGGAATCAGGAAGCGAAGCCGTACGGCTTCACTTCCCGGTTCCCTACTGCGCATGCGCGAGTCGCGCAGCGCAATCCGGATGGTCCCTGCTGCCTCTGGGACCTGTGTGTGTTTCCCAGCAGGCAGCGGGAGGGAGCAGGAAGTGGCGTAAATACCCGCAGATTCTGTGGGTATCTATGCCGGAAGTGGGTACAGATACCTATAATATACAGGTATCTGTACCCCCCTCCCCCCTGAAAGGTGCCAACTGTGTCACCGGAGGGGGGGAGGAATCTAATGAGTGGAAGTTCCACTTTTGGGTGGAACTCCACTTTAATGTTCGGGCTATGGGCTGTTACATTACTTCCTGTCTATAGAGGTGGAGGTGTTCTTCCTGTTACAGAGCACTTGGAACTTGTAGTCTTTCTGCCCACTTCCCCTGTATTCTGGAGCCTATTTCGAACTATGAATCCCAGAGGAGCTGAACAAATAGGGGATTATGGGTAAGCCTAAAAGTCAACTGCTTCTAGCGGGCTCGCTGTCTTGGCCCAGGTACTCTAAATAAGACAGTTGGGTGCTGCTGTTCTGCATACACAGTGGCCCATTCTGTGCTAGCAGCAAACCACACATGCAAAGGCGCAGCTTCACGGCAGATTACCATCACAGCTGTTTTTGACAGACTATAGACTATCACAGTTCTCTTAATCATCACTCATCCAAGCTGTCAGTGTTCCAGCAGCAGGTTACATGATCATTGCCTCTTCAGCTGAGGGGTGTAAGACTCGCCTATCTCATCCTGCAGTGCCAAAAGCTATATCAGAATTGGGATTGGTAAGAGGGCAGATGCCCATCCATTACTTACGCTGTTATATAAGGACAGTGCTAGCAGACGACCAATATCCATATACATATCTATCCACGCCGGTTGAGGAAACCTCACCTGTCACTTCTTTAAACTGTTTGCGGACCTGGCTCTGTCATTCATCATCACTCTTCAACCTTAAAGGGCTCCAACTTGCTAGCAGAAGATCTTAACTACAACTTTTTGACCACAAACATTCACTACTCATTTAAAGGGGTGTTCATCTTTTCTATCTAGATACATATATAAAGGTCATTCACATGGTTCCTTTACTTTGTGCCAGTGACTTCTGGGGAGTTGGCTTTTTTTCTAGGCTTTCTTCCCCCACAACCAGTGCTGCACACTTAGTCACCATTGACATCTACTGGGTAATTACAGTTTGCTGGTGTTACTCAATTGCTGTTATCTGGTTTAAGTTACCTTTACTTGTTCTTAATTGAATGTGCACATGGTTGCAAACAAATTTTAACCCCCTGAGTATCAATTTGTGCTACTTTGAGTTACTCAATACAATTGTGGTTACTGAAATTTGTGTCTATTGCCCCTTTACTCTGTGCTGGGTATTACGGGGTAGCACGGTATATACATATATACGGTGTGTATATATATATATATATATATATATATATATATATATATATATATATATGCTACATACTAAGGATAGTATGCAGTGTTTCCAGAGTATATTCACATCAGTCTTTGTTCCCTGAAGGAGTATACAATCTAATGACCAACCTAAATCATCCAAAATGTTTGGTTTTAGGCCAGATCTGCTGAAGATCTGGCTACCTAAGCCCTGTCAGTTGGCCCTAACTTGCAGTCTATGGGAACTTGTATTGTCTTCACAGCTGTCACAAGTCTTTTATATCTATGGAACATATAATTACTATAATAAACAATATTTCTTAGAGGTTAGCATTACAATTTAATTGTTTTTAGAGCAGACATATTATTATGACACATCATGTATGGTTTTGTCTTAAGCACCAGCCTGGAAGAATTTTTTAATGACTCATGCAGATTGGAACAGCGCAGATTTATAGAGTACTGTAATGCTGGTAAAATAAATGGACCGCAGATGGTGTAGAAGTGGGACAGCATGTAAAGGGGTTTACTGCCAAATCACTCAATTCTGATGATCTGATTGTTGCGTATTGCCAGCTGATGACTGATCAGGCATGAAGCTTGTTTGTTTCTTATTTTGAATCACTCTTAAAAATTATTGATTTTAAAAAATTGAAGTGTATACTAATTATAAAACAATAAACTGAACTCTAGGTGAACAGCTAAATACACCGATGAAATACCTATACAAGTACTGGTTTACCTGAAAAAAATATTTGTATTTTTGTCCACTCAGTCCTGAGATATACACAACTCTGTGATAAAAGAGGAGACCTAAAAGACTAAAACCATGTCCGTTTTTTTGCTGTCTGTGTCTAGTTTGTGAGATTTTTCTTCACCTACTGCCTCAAAGACACAACAAAAAGTGAGAAGAAATCCCTACAAAGTGAAGGGAAATTCAACTCTTATGCAGTTGATGGTTGAACAGGTGTCCCCATTGGAAGATTTACCCTCACCTCCCATTCTGGTGTCAACTAGAGTGTAAATTTACCTAGCAGTGACACTGGCTTTAATAAAAAACGTGTCACTTTTATACACATATACACACACATGTATATATACCTTAACTGGTTAAGGACCAGTTGCCGCAGTTGTACTGCGGCAATGTGGCTGCTTCCAGCAAATCGCCATCATTGTACGTCGGCTTGTACGTGGCGATTTGTGGGTGCATGCGCGCCCACTGGCCAACGGGGGAGCCAATCAGCGCGTGGGGCGGATTCAATATCCGCCGGCCATCCATAATTTTTCCACGCAGTAACCGAACGGGGATCTGCCTGTGTAAACAAGGCAAATCTCCGTTCTGACAAGGGAGATCATACAGATCCTGTCTTTCTGCTATGCAGGAAGACGGATCTCTGTGTTTCCCCAGTCACACAGTCTCCCATACAGTTAATAAACATATTTAACCCCTTGATTGCCCCTTATGTTAACCCCTTCCCTGCCAGTGTCATTAGTACAATAACATTGCATATTTTTAGCATATTTTTAGCACTGATAACTGTAATAATGTCACTGGTTCCCAAAAAAGTGTCAAAAATGTCAGTTAGGTGTCCGATTTGTCCAGCTAAAAATCACAGATCGCCGCCATTACTAGTAAAAAATAAATAAATAATAAAAATGCCAAAAATATGCAGAAGAATACATATTGGCCTAAACTGGTTAGACTGACCCTTTAAATCTATTATGAAGTGTACCTTAGTGCCTGTGTCAATGTTTTGGGCTTCTGTGGGTGTCATCAGATTAAAAATCCTGAAAGCCTGAAATCGTTCAGAATTCATTGACAGGTGATAGGCTAATTCACAAACCTAAGACACCAGCATACAGATCTTTTTTAAAAAATTGACAGTTATTTTCAGTCAATGATATTTGAAAGTTTGGCCACTTACAGAAGCCCCAGCGAGAGCACACTTGGCTAAAGGATGCATCAAAAAACCTGAGTAAAAGGTGAGTAATGTTACTTTTTTCTGCTTTATTTTTTTTCTTTAAATCACTGTTTCTTATTGGAGGGGACGGGCTGCTTAAAGGATAGGTTCACCTTTAGTAACATGTTACATCCATATTCAGGGTGTAACATATCACTAAAGCACCTGCCCGCATCCCAACCTGATGCCCCATTGTGACAGCAGGCATGGAATCCTCTCCCGCACCCGCTGTCACAATTTAAAAACAGTGCAGTTGTGTGGGACTCTGCCCACACAGCCGCATCATTGATTCACTGAGTTCTGTAAATGAATGTATTACAAGTCCCATCATACACTGTGGAAGATGGATTGTAGTTCTCAATGAACTGTGAGGGTGCTGGAGAACACTCTTGTAGGTCAATGATTCTTGATGGACTTCAGTAACTATCTGTCTGTATGGGAGGTATGGGCAGACGACAGTACTGAGAGTCTGCAAGAGCCCTGACATTGCATCTGCAATCATGGGTTATCCGCAGAACTTTTTTTGGTGGGGGTATCATTTTAAGGTCACCCATGCTCCACCCCTTTTTGACAATGTCATTTTTACGGTTAGAGACTGCAGACATACTACAGGAGATGGTCAGAGACTGCGGACATAGTACAGATACACCCAGATACATTACATCCCCCATACACACAGATTACACCCAGATACATTACACCCCCATACATCCAGATACATTACACCCCCGTACACACAGATACATTACACCCAGATACATTAAACCCCCCATACACTCAGATACATTACACCCAGATACATTACACCTCCATACACCCAGATACATTACACCCCATACACACAGATGCATCACACCCCATACACACAGATTACACCCAGATACATTATACCTCCATACACATAGATGCAGTACACCCCCATACACACAGATACATTACAACCCCATATACACAGATACATTGCATCCCAATACATTACACCCCATACACACAGATTGCACCCAGATACATTACACCCCCATACACTTAGATACATTACACCCCCAGACACCCAGATACATTACACCCCCATACATGGAGAACTCTCCTCCAATCAATTTTTATATTGCAAGCTTCAGTTGACATTAGAGGGAATTAAATGGATTACTAATCCCAGAAAAGGCAGATGGAAGGCTCCAACAACAGCTGCACATGCAAAGCAGCTCAGATGAGGCTGGGGCCCCATGCGGTAGGTGTTCTCGGGGCCCCTATCTAGAAGGGAGCGTTGGACCTCTCATACATGTCCAGGCAGAGCACACACAACCGGCAGTCGGAGGAGAAAGAGGGGAGGGGAGATAAATCATTAGTGATCTGGTCGGGCTGATCATTAGCAGACGCTATCCGCTCCAGGCAGCAGGTGAAAGGTAACAGGCAAGCTGGGGGAGGGCTTTTTATTTCCTTCCTCTGGCCATGCTGCCTCCCCCAGCTCAGGGGCTGCAAACATCATCACTTTATGGCACACACTCCATGTTGTGTATGTGACTTCCAGCCTTGGGACATGCAGCGCGGTGCCCCGACTGATGTGCACACATGCCTGTAGGTAGCTCCGGCCCTGCTGGGGGGGGGCACTTGCCCCGACTTGTGGACACCCATGTCTGCAAATCTTTTGATCAAGGCTACAATGCTTTGCAGGCTCCTAAGAAAATAAATAATAGATGAAAATTTGTTTACCTGCAAAAAATATGTGCATTTATTATTTTTATTTTTTTTTAAGTGAATTTACCCTTTAAGGCTGAGTTCACACTAGTGTGAATTGGATGCGGGTTTCCCCACATCCAATTTGCATGACAGGAGATTGCAACCGGCTCTCTATGGAGCCGGTTCACATATTATCGTGGTTGCTTTGGAGTGGATTGCACAGGGGTCCTGTGCGTCTTTGGCTCAGTTTCAGGGCCGAATCCAGGCATAAATTTGGCCCTGATTTATCCCTGAAACGGAGAACAGGGACTCACTGGACCCCTGCTGCGACAGCAGTGTGAACCTAGCCTAAAGCACTGTAAACTTCAGGGGGTATAGCATCTTGGGATCACTTGCAAAGCGGTTTGTTTTAAACATAAAATTCCTTATTTTTCTTTAAAGCAAAACAAAATAGAGTTTCCAGCAGCAAAATGAAACTTGAGAAAACACAACACAAAAGTCCACTTATCTTCAGCACAAACACAATATCAGAAATGCAAAGTTCATGTAAGGGTTATACCCCAAAGTTAGCAGCATCCAGCTTCAGATGTTTATCAGCTTCCAGCACACGTGCAGCACTCAGACAGGTCTCCTCTCAACTCCTACTCCACCACCAGGGCTGCCATCAGGGGGGAAAAGCCTTTACAACTGTAAGGGGCCCAGGGCCCGAGGGGGCCTGCCTGGGCCAGAAGAGGGGTGAAGGGGATCCGTGCTGTTTCTACCGTATAGAAACAATCTCACCGTTTCTGCAGTTCTCGTGTCATTGATTTTAGACATTGAGCTCTTTACTGCCACCTCTGGTTACTATGTGCATGTGCACCCCTCGTGTGACAGTGATCTGCCTGTACTATGCTTCTCACAAACATGTCAGCTTTGTAAAAACGAGCTGGGACCAGGTAGGAAGTTACAAGTAGAGGCTGTGAAGAAAAGGGAGGGGGGCTGTTTGTGTACAGCGAGGGGCCAGAGGCTTGTTTGTGTACAGATTTGTGTATGTGGGGCTGCCATATATACAGGTGTGTGTGTGGGTGGGGGGGTGGCTGACATATATACAGGTGTGTGGGGGGGCTGACATATATACAGGTGTGAGGGGGACTGACATATATACACTTTTGGGGGGGCGGACAAATATACAGGGGTGTGGGGGCGTTGCCATATATATAGATGTGTGTGTATGGGGGGCTGACATATATACAGGTGTGTGTGTGAGGGGGGCTGCCATATATACAGGTGTGTGTGTGGGTGGCTGACATATATACAGGTGTGTGTGGGGGGGCTGACATATACAGGTGTGAGGGGAACTGACATATATATATACATATACACTACCGTTCAAAAGTTTGGGGTCACCCAAACAATTTTGTGTTTTCCATGAAAAGTCACACTTATTCACCACCATACGTTGTGAAATGAATAGAAAATAGAGTCAAGACATTGACAAGGTTAGAAATAATGATTTGTATTTGAAATAACATTGTTTTTACATCAAACTTTGCTTTCATCAAAGAATCCTCCTTTTGCAGCAATTACAGCATTGCACACCTTTGGCATTCTAGCTGTTAATTTATTGAGGTAAGCTGGAGAAATTGCACCCCACGCTTCTAGAAGCAGCTCCCACAAGTTGGATTGGTTGGATGGGCACTTCTGGCGTACCATACGGTCAAGCTGCTCCCACAACAGCTCAATGGGGTTCAGATCTGGTGACTGTGCTGGGCACTCCATTACCGATAGAATACCAGCTGCCTGCTTCTGCTGTAAATAGTTCTTGCACAATTTGGAGGTGTGTTTAGGGTCATTGTCCTGTTGTAGGATGAAATTGGCTCCAATCAAGCGCTGTCCACTGGGTATGGCATGGCGTTGCAAAATGGAGTGATAGCCTTCCTTATTCAGAATCCCTTTTACCCTGTACAAAGCTCCCACCTTACCAGCACCAAAGCAACCCCAGACCATCACATTACCTCCACCATGCTTAACAGATGGCGTCAGGCATTCTTCCAGCATCTTTTCATTTGTTCTGCGTCTCACAAACGTTCTTCTTTGTGATCCAAACACCTCAAACTTGGATTCATCCGTCCACAACACTTTTTTCCAGTCTTCCTCTGTCCAATGTCTGTGTTCTTTTGCCCATCTTAATCTTTTTCTTTTATTGGCCAGTCTCAGATATGGCTTTTTCTTTGCCACTCTGCCCTGAAGCCCAAAATCCCGCAGCCGCCTCTTCACTGTAGATGTTGACACTGGTGTTTTGTGGGTACTATTTAATGAAGATGCCAGTTGGGGACCTGTGAGGTGTCTGTTTCTCAAACTAGAGACTCTAATGTGCTTATCTTCTTGCTTAGTTGTGCAACGCGACCTCCCACTTCTTTTTCTACTCTGGTTAGAGCCTGTTTGTGCTGTCCTCTGAAGGGAGTAGTACACACCGTTGTAGGAAATCTTCAATTTCTTTGCAATTTCTCGCATGGAATAGCCTTCATTTCTAAGAACAAGAATAGACTGTCGAGTTTCAGATGAAAGTTCTCTTTTTCTGGCCATTTTGAGCGTTTAATTGACCCCACAAATGTGATGCTCCAGAAACTCAATCTGCTCACAGGAAGGTCAGTTTTGTAGCTTCTGGAAGGAGCTAGACTGTTTTTAGATGTGTGAACATGATTGCACAAGGGTTTGCTAATCATCAATTAGCCTTCTGAGCCAATGAGCAAACACATTGTACCATTAGAACACTGGAGTGATAGTTGCTGGAAATGGGCCTCTATACACCTATGTAGATATTGCACCAAAAACTAGACATTTGCAGTTAGAATAGTCATTTACCACATTAGCAATGTATAGAGTATATTTGTTTAAAGTTAGGACTAGTTTAAAGTTAGCTTCATTTAAAAGTACAGTGCTTTTCCTTCAAAAATAAGGACATTTCAATGTGACCCCAAACTTTTGAACGGTAGTGTATATACACATATACAGGTTTGGGGGGGGCAGACAAATATACGGGGGTGTGGGGGGCTGCCATATATACAGGTGTGTGTGTGTATGGGGGGGCTGCCATATATACAGGTGTGTGTGTGGAGGGCTGACATATATACAGGTGTGAGGGGGGCTGACATATATACAGGTGTATGTGTGGGGGGGATGACATATATAAAGGTGTGAGGGGGGCTGACCTATATACAGCTTTGGGAGGCGGACAAATATACAGGTATTTGGGGGGCTGACATATATAGAGGTGTGTGTGTGAGAGGGGCTGCCATATATACAGGTGTGTGGGGGGCGGGCTGACATATATACAGGTGTGAGGGGGCTGACAAATATACAGGTTTGGGGGGCTGACAAATATACAGGTGTGAGGGGGCTGACATATATACAGGATTGAGGG
Organism: Lithobates clamitans; assembly: GCA_037952925.1. Taxonomy (NCBI): domain Eukaryota; kingdom Metazoa; phylum Chordata; class Amphibia; order Anura; family Ranidae; genus Lithobates; species Lithobates clamitans. The sequence continues at coordinate 12,152,019 of JBBGZY010000014.1, forward strand.
GGGGCTGAGTGTGTACAGGTGAGGTGGCCGGTGTGCGGATTCGGTAGGGCAAGTCCTGGGGAATGCTGGTGGTCAGGCAGGCGGGGGGGCGGGGAGCCCAGGTCTAAAGCTGTGTAAGAAGCCCAAAAATTTCTGATGGCTGCCCTGTCCACCACACCCAGCACTAGGTGATTCCTGCCTTTTGTGCTGCTTCCTGGAGGCTGCTTAACCCTGTATGGGTGGGAATCCCTGTAGTCAGGGGTGGAGGTTCTTTTCCCACCTGAATATCATGCTGAACCTTCAAAATTTCGGGTCCCAAATAAGTGGTTACAAATGATGAGAGAACTGCGAGTCAATCTTTCCGTATGCTTGACTATCCCAGAATTCCTTACCCATCATGGGTGAGATGCCCTGATTACACCAAACATTTCCCTTAAGGGGACCACAACCCAAATATCCTTGCTACATAGCACCATAGCTTCCTTGGCATCCTGTAAATCATGTAGCGAGGATGAAGATAGATAGAACTTCTTGATAACCAAACTTTTAGATAGTCTAGTTACACTTCTTGGAGAACATTCTACTTGATGAGAAAAAGTACTGCCCTCTTAAAGCGGAGGTCCACCCTAAAATAAAAAATTACATTAACATTCTCAAAAAAAGTATAAAAAAAATTTGAAAACATCTTCCTAATCTGCCTCTTCCTATTCTGCGGCGCTTCCTCCTCTTCGGCGAGCTGCCCCATTGTCTACTAGGACAAGTGTGTGTCCCAGAAAACAACAGGGCCATTCACAAAGCGCTGCGCGAGTCGTGCATGCGCAGTAGGAAACGAGCAGTGAAGCTGCAAGGCTCCACTGCCTGTTTCCCTTCGTTAAGATGGCGGCGCCAGCACCCAATCCGATAGACGGATCAGCCTCGGGGGGGGGCGACATCGCAGGCTCCCTGGACAGGTAAGTGTCCTTATTAAAAGTCAGCAGCTACAGTGTTTGTAGCTGCTGACTTTAAAAAAAAAATTGCGGCTGGAACACCGCTTTAAGAAAAAGACTAGGCTTACATGAACTCTGGTAAAGAGAAAGATCAACCAGTTTACTTTGATCCTCCCCTTTGGAGATCTCATGACTGATGCATAGACTTTATGGTGTCCGTTTATGAAGCAGTGATCAGCGGTGATCCCGAGGATCACCGCTGATCACAGTCCATAAACAGTTTATGAAACAGTGATAATTGGGGGAGAACATGTTTGAACTTGTTCTCCCGCCGATTATCTCTACACACGGAGAATCCTCATTGAATGACACAGTAACGGCCAGTTTATGAAGCAGTGATCTCACCGCTTCACTGGTGATCTGAGTCAGAATTCACACTCCCAGGTTCACCAGCTCAGAGGTGGTGAATCGGGGAGTGAAGAGGAAATCTGGGGGGATCTGAGGGGGGAGGAGGAAGATTTTTAACTTCCTTATGCCTCGTTCAGACCCCCCAACACTGTAAGCATGTCCCCCTGTCATATTTATGTGTATACATATTTATACATATATACATATAATGTGTATATGTATATATATATCATGTGTGTGTATATACATGTATATATAGTGTGTGTGTGTGTATACATATGTGTATAATGTAGGGGGACACATTATTTTATTAACATTAATCCACGCGCCGTTGAGCGGTGATAATTTATCACTGCTTGATAAACTGACATTTGGTACTATAATCTCGTAAAGTCTCACGAGATTCCAGTATCAGGGGCCGTTCTCCACTATTTGAAGCATTTGTAGATCTCTTCACTCCTCCAAAGGTGAAGTGATCTACACCGCTTCATAAACTGCACACAGAGGAGAAAAATCTTCACTGTGAATGCCGGAGAATGAAGCAGTGAATAGATTTCACTGCTTCATAAACGGACACCTATGTGTGAGTGCTGGAGGAAACCTTAAACAACATTATCTACTGGGAAAAATTATTACTGTAGCTTTAACCTAGCTTCTTATCATGAACTTTAAAAAAAAACACTAGGAGTAAGTGACCTTTTCCCTAGTGTATAATTTAAAATGAAAGAATGAATGTGGTTGCAAACCATTTTGGTATATTTTTATATAATAATATGTCTTTCTGACTGAGCATCAAGTGAAATACGTTGGTTAAATGGCTGAAATTCTCTGCAATGCAAATCTCTGGAAAAACTGATTTGTCTCCATTGTTGTGAAAATGTTATACCAGCTTATCTAATTGGCAGAATGATTTGCACTTTTTGTAATCAGGACTCAGCTAATCTTGTGGCTCATTCTTCCTCATGCATTTAATTAAAAGAGAGGTGAAGGTTTACAAAAACATACATACTCACCTAGATGGCTACAGCATCGATCCGATGCTGCAGCTGTCCCCCACTGGCTCAATACTGAGAACTGAGTGATCAGTGAGTGAAAGGGGAGGTTCTGCTTTATAGAAATGTGCACTGCTGAAAAATGTGTTTGTTTTCGTTTAATTCATCTTTTGTTTTTTTCGGAAATTTGTAAATTCGAAAATTTGGAAATTGGGAAATTTGAAAATTCATAAATTTAGAAAGAACGAAAATCCAAAAATCCAAAAATTTGAAATAATAACTAACTAACTAATAATAACTAACTATTAAATTATAGGTATTGGAATTTCCTTTCAAATTTGGCTGTTAGTGAACGTAACGAATACGAATTTATCTGAGGTTACGAATTATCCGAAATAAAGAATGCCGCATCTAAACAAATGGAACGAAACTAAATACGGTAATAATAAATAATGATAATGCAATTTTTTATTATTATTGTTATTTATTATTATAACTTCGCTACGTTCCATTCATTTAGATATGGCATTCAATATTACGGATGATTCGTAACTTTGGATAAATCTGTATTCGTTATGTTCACTAACACTAATTTCACTAATTATGTTCACTAATTTGAAAGAAAATTCCAATACCTATAATTTAATAGTTAGTAATAGTTAAGTTATTATTAGTTAGTTATTATTTCAGATTTTCGGGTTTTTGAATTTTCATTCTTATTTTTTAGATTTCTGAATTTCCAAAATTCGGAAATTCGGATATCCCAGAATTAACTAATTTGTCTAAATTCATTAAAAATTTGGAACTAAACGAATTGCACATGTCTACTGCTTTATGTCCTTCTCTCTTCCTCCTCCACTACATTTGGCACAGTACATTTTTTTGGGGGAATGGGTGCCATGTCTTTTGGGCCATGTCGCGGGTCCCAGATGGGTGTGGGACCATTCACAAAATGCCGCAAGGCTTGCTCACGCACAGTGGAGACCCACCTGTGAAGCCACAAGGAGTCATAACTGGCTTCCCACAGTAAACATGCTGATGCTGGGAAACCAAAGACTGGCGAAGAACAGGCCTGGGGGAGGAAAGAGCTGGATCCCTGGACAGATAAGTATCTGATTTTTACAAGTCAGCAGCTACAGTATTTGTAGCTACTGGATTTTCATTTTTCCCTCCAGGGTGAAGATCATCTTTAAAAAGTGGTTCTAAAGGCAGAAGTTTTTTTTTTTTTAGTGCACTCTATGCATTAAGATAAAAAATCTTCTGTGTGCAGCAGCCCTCCTCAGCCCCCCTAACACTTACCTGAGCCCCATCTCGATCCAGCAATGTTGCATAAGAGCATCGGCTGTCCAGAACTCTCTCACTTGATTGTCAGAAAGTCAAAGTCAGAAATCAAAGTCAATGAGCCAATGAAAAGAAAGGGGGTGGGGCCAAACTGAGGCTCCATGTCTGAATGAACACACAGAGCAAGCTGCTTGCTGTGGGGGGCAATCGGCAGGAGGGAGGGGCCAGGAGCGCTGGCGGGGGACCCAAGAAGAGGAGGATCTAGGCTACTCTGTGCAAAACCACTGCACAGAGCAGGTATGTATACCATGTTTGTTATTTTTAAATAAATAAAAAAAAAACACAAGACTTTAATATCACTTTAAGTGCACTTGCTTGGATTTTTCTATAGTTATTTTAAGCTTAAAAAATGATATTTCTGAGACAAATAGAAGGTGCATACTATAAAAGTATAACTAGAGGCAAAACCTTTTTTTTATTTGGATAGAATGGTCAGGGGGTAGAACCAGTGTCAGTTTTTTATTGTTGAAAGAAAGATGGCCCTTGACTCAGATCCTTAACCTTTGATGAGGAATCGCTATTCATGACTAAATGGCCTGACTTCAGCAGCTCCTCCAAACAATTGATGTGAATGGGCACTCAGTCTCTTGTAAAAAAAGGACTGCAAAAGACTGCCAACATGTTTTGGGGGCCAGAAATTCCCCTTCATCATGGCTCGGACAATGCAGCAAAAGGTGTCTATTGGACTTAAAGCAAAAACTCCTGGATATAGCTAAATAAAAGGCACAGATCCAAATCAATTTTATCCTGTCAGATATATATATATAAAATGATTTAAAAAATTTTAGAACATAAAACACAAATATACAAATTAAAACCATGCTCAGACTTCTAATAATACAGTAAAACATCAAATTTGTCAGGAGGGATGGCAGCATTTACTGATGTAGTGTTCAATATATCTTATTTCCATACAGTTGTTTTAATTTGTACTTGCTGGAGCCAGTATATGGATTTTATCTGAGTAGAGTTGGATTGATTGTGGACCTAATGAGACCCATTAATAATAAAATAAGCGCTGGGAAATACTTTATTAATGAAAAATTGACATTCTCATTCTCTTACTACTGAATGATTTTTAAGAAATTAGAAGTAATGGCTTTAGTACATGATAAAGTAGAATTACTGCTGCGGAGAAAACCTGTCAGGTTGAAGAATATGCTATTAGAGGGAAAAAAAAAATTCATTAAAAATATATACTGTATGTAATATCTGCAGACATGATGTAAATTATTGTAGCTAAAGAAGGACTCTAGTTAAATATAAGAAATAGCCCAGCTAAAAAATAAAAAAATCTCCCCTCGTCCTACCCAAGTACTTTTCAGCCAGCTAGATGCCACCAGTCTTCTGGGTTAAATGATGGCCAGCATCATTGCACCTACTTCCTCTAAGTCTAGGCCATCATTGAGCCACCCCCGGGGGGGGCACGTCCTCACTCCTAGCCTCAGAGTATTACTATACTGAACAGTGCTCATATGTCATTACATGAGTGCTGTTTTGCTGTGGAGGAAGCACAACGAAATGTCTCTGCCAGAGAGGAGAAAAGGAGCCTGTGATATCAACGGTCTGGCCAGAAGACCCGGAGAAAAAAGGTGTACATATAAAAATAATAAAAAAGTAGATTGTGCCACCAGTTAACACATTCTCTGTTTTCTTCTATCTGGATTTGAAGAACTCTAAATAATTAACATTGGTGCCACAATCTCTGCTATTGATTTTAGATAATGGACCTGTGAGCTGGTCAATATCGAGGTGCACTGATGTACTGCAGTGATATTCATCTGTTGTGTACCCATATACATATTGTTTTTTAAGATAGGAGTGGGGGGCATATCAAAGGCTGGAGTTCTGCTTTATAGCTCATCTCTCGGTAAGCACCAAAGTGCTGATGAAGAAATATGTATATATGAACTGTTTTACATGCCAAAATATAATATAAAAAAAAAAAAACACTTTTGTAATGCAGGCACCTCCACTGCAATTGCAGCACAGCTTGGTCAAGAACACTACTCCAGCTGAATAACTTGACAGTTAAATAGCAGCACCATTATGTTCTCTACTCCTTTTAGCATTTTCACTGTTAGCACAACCTGATTGGCTCAGGGTGCTGGCCCTTCTTCTTCCAGAGTGCTTATATGCAAAGTATTATAAGACTAATAGCAAGCCAAATTCATCTACTTATTCTAGTTACATTTAAAACTACTTAATTTTTTTTATGAATACAGACCTATATAACAATGTAAATTTAGAAGAAATGATCCTACATGTGCAGAAGTATAATGGGACTGTACTATTTTTTGCACCTTGGTATTATAATTTCTTGGGGCATCACAAATGTACCTGAAATGTTTGCTTTAATTATTCACAAAGGAAGTGAAATGTGTGTTATATGTGAATAAAATATGACTGGTTGTCCCTTGTGAATTACAATGAATCAAACTACCTTTTGTATCACTTGACCCTCCCTTCTTCTAGATTGTAAGCTCTAACAAGCAGGGCCCTCTGATTCCTCCTTTATTGAATTATATTGTAACTGTACTGTCTGTCCTCATGTTGTAAAGCGCTGCACAAAATGTTGGCGTTATATAAATCCTGTATAATAATAATAATAATTAAAAAGCTATTAAATAGTTGCTTATACCTGCAATACCTTTTCTAGAAAACTGTGTGTTTCCTGACATTTCAAATTTACCATAATAATAGTTTGCAAAATAAATTAAATTAGTATGCGGCATTGCAGCTGTGTAAATGATGTACTTATATACATATTGACATTTTATTCAATCTCTAAAAAAGCCCCTGGCAAAAGCTTGGCTAAAGAGGAAACAGAAATAAATTGGCTTTATGTCTGAAATCTTCAAGGAATACAGAAAGTGATGACTACAGTGATTACAAGAAACATTGCATGGGACCTTCATTAATAGACTTGACAAAGGTGAAGACAGAAGACTGGGAAGATGTCCTCTAATGTCATTTAATCATGAGAATTATATGGGTCAGTCCACCCAAAAGTGACATTTTAGTTCTAGTTGGAGCCTATTGGGACAAGTCATAGACTTCATTGGTGACTCTACTGAGATTTTTTGATATAGTTCCGGTAACCTTGGAGACTAATTTCTCTTGTACATCAGGAATGTTCCCGTTTCTGTTGTTTTATTCTTGCTTATATAACATATACAGTATTTGCAATGCAACAAAGGGAATGGGACCCCCTTAGAACTATTTTTGCAATGGCCTTGGAACTCAAAAGGTATCACCAAGAATGTCCCTAAGGCCTTAGTCACACTTGTGAATGGGACCATTACCGATTACATGTGGGAGACCCAGCGGGGGTTCCCAGCTATCACCTGTAGGCAGCAACCCCATTGAAAGCAATGGGAGGCTGACAGCTGACACAGCTATCATGGTAACTCTCATGTAGCGATTGCTTTAGACCCTGCATGTGCACACTGAAATATTTTGTTTCAGAATTTAGTTTTCGTCCGAAAAATACATTTATTTAGTTATTCCCGAAATTCGTTTTTAATTATTTTGCTTCGTTAAAAAATGCATTCGTCCGCAAATGCGAAATAATTAAGGTTAAATCTGTAATTGAAGGCTTATGGTGTCTGTCGAATGTTCTAAGAAGATTCGATGGAGCAGCTAAACTGTACGACGCCGCAATCGTACATTTCCGGTCAAATGTTCCGCCTACAAGCTATAGTAGAATTCTAATGTTGTATGACACTAGTAATAATTATATTTATTAATTATTATTATTAGTCAACCAACAGTAGAATTCTTCTATAGCCTATGGGCGGAGCATTTGACCATAAATGTCCACTCGCGGCGACTGCTTTGTCGAATCTTCATGTCGAATCTTTTCTCTCTATGTCGAATGATCTTGGACTAATAGAGTTAGGTTAGGCACATTTGACCTTGTTTTGCTATTTTCTCTATAATGTCAAATCTTTTCTCTCTATGTCGAATCTTTTCTCTCTATGTAGAATAATCTTGGACTAATAGAGCTAAGGTTAGGCACATTCAACCACAGGTTCGATGGACACAGATTGCTATTGTCAGTGTCATGTCGAATCTCCTATCTATATTGAACTGTTGTCACAACGAAAACAAAAATAAAGCATTTGTTTATGTCGGATCTTTCGGTTTTCGGATTCTGTACGCTTGTTATCGTTTGTTAAAACGATAACGAAAATACCTGAAATTCGGACGAAAATGCATTCGGACCAAAACGAATGCACATGTCTACCCTGCAATGTACTTGATGATATCAGGGGACCTGCAACTGTCAGAGCATAGCGGAGAAGAGGCTGTGGGGACCATATTAGCCTACAGGGGTAAAAACTGTTTTTCCTGGTTCCCTAGATCTAAACATGCATTGAATCGATGCTGCAGCCATCTAGGGGAGTATGTATGTTTATTTTTTTTAATTCCCACACTTGTCTGTTAACTTTGTATAGTTGGTTATTTGAAGTATGTTTTTTGAACACTCCCACACTTTCACCATAAGACTTAACGATAGGATATTTAAAAGAGAACTTAATGTAGAGTGGAGTTTCTAATGCTAATAAAGGATTACGCCCATTAAATAAATATCTCAGAATAGAATACGGATAGGAATAATATGATGATTCCAACAGGAAAATGGTGTAGATTGGATGCCAAAAAATATAGATGGGGATTTGGGAGTGATAGACAACCTAGTCCTAAATCCTCAGGATATTGGAGTGTTAATATAGTTACTCTAGGTTGATCCCTCCTCTAAATTAATTCCTGAAATATAGACAAAAATTTGTGTAAATATTGTTATTGGGATCCATATGAGGGAGTTGTGTAGTATAAACAACAATTTCAGCATCCAAGCCACTTCAAATTAATCCTACTAGACATGTGCAATTCGTTTCGTTCCAAATTCATTTTTTAACGAATTTCGACAAATTTGTTAATTCGGAAATATCCGAATTAATAAAAACCCGCTTGACGAATTTTTCCAAATATTTGTAAATCCGAATATTTGTAAATTCGTACATTTGTAAATTCGTACATTTGCACATTCGTAAATTCATAAATTGGCACATTTGTAAATTAGTAAATCCGTAAGTTTCTAAATTCGAAAATCTGAAATAATAATTAACTAATAATAACTTAACCATTTCTAATTATTAAATATAGGTATTGTAATTTCCTTTCAAATTTGGCTGTTAGTGAATGTAACAAATACAAATTTATCCAAAGTTACGAATTATCCAAAATAATGAATGACGTATCCAAACAAATGGAACGTAATGAATTAATAATAATAAATTCATTTAATTGAATTAATAATAATAATAAATAACAATAATAATAATAAAAACATTTTATTATTATTAATTTGTTTAGATGCGGCATTCGTTATTTCGGATAATTCGTAACTTTGGATAAATTCATATTTGTTACATTCACTAACAGCTAAATTTGAAAGGAAATTACAATACCTATAATTTAATAGTTAGTTATTATTTTAGATTTTCTAATTTTCGGGTTTTCGGTTTTTCGAATTTCGAATTTCCAAATTTCCGAATTTTCAAATGTACAAATTTACAAATTTCTGAATTTATGAATGTACAAATGTATGAATTTACGAATGTATGAATTTACGAATGTATGAATGTACGAATTTACGAATGTACGAATTTACTAATTGAATTGAATGATTTAAAAAAAAAAAAAACCGAATGAAATGAAAACGAATGAATTTTTTGGCAGTGCACATGTCTAAATCCTACCTCTAAGAGATAAAAGGAAGTTTACACCAATTTTGACCTAAATGTCTTCAGCAAAAGGGAGATATTAAGCTCTATATATTGATTAATAGAGTAAAGCCGGCCAAACGTGGATCAAAATTCAGCCAGTTCAGTAGGGACTGGCAGAACTTCAATCCAATGGGTAGGCTGGGTATACAGAAGTCGATGTACTGATCAACTTCTGTACAACCAGCATGTTGGATTTTTCCAGTTCCAACAGTGCTGGTCAGTGTATTCTGATGGTGGAGAAGTCCGCCTGCTGTTAGACCACAAAGGCTCAGCAGGGAGGATTTTCCCCATCTACATAAATTAAGTGGATGCGGGAATCAAAAAGATTTTTTTCAGAACTGCCCATAAATAGTGCCACTGCACACTGTCAAAAGCCTTGGCTATATCAAGAGCCAACAGAGCTCTATTACCAGGATTATCCATGGGGACTTGGATATTATGAAAGGTCCTTCTAATATTATGGCATATGGATTTGAAGGGCTTAAAACCAGTTTGATAGGGAGGCACTATCGCAGAGATGCCTCTATTGAATGTAAAAACAAGTACAGTACTTTCACAAATATTTTTACATCCATTGTAAACAGGGATATGAAATGATATGAGTCCAGTAAATGAGGATTTTTTTTTTGGTAACTATTATGGCCTCATACATAGATTCTGGGAGAAAGCCAGTTTTCCATGCATCTCTCAAGGTATCAAGTATGTGCAGAAAAATAACCTTCCTCAAATTTTTATATACGCTGTCTTCCCCTGGAATTTGAATTAGGAAAAGTCCCTTCTCAAGTTCTTCTGTAATCATAGCAGAATCCAAAATTAAATTTGCTTCTGTAGCCAGTTGAGGCAGATAAATCTGTCAAAGCAAGTTATCCAGTTGAGCATGAATATATCTAACCTAAGAGGTATACCATGATTGAAAAAGGTGTATAAACACTGATATCTGTGTGCATATTATTAGTAAGGTCCTTAATTGCGCGTATGTATGTTTTTACAGTTTGGGCTTTAGCAATATATGAAGACGTCTCCTTGCCTATTCTTCCTCTTTTTTCATCCGTTTTTTAATTATTATTTTTTTTAATGGATTTTGGTAGATACAAACTCTTGTAACTGTAATCTAGCTTCAGCTATTGAGACCTCTGTTCCAAGATCATATTCAATAAATCTAGTGGATGACTTACAACGACTTATACTTTTAATAAAAAAGCCTCTTATATACAGTATGCTTTCAAAGCATCCTACACATTAACCATAGTAGATGAAGATATAGTTCATGCCTTAAACACTTCCACCTTCCAAACCAAGCATGGTTCAATATAGTTAACCAAAAAGGATTTAGGCGCCATAAAATATTCACATTCTTATTTTGTGCCTCTACAGTATAGAAACGAATAAAGTAGAACTATCTGAAATAGTCCTGGGCGAGATCTCAGTCTTAGTCCTGCCATAAACGATTCAAATCTCGACTGGTTCAGCAGGATTTGGCTGAGCTTAGAACCGTGTATGGGCAGGCTGAATGTACCAAGTTGATCGATCAAGCAACTTGGGTAAAACCAGTCTTCCGGATTTATTTGCGATTATTGCTAGTGGCTGCTATAGCTGCTAGCAATAATTACTGTCTTCTCCAGGCAGGGATAGCTTCACCGCTCCCCCTGCTGAGAGAATACAATGTCTCGGGAGAGTTCCCTGTCCACACTGTCTGAGTTGATGGGGGAATCATGCAAACCACAGGTTGCAGGAAGGAAATTCGCACCATCTATGGCCTGTCTTAGTAAGATGTGGGAGTAATGTGGTAGTGCCCAGGGATAAGTCAATGCAGGACAGTGTATTGCAAGATTTAGAAAAACAAGGATATTGTCAATCAGAGGGATGAGACAGCCTCCAGGTTTCCTGCAGGTCCAATTCCTGGCAATTAAGGCAAAAGGAGTTGTTGCAGATGTCCACTGTAAAAGTGGATTAGGATAGCCATCAGTCAAAAGACGTCCTCCCCTTTGCACGCTGGCCACGCCCCCCTGAAGGGCGCTCTCTGTGATCACCCGAGTCTATGAGACTCGGGTGATCAAAGATCGGAATAAGGGGTCGATCCCGACCCCTTACCACGTGATCAGCTGTCAGCCAATGACAGCTGATCACGTGATGTAAACAGAAGATCGGTAATCATTTTCTTTTTCTTCTCACGCTGACAGCGTGAGAACTAAAAAAAGCCGATCATCAGCTTCTGTTGAAGGGACATAGGTCCTGAAGAGGATGAGGCGAAGCCGCCTAATATATGTGCCCACCAGTACCGCCTGCCAGTGCCAGGAATCAGTGCCCACAGTGCCCACCAATAAGTGCCCACCAATCAGTGCCCACCAGTACATAAGTGCCAGCAAGCAGTGCCACCTATCAATGCCCATGAGTGTCACCTATCAATGCCCACCAGTGGTGCCAATCATTACCTCATCAGTGCCACCTAGCAGTGCTGCCTATCAGTGTCACCTACCAGTGCTGATCATTGCCCATCACTGCCACCCAGCAGTACCCATCACTGCCACCCATCAGTGCCCATCAGTTCCAGCTATCAGTGCCACCTATTAGTGCCCTTCAGTGCCACCTATCAATGCCATTCAGTGCTGCCCATCAGTGCCACCCATCAGTGCCACCTCTCTGTGCCCACCAATGCCACCTCTCAGTGCCCACCAGTGCCACCTCATCAGTGCCCACCAGTGCCACCTATTACTGCCCATCAGTGCCGCCTTATCAGTGCCCATCAGTGTTGCCTTTTCAGTGCCCATCAATGCAGCCTATCGGTGCCCATCAGTGCAGCCTATCGGTGCCCATCAGTGCCCATCAGTGTAGCCTCATAAGCCTACACCAATGAAGGAGAAAAATTACCTGTTTGCTAAATTTATTAACAAAATATAAAACGGTTTTGTATTTTTAAAAAAAAAAATTGGTCTTTTTTAATTTGTTTAACAAAAAATAAAAAACCCAGAAGGGAACAAATATCAGCAAAAGAAAGCTCTATTTGTGGGAAAAAAATGATAAAAATGTCATTTGGGTTCAGTGTTGTATGACCGCGCAATTGTCATTCAAAGAGTAACAGCGCTAAAAGTTAAAAAGGAGGGGGGTTTAGGTGCCCAGTAAGCAAGTGGTTAAATATATCATCATCTACAGTGCATAATATTATCCAAAGATTCAGAGAATCTTTTGAAATCACTGTGCTTACGAGACAAGACTGAAATGCAAAATTGAATGCCCATGACCCTTTGGCCCTCAGATGACACTGCATTAAAAAAAAGCATAATTCTGTGATGGACATCACTGCATGGGTTTAGGAATACTTCCAAAAATCACTGTCTGTGAACACAGTTCACCATGCCATCCAAAAATGCAAATAATCGGTCTATCATGCAAAGAAGCCATATCTGAACCTGTTACCAGACACACCCCAGTCTTCCCTGGGCCAAAGCTCATTTAAAACGATCCATTGCAAAGTGGAAAATTGTTCCATGGTCATACCAATCAAAATTTTCATTCTTTTTGGCATCCATGGGTGGTCTGGACTAAAGAGAAGAGTAAACTTTTGGCTTGTTATCAGCGCTCAGTTCAAAAGCCTACATCTCCGATGGTATGGGGTGCATTAGTGTGTATAGAATGGGCAACTTTCGCATCTGGCACCACCAATGCTAAAAGATATATCCAGGTTTTAGAGGAGCATATACTCCCATCCAGTCAATGCCTTTTTCAGGGAAGGCCTTCCATATTTAGGCAGGGCAACGCTAAACCGCATACTGCATCTATGACAACAGCCTTGCTTCGTGGTAGAAGAGTCCGAGTGCTTAACTGAGCTGCCTGCAGTCCCGACCTTTCACCAATTGAAAATATTTGGAGCATCTTGAAACAAAAAAGACCACAAAGAAGACCCAGGACAGTAATGCCCCGTACACACGGTCGGACTTTGTTCCGACATTCCGACAACAAAATCCTAGGATTTTTTCCGACGGATGTTGGCTCAAACTTGTCTTGCATACACACGGTCACACAAAGTTGTTGGAAAATCCGGTCGTTCTAAACGTGGTGACGTAAAACACGTACGCGGGACTATAAACGGGGCAGTGGCCAATAGCTTTCATCTCTTAATTTATTCTGAGCATGCGTGGCACTTTGTCTGTCGGATTTGTGTACACACGATCGGAATTTCCGACAACGGATTTTGTTGTCGGAAAATTTTATATCCTGCTCTCAAACTTTGTGTGTCGGAAAATCCGATGGAAAATGTGTGGTGGAGCCTACACACGGTCGGAATTTCCGACAACCCGCTCCGATCGGACATTTTCCATCGGAAAATCCGACCATGTGTACGGGGCATTAGAATCCTAAATCAGGCAAGAATGGGACAACATTCTCTCAAAACTCAAGCAACCGGTCTCCTCAGTTCCCAGAAGTTTACAGAGTGTTGTTAAAAGAAGAGGGGATGCTACACTGTGGTAAACATGGCCCTGTCTCAACTTTTTTGAGATGTGTTGCTGCAAATAGTTAAAAAATAACCTTATTTTTTTCTTAAAATGGTACATTTTCTCAGTTTAAACATTTGATATGTTTTCTATTCTCTATTGTGAAAAATATGGGTTTATGAGATTTGCAAATCTCATTCTATTTTTATGTAGTCTTTACAAAGAGTCCCAATGTTTTTGGAATTGGGGTTGTATTGTGTGCACTTGGACACTGTAATATTTTGCAGTATGGCCCTGATCCATCTATTTATTGTATATGTATATATAGCTATACAGTATATATATATATACAGAGAGAGAGACACACACACACAGACATATAGTATATATGTAGTACAGACAAAGAGAGATAAATTGCAGTATACTGTACATACAGTACAGTGCACATGTGTATATACAGTATATATCATAAAATATAAATTTGCTACTGACAAACAATCAATGACAATAGGAGTTATCATCATAGCCCAGTTTGAGGGAATGAGAAAAGCTTGCTTTCCCTGTAATTTTGTAACCAAAACCAGCACACATTCAATTTACTGCTGTCACTGTAATCCTCTTGTGTACTTGCAAGAAATGATATGTGGGATTGCCTGACTCCGGAGGACATGGAATATAATAGTCATCTCTCTGGCTGTGATCAGTTAGAAGTATAATAAAATGCACTCTGCTATTCTCCTGCAAAACTGAAATATCTCATTACAAGACAGCCTTGGGATACTAATTGCTATTTTACTACTAGACGTTTTCCTCTCTATTTACCCTTTGTTTTCCACTTTTCCTCTTTTTTTCAACTGATCCGTATTTGCGTGACATTGTACTTCAACATGGATTTAAACCATAAACTAAAGCAAATTTCATTCTTTGCTGCATCTCTGCCCTACCGATGAACTACAGTTGTTTTGCAGCCAATTCCAGTCTACATGTATGTACTCCAGCAATAGCTGCATGCCATTTGTCAGGGTTCGTTCCCTAATAATGCCAACCTAATGTGTGTTGAAATGACAACTTGTAGCCTTCATTGGGAGAGCATGTTACAGGGTGACAACCCAGGACCACAACTGGGAGAGAGGGACAGAGCGCTGTCACCCTGTAACAGAAAGTGTTTGAACAAGGAGATTCATTGAAGTACATTTTGTTTTTGATACACAGTGCTCTAATAAATTACATGCCATCCAGTTAGCATTTACGGTATATCTACTTTAAAAGTATTTTTGTATTCAAGCAGCAAAAATATATGTGTTTTCAATCTAGGCAGAGGGAGGGCAATCCATCTGAGCCATTCAGGGTTTTGTTGGCTTGCAATTTTGGTTTAACACAGTGAACCTTACTTTCAGGAGGGGAGAGTACAGAGAAGACCACTGCTATGAAGCCTAACTCTAAGTTCATTTACCTATAAATAGTTAATTTAGGCATATAATATTGGACCTAAACTTTTAAATTGAAGTACCACACTACTGCAAAAAGGGCCAGATAAGACTTGCAATGCGCAGTTCAGGGGTCCAAAATTGCCCTCGTCATCACAGCTTGAAATTGAAACCAACATAAATGGACTAGAAGTGAACTGGTCCTTTAATCGTATTGTTTCCAATGTGAGCACATGTCTTGTCAGCAACTGCTTTGGCCACAACACACTGCGTACTCTTTTGATTGTCCCACTTAATCTCCAAAACTAAAAAAAGAAAAAACCTTTCAATACTTTCACTTTAAAAAAAACTGAAGCACTTTCATAAGTCAATAAGTGACTACTGCGGCTACTGTGCATGAAGTGAATAACGCACCTTAGTAACAACAAAACATATTGTATAATCTGCAGTGATTATATCATTAACCCCCCATATATATATTAAACATTAAAGTGCAATTATTTGTTTTAAATTAATGAAGTGCAAAAACAAATATGCAAACGCAAACCCATTGGCCACCAATATTAGGAATGTTCTTTCCACTAGCCATCAATTAAGGAACATTTTTTTCTGTAATCACTAATATACTGGGCATTCTTTTAACTAACCACTTACAGTATCTCACAAAAGTGAGTACACCCTCACATTTTTGCAAATATTTTATTATATATTTTCATGTGACAACACTGAACAAATGACACTTTGCTACAATGTAAAGTAGTGAGTGTACAGCTTGTATAACAGTGTAAATTTGCTGTCCCCTCAAAATAACTCAACACACAGCCATTAATGTCTAAACCGCTGGCAAAAAAAGTGAGTATGCCCCTAAATGAAAACGTCCAAATTGGGCCCAATCAGCCATTCCCCCCCCCCCGGGGTCATGTGACTTGTTAGTGTTACAAGGTCTCTGTTGTGAATGGGGAGCAGGTGTGTTAAATTTCGTGTTATCGCTCTCATGCTCTCATACAGGTCACTGGAAGTTCAACATGGCAGCTCATGGCAAAGATCTGAAAAAAATAATTGTTGCTTTACATAAACATGGTCTAGGCTCTAAGAAGATTGCCAAGACCCTGAAACTGAGCTGCAGCATGGTGGCCAAGAACATATAGTGGTTTAACAGGACAGGTTCCCCTCAGAACAGGCCTCGCCATGGTCGACCAAAGAAGTTTATGCACGCGCTCAGCGTCATATCCAGAGTGCTGCCAGCATTGCTGTAGAGGTTGAAGGGGTGGGGGGTCAGCCTGTCAGTGCTCAGACCATACGGCGCACACTTCATCATATTGGTCTGAATGGCTGTCATCCCAGAAAGAAGCCTCTTCTAAAGATGATGCACAAGAAAGCCTGCAAACAGTTTGCTAAAGACAAGCAGACTAAGGATATGGTTTACTGGAACCATGTTGTGTGGTCTGATGAGACCAAGATAAATGTATTTGGTTAAGATGGTGTCAAGGGTGTGTCAGCAACCAGGTGAGGAGTACAAAGACAAGTTTGTCTTGCCTACAGTCAAGCATGGTGGTGGGAGTGTCATGGTCTGGGGCCGCATGAGTGCTGCCAGCACTGGGGAGCTACAGTTCATTGAGGGAACCATGAATGCCAACATGTACTGTGACATACTGAAGCAGAGCATGATCCCCTCTCTTTGAAGACTGGACGGCAGGGCAGTTTTGCAACATGATTCCAAATACACCTCCAAGAGGACCACTGCCTTGCTAAAGAAGCTGAGGGTAAAGGTGAAGGACTGACCAAGCATGTCTCTAGACCTAAAACCTATTAAGCATCTGTGGGACATGCTCAAATGGAAGGCGGAGAAGAACAAGGTCTCTAAAATCCACCAGCTCCGTGATGTCATCGTGGAGGAGTGAAAGAGGACTCCAGTTACATCCTGTGAACCTCTGGTGAACTCCATGCCCAAAAGGGTTAAGGCAGTGCTAGAAAATAATGGTGGCAACACAAAATATTGACACTTTGGACCCAATTTGGACATTTTCTCTTGGGGTGTACTCACTTTTGTTGCCAGCAGTTTAGACATTAATGGCTGTGTGTTGAGTTATTTTGAGGGGACAGCAAATTTACACTGTTATACAAGCTGTACACTCACTACTTTACATTGTAGCAAAGTGTCATTTCTTCAGTGTTGTCGCATGAAAAGATATAATAAAATATTTACAAAAATGTGAGGGGTGTACTCACTTTTGTGAGATACTGTATGTAAGGAGCATTCTTTCCACTGATTACTAAAGTAATGGGACCCTTCTCCAAAATACCACACATTTAAAGGGACCCTTCTCCCACTGAAGGTGTCTCTCTCCACTGACCATTTATGTAAGGGAGGATTTCACTGACTGCTGATGTAAGGTGGCACAACTCAACTGACTTACTGTTCACGCCAATGTGCCATAAGCTTGTGGCCGGGTTCAGGCATTTATGGAGCCGGTTCACATATCTCCGTTGCGGCTGCGGAGCACACTGCACAGAAACGCTGTGCGTCTTTGGCCCCGTTTCAGGGCCGAATTCAGGCATAGAATCGGCCCTGATTCGTCCCTGAAACAGGGAACAGGGACACACAGCACTCCTGTGCGATCCACATCGGGTTACAGTGTGAACGCGGCCTTAGGTACAGCAATTGTAAGCAGGTGTTTCCTGAGACCTGAAAGTTATTTCAAGGGTTCCTCTATATCAGTGATGGCGAACCTTGGCACCCCAGATGTTTTGGAACTATATTTCCCATGATGCTCATGCACTCTGCAGTATAGTTGAGCATTATGGGAAATGTAGATCCAAAACATCTGGGGTGCCAAGGTTCGCCATCACTGCTCTATGTTATCTGATGTGAGAGGTGGAGGCACTTCTGTGAGGTAGAAGTCTCCATGCACGTGTTGTCAGTCATGATAGGTGTACTGGTAGAGGGGATTTCTGGAGCAGGGTTAGGAGGAAGACCAAAGAAAAGGTCTAGGGCAGTTCCACGGGGTCTGGTGTGTTTCCCATATTTTGGCATGATGTCAGTAGGGATGAGCAGAACCCCCCCCGGTTTACACCATAACATGTGAACAGGCAAACAATTGGTGTGAACATGCGAAAACTGTTAAAGTCTATGGGACACCAACATGAAAAATCAAAAGTGCTAATTTTAAAGGCTTATATGCAAATTATTGCCATATTGTCAAAAGTGTATGGGGACCTGGGTACTGCCCCAGGGCACATGTATCAATGCAAAAAAAGTTTCACAAACAACCATTTTTTCAAGAGCAGTGATTTTAATAATGCTTAAAGTGAAACAATAAAAAATAAATACTCCTTTAAATATCGTGTCTGGGGGTCCCCTTTGTCTGCCTGTAAAGTAGCGCATCTGTGTGATGTGTTTTACAGTCCCGCAGAAAAATTACATTTCTAAAGGAAAAAATGTAATGTAAACTTGCTCGCGGCTGTAATGTATTGCCAGCTCTCAGTAAACATCAAGGAAAAAAATGGCGTGGGTTCCCCCCAGTCCATACCAGGCCCTTTGGGTCTGGTATGGGGGACTTAGCCCCCTGAGCCATGATTGGCTAAAGGCACCCTGCCTTTGGCCAATCATGGCTCTCACAGCAGAGCATGCTGTGATTGTCCAAAGCATGCAGGTCAGGTACATGCTTTGGCCAATCATCAGACATCAATGCACTGCGATCTCACAGTACATTATGGGGCATTTCCGTGGCGCTCAAATTTGCCGCGAATGCCCCATAATGTTCTGTATTTGCCGAACAGGCGAACCCCCGATGTTCGAGTCGAACATCAGGCTTATCCCTAGATGTCAGTGATAAAGAGGACAAAAAAACAAGAAATATGTAGCACTAAAGGGTGGACTGGTTTCTGAGATGCGTAGCTTGAATTTCTTAAGAAAACGGATAATAAAAGTTCATAACTTTTCTTCAGCCATGGGGAAATGGGCCAAAAGCGTCAATCTGGGAGATCGTGGATCACTTTAAATAAAGTTCTTGTGTGAAGTTAAACTATATACCATCTGCAGCATCCACACCAGCAATCTTGGGACAAGATCCAGCCTCAAATAGTAAACAGAAAAGCAGAGCACAGAGCAGTCTCAGTAAAATCAAACACTTTAATAATGAAACATAAGCATCCACTTACTTATAAAACAGGGTAATCCAGCCTCAGTGTACATAGAGAGTAGAGTTCTGTTTACTACTGGAAGAGGATCTGTTGGAGTCAGAGGTAGCAGTCCAGTAGAGCAGAGCTCATGGCTAGTGCTTCTTCACATTGCCATTGCCAGGCCATGCCCCCGTTGTTTGCTGGTGTCATTTTTTTTCCCTGTATGCACAGCCTGTAGTAGTCAAAATCTTCACATTCCTGTGTCAGCAGTTTCTGTTTCTGTTCAAACATTAAGCATGGCACTGCACAGGTTTATGCGTGACCTCTGTCTGTAGTCTGAGAACAGACATTTCCTGTGAAGAAACAACGTATTCCAGAATCCCTTAGTCTCTCAGTCTAGTGCCCTGCAGATGACAGCTAAACATTTATTAGATCTGATACAGACACAAAGGCAGAGAGCAATTAACAGAGAGATCATCATGCAGTGCTTCATTACATTTGTGATGCAACACAGAGGAAATGCGGGGGCATGGATTGGATACTGTGTGACCTGAAACAAGAAATTGGCTATCCCTTTAACAAATAGGGACAAGTTAGTGAATGAATACATGAACATAGGTGAATTGAATAGCCTTGAGACTACAAACTGCAGTCATAACATGTGAAATCATCAATACAAATTAAGGCAAACAGATCACAAAGGGAAAATAACTACATTAATACCTGGGGAGGAAAGAAAAAATTGACTTTAAAAGGTGCCACTATAGTCTCAAATTGAAAAAAGAGAAACTGCTCATATATGTATGTATGTATGTATACAATTTTCATTTATTTAACAAATACAAATTACATATTAAAACAATGAAATGTACAAGTGCTGTCTAAATGTATCTCCACCATGTGTATGAATCACAAGGCTACGCAGAGACCCCTATGTGGATTGGCCCACAAGTCAATCTCACGTAAAATACGGCAGGTGTGGAAGACCTACACATGGATGTGGAGGCCAACTCCAGAGTCGCTGTGATAGCACCGATAGATCACCTACGCGTTTTGCCAAGGGCTTCTTCATGGTTTCCTGTTGGTACTGGGAGATATATCATAATTAGCATCCAGTTACAAAAATTATTTTACAGAGAAAAGATTAAAAGATACACTTTCTTTGTTTTTATATATTATATATATACACACACACACACATATATATATAAAAACAAAGAAAGTGTATCTAATGCTTACGCCTCAACCCACATGCCACAATCACGATTAAAGTGATTGAAGTCCATTATTTGCTTCCTCCCCTTCTTTTTTCAATTAGTCTTGGATGTGGTGCCACACATCTCTACATTTTTGCATACATTAATACCTAGTTAAAACAATAAAAACATTTGAAAGTGCACAATGCCTTTAAAAAAAAATACAAAAAAAGTAAACACTGCACATCACAGCTCATGTGTGTTATGCGTATCATATAAATGTGAAAAAACTTTTCAAGCTATTCCTGTGTATAAACCACCTATTACTCAACTCTATTTACTATAAGAAGCAGCTAGCACCATTATGCATCCAACCACCTGTACAAAATACAATAAATATATATATAGTCACAAAAAAGTGCAGCGCTCTCTTTCAATAAAAGGCATTCAAATCATAGTGCATAAATAAATATCTGAAAACAGTCATCATCATCTATATATAAAACATTTTTGTGAGTCCATCTTTTCATATATATATATATATATATATATATATATATATATATATATATATATATATATATATATATATATATATATATACCGTATATAGTCCATCAGTAAATGATTCAATGTCCGTGAAAAAAGTGCAGTCCCATACACCAGAAACTCTTCAGTAATTGTCTCTGATCACCACAGTGCTCTTCACCCCACCTATGGGTGTCTTCTCACCTGCTTACAGGAAGCGTGATGCGGTCCCTTAGCCTGAACCTTTGAGGAAGTCCATTCGGCGCTACGCGTGAGGTTGGCGGTGATGTAATCACGCTGGTACTTGGTGGAGCTGTGTATGCAGAGGATTGTATTGTGAAATGCTTGTTTTTTACTTCTGAAATATAAGTGGATTCTTATACGGAAATAAATACCTTTTATTAGTGACTTGAACTATGGTTCTTTCCTCTTGCCTCCTATATGATTGACACCACGCTGAATGCTGCTGAGAGCCACGGATTTGGAGTGTACATCCAATGGGAGCAGTGCCACTTATAACACTGCAAAGGGCATATAGACCTTCCTTTAATTAGTGAGGTCTATTCAAGCAGGTGAGAAGACACCCATAGGTGGGGTGAAGGGCACTGTCATGCATATCATGTCACACGTCCCGAGGTTTTTAACAGGACCCAAATCTACCATTGTCAGAAATGAGTTTATGGTAAGTGAATTACGAATGACGTCAAAACTCCTGACCTGCATGCATTCTTCCATATCATAGTAACTTGAAAAGTATTTTGAACCAATAGAACACCATGACACCATAACAGCTAGTATTTTCAGAGCTGGAATTCCCTCAGTAGTGCTTTCCTGACTAGACATACATTTTAAGATTATTTTTTATGGGACACAAGCATCAAATTATTGGATGATGTTGTACATGATATGGCCTAAAGTAATTAAATGCTTTTGATTATTGAATGAATTTGACCAGTAACCTTGATTTTTTCTAAGATACACTTGGGAGACTTCTTAGACAGGCAATTTTTATTCAATCCATGACATCCCTATATTCCACCACTGTATAACTCAAGGCTCATAAAACAAAGAGGCAGTGTTATATGGATTGGTATAAAATATGGATGAATATGTCTGTTTTGATTGATTCAGTGTGAAGAGTGACTTTAAAAACCACCAGGCACACAACAATGATATTAATATTAGTTTTTTATGAAATCTTGACAGTTTCCTCAAATTAAACACAAAGCTGATCTTGGCTTACATTGAAAATGGTGAAACTCTTATAATAACTCACTTCTGAATACCATACCATAAAAAGCAAATGGATCAAATGTTTAAAAAATCTGAGCAGCTTCAAGAGCTTTTGCAGCCAAGGAGTGTATTTCTGAACAGGTAAGAAGGACCCAGATAAGCATATCTGAAAAAAAAAAAAAAGGAGACAGTGTGTGGTCACTTATCTTACTTCATTCTGCCCTCACTACACGTGGTTGAGGTATAATTAGACAGACAGCTAACTCTCCTCCCTTAACAACTCATTGAGGCAGGTACAAGGTCCTTTTTTCAACTTTTATTGCAGGGAAGTTAGAGTAAAACTACAAATAAAAGAAATTACATTCAATCAGTATACACAATTTACAACATATACAATCCTAACACTCTAGTCTAACTAGGGAAAGGGGTTATAAACATACCAGCAATGTTTCCGTTAGGCTGACATTAGAATTGCAGCTGAATAGGTGTTAAAATGGCTACTGGGGGCTGTCTCTCAGACCTCATGGTATAGTCCACTGGAATGATGGGAAGCTACGATGGCTTTTAAGCAACAATCTCTACCCACAGTAATACATCTAGGGAACTATAGGTATGCAAAAGAGCCACTAGATGGTGATATTACAATTTACTTTACATAACATTAGCATATTCAACAATTAAAGGGGTTGAAAAGGTAATTTTTTTTTTTTAAATAACAAACATGTTATACTTACCTTCACTGTGCAGCTCGTTCTGCACAGAGTGGCCCCGAACCTGCTCTTCTGGGGTCCCTCGGCGGCTGTTTCAGCTCCTCCCCGCAAGAACTAATCATCTTTAATGCGAGCTCCCTTGCATGGTGGTCAGTTATTGCGGGCGCGCTCCCGTGATACAGCCGGCGGCTATAGTCGCTCGCTGTATCACTCGGCCCTACCCCCCGGCGCGCAGCGTCATTGGATGTGATTGACAGCAGCGCGAGCCAATGGCTGCGCTGCTTTCAATCCATCCACTATAGCCAATCAGCGACCAGGCTGAGCGGCGAACTGGAGGTCAGGAGCGAGCGGCTGAGTTTCGAGGTGTCAGGTAAGTAAAACGGGGGGGCTGGGGGCTGGGGGCGGCGGTATTGTCAAAAGTTTTTTCACCTTAATGCATAGAATGCATTAAGGTGAAAAAATTTATACCTTTACAACCCCTTTAACAAAGGAACATAAGAAACACTTGCTGAAGGCATGACAATTTATTTTGCCCTGAATGCTGACAACCTTTTTAATAAGCTCTGCCCCTGTGTTACATGATTATTTTACTAAAAATGCTGTTGAATATGTTATTGGAGGCAACAATGCTATCTAGTTTAAATGCAGTACAACCCAGTAGTTGCCACAGCACACATATCAAGAGAAAATGGGCTAGGGTGCTCAACGAAGCACGAAGTGCATAAAATTATTATTAATATACAGGATTTATTAC
Organism: Lithobates clamitans; assembly: GCA_037952925.1. NCBI lineage: Eukaryota > Metazoa > Chordata > Amphibia > Anura > Ranidae > Lithobates > Lithobates clamitans. Next base: position 12,175,860 of record JBBGZY010000014.1, read on the forward strand.
AATACAGTTCAATACAAAAGGAATAGGAGGGCCCTGCTCGTGGAGCTTACAATCTAAAATATAAAGCAACACTCATGGAGATTGAAAGGTGAACACTCAGTGATAAAATGTATTTCTTTGTTTCAACTAGGGATGAGCTTGATGTTCATCTCGAACATAAGTTCGACTCGAATATCGGGTGTTCATCCGTTTGCCGAAGAGCGAACATTATGGGGTGTTCGCTGCAAATTCGAGCACCTTGGAATGCCCCATAATGCACTGTGAGATCGCAGTGCTTTGCTGTATGATAATTGGCCAAAGCATAGTGCCCTCTGCTAAGAGAGCCATAATTGGCCAAAAGCAGGGTGGTGGTGGGCGGTGGGTTGTTCTTTCTAAATACACATTCAGTGCTGCTAGAGGGTTTGTAACGGATCAAAGAATTCGCCTGTCCATAGACTCCGTTGATAGGCTCACATTCATAAAAATTAATCAGTCTTGGATCAGCAGCTATCAAGCACCTGATGCCGATGTAACTGATTGAATTTGCTATGGATGTGGGATCCCTTAAAGACTATGCTGACTATCCTATTCCTCCTCAATCTTGATGATGCTAGCTTCCAACAATATTTTTGGTTTAGGGCACCACCACCCAAGGCCCAATTTTTCTGCCCCTGTTTAACAGGGGCATGTAATTACAATTCTTGATATAATATTTCAATGCAGGGCCCGTTCCTGTGTCCAACAAGATTAACTGTGAGGGCTTACAGTGTTCTGGTACCACCAGCACCACCACCAAAGGCCCCATTTTTCTGCCTGTGTTTAACAGGGGCATGTAATTACAATTTTTGATATAGTATTTCACAGCAGGGCCCGTTCCTGCACTCGCCAAGAGTAACTGTGTGGGCTTACAGTGTTCTGGTACCACCAACACCTAAGGCCCAATTTTCTGCAGAGTATATAGGGCAGGCATAGGCGTGCGCACAGGGTGTGCCGGGTGTGCCTTGGCACACCCTAATCACTCCATTTACATTAGCATTATTGGTCTGTGTTTTGATGGGATCATGGGAAAAATCTCCCACTGTGCAACTCTGCTTATGGAGAGAAGTGTGGAAGCATTTCTCGCTCATTCTGAATCTGCGGGCAAGGGAGATCATGCGCCGATGGGGCAGAGTGCCCTAAGGAAGACTATATATATATGTGTGTGTGTGTGTGTATATATATATATATATATATATATATATATACACACACACACATACACAAACGTACAGTATATATGTTTGAGCTTTGATGTGCACACCCTAATGCAATAGGCTGCGCACACCTATGAGGGCAGGCCGTATAGTATATATACTGCTGTTCAGAGTATATAGTGCCTGGGGGCCCCCATGCCATTTTTTTTAATTTGGGTGCGGGGTTCCCCTTAATATCCATACCAGATAGCCTGGTATGGGACTGGGGGGGACCCATGACGTTTTTTTCAATGATTTTCATCTATATTGCCGGGACCCGACAATACATTACAGCTGCAAGTAGTTTTAAATAACATTTTTACCTTTAGAAATGTCATTTTGCTGTGGTATTGTTCTAAACACGGGACAAATGCGCTACTTTACAGGCATACTAAGGAGATCCCCCCAGGCATGATATTTAAAGGAATATTTAATTTATTTATTTATTCATTTTTATTGTTTCACTTTAAGAATTATTAAAATCACTGCTCCTGAAAAAACTTTTTTTGCATTGATACATGTCCCCTGGGGTAGGGCCTGGGTCCCCAAACACTTTTTATGGCAATAACTTGCATATAAGCCTTTAAAATTAGCACTTTTGATTTTTAATGTTCGTGTCCCATAGAATTTAATGGTGTTTGCGTGTTCGAACAAATTTTTTGCCTGTTCGCATGTTCTACTGCAAGCCGAACTGGGGGTGTTCGGCTCATCCCTAGTTTCAACTTAGCACAAGATCATCTTCCTCAGGAAGAGGTTTAGATGCAAAGTTTATTTTAAACTGTATAGACCAAAAGACAAGAGAAAGCAGAAAAGGTTTTGCGTTTCTTGAATTTTAAAGAGCCTTCTAACTCTCAAACTCAAAATCCAGCTACCCCCTATAGTTTTATTACTGAGTTTAGCTACAAATGTCTAGAGGTGGACAAAGAAGGAAATAAAATAAGGAAAAATACAGTATATCACAATTTGTTAATTTTGAAGCTTGGCCCTCTACTTCCACTGCCCTAGATCCAGAAGTACAAATGACATTGTGGTAAATACAGCTTCAGGCACAGATGAAGCATGAATGCCAATTCTAATACAGGGCAGACATACTGTAGACCACAAATTATTCTGGTTTTCACGTTAGATCCCTTGCATATTAGCAGCCTTCAACTTCAACTTCAAAAACTGGCACAAAATTTGTTAATGAGTTATATTTAAAGGGCCATGTGCTTCTAAAATTTAATTTCAGAAATGTCTTGTTTCCCCCCTTCCTGACCAAGCCCTTTTTTGCAATACGGCACTGCGTTACTTTAACTGACAATTGCGTGGTCATGCGACGTTGTACCCAAACAAAATTGATGTCCTTTTTTCCTCACAAATAGAGCTTTCTTTTGGTGGTATTTGATCACCTCTGCAGTTTTTATTTTTTGCGCTATAAACAAAAAAGTAGCGACAATTTTGAAAAAAAGCAATTATTTTTGCTATAATAAATATCCCCAAAAAATATATAAAAAAAAGAATTTCTTCCTCCGTTTAGCCCAATATGTATTCTTCTACTTATTTTTGGTAAAAAAAAAAAAATCGCAATAAGCGTATATTGATTGGTTTGCGCAAAAAGTTATCACGTTTACAAAACAGGGGATAGATTTATGGCATTTTTATTATTAATTTTGTTTTTATTATTAATGGGGGTACCTGCGATTTTTATCGTGATTACAACAAAAAAATGCACTAATTACTGTGTAAATGTCACTGGCAGGGAAGGGGTTAAACACTAGGGGGCGATCAAGGGGTTAAGTGTGTTCCCTTAGTGTGTTCTAACTGTAGGGGGGATGAGCAGTAGATTCCTGTCACGTTGCTAGGCAGAACAGGGAAATGCCTTGTTTACATAGACATCTCCCTGTTCTGCCTCTTCGTGCAATGATCGCGGGCCACCAGCGGACATCGGCGGGTGTGCGCGCTCCCGCTAGCCGCCGATGACGGAGTGACATACGGGTATGTGGTTTTGCACACCCGTGCCATTCTGCCGACATATATCAACATTAGCCGGTCGGCAAGTGGTTAAATGAGAGTTCTCTTTAAAGATGTTCCTCCCATAGACTTTCTTAAGTAGTTCAACTGCACCCAAATTTGTACCATTTGCATGGCAGATCCATTCTAGAACTTTGAGTGCATATCAACATTTAATATACTCTTACATATAGTAAGAAGATGGGTTGTTTTTCCCCTTAAAGTGAACCTGTAGTGATGATGCCTAAAAATGATCACTTAATTATAGGAACCTCCTGGTGCTTGCATGTAGTTTTAGTCTTTTTTGTGAAACACTCAGAAAGCTACAAACCTTAGAGAGTTCTGTTAAACACCTACTGCTAGGATGTTGGCAACTTGCCCATTTCCCACCTTCCCTGCTCCCCAGAACATTCTGTTCGTAAGTGAAGACACCCAGTGTGAGCACCAGTAGAGAGAAATGGGAGGTGGGAATGGTAGGACAATGTTCTAGCCTTCAAGCCAAAGTTAGTATTTGGATAACAGAGTGGCATAGACTTCAGCACAATTTGGGCACTCTTGAAAGAAGATAAAGCTTTCTGAAGGCATGTACGGTTCTTGCAGAGGGGTGGTGTCATACAATTACTGTACACCATTACAGGTTCACTAAAGAACAGGGTTTTTAGGCCTCCTCTTTGATGTAAATTCTAACAAATAAAAATTAAGAGAATGCAAAACATGCTAATATTCCCTTCTCATGTGCCAGCATCTATATTTTATAGTAAACCTCTTGACACTTGATTACAGTAAACTGTTCAACATGTCAATTGATGGAGCTCTGGCATCTTCTCTCCACTGTATTTTCTTCTCATTAGAATCACCAATCTGGTAACCTGCTACCATGTATGTTACACTATATGTAAAGAAAGAAAAGTAGATGCCAGGCCAATATATCATTACAGCTCTCCTATCTCCGTGTATGCTCCCTTGCAACAGCACTTCAATTAAATGTTGCTTTCGAGTAACTTAAACTTTGTCTTGCATGGAGTGGAAGACATATTATCTGTATATATTGTGTTTCAGACAACAACACTAATCAAATCCACAGCTTCACAATGAAAAGGGAAGTGTTGAGTTACAGGGATAAGAAAAGCTGTATCTTTTACTAGTTGACTGTGACATCTCATGTAGTCACACCTCTCATATCATTTGGAATCTGAGGTTTTATAATGACCACAATGTAATTTATGATTAGAATTTCTATTCTCCAAACATGTAAATATAGTTTCATCTTCATAAACTGTTCCAACAGTTTCAAACGCATTCCTCATTTGATTTCCCCTAAACATGTAGCCTAAGCAGATAAAACAGCACTGTTACTGAAATTCAGATATTGACTTTTTTTCCAGTTAACATCTAAGCATTCATTTCCACCTCTAACAGCTCCTCTGGCCTCTGACATATGCGGAATGCAGTGATACATGACTGCTAAGGAAGATATGGCTGTGACCTGCAGGCTATTTTTGACAGGTTGCTTTTTCTTGCAGCGGGAGAGGGAAGATGGTGATACACAAAAGGGAAATAAATGGGTTTCCAAAGGCAGATGAAAGCAAAGTTTCTGCTTGCTATGTACTATGTACTAGTAAGTTAAGTAGTAAATAGTCCATGTTTAAAGCAAATGGTAAACTTCACTAAACTCCCGTTTGCTAAAAAAAAATAAATAAAAAAAAATATATATATATATATATATATATATATATATATATATATATATATATACAGTATCTTACAAAAGTGAGTACACCCCTCACATTTTTGTAAATATTCTATTATATCTTTTCATGTGACACCACTGAAGAAATGACACTTTGCTGCATTGTAAAGAAGTGAGTGTACAGCTTGTATAACAGTGTAAATTTGCTGTCCTCTCAAAATAACCCAACACACAGCCATTAACCACTTGCCGACCAGCCGCTGCAGTTTTACCGCGGCAGAATGGCACGGCTGGGCGAAACGACGTTATGTAACGTCGCTTCACCCTGTGGCCACTAAGGGCACGCGCTCGCCCGCTGCTCGCCTGCTGCTTGCCCGCTGCTCGCCCCCAGAGCCGATGCGAATGCCCGGTGGTCGCGATCACCGCCAGGCTCCTGTAATCGCTGCTGACACACCGAGAACCGGGATCTGTGTGTGTAAACACACAGTTTCTGGTTCTCTGAGGGGGGAAGAGACTGATCGTCGGTTCATACTAAGTATGAACAAAGATCTGTCATCTCCCCTAGACAGTCCCCTCCCCCCTCAGTTAGAACACAGAGAGGGAACACAATTAACTCCTTGATCGCCCCCTAGTGGTTAACCCCTTTCCTTCCAGTGACATTTTTACAGTAATCAGTGCATTTTTATAGCACTGATCGCTGTACAAATGCCAATGGTCCCAAAAATGTGTCATGTGTCCGATGAGTCCATCATAATGATGCAGTCCCAATAAAAATCACAGATAGCCGCCATTACTAGTAAAAAAAAAATTAATAATAAAAATGCCATAAAACTATACCCTATTTTGTAGACGCTATAACTTTTGCGCAAACCAATCAATATATGCTTATTGCAAATTTTTTTACCAAAAATATGTAGAAGAATACATATCAGCCTAAACTGAGGAAATTTTTATTTTTTTTTATATGTTTTTTATGTTATTTATTATAGCAAAAAGTAAAAAATATTGAGTTTTTTTCAAAACTGTCACTCTTTTTTTGTTTGTATCGCAAAAAATAAAAACCGCAGAGGTGATCAAATACCACCAAAAGAAAGCTCTATTTGTGGGAAAAAAAAGACGTCAACTTTGTTTGGGTGCAACGTAGCACGACCGTGCAATTGTCAGTTAAAGCGATGCAGTGCTGAATCGCAAAAAATGCTCTGGTCAGGAAGGGGGTAAAATCTTCCGGGGCTGAAGCGGTTAATGTCTAAATCACTGGCAACAAAAGCGAGTACACCCCTAAGTGAAAATGTCCAAATTGGGCCCAAAGTGTCAATATTTTGTGTGGCCACCATTATTTTCCAGCACTGCCCTAACCCTCTTGGGCATGGAGTTCACCAGAGCACACAGGTTGCCACTGGAGTCCTCTTCTACTCCTCCATAATGACATCACAGAGCTGGTTGATATTAGAGACCTTGAGCTCCTCCACCTTCCATTTGAGGATGCCCCACAGATGCTCAATAGGGTTTAGGTCTGGAGACATGCCTGACCAGTCCATCACCTTTACCCTCAGTTTCTTTAGCAAGGCAGTGGTCATCTTGGATGTGTTTGGGGCTTTTATCATGATGGAATACTGCCCTGCGGGCCAATCTGCTTCAGTATGTCACAGTACATGTTGGCATTCATGGTTCCCTCAATGAACTGTAGCTCCCCAGTGCCGGCAGCACTCATGCAGCCCCAGACCATGACACTCCCACCACCATGCTTGACTGTAGGCAAGACACACCTGTCTTTGTACTCCTTACCTGGTTGCCGCCACACACGCTTGACACCATCTGAACCAAATAAGTTTATCTTGGTCTCATCAGACCACAGGACACGGTTCCATTAATCCATGCCCTTAGTCTGCTTGTCTTCAGCAAACTGTTTGCAGGCTTTCTTGTGCATTATCTTTAGAAGAGGCTTCCTTCTGGGACAACAACCATGCAGACCAACTTCATGCAGTGTGCGGCGTATGATTTGAGCACTGACAGGCTGACCCCCCACCCCTTCAACCAATGCAGCAATGCTGGCAGCACCCATACGTCTATTTCCTAAAGACAACCTCTGGATGTGACGCTGAGCATGTACACTCAGCTTCTTTGGTCTACCATGGCGAGGCCTGTTCTGAGGGGAACCTGTCCTGTTAAACCGCTGTATGATCTTGGCCACCATGCTGCAGCTCAGTTTCAGGGTCTTGGCAATCTTCTTATAGCCTAGGCCATCTTTATGTAGAGCAACAATTCTTTTTTTCAGATCCTCAGAGAGTTCTTTGCCATCAGGTGTTATGGTGAACTTTCAGTGACCAATATGAGAGAGCAATAACACCTTGTAACACTAATGAGTCACAGGGCTAATTAGGCCCAATTTGGACGTTTTCACTTAGGGGTGTACTCACTTTTGTTGCCAGCGGTTTAGACGTTATTGGCTGTGTGTTGAGTTGTTTTGAGGGGACAGCACACTGTTATACAAACTGTAGACTCACTACTTTACATTGTAGCAAAGTGTAATTTCTTCAGGGTTGTCACATGAAAAGATATAATAAAATATTTACAAAAATGTGAGGGGTGTACTCACTTTTGTGAGATACTGTAAGCGGTTATATATATACAGTATCTTACAAAAGTGAGTACACCCCTCACATTTTTGTAAATATTCTATTATATCTTTTCATGTGACACCACTGAAGAAATGACAGTTTGCTGCATTGTAAAGAAGTGAGTGTACAGCTTGTATAACAGTGTAAATTTGCTGTCCTCTCAAAATAACCCAACACACAGCCATTAACCACTTGCCGACCAGCCGCTGCAGTTTTACCGCGGCAGAATGGCACGGCTGGGAGAAACGACGTTATGTAACGTCGCTTCACCCTGTGGCCACTAAGGGCACGCGCTCGCCCGCTGCTCGCCTGCTGCTTGCCCGCTGCTCGCCCCCAGAGCCGATGCGAATGCCCGGTGGTCGCGATCACCGCCGGGCTCCTGTAATCGCTGCTGACACACCGAGAACCGGGATCTGTGTGTGTAAACACACAGTTTCTGGTTCTCTGAGGGGGGAAGAGACTGATCGTCGGTTCATACTAAGTATGAACAAAGATCTGTCATCTCCCCTAGACAGTCCCCTCCCCCCTCAGTTAGAACACAGAGAGGGAACACAATTAACCCCTTGATCGCCCCCTAGTGGTTAACCCCTTTCCTTCCAGTGACATTTTTACAGTAATCAGTGCATTTTTATAGCACTGATCGCTGTACAAATACCAATGGTCCCAAAAATGTGTCATGTGTCCGATGAGTCCATCATAATGATGCAGTCCCGATAAAAATCACAGATAGCCGCCATTACTAGTAAAAAAAAATTAATAATAAAAATGCCATAAAACTATACCCTATTTTGTAGACGCTATAACTTTTGCGCAAACCAATCAATATATGCTTTTTGCAAATTTTTTTACCAAAAATATGTAGAAGAATACGTATCAGCCTAAACTGAGGAAATTTTTTTTTAAATTTAGGCGCTGAGTTCCCCTTAATATCCATACCAGACCTGAAGGGAATTTTGGGGGGCCCCCACACATTTTTTAAAATTATTCAATGATTTCAAATGACTTTTATGTGTATTGTCGGGACCGACAATTCATTAACAGCCAGCACTATCGCTAGTGCTTTTAAATGACTTTTTTTTTCCTTTAGAAATGTCATTTTGCTCTCGGACTGTTATAAACACGGGAAACATGCACTACTTTATAGGCATACTATAGACACCCCCCAGGTACGAAATTTAAAGGAATATTTCACTTTTATTGTTTCACTTTAAGCGTTAATAAAATCACTGCTCCTGAAAAAACGTCAGTTTTTAAAACTTTTTTTTGCATTGATACATGTCCCCTTTGGCAGGACCCGGGTCCCCAAACACTTTTTATGACAATAACTTGCATATCAACCTTTAAAATTAGCACTTTTGATTTTTCATGTTCGTGTCCCATAGTCTTTAACGGTGTTTGCGTGTTCGAACAAATTTTTTGCCTGTTCACATGTTCTGGATGCGAACCGAACAGGGGGGTGTTTGGGCTATCCCTACCAGCCACCAGTGTGAGGAGCCCTATTAGTCACCTGTTCTGGATCCAGCAAGATATCACCTGTCTTTCTGAGACATTTGTTAAAATCTTATGAACCAGACCATCCCATGCATTGTGCACTCTCTATTTATTCTGAAGGAAACTATTTTAAATTCTGTAGCTCTTAGCTTAAATAAAACAAATAATGATAGTGAAAGAGGACATAAAGATTTATTGAAAAGACTTCATTTTGATCTCGTATTGATTGGTCACATTTGTTCATTTGTGTCAAGTTGAGTGAATTAATTATGTTTATCTGTATGTGTATTATAGATTAAAGAGACTTGCTCACAAAGAAGTTTTTAAATACAGGTACCCACATCCTAAATATCATAGAAAAAAATTGGATCAGGTGGGGCATCAGGATTTTATCGGTACTGTCATTACAACATTACAACAAGGATATTTTTTAAAAAAGTCGATTTTATTACATACAACTTGGACACTAGGATACGGAGCCCAGATTTATTGTGTTGGCCAAGGTTCTGAATCCATACAAGGATGACAATTGGACCACAGTGTGGAACTAAAGAGAGGATACTCACCTTCATAACACTCCCTTACTGGCCTCAGCATCTTGGTTTTGGCTATCTTCATTGGTCAGCACGGGATGACATCCTTCCTGCGCATGCGCAGGAGCTAGGCATCCTAGCACACAGGATCGCCCTTTCAGCTTTAAGCTGAGTTGTGCATGGGCAGCTCTGTTTACAGTGCAAGGGTTCTTGTGAGCAGACAGATAGGTATGTTTTATTGCAGAAAAGACATTGCATTTCTCTTCTGCAGTAAAATGCCTGCCTGCTCACAGTCCATCAAATGTAACTTTAGTTCCTGGAATAAATATGGGGTGGTTTTGGATCTCCCTTATTTATTATAAATATGTATTATCTTGTCTATTCCTATAGTTAGCTAGTCTATCAAAACTCTGATAATATTAATGGTGATGATACAATAACAATGTTAGCTATAAAAATAATATTGAGTGCTTAAATAATTAAAGATTTAATTTATTTATAAAGAACGTAGAAATGTTAACATAAAACACTAAAAAGAATACTACAGAGCATAAAAACACAAATGTAGATGATACTTTACATGTGGTCATCCTCAGTGTTCTGTAAGTTAGCTGGGCTCCAGGAGAAAAGAGGAAGAACTCTAGCTGGCCATTACCTTTTAAAGCACACTCAGACACCACCCACACAAACACCCTCTGCTTGCTTGTATAGCCCTCTGTCCAATAAAACCCTATAAGAGGTTGTCCTTCATATTTACCAGGAAGTATATTCTCCTCCTGACCATCTTACAGGAAGCATGCTGTGGTCTCCACTAGGGGCAGCATTAGTCCATGAATCACTGCTTTTGACCAGGGTCATCTTCCAGTAAGAGCTGGCCTTTGATGTTGCTGCAACTCAGGAAATCAGTCATTTTAATTTGCACCTCCCCAGGAGGTCTTAGCTGATGCTCCTCTACCCCCATACATCACATCAGGAGGCCTATGCAAGAACATCCTGTTAGGATATGAAATCCCATTTATAACTCCTTGTTGACTCCATAAACAACCTGCTGGGTAAACTTGCTGTACTGGCATTCCAAGACAACAATTTCCAACATAGGTCAAATGGCTGTATCAACCAGGCAGTAAAACTCCAGAAATATATGATATTAAACCATGTTGCCTTCCAACAGTTCTATTTTAAAAAAGAGAGAAGTGTGGTGGATTTGGTCACTCTAGATCCAATGGGTCTTATGCCTTGATTCTCTTCATTAGAAATTAATGAACAAGGTATTTTTTTAACACACATGTGTATTTTACTGTATAGCCTTGCAATTTATATTCATTCATTTTAGTTTCTTTGTTCCATCTACATGTGACTTGAAAGTTTGTATCCAATGGCATACAAACTCTCTATAAGATTAGTAAAAAAAACTTTTTGATCTCAGCACTAATTAGCATCAACAAAAAATATTTAGTGCAGCTGCTACACAAAACTTCAAAAAGAAACTTACAAAAGTCGTAGTAGTGCTTAGCATAAATACAACAAGCAATTAATTTCCGCAATGCCTTCCACAATTGAGATAATGAGATAATTATAAAACACATATAAAAAATGTGTTTTTTTACAACACAATGCAAAAGACCATATAAACGCACAGTATACAAACTTTCTCCCTCTTGATGGTTACTACACCCCCAATGTTGGGGTCACGCCGACATTGATGCAGCAATGGCAAATGACTGGCCCCCTTCCTTCACCTAAAGAGATACCAACAAAACCTGGGGAATGCCCAGGAAAAAATTCCAAGCCTACTTACCACCAGCTCGCTGACAACCAATTGACCTGTCTAACAGTGCGTTAAAAACAGGGGTTCAGTCCGCACGCATTTGCAAACGCATGCGTAAGCCACAGAGCCACGTCACGGCACCCTGTAATCTGTGGTCCTAACACTAAAATTTGGGTGTCCCCACAGTGGAGGCACATGCATTCTAATGGATAAGTGAGGGCAGGTGGACTGAAGGGAGCCCACCCCTTCTTAAAGGTACAGGGCACACCAAACACCCAGCAGGTAGCACAATGGCTGCAAAGGTGCTGGTGCGTTGCTGGACCAATACACACACCCACGTGATTGCAAAAAACTTGCCACCACCCTCACTTATAGCTGGCTATTGCAGTAAGAGGCATTGGAAGGCCACAAACAGATACCAACAAAACCTGGGGAATGCCCAGGAAAAAATTCCAAGCCTACTTACCACCAGCTCGCTGACAACCAATTGACCTGTCTAACAGTGCGTTAAAAACAGGGGTTCAGTCCGCACGCATTTGCAAATGCGTGCGGACTGAACCCCTGTTTTTAACGCACTGTTAGTGAGGGTAAGTGAGGGTGGTGGCAAGTTTTTTGCAATCACGTGGGTGTGTGTATTGGTCCAGCAACGCACCAGCACCTTTGCAGCCATTGTGCTACCTGCTGGGTGTTTGGTGTGCCCTGTACCTTTAAGAAGGGGTGGGCTCCCTTCAGTCCACCTGCCCTCACTTATCCATTAGAATGCATGTGCCTCCACTGTGGGGATACCCAAATTTTAGTGTTAGGACCACAGATTACAGGGTGCCGTGATGTGGCTCTGTGGCTTACGCATGCGTTTGCAAATGCGTGCGGACTGAACCCCTGTTTTTAACGCACTGTTAGACAGGTCAATTGGTTGTCAGCGAGCTAGTGGTAAGTAGGCTTGGAATTTTTTCCTGGGCATTCCCCAGGTTTTGTTGGTATCTGTTTGTTGCCTTCCAATGCCTCTTACTGCAATAGCCAGCTATAAGTGAGGGTGGTGGCAAGTTTTTTGCAATCACGTGGGTGTGTGTATTGGTCCAGCAACGCACCAGCACCTTTGCAGCCATTGTGCTACCTGCTGGGTGTTTGGTGTGCCCTGTACCTTTAAGAAGGGGTGGGCTCCCTTCAGTCCACCTGCCCTCACTTATCCATTAGAATGCATGTGCCTCCACTGTGGGGACACCCTTCCTTCACCTGCCTGTGTGAGTCTTCTAGGCTCAACAAATCTGAGCTTTGTATCCTAGTGTTCAACTTTTCTTTTAGTCTGGTCTATTTTTTATCTGATTGTGTGACTTTTTACTTACTAAAATGTTCCTCTTACCATTAATGCACATTAACACAGGGAAATTTCCCCTCCTTTTTTTCAGGTGACAGAGGTTTCACAAGGGAAAAATCTCCAACAGCAATACAGACACAAATAAAAATGTTTTTAAGCCCCTAGCCCTCTCTCACGGTGTCCCTCATTTTTTTCTTATTCTTTTCAACTCCTTTAACAACTCTTGCAACGTGCATACACCAGAAGAACCTTCACAATTAAAGACCTGCTCTTTTTAGAGACACCCTCACTTTCTACCTACTTAGCAGGTCATTAGTAATTTCCCTTGGTCCTCATCATATGGTTTATGCATTCCAAACCAATACATAATCTTACTTTTTTTTTTACTTTACATAAAAGTTCTGTCAATTTACACAATATTTGCTTGGTTGTAATAGCTTTCACTGTAAACCTCTTCATTGTATTGCATATTTTACTGTAAACTGTGAAACTGCAATATTAACAAATTCTTCAAAAAAAGTTTTTCTTTTGGAGGTGTAGGAAAAGCTAAAACCCATGTTGGCTTTTCATTAGTGTCTGTGTTGCAAGTGCAGATTTTCTCTCACTTCCTGTCTGATGAAACCATTACCACTCAGTACAATAAGTGATGGGAAATTAGAGGGACCAGGGAAAGCAGAACATAAGTAGGTTAAACTTCAACTTTAAAGAGGAGCTGCACCTTAAAAAAAATATTAAAAGCCAGCAGCTACAAATACTGCAGCTGCTGACTTTTAATAAATGGAAACTTACCTGTCCCAGGGTCCAGTGATGTCAGCAGCCGAAGCCGATCAATCGCTCGGCTCTCGGCTGCCCCCCGCCGCCATCCTCGGTCAGGGAATCAGGAAGTGAAGCGCTGCGGCTTCACTGCCCAGTTCCCTACTGCGCATGCACGAGTCGCGCTGCGCCTCTGCACTGGTCCCCGTTGTGTGCTGGGAACTGTGTGTTTCCCAGCACACAACGGGGGGGGGGGGGCTTCTGTGGATATTCTGCAGCTGTCTAAGCCCAGAAGTGGCAACCCCCTCCCCCTGAAAGGTGCCAATTGTGGCACCGGAGGGGGGGAGGAATCTGATGAGCGGAAGTTCCACTTTAGGGTGGAACTCCGCTTTAATTTCCAAAGCTTACAGTGCATCGATTATATAAAAAAATATGTTTTATTAATTTAACATAGACATATTAAACCATATATGTTTCTAAAATTATATCTCTGTCTGTTCAATCAAAAGGAGAGGGGTAAAGCTGAAAGGAATGGCAATATCATTTCACCCTTTACATCGGCATGCTCGACATATTTCACGGGTATTCACCGCTTCTTCAGGAGATTTGTATTGTTTAATGTAAACAGAGACAATATATAAAACTATAGAGAAGAAAAAGAGGTATCAGATTATTCATAATATAAACAGTAAAACATCACATTAGATAATCAAAAGTAAATGGCAGAATATGACATCCCCTCCCTAGAGTGATCTTAACCCTTACCGAAGGCAGCAACACAGGCTGCAGTCCAAAAAGAGTGGGTCTGCCCCAGTGGACATGGGAGCCCCCCCGCAGACAAGAAGGGGAAAGCAGCTAGAGGTCTGTTATAAAGTAAAGACATTATGAGTCTAGACTGAAGCTATTCTTCATGGCAACAATAGCCAAAAGGACATTCTGATAAATAGATAGTCAGCCGTTATACCAAAATGTGTCAGGAGGCGACCAGTAGTTACTCTAATGGAGGACAATCCTAGTGGACAGTCATAGATGTTCATAATAGTATAGGGCTTCATAATTATCCCAAAGTTGCTCTAATGCTGTATGATTTCAGCAGACGTCAAAAGGTTGCTCAGGTAACCTATGCAGCAATTACTATAAAAAAGGAAGAGAGAAATAAAGATATATCTTAAACCTAAAATATAGTAAATAATAATAATCTATAGGAGTATATAAAGTAATAAAGCATAGGTAAAGCAAAATTTCAATTCTACCTTAAATTCCCTCCCATTGCCAGGAAATAGTGGCAGACGGAGGCAGTAATAACAGTCGCAGAGTGATCTCTCAGGTGTGTCAAGTTCAATGGACAGGTTGGTTAGGCTGGGTAGAGCATTAATTGTCCCGTGCCATACAAATCTGTTGATTTAATATATACAGCAGCAGTGAGTAAGGATAGCAGCATGGCCAATAGGATATACATAATTAGTGCTCAGCTGGCTCACCTTGTAATTTAATGCTCAAACAGACCTGCACCAGGCATTCAATAGGTATCCATTAGGTCCACAGCAATGTTCCTTTAAAAGAAGACCACACACATACACATTGTGCATCGTGCTCAAAATCTCTAGAACAGTAACAAATGTGGCATGTATAGCCTCTACTCACCAATCATCTCGGAAAAATTCAGGGGGACACAGAGAGACACACTCAGCCGTGATGCAGCAGCATGTGCTACATTAATGTCAGTGCCCTCTTATCTACACAGGGGTTCCTGCCCTGCACCGCCCTCACACCAAATGATGTGTGAGGCCACCGGCCCCAGCCCCGCAGGGCGCATGCGCAAATCGTGCATGCACAGTGTCCATAAACCAGATGAAAACGTCACCGCCACAGATGGCGGTGCAGCATATCGCCAGTCAGACAATGAGAGCGAAGGCGGCGAGCCTGCCACCTCCGATCAAGTGAAATTATTAACAGATATTTTTACTACCTCAGCTGTTGAAAGCCATTCAGTCTCAGAATCTGTGCAAGATGGTTTTTGATTATACTACAGAGGCTATGAATCTGTTGATACTCTGAGACAATTCATTGCAGCAATATTAGGTGAATGACAGCAATCACCAACTGTTATGGAATGCCAAAAACGTTCATAATGATTACATCCTAAGCAACCCATGTGACATGTCATATTCAACTCTTCTAACAAAGGCTGTGATCAATCTTAAAGTGGAGTTCCACCCCCCAAAAAAAAAAAATAGTAATGTGCTTAAAAAAAATAAAAAAAAACATTTGGAGAAAATTTTTTTTTTACTCACCTCTAAATGGCTGTTGCTAGGGTGTCCCTCGTAGTCTGCCTCCTTCGGTGCCTGGGATGGTGACATCACTTCCCTCAGTGCAGGAAAGGAGATCACCTCTCCACCCTCCCTCTTGTCAATCATCTGGGACACGTGACCGGTCCCAGATGATTACGGGGCCAGTGATGGCGTGCGGTGCAGCTTGCGCATGCGCAGTGGGTGCCCGGCTGTGAAGCCACAGCCGGGCGCCCACAGTTAAAATGCCGGCGCCGCCGAGCGGAGGGGGGGGACGAGTGGGGCTTTGATTCCCCGCATCGCTGGACCCTGGGACAGGTAAGTGTCCGATTAAAAGTCAGCACCTGCAGTATTTGTAGCTGCTGACTTTTAATTTTTTTTTTTTTATGGGAACCCCACTTTAAGAGCAGGGCATTTTTTCAGCTGGAACTTGGAGGAGCTCAGTTCCACCACCTCTGCTTTTTGCCTAACACTAACACTTGTAAACACAGAAGTCCAGCTTCTGTGTTTATAGGTGACAGCTTGTCGCCCAACGGCTCCCACAGATCTGATCGGCTCCCACTGAGTGCAGGATAGGGGCAAGGGAGATGCAGGTGCCCAGGGTGCAGTGCAGATGCCAACTCCACTCCATGCGGAGCCACCTAGAGTGTGCAGGGAGGTACTAGAGCTGGCTGGGTGCTGCAGCTTAATACAGCAACAAAAGTAAGACATGTGGAAGGTGGTGGAGCTTTTAAGGAGGGGGATGAAGATGGAGGCAGTGAAGGGGGAGGTTGCATGGAGAAGTCAGAACCGAAGAGGGGTGAAAGCGAAATGTAAATGGGGGATGCAGAGGTAAGTGGCTGTGGAAGAAGGCTGTATGTAGCACACCCCCAAACTCTGCACTCTGTGTGTTAACCCCCCAAACTCTGCACTCTGTATGTAATGCACTCCTGGTATTTAATGCCCCTTGAGACCCTCCCACTGTTAGTGAAATTTGACTACACCCTCTAATTAATGAGGTTTGGAGGGTGTGTGTGTGAAAGGGGAGGGGGCTTTGGGGGGTCGTGGTTGAGTTCCTGCACCTATTTTCAGAGAAAAAAAAGCCTTGCTTAGGAGAGTAGTGGAAACTAATGTGGCTTCAGGCTTGATTTTACAATCCTTTCTAATGAAAAGAATGATATGGAAACCATAAGATAAAAGAACTCAGTTTTGCTTTATAAAATGTAATAGAATTAAATGTAAAAATTACTCTCTTTAGTTTTTCACACTGCTTTCCTTTGCGGCTACTTCCTTTCAAAAGATGTATGCTACCAGGGCACAGTTATCATGCTTATGATAAAATCAATGAAAAAGTCGATTCACAATGTTCTTATTTATTGTGATAACTGGGAGTTTCAATAGGTATCTATTGAGGAAGGCAGGAAAAGGAGCCATTTGATGTAACGATAAAATAACACATTGTGGGATAAAATAATCAATTTTGAGGAAATAAAGCTTTCACTGATAAATGTTAATTTCAAAGGGAAAAGTTAGGGCTACACATCTTTATAACATGAATGTTTGCACACTAAACATTTTGGAAGCAAATTATAGTGAGATAAAAATGATCAAAAGATTAATAACTTAACATAGTATTAAAATCCAAGTGTTTTTTTTTTTTTTTTTTTTTTAGCTTAACAGATTCAGCACAATAAAACAAGCATTCCCCGGTAAACTGTTGAAATTCTTACCCCACCTTACAATTTACACCTTTCAATGCTGTTTACTCTTAATTTCTTGGGGCTGCTTCCCTAAATTTCCAGTCCTTACAGGAAAGAGTAAAGAATGTACAGTGCAGTCGAGAGTCAGTGTGTTAGATTGGAGGTAGGAGTGAGAATCAGGGCAGTGCCTTGCCATCCTAGGCTACAGGACAATGGGATAAATTTACTAAACCTGGTGCACACAGAATCTGGTGCAGCTGTGCATAGTAACCGATAATAATAGCTGTTTCTTTTTAGGGAGCTATTTCTTTTTTTTTTTCATATTTTGCCCCAGCAGCCCCCTGGAAGACCCCCATCACATGTTTTAGGAAGCTGCGGGAGCCCAATCACAGAGCAGAGCTTCACGTGTCATTGAGTAACAAGCTCCCTGAACCTGAAAGAGGCAGCCAAGGATTTTAAAAAGAAGTATGTTTTTTTTTCCAGATTCATACTTACCTAGCTAGATGCAGCATCTGTCCCCCCCCGGCTCTAAGAACTGAGCAATCAAACACCACTGATCGCTCGGTTCTCAGAGCTCCATGAGCAGAGAGTTGGTGATTGTCAGTCACTGGCTCTCTGTTCTGCCCCTCCCTTGCCCACTGGAGTGCTGGGGTGTGTAGGGGGCGGGAGCGTCTGACTCAGGCTCTCCCTGAGAGGCTAAGCCGGGTGGCAGTCCAGGCATGTCAGAGGTAAATAGAAAACACCAGTAAAATGAATGAAAGCTGCTGCATACAGTTTGACAAAAACAACAAGAAGACCCCTAGGTCGAAACGCGTCGGGTACATACACCACTCTCTTTGTTGCCCATTTGTTTTTATCCACCGTGATCACGCTTTTATTTGTGTATGGTCGTTTTTGTCAATAAAAACACCCTTTTTTATCTGCACCATGTGGAGGCACATTCTTTTTGTTTCCACATTTACCGCATGAGATCCAGTCCCTCCAACTGCCCCTTTCGGGGGACCGTTTGTGAAACTTCTGATGCACGCTGGGACGGTTCGGTGTGAGGACGGTTCGTTGTGAGGACCCATCCGGTTGCCGGCCGAGATCCATACAGACCACAATCCAAGAGATTGGTGATTCCTGAGCTCCCATTCCACGTCATTTGTGACAAACTGCGCATGCGATTCCCTGTCGCTGACATGGGAATCCACAGGATCTGGTAAGAGGCTTTTTTGCACTTTCTCTAAATGACCCATTGGGACCCGGTTTCTCGGTTGGGAAGTCGCTGTATGATGCCAGGTGTTTTCTGACAACCATCAGACCATCACCACCCCTTGGAGTACTTATACCTCCTGTGCGGTTGGACATTTACATCCATCTATGGACGTTTGTGTTTCAAGGCACCTGTGGTCAATTAGTTATTTCTTGACTGTTTCACCATTTTAAAGACCTATATTCATTTGTACATGCGCTGCATTTTTCCATATGCCTAGTCCAGGCATGTGGGCGGATCCGAACTTCATTGTCGAGATCTTGCCTCAACCTAGACCAGTTTTGTGACGCCGCCGACAGCGGGTTTCAGCTTGCTGTCTGCTGAAAATGGGTCACAGGAGTTCAGATGGACTGCACCCCTGTGATCCACAAAAGAAGTACAGCCAAACAAGCTTTGGCTGTACTTCTCCTTTAGGCCTCATGCACACAGGCTGCTAAAATAACGTTATGAAAACGCCAGTATCTTTGCAGTGATTTTTTTTAAACTTTTTTCAGCTTTATTCAATGTTTTTGCAATAGCGTTTTTTAACGTTTTTGAGCGTTTTTCCACGTTAGCGTTTTTGAGCGTTTTTTAGCGGGTTTTTTTTTCAAAAATTTTTTTTTCAATGGACCAAAAATGTCAAAAAACGTTGGTGAATGACGTTTTTGAGCGTTTTTGAGCGTTTATTAGCGTTAGAGCGTTTTTACAGCTGAAAAACGTCTCTCAGAATCCACTGGTCCTGGGGTTTTTTTACAGCTTAAAAACGCCTATGCCATTTGCAGCTCAAAAACGCCTAGGTGGGCATGAAGCCATAGACTAACATAGACAGGCTTTTTTAAGCTGAAAAAAAGCTCAAAAAAGCAGCTGCATGAGGCCTTAATATTACTTTAACTCTCCCTCTTCTTTTTCTAACCTCTGTTCCTCCTTGCCTGTTGTGTTCACTCACCTACCAAGCAGATCTAGCATCATTCTGCAGCGATCTGCTGTTCAACTGTCGGTGTCTTTTTCCCACACCACTATCTTAGTCCTACACAGCTGACTTCCTCTACCAGGTTCTGGCAGCTTGGTACCCAATGACATGTAATGCTCTGCTCTGTGAATGGGCTCCTGCAGTTTCCTAATATATATGACGGGGGTCTACCAGGGGGTTGCTGGAGCAAAATATGAAAAACAAGAAATAGGTCTCTTTAGAAAAATACAGCTATTATTATGGAGGAGGGAGTGGAGGCAGAGGTTAAAATGACAATTGTTTTTAATGAAAGTGGCAAAAAAAAGGCGAAAGATAAAAATGTTTTTTTTATTTTGGGAAAATTTTTATTTATTGTAATGCGCATATGTATCCCAAAATTGAGGGTTTAAATTTGAAACATTGGCATTGCAATGGAACTAAACTTTTCAGGGTTTTCATAAGAAATTTGTCAAGCCTATATTGATACTATCAAATACCCTGACAAATTATTTTTTTCTAAGTTTCCAAAAGAGTTCCAATGCAATTCTGCTGGTGTATGGCCAGCTTTAATGAACTGAGTCTAAAATGTACTATTAGAAAAGGCATATTGCTTGCTTTATAGTAATAACTACTTTGAAATGATATAGAAAACAACGGCAAGGAGAGGTTATCTTAGCTATAGTGAGTCTTCAGACTCTACGTTTCCTGCACATGTTTCCCCTATAATTAATTTTCTGAATTTAGCCACAAACATCCAGTGGCACCCACAAACGGCAAACAGCATAAAAACGACATAATTTGCGTATTTTGAGGCTGGCATCAAAACCCCAAAGAATGGCAGGTGAATGACGTAACACTGTTCCAAGCTCTGAGAGGCTCAGTTAAACTGGGTCTGCAATATGGAATTACAGGCCTCCACACACCATCATTGTGTTAAGAGAAGCTTTTCATTACCCTTGCTGTTAGCTGGCATCATCCAGCGTTAGACTCAGTTTGGCCAAAAAAGTTAGTTGTATGTAACACTGGAGGCTTCCATAGTGTATGACCTCACATTTGTAAAAATAGAATGACCCCAGGTAAAATAGACCTTGTTCCCCCCTCCCCCACTACCCCTTTACCCCCAATCACTCCTTTCAGTCCAGTCCTGAAATTACACAAATATATGTTAGCTTTGGATAAATAGATAGGAGATGCGTACTTTGTTTGGTGATGATAGTGAACAACTTAATTGGATCACAGTGGTGTTCCTGTTATGTAGCCCCAAAGTTGGCCAATTTAATCCGATTCCTACTGAACTGTCAGAAATTCAAGCTGAGGGTGGCCCTGTTAGCTCTTATAGACTAAAGTTAGGGACCATACTACACAGAGGAGCCTTGTATAGGCAGCGTCGCTTCGACATATATTTGCAAATGTTGTACAACTACAATGGTGTAAACTAACACAATGCAATTATTTGTTTATTTATTTGCTGGCTAGCTTGAAAGTGTGCTGGGCAATGATTGTATTGTTTGTTTGTGTAAATCCCTTCCATTAACTACATGACCTCTGGAAGATTTACACCCCTTCATGACCAGGCCATTTTTTGCAATACGGCACTGCGTCACTGACAATTAAGCGGTCATGCAATTCTGTACCCTAATTAAATTTATGTAATTTTTCCCCACAAATACAGCTTTATTTTGCTGGTATTTGATCACCACTGCATTTTTTTGCGCTATAAGCAAAAAAAATTTACTATTTTGAAAAAAAGTAATATTTTTTACTTTCTGCTATAAAACATGTCCAAAAAATTTTTATAAATTGGAGCTAGTTATAAATTGGAATGGTTATAAATTGGAGCTAGTTACAACATAGGAGTGGTTATAAATTAGAGCAGTTTTAAATTGGAGCTAGTTATACATTGAAGCAAGTTACAAATTGAAGTGGTTATAAATTGGAGCTAGTTATAATTTAGAGCTCTGTATAACTTGTAATGGTTAGATACTGGAGTAGTTATAAATTGGTGAGGTTTTAATTTGGAGCAGTAATAATTTGGAGCTAGTGATTAATTGAAATAGTTTTATAGTAAAGCAGTTATAAATTAGAGCTAGTTATACATTGGAGCTGTTATAAATTAGAGCTAGTTATAAAACTGTAGTGGTTATAAATTGGAGCTGGTTAACAATTGAAAGGTTTATAAATTGGAGTGGTTATAAATTAGAGCAGTTATAAATTGGAGCTAGTTATAAATTGAAGCAAGTTAGAAATTGGAGTAGTTATAAATTGAAGCTAGTTATAATTGGAGCTATTCATAAATTGGAGTGGTTATATGATTGAGTAGTTATAAATTGGAGTGATTATGATTTGGAGTGGTTTAATTTCGAGCTAGTTATAAATTGGAGTGATTATGATTTGGAGTGGTTTAATTTCGGGCTAGTTATAAATTGGAATGGTTATAAATTGGGGCTAGTTATAAGCTAGAATGATTATAAGCTGGAGTGGTTTATTGTTAGAGCTAGTTATAAACTGGAGCATATAACAATCAGCTCAACAAAACTCATTTGAAAAATTGAAAGTTGTCGGCTGAACGGTGACCAAACCCTATCAGAGATGCAGTCACCATTCAGGTATTCAGGCAGCCTTTAGTTTCCAGTGTTACCAAATTCTATTCCAACTGTTGTGTATGCAGCTAAAATCCCGAGCTCCCAATCTGTAAGCTGCAGAGAACAGGAGCTGAGGTTATTGCACCTGCTGGCACAGCTTCTTGTGCTCTGGCTCTGCCTCAAGTCCGTCCAGCGCAGCTGTTTTCAATTATGCATTAAGGTCTTTCAGATATAGAGAAGAGATAAGTTACTTAACAACCTGCTATGTGCCAGCACATGGGATATTGGTATATTTATATGGGCAAATGCAGTTTATACACTTACAGCCAACACTTACAATTACAGTCATGATATAACAATTAAGGCAGAGGATCCCATATCTATTTAAATGTAATTATTTTTCTAAACAGTTCTAGCAATGTCATACAAAGACACATTTTCTGTTTATTTTCCAATTCCAATCTTAGAAAACATAGAAAATTGTTTGAAAATTTAACAAAGTACTGTTGCTTGTTTTCATTTTTAGTTTAGTTAGACGTGGATGAGCAAGTTTAGGGTGGAGGAACTTGACTGGCCTCAACCCGATAGAACACCTTTGGGATGAATTAGAATGGAGACTGCGAGCCAGGCCTTCTCGTCCACATCAGTGCCTGACCTCACAAATGCGCTTTTAGAAGAATGGTCAAACATTCCCATAGACACACTCCTAAACCTTGTGGACAGCCTTCCCAGAATAGTTGAAGCTGTTATAGGTGCAAAGGGTGGGCCAACTCAATGTTGAACCGTATGGACTAAGACTGGGATGCCATTAAAGTGATTGTAAAGTCTAGTTTAAAAACAAAACAACAAAAAAAAATGTTATACTTACCTGCTCTGCTGCAGTGGATTTGCACAAGGAAGTCTGGGTCCTCCTCTTCTCTGGTCCCTCTTTGCTGCTCCTGGCTCCTCCCTCCTGTCAAGTGCCCCCAAGGCCAGCAGCTTGCTATGGGGCACCCGAGCCCAGCCGCAGCTCTGTGTGTCCATTTAGACATGGAGCTGCCATTTGGGCCCACCCTCTCTTTCTCCCGATTTGCTAACTGACTTTGATTGACAGCTGCGGAAGCCAATGGCACCACTGCTGTGTCTCAGCCATCAGGAGGG
Source organism: Lithobates clamitans (assembly GCA_037952925.1). NCBI lineage: Eukaryota > Metazoa > Chordata > Amphibia > Anura > Ranidae > Lithobates > Lithobates clamitans. Next base: position 12,199,103 of record JBBGZY010000014.1, read on the forward strand.
AGAGCCAGGGACAGCTGAGGGACTTTTGGACATCGCTGGACAGAGAGAGGGCTCAGGTAAGTATTAGGGGGTGCTGGGGAAGCTGATACATACAGAATACTTTTTATCTTAATGCATAATATGCATTAGGAAAAAAAAAGGTCTGCCTTTACAACTCCTTTAAAGTTCATGTGCGTGTAAAGGCAGGTGTCCCAATATTTTTGGTAATATAGTGTATATTGGCAGACGTCTGTGCTGTAAACACTGCAAGTTACCCTGGCTTTACAGGCTGTTTGAGTCTTCTTTGCTTGTAGTATTGCTGGGGATGGAATAGCTGTAACCTGTACAAAGGGGCATCTTTGATACGGCAGCATGCAGTAACCCATAGTAACCAACAAGACTTCAGTTTAAAAAAAAAGGCAAATTCTGATTAGATATAAGTTACCACCAATACTGCAATTTTACATCCCCTTGAAGTATATTACAGCTGGAAAAGTCAACAACTCCTTCAAAAATAGTTGTGTCCCCCTTAAAGCTGAACTCTAGGATAAGCAAATCTTGTCTAAATGCAAAAGTCAAGTGTATTCTTAGATCTTGGTGTGCTTTGGGTATTTCTTCCAGATCTGTTCAGTAATACCTCTGCGCAGGAGCTTTCTGTTATAAACACCGGTCACTGCTGCTTTCTCTCTTTGTTCAGGGTCTATCCTTCCCCCTCCTGTAGTTTTTTGCCGGTATTCTGTAGTGGGTGGAGCTCCTCCCATAGTTCTCTTTGCACAAGCTATGCACAGTACACTGATGATGTCACTGCTACTTTTACAAGGTAATATCTGGGTTTATAAATGTTATGGGTGAGCACAAAGTAGATTTATATCCTTTGTGGCTACTAAGAAATATATTTAAATTTATTTTTTTTTGCTCAGAATTCAGGTTTAAAGTGAACATGTCACCAATGGACGTTGGTAACAATGGGAAGCTGTACTCCTGATTGATTATTGAAGGTCTAAGGAAAGAAAACAAAATGATAACATGATAACACAGCTAACTTGTATATCTTTCATATAACATATATTTAATATGATTGTGGTTTGTAAACGTATCTTTTCATTTAAAATATTTAGTTACTACCATAGGCTTCTCTTTTCCTATTTATACTTGTATCAGACATTGGCAGTGAAACACAGAATTATTTCAGAAATTATTTCTGATACAAAGTGCTGAAGGCCAAAAAAAGCAATGCATTAGTGACATCTGGTGGCTACTTTGGAATCTACACCTTACAATTATTAACACATTTATAATAACACGCTGTGATAATAGGACTGACTACTGATAGTGAACTGTATATTATTTACTTTATTTTATTGTACTCATTTGTATTCTTCTTCCACAATGCTTTATAAAGAACATTGAATTATTCACATAAGTTCCTGCTCCTGAACAAGCTCAAAATCGAATGTCCCTATCATAGTTGCAGATACGCAGTAAGGCCAGTTTTTATGAAATAATCTTTTTACTGGGATGACACATAGAAATAAAGGCAAATAAATATTATAAATGGGTTTTTTGTTCTAGAGAATTAATTCAGATTCAGGAGGAAATATACCTCTCTTTTTTTTACAACCCTCTGAACTTGATTGTGTAAACACTGAATGCTGTAACAATTACACCTTTCTCAAATTAGCTTGTTAATATTTATAGGTGAAACACATGTAGTGCACCCCCTGGGAGCCACAAATATACCCTGCACAGCCAGGCACACCAAATCTTCACAGGCACACTTGGGTCAGAGAACAGTCCATGGCTTTGGTTTTATTTGTTTTAATGTGGGTAATAACTTGGATAGGGATGAGAGGTTATGGGATACCCACTTGACTTCAGCAATAACTTCAGGGACAATTCTTCCTATATACAGTCACTTTATACAGCTCCTCTTCTTCCTCCAGCACTCACTTGCTTGTAGCACCTAGCTGGAACACTGTGAATACCTGACAGTCATTCAGTCAGATGAAGCAATGGCCCATTACAGTCAAGAAAGTACCCACAGGAGCATTGCAAGCTGGACACTGAAGTTCTGCTACACAACTAAGGGGCCCCTGATTTTTGACAGTGTCCAGCTTGCATTACTCCTGTGTCTACTGATCCCAGCACCACCTCTCCAGGCACTGCAAACCCACCTGGCTGTAGCTGTCCCCTTCACTAGCCCTCCAGGTTCACTTCTCCCCACTCACCAGCCCACCCGGCTGACTCTCAGGAGATCTCCCAGACGTGCTGACCTGCTCCTGCTCTCCTCTCTCCTTCGCTTTAGTGCCTCCAGGAAGAGTTTCCTCTGTGTGTTTTGGTAAGAAACTTCCAGCATCCAAGCCCCTGGCCCGAGGTCACCCTCCTCCCAGACTACGGGGCAACCTCAACGGCCACTGACAGTCTCTTCAGCACTCCATCTCCATCTTCCACCCAACTGCCCCTCCTGGCATGACTCATGCCCATTTATGAGGTGGTCTGCCCCCTGCAAGCTCTTTACTGGGGATTGGCTGAGGTCCTCATGGATAATATTCCAAGCAGCTCCTCCCAACCCCCGCCCACTATATCTAGGACCTTCTCCAATGTCCCAGAGAACAGGGGGAGCTACCAGAGAAGCTGCTAGGATGAGTCATCCAGCCCCGAACTAAAGTAACCCTGACCCAGATTACACAGCTCAGGCTTAAGGTCCATACACACGATCAGAAAATCGGAAAGTAAAATTTCATCTGATGAACGATCTGCCGATTTTTGGATTGTTAGTACAGTGCTTTCAACAGCCGATTCCGAATTCTCGGATGACAAAAACTGGATGTGCAGGCTATAAAATTTTTGTTGTATGTGAACACAACATCTGATTTTCGTTTAACCACCTCAATAGAGTGCACTTACACCCGCTTCCTGTCCAGACCAATTTTCAGTTTTCAGCGCTCTCACAGTTTGAATGACAATTACTCAGTCATGCAACACTTTTTCACACAAATAGAGCTTTCTTTTGGTGGTACTTATTCACTAGTGGGTTTTTTATTTCTTGTGCTATAAATAAAAAAAGACCGTAAATTTTGTGAAAAAAAATGCCTTTTTCTTTGTTTCTGTCATAAAATTTTGCTAATTAGTAATTTTTCTTCATAAATTTTGGCCAAAATTTATACTGCTACATATCGTTGGTAAAAATAACCCAAATTAGTGTATATTATTTGGTCTTTGTGAAAGTTATAGAGTCTACAATCTATGGTGCCAATCACTGATCACATCTGATCAGGCCTTCAGTACATCAGGTGAATCTCATTTCTTGAGACACTAACAAGTCAGGAAAGTACAAATACCCCCCAAATGACCCCTTTTTAGAAAGTAGACATTCCAAGGTATTAAGTAAGTAGCATGGTGAGTTTTTTTTAAGTTGTAATTTTTTTCCCACAATTCTTTGCATAATTAAGAATTTTTTTTTTTAAACAAAATTGTCAAATTATCAGGTTATTTCTCACACACAGCATATGCATACAACAAATTACACCCCAAAATACATTCTGCTAATCTTCCCGAGTAAGGACAATACCACATGTGTGAGACTTTTACACAGCCTGGCCACATACAAAGGGCCAACATTGAAGTAGCACCTTCAGGCGTTCTACGAGCATAAATGACACATCTCATTTCTCAACCACCTATTACACTTTAGGACAATGAAATTGCCCACAAAATGACCCCTTTTTGGAAAGCAAACACCCCAACATATGGGGTGTTTTTCTGCACACATTTTCAAATGCATGCATAAGCAACAGAGCCTCGTCAAGGCACCGTGGTATCTGTGGTACCTAACACTAATTTCTAAGTGTCCACACACTGGAGGCACATGCATCACCATGTGCACTGTTTCTTAATTATCCATTTTACTACTATAAAATGGCTACCTCTCATCTTTACTCTATTCTCTTTTCAACCTTTTATAGCACAGTGATATCCCATTTATTTATTATAGACTCTATGACAGTCACCACTTATCCACCATTTGGACTCACCATGAAGTTGGGCTATCTGTGTTACAGGGGGGCTCTATGTGTGCGCCCTTTTGCCGTGGGCTCAATAATTGCCTCAGCTCCCGGGACCGACTACCCTTCTGGCCCTGGCCCCCTACGCACTATACTTTAGAGCAGGGGTCTCAAACTGGCGGCCTTCCAGCTGTTGCGGAACTACAAGTCCCATCATGCCTCTGTCTGTGGGAGTCATGCTTGTAACAGTACAGCCTTGCAATGTGTCATGGGACTTGTAGTTTCGCAACAGCTGGAGGGCCACCAGTTTGAGACCCCTGCTTTAGAGCATTGATTCATTGGTAAGTATTTAGGACTGACATATTTGCCTTTTCCTGTTCTGTTTAGTGCCAATGAGTTTAATTATATTTATTCTTTATAGATACTCTTGAACTTTCACCACTGATGAGTGTTTATACACAAAACGTGTCGGTCAATTTAGGATGCAGATACACACCTGCACTAGCAATTACTTCAGCTTACCATGTACATCAACTATGCATATACCATTCTATTTTACTTACTTCTATTGCAATGTGCCGTCATTATGATGTCTGCGTATATATATGGATCTACAGAATCTATTTACCAATTTTTCCACATTATTACGTGTAGCCAAGTTGATAAATTTTCAGGTATCCTTGATGTTTATTATACATGTAGATGCATGTGTTTACACACATGATCAATACTTTTTACTTGTCTTGTACCATTGATACGTATTATTACTTCTTTGCATGTTATTAAATATGTCTTTCTATCAATTCACATGACACTGTCATTAGTTTCATTTAAAGTCCCAAATTCCTTTTCCATGTAACACACTACACTGAGACTACACTGACACACTATCCTTACACACTATACTTATGCCCCGTACACACGGTCGGACTTTGTTCGGACATTCCGACAACAAAATCCTAAGATTTTTTCCGACGGATGTTGGCTCAAACTTGTCTTGCATACACACGGTCACACAAAGTTGTCGGAAAATCCGATAATTCTGAACGCGTAAAACACGTACGTCGGGACTATAAACGGGGCAGTGGCCAATAGTTTTCATCTCTTTATTTATTCTGAGCATGCGTGGCACTTTGTCCATCGGATTTGTGTACACACGATCGGAATTTTCGACAACGGATTTTGTTGTCGGAAAATTTTATAGTCTGCTCTCAAACTTTGTGTGTCGGAAAACCCGATGGAAAATGTGTGATGGAGCCCACACATGGTTGAAATTTCCGACAACAAGGTTCTATCACACATTTTCTGTCAGAAAATCCGACCGTGTGTACGGGGCATAATACTACACTAACACTCTACAGTCAGAGTCACAATAAGTGAACACACTAACTCACTAGTAGCAAACTGACCCCTGATCCCCACTCCAACACAATGCAAAAGCTTCCTATGGGAAGTTACCTTTTTTAGTGTAGGGTGGGACTATGAGCACTGAGTCGTAAATGGAGAAAGTCATCATCCTTTTGTCCAATCAGGGCTCTGACAGTGCTCTGGTGCCCTAATTTTTGAAGGTTTGCACCTGACCAGTGGTCATGCAATTAGGGCCTTAGAATGCACTGTGAAGTGCGCAGTGTATTGTGGGGAGCTCGGCGGGCGATCATCCCACCGAGCAACCCGCAAACTTGGGTGAGGAGCGTGAACATCCCACCGAGCTACCCCCAAATTTGGGCAAACAGGCAATGTTCGGGCCAAACTTTTGCTCGGCTCGAACTGTTTGCCCAACACTAACTATGAGCATGGCCATATGGTCTGGTTTAAAGTACACTGGCAAACCCAAAGGCTCTTGCAGGGCATACAGTGAAAAACAACACACAGTAAACACATTTGACATGAAATATTTAGAGAACCTTATTGGATACTGATTTTTCTGCTGACTACTGTGGCACCTATTTAGGATGCATCAGCTTTAGGGCTCAGGATACTGCGCAAAGTGCAAGGGTCTGGAGTATGTGGTGCACAAAGTGCAGGGGTCTGGAGTATGTGGTGCATAAAGTGCAGGGATGCATAACACACAGAGTGCAGGGGTCAGTACAGACCACCTCCTCAGTATACACCCCTAAAACAGACCACCTCCTCTCCTCAATACAGGCCGCCTTCTTAGTACAGACCCTCAGTACAGATCACCTCCTCAGTACAGGCCACCAGAACAGACAACTTCCTCAGTGCAGACCATCTCCTCAGTACAGACCCTCTCCTCAGCACAGACCACCTCCTCAGTACAGACCATCTCCTCAGTACAGACCATCTCCTCAGTACAGACCCTCTCCTCAGTACAGATCACCTCCTTAGTGCAGACCACCTCCTCAGAATGGGTCCTCAATACAGACCCCCAGACCACTCCATAATACAGACCCTACTCCAACACAGCCCCTTCTCCCTTAAACTCACTCACCAGTTGCTGGAGATCTTACAGTATGTGAAGGGACAGTGAGATGTGTATGTGACAGGAATAGAGTAATATCCTTCTGCTTTTGCATATAAAAAAGCCACAGATGGGATTTGCACATGAAGGAGCCATGTAGAAGAGCGTCCCAGAGAGAGCTGGAAAAAGTCTTGTTCATCGTTAACATGTCTCCCTGACTCCTCTGATATACATTTAGGGATCTCTGATCCAGGGTACAGTTTGGGTCTTGGTCCTCTCCCCTAGGTCCTCGAATGTTGGGAGGTATGCTTTAACTGCTTGCCGACTGGGCCATAGCTGAATGACGTCTACAGTGCGGTTGGATAATCCTGGGAGGGCATACTATAACGTCCTCCTAGTATCGTGCTCCTGGAATGTCCGTGACCATTGGGTCTCCCAGACCCAGTGTGCCACAGATCGGGGTAAAGGGCCAATGACAGCGGCCCTTTACCACATGATCACTCTGTCCAATGACGGAGTGATCACTTGTAAACAAACCAGCACATGTCCAGTTGGGCTCCTCTCCTCACGCCAATCGGTACAGCTTGTAAGGAGAGGAGGGGGCTTGTACTGTGGATCTCTGCAGCTCCTCCAGAGTTACCATGGACCTCTTGGCTGCTTCTCTGATTAATGCTTTCCTTGCCCGGCTTGTCAGTTTAGATGGACGACCATGTCTTGGTAGGTTTGCAGTTGTGCCATACTCTTTCCATTTTTGAATGATAGATTGAACAGTGCTCCGCGAAATGTTCAAAGCTTGGGATCTTTTTTTAAACCCTAACCCTGCTTTAAGCTTCTTCACAACTTTATCCCTGACCTGTCTGGTGTGTTCCTTGACCTTCTTGATGCTGTTTGTTCACTAAGGTTCTCTAACAAGCCTCTGAGGGCTTCACAGAACAGCTGTATTTATACTGAGATTAAATTACACACAGGTGGACTCTATTTACTAATTAGGTGAATTATGAAGGCAATTGGTTCCACTAGATTTTAGTTAGGGGTATCAGAGTAAAGGGGGCTGAATACAAATGCACGCCACACTTTTCTGATATTTATTTGTAAAAAAATTTGAAAACCATTTATCATTTTCCTTCCAGTTCACATTTATGTGCCACTTTGTGTTGGTCTATCACATAAAATCCCAATAAAATACATATACGTTTTTGGTTGTAACATGACAAAATGTGGAACATTTCAAGGGGTATGAATACTTTTTCAAGGCAATGTAGGTCAAAACATATATATTTTGTAATAAAATTTCAATTTTATTATAACAAATTGTAGTGTATTATAGTCAATGTGTTTAATGGGCACAACTGCTTCATCAGGACCCCTAACATCTTATATCAATGATGTATAAAAAAGGAAGAGGGTTGGGACTTTGAATGAGCCATGTGCGACATGGCTAGAAAATGAGTTAACTGTTAAGAAAACATGTATTTATTCTCTTAAAACAATGAGTAGCATGACATATTGCATTAAATACATACATGAGATGATAAACATATCAGTAACATGTTGAAACCATATATCCATATAAATAACAACATAGCATATTGCATTGTATGATTTTTTTTAAATATATAGATTTAGGTATGGAGGTGTACGGTTCTATACGCCTCATTTAAAGTCCCAAACAAAACCCCCCATCTAGTTTATATCAATGATGATCAAGAAAGAGAAGTTTACTCTTAAAAAATAAATAAAATACATGTCTCAAATGTATGTCTGAATGGAATTGTATACATATATTTTCTGTTGTTTTCTGTGATGTTTTGTCACATTTCAGACATGTATTTATTTTATTTTTTAAAGTAAAGTTCTTTTTCTTGGTTAACATTGAGGGAAGGCATTAGAAGTCCTGATGATGTGGTTGTGCCTGTGAAACGCATTGACCATAACATGCTAGGAGCATTGTACATTAGGACGCCTGTTGTTTTTAATTTTGACATACCCATGACTGTTTTTTAAATTTTACATGATGATGACTTTGTTATAATAATTATGACATGTTCTTATGAAATCTATAAAGACCTAAAGACTCTTCTACAGTATTTTTCATTATGGGTGAGTTGTGTTACTTTATGATGACAGCATAATCACTTGTCAATCATTTTGTCAAAAAAAAAAAGTTTTATTAAGCATAGTGAAAAAAGAGACATACAAATATAAAGTGCAACAGGCACTATTCATAAGGTGAATGCACTGACATAGTCATATTGAATGTAAAACATTGAAGGTCAGAATAACAGGGAGTGCCTGAATAGAATATAACAGAATATAATACACACTTGGAGGGGAAATCGAGTAGCCTAGTGCAGGCTAACATAACCGGGAGTGTCCTCAGGGGGGGGGAGTATGAGAAAAAGGGACATGAGGATAAGTATACACAATATGTATTGTGGGGGAGATTCCCGATTTTGGGTGGGAGGATCATTCCTCAGCAGTGCAGGTGGAGGAGTCTTCCAACCACCTGTCCCAGATTTTGTGGTATTTTTCCGGGCAGCCCCTGTGCAAGTACAGTACTTTTTTTTAGGGGAGGGTAACATTAATGGCCCTAATCGACTGTTGGATAGTTGGGGCGACTCTTTGATCCAGGAGGCTATTTGCATTCTAGCCAGGAACAGAGATTATTGCAAAAAGATATTTAGGTGTTTGATACCCTCAGAGATGGAGAGGAGGCCCAGTAGACACAGGGACATAGAGTCAGGGGGGAACCCATGCGGTCATGGAGGAATTTGACCACCTGTGACCAGTATCTTTGGAGAGAGGGACAGGACCATAGTAGGTAATAAAATGTGCCCCTTGGATCTTCACACCTGGGACATCCTGGTCTGTGCTCCGGCCTATATTTGAAGAGATGAGTTGGTGTTAAATAGGACCTATGGATGATATAGAGATGAGTGAGACGGTCAGACAACTAAGGTAACCCTGGAGGAGCTGCAGAGTTTCACAGCTGTGACTGGAGTATCTATACATAGGACGACAATAAGCCGTACGCTCCATAGAGTTGGGCTTTATGGCAGAGTGGCCAGAAGAAAGCCATTACTTTCAGCAAAAAACAAAATGGCACATTTTGAGTTTGTGAAAAGGCATGTGAGAGACTGCCAAAATGTATGGAGGAAGGTGCTCTGGTCTGATGAGACTAAAATTGAACTTTTTGGCCATCAAAGAAAACGCTATGTCTGGCGCAAACCCAACACATCACATCACCCAAAGAACACCATCCCCACAATGAAACATGGCGATGGCAGCATCATGCTGTGGGGATTGTTTTTTAGCAGTCGGGACTGGGAAACTGGTCAGGGTTGAAGGAAAGATGGATGATGCTAAATACAGGGATATTCTTGACTTGAGCAAAACCCGTACCACTCTGTGTGTGATTAGAGGCTAGGACAGAGGTTAACCTTCCAGCAGGACAATGACCCCAAACACACTGCTAAAGCAACACTTGAGTGGTTTAAGAGGAAACATGTAAATGTGTTGGAATGGCCTAGTCAATGCCCAGACCATAATCCAATAGAAAATCTGTGGTCAAACTTAAAGATTGCTCTTCACAAGCGCAAACCATCCAACTTGAAGGAGCTGGAACAGTTGTGCAAGGAGGAATGGGCAAAAATCCCAGTCGTAAGATGTGGCAAGCTCATAGAGACTTATCCAAAGTGACTTGGAGCTGTGATAGCCGCAATAGGTGGCTCTACAAAGTATTGACTTTAGGGGGGTGAATAGTTATGCACATTGACTTTTTCTGTTATTTTGTCCTATTTGTTGTTTGCTTCACAATAAAAAAAAAAGTCTTCAAAGTTGTGGGCATGTTCTGTAAATTACCGTATATACTCGAGTATAAGCCAAGTTTTTCAGCCCATTTTTTTGGCTGAAAAAACCCGCCTCGGCTTACACTCGAGTGAGTGAAAAAATGTCTGAGATGGAGGAGAAAAAGGGGCAGGGCCGTGCCGCTAGGTGACGCTCGTGAATCGGCCCGGCGCCCCTGTAAGTTTCCCCCTCCTCCCATGCTGTGTCAGATCACCGTGCAGTGCCGTGCATGTCCCGCCTCCACTTGTGATAGACAGCACAGTGATCCAATGCTAGGAATCATTGTGTCATAGGAGGTGGGACATTGTTACCGTGGCTGCACGGCGATCTGACACAGTCTGGAAGAATAATCTGGAACAGACAACAACTCGGGCAAGTGCGGATTGCCCCGTGTAAAATATATATGGATAAATATCGCGCTGTCAAAGGAAATGTAAATAAGCAGCTAACACATACAAGTGACCTAATCAAGTATTTAAAATCATATATAGAAAAAGTGTAGCTCTAAAAATTATAAACATCACCACTATTCATGTGAAATATAAATGTACAACACACTCCTTATAAAACTGTACACAATATATCCATAATGTGAAGGGAAGTATTAGTGGTACTTCTCTCAAAAAAAAATAAATAAAAAGTGGAGAATAACAAAAATTTAAGAAGTCCTCAGAGGGTTTAGAGCGTCCTTAAGAAATATTTAACACCCAAAAATTTGTGACAAAACTTTATGTGTTTTGATAGAAGATCCACCACCTTTAAGCTGGAGGCTTACCGGAGGGATTGGACACAGCTGGGTGTACACCCACTGGGTCAATCAAGCTTTAAATAGTGGAGACCCACGTTGGTATCTGTGCTCTATACGGATTAATCCAGGTACCACGGATGCTTAGATGTATTAAATAAAATATGGGAGGTAGATCCACTCAGACATCCAATACGTATATAGAAGAAATGTAAAGATACATAGCGTAATACTGTATGGATAATTTAAAACTCATTTATTGAGAAGTAAAAACACTCACATTTGTGAAGAAAATACAGCGCTTTGTAAAATTGCAAATCTCTGGCAATGTTGGTGGTGTTAGCAGTAGTCCACACAGAGGCATGTCTGCCCCTTTGTACTTTCCTAATGTGGGTTAAGGTGTAATAATTAATTCTGAACCTAGATGTCCCCATAATTCTGTAGATAGTCGTGGATTGACCTTTTATGAGTATTTCCATCCAGGGGGTACTAGGCAACCAGCATGTCACACTAAAGTAGATGCCTTAGGTGGGCAATGAATATGGATTTGTGTCAGCCATGTACTATGGAATCATATTGATTGTTATTTACCAAGTTTCTGCACAGTAAATGAGAGTTAAAGGAAGGTGCTTTATTCCAGTGGATTGTTCCTGTCTCCTGCCCAGGTGGCCCAGATTGTACAGGCTTCCATTGACATGAACAGCTGTGCGTTGCTGTTTTATTTAAGTATACGTTGGAAGTGAACAGGCAAATGCAAAAAAATAGAAAACTATTTGGTCAATGATGTCACCTAGGAGACACCACCTCTTAGTTTATTTTAGCGTCAGGGATTGAGAGAGGTTAATGGGTGGGAGTCAAGTGAGGAGTTCAGACATGTTGGCGGGTGGTGTTTTTTCAATATTGATGATGTTGTGCACTCCATCGGAACTATAACTGGGGAGATTATTGATGCTCCTGATACCTTACTATTGGCGATCTTTATTGTTTTTTTTACCTGTCTCCTGGACCCATATGGATGTCCCTTTGAAACATTCACTTTAGAAAACAATCTCTATATATAGATCTTGGTGGAGAATTTATTTATCCACATACTCATACTGCCCCCTGACTTAGAAGTCTTACTGCTGTCTTGCACATTTTTGCGTGTCAGCTATAAATGACCCTTGTGCTCATCTCTGCTCGCTTGGGTGTTTGATGTAGGGTGGAGACATTTTTGAATGGCTAATTGCTTAATATCACCAATCTTAAATTACCTATTTTATCAGTCCCCTGAAGAAGACGATTGAAGTTGAAACAGGTTGGGGCAATATTCACCAACTATGGACTCTGAGGGTCCCCTGTAGTGGATCGATGGGTTTCTTTATGACTATCATGTGACATTTGATTTTATATTTGTGTGTCTTATATAATGGAACCTTTTGGCTCTTCTTTTAATTTTTGTGCAATAAAATGGATGTATTTTATCTTTTAAATTATTTTTTGTGGTGCCTTAAAAGTCCCATAAATTTTTGAAGTTACCACTGCTAAACCACTGCTAAATATGATATGTTACCGCTGTGATTACCACTGCTAAATATGATAGCTTTCTCCTTATAGTTATGGCTGTTTTGTTCCCCTCGCCCCCCTTTCCTGGCCACCCAGGCTGCAAGCTCACATAAGGGTCTGGTATGGTCTTTGGTAGGGAATGGGGCACATTTTCTTGTTATTTGATGTGTATTCACCCAGGAATCTTTTGGCGAATGGATTCACATAAAATGGACTATTAACACAAGTGTATGCTCATCTCAAGGATTGGGATTGTATGGCTTTTTAAAAATTGCAATATTGCTTGTTTGTTTCTAGTGTAGGTTTATTGACATAGACATTGGTCTAGCGCCTCTCTCTATTATATTCATTTTACTTATTATCAGTGTCCTGATTATCAGTGCAGCCCCAACAGTGCCCATAAGGGCTGCTTATAAGTTATTAGTGGCTATCAGTGCTGCCAATCAGTGCCCATTAGTGCTGCAAATCAGTGCCTATCAGTGCCTCCTCATCAGTGTCACCTATCAGTGCTGCCTACACCTGTCCATCAGTGCCACCTACCCGTGCCCATCAATGCCACCTATCAGTGGCCATCAGTGCCTCCTATTAGTGCCCATTAGGGATGAGCCTGATGTTCGAGTCGAACGTAAGTTCAACTCGAACATCGGGTGTTCGCCGAATAGCAAACAATTTGGGGTGTTCGCGGCAAATTCGGAAGCTGCGGAACACCCTTTAAAAGTCTATGGGAGAAATCAAAAGTGCTAATTTTAAAGGTTTATATGCATGGTATTGTCATAAAAAGTGTTTGGGGACCTGGTCCTGCCCCAGGGGACACGTATCGTATTCCGATAACCTCCCCGCCCGCAAACCCCCCAAAACCACCGGGCAAGGGTTGTGGGGATGAGGCCCTTGTCCCCATCAACACGGAGACAAGGTGCTTTGGGGGCTACCCCAAAGCACCCTCCTCATGTTGAGGGCATGTGGCCTGGTACGATTCAGGAGGGGGGCGCTCTCTCGTCCCCCCTCTTTTCCTGTGGCCTGCCAGGTTGCGTGCTCGGATAAGGGTCTGGTATGGATTTTTGGGGGGACACCCACACCATTTTTTTTAAATTTTGGTGCGGGGTTCCCCTTAAAATCCATACCAGACCTGAAGGGTCTGGTATGGATTTTGAGGGGCACCCCCACGCCATTTTTTTTTAAATTTTGGCACGGGGTTCCCCTTAATGTCCATACCAGACCTGAAGGGCCTGGTATGGAATTTTGGGGCACCCCCACACATTTTTTTAAAAATTTGGGTTTGGGGTTCCCCTTAATATTCATACCAGACCCAAAGGGCCTGGTAATGGACTGTGTGGAATCCCATGCCGTTTTTTTCAATGACTTTTATCTGTATTGCCAGGACCGACAATTTATTATAGCCGCGCCCGCGAGTACTTTTTTTCCTTTAGAAATGTCATTTCGTACAGGGACTGTTGTAAACACAGGAAACATGCGCCACTAGAATGCCACTACAGGCATTCTATAGACAGCCCCCAAGTACGAAATTTAAAGGAATATTTCACGTTTATTGTTTCACTTTAAGCATTATTAAAATCACTGCTCCCGAAAAAACGTCCGTTTTTAAAACTTTTTTCCATTGATACAGGTCCCCTGGGGCAGGACCCGGTTCCCCAAACACTTTTTATGACAATAACTTGCATATAAGCCTTTAAATATATCACTTTTGATTATTCATGTTCGTGTCCCATAGACTTCAATGGTGTTCGTGTGTTCGAACAAATTTTTTGCCTGTTCGCATTTTCTGCTGCGAACCGAACCGGGGGGGGGGTGTTCGGCTCATCCCTAGTGCCCATCAGTGCCGCCGATCAGTGCCATCTATCAGTGCTGCCTATCAGTGCCCATCAGTGCCACCTAAGTGCAGCCTCATCAGTGTCTCCTCGTCAGTGCCTACCAGTGCTGCCTCATAAGTGCCCATCAGTGCAGCCTTTCAGTGCCCATCAGTGCTTCCTATTAATGCCTATTTGTGGAGCCTCATCAGCACACATCAGTGAAGGAGAAAAATTACCTGTTTGCTAAATTTTATAACAAACTATGAAAAACGTTTTTGTTTTTGTTTACACTTTGGTCTTTTGTCGTTTATTTAGCAAAAAAAATAAAAACCCAGTGGTGATTAAATAACACCAAAAGAAAGCTCTATTTGTGTGAAAAAAATGATAAAAATGTAATGAGTACAGTGTAACATGACTGCGCAATTTGTCTTTCAGTGCTGAAAGCTGAAAATTGGCCTGGGCAGGAAGGGGGTAAAAGTGCCCTGTAAGCAAGTGGTTAAAGGAGGTCTAAGTGACTTGTAAAGACACGCTATTACTGAATAAATCACAGTGGTAGAATTATATTTAGATAATATGTTAACTTGGTCACTTGGAAATGATGATTTGTCATTTGTATGCACGCTGCACTTTAATCATTAATAGGCCACCCTACTCAGAACTGATATTTCTGTTTTTTGGGTGGATGCTGAGGAGTTAAACCACCTGATGCTTTCTTATATATGTTGAAAAACATATTGGTGTTGTATCTGATCTTGATTCCATGGCTCTGTACAATCCTACTGCCAGTATGAGGTGTTTACCATTTCCAATTTGATATTTTATTTATTCTATCTTATGGAGAATACAACAGGAGGTGCTAGGTTCTGCAAAGATAGGTAAAAACACCAACAGCTTCCACAGTAACTACAAAAAAGTTGGGGTTTATGTCAAGGAGACTTCACTGTTAGCATTTCCAAGATACATAAGAAACCAGGGTCTGACTCAGATCACCAGGCAGCACCAATAATTAAAACATCACATTTGGGAGGACTGATCCTGTAACCATGTTATATGATCATAAGCTAGAAAACAAAATCAGAGTCGCTTTTTGAGGGCAGCATGTTGTCTGCATTGTATGCAGGTATCCAACCAGTTAAGAGCCTCGAGAGAGAGAAGTAATATTTGTATGTTATTTTAGCTATATAGTGCCCTCCTTGTGTTTTAATTCATTTGTCCATGAGTCTCACAAGTTCGATGTATCAAAATAAACTGGGTACCATGGGCTGGCAGGCTTAAGGGGAACCCGCTGCTAGTGTGCTGTATATAGCTTCTCCGATTGTCTTTTGCTTGTTCTGACTGTGTAAAGTACTGCTCCTAATGCCATCAAGTCAGCAGGACCATGTAGTCCTGGACTGCTGTGAAAGCTTGGCAACAATGCTCAGCTCTTTTCTGCTACAGAAAATGACAGGTATAGTAGGGAAGGAAGAGCCAAAGTTGTACATGTTGCTTGAGCACAGGGAGGGATAAAAGAGAGAAATAGCTTTCCAGATGGGATCACGGCCTTGTCACAGGTTGCCTTGCTAGGGAGAGCAACAGATTTTAACATGGCTTGACAGACAAAATGTTATGGTACTTTTGAGAGGAGACGTAGGATGTCAAGAGAAAGAAAGAACCTGACCAATAAGATCATACAACAAGAGTAAAACACTACGTAAAAGCAGAAAGTGAATTAATTTATTTTTAAATAGGGCCAGCACCCAGGTAAATCCCATAACATTTCTTATGATTACTGGTAAAGTTCCTACTACATGTCAATGTTAAATTCAATCATTTCTTGCGTACCTATATAATAAAAAGAACACCAAACATCAAAAAGCTGTCCCCTCTTTATGTAACAATAAAAAGATGCCTGTTATTGGTAAGACAGAAGGGAAAAAGGGCCTTCTATGTAAAATAAAAGTTCATGTATATTCAGATTTCCTTTTCATTTCATTTTTTTGCTCTTATACATTTAGCACCACATTGTGTGTGGAAATGTCTATGTGCCCCCATACCTGACTCAGCAGTACTTCTGCAAATATCATCATCCCCCTATCTCCATCTCAGGAATACTGTCTACTCAAAGCATCACTAAATCTAAGAACGAAAATGTAATATAGTGCTACGTTCGGGGAATTTCTCCTCTTCCTCCTCTCCCTTGTTGCCTACTCTTTTTCTCCTTATTATTTCTCTATCTGTTTTGTCCATGATACCCTCTACCTCATGGCGGCCCACATTGTGTTTGATCTGTAAAACCAAATTTCTAATGATATAACCAGGCTACTACACAGCAGGCGGATGAAAATGGTTTTCTACACTTCATTGAATGACCAATGTTGGGATCGTTCAGACCAAGTTTGTAAATCTTAGATAACTCTCCATTGAATATTAGGATGAATCACCATTATTCTGTTTTAGAATTATACTTATGCTTCTTGTTGTTATACTCTTTTTCAATAAAATTATTGAACAAGAGAAAATGTAATTTCTAGCAGAATATGTTCTTCAAGTACAGATAATACCTGTCAACCTAGCCAGAAATGCTGTGTCCTTGTCACTTCCTGTAATTGCCACAAACAACAAATGAAAATATATTTAACTACTTCCCACCCGGCCACTGCACATATACGGCCTGGTGGGCGTTTCCTCCTTCTGAGTGGACGTTCAGGAATGTCCCTCAGAAGGAGGGGGATCGCGTGCATGCATGCCCGCGCAACGGCGCAATCCCGATGCGCTTGTGTCACCCGGACATGGCGCATCTCCTTGTCCAATCACAGTCATCACGTGATGTAAATAGAGAGCCGGTTGCTAGGCGATCGGCTCTCTTCACTCGGAAGTTGTCAGTGAGGAGAGGAGAGCGGATCGCTGCAGCCGGTTGGTGATCAGTGAGTATGAGCTGTTTTTTACAGCTTTTTTCACACTGATCACCGGCTCAATGTCCCCACACATGTCCCTACACAATGTAAACACACAAGTCCCCAAAATACTGTCCCCAAAACACGTCCCCACACAGTAAAAACACCTGTCCCCCATATATGTAATGGTAAAATCACATGTCCCAATGATCATCTGCACACATCTGTCTGTGATCACCAGCACACATCTGTATATGATCATCTGCGTACATCTGTCTGTGAACACACAAACCAATTATTATACACTTAACGGGATTTTTTTTACCAAATACATGTAGCAGAATACATCTTGGCTTAAATTTATGACAGCAAACAGTAAGTGTAGCTCTAAAAGTGAAAATAGAAGTGATAAATGTCTATATGTATCCAAACCGTCCCAGTCATGTAGGCTGGATGGGTGCAATAAGAAACAGTGATTATATTAGGTAAATGAACCTAAAAAAAAGTGATATTAAGAAACATACACAAAAGGGAACTAAGAGAAATGTTCACAACTATAGTGTCCAATAGTGAGGGGATTTGCTCCTCAATCTTCAACCGAAATAGAAAATACACCAATGGGCAGGATGAACATTCAGGTAGAGGAATGGATACTCTTACCGGATCTGTTGGACGCACCTACCATATGGCAGTGCGTCTATAAGGCTTTGGGATACTGGATCCCCAGTAGTAATGCCAAACTGGATAGTTTGCTGTAGGCCTCAGGCTCCAATCGGCACGGGGTTAGGTGTAAGTTAAAAATGGAGGTTCCCAAGGCTTGAACAGCCGCCGAACAGGTCCAGCAATGAAGATGGTCTAAAGGTGGTCATCAAAACTCCAGCATAGGGAAACAAGAAAAAAAGGGGCTCCACGTGGCATAGGTCAACCAAGGTAGGTTTATTTGCAGATAAAATACCATATAAAAAAGTGATCACAAAAGTAAATAAAATGGCAGTGTGGGAAGCAGGAGGTGCTGGCCCAATGCGTTTCGACTAACAAGTCTTCCACATGACAAAATTTGATTTTATTGGATTTCTTTTAAAATAGAAAAAAGAAAATATTGTTTATTTTCCAAATTTCCTCTCTTTTTTCGTTTATATCGCAAAAAAATAAAAAATGGAGTTGTGAATAAATACCACCAAAAGAAAGCTCTAGGAAGGGGCCAAAAGTGCCCAGTATTGAAGTGGTTAAAGTTAAAATTTCTGCGCAGCCTTCAGTGTATCATAAACTGTACAAGTGCTCCAATCAATATTCTAATAAATTAAATGCTGCTGCAATACACCAATCATGTGTTCCCATATCGAATGTAAAATCTATAAAGTGCTACATTGAAATTCTTTCACACTTCTAAAAATTATAATATTACATAAAGTGATTGTAATACTAATATTTCACTCCAATGAGAGAGGTGATAAATACGGTACAGCTTTGCATGGTAGCCAATCAGCTTCTAACTTCAGCTTGTTCAATTAATCTTTGACAAAAAAAACCTGGAAGCGGATTGGTTTCTATGCAGTACCGCACCAGATTTTGCACTCTCCAGTTTTAGTAAATCAACCCCAATGTTTGTGTTCCATATACCACAATATGTTTAATGTACAGTATCTCACAAAAGTGAGTACACCCCTCACATTTTTGTAAATATTTTATTATATCTTTTCATGTGACAACACTGAAGCAATGACACATTTCTACAATGTAAAGTAGTGAGTGTGCAGCTTGTATAACAGTGTACATTTGTTGTTCCCTCAAAATAACTCAACATACAGCCATTAATGTCTAAACTGCTGGCAACAAAAGTGAGTACACTCCAAAGTGAAAATGTCCATTTAGGTCCAAAGTGTCAATATTTTGTGTAGCCGCCATGGAGCATGGAGTTCACCAGAGCGTCACAGGTTGCCACTGGAGTCCTTTTCCACTCCTCCATAACGACATCACAGAGCTGGTGGATGTTAGAGACCTTGCACACCTCCACCTTCCGTTTGAGGATGCCCCACAGGTGCTCAGTAGGGTTAAGGTCTGGAGACATGCTTGGCCAGTCAATCACCTTTAACCTCAGCTTCTTTAGCAAGTCAGTGGTTGTCTTGGAGGTGTATTTGGAATTGTTATCATGTTGGAATACTGCTCTGTGGCCCAGTCTCTGAAGGGAGGGTATCATGTTCTGCTTCAGTATGTCACAGTACATGTTGGCATTCATGATTTCCTCAATGAACTTAGCTCCCCAGTGCCGGCAGCACTTATGCAGCCCCAGACCATGACACTCCCACCACCATGCTTGACTGTAGGCAAGACACACTTGTCTTTGTACTCCTCACCTGGTTGCCGCCACACAAGCTTGACACCATCTGAACCAAATAAGTTTATCTTGGTCTCATCAGACCACAAGACATGGTTCCAGTAATCCATGTCCTTAGTCTGGTTGTCTTCAGCAAACTGTTTGCGGCCTTTCTTGTACATCATCTTTAGAAGAGGCGTTTTATTTCCGGGAGGACAGCCATGCAGACCAATTTGATGCAGTGTGCGGCGTATGGTCTGAGCCCTGACAGGCTGACCCCCCACCTCTTCAACCTCTGCAGCCATGCTGGCAGCACTCATACGTCTATTTCCCAAAGACAACCTCTGGATATGACCCTGAGCATGTGCACTCAACTTCTTTGGTTGACCATGGTGAGGCCTGTTCTGAGTGGAAACTGTCCTTTTAAACCACTGTATGGTCTTGGCCTCCATGCTGTAGCTCAGTTTCAGGGTCTTGGCAATCTTCTTATAGCCTAGGCCACCTTTATGTAGAGCAAAAATTCTTTTTTCAGATCCTCTGAGAGTTCTTTGCCATGAGGTTCCATGCTGAACTTCCAGTGACCAGTATGAGAGAGTGAGAGCGATAACACCAAATTTAACACACCTGCTCCCCATTCACACCTGAGACCTTATAACACTAATGAGTCACATGACACCAGGGAGGGAAAATGGCTAATTGGGCCCAATTTGGACATTTTCTCTTAGGGGTGTACTCACTTTTGTTGCCAGCGGTTTAGACATTAATAGCTGAGTGTTGAGGTATTTTGAGGGGACAGCAAATTTACACTGTTATACAAGCTGTACACTCACTACTTTACATTGTAGCAAAGTCTCATTTTTTCAGTGTTGTCCCTTGAAAAGATATAATAAAATATTTACAAAAATGTGAGGGGTGTACTCACTTTTGTGAGATACTGTAGCTCCAAAAAGACTACTGTGACTCCAAGTACCTGCTAGCTACCCACTCCCAGATGACCCCTAACTTTTTCGGGAATGAAAACTGGAGCTGGGACTGGAATTTATGCCTCATCAGCTACAAAAAATTGTTAAACTATTTCACGTGTCCTCAGTTAGCTCTAATGCTGTGTACACATGAGCGGACTCTTCGACCAGACTGGTCCAACGGACTTTCCGACGGACTTTTGATGGACTTTTGACGGACTCTCGACGGACTTTTGAACGAACGGACTTGCCTACACATGATCACATCTAATGCCGCGTACACACGGTCGGACTTTGCAGCTACAAAAGTCGGACAGCCTGTCCGACATACTTCCGGCGTACCTTCGGCGGACTTGTGGCAGACTTTCTTACGAACGGACTTGCCCACACACGACCACACAAAAGTACGACAGCTTAGTACGCTGTGACGTACACCAAGTCCGACGAGACTATAAAACGGAAGTTCAATAGCCCGTACGACACCCTTTGGGCTCCTTCTGCTAATCTCGTGTTTATCTCGTGTTAGTAGAAGTTTGGTGAGAGACGATTCGCGCTTGTGAGACTCGTATTTTTCAGTTCGTTTTAACTGTTGTTCAGTCTGTGCTTGTGAGGTTTGTATCTGCTTTTCAGTGCGTTTGGTCAGTTGGCATTGAGAAATCTTTGTTTTATTGGCCGCTCGTTCCTGATTTTCAGGTCGTTCTTCACAGGCCTTGCTGTTCTTCAGTGCGTTCTGTTTAGTGCGTTCTGACCAGCCGACCGTTTTGAAGCCATGTTACCTGTACGTACTCGTCGTAGAGCTCGTGCATTGTATGTGCTTGGTGCTGTAGTTTATTCTTCAGCCCAAGACCAGTCCATGAACAGGGCGAGGAGGAGTTCATGGACCAAGAATTGGTTGCTTCAGCGTGACCAGTTCTGTCACATGCCTTTGCTCCGTGATATCCGTGAGAATAATCCTGAGGATTTCAGGAACTTTCTCCGGATGACGGACCCCGTTTTTGACCGTTTGGTGGCTTTGCTGACCCCCTATATCAGCAGGCAGGATACCTGCATGAGGCAAGCCATCAGTCCGGAGCAGAGGCTGGTCGCTACCTTGCGGTATTTGGCCACAGGGAGAAGCCTGCAGGACCTTAAGTTCTCGACAGGCATCTCCCCCCAGGCTCTGGGGATCATTATCCCAGAGACCTGTTCTGCCATCATACAGGTCCTGCAGAAGGACTATATTAAGGTAAGATATTTTTCTTTTATTAGCATCACATGTTCTTTTATGTAATCTTTGATAATGTAATGTATTTCTTGCTTCAAACACTACTTCCCATCATTGCAATATAGTGTGAATGTCCCCTTTTTATCCTCACACATGCTGGGATTTTTTCCTGTTATTTTTTGTCATGCATGTATAGTTTCCTTTAATAACCTTCCCAGCATGAAGTGATGGGAACATATCCACCTAGTCTACTCATTTTGAATGTATTTTGTTGGAGTGTATTTAGTGTGCTGCTAATTAGCAATTAGCTAGATTTCACAACCCCCCCCCCCCACCTGAACTCACTCCAAATAGTGTGCTGCTAATTAGCAATTAGCTAGATTTCACAACCCCCCCCCCACCTGAACTCACTCCAAATAGTGTGCTGCTAATTAGCAATTAGCTAGATTTCACAACCCCCCCCCCCCCACCTGAACTCACTCCAAATAGTGTGCTGCTAATTAGCAATTAGCTAGATTTCACAACCCCCCCCCCCCACCTGAACTCACTCCAAATAGTGTGCTGCTAATTAGCAATTAGCTAGATTTCACAACCCCCCCCCACCTGAACTCACTCCAAATAGTGTGCTGCTAATTAGCAATTAGCTAGATTTCACAACCCCCCCACCCCCACCCTCGTTAAAATTTGCTTGAATGTTCTGTGGTGTTGATTTGTCTAAAGCAAATCTATGTTGCACTTTGCAAAATGCATGTGCACTCTACAAGTGCATTTGTTCCAGTGCTTTAGTAAATGAGCAGAAGCTCTGCTGATTTCCATCATCAAATCATATGCAAGCCTCAAAGTGTTTTCATTAATTGCCCTTGCATGTGATTGTGTACTCCTTGCAACATGAATGCCTTTTGACATTACCTCATTTACTGTAAGCTGGTTAGCAACTGCACCTGCAGAGTGCGATAACTGCAGTCTTGTAGCCTTTGTTAGTCCCTAAATTCCTGCGTGTCGTTAAAGTAATTTTTTTTAGGGATTTCACAACCCCCTAAAATGTAATCAATGTTCTATCAGAGGGGGTGAGCAATCTGATAAGTGTGCCTTTTTCCATATTAGTTATTCCAGAAGAATTAAATTATTGAATGTTATACTGATGCTGGGGAATAATGTTTTTAATTGTCTAATTTTCTTGCAATGTTAGCTTCCAAATTAATTGATTTTGGTTTTCTTGTTTGATTCCCCAGTTTCCTTCAACGCCACAGGAATGGCAGACTGTGGCATCCCATTTTGCCAGCCGTTGGGACTTTCCCAATTGTGGAGGGGCTATAGATGGGAAACATGTCCACATTGTGCCACCACCCCATTCGGGGTCATATTATTTTAATTATAAGGGGTTCCACAGTATTGTTTTAATGGCGGTGGTGTCGGCACACTATGATTTTTTATATGTGGACGTGGGGAAGAATGGCCGGATGTCGGATGGAGGAGTATTTGCCCAGACGGAGTTCTGCCAGCGTCTCCAGAGTGGTGGCCTGGGATTGCCACCTGATGAGGATAACGTGGAAGGACTCCCCTTTGTCTTCATTGCCGATGAAGCCTTCGCTCTGAGCAAGCACCTCATGAGGCCATTCCCCCAAAGAACCCTCACCCCGGAGAGGAGGGTTTTTAATTACCGGCTGGCCAGAGCTAGAAGAGTGGTTGAGAATGCGTT